>CM028909.1:7052812-8321562 GCA_016801845.1 Polydactylus sextarius
CTGACGCTTTTAGGGGACTCGGTGACATTTAGCCCAACTGTCCTCCTCGTCCCGCCCCTCCGACACTTTGACTCTTTTGTATCTGAAGTCAAGGGAACACCCAAAACTTACACCGATGCAGTTGATTGTAATTTATTACATAACACGTCTTTGAAACAGCTGATACAGCGAGCGTTATTTGCATGTGTTTCCCAGGCTCAGGCTGCTGCATTTTTTTTTTTTGAGCGCCACTTCCCTAAAAACAACATGCTTAACTAACAGGGAAACCTCACAATGATGCAAAACACGATGTGGATACATGCTGAAGAAGGGGGAATCCCTTGGATATGTGAGTAGATTTAAACCCTTGTCACCCCCTTGTAAAGGCGCCTGGACTTCCCCCGCTGGTTACTCATCAGTCCATTCTTTTATCAAAAAAAAAAAAAAATTTGCATTTTGTTTCCTCCTCCTTCACGTGGAATAAAGATAAAAGACGAACCACGTGTGCACAATGTGAAGCTGCCGCTGCTTAAACAGAGAGACAGAAATCAAACAGTAGATTATATAAATGTGCTTCATCAAAACAAAAAGTAAAGACCGGAGTGTTTACTGTGGATGTGTCTACACGCTGCATGTGAATCCTTCATAAATCATGAAGAAATGAGAAGCAAAAACAGGAAAATGCGACGCTCACAGTCGTATTGTAACAGAAAACGTACGAGTGAATAAACATCCCCCCTTTTTTTCTTTTTCTTTGAAAGCAGTGCAGTTCAGATCCTTTTTTATTTAAATTTTTTTTTTTTTTGCTCTTATTTTGAAGGTGAGCAAATGTCAGTAAAACAAAAAGAATAAAAAGACTTTGAGCAGCAGTGCATTTACTTTTTCATTCAGGCTGCGAGAAGCAGCGTTCATATATTATTACTCCACAACAGTCTGTATCATTAAGGCAAACTGAACTGGTTTGAAATAAAAAAAAAACTAAAAAACAAAACAAACAAACAAACTAAAGTCCAGTGTTGGTGATTAAAATCCAGTGTTCATTCAGTATTTGTTGATCCCAAATATCCGAACTCCATGAAACTGAGGCAACTTTGGGAGGAGGACACTGAGGAGGGAGAGAGTGTTGATCAGGAAATGTGTTGGATCGTATTTTGTGTAGAAACTGGCCAGAATGTACCTGAAGAGAGAAAAGAAGAGAAGAGAAGCATGAATGTATCAATACATCAGCATCAGTGGTTGACGGTGGAGACAAAACATGTATGTAACTGACAGTGTGAGAGTAAGAAAAACCTCAGCGGTTACAGAGTTTATTTATTTATTATTTATTTGTGAGGTTAAGAGTTGAGGCAAAAGGTCTGGAAGAAAATAAGTCACTACTCTATCGTTCATTTCATTAAGGGCATCAGTTCAATCTCTCCACGGTTGGCTGCATCACCAGCTTATGATTCAAGGCTTCAATTTAAAAATGATTTCCATTCAGGAAAGTCTACGATTAAGTAAAAGTTTTGACGCCAAAGTTTATTTGACTCATCAGTCGAATAATACAAGTCCAGGTTTTAAAGATATTTTAAGTTCAAACGTTTACCTGCAGCGACGCGACAGCAAAGATTATTTTCTCCCGTTCTGCCCGTTGAGAATACAGTTGAAAGTACAATAAGTAAAAGTGACGTTTATGTGAAGATTAAAGTGATGGTCCGGAGTAATTTGAGTCAAACACCCCCTCAAGAGACTCTGGGTTCATGTTAATCTGGACCATCACTTTAAGTTTTTGTTTGTTTGTTTACTTTGCCTGTTGAGGCAAAAACGTTGATATCTGTATGCAGATGTATGTATGTATATATATATGTGTGTTACAGCTATCTCCTCATCCATGTTTGTGGTTTCTTCTTCTGAACAGATGCGATCTCACTCACACTAAGAATAAGAAGCGATTCTGAGACACATTTCCACTGATTCATCGATTCGAAACATTTTGTAGAGACAACGATCTGAACCAACTTCAGGGTTTTCGGTTCTTGTTCTCCGGAAAAAAAAAAAAAAAATCGACTATTCACAAAATTTTTTGACTTAATTCTCCACGAGCAAATTCGTTCTTATTTGTGACCGTGTTACTCAGTCGTAGGAAACCATGAATCTTTATCATTTGTCCACATGTTGTTCATCGTAGTTAAAGCAGCGTGAATCACAGAATCGTTTTTATTTCGTTCTACATTAACACATAAGAAAATAGGTTTATATCCGGCTGCCCTTCACTCTGGCTCTTCAAAGCATGTTGTGCACAAAACCACTAAGTTTTATATTTAATGTTTTAGGTCTTATTAGTAAATTTTCTCTGCTGCTGAATGTGGTTTCATGATGCTGAGTGATTCACTGACTGAAAGTGAGGAGACCGATGGACATTCAAGTTTATCTCTGGTGTTGTGAGCCCAAAACGATTGATTCAAAATGTACATTTCACTGTAGATGACCTGTGTGATTATGTAAAACTAGATATATCAGTTCTTATGAACTTGTGCCACAGATAATAAACCAACAACATCCCATGTCACAGTCATATGGAAACAGAAACCACAAAACCTCAGAGCACTGAACCTGACCTTTAAAAACAAACAACAAATCTACTCACAGAACGATTGGTGAGATGGTGAGGAATTTGCGTGAAGATGTGAACTGGACTCCGTAGTCCATCTGTTCCCAGTGTGTGAGCAGACGAGCTTTCCCCTGGTCGGGCGTCTCAAAGGGAGTTCCCTTAACTGTGTGTAGGAACAGGTACATCACCTGCAGAGGAGAAACCACACGGTTTAAAATGTTTACGTCAGATAGGATTCAATAGTTCATCCTGCTCAAAGCTAATGTGCAAAGCCAATGAAATGATCTTTAGAGGAAGCTGATCATACATTTGAACAGTTACAATGTAGCTGTTTGCTTGTGTTATCGGTCTTTAAGCTACGCTAAACTAACTATCACCTTTATATGAATATTATTGTTGTTCAGGTACAATAAATTGGTATTTATCTACACTCACCGGCCACTTTATTAGGCACATCTGTCCAACTGCTCGTTAACGCAAATTTCCAATCAGCAATCACATGGCAGCAACTCAATGCATTTAGGCATGTAGACATGGTCAAGACAATCTGCTGCAGTTCAAACTGAGCATCAGAATGAGGAAGAAAGGTGATTTAAGTGACTTTGAACGTGGCATGGTTGTTGGTGCCAGACGGGCTGGTCTGAGTATTTCAGAAACTGCTGATCTACTGGGATTTTCACGCACAACCATCTCTAGGGTTTACTGAGAATGGTCCGAAAAAGAGAAAATATCCAGTAAGCGGCAGTTCTGTGGGCGAAAATGCCTTGTTGATGCCAGAGGTCAGAGGAGAATGGCCAGACTGGTTGGAGCTGATAGAAAGGCAACAGTAACTCAAATAACTACTTGTTACAACCAAGGTATGCAGAAGAGCATCTCTGAACGCACAACACATCGAACCTTGAGGCAAATGGGCTACAGCAGCAGAAGACCACACTGGGTGCCTCCTGTCAGCTAAGAACAGGAAACTGAGGCTACAATTCACACAGGCTCACCGAAATTGGACAATAGAAGATTGGAAAAACATTGCCTGGTCTGATGAGTCTCGATTTCTGCTGCGACATTCAGATGGTAGGGTCAGAATTTGGTGTCAACAACATGAAAGCATGGATCCATCCTTCCTTGTATCAACGGTTCAGGCTGCTGGTGGTGGTGTAATGGTGTGGAGGATATTTTCTTGGCACTCTTTGGGCCCCTTAGTACCAATTGAGCATCGTGGCAACACCACAGCCTACCTGAGTATTGTTGCTGACCATGTCCATCCTTTTATGATGGTAAGATGTAAAATGTACCCATCTTCTGATGGCTACTTCCAGCAGGATAATGCACCATGTCATAAAGCTCGAATCATCATGACTGGTTTCTTGAACATGACATTGAGTTCACTGTACTCAAATGGCCTCCACAGTCACCAGATCTCGATCCAACAGAGCAACTTTGGGATGTGGTGGAACGGGAAATTCACATCATGGATGTGCAGCCGACAAATCTGCAGCAACTGCGTGATGCTATCATGTCAATATGGACCAAACTCTCTGAGGAATGTTTCCAGTACCTTGTTGAATCTATGCCACGAAGGATTAAGGCAGTTCTGAAGGCAAAAGGGTCCAACCCGGTACTAGCAAGGTGAACCTAATAAAGTGGCCAGTGAGTGTATATTATCTTTATCAACATAAAAGCCAAAAAGGTCCAACTTTTGCTTTTATCTCACGTCAGTTCTGTTGATTTTAAATCTGGGAACAGGACATGGTCAAACCCAGTATAAAATCAAAACTAATCATTTTCAAATTTGAGTATTTATTCTGATTAAAACAAACAAGACATTGTGGGTTAATTACTAATATTTAGAGGCTCCATCAGTTTTAAGGAAAATCCCATTTCTCTTTTTCACCCCCTGTTGAGGGGCAGGACGCTGCTACTTTCGTCATCGATAGTTGGTGCATAAGACAGTGACAAGTTTCCATGACAACCAATTGACGACAAATAAAGCGGTTTACAGACAAGTCGTTCGTTTACATTAATCTCGTCACCATCAGCAGAGTCCTGTTATCAGATGAATGGAAAACGTTAGCAAAGTGACAACTAGCGACTGCTAGCTAACACTAACGAACGTTATTGATAAGTTAAATGTATTGATTAGTTTATTAATTAAATTGCAATTTTTTTTTTGACACCTGCATCCTTGTCCTGGTGCATGCTGGGAAATTTCTCATACCCCTTCGTGTGAAGTGCTGGTCCTGGAACAGCTTCGTTTGGAGGCTTGTCTGACCCCTCACCCCTCATCCAGAAGAGAATCAAGACAGACAGACCTTCCCCTCACATGAACGCACAAGAGAGGGGTAGGGCTAAGGAGCAGAAATGGGATTGGCCCTTAGTAGTATCCGTTTGGCCAGATACAACGTAGCCGTTTCCTCCTGTTTTCAACTTTGAAGCTATGCTAAGCTAACCACCAGCTTTATCCGAATATTACTGTTTCATCTTGGAGAACATCAGTTCTGTTGATTTATCTAAAATATTCATCATCATCACCTTTATTGCCAGACTCATGGTCCAATAAACAAAGACACACAGACACAACAAACACTTAGGGGGAAAAACATTCCTATAAAATTATCATTATTATTATTATTATTGTAATATTAATTGTAATGATAATTCTGCTTTAACAACTACTTGTAAACATCTGGCCTCTACTGTCTCTTCCTGGTCTCCCTCTTTTCTTTCTCCCCCGTCCTTCTCCCTCTCTTTCTTCTGTCTCTTCTCTTTCTCTTTTCTCTGTCTTCATTTCTCTCCAGCCGGTCGAGGCAGATCAGACCGTCCGCTCTGAGTCTGGTTCTGCTGGAGGTTTATTCCTGTTAAAAGGGAGTTTTTCCTCCATTGTCTCCAAGCGCTTGCTCATTGTGGAAATGTTGGGTTTCTCTATGTAATGTGCCTTGAAATAAATGTTTTTAATGATCTGGCGCTATATGAATAAAACTGAATTGAACTGAATTAAAACTGAATTGAATAAAAGACATTCATACCTGCCTCCACATCAGTGACTGATATCATACAGAACTGTAACTGTATATTCTCCACAGCGTCTAAAATATGAGGTAATAGCATCTTGGTCTGAATAAAGAACAATGTATCTGCAGTGAAAAAGGACCTGTTGACACTAAAAAGGGAAAACTCCCTTTTAACAGGAAGAAACCTCCAGAACCAGACATTTTATACTGTTACATTACAGTGTAGCTTGTGTTTTGATATAATTTGAACTGACCAGGTTGTGGATGACGTTGGTGAGGGTCCAGACGAGCGGTACGGTGAAGAAAGGTATACTGAGGAGGACGACGTGCAACACGACGGTCAGCAGCAGGTAGGTGAGCCAGATCCCCCTGCTGTTCATAACCCGAGTGTTGGGGTTCACCTCGCTGTGAGCGACGCCCACATTCATCCTGAACACAAAGACACACACACAAGAGAGGTTTTTAAACAAAACAAAAAAAAACACATTGTTTAAAGTCCCCAAATGTTTCATATCCAGCAGTGAAGAAAAGAAAAAAAAAACCTAGTGAGTCGGGAACCGAGATAAAACTGTTTATAACATTGTTGTGTTGATCCCCTGAAATTATCCTAGAAACAATATAACCTACACAGTTTCCTCATGTCTCATGATGTTGTGTCAAACAGCAGCAACAAACAAAAAGCTTCATCATGCCCTGTCATCGCTAAACATTACAGCAGGTAATTCCACGTTTACATTTACTACGAATGTCACGCTGCAGCTTAGTTTCACGTTGCTGTTTCTTCCCGATCGGCTGCACCAGATGTTTCATTTAAATACAAAAAAACCTGAATCTTTATTAACGACTGAGTCATCGGCTAATTTAGTTTGCTGATATTAGCTGATTTCAGTGCTAACTGTATCAGAGAAATACTTTAAATAATGGTTGTTCAGATTATTAGTTATGTTTGTTCATTTGTTATATGTTTTCATCACGAGTATTTGAACCATACGAATAATCATGAATAATTGCAGAAATTATACAAAATATTAACTGATTATTGACATTTATCAGTATCAGTTCCTAAATCGGTCAAGCCTTAATAAAGCGTCTAAATAAATGTCTAAATAATTCAGTCATGTCACGTGAAGCTGGAGCAAGATGTGTCTGATGTTTATGTTTATTTGAAATGACTCATAGATAATTAACAAGCTGTTGATTTCCTGTCAATCAACAAATGTAGTAATTGAGAGAAATGCCTAAACAATTAATTAATGATGATTAATTTTCTGGAAAGCAATACATTTAGTTAAAATCTATTAAATATTTCAGATTTGTTAGATTTTTAATTAATTTGTTTTTCATTATCATTTTGATAAATAATATTTTAGTCCTTTGTCAATACTTATTTCCAACACAGTCTTTAGACAATTGTGTGTAATTCTGACTATAAATTCCCAAAAGCCCACCATGTATCACTGAATGATTAATTAAATTATTAATTGATCAATTAAAATTATTTAATCATTTCTATTTCTATTTTAACTTCCTAACTCTTTTTTATACAACTGAATATTTCTATTTGTCCTGTCGAGGAGAAATGTGTCAGTTTGACAGCTTAAAAAATCATGGAAATGGATAAACAGAAAATAAGTTAAAAGTTAAAACAAAAGTTAAGAAAGAACATTACAAAATAAATAAATAGTTTATATAAAAACTGTAGAAAAAAAAGCCTCAGATATTGTTCATGGTGAATGACAAACTCCTTGATGATGCTAATTAAACTGAAACCACTATTAATTATTTAATATTTATTTATTTATTTAACAATGTTTATTGTTTTTTTAAACAAGCCTGTTTTTTGTGTTTGTTAGAAAAATAACAACAATAATATTATTAAAAATAACAAAAATGGTTGTTCTTATATATAATTTAAAACATGGGTGTTTTTTTTATGACTACCCATGTTTTTAATATTTAATATTAATTTAATAATATTTTGTTGCCGCACAACTGGTGCATTATTACAACTTTAAACTTAATGACTCCGCCCGGTTGAGCTACTCTGAATGAATAAACAAGCGCTTCCTGTCGCATCTCTCAGCGTCACTTAGCCGCAACATTTAGACTTTATTAGAGCTCGAAAACTATTAAAAACTACACTTACAGTTTAATAGTGACATGTTACACTATGGCAAGACAACAACTGTTTACACACTTTTTCACTTTAGCTTACATTTAACGGTAAAACGCAGTAAATATACTGTTAGCTAGCTAGCTACTTAGCTAGCTAGCTGACAGTTGCTATCCACAGGTTGACAAGCTAACGTTAGTTTAAAGTCAACCACGGGGCGTCGGCTGCGGTCGATAAGTTACAGATAAAAGAGGTTAAAAGCTGCAGTTAAAACTGCGATTAAATAGTTTAATCCGAGTTAAAACTTTTCACATTTTCATTCGAGCAAACTTTACCTTCCTGCGTTGTCGTAGCTCACCAGGAAATTCCTTGTTTTTTCTTTAACCCCGCCCTCGTCAGGTCGGAGCTGCTGGTTCCTCTGATGATGTTGGAAAAAGAAAACAAAGGTTAAAACAGGTGAGTGGTTTGTCCTCCAAAGAAATCCCCATGATTTTTCTATACATTATGTTTTATCATCGTTAACCCCGAAAAACCAATGAATCCCATAAATATATATTTCCCATAAATTGTAAATAAACAATAATAATTGTTTAACTTGTAACAGCATCCTAATGTAAATAAATGTTAGTTTAACTGTGTTTTGTTTTTGTGATTTATATTCAGCTTAACTTATTTGGTTGAATTTAGGTTTAAGGGACATAGTTTACTTTTTTTTTTTTTTTACATTTTATTGACAAATCAATCAATTTATTGATGAAGAAAATAACTAATAATTGTTGACAGCCTCTGTCCAACTCTGCCCAGCTCATCCTGGAGGATCCTAAGATGCTTCCAGGTTATAATCTTGTGTATATTGGTTAAATGATCTCATGTCAGGGTGCTGGAGATGAGGCTCTTTACTTTTGAAAGCCTCCTGGCGGCATCCATGTGTGGTTTGTGAATTCAGGCAGGTGATAAAACTGTTTGCATCAATTGTGTTGATCCCATGAAACTATTTATTATTATTATTTATTATATTTAACTCAACTGATTTGGTTAATTTAGCTTTAAAGTTATTGTCCGGAGTAAATTGAACCCAAGGTCTATTTCACCACAAATTTGAAGTCAAACATCCCTTCAAGTTTTTCACTCATATTTAACTGATTTGAGATATTTTATTTTTGTTTTCACAACCAAATAGTTAACAATGAAAGTAAATGGGGCAGCCAGCCAAACGTATCTAAATTGTCATTTTTTAACAACTAATATGGTCCCTACACATAAACTGAAGTAAGTAAGTGAACTGAGAGTTTATTAAAAAGACTGTGTTACAACTTAACAACATTTTGTTTTTCATAACAACTGGTGATGAAGGGTGTTCAGATCAGCAGATTCATCATTTTCTTCACTCTTCATGTCGGCCTGGTGTTCAGGAAAAAAATTAATCTGCTGATCTAAAACCCTTCATTTATGTGTAGGGATCCTATTCATGCTGCTGCTGAAATGAAGTGATATTTTGAGCTTTATTAGTGGTTTAAAAATGACAATTTAGATACGTTTGGCTGACTGCCCCATTTACTTTTATTATTAACTATTTGGTTGTGAAAACAAAAGACGGTCAAACTCAATATTACTTTGACCAACATAAAATATCAATTGAGGGGGCGTTTAACTCGATTCCTGGTGAAATAGACTCATTTTAGACACATTTTATTGTTGGGTAAAATAACTTATTATTGATCCCATTCTTACAGGATGCAATCATACATCCACCCAACTTCCTAGATCCTCCTGGAGGATCCTGAGATGATCCCAGATGACATTAGATGTCATGTCAGGGTACTGAAAATGTGGCTCTTGGAAGCGTCTACAGGTGCTTTTGTGGACCTAGGTGATAAAACTGTTTACAACAATCACGTTAATCCCCTGAAACTATCCTAAAAGTAAACATATTTTGTACAGTTTCCTCATGTCTCGTGACAAAAAGCTTCATCATGTCCTGCCATCACCAAACATTACAAAAGCAGGTAATTCCACTTTTACATTTACTACGACCATCAGGCTGCACCTTGGTTTCATTTTCATTCTTCTTCTCGATCTGCTGCACTCGATGTTTCATTGATACACAAAAAAGTTGCAGTTAATTACTTAATCTCCCTCCTATCATCTTTATTAGCGGTTTGTTTGGTCAAACTGATAAATCTGTTGGCTGATTCAATATTATCTCAATAACATTATTATCAGCAGATTGTTATAAACACTGAATGACGCAGGTTTACGTTGGTGAGAGGCTTATTGCCTTTCTGTTATTTGCAGATGATGTTATTCTGTTGATTGTTCAGGTATCTCAGAGTTGAGTGAGGACATATAATAATAATAATAGTAAAATCAAAATAATAAAACAGAAAAAGTAATATGGTTTTAACTATAAACTATAAACATCCTGTAACTCGTAGTCCATTTACTAGAGCAGTGTCACATGATGACAATGTGATGTAGATTTTATTATACAAACTTTGTCAATGGTGCAAATTCCTGACATAAACTTATATAGACTCAAACCAGTAAACCTGGGAAGTTCCCTGCTTTGACACAAGTACTGTACTTAAATATCATGCTACTTTAATTTGAGAAACTATTAGAGTTATTTATCATTTTAGATAACCCAAACAACAAAATTAGTTTTTTTCATCAATTTTACTCTGATTTAAGATCTCAAATCTGTATGTTTTACCCACTAGAGTGGGTAGTTTAGTGAGTAGTTTATTAATGAACCTTTTAAAAAAAACTGTATTAATTTTCACTTTATTGTGGTAAGCCACATTGAGCAACTAAATCATTTAAATGCTGCATACACACTCTGACACTAAAAAATACTTTTGTGGATATAGATTAGACTATATTAATATATTATATATATATATGTGTGTGTGTGTGTGTGTGTATATATATATATATATATATATATATATATATATGTATGTATGTATGTATGTATATATATATATGTATATATATGTGTGTGTGTGTGTGTGTGTGTGTATATATATATATATATATATATATATATATATATATATATATATATATATACCTCATCACAGAAACATCTTGTTTTCATAACAACTGGTGAAGAAGGTTGTTCCAGATCAGCAGATTCATAATTTTTCACCCTTCATCAGCAGTTTTTATTAAAACAAGATGTTGGGTAAGTCTTGTAAAACAGTCTTTTTAATAAACTCTCACTACACTTACTAAGTTATCAGTACTTCAGGTTGTGTGTAGGGAAGCTGTACCCTTTACATATTTAGATACGTTTGGCTGACTGCCCCATTTACTGTCATTGTTAACTATTAGGTTGTGAAAACAAAGGACGGTCAAACTCAATATTACTTTAACCAACATGACCTCGACCTCTTGAGGTATTTGACTCATATTTGTAGTGAAATAGACCTTGGGTTTAAATTACTCTGCGCCATCATTTTAATGCAACAATCCCTTTAAAACCATAAAACAGAGCTGCTCACTGAAGTATAAAACTGCACCTTATACTCTTACAGAAACATTGACAATAAAGGAAAGGTTTTCAGTTTGTGGAATAAATGTTACGGAGAAAATCACTTGAATTAATGTCTAAAATTCACAAATTAAAACAATCTTGAGCATCACAGGTTACAGTCGATACAGAGAGCATCAGGAGATAATTATCGACGTCACGGTGTTACACTATGATGTCAAGTTTTCCTCGTATAAAGAGTCAACATTGAAAATTAAATGACTGATACAGGGGGAACACACACACCCATTGTTACCATCGCGCTGAGGTGACCGCTGATTAAATAAGGAAGTGATTTAAAATTTACATTAGCGGTGACCCATGTTTTACAACAGTGGGGAACTCAGGCTTGCTGAGTCTGTCATTTCTTGAAACATAATTTTCATCAACATATATGTGGAAGAAGTTTTAGGAACTTGCATTTTGAAAAATTAATTGAATAATGAAACGAATAGATTTTAATTTATTGATCTGGATCGTCGTCTTATCTCTGAGGAGTTGTTGTGACGTGAGCTGCATGTTTGCTTTCTTTTTATGTTGCACACTTGGACAGGTATGAAGTGATGTCATAAAATTTCACCAGCGATTTACTGTAAACATGTTGATCTTCCTGCTTACATCATCCTCATACTCACACACACACACACACACACACACACACACACACACACACAAATCTGACCTGTTATCCTGCCAGGGAAATCACTTTATATGTCAGTTGCACCATAAACTTTAATCAGCTCAATTATCGCTTTTATTTCTACACTTTTCATTTCTTAAATCTTCAATTTGAGCAGATTTATTTTATTTTACTCTTCTACTTCGTTGTGCACTTTAATATTCTTCACTGAACTTTCTCGGAGGGTGTTTTGGAAACTCATCTTTTAAATCAGGGGCTAAACAGATAATTTCCTCCACAGCTGCGAGGGCAATAACACATAGACTCAGAGAATAAACTTCCTTGTTGAATAACTCGGTACCTTTTCACTGCTTCTACTTCCTCTTCCCCTTTGAACGTGACACTGACACCTTCCCTTTTTTTCCTTTTCTTTTTTTTTTTTTCTTTTGGCTTTGAACTCTCGCAACACTAGTGTTGCATCATCGCTGTGATAATAGTCACACTGACTAGGAAGGAAGTACGCTGGAAGCTGTGAGTCTGTGAATGGCAGCAGGAGTGTTTCAGGAAAGCACAGCTTCCTCCTTGTGCCAGCACCTTTGTGTGGGTCTTATTCTGGAAATTCATTCAAAGAAAAGAAGGAGTTTGTCTAAACAGATAACTGGAATTATTTATGTTCGTCTTCTGTGGAAATAAAAAACTATGAATGAATAACACATGAGGATGTTATATTTGATGATGATTGTTTATTAAATAAAATACAAGAGGAATACAAAAAAGTATTGATTTCTAATAAATATCAATAAATAAATACAATAAATACAATTTGAATAAATATGTTCCATTGGAAATACATGACATGATTACATGAAAAAGGAGCAAAATGATCAGCCACCCAGTGCTGTACTGGTTTCTTAGATCAATGTGATCAAACAAAAGGATGCTCGTAGCCGCATGTCAGCGAACACTAGTCACTGGTTTTTAAGACCTAACCACATTTATGACCAGAGCCCTCTCCGTGATCAGACGGGTCACCGACAGCAAACACACGAGCGGTGAGGATGGAGAAGGAGAAGAGTCGGTCCATGATGTAGTGGCAGACCAGATCCTCCTGCCAGTTTTCAACAGACTTGGTCAGGTCTTCATCATCGTGGGAATCCTGCAGAATCATGAAATCTGAGTTTAATGATCGACTTCTGAGGTATGAAAACCAAAAAAAAAAAAAAAAAAAAAAGTATAAAAATCTAATTGGAGTTTTCTGAAAACTCATCTCACCTTTTCTTGATCCACTCCTCCTCTAGACTTCACACAGGCGCTCATGTCTTCGTCCAGTTTCTTCATCACTGGTTTCACATCGTTAATAAACTTTGTGCAGCTTTGAAATCCAGACATACTCTCAACTAGAGAGTTGTAGCTCCTGAGGACACTGAGCATCTTCCCAATGCATGTCTGAAAAATCAGAGGACGAAGATTAGTGAACTAAATACTAACAACTTTGAAATCATCATTTTACTTTAAATCTGCAGCTTGTTAGAGTTCATTTCTACTGACTTACCAGAGGTTTGTTCTTGAGGGTCCCAGGATCACACATGTCTTTAGCCTCCATCCAAAGAGGGGTGGTGGAGAAATCTGCCAGATCTTTGGATCCATTTCGTGCCTGTACAGACAAAAATTTAAGACATAAGGCTTGATACACTTCACTATTTAACATATAAAATACAGAAATATATATAATCACATTAATAAAATAAAAAAGCTTTAATGATATAACTTGATTGAGCTAAAATATTAGATGATAAATTACTCCAAATATATTCAGCATTAAATTAAAAATAAAACAAAATAAAGCACTTACCAGGACAGATAGATTTTTGGCAATCTGATTAAACTCCAGAGAGCTGTTCCGGACATTTGCGCATGTTTGCAGGCTCGTGCCGGTTGGAGCGCAAAAAACAGCCGCAAAAAGTGAGAAAAAGGCAGCAGCACAAGTCACGAAGGAGAAATTCATCTTTGGTTGTGAAGAGAGTTGATTGTCAGCTGTTTGTTTTTCTTTTTTTCTGTGTGTGTGTCCTGTAGTGGCTCCTGCTGTGAGACTGAAGATGAAACGGAGACTGGTATTTAAGGCGCAGCGGCGCGCGGCTGTGACTCAGTGCAGGGTTTTCCTGGGCATCCCTCAGGTGAGTTCACACTAAGTGCACATCAGCGGAGAGAGAGAGAGAGAGAGAGAGGGGAGGAAATATGAGATAATTACCGTATTACATCAGATGATTGTGTGAGAGCAGTTCGTAAACAAACAAATAATAATAATAAAATAAACAGATGTAATCAGATTTTCACACTGCGCCGAGGAAGTGAGATTAACCTTTACAACATTTCAGGGACGATAATGACACAGATTGGACAAAGTTTCCATCCGTTTCCGTGATCTGCCCCTCTTCTCTACCAGAGAAAAACCTTTTGCATTTCATCTGAATTTTCTTTTCTTTCTCTCTTCAAAGATATAAATTGATAAGAGAAGCGATGAGACAGTTTCATACTTTTCCCATCATGTTCTTTTTTTTTTTTTATTAACCCATCGTGGTTGAATGAATTAAACATCAGCGATTATTTAAATAATAATAATAATAATAATGTTAATTTAATGTCCATTCTACTTCTAACAACACATTATTTACAAAACCACCCAAACTACGCAATAAAAAAGTGGATTGTATTACTTTTATTTGTGCAGTGATGACACTAAGAAAAAAAAAACAAACAAACAAACAAAATATTAAACAAACGTATTTATTGACACAAATCAAACTCAGATCTATGAACATATGAACATCAGAAGATCTGTGTTAGTCAGAAAATGCATCAACTATATAAGTTTTTCTATATAAATTAGTTTATATACATCAACTATATTTTCTGACATTTTTCAACTTTTCAACAATTTTTCAACAACTTTTTTGGGGGAAATTATTTTATATTTTTTTATATTTTATATTAGTGATTAATTAGTGATCAACAGAGGCATGTCTATATATATATATATATATATATATATATATATATATATATATATATATATGTGTGTGTGTGTGTGTGTGTGTGTGTGTGTGTGTGTGTGTGTGTGTGTATGTGTGTACACAAGGTTAATTGCAGCATCTTCCTCCATGAAGGGAAGAGTTCATCTAGAATGAGAACTGACCCATAATTGTGCAACAGAGGTGTAATTCCTGCCTTGGCTGGACACAACAGACGTCCTATTTCAGGTTCCCTATATTTTCTACAGTTCCAGAGAAACAGATGAAGAAGTCCTGAGCTGGAATGAGACCCTGTCCCACATCCTGTTGTTTTGCGTTTGTTTGTGGTTTATTTTGATTTTTTTTTTTTATCTGGAAATGCACAATGTACTCAAACAGCTGAAGTGAAATATTAAAGGTTCAAAAACAACATGATGACACTGGGACCCCCCATAAAACTTTATTTGACAGATACATATGTCTACAACGAATGATTACAATTCATTAATGATACATGATTTACAATATGAGTTGTTGTGCTTTAAGATTCAATTGTGTTTTGTCTTATTTGGCAGTGTTTAATGTATGTATACACACACACACGCACACACACACACACACACACACACACACACACACACATACACATACATATATATATATATATATATATATATATATATATATATATATATATATATAATAGAATGGTGGGTCAATTGAGAAAAACTTCACTGAATAATAAATAATCATATATATTTGTAAGGATTTGGGCTTGAAGGAATGATAATGGGAATTAATATCTATTATTATTTTTATTATTGTTATTATTATTAGAGAATTAATTGCCTGATCTGTTGGTAATTAATGTTATTGCTCTGTGTTTGTGGCTCATTCAAGAAAATTAAAAGCAATTTGCTAAAAATAGAAACACAATTGTCACCATCAGAGCTGTTTGTTTACTTTAGTGGTGTAATGTTTAACCAGTTAGCAGTTAATAACATGATATTGACAGAAAGGTTGTGGATTGTGGTGTCAGGGCCAATTCAGGTTTGTTTGTTAACACAACACAACACAACACAAACAGCGCAGCTGCTCTTGAACGCAGCCCGCTGCGCTGCTCTTCCCTGTGTTATTGTTGTGAATGAAGTGAACATGGATTCATGTGCGGCAGACTGTATTTCAAGAATAGGTGTGTGTAAACTGAACATTTATGTTTTTAACCCTGTGACACAGTTTTTAATAACCTGGATATTTTATCGGAATAGAAACTTGAGTTTCCTTTTAGCGGCAGCAGTCTGCTGGGCTGCGATGCTACATTTAGCTAAACTAGCTAAACGTTAGCGGCAGCTAACGAGCTAACCGCCTGAGTTAGCATTTAGCTTAACTCAGTTTCCCGGGCTAGCTACTGATAGCCAAGTTAAAGCGATCAGTTAAATCAATAAAACTATAAAAAGTTACTCTGTGTATTTGGTAACTCCCCCCACAGACATGCCCGTTGTTATGTGCTGTTAGCATGTTAGCAAACAGATGTTAAGTGATGTTAGCATGTTAGCAAACAGATATAGCGTCCACTGAAGTTCCCGTTCCTCTGCAGGTTGATTTTTTGCTGTACCCATGATGAACTTTGACGGTCTCGACCCTGGGATGGGTGAATACCCCCCCAGCCTACACGGGACTCTAGAGGCGGGTATGGAGCCCACCATGGACCCCCACCTCAACCCCAACCTGCTGCAGGGTGTGGAGCTCGACCCAGAGGGGCTGGCTGTGACGGTCCCGGAGCCAGTGCACCTTATGGAGGGGATGTTTTCTGAGCTGCACAGTGTAGTTTCAGAAGTTGGCATCCCAGTTACTGCAACACATTTTGATCTCCAGGAGGAAATGCTCTGGATGGGAAACCACAGAGTGAGAATCTTGATTGTGCAGCGTTTCTGTTCAACATGCAGCTCATCTCGAATCAAATGAAAACACAGTCACACTTTCTCACTTTATTTCTTCTGTTCAGGGCCACGTAACCTCGTTCTTTGGACCTACGATGGGCCGACACTCTTCTTTCCAAGTGCACTCGACAGACGACATACGACACATTCAGAGTTTGGAAACGGGCGTGCTGTTTCTTTCCAAGTCCAACCTCAAATGCTACACTCGTGGAGGCCTCGTCATGTTCGATTATCCGTAAGTGACACAAAACATCAACTGTGACAAATCACCATGTGCTCTTATTGGTTGTAAGATGAACCATTTTATTGAGTGAACTGAGTTTGTGATCGTTGATGATGTTTGTGTGTTGCAGGTTGGACGAAGGAGCAGACATGCACAGTCTCCTCATGACTGATAACAACATGTTGATGATGGGTGGATTACAAAACTATGTGGTTGAAGTTGATTTAAATACTGTTCAAGAAACTCAGAAGGTGAGATGTTTGGATAAACTGTCATATACTATAAGAATAAATTACTTTAAATCAAAGTCATTGACTATTTTTTTCTTATTGTGTATTTGACAGTTCACTGTTGAGGTACCAGGTGTGGCTATAATGCGTCAGACAAGTCGTTTCTTCTTTTGTGGACACACTTCTGGAAAGGTAAGAGTTAAGTAAGGTAATATTTGTGTTTTATTGTTTATTGCCTTATTGTCAACTTCTTTCAAAACCAGGTAACACTTCGGGACTTACGTACTTTCAAGATGGAGCAGGAGTTCGATGCGTTCTCCGGCAGCCTTTCAGACTTCGACGTTCATGGAAATCTCCTGGCTGCATGTGGGTTCTCCAGCCGAGGGCTGAACGGGTTGGCGTGCGACCGTTTTCTCATGGTGTATGACCTCCGCATGATGAGAGCCGTAACTCCGCTGCAGGTGCACGTGGATCCCCTCTTTTTGCGCTTCATTCCCACGTACACGTCACGGCTGGCGATCATCTCACAGACTGGTACACGGTGTCTCATTCTCATCAAAATCCTCAAGCTGTCTGCTTGTCTAAAACATTTCCACTCATTTTTTTCACTTTCTGTTTCTCTCCTCAGGTCAGTGCCAGTTTTGTGAACCCAACCGGTCTTGCCAACATGGCCGACATCTTCCACGTCAACACTGTGGGTCAGCTGCTCATGAGTTTTGACGTCTCATCCAGCAAACAAGCCCTGGCCTTCGGAGACTCCGGTGGATGTGTTCACCTGTGGTCTGACGCTCCTGAGGTTTCGTTCAACGACTACTCTCGCGAGACAGATTTCGCGTTGCCTTGTCTCGTGGACACGTTGCCTCAGCTCGACTGGAACCACGACCTGCTGCCGCTGTCGCTCATTCCCATGCCGCTGACCAGCACTGAGCAGCTGTTGTCTGACTGGCCCACTGCCCTGGCTACACCCAGCCCCAGGTAACACAGTCATGTAATTACTGTAACACCTCTAAACGAAAATAACATGACATTACCAGATGAATGAACGAATTGATGACGGTTTGTCAGGATGTATCAATCGAAAATATATATATATATATATATATATATATATATATATATATATATATATATTAGTATTCATTTTCGTTTTGGGTGATTATATTATGTTCATTCTTATTTATTCCACAGAAAAACAAGCAAATTATTACATTATGTTAGTTTGAGCTCATATTATTTTATTTGAAGTTACAAAAAAAACTTTTAAAGGGGTCATAGAGAACATAGAAACATTTCTGAAATATTTTAAACTGTTCTTTCATGTCTCCTACAGCCTAATGCAACAATATGAAATAACTCTATATATGCTGTTTCTAGTTATAGGGTTTACATGTAGAGGAGGTGGAGATGGGGTTTGAGGTTCTAGTTTTGTGTTTATTCAACATGGTAACCAAGATAAGCTTGGTTTTGTGTTCTGTGGTCACTTTCCGTTTTAGAGACTTGATTCATCTCTGAAACGATGTAATATTTCTACACTGCTGACATTTTTCCTCTTGCTGTGAAAACATGGCACCTTTGACCTTCCTATGTCACACTACAGCCGTTTGTAGCCACTTCTTTCCGTGTGTGTTGCTGCTGTCTGAGTCCAACCAGAAACAACCAGAACCACAGACACTGAGGCAATTCACTCTCATTTACTGACTGAAGAGAATATCGACAGATATAGATATTTGACACATGTTTGACGTCGCGATCCAACTGAAAAACAGAGCATCGCATTTCATAAAAACACCAAAACCAACAATTAAATCTTATCAGATTTTAGTAACAACTATTGCTTGTGTAGGTAAATCCAATAAAAGTTTAATTGATTAAATCTTTGACCTTTTATTACCCTGTACATGAACACGATGTAGAAATGCTGAAAATTACATTCCTAAGCTGTTTTCAGTCAATAGTGCACCCTTTATTAAAACTGAAACCAAACATGTGTGACCTGTTTTTAAAGATTTCCTTATTCAGTGGGAAACGGCCTGGGACAGAGCACCACCACACAAAAGGAAGTTGGAAAGTATTGTGAGACAAAGTGACACATTGTTTGTTTTAGTCATTGAATGGGATTTGTTAACTGTGGCAGAATATGTTGTCATATATTTTCAACTGGAGCTTCAATTTACCAATATGAAACCATGAAAACAAACAGCAGGCGAAGTCGATGTATGATCTCACTCCTGAGGCCGTGAAAATATTTAGTTACATGGGGAACTTGTTAATTTCTCTTTTCTGCTGCTTCCATTGTTGATCAGTTGTCTCAAAGTGATGTCAGGGTATGAGACACATCTCTAGCGATGGAATCAATAATTTATTATCAACAAAGAAAGCTTTTAAAAGCCGAGTTTGTGTTGTTTCAACCAGATTTAAGAACAATGCTTGATTATTATAATGTTGAATTTTATTGTGACACTGGAAGGTGTTTTAAATGTGTGTTGGTACGTATAAGGTGGAAAAAAGAATAGAAACATCAGTCAGTTCAATTTAATCATAATAAATCTACATTTGATTGTGTATCACTTGTAGCGTTGGTCCCGTTCTGTTCTCTCTGACCCGGTTCATTGTTCGGTAAATTTTGTTATGTCGTATCGTACCGTTTGTGGCCTCTGTAGCGACTGCGTTTTTGTTTTTGCTTTAGCTGCTTTTACCCACAATGCTTTGCGTGAGGATCACGTGGTCTGGCCAGCACTATAATCATAGCATATAATCATGTTTTTCAATGTTTCTGTTCGACAGGCGAGCTCCTCCCGTGGACCCAGAAATCCTGCGCACAATGAAAACTGTCGGGTTCATCGGTTACGCAGCAAATCCTCGAACACGCTCTCGCAACCAGGCAAGTAAAAACACAGGATTTACAACATGATGCACATGTCTCAGGCTTTATAAGTGAAGTGAGAAGTGAAAGTCTTTTTCATACGAATGAGTTTGTCAATATTGAGGGATTTGTTTGTGTCGTTGTCCTGATGATTTTTTTTTTATCAGATATGTGTTTAAACCACTTAAAATGTGGAAAACATCTACATGTTTGTGGATTATTATGATCGATTTATGATCCATTTTCTGTCCTGGTTTCAGGTGCCTTATAAGATTAAAGACGTGGAGCTCGATTACGACAATTACAACCAGGTTCCTGAGTCGCCAATAGGACGTGATGAGGAGCCACATCTCTACATGGTGCCTAAAAAATACAGAAAGGTATAATTTATCGTTTTCCATCAGGTGATCTGTTGAAAAAAAAAATATATATATATATATATATATATATATATATGTGGTATGTGATGAAAACGTCTTTGTTTCTGCATCAGGTCACAATCAAATACTCTAAACTTGGACTAGAAGACTTTGACTTCAAACATTACAACAGAACTTTATTTGCTGGACTGGAGCCTCACATCCCCAACGCTTACTGTAACTGCATGATTCAGGTGAGCGGTGAGAAATACTAAGTGTGTTTATCTTCTCTTTTTGTTTGTTTTTAAATGTTTTCTTCACACATCAGCTGTTGTTCTCCTCTTTGTGTGTTTGCACAATAGGTGTTATATTTCCTGGAGCCTGTTCGGTGTCTAGTGCAGAGTCATTTGTGCCAGAAGGAGTTTTGTTTGGCCTGTGAACTGGGCTTCCTCTTCCACATGTTGGATTTGTCAAGAGGAGATCCATGTCAGGTAGTTCTCAGTTATTGTCTCTCTAATAATAGCAGCTGGATCTTTATATCATTGTTATATTGACACCGTTTTGTCCACATTGTCGCAACTTCCCCGTCTTTTCTCCTCAAGGCCAGTAACTTCCTCCGAGCGTTTCGCACCATCCCTGAGGCTTCGGCGCTCGGCCTGATCCTCGCAGACTCAGATGAGCAAACGGGAAAAGCGCGACTCGGGCGCTTGATCCAAAGCTGGAACCGCTTCATCCTCACACAGCTTCACCAGGAGACACAGGAGCAGGAGGGTCCTCAGGCGTACAGAGGCGCCAGCAGCAGGTCAGAGCTTTTAACAGTCTGAGGTATTTTAATGCAAATAAATCAAGAGATATGTAGAGATTTGTTATGTTGTGTTGTTGACTTGTTCGCCTGCAGCTCCCTGGGATCGTCTGGTGAATCTGTTGTCGGAAAATTGTTCGGATGTGAAGTTGAGAACAGCAGCTTGTGTCGCTGCGGCAAAGAGACGGTCCGTTCCTCGCTCACGTTGCTCTTCACCATGCATTACCCCGAACAAAACTCTCAGGGTGAGTCTGTCTCTCCGTTGTGTCAAAGAAAACAGGGCACATTTCTGTTATTTGTTGATGCTGAATATTATTTATTTCATTTTTAACTCGACAGAAAAGACAATAAAAGAGTACGATTTCGCTGAGATCCTGAAAAAGAGCATCTGTTTGGAGCAGAGCACTCAGGCCTGGTGTGAAAACTGTGAGAAGTATCAGCCCACAGTGAGTTGTTATAAAGTCTCTGAAAGTCTCACTAGAGTAGAAGTACAGACAGTCAAAGACAGTAAAAGTCTTAAAGTATCTAGTATTTACTGTACTTAAGTATGACAAGTAATCTATAAATAAATGTACTGAAGTAATGAAAGTAAAAGTACAAGTACATGTTAATAAAAACAGAAGAATATTATGAAGTTTATCCAGCACTTTAAAACATTAAATTTATGTTTTAGAAAGTTTCTCCATCCTTCAAACATGGTTTTGAGAAAATTTTAGAGAAAATTCCACATTTACTTTATATAATATTTATAATATTGTATAATATATAATTAACTTAGGACATGTAGTAAAGTAAAAGTAAAAGTTGACAGAATTAAAAAAAAATACAGACAAAACACACTAAAGTAGTGAAGTATCATTACTTAGTTAATAAACAACACTGTGACAGTTGATATATTTGTTGTCTCATTTAAATCCACTTCATTTGTTTTTGTTTTTGTTTCTTTAGGTGCAAACGCGCAACATTCGATGTCTGCCAGATGTTCTGGTGATAAACTGTGAAGTGAACAGCGCTAAAGAGGCTGAATTCTGGAAAGTTCAGGCCGAGGTAAAACTTTAAAACTTCAAATACACTTTAAACATAACATATTGCTCGTTACGTGATGTACGATGCAAGTTTATTTTCTTGTCGTCGTCACAGTACGCTTTCAATAAAGCCATGCAAAAAGAGGCGATGGAGCCTGCGAAACCAAAGGAGCCTCCTCCACCGATGCCCACAGAGTGGTGTTTAGAGTAAGATCTTTTTTATAATATGAATATTTGTATATAATTTCACTGATTTATTTGCATCTTTTTGTCCAAGGATCAGTCATAAACCTAGAGATACTGTAATTTTCAGACTATAAGCCGCTACTTTTTCCACATGCTTTGAAGTAGACGAAGTACAAAGTAATTCTGAGACAGTTCAATTCTGACACTGAAGAAGACGACTTTAGTGGTTTTTTTGTGCGCAGGAGGGAGATGAAGATAGTGATCAATGACTTTTCCCGGAAGGCTACTCTACCGGTGTTTTTTATTCTTTTAATCAACCGTGTTACAGGCACTGTTCAGAAAAAAGCATGTACATTATGTATTTTTGTATGTTACCGGTACGTATTTAATTAAAACTTAAAAAAAATATTTCTATGTAAATATCTGCAGCTTATATATGTACATTTTCCAGGTGCGCTCAAAAGTCTGGAAATTACAGTATAAAATCTTAAAATTTGAACAAATTAGAACAATTATTAAAGTTGGATGTGTTTGAACTGCAGAGGGGAGGAGGTGTGCAGCATGGAGGGCTTCACCTTCGGCACTCGGGCCGAGGATCTGCGACACGTCTGGATCCCTCTGACTCTCAAAATGTCCATCAGCAAAACTCAAGGACTTGAGATCAGCAGCTGGCCTGAAGGAGAAGAGGTGAGGGACGAGGATTTTTGAGCTTTCTGACCACGTGGCTGTAAGATTTACTCTCCGTTGATAACTCGTCACGTCGTCCTTCTCCAGTTAAGCGCCGCCGAAGAGGCGGAGGGAGCTTCGCTCTACGACCTGGTCGTCACGGTGCCTCACGTCCTGGACGCTCGAACAGGAGGAAACTTGGTGGCGCACATTAAAGTGGGAGAAACGTATCATCAAAGGAAAGAGGTGAGTTAGAAAACATTAAATAAAGTCTGAGTCTGAGGTTCAGTAGAATCAAAGTTATTTGATGTTTTCTACTTGTTTTGTTTCAGGGGGTCACACACCAACAGTGGTACCTCTTCAATGATTTCCTCATCGAGCCGATTGACAAGGTGAATATTTATCACTCACTGAAATTATGATGTGAAATGTTTTGTGACAATATCCTCTTTTGTTTTTGTTTTTTTTCCCCCAAAGACCGAAGCTGCACAATTTGACGTGAGCTGGAAAGTGCCAGCGATTTTATATTACGCCAAGAGGAACTACCACACCAAATACGACCTCCGCAGTGAGTTTTCAGGACTGAGAGTTGTTTTTTTAAATTTTTTTTTTACTTTTATTAACCTCCTCTGTTCTTTTACCGTTTAGTTAAAAACCCCATCGACGCCAGCGTGCTGCTGACCGAAGCGTCGCTCGCTCGGAAGCAGAGGAAGAGTCACGCCACCTTCATCCCTCTCATGGTCAGTGAGATGCCGCAGGCCGGTGACTTGGTGGGACTGGACGCTGAGTTTGTTACACTCAATCAGGTGAGTGTGGATTAAAAAAAAAATGCACCTGCTGCTGTGTGTGTGTGTGAGTGTGTGTGTGTGTGTTTACATGGAGCAGAAACCACATACCTCAGATTATACAGTGTACGAACACTGTGCACATTCAGATAATCTAATCAGATGCAGACGCAGCCATAGTAAATATTATTTACTGAATATCGACAATAAGACGACATTTCGACACGTCCGTATCACAATATGTCACAAATGTTACTGCAAACTCTTTTGAACGTTTTATTATCCGACTCGCCGCGTGGTGTTTTCAAACAGTTGCCATTTGTCGCTAAAGGTCATGAAAATGAAAGCGTCTTATTCAGAATATCGTGTTGTCGGATGTGATATTCTGGAAATGTAGTCAGAGATTTGAATCTCTGAAGTTTCTGGCTGTAATGAGTCGCCATGTATTGGTAATAGATGAGTCGAACATTCAGCAGAAACACAACACGTTAGGTACAGATGCCATTAAACGTTTTATTTTACAACTTATGGTTTTATACTTGGAAATGTGGGCGCCACTGTTTGATGACCCACAACTCCTTTGTCTCTGTGAAGATAAATTTGAGTTAGATTAGAGTTCACACGAACTCCAGCAAAAAAAAAAAAAAAACTATCACCAATAAAACACGTTTTCCTCATTTTATCTCTTGAACTCACAAGGGGCCGTCCTGATGTCAACACCCCCCCAGACTCTTTTTTTTTTTTTTTTTTTTTTTCCGTAACTATTAACATTGCAGTCAAAACACCATGACAGTATTTCTGACCATGGGCGATGACTAACTGTGATTTCATTATGACACAATCAGATAAAGTATTTGAAGCGATGTCACTTGCGTCATTCGATGGTTCAATGTGAAACCTGGAAATAAAAATATCAGATGGTGAATTTCTGTTTCAGTACCAGTTTTTATAGGATATGAAAGAGATTTTTATAAAACTAAAGCTGCAAATGAAAAAAAAAAAAAGAAAAAAAAAATAGCGAGTGTAACTCTACTGTGTCTGATTACTCAAGTCGTAGTATTTGCTGATAGCGTTTCTGGTCGACATCTGGTTCAGTCGTTTCAGAGATATCGTGATATTTCTGCAATATTTTACATATTTTACAAATGACTTCTTCTGTCATGTTCTTCTCTATCTGTTTTTTTTTTTAGAAAAGATATATTTTTGGCTTTACTGACAGGTTAGTGCAGGTAGACAGGAAGGTGGAGAGAAGAGTGATGATGATCGGCACAGACGGGATTTGAACTGGCGATCGCCGCACGGCTTATGAGCCCTAACCACTCCCCATCTTCTCTCTTATTATACCTTTAAAAATCTTAAACACCAGCTGAGTTTCCATTACAACTAGAAATACACAAAACCTAAATATCACAATAAGAAGGTAACGGAAACATCTGCATTTCAATAAAAAAAACCTAAATATTATAGAAATATTACTCTGAAATATCATTAAAACACACTTTTACACTCTCATGAGCTGATTTATCAGACGTGTCGATATAAAAGTGTAATGGAAACACTTTTTTTTTTTGCATATACACGTCACCAGACATGAAAGCAATGTCACAAAGCTCATCGAACGGTTCATCCTGAAATTTAATGCCCGCAATTCGTCTGTGAAAACCCGTGTTCGTGGCCGCTGCCAAACATAAGCCCTTTGTCCAGGGTTAAATTTTTAGAGCGCAAAGACACATAATCTTGTAAAATAACTGCATCAGGAAAAGCAGATAAAAATGTTTTGAATTCGCTACCTGATATGTACATGTACTGATATTAAACCATCCTTGCTAATTAGCTCGTTAGTTTCCTGCACAAGGATCAGCAAAACTCTCCCGACGTCTCCAGGTTAGTCTGATTGGACACAGTCACACGTAGCTAGTCCAGGTCTGTCGGCAGACGTGGGTCGTTGCATCTTCTCAAACTTATGGCTCCAACACAAAAGCATGTTGCAAATTTTGTGCTAAAAACATGGACGTTGTCAGCATGGAAGAGGCAGCGCTGGTGAGTCGTCTTCACACTCAAGTCTGGCTGCTAATTCATTCGTACTTTTACTAAAAACACAACAGGTTGAATCTCAACCTAACCGACAGAAACGCAGGTATAAAAGTACGTTAAGACAAGATTGTGGAGAAAACGATATTGGTTTTAAAAAAGTCTGGAATTTTTATTTGGAAAAAGAGAAAACACCCTGTTTGTCTCTGAACAATCAGCCGCCGCCTTCGTCTTCTGTTAAAAACATTCACAGCAGCAGCTTTGATTTTGCAAAAAACTATAATGGAAACACAACCTCGGCCAGACATCTGTCTTTAGTCCTGACGTAGCTTTCATCTGGAGCAGCTTCCGTTCATCGTCTCTCACGTGGACAAATCTGGTTGATGAAACTGGAAATAATCCATTTTTAAATCAGATTTCACAAGAACAAACTTTGACTTTGAGAAGTGAGGGAAAAAAAG
This sequence comes from Polydactylus sextarius, assembly GCA_016801845.1. NCBI lineage: Eukaryota > Metazoa > Chordata > Actinopteri > Polynemidae > Polydactylus > Polydactylus sextarius. The sequence goes on from CM028909.1 coordinate 7,079,233, forward strand.
CGACATCAGCTTCAAAATAAAAGCCATATTTCTAAGATTTGGACACAGTACAACTGCTACCAGCAGGTGTTTTCACTGAAGGTTTTGAGTCACTTCCATCTCGTGTTTCTGTGATTTTTGGACGGTGATTTTGATGCTGTTGCAGGAAAAAAGTGTTTAAATTAAACACCATCAACACTTATGTTTTAGTGATATTTGATAGTTTTTTTCTAGAGGTAATGGAAACTGAAGACTCTCAGGGAGTCGGTGAAGGGCCTGTCCTGATGTGTGTGTGTCCTGACTTTTTTTTTTCCTTGAACAATAACAAACTTATGAACAAACAGAAAAGTCAAAACAGTATTTCTGTTCACAAGCGATGACTAACTGTGATTTCAATTTGACTTTGTGACCTTGCGGCTGCATCTCGATGCTGCACAAACATCAGATAAACTGTTTCAAGTGATGCAACTTTGCGTCATTCATTGGTTCAAATCTGGAAAATAAACTATCAGATGATGAGCAGCTGGTGAGTCCAACCAGATCTCTGGAAAAACATCTGAAACGCCCACGAGCTGCTGGAGAGTCAGTCACATTGTGAGTTAGAGCTGCGTGTTGCTGATTTCATGAATTGATATCGATTCATTTAGAGATGTTTCAGCTGCAAATTTGACAAAGACTAATGTTTACTGAGAGTGTAGTTTTTAAGAAGAAGAGAACAGTGTAACTCTACAGGACGTTGTGGTTTATAATTCAAGTGTTGCACTGTTGTTGTTTGAAGTCTTGACAAAAAGTTTGAAAAAATCAAACTCACTGGAGAAAAGTTCATCTGTAATTTGCTAACAGATGTAAACGAAGCGTTCAGAGACGCACAGTTGAAGATCAAAGAGTGAAGTAATGATGAGTTTGCAGATCTCAGTCAGAGGCTGCTCTCGTCTGTCACATCTGTCATGGATAGTTGAGCAACAAATAGAAGAAAAGTCAGAGTCCGTCGTCTCTGCAGCTTCACGCTTCCTCGTTGCATCAAATGAGCTTTTAAATCGACACGTTTATCTCATTTTATTCAGGTTTTCCTGCTGCTTCGATTGAAAAGTCGAGTGTTGAAATGTTTGAGACTGAGAAGCTGCAACCGACTTTAACTGACAACAAATGATTATTAGTTAACTATTAATCTACAGTCAAAATAACTGCTGCCAATCAACTAGTCGATCAGTCGGTGACGTCTCTTATGCTTCAGTTAAATTGCAGCCTTGTTTTCCACAAAGTAAATTAAATAAATACATTTTATGTGTTGGATTGACGTCAGTGGATTGAAAAGTCTGCGTCCAAATGTTTTCTCACGACTGAGAAGCTGCAGCTGGATGAGTCATCTAATAGTCACTTATTAAATTATATTAAATATACGATAATATAAAACCAAAACAATAATAATAAGTATAATAGTATAATCTACCATCAAAATCATTGCTGTCGATCGACCAATCGTACTAGCTCGACACTAGAAACTAGTGCTGCACTTGTTTTCCAGAAAGTAAAAACTGTTTTATTGTTTATTAATTCATTGAATTTAAATCTGAATGTGTGTGTGTGTGTGTGTGTGTGCGCACAGGAAGAGGCCGAGCTGCGCAGCGACGGCACCAAGTCGACCATCAAACCCAGCCAGATGTCTGTGGCCAGGATCACCTGTGTGAGGGGCCAGGGGCCCAACGAGGGGGTTCCCTTCATCGACGACTACATTTCCACTCAGGAGCAGGTGAGGTTGAGACACAACAACACGGAGACGGACTAACAGACGAATCTTATCTTTAGCGAGACGTTTACAGGAATTTTTAAGCTCCTGTAGAAACAGGATTCACTCGACCGAAGTGTTATCGAGGGAGGACGCCTGCACCTATCGCTGCCTCTTATCGTGTGACGCACATTGTCACAACACAGTGTGTCCTTTTGTCACTTGATGAGTCAGAACGAGCAGTCACAAGTTCACAAGTTCATTCAGTTACTAAATATATTAGAGGAGTTAAACCACCATAAACTGTATCAAGGGGATGTTGTTTTTAATCTCCTTTTATTGAGCTCAGATCAAGATTGTTGGTGTAAACTCAATATTTCTCGAGTTTGTTGATTTAAAAAAAAAAAAAAAAAAAAATCTTAATAACTGGATATTTTTTTATTTGTTTGTTTGTTTGTTTGTTTGTTTGTCTCCTCAGGTTGTCGACTATCTGACGCAGTATTCTGGCATCAAACCCGGAGACCTGGACGCAAAGATTTCCTCAAAGCACCTGACGACCCTCAAGTCCACGTACCTGAAGCTTCGTTTCCTCATCGACACCGGCGTCCGCTTCGTCGGCCACGGCTTACAGAAGGATTTCCGTGTTATTAATTTACTGGTATGTTTCTAGTTTCGGCAGAATAAAAATAAAACAGATTTTTTATTTTTTTTTTGTCTTTGTGCGATTTACGACTAAAGTTTCTGTTTCCTTCAGGTTCTCAAAGACCAAGTCGTCGACACCGTCTACCTCTTCCATTTGCCCCGAAAGAGGATGATCTCCCTGAGGTTTCTGGCCTGGTACTTTTTAGGTCAGTTTAACATCAACACGTGAAGAGCTGAGACGTACATGTTGACTTTTTTTTTTTTTTTATTAGAAGTAAAACATCTGCAGCAGGCAGATTAAAAGAGGTTTGAGTAAAAAGTTCCTCATAAAGGTTTTTTTTTTTTTTTATTTGACGTAAGAGGTTGACTTCAGTTTGAATAATTAACTCTGTGGTTTGTTGACTTAGTTCACCAGTACAGAGACTTGAAGAGGCAATGGAGAGAGTTTTTATTTATTTTTTTTACTTTAATAAAAAGTAAGAAATAAAACACTAATAAATGAAATAATCCTGGGAAATGATATTAATTGGTTCATAATCATTCCTTATATCACACTGTAGCCGATATATTCAGTGTTAGCGTTTTATTTTCAATTCATCTAAGTCAGTGTGAACCATTATGAACCAGTTCATCTTATTTGCCAGTATTATTATTTCTCACAGTTTAAGTGTGGGAACGAGGGATGTCACGATCACTCATATCACAATTAATGGTGATATTAAGAGCTACGGTTAACTGATTGTAACATTTCCTGAAAACCGTCGGAAAATATTACATCGGCCAGGAGCTATAGTTGAGCACAACTCAAACATAATGAAAATAAAGTTTACCACAGCCACGTGTCACCGGCCGTGCTTAAGAAGATGCTTAGGAAGAGTTATGTTTACACTGAACAAACACGATAAATCAGCTGTAGGGAATTATTTTCTACAAGACGGTGGATCACACTCTTCAACTTCCACAGTTTTTATCTTATATATCTTTTATTTTGTATTATTTATTACATAGCAGCATCAGGGTGAGCACACACGTTTCGGCCCGTTGGCCTTCGTCAGTGTGACCAACCGGACGAAATGTTTGTGAGAAATAAAAAAGAAGAAATAAAAACTGTGGAATCTGAAGAGTGTGATCCACCGTCTTTCAGTTTACTTGATCTGAGACCAAAACGGGAGAGAAACTTAATTATAAAAACAAATAAATGACCAGGGCGTCATCGTGGATGATAGCTAAGTTCAGGCTAAATTGCAAATTTGTTCACCAAAGTAAAGGTAAATACACAGTAACTGGATTAAATTACGTCAGTGTTTTCTTAACGTAACTGAATGATTGTATTGGTGGGGAATTAAACGTTAGCGTGTCATTTGCTATTAACAGCGTATGATTACGACACGGGTCCGTCTTTCAGTGACTACACAGCGTTCACCTCACGTTACATTAGACTGTTGGTATGTAAACACAGCTATGGGATGTCTGTTTCATTTATTACTAATTTTGTAATTTAAACATAAGATAAACGACTAAAAATAATAGATACGGTTTATATGCGGCCACATAAAATTAGACAAATGCTTAAAACAATTAAGATAAAGTTAAACATCCGGTGTAGATCACAATTTATAACTTAAATAATTTAAACAATTCCCCTGGGGAATTAATGATTGGTTGTATATAGTGTTGTGAAATCGATCAATAAATTCTCTGGCAAGAATCGTACCAAGGTAATCTTTAATAGTGACATCCATAGTTACTAAAACATGCAAATGATTTGATGAAACTAAATTTTAATTCTTTCTCCCTCCGCGGCGTCTTCCAGGCTCCGTACTCGACTGGTTTCAATGTGCAGTCGTGTCAGAGTCAAAACTTGGAGGAACTGCACCATCATCATGACTTGTGATTCCCGATTGTTTTCTGTCATGTTTGTTTGACTTGCGCAGACCTCAACATCCAGGGGGAAACCCACGACAGTATAGAGGACGCACGCACGGCGCTGCAGCTGTACAGGAAGTACCTGGAGCTGAGTCGCGCAGGTGGGAACGATGAAGTGAGGAAGGTCCTGAAGGGACTCTACGAAAAAGGTCGCCAGCTGGACTGGAAAGTCCCGGAGTCGGATCCAGGAGATGGTCAAGGTAGCCCAAAAAGTACGACCTAACGTTGACGTGACGGAGCGTTGCCGTGACGATGGGTGTCATGAGTTAAAAAAAAAAAAACAAACAAAAACAGAGTAAACGTAGAGTTTGATTGAAATCGTTTTACTTTCTTCTTGTCTTCAACAGGTGCTGCTGTGTTTCCCTCTGTGATGGGGCTGTGAGCTGCACCGACGCTGTGATCCTGCTGTTTCACTCGCTGTCATATTTTGAACTTATTTGCATTTCTATTTGCATTGTGTACAGTGTTAATGCAGATCTTTGTTACCTGTTCAGTCCAACTCCACCACAGCAGCAGCGACTGCTGCTCACGTTAAATCATCATCAGCATTTGTACTTTTCATTTCAGTTTTCAGGAAAAGAAATTGAAACTGTATTTTATAACTTGGATGTCTTTTTTTTTTTTTTTTTTTTTTTTTTTTTTGTGTGTAAATAAAGAAATATATCATGAGAATTTAAAAAAATCATTTTACTTCCAGGAAGTAGCATCAGAAATGTTTCATCAAACACCAAGTTTGATGGTTTTTCAGGGAAGAGTATTCGATTCATTTTATTTTTTCTGCTTCCCATCACTCGTTATGCGTCTTTACTTCAGATTTGTCTTTTATCATTTGTCTGATAACATCTACCAGAGGATTTTGGGTCAGTCCAAAGTACTTTAATGCTTTTAAAACACAACCACTGCCGATACAAAGACAATATTTCCTACATACAAAAAATTGAATAAGAAAACCTGCAGAAGAAAAGGTTAAATTCTGTGTTTATAAACCCAAAACTTGCAGCTTGAATCTAATTCTCTATTTGAATATACTTAAATGCATTTTATAACTGTTGCACTGTTGTTTCTGCGACGATGCATCGATACATATTTAAAACCTTTAAAAAGTCCTTCACAAATCTCATTTCCATACATTTGTATCCAGTGAATCCAGAACAATCAGAATCTCCCGTCAACAAATTCCCCTCGTGACTTTGTTGCAGCCGTTTCATGTGAAGAAACTTCCTCTCCAGTACTTTTGCATCGTTGCATGAATTTTTGCATCAGAAATGTCAAAATGTCAGAGACAGAGATGAACTTCACTTCAGTCCGACTGTTTCTTCTCTGTTCCCGTCGGGAGCGATTTTATTTAAAGGTAACGATGAACGAGTTCAAGGTTTGTTTGATCAGATCCAGGGAAAACTTAATAAATTTATAAATCAATAAGAAATAATAAAGGAAACAGCAGGAAACTTCTCTCTGTGGGAATCCTCGTCATCTTCGTCAGGTCTTGACTTTAGTTTTTTTTTTATTCTGTCAACTTTTGCTTCTACTTCATTACATTTATTTATTTAGACTTTTTTCTGATACATCTTCAATGTTCAGTTTCGTCACAACAGTCAGAGCAAAGTCAATGCGTTTCTGTTGCAATATACTGTGAAACAACATCCAGTCTTTATCTCACACTGTCAGAAATGTGTCAATTAAACTGTATTAAGCTGTTTTCACTATCTTTACTTAGAGCTGAACACGCTCAAAACTGTAGAGATGAGGGTTGATTTCAGGAGCAGCCCCCATCACCATCCTCAACAACACTCTGACCACGGTAATAACCCCCAGGTTGCTGGGATCCATCATCTCCCAGCACCTAAAGTGGACTCCCAACATAGACTCCATAATCAGAAAAGCCCAGCAGAGGATGTAACTTCCTGGGTCAGCTCAGGAAGTTCAACCTGCCCCAGGAGCTGCTGATCCAGTTCTACACCACAGTAATCCAGTCTGTCCTCTGCAGGACAGGAACAGACTGAAACGGACAATTAGGACTGCAGAGAATCATTGGTGTTGATCTGGCCACCACCCAGGACTTATATACATCCAGAGTCAGGAAACATCTCTACAGGCCCATCACACCCCGGTCACAACCTGATTGAACTTCTCCTCCAGCAGATGATACAGATCATTGATCATTGATCACAGATCATCAAAACAACCAGACATAAGAACAGTTTTTCCCCCGGCCGTCATCAGATGAACACTACTGTACCCACCTAACTCTAACACATTGCACATAACTCTGTCACTCTGACTGTCTGATCTGCAATTTGCACTATGTAGATAAAAAACAACACACTGTAAATAATATTTAATATTTATATACATAAATATATATTTAATATCTAAATAGACCGGACAGATCAACACACTTCTATTCACTATTCACATTTGTTCATATTTATTCTATACTGCAGTGCTCCAGCTCAGTGTCCATATGATGTTTATACATTTTGTGTATATAATGTGTATTCTATGTTTTATGGTTGTATGTTTAAATTACACTGTAGCAAAGGAAAAGAACCGTAGCCAAATTCCTTGTATGTGTTTACATACTTGGTCAATAAAGCTGATTCTGATTCTGATCCATCCATCCATCCATCCATCCATCCATCCATCCATCCATCCATCCATCCATCCATCCATCCATCCATCCATCCATCCATCCATCCATATCAGTTTAATGTTTTAGCATCAAGGTCCCAAAAATACTGATGTACAACGTCACCTTTAACAGTTTGATTGACATTTCTGACTGTGAGATAAAGACTTCATGTTGTATTGTATTAAAACAGGTATTTACAAAGTTACCGGTACAAAGTGTTGCTCTAATATAATCTGATGCAACCAATGATGTCATGGACAAGATTCACCACGGTCCAAGGTGCTAAAGATTTACAGGAGAATCACAGGTTCAATCAGACTTTTCAGGTCTTTTTGAATGTTCATGATGTTGTTTTGGTTCTCGGGTTCATGTAGTGGACCAGGACGGAGGTCTGATCCTGACAGTGTGAATACTGAGATGAGCTGCTATGATGATTCATGTTCGATGTGTGTTTTACCTGTAAATGACTCTGTCAGATCTGTTTTCAGTGTGATACTGTGTTTTTAATCATTTCATACTTAATGACACGTAATCATGAAAGACTTATTCTGAACATTTGTGTTATGACACATACTTTTGTTGTAATCATTAATAATCCCAGCAGATTGTATTATAGTGAAAACATCATCACGTCTTTGAGGTTTTTCTATTTATGGTGAAACAGTTTTTTTTTTTTTTTTTTTTTACATCAATTTACATTTAAATCACTGAGTTGACTTGTAAAAACTGTGATTTCTACTTATGATAATTATATTCAAGTGTGTTATAATTCAACACCTGATAACGTTGTTTCCTAATGATACTCTAAAAATAATAATATTTCCAGTGTAGCATTATTCTTTTATCATCATAACAAGTTAATTGACTTAGTTTAAATAATTTATTATGTTTATAACCATGAACGTACAGCGTTAATGTCATTCAATATAACTTGGATCGTAACATAATTATTCAGCATTTTAAATTTAACTTAAATTTAGTCAGTTTGTGGCCTCAGGGTTGAAGGAACAGGATAATCACATGTAGCTTTACAAATGTTTCATTATTTTAAATCAGTATGTAAAGAAAATAAAGTTAGTGAGTTATGGTAAATACATTCATAAAAGATAATTGTAATAATACTAATATATAAAATAAAAATATGGAATTATTAAGAATTATTATTATTATTTTTTATTAGAATATTTTAATATATATATATATATATATAAATATAGTTTTGTTAGTTTTATAAATCAATTAAATATTTCTATACAGATTTTAGTTTTTTTTTGCAATATTTTTTGTAAATTAGAACATATAAACTCATATAACATCTGTATTATTTGTTTTAAATTTAAACGTGTTTAAACAATAAAAAATAAAAATATCTTACATAAACAAGCTGGACTTTACATTAAATTAAATATTATTACATTAATATATCGGTTTTATTTCAGCTCGTTTCAGTTTAAAGTTTAGTTTAGTGCAGTTACGCCCCCTGGTGGTTAAACCTGGTGTCACAAGTTCATGTGTGTTTATTAGAATTAGAAACACTGGAAACAAATTCATATATTTCTAATATAAATATAATATAAATTGATATACTTTTATATCTTAACGTCATTTATATATTTTCGCCCCAATGAGTTCAATGGATCATTACATGTGAAAAAAAATCCAAACGCACACCGTCAGTATTGCAAACTGTTTATTCGTAGTAAATGAAAAGTGTGTGCCATTCAGTGGGGGAGAAACGAGCCGGCGGTCGGGCGGGGGGTGTAGGGACGGTCGATGTCTTTGGTCCATTCTCCGGTGGAGGTGGAGGTTGGTCAGGGTGGTGGTGGTGGTGTCAATGAATCAGTGGGAGACAAGAAAAAGGCACTTGAGTTTTACAGTTGTCTCAGAAAATATTTGTGTTGAGAAGAAGGACACAGGTTTGGAAGAATGAACGTGGATGTTTGACCTCCGTTAAGCCTCAAATATGAATATCACATACGAAACGGCCCGAGTGAGCACGAAATTATAGCTACATACATGTTACATACAGTCAGGAATCAGAAAGAAAAGGAGGAAGGAAACGATAACAGGAGAGTTGGATTTATCCTCTTTAGATGTTTGTTTTTTTTTTTTTTTTACAGATGAAACAAAAAAACTAAAGTCAGCAACTTTTACTTTCTTTCTTTCGTTTGTTTGTTTTTGTCGTTTGGGAAGAAGATGAAAATATTTCTTTGGTGATAAATCTAATGTTTCTACAGTTTGGAATGTAAAAAAAAAAAATATACATATAAAATAACAAACATAATCCTGAAAAAAAAAAAAAAAAAAAAAAAAAAGCTGAATTGTTGCTGAACTGGAGAAGAAAAATAAAAATCTTTGTGACATTATGATTAAGTTTCCGCTCGTAGGAACAATTTGACTTTTTTATCTTTTATTTTAAGGAAGTGCACTTTTTCGTTCTTACACGAGAAGATCGATATCACGTTGGTAGAAATCATTCATCTGTAACTTTTTAAATAACAAAACAAAAAAGTTTCCCTTTTTCCTGATATAAAACACTGACGTCCTGATTAAGTTTCCCTGCCTGAGGTTTTCTGTGTTAGTTCTTTGACAGAAAAAAAAAAATTAAAATTAAAAATTAAAGCATTTTGATAAAACAAAAACAAATAATAAAAAAAAAAGAGGTCAAATGAAACCGAGTTGTTCTTTGTTGTTTTTTCTCCTGGAAAACTGAAATTAAAAGTTTGAAAACTCCTCATTTTTTCCAGTTTTACCTCGTCCGTGTTCACATACGGTTAAACCACGTCTGCTATCGATCTTCTCGTGTAACTGGAGGCGATAAAGATGAGAAGAAAAGAAAAGAAAAAAAAAAAAAAAAAAAAAAAAAGGATTATTTTCTGGAAATTGGCTTAAGGTCGAAACTGTAACGTGTCATCGTGTCACATATTCACCAAAGACCCGAAGAAACGTTGACGCTCGTCACTTCACTAATAAAGAATTATTATAATTATTATTATTGGAGTAAAGGTTTTGTTTTTTTTCCTTGTTTAAACATAAAAAAAGAAACAAAACAAAAAAAAAACTCCCTAAGATAAGAAACAAACAAACAAAAAAACAAAAACACGGAGGAGGAAAAGGTTGTAAATGTATCTCGAGGGAAGACGACACACGAAGCAGCGATTATTTGAACTTCAACAGTTTTACGGCTTCGCCTACGAACACGAACTAGAAGAAAAAGAAAAAAAAAAAAAAACGAGGAAATGTACGTTTCCTCCGTTACTAAAGGAGCTCACGCTGCGAGGAAAAAAACGGCGACCGACGATGAGGTATTCACCAACTTTTGTTCAGCCACAGTAAAGATCAGTGTCACCAGTAACAACGACCTTGAACGTTTCCGTTTGATCAATCTAAACGATCACGGATGGGATAAAGTGAACGCGTTTATTAATAATAACAAAGAAAAGAAAGGAAAGAGTAGATATCGCACCTTGTTCTCTCACACACACGCACACGTTTTAGAAATCGCACGTCCGTACCATTTCTGGTCAGAAAACCGCCACGACGCAAACATCCATGTTTTGTTTTGTTTTGTTTTTTTAAAGGCAAATGTGAAGTTTCTGAATGTGACTAAAGGCAAAGCTGATCATTATTATGCCGTTCATGTGCATATAACAAGAAAAAAGAAGGAAAAAAAAAAAAAAAACAGCGTGGAAGAAGAAAATCCACCTGAATGTCGAGAACAGAAGATGAAAACAGCTCATTGACATTTTTGTTACATTTGTTGTGAGTTTCTTTGAACATTATTCTACAAAAAAAAAAAAAAAAAAAAAAAAAAAAAACGTAATGAGCCCTCGTTTTGTTATAAAACAACTTGATGACGAGAAGAAGAACGGCTCACATGATAAACTCGCCGGCCGGTGAGAGGGCGACACCTTAAAAAGAAAGTTTAACATTGAGAGAAGACGATTAGCTTAGCTTAGCTTAGCATAAAGAGCAGAAACAGTTTCCTGATTCGCTGTGAAACAACGTTTGTGTTTGTTGTTGTGAAATCGTTTTCACACTTAAATAAATAAACATGAAAGTGATAATTAGTGAGATTTTTTTTTTTTTTTTTTTTCCTTTTTAGTACATTTCTACCAACCACGAAGCCGTTTTTCGGTCTTTACACAAAGCTAAAGCTTGCTAAGCTAACTAGCTAGCTTAGCGCGAATGAAGTCATTTCTCAAACGTTTGCAACTTTTCTTTGTCTTTTTTTTTTTTTTTGCGTTCCTCTTTAAATACACCTAAAGTCCTAGCGTTAACAAATTCCCTACTGTTTGTAGCAGCCATATGAAAAGCTCTGATTACAGTTTGATATGTTTCTTTTATTCATTCATTTATTTATTTCATTTAACCCTTTTTTCTTTTTTTTTTTTTTTTTTTTTAACCTTGTAAAGATGAGCGATAGTCTGTAGTGTTGATTGCATGTCTACTCTCCTGTTGACAAAGATCCCTGTTTATGCTAAAAAAAAAAAAAAAAAAAAAAAAATTATGGGTTTTTTTCCACGAAGGCATTGAAATGGTTTTGGGAGACGAGAGAAAAAAAAAAATAAAATAATTGAGGTGCAAATCAGAGAGCTGACATTAAGCCACAGTGAAAAATAGAAATTGTACTAAGAGTTCAGATTCAATAGTGCACAGATCGTTGCAGATAATCACAAATCTGCAAAAAAAAAAAAAAAAAACCCAAAAAACAAACAAACAGAACAAAAACTAACGGCAGAGACTGATGAAAGCAGAGCGATGTGATCTGTCGGATAGAAGCTGTTTTTTTTTTTGTTTTTTTTTTAACCAGGATGCAAAAAAATAAAAAATAAAATAAAATAAAAATAAGGAAGAGCGATTATAGCAGTGAGCTTTTCAAGTTTGAAGGATGAATGGATGATGTAGAGAAGTGGCACTACAGCTCAACTGATGGAAACATGTAAACTTGTTTTCTATTCTTCATTGAGAGGAGTTAGTAGGAGGGAGAGTGTGCGGGTGGAGGAGGTGGAGGAGGAGAGCGAGGGTTAGTTAAGGTGGGTTTGATTCAGGTGTCAAGGGCAGTGCGTTCTCGGAGGCCGCTGCGGCAGCCCGTTGTGAGACGCTCGGTCCTGGTTGTGGGAGGAGGAGGAGGAGGAGGAGTGGGAGGGGCCTCTTGAGTTGTTGGAGTGATGTGAAGTGTGAGCGCCGTCGCTATGGTAGCGGTGGTTAGAGCGAGCGGCGTTTCTGTCATGGTAGGAACCGCCGTTATACCTCTGACCGCCCGAGTGGTAACCTTGACCCTGGAACGTACGACGGTTACCTTGAAAAATCTGGGGAGAGAAGAAGAAATAAAATGTCAGAGTCTGAAGAAGATGAAGAAGAAGAAGAGGATCCTGTACGTTTGATGGATGTGTCACCTGTTTGGTCGGCGGGGGGCGAGTTTCACTGGGGGCGCTTTGGGTCTGAGAGGAAGGAGCAGGAGCAGGAGCAGGAGCAGGAGGAGTCTCCAGGAGACCCGGGCTGGCGACAGAAGAGGACGTGGAGCTACAACGGGAACGATTTGAGTAACCTGTACGAGGATGATAAACTGTAAAAGACACAAACCGAATAAATCAGTCACAACGTGAAGCTAACGACACTTACGACATATACGATGTTTTATAACAATAATTACTAGGACCATAATTAAAGTATTAATTAAACCGACTGAATCTAAAAGTGTGGGAACATCTTTTAGTTAAGAGTAGTTATAAGTGTGACACGAACGATCTGATGCTACGTTATGTCAGCTAACGTGTTCAGACGTGTTCACACTGAGCTGAACTTGTTCGTTTAAACAGCCGAGGGCGTCTTTTTACTGCTGTAACGTGAGCTAATTTATCCCGTTTATAAATAAACTTGTGTTTAAATGAACTTGAATTCTGCTTCTTTATTTAGCCAAAAAAAGATAATGTTAGCGTGAGGTTGGAGTCTCCTTTTTATTAAAATCTAAAGTTACATTTTCATTTGAACAGCACAAATAAAACTAGCTAACGTTAGCATAAAACTGGATCCTGCTTTTTTGGTTAATTTGGTCACATTACTGTTAGCTAGTTCTAAACCTTTAATGCTAATGTTAGCATAAGGTTGGAGTAAACTTTTAATTAAAATCCTATCGATGGGTATTGATAGGAGCTAGCTAATGTTAGCAAAAAGAAGAATCCAGCTTTTTAGCCAACAATTAGGGTTATTCGTTATAAGCCTAATTTTAGCTAATTACAAACAAGCTAATGTTAGCATGAATTTGAATCCTCCTTTTTAGCCAAAATGCTAATACTAGCATAAAATTGGATCCCAGTTTTTAATTAAACATTAATGTTAGCTTGCTGTATACCTTTAATGCTAATGTTAGCATGAGGCTGGATTGTATTTTTTGTCAAAATCCTAACAGGAGCAAATTATAAACAAGCTAATGTTAGCATAAAACTGGATTTGGCTCCTACAGATGGATCCAGACGAGACAGAAAACTGGTGTCTGGATTTATAAAGTTAAAACTTTTGCAAACTGCATTTAAGACTTTTTTTAAAAAACATGGTTCAGCACTTTCTGAGACACCCAGGAGAAGTTTCTGTGCCATAAACCACACGAGCTGGAACAACAATGGGATGTAAAATGTTAAATAACCAAACGAGGACAGTGACCTGTGAGCGCTGTCGAAGGTATTTACATAATGAGGTGAAAGTTTAGGTGACGCAGCAAACACAGTTCACTGCTGAGATTTTATGGCGGTGCAAAAGTTTATCAGGACTCAAAAATCACTGCTGTGAGGTTCAGTCTGTAAAATATTACAGCTTTTACAACCTGAAGCGTTTTCCAGAGAGGGGAAGAAAAAAAAACAACATCACAGCAGCAGCTGATCTCCTGCGGCTGATGAATGTTTCTTATTAAGTCCTGTTCGGACACGGACGCATTAGTGAAGTTTTGAGTGAAGGTTTGTCTCTAAACACTGCAGGCGTCTCGGTTTCTGGACCGATAGAAGAGGAAACACCTGAGCAGCAGAAATTTCAGTTTCAGTGTTTCCCCATTAATTACCGAGACTGTGGCGGCCGCCTCAGTCTCATTTGACCAGAAAAAAAAAAAAACAAACTTATAATAAACAGTATTTCACCGTCTCTCGTCAGCCCATTTCACAGCTGTAACAGACCTCTCTATAGCACACACACACACACACACACACACACACACACACACACACACACACACACACACACACACACACACACACACACACACACACACACACACACACACACACACACACACACACACACACACACACACACACACACACACACACACACACACACACACACACACACACACACACACACACACACACACACACACACACACACACACAGGTTGTGCTGCATTGTCTGGAGCTTTCCTTGCTGCACCAGGTGTGATCCAGTGAGACATTTTATTAAGTTGGACAACGGAGCAGTGTGTGTTGCCGACCTCACTGCGTCAGTACCCTAGGCTGACTTTCCACTGTCCGTGGGGTTGGGGGTCGAGCGTGTGTGTGCGCTACTAACTACTGAGCTAACACAGCTAACACCACCTCATCCTCCACAGTCTCCTACCATTCTGTGGGAAACACTGACTTTTGTTAAAGATGATAAATTTTGATCTTTTTCCCCCGCACTTGTATTTTATCTGATTAATAACCAGTTTAGAGAAAAAAAAAAAAAACAGATTTCATCAATTATGAAAAATAATCGTTAGTTGCAGCCCTACATGTAATGTAAACGATGGGACATAAACGATGTAAAGAGGAAATACTCTGGGTCTAAATTCGACCAGGACCTCCAAAACCAACAGCCTTTCATGAAGAATTGGGACACAGCCAATGTAACTGTATAATTAGTAACTGTTGATCACTGAGCTTTCTCTAAAAACCACCTAATGACAGTGGACGATTAAGATTCACTGATGAGCTAAACTATCACGACTTGTTTAGGAGAAGCAGCTGTGAAAACCTGACGATCTTTATAACAAATCAACGCTCTTGTGTTGATCACAATGTGTTTGTTTATTTAACTCATCATCCACGCTCTCATGTTGGTTCATTTGCTCAGGAAGTGACATGAAATACTGATGTTATATTTAACTTGTTTCACATGAAACGGCACAGGATTTTGGCAACACTTTTACTGACGTTTATATTGCTGAAAGATTTTCTGCCTCCTCCTGTTAACGTTTCATCATTTCTACTCAAATCTAACGCAACATTTCAGAAGAAAATGTTGGTCTTGTTAACCATAATCACCTTCTGTCTCTTTTCCAAGAGCTTTGTCTTTTTCCTCTTTTTTTTGTTGCAGAAACACAACAAACATCTTGTTCTTGTTCTAACACATTGTAATGATTTTCTTACTGGCCGCTGTCGATAAACTCCCAGCCTTCAAAATAAAAAAACACTGAAACTGATCAGCTGCAGTGTCTTGTCTTGTGTTCAGTGATTAGTGGGTGTTTAGACTTTCTAAAGGAAATAAATGAAGTAAATAAAAAGGTTTCTGTACCTGATCCAAACCCGGATATGCTCGTCTTCAGAGGTTCCAGATCAAATGTGAATCTTACTGCTTTCCCAAGATCCTCGTCATATTTACGTTCACTCACAAAGTGCTGCAAAAAAAAAATAAGAAAAGACAAACCGTTAAATTCAATCGGCAGCATTTTCTACAAGGTCTGTCTTCATCTCTGTCAAACTGAGCAGCAGCGTTTTAACAACCGTACCTTGATGTCTGCGCGCAGTTCAGTCAGCTGCTCCTCAGACATGGACGCCGACTGATCCGTCAGCCGCCGCAGCTCCTCTGCTCGTTTCTGTCGGGCGTCCAGGATCATCACTGAGACAGAAACGCAACAGGATCTGGTTTTAATGAACCCGTTTTGCTACAAGAACTTCGGAGGGATATTATGTCCAATTAAGAACCTATAGAGACAATATAGTTAAAGGGCTCATGTTGTTTTCTACAAGTCTACAGAAGTAAAATTCACTTTCACACAAGCGATGGTGACGACTTTAAATATCATTTTCTGATTTTCACTTTAAGAACCTGAGAAACTGTAGCATCTTTCACAACTTTTGCATAAAAAATGACTTAAATGACAAAAACAGCTGCAGATCAATCAGGTACTAGTCTAATAGAGTTTAAGATCAGTGAAATTTATCATTTAAAAATATCATAAAGCTGCAAACAAAAGGTCTCTTTATCAGCTGGGAGCAGCAACACATTTGAAACAACAAACGTCGGTCTCAAGTAAAGGACGGGAATGATTTTCCTCTCGTCGTTGAATTTAGCTCAGTCTAACTCCCCTGCACCCAGACCGGAGCATGTGAGATGTGAGCGGAGCGTGCGAAATATAGTCAGAGAGTCAGAGCTCAGTGGGTTTTTATACAAATACTGGGGCGATCGCTTCGTCTCACTCTGGTTCTGCTCTGATACCGCCCACAGCACGAGTCTAGGGCAGGAACAGGGATATGCACACTTTTAAAAAGACGGGGCTACGTTGGGCCGTGTGCATTTACACACACACGCTCCCCCGTCCCGCACTGCTCACACATTGTGCAGCGTGAATCCGACCACAGACAAGTTTCCATTGATAAATGACAATGAAAGACTTAAAAACGTAACGATACCGGAGCGACGCGGTGCTTCGGTACTTTGCCTTCGTCTCGTACAGACGCCCGCCCCAAATATACACAGAGTCTGTTGAGTCATTTGGGAAAATAAACACCCGGGCTGTTATTTGCAGCTTTACGATGATGATTTAAAAGTTACAATCAACTAACTGAGTATTAGTATTTGTTTGTTTATCATTCATACAACTTATATCACGTAGCCTTAACGAGTTGCATTAATAATTAATAATAATGGGAGTTAAAGTGTTAAATAGTCCAGTGATGAATATTCCCAGTAAGTTTCAGTTTCCTGTTCGACTTCAGCTGAAATGAAAAGTCCAAAGAGCAGATGACTCAGCGTTTACAAGAGACAACAAAAAGAAAAGAAAACAAAAAACAACACAAGGGTCAAAGATGGAAATAGCCTCAAATCAAGACACAATCAAGATAACCGACACGTTACAGGCTGAACTCGTTTCTTTACGTGTTTACATTTGAAAAATCTGTTCAGTCCCTGATTTTTTCTTTTTTTGTTTTTTTCCAGGCCTGATCTTCTTCAAACAAAGAAGCTTTTAAACATTGTTCGTCTCATCAGAGCACAAAACTGTGAATGTTTCGTTTTATTTGATCTAACAAAAAAAGAAGAAAAGGAAAAAAAGAGCAGACGGAGACGTGTGTCGTCTCAGCGTCTCTCTCTGGGTGAAGCTGAAAGTCTGAACAGAAGCTTTTTACCGTTTGATCCTGACGAAGTGTCACAAAGAAAGAAAGAAAAAACCCTGAAGCTTTCATGTATTAGATGTAGTTTTTATCAGATCTTGTGGTTGAATTGTAAAATAATAATGAATTCATTTTAAGTTGAACTATTTTCATGTGTTTCACTGAGATTTTAATAATCAAATTAATCAGATAACGACTCTGTCGTTGAAATTTACCGACGGCTATTTTGATCACATATTAGTCGTTTTACTTATTTGTGGCGATTAATAATTTACACCTCAAACAATGAGGTTGATTCATTAAGAAAATAATTATTAAATACACCTATAAAGAAAAAAATCAACAGTTTCCAGCTGTCAGCTGTAAAAAAAACTACAACAGTGGTGTTTGGTAACATTTCTACCCTGAGATCCTCAGTAAATCTGTTTTTATTTGACTATGAAAATGTAATAAATGAAAACATGTGGACTGAGTTTATCTCTTCAAACATCTTTTCCTCGGGGAGACAACGACGATGTTTGAAGGAAAACCTGTCGCAGGATGAGGGTAGGGTTTTTTGTTTTGTTTTTTGAGGAAGGTAAATTTTGAGGAAATGTGGCTTTTCTAATGTCGAAGAAGTACTAGAGTTTCTTGGCTTTCCTCTCTTATTCCCCACACACACCTTGGCACAAAGGCAGCATTGAGTCTCCACTGACATCTGACACTATTCACTTTTTTCCAGGCCCTGAACACGCAACACTCTACACTGAGAGGACAGAAAGACAGAGAATGGCCTACTTGTACAAATATGCAGTCTTGCTCTGTCATGTTACACACACACACACACACACACACACACACACACACTGGTATGTTCTAGGTATATCAGGACCCTGAGGGCACCACTGCAGGTCTGAGGAAACTGGGACTTGCTGTTCCACAACAATCTCTTTTATTGCTCCACTGCAAGTGATTTAGGTCAGATTCAGGAGGAAACCAGCAGCTCCTGGGAGGTGACGAGCAACATTTAGGATCAGTCTACGCGCTGGAAATATAAACAATGTACTTACTGGCTTCTGCTTTGACTTTGTCCATCTCTCCCAGTAGAGTCACTTCTCTGTCCATTAAACTAGAAAAAAAAAAAAAAAAACACAGAGAGAGAGAGAGAGAAGAGGAAATGAGTGTGAACTGATTTTGCTCTGAGAACGACATTAATAACAAGCGGTTACATCATCACTTTGATCATAAATACAGCAGCGCTACTGAATGACGATGCAAAACAAGTGCCAACTAGTCGGTGCAATGTTTCAACAATAACAAACGAGAAGAATCTATTATAAAGCCGTTTTATTATCTTTATTGACGTTATAATGATGTGTAAAACTAAAACCGCACAAGTTTAAATCTATGCAAAAGAAAAACTCTTCTATTACTTCAGATTTAAGTCGATTTTTAAGGAGTCGAGCGTTTTAAAGGAGTCGCGAGACAACGTGGTTCTGTGTTTTTGTTGTGTTGATTGCGCACGCCCTCAAAGATGCAAAGTACAGTTAATACAAGCAGTGACAATATACTGAACCTTCCCGACCTCCATGGAGGCAGCGAAGAACACTATTTGCAAGAAAACATGGATGCAAATGAGGCAGGATTATATAGAGATGCTTTCATTGATCAGGTCTGAACAACACATCGTAAGAGAGGAAACAGTCAGTTTAAATACGACGTTTAAAGATTTGCAAACTTCAAACTAAACGTCCTTTTGCTTGACAGACAAGAGACATGAAAGGTGCAACTGTCCTCAGTTGCACCTTTCCCTTTGTTTTTACTTTTATTTTTCAATTTTTACAAAAGGCCAAACAGGCAATAGTGGCCACTTTTTCGGAGCAATCATCCAGGTGTGTGAATGTGGGAAAGTCTGTTTTTTATTTCACGTCTCCCTCAGGCTCTTCACCCACTGAAAACAAATACACCATAAACACCTACGACGAAAATCACCTCCGTTCTCTGTTTTTCCTCCCTCGATTTTTTTTTGTTTCACAAAAAAAAAAAAAAACATTTCTAGGACGAGTCAGTGATGCAACTGTGCCGTTAGGACCAGATATAAAACATGGATGTCTTAAGACAAACTGGATACTGATACGCGCCCTGCCCTGTTCCTGGGGGGTGTCGGATAAACTCCACACTCCACTAAACACACATTGTTCGACTTTGTCCGTGAACACTGAACCGATCTCTCTCCGCCTCGAAGCATTTAAGTCTCTGAAACGCAGATATCAACAAGCAACTATAGGACACTTTGCGTTTCGTATCTAGAGGCTGTTTATAGGGTATGTTGGTGTGTAGCATGAGATTTTTTTTCAGGATGAAGTTCAGTATTTCATTTTAGCCACGCATGTGCAGCTGTAAGAGCCTAATGTGTCGAACACTTAACGTAACAATCGTCTTTTAAACAGTTGTTACACTGACAAAGTGTTCGACTGAGAGAACAGAGAGAGAGACAGAGAGGAGCTAAATGGAAATCTCATCCAGCGGTTCAAGAGAAAAAGGGCGTTTTGTTTCAGCTCTTAACCACAAGTACATCGATAATACTTCTATACTTTTATAGTTAATTAAATAAGATGCATAAGTTGAACCCGACAAGTTCAGGTTTTGGAGTCTAGTTTCTCTTCTAATTAGGATTAATCTCATTTAATCTTCAATTGACTATCATGACTATATATTAACTACCAACATCCTCAGTAAATATCCCAGCAACTGGAGCTTTGAAGGTTTTAATCAACGTCTAAATCTGACCTGGATCCGATTAAATCTGTATAAGAAAAAAAAAACCTTAAGACAACTATTTGGCTGCTCTAATTAGATGACAAAGCGTCTTCTGAGTCACTCGTTAAATGAAACTATGTGATGACGATGACGTCAGATCACATCACACACCCTAGCGTCCGTTTCTCAACAAGACAATCTGACTGAAACACTGGTAAATCCAAACGATCTGATTAGAGAAATAAGTCTCATTTAACAACAATGTGAATTTCTGTATAATTAACCCATCACCTAATAAAGTAATCAGGTTAAACACTAACGATGCAGCCGGAGTCTAATTATTTATATAACAAACCCACAAACCAAACCACATTTTTTATTTGAGTGACTACGACAAATATCACTTATCTAAAACGTCCTTCCTATCTGAGTTCATTACGTTGTAAAGTCATTAAAGCAGCTGTAGCATGTGTGTTTGACCAGTTAGTGACGAGTGGCTGAGTCCAGTAAACCCTGCCCCTAAAGATCAGGAAGTACCACTCCCAGACCAGAGCTGTCACTTCTCTTTACGTTCAACTTTCACACGGTAAACACATCTAGTTCCTGGTTCTTTGTGCCGTGAGACAGTTTCTAAATTGGAAATGTTCTAAAGATAAAAGATAAAAGCTAAAAGAGACATTTCCGTACCAGCTCTGAAGCTCAGAAAACGTCTGTTTCATCCTCTTGATTGAAGAGTCCATCTCCTCTTTAACCACCATCCTGTAGCGAGTCAGCGAGGCGGTGCATCTCTGCAGGTCCTTCACTGAGCGTTCGATGTTGGAAGCTGAGAAACAATCATTTCAGACGTGACACATTTTATCTCAGAGAATCAAACTACAATCGGGTTAAAAGACGTTAAACAGACGTCTCACCGATCTTCTTGACTGATGGAGATCCCTGCTCATCAGTGGTCAGTGCTAGAGAGGAAGTGGGTTGATGTGAGTTGGAGCCGGGTCTGCGTCTGGATTTGTTGCCTCTGGGACCCTGGTGATTCCTCGCTGCTTGTTGAGAAGCAGGACTCGGAGCGCTGCCTTGACTTTCTGCTTCTGCACCTGTGGGAAAACAGATTATGACCGATTACGACAAATAAGAGGAAATTTAGAAACTTTACACTAAAAAGTGAGTGAATATCGACAACTGACACTTGTTCTTTAACATAAATCTTGTGAACTGGTGCTGCAACTAGTGATTACTAAATTAATAATTACCAATCATTTTGTCATGTCAACTCAAACATTTAGTTGCACAAACTCATCTGGTGCTGCAACTACTGATCAGTATCAACAGTTCAAGAAAAGTGTCAGATTCTTTCATTTAAAAGCAGAAAACCAGAAAATGTTTGACTTTCTGCCTTTTTTTGCCAGCATTAAGTTTTCCAACTTTACAAACCAGAGCAGGTATCATTTTGTCTAAAGGCTGGCACGTATCCACAACATCTACGCTCAGTGAAGCAGGTAATCCTCACCTTAGCGAAGCGGCTTAAAAAATTAAAATCCCTGAGCCTTTTCCTCTTTTGTTATCATCAATCAACAGCCGTGCTGTTATTACCGGTGGTTTCGGACGTAGCGGGTTCAGAGTCGAGCTCGGCCGCGTCCAGAGACGCTGAGTCCAACTGTTCGCTCAGAGAGTCCAGCGACTCTCCGTCCATCACTGAACCGTTGGCGTGGAAACCGTTCATCTCGTCCTTCTCCTCCTCGGGCAGCGAGGCCTCAGGGGCAGCAGCTTCTGCAGACGCCTCTGGCTGAGGCTTGGGCTTCTTTTTCTTCTTGGGCTAAACATTAAAATATCGGTGTCAAGTGTCTTTTTGTTAATATCATCTCTGTTCGTTTTCTCTTTTACGATCAGAGCTCGATGGGATTCAAGTTAAAATGAAGCTTGGACCGAAACAGTCAGCGTTAAGCAATAAAAAACACTTGATTACCACTTTAAAGTTGCACAAATATGCAGATTAAACAATAAAACATTTGTGATGCATGCGCACCTTCTTTTTCCCAGTGACGTTCCACTCCTTCAGGATCTCGACTGCGCTGCCTGCACAGTAAAAACAAACAGTTAATGACGAAGGCAAACAGTAACTAACAACAGATTTAGAGCTCTCAAATACCGATATCTAAGTCTGAATGGCCCAAGGCGTTGTTTTGACAAATGAGGAACAAAAGAGGTCTGACGTACGCAGCTCACTTGTTCTATAATTAAACCTGCAAAACTAAAGGCATGCGTGTGACGCTCTGCCGCTGAATGGGAAAGCACAAAGTTGTTTCAAAGATGAGGCACGAGCACTGAGGGCAGCACGCCAGGACAACATAGTCCAGATTAGTTTAGAATATTTAGAATATTTGTTGAATCAGGTGTCACATCGTTTCAACACGGGACAGCAGATTATCTCCATCTTTGCACGGTAGAGCTGCAACACTTCAAAGGACATGGTTTTCTATGAAGATCGTCATTTTCTTTCTCTTATTTTACCCCCGACGTCATCGTACCTTCTAAAAATGCTTGAACTGCTTTGTCAACACTGTTTTCAAAGTGCTGCAACACCAGCACGATCTCATTGTTGCTCTTGTTGGGTACGACCGCTCTGACGGCGCTGATCTGTAACAAAAAAGAAAAAGAGAGAAAATTATTTAGTTACACTCGGATGTAACTTCAAGGTGACTCAGTGTCGACTACAATGTCAAACCAGTGAAGGTATTTTGACATTTAAATACCATCTGGCTTCAGGACACAGCAGTGTGCTCTAGGTCTTACTCACACATCACCCGTGTGGATGTACAAATATTAAAAGAATCTCTTCTACAAACAAACTACAAACACATCATTTCATTGAGAAGACGTGTGTTAGCAGTTTTTCCATTTACCACAATGAAAAAAAAAAAAAACTTAACAGCTTTAAAGAGGATGAGTTTTCTTCAGCGCTGAGCTATTAAACATGACAATAACATTTGGCGACAGTGATAAATGAACTCCCATTAAAGACAGGAATCATCAACACAAGCCTCTGAACGTTGTGTCTGCTGCATAACTGCGACTTTAACTGTGACAGCTCGGCCTCTTGTGCTCAGTGTTGCCAACGAAAAAAGAAAAAAAAAAAAAAAAAGTGGAAACGGCTGAGAACTTGCAACTGATATTTCTGAACGTCAAAGAGTTCACAGACACAGAGAGGAAATGTCTAATAATAACACTGCTCAAATTTAGTTCAATGTAACAACAGTAAAAATAAAAAAATTTAAAAAACATGTAAACATCTTCTTACCTTCTCCTTCATCCTCTCAGCTGTTCCTCCCTGGGACATGACCATTTTTGAGCGAGTGTCAAACACCACTCCAGATGTATCTGAGACACACACACACACACAAAAAAAACAACAAATAAAAAAATACTGAACCAACACTAATCTCCATTTCCCTCTTCAGGCCTTGAATCGCATTTGCAAACCACTGTAGAATGTCATTTGCAAAACAAAACAAGCATCACACATCTTCAGAGATTTCCTGGTAAGAGTCGTCTGCTGTTTGTACCACGTCACAGAAGCTGATCTGTCACTCGTCTCGTTGGTGAAGCACATACACATAACATGAAGAGCCACCTTTTATAAATAAATAAATAAATACTGATAATTCTCCTGAATGAAACTGAAAACAGACTTGATTTGATTCCCAGGGGGAAATAATTTGACTAAAGGAATGGAGAATGAGAAATGAAAACACTGCATGGCTGCACCATCTTGATGTTTAAGCACAGAAACGTCTGTTATCAGCACTTGTGAGAATCGCAAAGGAACCAAAAAAAAAAAAAAACTCATCACATCTGTGCACGTCTGGAATCCGCGTCTGATTCAGATGACTAATAACCAGGGACGGCCTCCAAAAAGACATTCTTGAAAGAGGAACAACCTCAGGGTTCCTATTATCAGACGCTGAATAAAAACTTAAAAAAAAAACAAAAAACTGGGCCATTCAAGAAGCAGCTGAGTATGAAGACACGGGTTAAAGTCCAAAGTTAATCTATGGCCATTTATAGACAAGACTGAAAAAAAAAAAAAAAGTGCTGGGTCCTTGTAAAAGTTGTTTTTTTTCTTGTGTGTGAAAGTAGGTTGATGTCAATGCAAATGACACACACACACACACACACACACACACACACACACACACACACACACACACACACACACACACACACACACACACACACACACACACACACACACACACACACACACACACACACACACACACACACACACACACACACACACACACACACACACACACACACACACACACACACACACACAACACACACACACACACACACACACACACACACACACACACACACACACACACACACACACACACACACACACACACACACACACACACACACACACACACACACTAAACTCTGCATCCTTTGTACTAATGATGCATAAAAAAATATGAACTCACCCTTCTGGCTGTTTTTCTTTGCCATGTTGTCACAGAGACGTCTCAGTGAAGTGATTTTTTTTTTTTTTATTTCCTCACAAACGTAAACCGAATCTTCAAATTTGCTTAAACCGACTGTGGCGACTTTCACTTTGAGTTTTTGCTCCTTTAAAGATGCCAACAAGGCAAACGAGCGGTGGGAGAGCTGGATCAGTCAGATCAGTCCTTCAACATTTGGGGGAAAGATTCCGGTTTTCCTCTCGTTTCTTTGCCAAATCTGATCCAAATCTGTGTGTGAGGGGGAGAAACAAGAGAGAAAACTCAGCTGTGCTGCAAGAAATATAATCAATAACAGTTTTATCTTGATTTTTTTAAACGTAGAGAAATAATTTACATATAAAAAGTAACTGTAGCTTTGTTGTATGAAGCAAAAAAAAAAAGGACAAGATACCAAACTCCAGCACTGTAAAGATCTGAAAATGTGAATATAAATCAAATGAAATCCGTTTCCCCCGGCTATAAAATATGAATGAAAAACAGATTTCAATAAATTATTGTCTGTCTGGCAGAGCATTCTCGCAAAAAATCTGCACTTAATTTTGTCTTTGGCAGAAGAGTTGAATTTAGTTTGGGAGGAAAAAGTTAGTATGACTGCAGAGCAACACGTCTTTGAAGGGTATTTCCTTTTTCTCAGCTCTCTCTCTCTCTGCAGGAGTGGCAAGTGATAATGGTCTCTGAGCAACACAGAATATTTATCAGACATTTACAGTCTGAGTTGATAATGACTATAAATCCAAGTGTTTCACTTACTGAGAAATGCTTTTGAAAAGCATCAACAACATCAAAAAAGAAAAAGAAAAGTTGCTACAGCTGACGAAGCGACGGCACAGATCCTCATTTTGTTTTTTGTCAGAATAATAAAAAAAAATCATCTGAAATGCAGATTTTTTTTTTGCCGTCGCGTGGTTTTAATTTAGTTTTTAAAGCAGCTACTGACGAGTCTGACGGTCAGTTTCTGTTCGCACACGAAGCGACACAACGTATGAAAATGTATAATAAAAAGGTAAATTTGCTATTTTGACACATAAGAAAGAAAAGTAACAATCATATAAAAAAAACACATCTAGGTTTG
Source organism: Polydactylus sextarius (assembly GCA_016801845.1). Classification (NCBI taxonomy): domain Eukaryota; kingdom Metazoa; phylum Chordata; class Actinopteri; family Polynemidae; genus Polydactylus; species Polydactylus sextarius. The sequence continues at coordinate 7,104,833 of CM028909.1, forward strand.
TCCGTCATGACGCTGAACCCATCAACACTCTGCTGGGACGCAGACTGCTGCCATATCTCAGTATCTCCTGTCTCTCCTTAAAAAAAAAATGCTCCGACCAGATGTTCAGTGATCTGGACCAGTTTTTCTTTTTACGGTCCAGCTGTTCCAGGTTTCCCTTTCTAATAGTGATTCTCGAGAAAAGGAAACTTATAAGCTCCACAAACACACACCCTTCTGATCAAGACTTGGCACGTCAGAGTCCTGGTTACACCACACCTTCAGGTGACACAGCTGATAAGTGAAACTATCAAAGGTTGGTAGGGTGTCATGCAAACTCAAGGATGCATCATGTTTATCAAGAGGGATGGTGCTCAGATCTTCCTAGAGTCGTCAAACGCTCTTGTGTTGAGTGATGCAACCGTGCAGAAATGCTAACTCAGCACTGAAATTAAACAGAAGAAGGTGACCGGTTTGAAACAAGGAGGATGTGAGTGACACATACAAGTGACATTACACAACATATATGAAGATAAACTCAAACTCAAACATGGTTTTCATTTAAAGTCCAAGTTGGTTTTTTTTTTATTATCATTATTATTACCTCACCACTGCTTTTAAACAGCTGTATCTAAGTTCCTATCCTAATGCATGTCTTAAAATGCTAAACAACCCCTTAATTAAAAGCAGGTTACATCAATTTGTGATGAGATAATGAGATGCAGATCTGCTCTCATCACTTGCCGCAGCATAGTTAGCATCTTAGATATTAACACACCTTTTCATGGCTTGTGTAACTTGGCAGGACTTCACATCAGTCTTTACATTATTACTGCAACACTGCTGAGTAAATATAAACCCCAAAAAGTAAATAACAGAGAAAGCTTTCTCATATCTTGGAAAAAAAAAAAAAACCTCAGAAACAACAACAACCTTAGCTTTTTTCTTCTTTCTTTTTCTGGCCATTAAACAAACCAACTTCGTATTAATGTTAGCTAACTAACCTCTGTCTGCGTTAATTAGCACGTCTTTATCACACTGATATATTAATAAATGTTAGTTTTTATAACCCCTGAATATATCCCACATCATCTCTACTTGTGTTATATCTCCTGTGTTTCATTTCAAAGCGGCTCATTTCACATTTTTTTTGGCTCAAGTCCGGAGGTTACGTTAACGTTAGCTTGCTAACATTACCTCACGTTATGTGATCAGCTTTGCAACAGCTCTGCGCTACTTAACAGCAATTATTTACTTGTTAATGCTAAATCAACAAAACAACACTAACACGGAGTGGATGCAACAGAAAGTAGAAACGCTCAAAAATAAAAATATAACAAAGACGGAGCTTTTGAATTGAGCATTTAGCTAGCGCGCAGCTAGCAGGACTTGCCTGGCTTTTTATTATTCAATGCTATGTTTCAATGCTAACCATCACTTAGCGGCACAATTAAACTAATAAAACCACATTAATTTATTAGTTTTAATACCGCTGACTAATTCGCTGGTTTTAGGAGTTAAATAGGATTAAATATACGTACATGTTGTTGGCAAGAAAACTGAACAGTAGATTCTGGAAACACGACAACCGCAGCTCCTACCGCCAGTCGTCTTTAATGCCAAGTAGTCTGCTGTGGGCAATATTTTCCTCGACCAGACTCCCCCAGGGTTGCCAGGTCGAACTCAAAGAACCCCCGATTTAATACGGTCTAGATAGACAGACAGATAGATAGATAGACAGACAGACAGACAGATAGACAGACAGACAGATAGATAGACAGACAGACAAATAGATAGATAGACAGACAGACAGACAGATAGAAAGATAGATAGATAGATAGACAGACAGACAGATAGACAGACAGACAGATAGATAGATAGATAGATAGATAGATAGATAGATAGACAGACAGACAGATAGACAGACAGACAGACAGATAGATAGATAGATAGATAGATAGATAGATAGATAGATAGATAGATAGATAGATAGATAGATAGATAGATAGATAGATAGATCGATAGACAGACAGACAGACAGACAGACAGGCAGACAGATAGATAGACAGACAGACAAATAGATAGATAGACAGACAGATAGATAGACAGATTTACGATAGATAGACAGACAGACAAATAGATATATATATATATATATATATATATATATATATATATATATATATATATAACATAAAACAATTTAATTATATATATATATATATATATATACAACCTGAGAAGTATCTGCATGTTTTTTTAAAACTTCTTCACTTTATTAATGGAACATGACGTACTTTCATACAGACATACAAAAATATAGATAGGCTGTTCACAAACATGCACACACTTACTACATATTAAACGTACATATTTGCATGAACTTCCTTATTTCTGAATATGATATTTTTAGCTTTCACTGTGACCTCTGAATGCTGTCAGAAGCGTCACTTAAAAAAAAACAAAGACAAGGATTGTTACAAATAGATGCATCAGTTCATCTGTCAGTTTCTAAGAGTCTGATGTGTCTTTAAATGTCTTCTTTTGTTTGTTTGTTTGTTTGTTTGAACAGAAAACAGAAAGCTTTTTTTTGCCTCTTTGAGACACTGAGAACAGCGGGTGAATTTCTATCTGAAAAATGACACAAGCAAGTCATTTCTAATCAAAATAGCTGTCAGTAGATTGTTTTTTCTGTGACGCCACAGTCTCTGACCTGAAAAGTGTCAAAGAAAACTAGATTTAAATAAGTTTACATCATACATAAGCTTATCTTTAAAGGCCTATTCCACGTGTTTATTATTGCACTTAATAAAAATAATCAAACAGAGACTTCTAACTTTTAGTTCCAGTATAGTGAGACAAAGGTAAAACAAACATCATATAACGATTTCAGAGACTGTGGGTGATAAATATTTTTAAATGATTAGGAATTTATTGTTGTAACTTCTGCATTTTAGTGCTGTCACTTGAGAACTTTTACTTGTAATGGAGTATTATTTATTTGTTTATTTATATGTCTGTTTGTTTTTGATTGAGTAAAATTTAAAAGCAGAACTTTTAAAATTGCTACATTTATTTGAGTCACTGATTTATTTTTTCTTTCCTTTCTTCTCTTATTATTTATTTTTTTAAGGCTACATTTACAAACCTGGCAACCCACGATCCACGTCGTCATTTCCGAAGTCGAAGAACAAGGTGCGTTCGGTTTGTTGACTTGCACCGCCCGACACCACGCACCGCTCAGCGGCCGTAGTTTGGCATCCAGGGCCGCGGTCTTTACTCTAATGTCCGTATGCAGATGTTGTCATGACAGTTCTCATCTGGACGGAAGAAACATCCGTGAAACAAATGTTTAAAAAGCTGTAGTGGTTGTTTTTTTTTTTGTTACCGTGCGGGGTGTGGAGTGAGCGCGGGGACGTTTGAGGACACCGAGCGAGCGGAGCTTCACGTTAAAAAACCAAAATGGCAACCCCGTATGTGACAGATGAATCTGGTAAGGAGGCTGCATGTGCTAAACCTTTGTGCGAATAAAACTAAACCTTCTCATTCAACAAAGAAACTACAACTGCGTTTATCTTTTAAATTTTCACCTAAATAACAGAATCACGTTTAACGCTATTGTCCTGCAGCTAGCAGATGTTACTTTGAGCTAAAACGGCTAACGCTAGCTTAGCTTGGAGCTAACACGTCCTCAGTTGTCATTCTAAAAACAGTCTAATACACAAATATTCGCGCTCTCTATAATAATATATTTCATTATTTACTTTGCTAAATGTTAACATTGTTGTATTTGGCCTCTTATTTTGTTAAAGTGTAAGGATTTGACAGTGGCTACATTAGCTAGCAGCTAACGTGTGTTAGCTTCTTTAGCAGTAACTGAGCTAATGTTATGATTAAAAGTATAAAAACAAACATAAATATAAACAACATTTTTCTCACAGATTCAGCTTTTTTGTTTTGTTTTGGCAGAAGTTTGATTGTGAATAAGTGAAGTTTTTCTAAAACTTTTAGGATTATTCATCTAAGAAAAAAAAGGGATAAATTAAGAAGAAATACGTTTTATATCATATTATATAACTATCAGACAAGTATTAATCAGACTTTAATTGTTTTTTATAAACTACAGAAATCAGATAAGTCCAGAAAATGGTTAGCATCATTTTGCTAAACAGGAAATGACAAGTAGGAGTGGACTGTGGGTGAAATCATGTATTACAGTTTCATATATTTGTACATAAATAGTAAAGAAACTGTTTGATGATGAAATATTCAGACATTAATATTCTTATTTAATAGCAGACATAGCTAATTATGTATGTGAGCTTATGTTAAATGCCAAAAAATAGGATGCATGCAAAAGTAATGCAAATAAACATAAAAAACTGAGTCACATTAATATTAGTTGTGACCAGGCTTTGCTCTTAAAACAACATCAAAATAAGTTTGTAAAGATTTAAGTTATTTTGCGTGAAGTTTGCTTCAGGACTTCTTGTTCTTCCCGTCACTGATGATAAAAACGACTCTTCTCTCTGCATGTTTGTGTTCGTTGTGGTGGAGCAGAGAGATCATGGGACCTATTCGATGGTGTGATGGATAAGAATCTGAACATTTAAGGCACCAAAAAACATTTGCATGCTACAATACGTTATCACACTGATGCAAAATGAGGTGAAATATAACTTACTAGTTATATGTTTTGCCTGTGACAGTCCTGTACAGTTGTGCCCCTTTTTTTTTTGCTTCAATACTTAAATTAAGATGCTTTAATCTGACTTTCAGGTTGGGAACTACTGGTCTTATACACTAAGATACTGTCACAGTTGCAGCATAAACTATAGATGGTTGATTGTCACATGTGTATCATCACTCCTTGTTATCACTGGAAATGATGCCACTACTTTTTATTATTGTCAGCAATATTTACATGTATCCTCTGGGTTTCTCTGGTAGATGTCAACGTTTGTGTGTTCACAACATATTGGAGCCTCAGGTCTTTAAATTTCAGCTGCACAGTGACATCTGGTGGTTTGTAAATCTTACAGCAGCCATTTGAAGCTGCACTGTAACACTTCGCTGACTTTATAGTTTCAGTCTCATGCGTGTTGTAAAAACCCACACAGCCTACGGTATTTATGTGTTATTTATTAAACCTGGAAAAAAAAAAATCTTGTTCATAAGTGCTGCAGTAAATACAACTTTTATTGTGCTGCAGTGAAATCTGTAATAAAAGACAGAAATGGCAAAAAAATGAAATATTTTTGTAAACAATAAACATTAATATACTTTAACAGTGTGGAATCAGCACAGCGTCGAATCTGAGTTACTTTATTTAACTTTAACTTTTCCTGCCTTAGTGCTTTAGGGCGTTAGGTGAAATATTTATGTGCAAATCTTTAACTGCGTCTCATCATACCTCTTAGTTACTCTGCTCTTATTAACCTGCTGCTGTGAGGCTCAAGTGATCGAAAAACTTTAGCTAAAGGGCGTTGGCCCCAGTTTGACTATTTCCTCCTTTTAGCAACAGAAATCTGTTGTAACTGTTATTTAGAAATAAACTAATGAAATCACAACTTTTACTTAATTCAGTTATTTATTGTTTATTATTTATTTATTGAACCTGAAGAAATCAAGTAGATATTGAGCTATTTTCTTTACCATGATAATAAATACGTTACAAATCTGTTTAAAACTGTCAGGTTCATTCCTGTAATTATATAAGTTGTTGTTTGAAATTTTGTGTCTATTTTCCAGGGAAATACATCGCTGCCACTCAGCGACCTGATGGCACGTGGAGGAAACCGCGGCGGGTGAAGGATGGTTACGTCCCTCAGGAGGAAGTTCCAGTGTAAGTGAACTTCTGTTTTCTCTGCAGTTTTACACATCATTTTTATGAATCATGACTTGATGGTGACATCAGTAGAGCTGCTGGGAGAAGTTGGGAAGTTGTGTGCAATAGTTTTAGTCACAAAAAGGTCAAACTTGTGAATATGACACATATAATTGGACTGAAAGTAAAAGATAAAATGCTATGCAGTTCTATGTTTCCTTGGCTCGTGGGAATTTAAAACTTGTAATTTGTAAACATTTTTATGAACCTTAGGTTAAAAAAGATGGTGATCCGTTTAAATAAAATGTAACATTTGTCATTTTCTCACTTCAGTTTCTGCCTCTTGCTGTTTTTAGCTATGAAAACAAGTATGTGAAGTTCTTCAAGAGCAAACCAGACCTCCCTCCTGGTCTGAACCCGTCTGAGGCGGCGCCACCGAAACAGCAGCAGCAGCAGCAGCAGAAGATCCCCGGCTGCGTCGACAGCGAAGGAGCCGCTCTCTCAAAGTCGGCCAAACGCAACATGAAGCGTAAAGAGAAACGAAAACAGCAGCACCAGGCTCAGGACGGAGACGCAGACGTGGATTCAGTGAGCGACGCCGTAGAGAACGTGTCCATCTCGGCGGGCGGTGAGTCCTCAAACAAGACAGAGGCGGCGGCGCCGCAGGCTGCGGCCTCTGTCCCACCTCCTGACGATTCCTCAGCAGCAGCTGAAAAAGCCAAGAAGATTAAAAACCTGAAAAAGAAGCTGCGACAAGTGGAGGAGCTGCAGCAGAAAGTGGACTCTGGGGAAATAAAACAACTGACGAAGGATCAATTGGAAAAGCTGGGGAGGGCGAAGGCTTTACGAGAAGAGTTACAGCAACTCGAACGTGATTCTTGAAGCAATAATAGTAATAAACGGACAGCAGACGTGTCAGACAGACTGAACATACAAACTACACACTGAAATGCAGGGAAAGGACCTTTCCAGCTTTGAGATCGTAGCTTCCATTTAATGTATTCGACCGGTTTGATTATTCACGATGAACTTTGAAAGTGACGGGCAACGAATCTTCAGAACTGACGAGCCTCGTTTTCTAGATCCGCATCTATAAAATCACATCATGACTCCAGCTCATACACTTGTATTGACCAGGTGGTTTGTTTCTAAATATCTTTTAAGGACCTCATCGTGAACCGTTCTGTGCATGTCTGTCTTTTCCATTTTGTACCTTTCGTAGCATCACGTATCACTTCAACACGATAAAATGGAGAAAAAGAAAAGAAAGAACAAAAATCATTTTTTCCATTGAAGAGAATCTCGTTTGTTGACTTCTGCTTTAACGTTTTTGTCGATGATTGGATGGCCTCTTGTGTTCACACTAATGTTGAGTCTAAACAGTCATTACACGAATTAAACTTACACTCTGTGTAAAATGTTTATCTCATATTACTTCTTAGGAGCAGAGAATTACGTAAATAGTGACGACTTATTTTACAACTACAACTATATTTTGGTGTCATTGAGTATTTTGGAAGCAAGTTATAACTTAAAGGAAGAAGCAGGTGATGTTGTATATTTTACTTATTGTCCACAAATTTCATAAAAAAACAAAAACAAACAAATAAAAAGCAGTAAATCCATTTTACCGACATGTATTATATCTGATAGAGCTTGTTTCTTTGTGCCATAGTTACATTTGTTTTCCAAAGATGATTTAAAAAAAAAAAAAAAAAAAAAAAACACTGACACACTTTGTTGCAACAAACACAAACTCTATGTATTGATCTGCTGCTGAAAGTAGTTACCAGTCATTTAAACACATATTTGTGTTTTGTTTGTAAAGATTTCTAATGTTTGAAGTAAAAAAAAAAAAAAAAAAAGTGAGTTTATTGGAGTCGATCGTAATTGATTGTGGGTGAAAAAAAAAAAAAATTACTTCATAGATAGAAATTGATGTGGGTCAGTCCACTGGTTTGGCATCAGTGTAGCTGTTAAATATAGTTACTGTAATCGTGTACAGTGTGTATGAGCGAGCGTCTGACTGCTGTGTTTTTATGAGCTGTGTTTCGTGATGTGGAAGCACAGCGGGGAGGCGTTCTCCGTCTCCATTCAGAAGACGGTTTGAAGCGATGGTTAAACGGGGGCGTCATTGTTTCTCACTTGAATCGGCTTCTCTACATCCAGAACAATATAATTAACCGTTGTTCTCGTGGCGGAAGAAGTGTGGTTAGTTGTTTTCTTCACAGATTTATGCGGAACGTGTTTCACAAACATTAATCACCATCGAGCAACAACAACAGTATTTCTGGTGCATCTGTCATACGTCTGGAAAATAAATCAAATGTTGTAGCTTCAGTGCAAATCAAGAAAAGGTTCTTTTTTTAATATATTTATAGATTTACTTTATTTTTTTATTTTTTTAATTCACCACAATGAAATAAGTGGTCACCTTTATTAGATAGTGGGCAGATAATCTTCCTTTTAAATGTCAAATGTCAGAGTCAAACCTCCGTTTCCTTTGACGTAAACAACATCACTCAGGAGTTATTCTTAAACGCTCTCGCAGACAAATATTTCTAAATGATGGTGTAAGAAGGCGTGATTGTGATGTCAGTGTCTGAAATATGTCGCCGCTTCCTGTCGTCCACACATTCCTTATAAAAGGTTTACGATGCGGTTTTTGAGGCAGACGATTGACGGTATAAAAACTGAAACGCCACCTTCGTCTTTGATGCAGGGACACCGACAGGACGAAGATGGACGCACACAGAGGAGGAGGAAGAAGAAGAGCCGATTCAAAACTTATTTAAAGCTGAAAAACTTGTTGTGTTTGATCCAGTTGGGAGAGAAAACAAACAAACAAACAGATGTTTTATTTCTCAGCAATGGAAAAAGACTCAAAGTGGAAAATGGGATATAGACTGGAGTTACTGGTGTTTGTCATTTCGATGGTGGCGACTTCATCTGTCGCTCTGAGCGGAGAAGAATTTACAGAAGCAGTGGTAAGAAAACAGAAACCAGGAGAAAAGTGTCTGAATTAAAGATTAAATTAATTTGTCCATTATAATATACACATAATAACAACAATAATAATAGAAATGTGCAGCAAAAAATACTGTTCATCTTATTTTGTTTTACAAGAAGGAGAAGGATCCTTTTTCAATTGTTCACCACTGAAAATGAAACATGAAAACGACTGTGATGTTGTTCGTGTCACTGGGCTCAGAGGGACCGGAAACGTCCTGGGATTAATTTATTCTTAGGGTTGTTTGGGAAAATGTTGAAAACAAGTTGTGTTGTTGTGTTTCTAATCATATCACTCATTCCCTCTGATAATATCAAAGCTCAAACTGCTGCCATAGTAGTCTGCATGTTGAAAAATAAGAACAAGGCTTGATCAATGTTAATTAATTCACCTGTTAGTTTTATAATGTGGCTGATCAGTGTAAAACATATGAATAACATACAGAGTGAGATCTGGTTACATATCAATGTATATTACTGAATATGTGAGTATTTTATTTAAGTATATTTTGTTTTATACATTTTCTTTTCAGACGTATTTAAGGACGTATGGTTACCTTTATGTCCCACTGGAGAGAAAAAACCAAAACTATCCACCGGGGGCGATAACTGAGGCTATAAGGTGACAGTATTTACAAACACAGACCCACATAGAAATGTAATATTTATATTACATATTATGTAATATAGCCTGACATAAGCTGTTGGCAGATCCAGATGTGACAGGAGTCTCAACATCAGCTGCTGATCTCACCTTGATCAAAATGGGAAAAGCCAACATCTAAAGGATGACATCCAAAGAGTCCTGATGAGACAAACTAGGGCAGAACTCCCCCTCGGTGAACAATAAAGAGGGTCACCAGAGACCTAAATCATGTTTTGGGTCCAAATCATAATACCTTGTCAATATGTTTGTTACTGCAGCATCTGTTTTGGGTTGAGTCCAAAGTGAAGCCAGCAGCTGATCCTGAGACCCCTGTCACATCTGGATCTGCCAACAGTTTCTGTCAGACCAGACATGTCTATCAGTGATCTGAGTGTGGAACAATGACTTTGTTATCAGCTTCTTCCTTGTGGTTGTTGGTCACTGAAGCACTGCTGGGGCAATAAATCTGGGGGAGGCCAGAGTCTGAATCCAGAATACTTTGTACACATTTCCTATATTTTCTAAATATATCTGCATAAAGAAAGTGAGAGATAAATATGTATGTTCTTTACAGCTCTGCTAAAACAAAACATGTGGGGTGTCTACAACTTTTACACAGTACTATATGTTTATACACACACACACACACACACACATATATATATATATATATATATATATCATGTCATATTTATGTGTATTACTTGTGTGAAAGGTCAATATAACTAAATATATTGTATTTCCATATGGGGATGATTAATGTGTAGATGTTTTCTTCAGGTTTGTTTGTTTGTTTGAATCTAACACAAGTATAAAATACAATAATACAATACAAATACAATATTTCCTTTTTCTGTAAATCAGAATCTTTCAGCGAGTGATGAACCTTCAAATATCCGGAAAACTTGATCCATCCACGTTGGAAATGATGAACCAACCTCGCTGTGGACTAGAAGATCCTTTCAATAACAAATCTCTCAAATATAGAGTCATGGGTGAGTGACAGCCGCCGTCTTACACATTCAGATTATTAATTAATGTGCAGAACAGGTAAAAGATATCTACTGTGATTAAGTGTTTCCTAATCAACTAGGTTATTGGCGTAAGAAGATGTTGACTTATCGCATCTATAACTACACTCCTGACTTGGGTCAGGGAAAGACTCGTCTCGCCATCCAGAGTGCGTTTAAGTACTGGAGCGACGTGTCGCCGTTAAGGTTCAGAGAGCTGCAACAAGGACGAGCAGACATTAAAATCTCATTTCATAAAAAAGATAAGTCATGTCCGGTTCCCTTCGATGGAAGAGGTGAGGAGAAAAAACAGACGTCTTAAAGGTTTTTTTTTTAAAGCATGTTCAAGTATTTAAGTTCTTGCTTTGACCTTTGCCCTTTAGGCCGTGTTTTAGCTCACGCTGAAGGCCCTGATTCCGGCATCGTGCACTTCGATGAAGATGAACTGTGGACCGAAGGGAAGAGCGACGGCTCCAACCTGAGGATCGTAGCAGCTCATGAGATCGGTCATGCTCTCGGTCTGGGTCACTCTCAGTACCACAGCGCTCTCATGGGCCCCGTCTACAACGGATACCGCTCAGACTTCAAACTGCATCCGGACGACATACAAGGGATCCAGGCTTTATACGGTAACATTAGAAAACTCATGGTACAAACTGTATGAAGTTAGTCAGATAGATAGATGACTTCAATGACTTCCTCCCTTTGGGAGGTTCCCTCAGGGATTTGAAGAAAGAGTTGTTCCCATACCGGGAGTCGAACCCGGGCCGCCTGGGTGAAAACCAGGAATCCTAACCGCTAGACCATATGGGACTGATGAGGTGATTGAGAGAGATAGATAGATAGATAGATAGATAGATAGATAGATAGATAGATAGATAGATAGATAGATAGATAGATAGATAGATAGATAGATAGATAGATAGATAGATAGATAGATAGATAGATAGATAGATAGATAGATAGATAGATAGATAGATAGATAGATAGATAGATAGATAGATAGATAGATAGATAGATAGATAGATAGATAGATAGATAGATAGATAGATAGATAGATAGATAGATAGATAGATAGATAGATAGATAGATAGACGGACAGACAGACAGACGGACAGACGGACAGACAGAGAAATATACAGCAGCTCATTTAAGAAAACAACAATCGTTCCTCCGGTCATAACAAAAAGAGGAAATACAATAATCAAATAACAACATGGATATTCTCGTCTTCTTTCAGGAAAACCAACAATCACTCCTCCATCCAGAAACCCAGGTCAGTCAGTTCCAGCTGGACCGGTTGTAGATCCATGCGAGGCCAAACTGGATGCAGTCATGTTGGGTAATACCTATGTAAATTTATTCATTCAGTGATTTTATTAAAAATCTACAGGGAAATATAACTAACAAATGTTGTTTCTCTTCCTCTCTAGGTCCTTTACAGAAGACGTATGCGTTCAGCGGACAGTACGTGTGGACGGTGTCCAGCTCTGGCTACAACTCACCGACCCTGATCTCTAAACTGTGGCGGGAGCTGCCGGGGAGCATCGGTGCAGCTGTTCACTCTCAGCGGACTGGAAAGACTTATTTTCTGAAAGGTGGATTAATTTTTTTTCAGTAGCTCCACAATTTCTCATGATGTTCACTTTGCTGGCAAACTTAAACTTTATCCTGTCTCCAAAATATCCTTTCACAGATGACAAAGTGTGGAAATACTCTGGTTTCAAACTTGACTTAGGTTTCCCCAAACGACTGATCAACATCCCTGCAAATATTGACTCAGCCTTTTACTTCCACAAGAACAAAAGAATTATATTTTTCAAAGTAAGTGTTAAAGATAACATTTTACAACACATTTGATTTGTTCAGTTTCTGGAAACTAATGTACATCATATTTTAGGGATCTGGATATTGGCAGTGGGATGAAATCGGTTCAACAGACTTCAGTTCATATCCCAAACCTATCGGACAACTCTTCCACGGCGCTCCCAGCAGCACTGACGCTGCGTTCACATGGACGAACGGTCAAATATATTTATTCAAAGGTTCTCAGTACTGGCGAGTGAACCAGAAACACCAGGCGGTGGAGAAGTCTTACCCCCTGAGCATCGCTACGCACTGGATGCAGTGTGACGACTGAGCCACCAGAGGCCACCAGGGAATCAGTACAAGCCTCATAAAAAGAGTGTTTTATTTTGAAATATTAAATACGCTGTGTGGATCTATTGTGTGAGAAATTAGAGCATTATTTATTATTATTATTATCATCATTACTAAAGCCTCTACACCGCCCCATGGACACAGAGTTATAACTACAGAATCACTTAACCTGAGAAAAAAAGATTTAAAATTAGAGAAAATAAATGAATAAAAAACACTGACCTGCAACATATCATCTAAAAAACGCTGCTGTATGAGTGTTCAGATCAAGAACATTAAACAATAATTAAACAAAAGATTATTTTCTTAAACAAGACTTTTGTTTAATTGAATCAACAGGTGATAGAAATGCAGTGTTTATGTGTTTGTCTGGATTTCTATCAGTTCAAATATTATTAATATTCATGTTGAGCCCATATAACAATATCATTTACAAATCAATTACATTTAGTTTTTTTGTTTAGAAGAAACAGATGTAAAGACCAAACTGAGGTTTACTGAAGGTTAGCTAGTTACTAGCTAACCTTCAAACTTATTTATCTGAAACAGAATTTTTTTTTTCTAATATTAGAAAACTGATGCCTAAAGATTTTAGTAATTCATATTTTTTAATGCACATAAGTAAGGCAATCTCTACATTTTTTTTTGTTTTAGTTTCAGTTTGTTTCAAAAATCAGTACAAAAAAGTAACTCTGAAAAAAAAATTAGGTCCACTAAATGCTAACTAGCCTAGCTTAGCAAAGTAGCAGAAACTCCCATTTATGTAGCTGCTGGCTCTGGGGATATATCATGTTACATAATATTTTCTGACTTTTAAATCAACTATTCAAAACAAGCTCTTTGGTTTACATTTGCTTAAGACTTGACGCTATTAAAGTGGTTTTAGTTTAGCTGCTAAATGCTAATTAGCCTAGCCTAGCTGAGTAGCAGAAATGGACATTTATGCAGCTTTTGGTTTTGCTGGAATTTGACATTTGCCATCTTTAAATCATATATTTAAAACATATTCAATTAAAGGTGAATTTAGTAAAAAAGCTTATTGATTTGTTGAGTCGTACTAATGCTAACTAGCCTAACGTAGCTAAGTAGCAGTAGCTTCTGACTCATTTATAGTTTTATATCAGTAGCCTTTTGAGTACCATCATATGAAAAGGCCTTTGTCACGTCAGACATTTTGACTTGTCACGAGCAGGAAAACACAATAACAAAGTTTTGACTTGTTTGTTGTTTGTGCTAAAAGTCCAGTTGGATGTAACAGTTTGTTGTGTCGACCTGTATAAATGTTTATTACTTGATGTATTCAGGACTGAATCTTATTCAGTAATATTCAGGACTATTTAATTCATATTTATTATGTATAAGTCCTTATGAATTCATATGTTGTGCTGTTTTATTTAATGCTTAAGCTGCTTTTATAAGATCTGACCACAGAAAACAGATGAAACTTATTGTCTTTACTAACTCAGGCTACTGTACAGTTCTTTTTCACATTAACAAATAAAATAATATAATAAGTAATAGTATATATTTACAAAAAGTAGATAAAATAAGTAAAATACTATAATAAGTAAAGAAAATATACATATAGAAATTAACTGTACACTAGTGCACGAACTGTTTGTGTCCTCAGAGCAAAACTTTGTCACTTTCTAACATTTTTCCACTGACAGATATAAAACATATTTAGCATTTGCTGTTATCTTTGAATTGTCACTTTTGCCCTCAGTTTCCCTTTTACATAATTTTGACATTAAAATAAAACAAAACACACTGTCAGGCTATGACGCTGCTGTCAAATATCAGTGGTTTATGATTTTATTGTCCAAATTTCCCCATTTTTCTGATGAAAATCCTTCATTTTATTGCATGTGCTGGTGTAATTTCACTGCTTTTAACCACAATATGTCAAACTTCAAAACTGTTACAACTAAAATTTGGTGATTAAACAATAACAATAATTATCACAATGTAATTTTCTTCCATATCAATACAGAAAAAGTTCAATATGTATTGATATAATGTTCAAGCCCTGTCTGAGAGACAATTAAATTATAATTATTGATATGAACGGACAGGAACATGTTCACAGTTACAACCCAATCTAATCTAAACACACACTTAAACCGGTCTATATTTGTATTAATAACATGAACAGTTTCCATGAAAATGTAAAAGTGTTTGGAGAATATAAGATCATTATGAGATTATGTAATGAAATAAAACTGCACAACTGTGAAACACAAAGCGTCTGTGAGATAATCTGCTGGAAGGATGTTGTTGTGATCACAGATCTGTTGCTACAGTTTGTCTTGTCATCATGAAAGAGATGATCTCAAATCACACCATATGTTCATGTCGATGATTATTCCACAAAGCTGCGTAAAGTGGATCCAACTGGTTGGATGGTTTCCATGAGAAATGAACAATTAAAGAGATTCAGTGATAATTCGTGATGGATTCCTCAGATGGATTCCTGTGTGATTGATGATTAATTCTTACCATCGTGTTTTTTTTTTTTTCTTCTTTTCTTTTCAGACAGTATAAACAGGAGAAGATGCAGTCAGAGGCACCATGGATCCAGTCTCAAAGTCAAAGTCAATTAGAGCGTGAGTTGCAGTGCTGACGCTGCTGGTGGACGAGCTGGTTCCCATCTGGCGCTCCTGGAGGCTCTGGAGATAACTCTGAAAGACGAACAGGCACAAATAAGACGAGGTGGAAGATAAGATCAAGTATTTTACTAAATTTAAGGTTTAATTCTCCACAACATTAAGGAGAAAAATACTGTTCTTGCCTCGCCATATTTATTTGACATATTCATTTAAAAAACAAGATATTTTATCCCCAAAACATGGTAGCTTAAATCGTTTTTCTCATCATAGTAAACATAGTGATTTCATAGTAAACTGAATATATCTTGGTTGCACTTTTGCAGAAACAAAACAAGACATTTGAAGATGCGACCTGCATCTGTAGGTGAAAATAATTTATCATTTTATTAGCAATTAAATAAATGGCAGATTAATCCATGATAAAAATAACTGTAAGTCGCAGCTTTAATGGATTAATGCATCACTTATATATCTGGACTGATGAAGTAAAACTCTCACAGGGTCATTTCCCTCAATTACTAGCACCTGTACATTTTGTTTTGCTAATAAATCTTAATAATTGTTAGATTTTTTGCTATTTCTTTGACATTAAAGAAGAATTTTTGTTTGTAATCGAGTTTTTCTAGACTGTGGTGAAGTTATTTTCACTAAAATTGCAAAATGGGAGTGGGTGGCTGTAGTAGTGGAGCAATAGTAGCAATAGTAGCAATAGTGAACATAAAAACACAGTTATTTTAGTCTGATGCTGGACTCACAACATTTGTGCTTCCTGTTTATGTTAACGTTGGTTATGTTGGCGTCTTAAATTGAACTAACTCTGACCATTAATGTTGAAGTTATTTCTTGTTTTTGTTTCAACTGTGAAATCAAAGGAAGTTGAAAACATTCAGTGAAAGCTGAATAACACCGACCGGTGCCAGGACGTCTCCGGCGTAACGTTTCAGAGGAGGAGGTCTGCGCTGGCGGTGTGATTGAGGTCTTCTTCTGGACTCACTGTATCTGTGCTTCTGAACATGTTTCTTCTGTTTTTTGTTTGCAGCTGTGAGGAAACCAAACAGGAAAGGAAGGAAAAATAAGGAAATAATGAGCATAACACATCAAAGAAAGACAGTGCTGTCTGTGCTTTACATGTTTTTTTTTTAATTCTGTGAATTTTCACTTCACTAAATTTCCTGGCATCAGACTGTTTAGACCATTAACACCATGTTTGAGTTGATGGAGGCTCCATCTTAAAGGGGTGGATGATGGAGAAACTTAAAAAAAATCAATATCAAAGAGAAATTTAGTGAAAAAAGAACAACTTTAGTACTTTAGTTCAGACTCAAGACATTGTCTATGAAGATTGTTGTATCTCCATGTTTTAAAGTGCTGGATTAACTTCATAATATTCTTCTGTTTTTATTAACATGTACTTGTACTTTTACTTTCATTACTTCAGTACATTTAATTATAGATTACTTGTCATACTTAAGTACAGTAAATACTAGATACTTTAAGACTTTTACTGGAGAATCATTCTAGTCGCTGACTTGAACTTCTACCAAAGTTATTTTATGGTTGTCTATCTGTACTTCTACTCTAGTGTCTGTACTTCTACTCTAGTGTCTGTACTTCTACTCTAGTGTCTGTACTTCTACTGCAGAGGTGGGCAGACTATTCCACAAAGGGCCGTGTGGCTGCAGGTTTTTGTTCCAACCAGTCAAGATCACACAGTTTGACCAATCAACTATGTGAAGACTGAGATCAGTTAATTAAATGAGTTGAGTCTGCTGCTGCTGCTGCTGCTGCTTGGTTGAAATGAAAACCTGCAGCCACACGACCCTTTGTGGAATAGTTTGCCCACCACTGCTCTACTGGGACTTTCAGGTACTTTATTAAACACTACAGGAAGGGAGGGTTTTGTTGTATTTAACATGAACAAAGTCTGAGCTTGAATGTATCACAGAACTGAACTCACCTTCTCTGTGTGATATTCCTCTGGCAGTAAACCTCCACTGCACTAAAATGGCTATAAGACTCAAAACTGGACAGATCCCACCGGCAGCCCAGTTGTACCAGCACAGTGGACGTGGGTCAACTTGATGTAACATGTCATAAACCTGATACATGAGATTAAACGACCCCAGCAGGTAGTCCACACACAGCGTCATAGTGATCGATCCAAACACAGATGTGTAGAAGATGCAGAACAGTTTCTGCCACTGAAGTGTGAACACAGCAGTGATGACGCTGGCGGCCAGGACGCCAGCGAGAGGCACCCACGCAGGAGTAAGGCTGTAAAAGTGTCCAATAACAACGAGGACGGTGGTGGACAGCAGGGTCCCCAGCTGGAGGCCGCTGAGGAGAAGCCCCATGGTCGACACAAGCATCGTCATCAGCCCACAGAGCACGCCGACGCCAAGACCGATCCCCGCCTTCGTCTCCAGCCCCAGTTGCGTCTCCAACGCTGGCTCCTTGTGGTACAACAGGAGCATGGCTGCCGTGCCCAATGCGAAGCCAGAGAAGAACATGACCATCTTGAAGCAGCGGTATCCTGAAAGGTCAAAGGTCAAAGGTCACATGGTGCGAAAAACAAGGCAAAAACAAAAGTAAAAAACAACCACTGAACCATCAACCATCATTTAGTAAATCTACCAAATCAATGCAACAGGTTTACAAGCATTTTTCATTATTCTAACTGTATTAATGTACAGTTGTGTTAATTATGGTTTAATGTCATATAATAGTAACTAATAATATGTTAAATAAAATATTATTATATGTTTTTGGTTTAGTGTCACAGATAAAACCAAACTTGGTTATTACCAAACAATGGCTATTAATTCAGAAAGTTTGATATTTGTCATACAAAACATGATGGTTTTATGAAATTATAAACAATTTCATCGCTCTGTAACTGTAAAATGCTTCCAGTTTTTTTTTTTTTATTATTCTATGTTTGAAGGAAACTTCAGCCTCTAGACTATTTCAGTGTTTAATGTAATACAAAACATTTTGTTTGTTTGAGACAGTTTCCTCATTTCTATTTGTATAACATTTGAGGAAGTGACCATCACACATAGTCAAAGCAGTTTTAAAATAGTCTAACTGTAACATCCAACACAATGTGGTAGTTTCTTATAAAATTTATAAGCTGAAAAGTTCAAAATGATCTTTTTTATCCTGAGGATAAAAAAGGGGAAAAAAGGGAAAAAAAAAAAAATCAACTTCACTGTTGATCTCAATGAATCTCACGCTTCTGAAATTACAACTTTATCAGCAAATTTGTTCCAGATTTCTCATCCAGTTCTGTGGTAATATTTTTATATGTGTAATAAAAGCAAAAATAATTGATTTTACATCATCTTTTCACAGACACAATAGAAGCTCTGACATCATTTACATTTGTAAATTTTCTTACTGGCAGCTCTAATTTAACTCTGAAACACAGTGGACATGTGTGTGTGTGTACCTGGTTTTTCCTGGGGACTTAAACCTGTTTACACACTCACATTGTGGGGACCTGTCTCCCTTGTGGGGACAAAAAGTAGGTCCCCATGATGTAAAAAAAACAAAACAAAAAAGACATGACACAAGGTCTGGAAAGGTCCATAAGGTCCAAGAAATGAATGCAAGTCAATGAGATGTCCCCACAAGGCATGAAAACAAACGTTTGTGTGTGTGTGTGTGTGTTTGCATGATGTCACACAGATCACAACTCCTACTCAAACACTCCCTTTTTGTGTTTATTGGATTTGTATCTGCATATTTTCATAGTGAAACACAGACAGTATTAGTGAGATGTTGTGTCTTTGGTAAATTACTGAACATGCAGTTCTTTATAGAAAATTATGAAAATCAAGGTTTAACCCTTTAGGTGAGTCAGTGTGACAGGAGGCTCTTTGTATGCGTTGACCTCATAAGATCTCCGCCTCTAAAAAAAAACCTCTAAACATCTTTAAATGGTTTAAAACTTCTCTGTCTTTATATCTTAGGTTCATGTCATGAGTACATACCGAAGAAGCAGTAGATGAGGCCGAATGAGAGGCAAACAGAGCAGACGATGGATGAGATGACTTCATGCTTCATATTAATCTCAATGGAACATATGTCCCCTTCAGCTGAGGCGTCTCCGGGCCCCTCAGTGACTGGAGAGACTGAAGAGACTGAAGTGAACTCCATCCTGGAGGATTATTGTTTTGTAGCTGTGTTTTTTTTTTCTTTGCCGCTCGTCTGGACTCAAATACACTTTGTTCATTGAAGTTGGGAAACTGTGACGAGCTGCGTGTGGCATCCAGGGAAAGAGGAAACTTGTAGACGAAAAACGTGTATGTGACTACTTCCTGCTTTGCACCTGCAGAGGAACAAAACACACACACACACACAGGAGTTGAAGGGAGTTTTCATGAACATGAATTCAGCTCAAGCTTTTCCTGGCTACAAACCTGTAACCTGAGAGTTATTAATCATGAGGTCTCATAATCATCCTGGGGAAAAAAAAAACCCTCTGTCATCATGTCAGTGAAAAATTTAATATGAAACCTCCAAGTTGTTATTTATGTGAATTTATGAGGACGATTCAGATATTTCCCACATGCAAACATCTGTTCAGGAACTCGATGAGGAAACTTGGGATCCCCTCTGAGTTTTGTCTTTTCCTGCTTCTTTTGTTTCAAGAGCAGGATACAGATTTAGGAAATGGCTTCGAGCCATGCTCATACAGACATTTTGTTCTGGGAAGGTGGTTTACAGGCGATGTAACAAAAACAAACAGCTCAACAATATAGTCTAATAAAATAAGACTAATTAAGACATAAACAACAGGTGGTTGAAGAGGTATTAACATCTTTTGTGTACAAAAACATGCAAAACCATAAACAATATATAGTTAAACATATAATTAAAGCACAAATGTCCAAAGCTGAATGTTCAGTTTGACAATAATACATGTTATAATACATATTATTATTATAATGAACTTTAACATGAACATGTAATTGTTACAGCAGGTAAACATAAAGGTAATCTTAACTTTTCTTATAAATGTCTCCATGTGGATCACTAAAATCTTACTTATCTTCAGCTATAATCAGAAAATATGCTAAAATTGTTGTTATTTCTTAAATAAAGTTCAGTGTTTGTGTTTTAGTGGTAGTAAAGTGGATTAGTTAAGTCCAAATAAATGATTACAGCTATTTTTTTCATTTTGCTTCTAAACTAAAATAAATCAACATAAACTCAATTAAAACATGAGTCTATACTCACTCCTCTTTTCCTGGTTCATAACACGAGCGTTTCTCAGCAGCCACCATGTGTTTGTCACTGTAAAGACCTGATAAGCTTCAGCCAGAGTCCACACTCAGTAAGTGGAATTAGAGGAGCTTTAGCAGGTGAGTGATCCTCTCGTCTGTTTGTGTTCAACTCTGTGTCCTTTTCTTAAGGTGAATGTGAAACACTTGCATTTTCTACACTTTCAAAATAAGAGCGTGAGCTCTCTGGAGCAAGAAGTTTGTAATTGGTTTGGTTAAAATTCATGAATAATGTTATTTAAATTACTTTTTTTTCTGTCATTCATGACAATGTAATCAAAGGAAATTGAAACATTTCTTAAATAAAAGTTGTTATTGAATAATATATCTGTCTTACCTGGAGTGAGACATGTTTCCACAGAGTAGATATGAGTTTTATCAGAGGGAAAAAAGTGTCTCCATTGATAGTTTATTTCTGTAAAAATCCAGGAGGGATCGAGCTGTCAGGAGTTGGTCGTGACTCTGAGCTGTGAGTTGAGACTCAGACCGTGACGCACTGATCACAGAGCTCATGTGAACAGCTGACGCCTCCTGACTGTGTGAGAGAGAAACCATCTGCCTCCAGCGACAACACGAGGCTGCTGCCAAGTCCAAGGCCGAGCAGCTGAGGTGACGTTTATTTAATTTTTAATTAAGGTTGAAGTCGACTTTATATGACGGGATATTGCTGATTTGACTGATTCATGGTTTCATGAAGATGGATCCGTCTGACTTGATTAAATTTGTGATTAACTGTATTGTAAATTTACTCAGGTTAAACAAGTTAGTTGGTGTGATTTAAATTAATCCAATACAATTTTATTTATAGAGCAACAAATCATAAAAAACATTTATTTCAGGCATTTTACACAGAGAAACCCAACATTTTCCACAGTGAGCACATTGGTGACAATGGAGAGAAAAATTCCCTTTTAACAGAAAGAAACCTCCAGACTCAGAGTGGACGGTCATCTGCCTTGATCGGTTGGGATGAAAAGAAAACAGAGAAAAGAGAAAGAGAAGAGACAGAAGGAGGGGGGAGGACGGGGGAGAAAGAAAGAGAGGGACAAGTACAGACAAGTAGACAAGTAGTTGATGAAGTAGAGTATAATGACTCTAATTAAGACTGATAATCCTTTCTCATCCTTGGACTTGTTTTTTTTTCTTTCTTTTTTTTCTTTCTTTCTTTCTTTTTCAAAGATTTTAGTTCAGCACAGAGCTCCAGTCAGCTCAGCAGTGACCTCTATGGTCATAAATAGTAACTATAGGGTTTTACTTGTAACTTGAATTTGTCTTTGTCTGTCTGTCCGTCTGTCCGTCTGTCCATCTATCTATCTATCTATCTATCTATCTATCTATCTATCTATCTATCTATCTATCTATCTATCTATCTATCTATCTATCTATCTATCTATCTATCTATCTATCTATCTATCTATCTATCTATCTATCTATCTATCTATCTATCTATCTATCTATCTATCTATCTATCTATCTATCTATCTATCTATCTCAATCACCTCATCAGTCCCATATGGTCTATCTATCTATATCTAAAGACACATTTTTATTTGTCAAATTCAAATATGCAAAGTTATATTTATGGATTCTTTAATGAAATACAAGTGTGTAGTGTGACAGTATGAACTAATACAGTATGACAGATAAACAGCAGATGTCAAGGGGAGAAGAGCAGATTGGTAATGACACAGTGTTCGTCATATAACTGTGGTGGAGCTGTAATAAGGTTGATACGAACAGTGAAATGAATCTGTCTGACAGAATTACAGTTTTTCTCAGTTGCTTTGGTGCTTTTTCTCACATCACTATTAACATTTGCACAGCAGTTAGTGCATTTCTCAAAACCATTAGTGCAAACTGCAAAACCTAGTGGATAACCTGCAAAAGCACATCACTTGGTTAAAATGGATAGTCCATTCCTCAAAAGCAAGTCATGTCAACGAAACTGCCAGTGTCATCAAAATGAGAAGTCTTGACACCATCATTTATGAACAAGTCAAATGGCTTTGTCATGTTTTCATTGACAGTTTATGCTCTCAGTGTTTTCCAGAACTCAGTGACACTACCTGAAAATGCTCAAGACAGCACTATACACTACTACTAACTCACGTTTTTACTGTATATGCTCTTTGCATTTCTACAGCATTGTACAAAAGAAAAATACACCAGTCACTTATTTAGAACAAACATAAGAGACACTCTTTTGGTAGAGCTGTGCACAAATGTGAACAACATAACAGTACATATTGTAACTGAACATAGGTAAATCATTGTGGCACATCCAGACGTTCCTGTCTGTCTGGCCACATATTTTCATCTACATCACAACGGATATCATCCCTTGCAATGCAACGAGGAAAGTATTTCTTGGAGTGGCGAATCCACCCTCTGCATGACTCTGCTGTGATGTCGTCACATGCTGCATCCATGGCTGCTAGCAGGGTCATTTGCACATGTGGACACCGGTTATAAACCTTCCACCTCCAGGCAGAGAAAAACTCCTCTATCGGATTAAGGAATGGAGAGTAGGGAGGGAGATATTCGACCAGCATCCTGTCCTGTGCTGCAAACCACTCACCAGATGTGAGTGGTGAAAACGGACATTATCCCACACAACAACGTACTTGTTGAGTTGGCCTCCACCCCTCTCATTCTCAGGGACTATGTTCCTGTAAAGAGTGAATAAAACAGTCAGCAGATGTTGTGTATAATATGGACCAAGAAGGGGGATCCGGGTGAGGACGCTATTGTCTGAGATGGCTGCACACATTGTAACATTCGCTGCACGTTGGCCTGGGACGTCAGTGGTTGCTCTGTCCAGTGTGATTTCTTCCACGCCTTCTACATTTGGCCAGATTAAAACACACCTAATCAACGTATATGAATGTGTTCAGTGGTTCCCTGGCTTCCAGCTCCAGTACACGTAACATAATGCATTTTGGAAAACATATTGTACAGTCTGTTCGGTGACTACATATACAGAATTGCTAGTGTACCGCGTGAAACTACACAAAGTAAAACAGTTTACAGAGCTGAACATTAGAGTATACACAAAAGACATGTTTTACCTGTACATACCGGTGACGGATCTTCTTCACTCTTTCACTGTTCAAATGGCACTTTGTACAGTTGTTTCATGTGCATTTCATTTCTCTTGAGCACTCTGTCAATTGTTGCAATTGAGACAGATTTAGTATTGCCAAATACATGGTTATCCTCTATGACAGCGTTTTGAGCCTTATTGCATTGTTTGCTATCATCATTGAACAAATAGTGATTGCTGCGGAGTAAAAAGGGGCCCTCTTCCACCTCTGTGAGGTTGTTTTCCAATCCTATGTGGTGCAGAGTGAAATTACAGTAATGTACAGTAAACATGAGATATTATGAGATGTTGGATTAGTGTCCAATACTATACATACCTGTTTTCCCTACAAAATGTTTGAATGATTGAAATCACAGTGATTCTTCCAACATTTGGTCACACCCTCCGACCAGCCTCAGCCATTGTGAGGCCTTGATTGACAACATGGTCAACAACCATAGCCCTGATTTCATTAGGAATCTGCCAATGTATTTGGCCTTTTCTAGCTCTTCCCCCATTTTGTCCCCTTCCTCTTCCTCCCCGCATCCTCACCCCTCTTCAACGATGCTGACCTTTCATTTCTGTCACAGAACTGTAGAAATGGTACACACTCTGTCCTGCTCGGTTCATATATGCTCGGTTCATGGGATTCATCCCTGAGTGACTGTGAACAAGTGGCTTGTCATTAGTTACTACTAATACTTCATACACCTCCTCGTGAGTGAAAGCTGAAGTTCACCTGAGAGCAATTGTTCAATTTAGGAAACATTTCCAAGAAAAAATTATGTCGACAGAATTTGATAACTACTTCAACAATTTTGTATGTAATGACTCAATCAATGAAATGAAGACTATTAGTCTTATTGGGAACAACTATTCAGCATCTGTAAGTATAATTCATTTTGACTGACATGACATGAGCAAATGATAATGTTATAAAACAGCAGAGAATTGTATGAAAGCGACTGATACACGTCCAAAAGCATTTGCAATTTATTCAGAGGAAGGAGAAATTGCTACCATGATGTGTACAGATGACTAAATGTTGTGGAGGTTGAACTAAAAGTTATGAGAATTTTCATTCTGATCTGAGAAAAGCACCAAAGCGACTGAGAAAAACTGTGAATTTCATCTGGTGAGAAATGTAATAGAGACGTCAGCGGCCCGTCGTCCTTTCATCAGTCAAACATGTCTTCATTTTGTCTGCAGCAGTGCAGATGAAAGCAGAGCAGGTTTTTATATTTATTTATTTATTTAAAAAGGCTCAGGAGAAAAATCAGGAAAGAATCGACAAAAGCAGCTTTGTGAGAAATGAAGAGCTGCTTGTTCAATTTATTTTTAGTCAGACCTGATGCTGTAAGGATCCCAGTGTTGCATCAGTTGATCCATCAGACTGAAATATTACAAAAACAGATTGATGTGAAATTTAATTTTAGATATAACTCAGCAACCCACAGAAGTCACCACTGAATTTATGGATCTCTATGAACTTTTAACATTTTAGCAAAAAAACCATCAGCTGAACTTTGTTATTTTTACAATATTTGGAGTTATTTTAATTTTAAAGAAACTGGAGCGGACGTGAATGGAAAATGTTACTGTTCTCCACATATAACACTGTTTTTCTTCTTCTTCTCATTAATAAAATCATAAATATTTAGGAGTAAGAATAGAGGAGAATAACCTTCTCTGAGGACACATAAAGTATGTATTTACAGCACACTATCGATGGCACCTGTTGCTCCCTGAAATATGAAAACATACAGTAATCAATTCATGAAACCTCGGTGTGTGTGTGTGTGTGTGTAAGAGAGAGCGATAAAGAGACTCTTTATGACATGTTTGAGAGCAGAAGACAGAGTATTGATCAGGTCTGACAGTTTCACCTCTGACCATCAAATGTGTTTTTCACCTGAATGGTTTGAAAAACAATTACAGGGAGGTTTTATTAACAATATGAGAAACTGCTCCCAGCGAGACGCAATAAATAAAGTTATAAGTCTTGGCTTCATATTAAGCAGCACTATGACATGTTTACATACATATAAGACTCACAGAAACGTGTACAGTGACATGTGGCTGCGTCACGTTAGACAGTAAAATTGACTTAAAAAGCAGAACGTCAGAGAAGCTCAAAGTGCGTTGAGATAACCACCAATCAATGTCAAAATGTTTGCTGTTACTGTGCAAAGACTGAAGTTGTATTGAAACGTCCAATCGTTTGTCCTCTATCATGAGCTTCCATATGTTTTATCGTATGTTTTAATATATGTTGTGGTTATAATCTGCTCAATAAACATTTGTTTACCAATAAAGTAAAACTTATTCCCATAACATACTTTACTCTTTAATGCTGAATCTGAGATTTTTATTAAATTGTCTACAAATTGTTTACAAAAAATCTATAACATTTTATATTTTGTTTTTATTTATTCTACTTTGTTATTTATTATTTGTATTCTATTCTATTTGATACATGCTGATCATTTTAATAGGACAGAGGTCTCAGCAACTCATGTTATAATTATGATGCAGCTGGCAACGAAGGGTTAAGTACGTTAAGTAGATAGTGAAGCATGTGGTCCTTTAAATTATGACTTTTTTAAGACTTTGTTCACTGTTTCCGTCTCTTCTCTCTCCTCTTTGTGTTAAGCTAAACTAAGCTGAGCACCTGCTGGTTGTGAACAAACACCAGTGAGATTTACACATACAAAGACCCACTGAGCTGCTGCAAACACACACGTCTGTATAGAGCCACATACATTTTAATACAACAACACTAGAACAGTCGGGGATAAAAGCTCCAGTCGTCTCATAGCAACCTCCTCTTGACCGGCTCATGAATGATGCTAATAACCCCCCTGATACTTAGCAGCCTTATATAAAAGGTATATGAAAGGGTTGGAAAACTCATAGGAACAAATGTGACACATCAGCTCAGAGTGTATTTTCATATAGTACAACTGTGACACTGAGTGGGTGAATGTTTGAGGAAAACTCATAAACTCATAAATCATATCAGAGCAAAGAGTTTTATTATGCTTCTCATTAATAAATATAGAAGATTTCTTTTGTTGCAACACATAAAAAGCTGAATAAACTCATATGGACAGTGTGTGTCTCATTGTCAGAAATGATGTAATAAATAAATAGATAATATCATCTTTGTGTGTTTATATTTTTTAATAAACCAGTGCTATTCAATAACAACAATGTTATTAATAGTATATAATGTTATTATCACAAATATACATTTCAATAAATTAAATACATTTATCAAATAATCAATATAAAAGCCACCACCACCACTACTACTACTACTACTACTAAATAATAATAATAATAACAATAATCCAATTTATAACTCTTAATAAATTAATTGCATTTAATAACAATGATGATGATTATATATTATATAGTATAAATAATCTACATTTTAATAAATTGACTGAATTAAATGTATTAGATAGATAAATTACTACTATTATTACTACTACTTCCATGAATAATGATAATAATAATAATAATTAACTGTGTTAATTTGGCAGCTTAGCTGCTAAAACTTTTGTATTAGTTTGAATTGTTTTCATTTTGAAGACTTAAATCAAATGGTGACGATGAAGCCGGATGAATTTCAGACTCATGTCGAGAGTTTCACAAACAGTTTTAATAACCAGGCGTTTTTAAATGAGAGAAATTAAAAGTCTTATTCTGAAAGTCACGGCTCTAAGAGGTTCTGTCATTTCCTGTCAACTAATCCTAATAAAGTACCGTACATTCATTTATTGTTTACCAGCTGCCAAGATATATTACAGCATGAGGATGTGTGTTTGGTTTCTAGTATTAATGTGTAGACGTGGTTCAATACTGCACCTGGTTTTATTTGGAAGGAAACTTCCATTAATTGTTTTTTTGCTTCATGTAATCGACACACGTAACAAGGTTTACCTGGATTAAGTCCTTTCACTTTGACTGATTATGAAGACCAAACAGAGAAATTCCTGTGGTGTTGCTATGGTGACTAATTGGCCCTTTAACGAGCACACTGGTGAAGACTTTTGTAAAGTATTTTTGTTTTTAGTTG
This sequence comes from Polydactylus sextarius, assembly GCA_016801845.1. Lineage (NCBI taxonomy): Eukaryota > Metazoa > Chordata > Actinopteri > Polynemidae > Polydactylus > Polydactylus sextarius. Next base: position 7,132,527 of record CM028909.1, read on the forward strand.
GTTTGTAACGACGTGCTGCATCAAAACTACTCAATAACGCACTGATTGGGTTTAAAAGTCATCCCGTTTGTCGCTTAGAGACTTTTGTAAATAAAGCTGTGTGCAAATACCACATTAAACCACTTGATTACGTTCAAGAAACGCACATCAAAGCCCATTAGTGACTTGGAAATGTTCGGCTGAATTTCAACAAACAGGGACGATCAAGAACCACCGTGCAGGTCTGGAGCATCTGAAGACGAGTGAAATGAAATGAAGACAGAGCTTCATTCAGCTGCAGCACAGATAGAAAAATAGATTAGATAGATAGATAGATAGATAGATAGATAGATAGATAGATAGATAGATAGATAGATAGATAGATAGATAGATAGATAGATAGATAGTCTTTATTGTCATAATGTATGTATGTATGAATGTATATATATTTACAATACAAAAGAGTAAAAACAAAAACCCATGAAAACAAGAAGAAACAAAGAACAGAAGATTATTGTTCAAGTGATGTTATAATAAATAAGATATAACACACCACACTTTTGAAATATTATTGCACAACTACACTTTCTAACAATGTTAAAATGTTGAGAAAGAAGTCGACACTGATGACAGGAAGAAGACTTTACCTCTCGAGAATAAACTTGAGATGTCAACAATAACAGATAGAGATTAAAATGTTGAAAATAAAGTCAACATTCATGACAGATTTAACTTTTCTCGTAGAGAAGTTGACTTTACAGTCAACTTTATTCTTAACATTTCCACTTATTCTCATCAGTTTTTTATTCTCACGTGGCCCTGACACTCTGTCGTACATGTTCAGACATGTGATAGAAACACCAGTATTTGTGCTGCAGCTGATTGAAGCTCTCTGTCTTCATTTCCTTCACTGCTGCTTCAGATTCTCTCAGCAGAAAACACCATCTCCACACGGTGGACTAACAGCGTCCCCGTCGTCGTGCAGCCAGAACTGAACTGAACTGAACTGAACTGGACTGGACTGGACTGGACTGGACTGGACGTCTCCCACACACAGCTGTGTTCAATTATTCTGTGTGATTGCACCTCTTCTCTGATGCAAACAGGTGGAAGAAACGTGAAGAAGTTGAGCAGAACAAACATCTCCACAGTCCAGAGATGACGCCAACACATTGGAGTGTGACCTTTCAGTTAATTCACATATTGAATATGTTTCCAAATATATATATTTATATTAAATTATATAAGTTCCAGTTTCTGAGCTGTATTTGATCTGGAGTCAATGTATTTTATATTTAATGTATTTTGTTTTAAATTTGAATTGGTGATTCTTTTGTTCACTAGTTAAGTCGAGAAAAAGCTTAGAAGAAATGTTAAACAATTACTTTTTGACTTAATTACATGAAGGCACACCTGCTTCTTTAACTCTTTGCTTTGAGGATACTGGAATAAAGTATTTGTTATGCTAAAAGCCGTCTCCTGCCTTCCTGCTTTGTGTCTCAACAACATCTGCTTTAGGCGAAGGAGGCACCAAGAACAGAGAAATTCATTGAGATATGGGAGGATTAATGGGTGAGAAATAATAAATAGTCTCTTCAGTTCAGCGTAATGGGCTTCCTGTAACAACACAAAACACCCCGGCAGCTCTTTGATTATATGTGTTGCTCGTAAAAAAGACAAGAGCTCTTGACGGATTCAGTGGGATAAATAATTCATTCTTCCAGAAAACCAGCTCTTTGTTTTCTCTTTTTATCAAAAGGCAGTAAAAAAAAAAAAAAAAAAAGACATTACACTGGCTGCCACCTACGTTACCAGATGAGTTATTCAGGATCTTTAAATAACAAATATGTGCAAGTGTAGATTATCTGTGATACATGTTTAAGAGCATTTGTTTGTTTCTCACAAGAAGAAAACTAAACGATCTCAGGTTGTTTTGTCTCTGTTTGTAAGATTTGCGTTGAATGGAAATCACCATGTAAAGAAGCAGTGAAACGTTTTATTCTCATTTATATTAAAACTCACAGCTCAGTAAAAAGTAAAAGTAAAAACCTTTTGTTTGTTCATCAACAGCCTCATAAAATCTTTATATCCCTCTACAACTGGGTGTAGGTACCTGTTTGCTGAATCTGGATGATGATTTATCAGCTGAAACATTTCACATATTCTTCTGCTCTTAGCTCAGAAATGTGTTTTTACCATGTGGGTCACTGATTTCACTCCTACTCTAAATCATTAGCTGAATAAAGTAACTAGTATCATTTCTTTTGAAGCCTTTTCCCGCAGCTCAAAGGACTGAACCTTGTCTCTTTTACTAAATCTAGGACTCCTTTTGTCATTACCTCGGTGTCATAAAGGCTCAAAGGATAAAATCAGGACTAGAGGAGCTCGAATGGACAAAATCTCTGGATTTGTAATATGGATTGAGACTGTCTGTCTGTCTGTGGAGATCCTCATTCAACCAGGACATCGTATCCAACGTAGTTGAATCGAAGGCAGCTGGACTGACGGTCGTTTGTTGAAGATGTTTCAACTCTCATCCAAGAGGCTTTTTCAGTTCTCGTCTTCAGATCTGAAACCTCTTGGACGAGATGAGTGGTCAGAGACTGAACCACAAAAGTTTCTAGACTAGATCAACCATTTGTCACTATTTTTGTCTCTTTGTTCCTCTTTGTTTAACCCTACATCACCTTTAATTTACATACTTGTTTATCTATTGTGATGTTTCGCTCATAAAATCTGTATCTACAACATAATTAGTAACTTTAGCATCTCAAAATTATTCTAGTTTGATTAAATCTACAAACTTATATTTCATTTTAATCATTATTACTTTATCCTTATCATTGCTGATACAAGGCTAACAAAGGTATCTTGTTTTTTTCACAGAAATGTTTTGCCTTTGGAAAGTTAAGATTGTAAACATAAATGTCATAAAGCCGTTCACCTAAACATCTGTGCAGCAGCTGCATCTGTTCGACCATTAAAGCCTCAAATCTGCCCAGTGGTGACGATGTAGGTTTGAACATGTAGTCGACTGGCGATGGATCATCGTAGGTTTATAGGATCTATCGTATACATAACGTAATCAACAACGACACAATATGGGTTCCATAATCAATAGAGAAAAATAGATATAGATATAGATAAATCTATATATAGATATAGTGATTGCTTGGAAAACTTTTTTGGCTTTATTTGACTCCTGCAGCTCCTATGCAGAGGCTTAAATCTGTTGCAGAAAATGTAGCAGGAAAAACATGATTTTGAAATTTATGTGATAAAGTCTGAATGACACATAAAACTGTAGAGAATTATCGTCATTACAAAACCAATATATCATTGATCCATGGAGGTGACAGTGTTGGAGCTGAAAGGAAAATGTAGAAGAGGCACCGGCAGTTTTTTCATTGATTCTTTCCCTTCGACTTCTCGGTGTGTTGTCTCTTTGATCATAAAATCTCCTTATATGAAATTTATTAGCTCCATACAACCTGGACAATGTCCAGAGGGACCTCATAGCTTTGTAATATGTTTCTATTATGACTGAGAACACAACTGTCAGGGCTGATTGTTGACAGTGACCTAAAATGATTTAGCTCAAAAAAGATTTAAAATATTCTCTTATATTGTCACATCAACTGTTCTTTGTGTTATTTTTATGCTTTAATGTGAATTTTTACAGTTAAGAGCTAGAAAAAGAAAATAGTAGGTGAATAAATCTTAAGATTTATTTTAATTCAACACACAAAAATCGCATGAATAAAGAGAGAATATATTACAACAAAACTCATTCACGAAATGTAACAACCTCTGTCTCAAACATGGATTTATACACATATGTTCAATAACAAGTTATATGACAAATACAGAGGTGGATAAGAGCAGCAATAAGATGAGGGATTACACTTCTCACTAGATAAAGTCACAATTTGTTTGCATTTTTTCTGCTTTAAAGTGATAAATTATAATTTAAGTAAAAGATGAGGCAGTTGGTTTGAGAAGAAAAATATTCTTATGTATTGGACATTTATAAAACACTTGAATATATATATATATATATATTAAATGACAAAGATCCTACACATGTATACAAGTGTTTTCAATTAATCTGGCTGAATACATTTCTATACATGCTCAAAGTAGATGGAGATATTCTAGGGAATTACATCATGTCAACAAACTCACTCAGCTGTATATGGACATAACAGGAGAGTAATGGAGCTGTCAATCAAACTGAGTTTGTACAAGTTTCATCTCTAGAGTTTACTTAACCATGAGCATGAGCACCAACACTCATCTGTAGTCACAAACATCTGTAGGTTTTGCATATGTAGAAATATGGATCTGGTGCATTGCGCTGAATAATTTGTATTTGCAGAGAGTAGTTTATATACTTATATGTTCCAGTGCAGAGGAGACATTTACTTTACACTTATTTTAGAAAATTGGCACTGGGTCTTTTGAAGTATCCTTCCTACAAAGATCTGGATTATGTAAACCACAAAGACCAGACCCGTGTCTAAACTAGTCATCCTTCAATGAGACAGAGAATTTCCTGTTTACATTCCTGATGTGTTTACATCAAACGCCAATTAATGAATGGAAAAGAAGGATTTGAGGGAGGCTATGACGCGTACGAATCAGCTAATCAAACCTTAAAAGGATGAATCCTCTTGATTCGGTCGCAGCTTGTAAGCAAACACTGAGTCATGAGAGTCTACAGTCAAAGCCAAAAAGTGCTTTAAACTAAATGCTCATTTTCCATTTTACACAGAGTGCAGCTGAGGCTGTCATTAGTTTTGCAGATATTTTTGTTATGGTCTCCTTTTGGTTTGTTTGTAATTTTCATATTTTAGGTCCGTCCTGTTTTATTTTGAAATTGTCTTTCCTTATGTAGCTTCTATTTCCTTTGTTTTCCCTCTGGTTTGATTACCTGACCACACCCTTAATGTGGTGCACAATGTCGCTTGTTTCCCCCCCTTTTGTGTGTGTGTGTATATATATATATACTTCGCTATCCACATTGTTTCTTGTTAGGTTGTTTGCCTTTTTGCCTTTTTAGTCAGTTTTATCCTACTTGTTGTGAATAAACCCATTCATGTTTCCTTCCTGGACTCTGTGACACTGTCCTTTCCATTTTAGGTCAACCTCAGTTTTTTCCAAACCACAACAATTTTTTTCTTGTTGGGAACGTGTTCGAATGTTTTAACTATGTTTCAGCCAAACAACACAAATGTCAATTGTCATAAAAGTCGTCTGAAAAACATATATACTGGTCCAAAGTTTCATGACAGTGTTGGACAGTGAAAGAGTTGGACTGGACATGGTCATTACTATTACAACTGATAATCTAATTTATATTTTGATCTGTTAAATTTATATTTCATGACAAGTACTTGGCTCCAGAAAACTAAAACATAAAGTCTGGCAGTTGTTTCAAAGGAAGATCCAAAATTCACCTCCACAGCTTCAGTAACACATGTATCAATTGTGAATACGACATTTAAAAATAACTATTCATTTATTTACAACAGTGTCCAACATTATAAAGCTACCATCTACCGTCTAAAATACACCAAATCTGATTTTAAATACTTTAAATTTACAACACAGTTACAATACTGATGCCAAATACCACAACTACAGCCTGTATCACAGCAAGACATGGAGAATACAGAGGTGCAAATAAAATGAATGTCAACACCAACAGTCTGTCTTAATGAATATTCATCCAAGTCTTCATTAAGAGATGCTGAAAGTGCTTGTGTCCTTATCCGTCACGTTGAACCTCTTGACGGTTTGTCCGCTCACGTCCTCCTGCTCGGTGACCGGCTCGTTGCTCTCATGGGATGAATCCTTCATCGCATTGTAAAACATTGGCACGTTGTACTGGGCGGCCTTCTGCTTGTGTCGCCAGTCGCACTTGCAGAGCTTTTTGAAGGCGACGCGAAATTTCTGAGACATGAGGTTGTAAATGATGGGGTTGATGGCGCTGTTGGTGTAGATGCACATCCGGCAGAAGAGCAGAACCAGGTGTTGTGGTACGGAGGGTCGATGAAGGAGTTGACCACCACCAGGGTTCGATAAGGCATCCAGAGCAGGGCGAAGAGGATGACCACCACGGCCAACATCTTCGTTATCTGTTGGTAGAAAGATGGAGACAGAAGCGCTAGCAATGCTAACATGCTCAAACTGACAACGCTAATGATTGAAACTAATTCTGTTGCTTCATTGAAGGTGTCAGAGAATCAAATGATTATTGTTTAGAGATGTAGATAATGTCGAACATCTGGCATTTCCAAAAATAGTTATCCAACAAACATGAGCATTATCCCATGGAGTAGCATGTTCTCCATGTGTCTACATTGGTTTCTTCCAACAGTCAAACAACATGACAGTGAGCTGATGGCTCAAAATTAGCTGTTATAGATGTGATTATACATGTGAACAGTTGTTTATTTTTACATGTCAACTGTATGTTAGTTATGTCAGGACTGGCTGCAACCCTCCCACCTCAGTGTTTGCCTCAAAGGTTAAGCGGTATCACTAATGGATAGATTGGTGTCAGATGTGTCAAAAACCAAAGATTCAAAGAAAATAAACTTTAGATTTAATGGTGATGGAGGCAAATGCACCAAATTTAGTACAAGTCATCAGGTGTTGTCTTTAAATTTCAGTAATATAATTACAAATATCAACTATATGGTGACGCTAGAGGAAAAGTCGGTCGTAATCACCACCATGAATATTTGTCCTGAATGGAAATAATCAAAGTTTGTGAAGTCCTGACTTCATCTTTGTTTTTTTCATATGGTAATAAAAGTGTAATTTTCTCCTTTTGACTCTCAAACATGATTTAATGTAAGTTAGCCTTGGTACCTGTTTCCTTGCAGAGACGGCGCCCACGTTGGTCTTGTTGGTGCTGTTGGAGTGACCCTGGTGAACCGAGCCTCCTCCAGCTCTGTCATTGAGATGTGATGGCAACGGACTCATGAACAAAATCCTGGCGATGAGTCCGTACAGCACGGTGGCCACGATGAGAGGGACCACATAAAACAGAGTGAAATCCAGGAAGTAGATCGGCATGTAGAGGCTCCTAGAAACACGGTAACCACAAGTGACCACGACCCCGTTGGTGTAGACGGTTTCATTCGTGTCCACTAAGAAAAACCACATGATGCAGTAAAGTGAGGTGAAGATCCAGACTCCAGCTATGATCCGTTTGGCCCTGGAAACGGTGCATATGAACTGTGCTTTTATCGAGTGACAAATAGCAATGTATCTCTCGATGGTGAACGCTGTAATGGAGCAGGACGACACATTGATGCCCAGGTACTGAAGATAAGTTATACACAAACATCCCGAGTAGCCGTAAACCCAGAAGGCAACGACATCTGAGATGTTTGGGAGCCCCGCAGCCAAAAGCACAATGAGGTCGGCCACGGCCAAGCTGACGAGGTAACAGTTGGTCGGTGTCACCATGTGTTTCGTGCGCAGCACCACCAGCACCACCATGATGTTACCAGCTATCCCAACTCCACAGATAAGCATTGTCAAACATATTGTAATGACCTGCTCTTCCAGAGGGTTCAGAGGTATTTCTGTCAGATTTAAAACCTGGGTGACGTCCTGAAACACAGTGGTGTTGTTCTCCATCATGAGTCCTGCAGCCACAGTTGAGTTGATCTTTAGGGGAAAATACCAGAACCCTAAAGACAGAAATACAATAAATGAAAAATTAGTTTTAAATTAGAGTTAGGTTGAATTTTTTAATTTATCTGTCAAGAAGTAAAGCCTGGTTTTCTCTTACTCTTGGAGTTATTATCATCAAGTAGCCAGAAAATATGACTCAATACAATAAATTGTGATTTCACTTTGTGGTGGGTGATGGTTGTGCAAACAAGAAAATATTTTCTAACAAGTTTAGCAGATCACACACACACACACACACACACACACACACACACACACACAAAAAGAAGAATCATTGATCAAACATTGCATTGTAAATTGGTGATTATGATTAGTAATAATAATGATAGAAATTTAAACAACTAATGTGCATATCTGAAGTTGGAATTATCAGTTTTAACATGTATGAGTTTTTGTTAAGATGTTAAAGTGTAGACTACAATGATGGTAGAAGTGATATCCATCTGTAAACATTGACATATATTCAACATTTCTTATGGCTAAAATACTGGAGTGAAACTTAATGATCCACCTCACAACAATAAATGACTCATTTCTTCTAAATTAATAATCATAATAAAAGTCTGTATGTAAAGAAGTGAGTGAGAATGATGTTCAGCAGAAATAAAGCAGAAATAAATAAGATGATAACTGATTCAAATCAATAAAACAAAATCACTGGAGAATAAATAAACATCTTACCATCCTCTGGAACAAGCAGCTCTCACTCTGACATAGTCGCAGCTCCCAGGTGAAATCATCCAAGAAACAGAGTTGATTGTTCACTCGTCCACATACGTCTCTCTCTTTATCTCTCTCACCCTCTCTCTCTCTCTGTTCCCCCTCCCTTTCACATTGAGCTCGAACTGTAACAGGCCGCCTTGTTCAGCCACCAACTTGAAAATCAATTCCACCTCCCCATCCAAGCTCAGAGCATCATGTCAGGCACGGTGGCCATGGCTCTAACCGTAAACCCTGTAATTACTGGAATAACAGAAGAGATAGCCTACAATTCAACACATCATCCACTGCAGTGACTGGCCACTGCATGGAAATGGTACTAATTATGAAGCAGAACATTTTTACAGCCAATAAGAGATATAATTTAGTTAAAAAAATTAGTTGTATGTAAGTGGAAAAGTTGATATTTTTGGATTTTCTGTGCAAAAACACACACAATTATTTTCACTAATCCTTCACACTAGTCGTTTCATCATATCCTATATATTGATACTGTTGCAGTTTGATGATCCTAAAAGGTTTGAAAACATCAGTTACGAATAAAATAAACAAAAAAACTAAATCTAATCTCTGTGCTTGAGCTTACAGGACTGTCACTGTGAATGCTAATACATGACAGATGTCTGTGTTGTGGCAGGAAAATAGTTTTCAGCTGCAGAACATGAAGTCCACGAATCCGTCTCCTCTAATGAGCAGATAACAGCTTCACAGAAAGAAATGAAAAATAAACCCTATAGAGCTTTTGTTATCCAGGTAATTGTCTGATTGAACCACCGCTTACTAAGAAATTCATCGCTTTTTCACTGACATCGTTTTGTCTGCTGCTGTGACAGACAGTGGAAACTCATGCTGGGCATTAAAAAATGTTTTATCAAAAAAACCTGTAGACATTTCTGTCAAGTATTACCTGAGAAACAGAAACAGAAGTAGGAAAAATAAGATTTGTATTTACAATTATTACATTTTTTGTGTTTTCTCCTGAAATCTCACTCTCATACTAAACAGCACAGAAATCATAGTAACAGAAAAAAACTATGAATTATTCATTGTTCTTGGACCAACATCAGTCTGTTGGCAGACAATCTGCAGACAACTGTGAAGTGGGAAAGAAGGCACGAGTAAAAATAGATGACAGAGGTTTTTTATTATTATTCTGGCATCAAGCCTTAAAATAAACTCTTGAAACCTTGTGGGAATTTTAAGCAGTGGTGTGTTGATAATCAAAGGGCTTTTTTTTTCAGACAGCAGAAATTATTTGTTCTTTTGTTTGTAAAGCCACATTAAAATGATAATAAAGTAGACAGATTTGTTTAATCTATTATTAATCTGTCTAATTATCTATCTAGGTTACTGAGGCCAAAACAATTCAATATCTCATGTTTTTATGCAGTTGTTGTATCATTCTCTGTCCAAAGCACCACAGTGACATCTAGTGGATTGAGGAGGGAAAAAAAAGAAGAAAACATAAGACTGAGCCACTAAAGAAAAAAACCCACACTGTATACAGTACATACAACACTTTTTGCTTCACTGTAAAGGAAAAAAAAGGTCACCAGTGTGTTTCAGAACACATTACTCTTTTTTTTTTTTTAAACCACACGTTGGTTCTGCTGAGTGCTAAAACACTTGTGGAGGAAAAGGTGTGACATTGACTCATACACAGGAAACGGTTTTCTTCGCTTTCTGTTCAGAAAACAAAAAACTCACACATGAGCATATGAGAGCTGATGTTAAAAGCATCCTGTTTTCATGTTACTGTTACATGTTAACATGCTCAAGATTGGTTTGTTAGTTCTGCAGATGTGATATCACCAATATCATCACATACACCGTGTAGGAAACATGAATGTCTGCGCTAATTTGTGCCAATTCATCAATTGATGTTGAGATTTAAGTAAAGTTGGATACAAGCATCTGTGATCATTTTAATCAGCAGGGCGGCTGCAGGCTGAGTCTTTGAGGCGTGACAAGCCTGTCAACGTGGGCCGGGTCGCCTCTCTCTGGAGGATTTGCAGACAGACCCAGACCCTCCTGGAGTGATGAACCTCTACTGCATCACAGTGGCTGCAAATCTCCTATATCTCCTATATATGTGTGTGTATACATACACATACATATATATATATATACACATACACACACACACACCTACCTATCTATCTATCTGTCTGTCTATGTATCCATTTAAAACACTTTCAGTCTCTTGGCTGTTTAGTGTTAATGTCAAGGCTGTTCATGTCACTTTTCACAATTTAATTCAATTCAGTTTTATTCGTACAGCATCTAATCATCAAAAACATTTATCTCAAGGGACTTTACAATACTATAGAACAGAAAAACCCACAGGTAGCAGTGAACTTGGTGACGGTGGAAAAAAAAAAAACAAAAAAACAAAAACTCCCTTTTAACAGGAAGAAACAAACCAGACCCAGGGTGGGCGCCCAACTATCTGTCACTCTCAAAGCATGACCTAATTCTCAGCAGCTACATAGCTTTCACTTCCATCCATCCATCTATTTTCAGCCACTTACTTGAGGTCAAGAAAAGTAGATTTGGTAATCACACAAAAATAAGGGACCAATAAATGACTGTACTGGCAAAATTAATAAATATGAACCTAACCACTAACTAAACTAAACGATGAGAGAGCTGTAGCCTGCTGGTTTTGCTACGTGACAAGTAAGAGGTTCACCAGAGTCATGAGGATTCATCAGTGGGAACTGTAAATACTTCAATAGTAGTCCATTCAATAGTAGTAACTGTTAAACTCTTGTGTCGGCTCTAGAGAAAAAGTCAGGTTGGTCCAAAGAAGTGGACGTCTGCGAGGCCAAAAACATCACAACACTGCATTGTTCAGCAAATTTCACCCACTGACAAGCTCAACAGAAACTGCCTCCTTTTGATTGTTTTTCTTTGCTTTACTGTGATTGTTTTCTTTCTGTTTCACTTGTATTTTCTGCATTAGGTAAGCCAGCCTCTTCTCCTCTTGCTCTCTGAAAAAAGATGCAGAGATTTTCCTGCGCAGCCGTCCGGCGTAAACCTCGATGAACACTAGGGAGTAGCTCATCAGCCAGAGGCAGCCCAGCAGGAGCGCGACGCTGAGGTTCGGGGCTGAAGTCGTCACGTTGCAGAGCGACGGCTCGGCACTGAAGGTCCATTTGTAGTCTTTGTGGAAGTTTATCGGCTCCTGGTAGACGCAGGAGTGTGGGATAAAACAGAACGCAGGGAGGAAGAACTGAACCTAAAATGAAAAAATATTTAAAAAAGAGGAAATACATGAAAACAAACTGACAAGTGAGGAAACAAAAGCTGCAGTGGTGAAGCTGTTTTACCTTATAATTAACACTTATTCCAGCAGACGTTGGTGGGAAATCCAGTAACCAGGGAACAGTCACATTGACTATATGATACACGACATGATCCAAAGCTACTATTAAGGTTATTGCAATGAAATATAATGTTACTGCAACCAGTGATACGATGCAAGAAGTGCATTCCTGACTTGTAATTTTCCAGCTTTTCCAGTTTTTATTATTAGCTGGTCTTTGGCTCCCAGCAGGAGTTGCTTTTTTCAGGAGCGCTTTGGAAACATGAAGGTTATCAAACTGCACTGACGTCAGATAAGACTTGAGGTAGCGTGCAGACTCAAAGATTAGTAAAGCAACAACAACGGCGGCAAGAATACGGTTGGACATCAACTTGCAGTCCTTCAGCAGGTTTCTGGCGTATGAGAATTTGACCTCCATCTGGCCGATCAACTTAACAAACCTACTTTTAACTCCTGACACATCAACATGTGTGAAATGATCTAACTTCCTTAAATGATGAACAATGCTCAAGTCATTCCTCGTTGCTTTGATGGCTTCTTCAACCAGGTCTTGCTTTGCCTTGTTCAACGGCTGAGTTGAGTTCAGCAGAGTCTTTGTGAAACCCTCAGCGGTGCACTTCAACACGTGTGCGACCGCCCCGACGTTTACAGTGATGTTAGGGATCACGTTCACCACTAAAATCATGACAGAGGCTGAGATGAGGAGTTTGCGGCCCTCTTTGGTGCAGACAGTGGGGAGGATCATGGTCAGGACACAGCGAACGGGGTGACACAGGAACGAGACCAGAAACATGCACACGCTGTAGACGCAGGTGGTCTGAACAGAGGTATCATGGTCGTAGGTCAGAGTCTTGGACAGCCAGTGGTGAAGCAGGCCACCGGTGACAATGGTGAGTGAGAAACAGAGGGACGACAGAGTCAGGATGTCTCTGCCGGCCGGTTTAGGTGCAGAGTAAACATCCCACAGATAAAACAGGACAGATCCTGCTCTGCTCCTGAAAGTATAACGTATAGGTGAGCTTAGCTTAGCTTAACATTTAGCATGGAAACAGGGGGGAAGCATCTGGCCGCGCTTTATACGTCATGCTAAGCTAAGCTAACAACAGATACAGCTGACAGTGACCACGGCTGATCAATAGGGGGCGCTGGGGCTGTTGGATCACCTGGATGCTATAAGATGACATTATATTAAACATAAATCAATAAAGCAAATTACTTATTGAGCAAAAATTTCTAACCCATCCTGCTTCACTCTGTTGTTTAAACATTAATATTTATTTAAGCTTCAAGTGAATATGTATACTTCTCATACACTTCTACCTATTGGGATGTTGACTGAACAAGTGTATATGTAGCTATTAAATAATGTTGTGAAAATGTTTGGCAACTTCAATGTTTGTTCCAGACTCACTGTCTTTCTAGTTCAAGTTGAAAGAAGATTCAGTTTATTTCTTTTTCTTAAAACCTTTTACATAAAAGAGGAACAACAGAAGATAAAGGAGTTTGGACAAACAGCTCAATTTAGGTTTTGTGGATCATATTCAACACCAGTATTCTTTCATTTGACCTCTTCCGACTTCTTTAAATCAAGGTTTTTCTCAGAATGTGAAAATCTCTAAATACAAACTAAATAAAAACCTCAAAGTAGTTCTCAATTCCTCAAAAATCTAAATCAAACTGAAACTGTGAATGCTCTGCTAAAACTAAATTCAAATGCAAAAACCAAACTGAGAAAACAAAATTCAAAATTAATGAAACTTTGCATCAATAGCGCCTTAAAATACTCCACTGCCCCTAAATACACATTAACACACAACATCTTGAGGATTAATCCCAACACAAACATAAACAGAAAAGAGCTAATGACAAACAATAAATTAATTTCTAAAATGCAGCAATGACACAAATGTTATGACATTTAATCTCAGTCTCCTCAACAAAAAGAACAATAAATCAGAGAAAACAAATATAAAAATAACTCAGAACTAATTTTCCATATGCGGAAGATAATAATAATAAAAAATGAATAACTGTTATTATTAAGAAAATAATAACATTATTTTATCCCAGATGTTTAATTTTGCTGAACAATATTGCAGTTTTTAATGATGTAGACAAATGAAACATAGACGTATCTATATAACCCAAAGCTATGTAATAAGACGTTATAGGATTAATAATGTACATTAAATATATATATTTAATATTCTTACCTGAGATGAGTGATAACTGTCCCTGAGATAAGCTTCATTGTTTGAAATGATGAGATTGAAGAAAACAGGACTGGGAAGCTGTTGCTGTTGCAGGTTGCTTCAACAGCAAAAAGAGGAACTTCTGTGAACAGTCACAGTCATGTTGGTAAATGTGGATCACCGACCAGTTCTCATGTGAGACGTGAAAAGACTCTGATCCATGTGAACAATATGTGACACAGCATCATATGAAGAAAAGAGGCATGACACACTCACAGTGTGTCATATGTCACACTATCAGTTGAACAATGACATAAGATTTGATGTCATTTGTAATTGTGATGTGATCACACACAGTTCATCTAAAGTCTGGCAGCGTTTGGAGCTCAGGTCTACACGATCACAGCCTCACTATGAATTAATGTAACCAGTACCACATTATTACAGACTTTATTATGAGTAACAAGTGAGAAATTTAAATATTCCTGATGGATTCAGCTAATCAGCTTTGCTGTACATGATGCTGATGTCCGGGTACATCCTGTTCTTGTCTGTTGTCTGTTTTTATAGTTTTGCATCTAAACACTACGAGACCTTTTGCACTGACCTTGCTAACACTGAATAACCATGCAACCTTGGAAAAGTTAACTATTGGTGTCAGACCCCGTGGCTTGACGCAGTTTACAACACCAAATAAATGCTGTAAGGAATTTACAACTGTGTGCTCTCTCTGTTTGTTCAGAAGTTGTTAAAATGTGTTAAAATACAAACAACAGGCCTGGGGGATAGCTATAGCTAATCAAAGGTTGTGCATTGACACATACAACTTATTTTTGGCTCCTAGCTGCTGCAGTACTCCCTCGCAAGAAAACACAGACACCACATGCGATTAATTTATCACAATATAGTTAATTTATTTATTTATTTTTAATAACACTATAAAATGTATGAGTTCAAATCACTTTGTAACAAAATTTACACTTCATTATCAGGATTCAACCTCTAACGTAGAAAAAAATTAAGATATTGTTTATGCATCATAGCTTTCATAACAAAACGTGATGTATAATAATACATAAACAAGTAACATGATCTCTCAGTGATTTAAAAAAAAAAGAAAAGAAAAATATATGTATTTATTTTATAAGAATTATGCACAAATGTTCCTTTCATTTCATTCAGCAAAGGTCAGCCTTGTGTACAAATAACGTTCTCTGCAGTCTGACTAAAACGACCAACAAACGTTTCTCTGGTCCAGTTCTAACAAGGCAGAGAAAAAGAATGTAGTTTGTTTTTAACCTTCTGCGTTATCTGTATCCTTGTATTTAGTGTGTGCCAACTTTTCACAGCATGACGTCTTGACACTTCAGAGCCTTAAAGGACACTTGAATAAAAGCATCGTACCAGGTAACAGCTGAAGCTCCCAGTGTTGACGTCTACAAACCTTTGTCCCCGTTTAGCATTAAATCTTTATAAAATCTTCTGATACTATACTGATCAAAGAGTAGCGTTAAGCGGCTGCACTGACGACATGTGAACATTGGTAACAACAGCAGACCTGTTGATGGGGTGAGCCCATTCTGGATATGAGTTCAAGTTAAACATGGCGATGCCCCACGTGTTCATGGCCAGAGACACGGCCAGGACGCCCAGGATGTTCATGACAAAGCCGGTCTTCACCTGAAGAGACATAAGTGAAGGTCACGACCTGCAGTTTTAACGTATTGCATCAGTGACGAGCCTCGTTCTGTTGATTTTACCATGTCTTTGACCACTAGATGTCCTGACGCGAAGGCGATGGAGTTGGGTGGTGTTGACACCGGCAGCATGAAGGCGTATGAACATCCGACTGTGGCAGGTATCATGAAGTACAGAGGGTTCACTGAGATATGAATGGCCTGAAGAAGCAAACACAAAAGCCGAAACACAAGATGTACATTATATCACAAGCACTGCATTGGATGGACAGTTGGACCATTGGTGGTGCCATTAACACAAACTCCCATTTTCAAGCAGTCAGTTGTGGTTTCAGTATCATTCCCATTGGCTGTTTAAAGGTGAACATTTGCAGATACAAAAATAGTTTGTGAATAACATAAAATGAAATTTGCTTAATGTTTTAAATGAACAGACTACAATAATTACCATGTTCACTATCTTAGTCAAGTGTGTTTTGCAGGTTTTTGGACATAACTTCAGATTTTGACCATCAATTTAACATACACATATCTTATGCCTGGTACATTGCAGTATATTATGTTATATTATATATTAGATGTATACTGTATTGTTTGTGTGTGTATATATATATATATATATATATATATATATATATATATATATATATATATATATATATATATATATTTCTGAGATATTTCTGATGTTAACATAAGTTTTCTAGAAAAATCTAATCTACTTGAGAGAATTCAGCAGCAACATCTCTTTCAGAAATGTTTGCGTTATAATTTAAATCCTAATCCTAAACCACTAACTAATCCTCCTATATGTGCTGTAAACGATTCTCTGAGCAGACTCTTTGCTGCGAAAACACAAAAGCTCCTGATAATAATTACTGGGAACAGCAGTTAATGTCCAACAGGGGACAAACATAAGAACATCTATTGCCAGAGTTTAACATGCTCACTGAGCCGTTGGCCAACACGAAGGATGAGGTCAGCAACAAACCCTGAGCCCTGTTCAGTTTGCGAGTTTCTAATCCTTTTGATTTTCACCTTCATCATCATCTTCATCAGTCCATAAAAGAGCAGGAATAAACATTTGAATAATGTCTGACTGAAAGTTGAGGATCAGTCTCACCAGTTCAGCAATAATGGGTAAAAATATGATAATTGTGGCCGTGTTGCTGGCAAACTCAGTGAAACAGGCCAGGAAGGCAGTGATCAACATCACAGCTGCGGCGGGGGGGACCTCGGCCAAAGGTTGGATGTGGCCTCCGATCCAGGAGGCGAGGCCAGACTCCTGCCAAAAGACGCCACGAGACCGACGGTCAAGAGTCAAAGATCAAAGATCAAATCACAACATAATAAAGCAAAGTGGAGAACAGAACCAAAACAAAGCAGAGAAGCAACAGAGGCAACCGGAGAGAGGAGAGGTTCATTGAATAACACAAACTTATGACATGTGAGTTTTCATTCTGTATCCAGCTGGAAGGAAACTTTAGCAAATAAACCACTTTTTTTTTTTAAAGGAAAAGTTTCACATGTGATTCAAGTAGACTGACACAGCAAGGAAATCAGTGCACATTAACTATAAAACAGCTAGTTTAGCTTAGCATAAACACAGGAAACAGTACACTCACTAATTAACATTAAACCCTCCTTATTTAACCCATTAAGACCAGTTGTGATGTCTACCAGTTCTTTCTTTGGAGCCATATGAGACATGAAAGACTTTTACGCACATGACAACACACATTTAAGTAGCTGATTGGATGATTTGGTTTTAGCTGTTAGCGATACGACTAAAGACTAAAGCTCTGATTTTAGTGTTTAAAGTTTCACATCTTTATTTTCTCAGTTATTGGACAAAGAAAATCAATAATATGTATTTTTACAAACTGCCACACAGCCAGGCCAGATGTTTCAGTTGTTATGCTAAGCTAAGCTAAACTAACTATCAACCTGCTGTAACACGTTCAGTGGTCAGTGTGTGTGTACAGAGTTTGTAACTTTACCTCACAAGCTTTGGCCATAGCGAAGCCGCCGCCGAGCAGCAGAATAATATTCCAAGGAACCGTTTCCTGAGCTTTCTTCCATGATAACAGAGGAACATAGGGAGCGTTTGAGCCTAGCAGGAGAACCAATAAATAATGAAAACAGTTTTGAGTCAAGTATTTTAAAGTTCAGTGTCTTGATGTGTGTGATTAATGTAGCTCAAACAGACTTTAGTCTTAATTGGCAGTTTAAAACCACACTTCAGTACAAACAATGTCTCACTGACTTCCTGAGTAGAGAAAGCAGTGGCTGTATTTTTACGGCTTTGTGCAGCTTACAAATCTTTAATTAGTAGATTCATTTTCAAAACAGTCAAAACAAAACATAGAAATATGAACCAGAAGTCTGGACTGTCGTTGGTGACAACTGGCATTAAAAATGACTTTAATCAAAAAAAAAAAAAGAGCCACAAATCTTTTGTTTATGGTACTATGATACCACCATGGTGTTACATGTTTTTCTATTCTGTTTTTTATGTTTTGCTAAAAACAAAGTTTCGCTCCAGACGGTAAAGTCGTATTCTGACCGACACTAAAAAGAACAAACGAACCCCATGATCTGATTTTTTTTCTTTTGCCTGCGTCCAGTGGTTTATTTGACCAGCTGAACATAATATACACAATCACACGCACACGTGTCCTCAACACACGCGAGACACGTGCGCACACACACACACACACACACACACACACACACACACACACACACACACACACACACAATGTAATTCCAGCCCTAAAACCAAGTCTTAACCCTCAAACGGCCAAAACTGTTGAACCCCACAAATTTAGTGGACTCATGTTATATGGTCCCCATATTAACATTAACTACACACACACACACACACACACACACACACCTTATTCCTTTAAAGCCTGACACAACAAATATGATGTTTAAGATGTTTTCTAACAAATGACAAAAAGATATAAAATATAAATATATATATTTACAATATAAAATATAATATTTAAAAATAAACAAATTTTTTGGTGTTTTGGTCATTTATTTATTTGTTTTTTATTTATTATTTTAAATGATTTTTTAAAGGTGGGGGAAACTCACAATAAATGGTTAAAATGGATTTAATACATTTCAAACATGATTCAAACTGTGGGTTGCAACATTTCGGTCCACACAAAACTGTTGGACACCACAAGAACAGTGGGCTCACGATTTTTGGACCTCACACACACACACACACACACACACACACACACACACACACACACAAACCGCTAAGTGTGACAACATAGCTTTGAGAGCTTATTCTAATCACTGAAACAGAGAAACTTCAGTCTCAGACTCTCTAATCTACATTATTAACATTCCTCAGCTTATTTTCACTATTTTGCAAAAGTTGTCACAGACCAGATGTAAATAAAACGTTCACAAATTAATATAACATCAATATTAACTTCTGACTGTCCCCACAGCTGCAAACTCTTTGACAGTTGAATGGCAGCTCTTTGTGCAGTGCAAATCATTATTCTTGTTATTTTAAAAAAAATTTTAATTTAGTCTTAAAGTTATGTTGTTGAAGAGGTCACTGACCTTGAGGGTCGAACCACCAGCTCAGAGACGGTTTCTGCGAAGGGAAGAAGAACAATATGGACACAATGATCACACTGGTGACTGCGTCTGACACGTATCTGCAGGATGACAAGGAAGGAAAATCAAAATCAATATCTGCACTGATTAGTAATAACACTATATCTAACAATAACTCATGTATGTATGCCTTTCTTACCCTTTTTCAAAAAACACAGCCCAGCCAGTGACGAATTTAGGATCTCGTGTGAAGAGAAGAACAGCAAACAGTACGAAAAAGAAAAAGATGGCTCCTTCTGCAAAGCTGAAATTATGGAGCACGGAGAGTAAAGAGTAAACAAAAGCCTCTGTGATATAAATTCACACAATTCACATTCTCAACATTCGTTGTTTGTCACATGGGATCTGAAGACATACAAAAGTCCTCACTTTATGGGCCCTAGTTTCCTGTAATCTTCCAGTATAAGAGCTTTGGCTCTGGCCTCTGCCTGAGCTCTCCGGTCGTGTCTTTTGAAGCAGAGTCTGCAGAATAAAAACAACAAATATCAAAATAATAAATACTATATTTTCATATCAAATCTAAACCAAACTCAAGATGAGTATTAGACATATTACTGTGCATTCAATCCACCGCAGAGAAACGCGATCCAGAGCCAGCCCAAAATCAGGAAGAGGATCATGAGCGGGAACGCAAATGCAAACCAAGAGCCAAAGTTGATCAGGTCACAATCTGGAAAGTAGCTGTAAATTATAAGTGTTACTGTTAGACATCCAGTGATTGGAAAAATGAACAGTTCTCAGTTATTTTTAGTACAAATAATAAAAAATTTTACCTTTTCAGTTGCCCAATCAGGACGAGGTTGGGTGTGGTGCCAGTGAGCGTGGCGGTTCCTCCAATACTGGCAGCGTACGGGATACAGATGAGAAAACCTTTCCACACCTTCAGCTGATACTCTGACTCTGATCGGATCTCCTCAGCCGTCCTCACGTCAACCTGCTCCATCTCGTCTGTCCTGTTGAAGTGATCATCATTACTTCACTCGATGAACTGATTTTATAGATCAATATTTCTAACACTTGTATGATAAAGATGAAGCTAAAGACAGCAGGAAGCTAGTTCAGTTTAGCACTAAGAAAGGAAAGCCTGAGTCTGTCCATAGATAAGATCTAGGATCACATGTCGCATCCTGTTTGTTTAATTTACATTAAAACTGAACAGTAAGAACCATCAATTTAACAAATTTTGGGTATTTTTTTTAATTCAGCAGAGCAAAATGGGCTGTTTCTACAGTTTCTGCTAAGCTAAGCTAATTAACAGACACAGATAGATACAAAAAAACAAACAAACAAACAAACAAACAAGACTGACAATTTCTTCATTCTTCTCACCCATCTATCGACAGTATTTGTTTTTCCGTGGGCGCACAGGGCAGCGAATGCATTTTTGAAGCCGACTGACCTGGATGAACCGAAACAGAAAGTTTGTGTCAGTCGTCTCCAAACTGTGTGAAACTGTGAGTTTATATCATGAGTCGTGACTCTTTGTTCTAAATGTAATATGTCTTTAAGTCAATAAAGCATCATTAATCAATTACCACTTGAATATTGACTAACTTTGTGTCCATAGTGGAAAAACTGGACAAAGTTCACGTCTTAGATTACATATTAAAGACTCATGCAGACGCAGGTTTTCAGTCTGTCTACACAGCTTTTGTTGATTCACATTTTGATTTGATAAACCAATGTTATTAAACCTGTTTGTGTTGTTGTTTTTGGTAATTTGATGGATAAAAACCCAACATTGAGCTGGAAGATACAAAAAAATATTGATCATAACAGCCTTTAATAACAACTGGCACCAACTCACCGTTTATTATATCGATCTCCGATTCCTCTGTTGACTTGCAGTTTTTTTTGAGTGTCTCCACGTCTCCAAACAGACTCTCCAGGATGGCGTTAGCAATCGGGAGCATCATGGCCGTGGTGGCGGTGTTGCTGAGCCACATGGACAGGAAGGATGTGGTGATCATCATTCCCAAAATGAGCCTGGGAAAATTACACAATCAATCAATTTTAAATCAGTAACTGATCACCAGGACTCTTGTGGTTGGATGTTGGGAGTCAAGGTTACATAGGAGACAGTTTGAACCAAACAAAGAGGGTCTGATTGTTTGGTCTTTTCATTTCCTGACATTGAGATAAAAACAGAATTATTAAATCTTTCCTGGAGAAACTCTCCTCACCAGGCAGGTTTGACTCCGACGATGGTGAGGACCTTCAGGGCGACTCTGCGGTGCAGGCCCCATTCTTCGATGCACGACGCCATAATGAGCCCGCTGAGGAAGAGGAAGTTTGTTTCGAGGAAGTACTGCGGGCAAACTTTTTTGGATGGAAGAATTCCCAGTGTTGGGAAGAGGCAGATGGGAAGCATGGCGGTGACAGCCAGAGGAAGAGCCTCTGTGCACCAAAACACAGCCATCAGCACCACCACATAAAGACATTTTCCCTCCTAAAAGATAAGCAACATGTGGCCGTTAACGTCAAAAACAACAAAAAAGATTTCACAGGTTAAAAAGGTGGCAAATCAAATCAGATATTGATCTGTTTCCATTAAAAATTCCCAAAGAGACAATCAATCAAAAGTCTTATTTTGTTAAAAACAAAGCCCAAAATTAAAAAAAAAAAAAAAAAAAAAAAAGTTCACTGTGTCACAAATAAAACAGCAAATATTTGCATTTAACAAGTTGAAAATAGCCAAAATCATTTATTTACTATCAAAATATATGCAGAGCAGTGTTTGAGGAAGTATCAGGTCTTTATTTAAGGAAAATAACTTGACTATTTGTTAAATTAATAAAATAAAAGTCCCTCTGACTGATATGTAACATGTTGTATGAGACATCACTAGATGATTGAGAGTTAGGATGACATTGGAGGATTAATGGAAGAGGAAGTAAGATCCTTTTTAAAAAAAAAAAAAATCATTTAACATTTAGAAACGATGCAAATCTAATATTTTATGAGGAAAAAAATCATTGTCAACAACATGTAAACATCTGAAATGTTGCAAAGCAGTGATTTAATCTTTAACAGTGTGTTGTGTTTTAAAAGTTTGTCTTTAAAGCTGTAATATAAATGTAGCACAAAAATGGAAATACTCATTTAATTGAAATAAAAGAGTAAATGTCTCAGAGTTAATTAGTTAATTAGCCTCATCAGGAAGTTATCTTTTATTTATTTAGCCAGTCTGGCTCATTATTGCTGAATTAATTTAAATTAAAACAGTGTCATGATTGAACAAACTCTGATTTTTAGACTCATAAATCTCCTGCTTCTCCCTCATGTTGGTGAGAGAGGACGTTGGTGTTTCAGACACAACTCATCCATCATTCATGGAAAACACTGGAAACGTTAAGACGCACGCGTGGAGTCATACGGCCGTGAAAACACTCACCTTTTCTGGCAGAGTAAAAAGTAAAGGCAGGAAGAGGAGCGGAGTGAGCAGGAGGACCAGAAGTTTGTGAACGCACCACAGCTTCTTGGACACGACTGATATTTTCATCTCCAGGAGGGAAGTTTTGCTCCGTTTGAGAGGAAAAGAGCTGCAGGACTGGCTGAGAGGAGCCTGGTGGGCAGCTCTTTGAAGCCTCTGGCTCAGAGTAGAGAAGATTAACTACATGCTTTGCTACACGTTAACTCCTCGAATGATGGTGTCAAATAGTTAAACCCTGTCAGTGTAGTGTTCCTGTACAGTGTGTCGAAACTCTGACTCAACACCAAGTTAAACCACAGCCAACGAAGACAAGAGTCGTAGTAAGGTCAAATATTTACTGACAATTCTTGATTGACATGTTGGTGAAAACTGTAAATAAAACAACACAAAACCTTCAGTGTCCATGTTTTTTAACCAAATATAACATTCTACATAGCTATAAATAAAGTGTATTTTATTAAAAAAATATTTATACATATTAAAAATAATTTGTAATAAAATGATCATTAATATTTAATCTCTAACATGTCTTGTGTGAAATAGATTAACTTACATCTTTGCCTCAGCGATGCTTCTTAGTAGATTGAGATCACATACAAGAACTACATGTCTGACTTCTCTTTTTCCAAAATCAGGAGGAATCCAGACAGGATATGACATTGAACAGAAAAAAAGTACTTTCAAAATAAGTTAACACTTGTGTCCATTATGTTTATAAGGACATTGTATCGTCCATAGATGCAGCAGGTTTGTTGTCATTCTTGGTGCAGTTGAACACAGTTTGTTCCAGCGTTGCTTCAGGTTCTTCACCAAACCCGTTAAAGCTTCGATGCGTCTCCTTGACATGTTGAAGCTCGCCTACAGTCAAGTTTCCCACCAGTTAGACTCTTGCCTCTTCTGACCCTCAAAAAGACGCTTTACGGGACCTGAACAGCAAACAATAATCAAAACAAACTATAATTTACTTTAATTTAACCTCAGAGTTGCTTATTCCACTTTACAGTAAACAGGGAATATGTTTTAATTAAGGTAAATAAGAAATGACCTACATGTTTCCTTTAATGATAAAGAAGGATAATTTGTAAAATTTAATCTAAGTTAAGAAAACAAAGAAATACAGTAGAAATATGAAAAATATAAAATAAAATGTAAAATAGAGAATATATATATATATATATATATATATATATATATATATATATATATATATATATATATATATATATATATAAATAATAAAAATAAAATAGGAGGTCAAAAATATATGAAATATAGATAATAAAATATGGAGCACAAATGCGCAAAATATAAAAACAATGTTTGTATGATACAGTACATGCAACAAACATCTTACTTATCTCTTACACATCACAACTCTTACAAATCTTACATACTGCATGACAAACGTTTCCATTTCCATCCATTTATTAGTTATTTTATTTATCTTTGCGGGGTCTCTCACATGTCCGATTTGTACAAACATGCACATTCACACCTAAGAACAATCTAGAGTCACAAATTAACTCTAACCTGCATGTCCTTGGACTGTGGAGACACAGGGTGGTCCCTTCAGTTTTTCTACTTTAAAGGGGAGAGAGAATGTAGAAATCATGTTTTCCTTGAGGGTCCCAGTCTGTTGTATCAAACAGACAAAACCAGAACCTAAATAACTCTGTCTCCGACTCCTTTATATGTTATTTCTAAATCTAGAAACTGCTGCGGTAAAAGGGTCCGTTCTGGGAAAGACTCAGTTATGACGTCAGCGTTTAGATACACCCCTAAAATATGAACATCTCGGTTCACTGTTACAAGAAGATAGTGATCTACTATCAATCATGTGCAAAGTAATGTTAATAATGTTAACACACCCTTCTGATGCCAAAACACAAGCCTGGATGCAGAGGTCAAGTGGTCTAAGATGTTAACTCTTTATTCTGCAGCACTTTGAACTTCCCTGCTGTGACACGAATAAAGTTTTATTTTATCTTATCAAAGATTAATTCAGTAATTCAGATCCATTTATACATCAGTTACACTTGTAACTTTCCCACGGGCTCCTGAACACACCTTGGTAGAGATACCGGCACTGTCTGTTTTCTGAGTTACCGCAAATTGACCCTCATTTATCAAACAAACGTAGAAACCAGCAAACATGAGTGGAGAAATCATCGTACGACAGAGCTCTGAGATTCACGACTGATTTCAGCACCGATAAATTTGACGGCTGAAATCAATCGTAATTAGCAAATCACGCCTCCTACAAAAGCACAGTTTAGAAGCTGCAGCCCAAGAGTTTACGACATGAGACGCAAACTGGCAAGACAGAGAAATTTCATCGAGGCTGAAATAGAGACGCTCACATCTGCTGGTGGATGCACTGTTTAGGATTGTTTGGCAGCAGAAATCAGGAATTAAAAGTAAACAAAGAAATAAGGTGTGGAAAGAAATAAAAGCTGCAGTTTCAATAGTCAATCTGACTATGGAAGAGGTGTGATTTTTTTTCTGTTTTTATCTTTGATGGTTAATGAAACATTTGATTCAACAGAAAATAAAATAATAAAAAAAAACTTTTGAAATAAGGTCAAGAAGAAAGTCTGACCTTAAATTGGCCACCAAAAGTACATTGCCGCCCTAAGACTCAGCATGCAACAGACTGGAGGAGGCAGGTCGGACCCGAGTCTGTCACCGAGGAGAGATTGGCCTCACTTATCAGGTCGACTTGTATTCCGGGCGGAAGAGACACTGATGGACACTAATTTGTCAGACCTGACGTAAGATATCATCGTAGCCTACACGCACGATCAAATTGATAAATGCCACACTTTGCGTAGAAATGAACGTACGCTCAATTTACGCCCATTTTGTGTCGTATGCTCGTTTGATAAATGAGCGTACTTTTAAATTTAAACTTTTACTTTCTTTTTTACCCTGGTGAGGGCCACAGCCAACAGCAGTGAAATAAAGTCTCAGAGTTTAGTAAAGTGTTTAAGTTTATTATGTTTGATACCAACAGACACTATTATATTCAACAGGGTGAAGTTAACTCTGAAAGCTGTTGTTGGTCACTATACTCAGTAGTGAATCTTCTTTGCCTTCACTGTAAACCAGCCAATCAGTGCACAGTTCATTCAGATATTCATGATCTTATTGAGTCAGAAGGGAAAACCCATTGTTTCATTCAGGGATTTTATTTGTTTTAGGCCATTTAGGATCCTGGGACTTTTTCAGCCCAATCAAGTTCACAGTGGAAGCAGGAGCGTTGTGCTCACATTTGTATGGATCCATACTGCATTCACTTGAAAAAAAAAAACTCTGTTTTTTCTTAGTAATTTATTTTTTGTTTTGTTTTTGTTTTTTTTAGATAATATTTTCTGTTTTTTCTGACATTTTTTTTTCTGTTTTTCTGAGTAATTTTTTTTTCTGAATTATCACGACGACCTCCCACCTGCAAGTGACTCCCATGGACTTACGGTGACCCCATGATGGCGAAAGGTCGACAAACTAATAATAAAAAACCATCTATATGACTTAAAGAAAGGACTATACCCCAGTGTCTTAATCCCACATCAAAGTAAAACTTGATTTAACTAAACAAAATCATTTAATTCATTTTATGAATTTTACGGTCATGTTTGTTTCAGTCGAGCTCTCAGATACGGAAGTGTATTGAATTGTGTATTGTGTCCGTCATGGAGTTACCATAGGTCTGTGCGAGTCACTTGCAGGTGGGAGGTCCTTGAGGGGGTTCGAAGTATCGTGACAATTCAGAAAAAAAAAATACTCTAAATGACTCTACTAAATCTTAGCTTTCTTAGCTTTTTCAAGTGAATGCAATATGCTTCCATAAACACCATGTTTGCTGTTATTTTGTAAAACTTTGTTTTTCCAACCGTGGGTCCTGAAGAAAGTGAGTGCGAAGAACAGTGCACATTAAACTCATAAGTCAAAGCACAACTGTACGTTCGTTTCGAACGTCAGGCCTTTCATACTCCACATGCGTAATTTACGTCAACATGGTTGTTAACAAAACATCCACCAGAGGCAGCGCCGAGTGCAGAGTTTTTTTCTGTAAAAAGCCGCGAAGTTACATTCGTTTGAGTGACAGTGAAGGAGCCAATCAGTGTGACGTGTTTGCTTTTCATAATGAGGTTGACAGTTAAGCCTGAAAAGATGACAAATAGCTGCAAAACCACATGTTTAAAATCCCCCACCCTAAAACATCTTTCTGAGAGGTTTTTATGAAGCTTCTGTGGCATTACACATCCAACTAACATTTTATTGTTTTTATGTCACAGAACAAAGATCAAAACCCTGATCAACCATCTCTGTCACATTTAAATATCTCCCATTGATAAGATATAAAGGAAACCAAGACTACTTGGAAATTTTTAGAGCATCATTTTTGGGAAATATGAGACATATAAAGGAAGCTGTGACTAACTTCACTTGCTGGAAAAAAGAAGTTACTTAACCAGTCACTCATGTGGTATGCAGAGTGCTGGTCTCAGAAAACAACCACAGGAGAAGCAGGCTTTCATTTTCTGAAAAGTTTGTTTTGTTTGTGTTTTGGCATCTAAAGAGAAAAAACCTTAACTTAAAATCAAGAACGAGAAGATGAATATGTAAATTTAAAGCTTGTCTTCTGAAGAAATGTGTTTTTAAACTGAAGATGTGGCATTTAAGGACATTTAGGTCCATTTAATCACCATGTATGTGAGCTGGTAAAGGTCAAAGGTCAAAAATTGCAGCAAGGGTCACGGATTACTAAATATCCAGACATGTTCTCTTTATCTCTGAGGTTAAGACTCACTATCTGAACCTGCATGTGATGGTGAAGATCACTTTGAACGTTGGCCTTATTATTGTTGAGCAAACACCAACTCAAAATATTATTTTCATAAAATAATATTTTATTATAATATTATAATTATAATATTTCATTAAATATCAGCAGATTCTTGTTGTTACTGTCTTGCAGAAAACAAAATCAAATTTCCATGAGATACGAATTAAAACTTTCAGTATGACCTTTACAGTCCTGAGGACATGAACGTTACAGAAAATCTGTGGGTAGAAGTGACATGATGTATATATATATACTGTATAAGATCCTCTCCCATCTAGTGGAGGTCGTATACTGCAACCAGCTGAATTTATTCTATTTATTATTCGTCTCCTCCACCAAGCGTGTATTTCCTTCTACGGTGGCTGAGAAAAAGATGTCATTCAACTCAACTTCTACCAGTATTTTCTCAGCTAAAATAGTCCATTTAGTCTGAAAAAATGTCGTCCATGTCTGCTACAAGATAGCTGGCAACATGGTCACTTATTTGTAGCGATTATTTCAACGCTAACATCAGCTGGCAACTTTGAAAACAAATACAAGCTAACCGAGCGATAATTATCAAAACAAAACAAGTTCATCTTCTCGTACAGTGTAGCATCGACGGGGAAATCCTTGTTGTGAGTCTGAGATCAATATTAGATAAATCAAACACTGAACGTAAAAATAAAAACAGCGGAGCGTAGTGTTGTCCGTTGTCCCGGGGCCGCAGTTTCAAGATGGCGGCGCAACATGGCGACCAGCTCCATGTTTATATAAACGGCAAATTCAAAGCAAACCAGAACATTTTGATTTGTCGATGGAGGTAATTACTAATTAATGAGGTCATAGTTGTGAAAGAAAATGTCTATTTTTGTTAATAGAAAACCTGAAAAATGACCCAATGTGGCTTTAAATGAAAAGCAAAAAAAAAAAAGTTTTTTACTTGTATTTCAAAATTTAAAAAAGAATTTACAAAAGATTATATTTTCTCCATCAGTGCAATATTTATTAAATGAAATCTTGTTCATTCTTTTCTGAGATGTGAAATGTGTCTGTGATTTGCCAGCAGGTGGAGATCTGTGCACATTATTTCCCTGTCGCCGCCTGCTGAGCTGCTCTCAGCTAGACTCCTGGTCTCCTGGATGATCTCTGATCAATATTTACAAAAGGCAGTGATCCGTGTGATGTGTTTCCTGCTTTCCTGTGACTTTTTTGTAAAACCAGGAGGAAATGTTGGTGGTGGACCATCACGCCGCTGTGATGATTGACAGGTTGTGACTCCAGGTGTCTGCTGGATTAAAAAAAAAAAAAAAAAAAGCTTTTTTTTTTTTTTTTTTTTTTTAACATCCCAAGTAGTGAAAGTGAAAAGACTGTGTCCAAATTTCACTTCAATATCTGAAGAATTAGAATCAGGAAGTAGAGATTTGTTCTGTCGCCTTTAAACCAAAAATATCAGAAGTTGATCGTGATTTTTTCACAACATGGTCACAAAAACCTCTCTTATCTGATAAGATTTGTTTTGTCTATTTATTGTGGCACCCATGTTTCATAGTGGCGTGTTTTTGTTCAATTAGGACAGGAACTGTGGCTAGAACCGCAGCGTGTTACACTTTTCTTCTTTTTTTTCAAAAGAATAGTCAAAACAAATGTATAATTTCACAATCACAGACTGCAGATTATTTTATACACTCACTTTCTGTCTTGTCTCTTACTGTTAAAGATTTAAAAAATAATAAACAGAATCTGTCTCTGAAATCAAGTAAATTACAATATCATCATCTTTTCATGGTTTATTTGGAGGATTTGTCTTGTTTATTTACACGACGACGATCAGCTTCACCACCTCTGTCGCCGTTTTTTTGAACATCTGATTCGGATGACCTGAAGAGACAAAAAATAAAAAAAAACAAAATAAAATAAAATGTGATAATTGTTCCCTTGGTTTTTCTCCACAGAAAAGAAAAACCTTTAAGACGAACTACTGTTAGAGGAAACGGTGTTTGCTCGCCTACAATCTGTCCACAAGCAGACATGTCAGCGGTATCATAAACCCCACAAGACAAAATTAGTCACCTACAAAGACTTAACTTTTTCCAATCTGAATATTAGATTTACAGATATAAACTCCTATTAATGCATAACGCTTAATATCAGGTGGAATTTTTTTTTTTCTAAATAACACATCATCACGCATCTAATAATAAACATAAAGCTCAACATAAAATTCATTAATTAACTTTATTTTTTATTTTTTCTTTGATTTGTGGTTATAGTTATCACAGGGTTTTAGAACCGCAACAACATTTCTGACCAGGTCGGATCAGAGTTTAAGATCCACTGTTAAATCGTTTTGTGTGAAAGCACACGAACAACAAAAAAGACTGAACACAAAGATGACAGCAATGAATAACAGCAATAAAAACTAAGTAAAACTCAAAAAGTATGTCAGTCCAGAGTTATGTTTTGTTTTGCACCTGTCTCTTGTGGTGTTCCTGGTTCTAGTTTAGTGTCTGAAAATATATTTCAACAGAAGTCTGTACTCCCCCATCAAGCCAGGTCAGGGTTTTCACTGTGAAATCCACAGTAGAAAAAAAAAAAAACCTTGTCTTAGTTAATCACCACATCACAGCCAATCAACACAGCTCCCACATACCCAAGTCTTTAAAGTCCTGTAACATATAAAAACAAAAACCTCAAGTGATTTATTATCATCAAACATCTCTGACATTAAGTTCGTATCAATGAAACAAAGATGCTGAGGTCGTTTGAAGCTGGTTTCCTAAAACTCTACACAAACATGAAACTGCTGCTTCCTCAGTCTCAGTCTGGGCACTTTAGTTACCCAGAAACTCACCAGTGTCAATCAGACAAGTAACCTCCGTACACAGAGACTTTAAACAAACCTTTACTGGGAAACTATGGGAAACTAACCTAATTCATTTTTATTCCTTCCGTCTATATTTTTCTTTAATTAAAATTATTTTAAATGGTTTTTTTTTTAATATTCCTTCAATTTTATTTAATTTTAATCAATTTATTTTTTACAATTATTCTTTAGTTAATTTTCTTATTTTTAATTATCATTATTATTCCACTATTTTTATGTCTTTTTTAAAATTTTAATTCATTTAAATATTTTTTAAACATTTTTTTAAGTTAAACCATCATTTTTATTGGACTTTAATTTCAATTAATTTAATGTAATTTAATTTTTGGGGGGGTGGTAGCTTTATTTCTATATTTTTTCATATATATATATATTAATCTACTCTATGAGTAAAAAAAATGCAATATAACTTATATATAAAACTTTCTTTCATATTTAATGCAAAAGTTGAGTATATTTTTAGTCTTGTGGGAAAAATTCAATTAAAACAACATATGTTTACATGAAAAATGACAAAGCCCAACTCTGGTAATTATGACGGAGACAAATGGCTGAATCCATGCAAAGTGAAAATACAGACTCAGGAGCCCAGAGTCTGTTGAAAAATATCCGCAAAGAGACGCAAAAAGACAAAAGTCGACCACAAACACAGGTGCATCCAGGTCGCAGGTGCATCAGTTTTGTGTGTCTTTGCACGACTCTTTTCTCTTTTCACTCGCTCCTATGTTACAGAGAGTTGAGGGTCTTTCTACACGCCGGGGCCCAGGGGCCCAGTATTTCATAATCTGGCTACAGTTGCACGAGTGGGTCAACAAACATTTAACTGGAGACACAGCTGTGTGTTTCCTGTTTCTGTATGGTCAGCATTGTTTTTTTTCTTTTCACCGTAACCCGCTGGTCTTAACCAGGTGTTTATTATTGTAACCAGCAACATAGACTTGCTAACTCTAACAACATGGTCACTTCCACCGAAACCACAATACTGCTGGCGTTTCCTCTTTTCTAAAACAAGATTATTATATGTTTCTAAAGAGTTGCATTGCTTAACACCAGAACATAATCTTGACCTTTGTGTATGTGATAAAGAGAATATATTTACCCAAATGCCGATTACACATAAAATGAGTTTGATGGCGCAGACTGACACGTATCCGATGACGGTCCACAGCAGCGGCAGCTCCATGGGTTGATTTTGGCAGGGCTCCGTGAGCATGACTGCCTCAGCTGAATTTGTCAGTGTCAAAGTCTGCAACGTTGTTACACACTCTGTGTTTAAAACATAATAAGACATAACAAAAAAAAAAAGAAGAAGAAATCAGTGTCTGGAATGAGATATTTTACTCCAAATTGGTGTAAATGTAGAAGTTTAACTGTTATTTTACATGACTATAAACAGGATATATTTGAAAATATAGACAAATACATAACTGCCACAGTGGAAAGAGAGGATATTGTGTGGGTTTGAAGAGATAGAGAGTTAAACAGCGAGTTTCCTGTTCTATACTGTGTAATGTTTTTCTTGCAAAAGCAGAGATGATGTGAGAAATGACTGAACTGATGAATTTAAAGCAACATTCTCCATAAAAATGTCAGATTATCTATCTATCTACCTATGCCTCTGTCTGTCTGTCTGTCCGTCTGTCTACTGTAGCATCAGATGCTCTGATTAAATTCAAAACTTACCATCAACTTCCAGTTTTGTTTTCGGGTTCAAATTTCGAGACCCGATGTTTGCATTAATGGCACACTCGTAGATGCCTGAATCTTGAGGATCCACATTGGGAAGCACCAAACCGTGTTGATCTCCAAACCAGACCTTTCGCTTGTAGCCGTACTCCTGTGGCTTACCATCTCTAGGCTTTCTGATGATGCCAGTTTTTAATGTGCTGTTGATCTCCTTTAAAGACAAATGAACAGAAAATCATTAACACAGACGATAAACTATTAAATTTGTCATGTTAAAGTCTTAAACGGGTAACTGACCTTATACCATGTTATTGAGAGGAAATTATTGCCATCAACACCTGTACACGGCAATAAAATGTTGTTGCCACAGGTTGTGTTAATTATCTCCAGACCCTGGTTTGTGTGAAGCAGCAGCAACAGCAGCTGAGATACAGAAATAACAAATATACTCAGGTGAGATAAAAAAAATAAGAAAAAACTTTTAGTCTCTTAACACAACAGATCTGTAATAAACCCTGAGGCTTCATGAAAGTTATTGACTTCAGTTTTTGCTGAAATAGTTTTAGGGAAGAGTTATGAAAGCTGAGTGTTATTACAGTTTATATTATTTCATTTGTACAATAAATCAATAGCACCATAAAATATCACTTCAACATCACTTCAATAAAGTTGAAACATAAATATTTTGCAGCATGGGAGTGTTTTCTCTAAGTGAACACACTCAACACCCAGTGTTTGCTGTTATGGGTAAAACATAAATGTGATGACATGACCTTCACAGAGTTTTATACACAATCAGATATTAAAAAGTCAGACTGAACTCACCTTGATGAAGAAAGCTGCGTGTAACATGTTTTTCGTGTTATCTGTCACCAGAATTACCAGCGTTAAATGGTTTGTTTTCACTTCACATGGAATTAATCAAGCATTTCCTGTCTGAGAGACATTTCAACTGAAGGTATTCAGCAGGACGGTGAAAACGCGCCACCATGTGGTCAACATTCGTCATCAAAGTGTCATTACTGTGACTGATTATCATATTGTTTTGTTTTTTCTCGAGCAGAACAACAAAAAACATTTACGGTTGTAGGTCACATCCTGAACACCCACATGGTTCATTTCCCATCTTTACTGTAACAGAAGGAAATGAAGCAACTTACGAGTAAAAACAAACATGTTTATATATGTGTTTAATTATAGCTCAATTTAAAATACACAGAAGAAAACATGAATATTTTTGAAATATCACTATTTATCTGTCTGTCTGTCTAAACACATTAATAAATAAATGAACATATAAAAACTGACATAATTAAATAGAAAATAAGAGAAACTAATAGATTACACAGTTAAACTAACAGCTGTGATAATGATATTGAAGTAAAAGTAGAAATGTAAAAGAGAGAAACTGGTGTGTGTGTGTGTGTGTGTGTGTGTTTATTCATATTGGGACTAAACTCTAAACATTTCTTTTAGTCATATTTGCTGAAACTGTCACTAGAATCTAACACTAATACATGAAACTGATCATTTAATTTAATAATAAATCTAACTCTTCTGGCTCCACCTACAGTCTGTAATTAGATTTGCAAAAATCCACCGTTGAAAGTGTCAGTTCCTCCGTTGTCAACGACTGTTTGCATGACGAAGGCAGTAAGAGTAGTGAAGAAAGAATTTGACACATTTATTCTTGACAGGTAATTTTCTTATTGTGTCTTCATGTATATGTAATTTGATTTGTGGTAAGATTTATAACGGTGCTAACGGTTGATATCAACTCTGAACAGGTTAGTTTTTACTTCAATGTGTTCACACAGAGTTTGTTTGTTGTTGAGTCTCCTCTTGCTGTGGATTAGCTTATTTATTAGCTTACGTGCACGCTCTCTGGCGTGCAATACCCAGTCAGTCAGGAGGGAGTGGTTCGGTTTCAGACTTCAGCAGAGACTGATGGACGGACCTGAATGTTGTATCTGTTTGAATTTTCTTGCTAAGACCTGAAAGTTCATAGACTTTCATACTGTAGCTTCAATAAGAAAGTGTCCAACAAAGAGAAGGTGTGGTGGGTTTGAAAACATTAGCGGCAGGAGTGAGTCACATAAAACTGTAAGATAAAGTGTCTGAGCATCTAAAATCAGGATACGTCTCGGTCTCCGGTGATTCAGGATTTGATTTTAAGTTTTGTTTTAAAATGTGTCTGAAACTAAATCTGAAACCACGAGCGCGTCTCTATTCATACACTTCCATAACGCTGAGAGCAGAAAACAACAACAAACGCAGCAACACGTAACTATAATATACCCAGATGATGATCCACCTGAAGAAACTGGACGCTGCACGTCTTTGGCTAAGTTTCATCAACATTTTACAGAGTGAGAAGGAAACACCCCATAAAACATTTCTATTTAATCAAGTGTGTTAGCGAATGTTTTAGTGGGTTACAATCTCAGATACATCGTCATTTCTGGTAAACAGCCATGTCTGATATCAGACCTAAGTTTTCTTACTTACTCTTTAAAAAACGTATTTACATAAAGCTGCAGAGC
Organism: Polydactylus sextarius; assembly: GCA_016801845.1. Lineage (NCBI taxonomy): Eukaryota > Metazoa > Chordata > Actinopteri > Polynemidae > Polydactylus > Polydactylus sextarius. The sequence goes on from CM028909.1 coordinate 7,167,181, forward strand.
TGCTGGAGCTTTAATGATCTCTACAAACACATGTAAACGCATTTATCTTGTTGCATCATGTTAAACTGTTAATTAGACTGGTAAATACAAATATAATAATGTATTCACACATGTCAACATTACATTATTACTTTGCAGCATCAGCTCGGCACAAACACAGTGGACACGGAGTCTTTCTTGTTATACACTTGAATTTTGTAGTTTGTAATTGCACATTGTTTTGTAAGTGTTTTGTCTTTGCTGGGAACTGTCAGCCACGCGAGTAAGTGGAATAAATCAAATGTGTGTGTGTGTGTGTGTGTTAGCTGGCAGTGTTTCAGTACAATGGTAAATAAACTATTTATCATTTAACATGTTTCTATTGTTGCTGTTGTTTCTTAATGACTGGGTTTAGTTTGTGTTTTCTTTCTGACTTAATGTGACTTTATATCTGCTTTTCAGACCACACACACACACACACACACACACACACACAAATTCCTGCACTAAGGCGTTTCTCATAATACACCCTGTCACTCACTCTGTTTTTTTTTTCTTTTTCTTTTTTTCTCTAACTGGAACTTGTGGACTTCATGTGATTTGACCATATTCTTCGGCGGTCGGGTGTAACTTCCTGATTTTCAACCGTTACCTCTTTCTTTAAACAATAAAAAAAAAAAAAAAAAAAAAGGCAGCAGGCAGCAGAAGAAATCAATACATATATATGAATACTGTAACAAGTAGGACAAAGCATTAAAAAAAAAAAAAAAAAAAAAACTGTGTGTGTGTGTGACTGGAGGATGTGAAAACATTTGGATTCAAGACAGATTTGATTTAATTGCTCACACACACTCAGAGAGCTGTGAGGTTGTCCCATCCTGTTGTTTTCATCTCAGGGAACTCCCCATTGTCTCCCGTCAAACATATTATTTGTATGTGTCGCTCTTGTTGACAAAGGAGGTCGATATATGGTTATTAATAGCAGAGCGTCTTTATGGAAAAGGGAAGAGTGAGGTCTTTGGATCCCACCATCTGCATTAAACAATGCCTTGTTGAGCAGCAGCTGGCACGCCGAGCACAGCTCAGACATTTACTGATCTTACAACAGAATATCAGTGGAAATGAGGTTTGAGATTTTCTTTTTTTTTTTTTTTTTTTTTTGGCTGCTTCCTATTGGACACTTCTAACTGCAGCTGTGAGAGTTTTTAGATTTATGACACGGAGAAATCTCAGCATGAGGAATAAAATAGCAAATACAAAAAGCACCGTAGTTGTACATTATAAAAAAAAGAAAAAAAGAAAAGAAAAAACCTCTCAGTTGTTGGTCAACACAGGTGTGCTGCGCTGTCAGAGCTGCTGTTGGTACAAAAAAGTAACATCTAAATCAAACACCAGGGAGTTTTGCATTCACACAAGCAGAGGAAACAGCGTGGTAATAAATGTCAAAGACAAAAAACTGCTTGTAAAACACGCAAGATTCATCAAAGTTGTGATTCTCCGAAGGTCTAATTGTTGGTGTAAGTGTGAGCGAGTGCACATGTGATGTGTGCATGAATGTGTTTGATTCTGGCTCTTGGTTAAAGGGTGTTGCACGCCACAGTAAATCCCTGAGGTTGTTAGCGAGGCCAGCTGCCGCTGCAGGTCTCCATGTTTCTGTCAGCGAGGTTGTTCACTACACACTCTTCGGCCTCTGATTGAGGAAATCCTCTGACTGTTTGCTGTGCTCGCCGAAATGAAATGTCCCAATGGTTCCGCCGTCTTCCCCTCAGGTCCTGTACACGGACACTTTCCCATGAAGACCGTGCATGTTTGCTGACGTCTGACAGATATACGGCTCTTTAATGATCCATAACAATACCTGTGTTCCTGCTGCGGACGAGATGAATAAATCTATCTTTTGAGATAACGCGGGTTATGTTTTTAACTTACTCCTGGATTTTTTTATTGTTATTATTATTATTATTATTATCAAGAGAAAAATCTGCTAAAATAGCGATTAAAGAAAATCCAGAGATACTAAAACTCTAAACTGAAGCTAAAACCAATCGACGTTCACCTCAGTTCATATGAGATATTTATTGCCCCATAAGAGGAAATAGTTTTCACAACAGGGAAACATTAAGGCTTAAAACATAAACATAATAAAAAAAAACACAATAGGACAAGTGAAGTTGGTGCACTAACTCTGACACAGAGGGAGATAAAATGTTTATGGGGGAAGAGAAAAGACGAACAAATTAGAAAAGAGACGAGATAAAGACTCAGTTATTTGTCTCACATGTACATGCACATGTATGTACTTTTGTAAACACAGTGGATGTTTTTTTTTTTTTTTTTTTTTTTTTTTTGATTGACAGATACTTTTTTCAAACTGAAGCAGTAAACAACCCGGAGCGGTTTAGAAAGGACTTTCTGTTCGTGTTGACAGCTAAACGTTCGCACACTGACAGCGACTCAGAGACGAGCAACGGCCCGATGGTTTGACACACGAACATTGATTGATTGATTGATTTCAGACAAGCGTTGCATTGTTTGTTTTATTTGTTTGTCTCCTTGGTTGGACGACATAAGTGACCATCACTATCACCATCACCTGCCGCCGGCAGATAAAACCTGCAGAGACTCGATGGTTCAGATGAATTAAAAACATTTAATGTCCAAGAAAGAAAAGAAAAACAGGCTTTGTTGTCTTTTCTTGTCATTCCTGGTGATGTATTGTTAAAATATTTGAATCATGTTAAATTTTTAGTCAGTTTTTTAGTGATTGAATTGAATTAAATTGTGCAAAAAATATGCTGTTTCTTTTCCTCATATGATACAGTTGATCTCACACTCCAACATACAGTAATATTTCGTAGTATTTTGAGCATAATCCTTTCACAAAAACCAAAGTTAAACACTAATTTGACTGATATAATTATTATTTCCAAATGCTCCATGAATATTGTTCCTTGTTACTGTGGATTCTTCAGGACACAATGATGTTGTGATAAAAATCAGTCCAGGTCATCAAACACTTACAGTTTAGTCTATTACAGTTGAAAATTAGTGACAAAGAAAGACATGAGCTCAGGTCTGAACCCAGATCCTGACCTGTAGTGAAGGTTTGTACGTGATGGTGATCTTGACCTTTGACCTTTTACAACCAAAATGAAGTTTCTGATTCATTCAAGACACAAGAATCAAACAAAACAGATGAACAGTTAAGTAGTAATATTTACTGTTCTAATGCACTTTGCTGCAAATTTCAAATGCTTTACCTGAGTATTTATTAAATGTATGAAATGGATTACACTATGATTAATTATTTAACAGCTATAGACAAGTCACAAGTTGAAAAGACTTGTTTTTATGGAACATCTTCTATAATAAAAATCATTTATAGTAAAAATCTGCACTTCACAGTCACAAAAGAAGACGAGTACCTTTAGTTTCTATGTATATCAGAATATGTCCAGTTTGATCTGGATAAAACCTTTGTTTTAGACACGGCTGACGACTCGACATGATTCCTGCCTTTGTGTAGGAGCTGAGGCTGCAGCGCTGCATCACACTGCCTGTTCAATTGTTTACTTAAGGAAGCGAAAAACCCTTTAAGTCTCTATTGCTGGATTCTCACCTCTGCCTCTGGGTTTTTTTGGCAGGCTGCTGCTGTGTTAGAGGCCGATTGTCCCAGACCCACAGCAGAACAGAGCAGTATTACGACGATCTGTATTGTTCCCCTTAATTTCTTCTCTGGGATTTCCTCTGACCAACTCCCCCCACCCACTCCTCCTATTCACAGCGCGGCCCTCCATCATCCTCCCTCTGTCTGAAGGGCTTTGCCAAACTCTCTGGCACATGAAAACAATTGTTCTGCTGTGTTTGAGGAGACACAATCAGCTCCTCAGACCGGCTTTTTCACTGCAACAGAAGCTCGGCTGACGGTCAGGCAGGCAGACAGACTTCCTCCACCTCCTCCTCCTCTGCCTCCTCCTTCTCCTCTTTTCGGAAAAGTGGTCATGTTCAGTAAAATCGGAAGCTCTGAGGTATCTGAGCCTCGAGCCACAAAAGTGACTCAGAATCATTAATATCTTTGACATGCAGGTGGAGCGAGGGGCCATCTCCCCTGCCGGCGAGCGTCTGAAACATGCTGAAACAGACTCTGTGAGAGCAAAAGCTATTAAAATATTACCATGTGCAGGTTTGTGTCTAACAAGAGCTCTTTGGCAAGACTACAAAATCCTGGAGATAAGCACCCATCTGGGAATCAGGACCGCGCTCCCAGATGATGTTGAAAAAACGTTTTACATCCTTCCCGTTTCTGGATCATGTATTTTAGCTTTTTTTCCCTCTCTCTTTGGTGAAGCAAGGACAGGAACACGTTTGAACACTGAGTCCTGCCTGAGCTGTGATTTGTGTTTAATCTCTAAAGACGTTTTTTTTTTTTTATTATTATTATTATTTTTTTTTTTTATCATGGAGACGTTGTTGCACAACCAGATTCATCCAATCATTCTTTTTAAACGTGTCAGTTTCCTCCTGTGTTTGTTTAGATCATGAATAACTGCACAAGCACAGCGGGTAACATAAAGAAAACACTTTTCACACATTCTCTATTGTTTTACTTTGACTTATAAAATAAATGTTATGGCACAATTCAGCTTTATTGCTCCGCTGCATCTAAATTATACACAAATAACGTATAAAAAATAATCATAAAATGTGTTGCTGCTGCTGTTTTATCTGGTTTATTTTCAGCATTAAAACCCCCATGTCAACATTATACCCGGTACCTCTGTGCAGACAAACCACCTAAGACAAAGGTTTTGTTCTGACCCTTGTTGCCAGTTTGTGTTGGTTTTCTGCCCATTTTTTAATTGTAACTATGTGGGTGAAACTTCAAGAAGTTAAAAGTTAAGCTACATTTCTCCCACAAACCTGCTCCTCCTCTCATCTGTAGGAGCGTGATTGAGACCGACGGGGCGCCGAGTTCATCTGGACAACACAGCGACCGATATCTGATGACGTTAGAGCCAAATGTCATTTCAGTTCATTACAACGAGAACTGAAACTATTCCAGTTATTACTCCGTGTCATGTGTGATCACCCCGCACAAACTTACATCTGTTCAAGCTGCATCCACTTTTAAACGCTGATATTAAACAACAACGATTAAATTATGATTCTGCCGCAAGATTTCTTGCACGATTAATAGTTTTACGGCCAAATTTTACACCAACACCTCAAACTGACCGATCACATATCGGCCTACATGTTCAACCCAGTTGTTTATATGAAATTACAACAGTGATTTGAGGCTTCGTCCATCAAAACAGACGACAATGTAACATGGCAGAAACAGAAAATTAACAAAAGTAACAAATGTTTCACTGCATTTTTTTCCTCTCCGCCCTTCTTCACAAAACAATAGAGGACGAGATGATCGAGGTTGTTTTTAATCTCCTGTAGTCATGAAGGAGGTGGGACGATCTTCTAGCTTCATTTCTTCCTCCTTGAAATCTCTGTTGGGATTAAGAGATGCAAGTCTGAGGAGGAAGAAGGAAAAACTCACCAAAGCGAAGTAGTAAACCTTTACCGTGGTCCCCAGGTGGATTCTCGCCTGTCTGACATGTTAAACAGATCCACACTGACCTTATTTGCTGCCTCCACCCCCTCCCCACCACCTCCTCCTCACACACATGCATGCATCTCCTCTGATGCTCTCTACCATCAATTTGTTACCTGTCATCTTAGAGAAAAAAAATAAAAGCCTTCTTCCGCTTTTGTTGAAAACTCACTATTTGGTCCGCTCGTTCACCAGAGAGCCGTACATCTGGGTCCCAGCGCCGGATGATGTCAAGACTGGCGCTGACCCAAAGCCCGCCGCACAGAGAGTTCCTCAGAGAGGTCGGCTGGGCGTTGTTTTCCCTTCCTGTGCCTCCGTGACATCTTCCTGCCGGGGGGAACCTCGGGGAGCCATTTGGGGAGGCCCGGGCCCGGAGCATGGAGAACTTAGCACAGCAAATTCCAATTAGCCTGACAGGGCCAGGTGGGAGCAGGGGTGAGGGAGGGAGGCCTCAGACCCCCAGCATGCACCTTTAACTGTCTGAAAATCCTCTTTCCATGCAGCCTGAGTGTCACCGGGGAGCTCTCCTCTGTCTTTTCTGAGGACTGAGTTTGTGGTCTGATTCAAAGTGATGCCAGACAGGAACTCAGAGCTCAGATGTCTGAACGTCTGAGCTGTGATCTGCCTGTTAGACCCATCACTGCAGTGGCTTTTTCAGGCCGAAGAAGACAGAGCGAAGCCCACAGAGAGTAATCTGCTTCTGCTTTAGCGACCCTGAGTTTTCTGTTGTTAGGAAATATTTTCCAGTGCAAGTGGTCTGAGAGGCCAACGATTTCCAGTTAATTATAAACAAATTAATCATAAATTAGTAAATATTAGTCATGATTACAGTGGTGATAATAGCTGAGTCTCATGATGACTACAAGTCAAAAGAGTTTCACTTCTGTTTTCCACCATGACCTCTGACTTCTCACCCCATCTCTCCCCGTCCACCGGAACGACAGCAATGATTTATCCCCCTGACATACCAACAGCTGTGTCAGGGGCTCCGAGCACAGTGTGGGCTACTATTTGCCGCCGTGACTAATCGATAGCAGACTTCAAAAAACACCAATCGTGAGATTTGGAGGCAAAAAAAAAAAAAAAAAAAAACATCAGGCAACGACACCAGAACCTTTGCTGTGGCTTGTCTTGGCAACATTAGTGGAAACAGTGGAAATGTGTGTGTGTGTGTGTGTGTGTGTGTGTGTGGGTGTGACACGTTTCCATTAAGACATAAAATATATTTTAATCGCTTTTAAATTGGTGATTAGGAGCTGGAGATGAATACAGTATGTTTACTGTGTGTCTTAAAAGTTTTGAGCTTTTTGTTTTGTTTTAAGAAAACTTTTTAAATATCAACAAACCCATAACACAGAAATGTCTCAAAGGATTTTTTTTTTTTTACAGCGGAAATAAACATTTACTGTTTTTTTCTTCTTCTCTATACTTGGTTTTATATCATGACAGTAAATTTTCTTATCACAAGTGTGTTTCTGTTTGTTGTGTGACAATTGAAGGAAATAAAGCGCTTTTATTTTGATAAAATAAATTTTATTTAAAACTTTTGCAAAAAAAAAGTACAAGAACTCATAAGTTTCAAACAAATGCCCTGCATCTTTGAAAGGCTTATGCTTATTTTTTTCAGTCAAGTATAAATAGTCTCTTTCCTCTTTTTTTTCTTCATTTGATCCAGCATGTGTTCATCTACGTGTGTGTGTGTGTGTGTGTGTGTGCCCTTGTAACGCCAGCCTCGACTCTTCCCTGAGAAAGTCTTTTGATTATTTTCAGGTTGTTGATGATTTTCACTTCAGTCTTCATCAGTCAGCGTCTCATCCTCAGCGAACCCAGCCCTCGCATTTTTAAACAGTCTTTTCCATCTTTTATCTGGAAAGAAACAAAAAACAAAACGTCTCATCTGGCCTTGTTTTATATGTCACATTTATTCCTACATGCAAGAGGAAAGCTGCGTTCCCTCTTGCATCATGTTTTGCACCACAGTTAAATTTTTTTCCAGTGAAACACAACCATCTGCAGCGCGTAAAAGGCACTTTTACGCACGGGAAAAAACACTTTAAAAGCCTGTGCGTAAAAAAAACCTTTTTACGCACAGAGAGGGCACTTTTACTCTCTTCCAGCTTAAATGATCAGAAAATGAAGTGATTACCCATAAGGAACTTGCAAAATAAATCTATAGCATAAAAAAATTACTGTCTGTGGTTAGATTTAAACGTCTAACACTTCAAGTTGCACGTAAACGTCACTGGATATTAAGTCGCTTTAAACGTGGAGATGTAAAACAACATTTACCCCCTTCCTCTGGTTGCTGAGGCAGAAGGTGCAGATGGTCCTCGGCTGCTTCGCGCCGCTCTCCCCCTGCACATGCACCGCTCCGAGACACGGCTGTCCATCAACGCTGCCGTCTCCGATCAGGAGCACGTTGGCCAGATGAGAAATGTAGCTGGACGCCAGGCGAAGAGTTTCGATCTTGGAGAGTTTTCTGTCTACGGGCTCGGTGGGAATGAGAGTCCGTAGGGCTGTGAAGGCAGTGTTGACGCTCTGGGTCCTGCCTCTCTCCCTGGCGTTAGCGGCGCTCCTCTGTTTCATCACCACCGCGCTTTCTCCCTCCAGTTTGCGCGAAATCCTCCTACGTTTCTCGCTGGAGTCGCAGTAACTTTGCTCCGAGCTGCCGTCGCTCTCGCTGCGGTTTTCATCGTCCTCGGACATGAGAGCGAGGTCTGAATAGATCAAGTGCGTCGCCACCGGCCGCAGCATGGCAAAAGTCATCGTTCAGAGTTAAAGTCCCAGGTCCAAAGCCTCCGTGTGATTAGTCCGACGACAAACTCAGAGACTTTTCCTGCATCTCAGTGTGGCTGCATGACAAAAACTACATATGACAAGTTTCAGAAAAACGGAGACTTGTTTAATAAGCTAACGGTGTTTTTCTGTGTCTGTTTCCACTGATGCGTGTTGAGGATGGACCCTGACTACCTGGTCAGCTGTGCTCTTATAGCTGGATGGGAGGAGCTGCCTGGAGATCTGTGTTACAGTAGCCGCACAACAGCTGCTGGAAAAACTCTGCACACAAATAATAACTCATCTTAAAAGTGCTAAAAGTTAGATAAATTTATATCTTACAAATGCACAATACTTTTATATGAGTATTAGATCAGAAAATGATTAGTTACAGTCAGACTGGAACAGATACACATAGTGTAACAACAGGTAACATTAAGAAAACTTGGCATTGTTTACGTGTGCATTGTTTATTTTATTTTTTTTTATCAAACATAAAGATACTGCAACTTTTGCAACTATAGTTGCCTTTTGAAAAGTCAGTGCATCAATAAGTTTATGCATGTATTTATTGGTGGTAAAGTAGAAGTATAAGCATTATATAATCAACAAAATACTCCTTTCATAATTTTAATGTTGGCAGCATTTTATGGAGTAAAAGTACCATCCCCCCAGAGAATTGGATATTTTATAGTTTATTACCATTATTATTATTACTACTTATGCACTCCAGATGTGTATAAGGCTAGTTTAGTTTACGCAATTATAATTTGTTTTTATGTAAAAGCAACTAAGATAAAGTAAACAAGGACGAGATGAGCTAAGCTAAGATAAAATGAGATAAAGCTAAAGTAATTTATTGTAAAATAAATTAAGCTCTGATGACAAAAAACTAAAATAGCTAAAATGAAACTAAATAAAACACAAACTAAGCTATGATAATCTAAGCTAAAAGATGCTAGGCTAAGCTAAGACAGTAAAGATAAGATAAGTAACGCTAAAGTAAGTTAAGCAAAAATAAGTTATGACAAAATAAGACTTGATGAGCTGTGATCAGATCAACTCAGATAAAACAAGATAAGCTAAAGTATTAGATAAAGTAGGTTAAGCTGAGAAAAGCAACGCTAAAATGATATAAGCTACGCTAAAATAAGATGCGCTAAAATAAAATAAGATTGGCTAAAACAGAATATGCATAAAGAAGCTATAAGAAAATAAAATTAGCTCTGGTGAAACAAGATAAGCTAAGATAAAATGATATTGGACAAAAAATGCTAAGCTATGGTAAGCTAAGCTTAGATAAAATAAGTTAATATAACGTAAGCTAAGCTAAAATAAGCTAAGTTAAGATAAAAGAAGTTAAATTAAGCTAAAATTAGCTAAGCTAAGGTAAGCTAAGCTAAAAAATAAAATAAACTAGGGTACGGTAAGTTACTCTAAATAAATTAAGCTAAACTAAAATAATCTAAACTAAGATAAAATGAGCAAAGCTAAGAAAAGCTAAGATAAAATGCAGTAAAGTAAAATGGTCTTTTAATATGCTTTTAGGGACTAAAGTTTTGTTTCCAGTTTACTATCTTGTGTTAGTCTGACATGTTTATGGTGCTGCCTCCTGCTGAGAGCTGTTTTTATCTGCTGGTAAACCACATCAACACAGCTGAGACCAAAATGGACTTAATTTGTCCGTAAAACTTAAGTTTGCTCAACATCTTAAGGTGATCGTGTAGTGGATGTGTATGTAAATCATGACTTCTCAAATTTCCAGTGGAGTCAAATGTAATAAATTTTACAATGTGATTTTTTTCTTTCAGGAAATCTGACTTCACGTTTGATTTTCTTTCAGCATTTCACAAGAGAGCAGATTTAATACAGTTTCCAGGCTTTTATAATCACACTGTTATGACTCCAAATTAAATGCTGCTTTTGGCTCACACTGAGGATCACAGGTCAGGCAGCAGGAGAAAGTTAAGTGTGAGTAAATAAACACTGACCAGATTATCCTGGAATGGCAAGGATTTATTTGCTAGCTGCCCTGAGTTTAAAACAACAAAGCAAATGGCAAATGGATGATTTAGTCCCACAAAGCCACATCAACAGACGTTGAGTTTCCCCTCGTCCACAGCCGGCAGCACATTCAACCACTTCAATGTGCCTCAGCTGCATCAACAGTCAGACATCAGACACCAAAACTGTCTGCTGAAGGAGCAGCGAGGTCTCACAAAGGACACGAACCAAACGCAGAAATCTTCAGCGCCACAGGCTGTGTGACTATTTCAATTAGCTGAAATAAGGTAGTGTCTCCTCAGAGATTCAGCCTCATACATTTTAATTAAAAATACCACAAGCTATGAAAGATATAAGTCATTTTAATTTGTTATGATATGTGACAATCCAGTAATAGCGCACTAAATGTCAACAAAAACCCCCTCAACTCACAGCCAACAAATTATGTAGCAGGTCTCTCTCCTCTCTCCCTATCTCTCACACACACAGACACACACACACACACACACACAAACAGACACACACATGCACACGCACAACACACACGCACAAGCATGCACGCACGTGCGCGCACACACACACACACACACGGTTTATTTCATTCATCAGAACAAATGAAGACAGACTCTGAATTTATTACATGTCTTTGTGGGTCATGAGAACCAGCGTATGACTTAAGATCTAGTGTTGATTAACCTCTTAACTCTGATTATTTAGAACGGTGACTTGGTCTTTTGCTTGTCCGGAAGAAGTGGATCCATTTATCTGTAGTGATGAGGCAGCAGCATGTTGGGTTTACCACCCACCAAGGTCTGTGTTGTTGTGTTTCTCTGAGAACCTGAGAGCTGTTAAACACAATGAAAGTGTTTTTTCTGTGACTGCGTTGTCGTAGGTTTCGCTGCACTACGACCGTCACAGACGTTCAACATCTGCAGACGATGAAATCAAACAGTTTTTCTTCTTGTTTTGACTTCAGAGGTTGATATTTCTGTCTGTTCTGACTAAATTAACATAAAATTTGCAAAAATATTCTTGTTCCCAACAGACTTTTTCCCTTTGGTTAGAAATTCGTGGTGCTCAGAGGATGAATTGAACTTTTGGGGACTTAACTCCTACTGATGCTAGAAGTTAAATATTTTTATGTGTTTTCATGGTAATTAACTGCACCACAGAAGAAAAGATATAAAAAGGTTAAAATACGAGAATATGTTATAATTATTACATAATTAGTTCTATTTCACACAGGTGAGCCTGAGGCACAGTGTTATCTAGTTTCATTACCGCATTAAAATGTTCCATTAATTGCACAGCAGCTCAGACTGAACCTATTAAATTCTGCTGCAGTCGTTTTGGCTCTTTTGTCTCTGTTGGAGAGAAATGGGCCGACCGACCGCCGCTTGGCTCCCTGAAGACGCTGGAAATGCACAAATGGAGCCAAGATGGAGGGCGCTGCCGACTCTTTCTGCATTTGCATACATGTCACGGTCAAGAAAGCTCGTTAATACCGACCTTAACGCCACTTTAAAAAAAAAAAAAAAAAAAGACCGGTCTGGTGCTTGTTGAAGTTTTTGTTACTTTTCATTAGATTTTGGAGACCTGTAGTATTTTCCCAGCAGCACTTGGGGCAGCTTACAGTCAGGGTTTGAGCTGTGGCTGGAAATTGATGAAGATGTGATAATAATCTATAATGTTTTTTTCCTGTGTTGGAGCTCAAGGAAACACTGTTAAGTTTTCTCCAGGTGGTAACTCATCACCCACCTCGATCGTGTTTAAACGTTTCCTTCGTTCTTGTTTCCAAAAAGAAAAATCTCATCACCAGTTTTTCTTTTCTTTCCAAAACTCTTTTCAACTTGATGATTTTATAAGATGGGCTTTGCAGACTCTACATCCTTTTCTCATCCTTTTAAAATTTTGCCAACACGACTTTCGTGGTGGGAGTGCAGTTCGAGGACAAAGCTGCCTGAAGTGAAGTTCATGAAAATATATTAAAAAATAAAGTCAAAATAAAGTCAGACCTTTTATAGCAAAGTCCTGCCAAGTTGAATGCGATCACTCTGATTGTCAGAACATATCCATATGAATTTCACTGCTATGAGGTGAGAGTTGATGCGAACAGAAACACTTTACAAGTTTGTAGCTGGTGTGAAATACAACCTACCGCTTCTATACCACATGTATACCTTGACTAAGCCACACAGAGATGAAGGTTTATGCACAATGTGTCACTGTGGTGAGGACTGAGAGCGGACACAGCGTTGCAAATCTGGCACAAATTTCACGCCTGCAGCCACCAGTAGTCTGAGGGAATTCCGGATAGGAAGCTGTGAGAAGTCGTCGTCGACTCGGGGAAGGAAAAAAAAAAAACTAAAGCTAAACTCTTTCAAGGGGATTTGGTTGTTATGCCTCCCTGAGTGGAACAAATTGGTGAGCTGGCTAACCAGAGATCAATTTTCAGTGTTGTTTTAAATGTAGACAGACTCTACAGGGAGAGTCAGAATCAGATTATGTCTTGGTGGCTTTAATCTGCCACTGACTCACTATATAGTCCCTGAAAAAATCTCTCTATTAATATTTATCATATTATGATCTGTCATAATAAAAATTGACCATAAAAACTGGCTTGTAAAATTTTAAACAACTGCCAAAATTGTCTCGTTTTTTTTTTCTTTTCTGCACCAGAGTTTGGTAATCTAATATCTTTCATTTGTACAGTCATATACAAGACAGACATGTTGCATGACTGTGTAACGATGCAACACTATAGATAAATGTTCATTAAATCTGACATCAAGCAATAAAACAGATAAATGCAGCATCTGAGATGAACGAGATAAAAAATGATTATTGTCGTCCTTAATCTGTGCTTTAAAACTCATTCGTAATCATCGTTTTTCATTTTAAAGGATATCCACGTTTGCTCTTCTGTCGCTTCTAATTCATTATCAACTCATCGTATTTGCAGAAAGAGCAAAAGAAGATCAAACATGTTCGGTCATCCGTCTGACTCAATGAGAATTAAATTGACACCTCGGTCCATTTGTGAAAATGACCACAAACACTTCCTCCTCTTAGCCCCTTTAAATCCCTCTGATCTGTTCAAATCCTCAAAGATACAGAACCACCCATGGAAACCGCTCCCCCAAAAGCAACAGGTGCAATATATTTTTTTCCATACCGGTGTTGCGTGTCAAGAAAAAACCCTTTGAGGATATGGTTACTTCCAGACGGTGCACGAGCTACAGGAAATCTTCTCACACGCGACGATTCAGAGGAGAAATTTAGAGTCCTTCAGGGCCGCTCGGTAAAAAAACTGCCCTCCGGGTTTCCCTTCATTTCCTCGATGGCCACAAAGGGAGACCATCATCAAGCAGATCTGAACTCGCATTGTGAGGGAGCTGACGTCGGAAAGGCCTCGTCTGTGTGCAGTGACCTACGAGGTATAGTTTACCTATGTTATACTGCAACACTACAGTTCCTTCCTCTGACATGGAGACAAGGGAGCTGTTGTCTGGCTTGATTTAGGAAGCAGGACCACACGGACCTCAAGGTCAGCACCAGCAACAAACAGGGTGTTACGTATTATACTTAAGCATTTACTGAAAATTATTAATCTGTTCCTCCAGGATTTCACGGGTCTTTTTTGATATTGTTGCAGCCTAATTTACCTGATTTTGCAGAAGCTTTTCTCAAAAAAAAAGTGCGATGAAAGTTGTGGTGTTTTTAGATTTTTTTGTTTGTTTGTTTGTTTTTTTAGTTTTTTTCTTGTAATAAAATTGCAGAAGATGTCAAATCGATTTTGTTGCCATGGCACACGTCTCAGCTCGATTTGTCCTCACTCAGCGAAGGAGAGTTTTAACGTTAAGGGTCCGTCTCGCAGAAAAGTTACGACAGTCGCACAGGAAGTTGTCGCAATGTCGCAAAATCCTGGACGATCTGATTAATAAAAGAACAAATTTATATCATTATTCTGAATGTTTAAAATAGATCAAACGGAAGAGGAATGCATTTACATCAAGAGACATCAAGACAGAGGTATGAAGGTATGAACGTGTTTCCAGTTTCTCTTCTTTCGTTGACAAAACAAAGTCTGAAAGGTTACAGGAGCGAAGCTCGTCAGAGACGACGATTGAGAAAGAATGAAAGACTGTTGATGGGGAAACGTGAGCAAACTCAGCAAGACTCAACAACATCTTGACATAATACATCGTCAGCCTGGTGTTCCTCCTAACACCTGACTCCCTCCACAAACCATCTGGTCCACAGGATCCTTTCCATTACCTCGTCTTCTTGCGCTGTCTGAAACATCACAATCAAAGTTGGCTGTGCATGAACAAAGTGGCACACGTCACCGCAACAAAGTAGAAAAGTGTGCAACAGCAGACGCGCTGATTTCACACAGTTTGGTTGAAAAATAAAGTGCTGAGTGTCGCTGTAACATTTGGTGCAGTTTCCATCATTTAAACAGAGCTGCTTTCACGTCCATCTCCTGCACAAAGAGATGTTTTGTGATGATTTCAGGTTAAAATAAGTTGAATAAATGAGAAAACTTGCTTTTGAATCTTTCTCAAGCTGCTGTGGAAGTCACATTGACACGTCACTGTAGGAAAAACCCGGGTATAAATAACAAAACAAATGCCCCAGTTTTTGTTTGATCCATTGTGTAAAACAGCGATTTCGAACACATGCAACATTAACGTCCTATCGTTCTGACTAATGTCTTCATTTCCTCTGACTAAAAAGAAACAAACACTCATTAATGTACATTTTTCAAGTTTCCTGTCTTTTATTTTTTTATGTATAGTGTGTGTATTGCTCACACTATGTGATCTTAACAGATGATTTGCATGTTCGTCAAACATTTAAGAACAATCTCTTGCTTCACTTTAACAGTTTATGTCGGCCTCGAGCGGCGACTACATCAATCACAGTTTTCCTTCTTCAGCTTTCACTCAGCAACATGAATTATAGACGTGCTCACTGCACATTAAACTTTGTTTCCTTACTGAAAAACTGCCGACATTCAGCTTTTCTTCGTGTTGTTTTACAACACAAAGGATTCGTGATGAATGTATTTTTAACGCACAGCAGCGTTTACAGGCATCGGCATCATCAGACGTTAGGAAGCTCTTAACGTCACATGCAGACACTCACTCTTTTTTAATGCTTTAAGAAAACCTTTTAACTACTACATATCGACCGTTATCGGGAAACAAGCCTCAGGTTCGTAATCAAGACCAGTAAAGCTGAGAAGTCCTTCACATCAGTGTCTGACTTGTTATTCAATATTGTTTAAAACTTTCAAAAATGTCATATTTATAAGACAAATATCTACTGTAAGAACACTGCCACGTGTACTCACTACACCCTTACTAACGTCATTTTTACATTTCTGGTACAAAAAAAGTCAATCTTTGTAGCAGTAGCAACTTCTACATTATGTTTTAAGAAATTAGTTTTTAAGAATTTAAGAAAATAGCAGCAGAAAACTGCTCATTTGAATGACTTTTCAAGCGCAAATGCAATTGGTGTATCAAGGTTAAAGCTAAACATACAACTCACAAAAACACACATTTGCAAATACACACACACACACACACACACACACACACACACACACACAAACAAACACACACACACACATTCACCCTCTTTAAATTACATTTCAAGGCCACGTGTCTGACAAAAGAGTCACATTTCCCCCTGCTGGTAAATCTTTTACTTTGCAGTCACCAGCTGAAACAACCTCAAAGCTGATCCAGCATCAGCGCAGATCCGGTGTTGAAGCCCCCAAGTAAGTGCTGAGGTCTGAGATGTTTGACTTGATGATCTTGGCTGGAATAGTCGACATGTTCAACCTCTGATACGCAGCGAACCTGTGACAGCCACCAAAAGAATAGTAGTAATTTCCCCCCTCTCTACCTCTGATCCAGAGAACGTCGATGGGAGGAACGACGCTGATGTCTGAAGTCTCCTGGAGGGAAAGAAACCCTGTTAATTACCTCATACAGAAGTTAAGGTTGTATTAATAATGAAATATAGTATAGAGACAAAAGATAAACATCACTACAGACACACTCATGTGGGAACATTATGAGAATAAATAACATAATTGGAAAATATCAATACCAGAAGATTAAAGGGTCAAAATTAAAATAGCTAATAACACAGTGTCACCTTCAGGATGTCACATTGTAATAAATTAAACACTGGATTATTATCTCAGTGTACCTACAAGAGGTGGAGCGACCATATTACATAACAACATTATGTAATGTGAAAAAACACATCCAAGGCCATAATATAATTAATTTCATCCTCTCTCATTATGGCCTGGTGCCAGATACATACCTGTAGTGGATATTTCACATTGAGGTTTATTGTTCAGACTAAAATTAAATACATTTGGGAGGTTCTTGCTCTTTTATACAAGTACTTTTTTTTTTTTTTTTTTTTACAATACAGAGTATTTCTACTCTGTTTTACTGATACTTCTGCTTCAGCACAGTACTCGCAGTAAACTTACAACTATCACATAATACCTCAGTACAAATAAATGTGGTAAAATTGATTAGTACTCTTAATAAAATGTATTATTACTCTGATTATTATATGTTTTGACATCTTTAGTCCTGTGGTTCACATACAAAGGGTCACATGATAAATCTGAGGTGGTTGTATGATGATTACATTTGTAGTAATGTTAGAAATCCTTATACAAGATTTGTTATTTGTGGATTATTGGACACTTTAACATCTTTAGGCTGCGATCAATTACCTAAATGAAACTAAATAAACTGAGACGTTTATAGTGACTCTGCCAATAACTCACACACAACTGAGACCTGTGACAGGGGCCTTAAGTTTCTACTTTATTGCTCTGTTGTAGGAAGTAAAAGCTTATCTCAAGTGATAAAACCTTAATTGAAAATGTAACTATGGTTGTCAATTGATTATAGTGAAATAAACTGTATATTTTCTTGTGAAACACTTAAGTACTGCTCCACTAAATGTAAATACTCGATTACACTACAAGTAGCTATATTGGAGTAAATGTAATTAGTTACTTTCGATCACTGCTGTTCAGATTAAATAGATATTAAATATTACCTGTATTGTTTTCATAAGACTGTGGACTTTCAGCTCGTCCAGAACCGGAGGAAACGGTCTGATGATGATGTTTAACGGGACGTTGTGAACCTCCTCCACCGAGCCCGAGTGGATCGACCGGTTGTCGCCCGAGTCCGAAGAAGAAGAAGAAGAAGCTGTCGACATGTTTCTACTCGACAAAACCAACCAAAGCTTCACTCGGGTTTTAGTGTTGAACCACAACCGACTCATTTACCTGCGGGCTGGGTGTTTACGTATGTCGGTAAGTTTCCTCACTTCCTGGTTTGTAGCTTCTAAAGCGCGTGGTAGCTTTAACGACGCATTTCATTGGTCTATCGAGGTGTCAATCACTGAGGGACACGCCCTCGACCTGATCTTCACACAAAACACGCAGCATTTAATAAATGATTATAAAAATAATTCATGTAAAATATATAGGCTAATAAATAAAATTAATATGTAATGTACTGAATGTAGTGAATTTTATTATTGTTTTAAATTATTTTTTTTTGTAAAATATTATTTGTTCAGTTTCACAGCAAATTAGTAGCAATGTAAATTATATTTGTTTTATTTCATTTATTTATTTTGCTATCAGTTCCAGTTGACACACACTGTTTGGCCAAGTTTAAAATAGATTCATCGATAGTGTTTTTTCTTACTTAGTAGCATTTTTGCATTAATGAATTAATTAAAGTAATTTTCTGGTCACTTGATGAAATAAAGTACAATACTTAGTCTCTTTTAGCTCTGTTTTTGGTCCATAAAAGAAGATATTCTAGGAATCTAGGGGGCCTGTTGGAAAAACCAAGTTTTGTTGTTGACATTGTAGTTTTCTGGTTTGTGGCATTTTACACATTAACCAATCAATTGATTATTAAAGAACAATATTTCACGCGTGTTTATTATGAAAAGATAATTGTTAATTGCAGCCTTACACAGAAGAGTCATTACAATTCAAATTGGGGGGTAGGGACAACCTCTATCAGATTTTTGTTAAATTGATTTTTCATATTTATACATTATATTATTACTATTATTTTAAGAACAATAAAATGCTCATTTCATGCCATGATATATATCATTTTTACACCTAATTTATGTCATAGGTCACACCTTAGTAGTCACACACCCCCCTCACCTGTCTTAATGGTTTCTTCTAAAAATGGCCGACAGACAACGCTCTGCACTTAAAATTCGCTACTGTGCTAAAATGAAATTAGCTAAAAGAGATGTAACTTATGTTGTAGTGGTTCGTTATTGGCGTTGTTAGTAGTGTTTTAAATGTGAAAATGAGTGAGACGCACTTACACGTACTCAAGAAATACAGACATTATGTAATTTATTTTAAAGTTAGCTAGCAGTTAGCTAAAGTTAGTAGCTAACCGCCAATAAGGTATTTAGCTAACTAGCTAGCTAGCAAGCTAACATTGAGTTGTCTCTGTTTAATATTGTTAAATCCGGGTTTGGTGAATTTTATGGGTGTTATCACAGCCTATAGATAGTAAGACATTAAAGTGAGTGGGTTTGATATCTCTCCAGGTCAACATAAAGAGAAAAATCTCATCAGCATTAAAGAAGAAGACATGAAGCTGCAGCCATCTCTGTAAGGAGGCTGATGGAGCAAGAGGTGGGTTAATCTTATCTCAGATTTATAGCCATAGGCTAATTCTTTCCTCATGGAAATGCATGCTGATTTAATTATTATTACCGTGTGTGTGTGTGTGTGTACACACACGTACGTAGGTGTGGTTACAGGTTATATGTACTTGGGCTAATGGTGGTGATGATGATTGATCTGTCAACGAGCCTGAGCAGTTTGGAAAATAGATTACTGCTGCTCAGTCTGAGCTTTTATTGGCATTGGATCAGTCGCTGCTATGTGATGCCAGCACAGTCTCATCTGTACTCATGCTGCTTCCTGTGCATTGTGTTTGGGGAAAATACAGCAATTACCATGCTGGCAGGTTCCTTTTATCTTTGCCTTTTAATTAATTTGATGTAGATATCTTCTTTTTTCATAAATTATATTTTCTTGGTGAAACAGTCAAGAAAATTGACAGAAGTTTAAAAGATAGTGAAGACGTGAATGTCTTTTAAAATCCATAACAGCAACAAATAATGTCCTAAAACATCTAATATATGTAGATATATTTAAGTCTTGCTCTTTTTTGGTTTTCTGTGAAAGGCCCCATGCCTCCTGCTCTAATAGTGCCTCCTGTGGGAAATGAGCATTTTAGAGGTAGTAATCAATGTATTGATTCTGAGAAGCTTATTTGACTCCGTCTTTAAGTTGCGAGGGCGTCAGGGGGGAATTGGAGAGTCAACATTAAAGGGTCATTGTGTGTGAAGGAAGGTGCTCTGAAAGTCATTTGTGTAAACAACCACGGTTGGGTCTTCTTCCTCATGCACAATGAAGCAAATAAATCAGATTCATCACATCATTATTGTTATTCTTCAGAGAATTAGCAGCTCCCAGTTTTCAAGAATAATTAATATTTCTCCTACACCCCCCACAGTTTTGGCTTGCATTATGCCCCTGGCTTTACAGTACTTCTGTCTCGGAATAATATTAATTTCCTGGCATTATTAATTAATTGACAAAAACAAAAATGGAAGTAATTGGGTTTGCAGAGAATGTAACAAATTTGGACCAAAGCAATCGAGGTCTTAAGTAAACATAACTGCTGATGTTTGCTTTTTTGGGTCCCGCAGATGTATTTATATAGAAAATATTATTTACAAAATTAAGGATTTCTTCCTCTTTGTAAGCTGTGCTCTATTGTTCTGAGCTCATTAAAAACCAGTTTGAGGACTGGTATTGATGTAACCATTTACTTTTTGCCACAAACTAGTAATATTTCATTTTACGTTCGAGGTCTGAAGACTTCATCGATTGAAATCACCACATTGGATTTGGGATAGAATTGCGTAGATGTGCTGTAAACACTGATTTAGAGCATATTTAAATCCTCTTTAGAGACAAAATACATTATGTTATGAATTATCAAACAGAGCTGAACATGAGGTTTAACTGTTCTATTCTTTACATTGTAAACAGGCCCGTGTCTAACGTAGAGTATTTCATGGTTTGTACTTGAATTAACAAACATTTTATAAGAAACTGCTTCACTGTGTGGCCAAACTCTTTTCTCATTAAAATTCACTCCAGCAATTAGTCTCGCAGTTGAAAGGAGTTGCTACAATCCCAGAAACCTTTGACAACAATGGTTTTTTTTTCTTTCTTTTCTTTTTCTTTTTCCTTTTTTTTTTTTAATAAAGCCAGTGTTTTGTATCGTCGACCGTTACGTGATATAAGCGTCCACCTTCAAAGCGAATTACTCGGTGATGTTCTATGTTATTTGCAGGGATTTCAAAGAGCCATCCAGGTTGCTGTGGTTGCTGAAAGGACGTCTGGTCTCGCAGCGATTCACAGGTAAGTGGAAAGCTTCAAAGATCTGCGGCAGTGGAGCGGAAACAGAACTATTGTTGTTTTCTCCAAACCCACAGCTAAAGCATCTTCTAATGAGACAATTAAAAATGATTTCTTGGACAGGAGAGGCAAGCTATTATATTGAATTATTACAAATACTTTGAACTGCAATGGCAGAGCCTTTTATGTTGATTAATTGGTCACACAGGGATCAGTTACAACATGAAACAGGTCTATATATAGTGTGTAATCATTTACAGTGGCAAACATTATATGTCCTTGTAGAATAAAAGTGAACACAATGCATTGTGTAATTTAAGTGCTGCGGTGAATATAATCAACTCTTTTTTTTTTTTTTTTGCGTAACTGTCAAGTGATAGTTTTGCAGAAACAGCAACAAAAACAGCTTAGCTTTGAAAGCTACCTCACATTTTCTACTTTTTTTTTTTTTTTTTTCCTAAAGAGCAATTTAGCTGACACCAGTACGGCGTAACACAAAAAACAACAACTGAAAAACTCCAATTAGACTCTCGTATGCTGACATAGTGTGCAGCTGGCTGCATGACTTGGTGTTTCTGTATGAGTAACTACAGTATAGTAAATATGTATGATGACATATCCCCCCCCGGGCATTCACTACTTTATACAATGTCAAAGTCGAGTCGTTGCTTTGCTGTCAATCAAAAACCACTTCATCACGCACCAAAAGAAACCAGCATCAAATGAAGAGAGGAGAGTCTGTCACTCAAAGTGTATAGACATGTAAATCATCCACAGTGCTGAGGTGTGTTTAGAGTCCCACTACACTCTGCGTGACCTGCCGCTGTCACAGCAGGGCTGCGTTCGAGTTGCTAACGTATCTCAATTACTTAGATTGAGTTAGTCACACAGGTACAGCGGCAGGTCATGGAAGAACAGTTCCCACATAATGATTTGCTGTTAATATTAGACTTCTGTCCCCGTGGGATTGTCACACTTAGAGCAGCTGGAGAAAATTACCTGCCAGCTTTCCGACGGGGAAGTGAGCTATATTTATTTATACCTTTTCCTTTTTTTTTTTTTCTTTCCTTCTCTTCTTTTTACAAGTTGACATGCTTTTTAAGTGATAATTATTCTGACAGCGATTTCCAGTCTTCAAACTATAGTTTTTGATGATAGATGAACGTGTCTGAAATCATGACACGGTTTAGCGGCGCTGGATGTCGCCGTGTTTGCGGCTGAATGTGTGACTGATTTGTTCAGCGATGTTGATTATTCATCGGTGACTCTCGCTGCTTAAACCTATGAAATTATTTTCTGCGCTATCTCCTTCGAGTACGGCTGCCCGGAACGGGATTTCTGTTTAATGATCTTCTTTGCCTTGAAATGAATTTGCTCTCCCAACCTCACTCTTGAGAGGGAACAAGTGGTGCTTTGGATGGAGGTTATTTAGATGTGGATTAAGCCGTAGTCTTTCTCTTCATTTATGCTCCGTTCGGATCATTAACTTGACCCCAACAGCAGAAGCAGAATAACATTTTTGATCGGTGTGGAAAACCACAAAAGAACAGTTAAAATTATCTTATTTGTCTGTGAAAGAAATGATAAAAAAAGCAAAAAAAAACCCTCGTATCTGTCCTTGTTTCTATATGAAGGAAAGAGGAAGCTATTTAAGGAGTGGCCTTCTTGACTTTTCGCTGAGTGCCGATGACAAGTTGGATATCTTAGATGCATAAAAATGCGATTTTGACATGACTTCAAAAAGAGAAGCATACGGATGAGGTGGACCCTCTGCCAACAGAGAGACGAGGAAACAGATGGGTTTTACACAAACAGCACAAACATCAAGAACACTGAGTTAAAGAGCTTGGCAGTCTCACTTGATGAAACAGTGAGGAATGGAGGCGCTTTTAATGAGCATCTCTCCTGTGATGCAGAATGTGAAAAGACAAACTGTTTCCTCTTAAAGGTGCAGTTATGGTTTGTTAGCTCTGACGGTTTTAACCAAATGTTGTTTTTTGTTTTTTGTTTTTTTTTTTTACTAACCTCTTGTGGAGTCAGTTGGATGCAGACAGGTTATAACACGGACACTTTGTGTTGAGATTCGCTTTGAGATTCGTGTTGTTATAATTTGATGAAATAATCAAGAGAAGCGTTGAATTATCCATCATCAACAAATAAATAAAACCTGTTTACTGCTGTTGATTTACGTCAGCGGCGGTTGATCAGCCAACAGATGGCGCCAGATGTAAGAGAAGGGGTCAGACCCGGGATCAGCACAGACAGAATCAGTGTTGAATCAGGTAATGATAGTTTATGTAACTACAGAGATGACATGTTGTTTTCTGTGTCACCGGTGAGCAGCTGCCGAGAGACGACGACTACACGTAAAAACCTTTAGTGAGGTCAGAATGAACAACAACTGCAACGCTATAATTATTGTTCTGACGAACTGTTTGCTTTGTTAAATAACAGAAAATAGCAAACGCTGTGCGTCACACTTTCCTAAAAGCGAGGGTGACATCTTCAAGTGGCTAAAAATATTCAATGTAGCGCTGGCGCTGATTAATCAGTTCATTATTTAATTGTCAAAATGTGTAAAAACAGATTTAAAAAAAACTATTTGATTAATTAAATATACGACTATTTGTTTCGGCTCTGAAACGTGTAGTTTTCTCATAAATCTCATAAAAACACCAGCTGCAATAAAAATGAAAATACTATTAATAAACTTGACAAATCTAATTTTTTTTTTGGCTGCCATCTTGACCACAAAGATAATTCAGTCAGTGGAGAACAGCTGATCAGGTTTAGTTACATCTAAAAAATAATAATAATAAAAAAAAGCTGAATATTGTGTAAAAACACTCATTAGAAAGCCATAAAAGGCCGTGGTGATGTCTTCACATAGCTTATTTTTCATGACCATCTGTCCAAAGCCCAGAGATGCTCATTTCACTGTTACATAAGACAAAGAAAAAAACAAAACAAAAACAGCACATACTCACATTTTAACAGGAGGAACTGGTGATTTTTTTTTTTTTTTTTCGGGCCTTTCTGCTTGAATTCTTCATCAAATCAACTCATTGAAAAATCGACTTAACTTTATAAAAAAAAAAAAAAAAAAAAAAATGACACGTTAGCGAAGTCATGTGAAAGACACCAGTTGCAGTGAAAATAGTTTCCTCTCTAATGAACTTGTCATCTTGTCTGTGCAGGAGGGAGACAGCATAGCATTTGAATAATTACTGTTTGTCTATAAATAGCAAAAAACGTGTGTGGTTTTTTTTTTTTTTTGTTCTTTCTCTTTCTTCAACCTGTGATGTTTAACATCCTGGCGGAGGTAGATGGTTTGTAGTGAAGTCTGTGATGACACCAACACACTCCTGATCTTTTCTTTCAGACAGTCGCTCACAGAAGATGATGGTGATGATGGCGGCGTGCTCGGGTCAATTATTTGAAGTGTGGCTCGCTCACTTTTAAAAGATGTTTTCGATTATTCACCCTGTGTGTGTGTTTGTGTGTGTTTGTGTGTGTGGTGGCTCTGTGCCATTGTGCTGTATTGTGCTGCACAGGGATATGTATGCAGGGCCACGGTTTCCCTCCCTACTTTTCTTCCTACCTTCCTCCCTCCTGGTGCTGATCACTCACAGGCTCTGTTGTTATACACACACACACACACACAGCACACCCACGGGTCATGTAATTGGATTCCACGGGTCCCCATTTTACAGTCCATTGCCATGTAATGAAATCAGTTATTTACTTTCATCATAAAATCTGATAAGGGACAACATCTGCCGGGGTAAAGTTTGAGCGACGACTGCACATGAATACTGATGTTTGCGATGTGTGAAATCTGGATCCTGCAGCACTGGCGAAGCCGCAAGCTGTTGCTGCTGCTGATGCCGCTCGTGGATCAACACTTGGTTGTAGATTGTAGTCATCATCTCGACCACCTCTAAGAAGAGGAGGCAATGTGTCTATATATATATATATGAAAACAGATATGACAATTTATTTAGTTATTTGTTTACCTTTAGCAACATAACTGAGCCTAGAGGCAAACGGCAAGTGGAAATCACTGCCTGCCCACGCCAGAGAGAGAGAGATAGAGAGAGATAGATAGAGAGAGAGAGAGAGAGATAGAGAGAGATAGATAGAGAGAGAGAGAGAGAGTGCAGCAAAGTGTCTTGTTTCTGAGTCTCTGCTCTGCTGTCTCATTATACCGCTGCTGTGCTGCTGGAGGACACTGAAGGACACAAGCGATTGAATTCAAGTGTTGTATATTCCCTGGAAACCAATCAAGAAAAGCCCCAGAATAATAATCCCTGTCCGCTGTCATGATTCATTTTTATTTTGTTCCATATTTTTCTCTGGCTTTTGAGTCACTCAGAAAGAGTAGTTCCAGCATGAAATCAATGTTCCATTAAAATTTAATGACCAGGAAGGGCTTAATAGTGGTGGAACAGATGCCTCTGCTTTTGATAACGCCGACATCTCAGGAACTCTTATTCAAAGCTTATATCGGTGTTGTCAGGTCCTCTGACTCCTTCCTGTTCTGTTTTTTTTTTTTTTTTTTTTTTTCCTGCTGTGAAAAACAAAAGAATATTGGCGTTTCTTTGCCTCGTAGCGGTGAAATTAGAAAAGTTGGTAAATTGACAATAAAAACTCATAAAATTCCTCAAACATTGACAGAGGAGACTCCAGCTGACAGCACATTACAGTCATAACTATAATTACTCGCTGTGTTAATGTTGACTAAAGGCAATGTATAAAAAAAAAAACACATCAGACTCACAAGTTTTCTCATTTAGGAAAAAAATAAATCAAATCAAGAAATGAGAGGACGTGTATGTTTCCTTGTGCTATTGTTTTTATTAACGTTATCATTGCTATTGTTGTCATCATTATTAATTGTAGCAGAACAAGATAAATCAAAACACCCCTCAGCAATCATGGCTTAAGTTTCTTCATACTCAGCTGGAACAGAGAGAGAAAGAGAGAGAGAGGAAGAGAGAGAGAGAAAGGAAAATCTTAATCAGTTTTTTTTCTTTGAGGACCATATGGAAGGTTTCAAGCAGCCAACCATATGTTGAAGGCTTTTGTCATGGAAATCATACTTTTTGGCACTTTTTCATTGCGCAGCCAAGCCGGGCACATAAATAAAAGAAAACAAGAGAAACAGAGAAATCATACAGAACATGATCAAATCTTTGAGAATACACAGAGTGTGAAGTTTTTTTGTTTGTTTGTTTGTTTGTTTGTTTGTAACTTACAACAGATAGCTTTTTTTTTAATCAAGACACTCCCTGATTCACGTGGCCACCCAGACTGCAATTGGTACCTGTATTTGTCTTTCTTTTTTTTTCGTTTTAATAAAAAAAAAAAAAGA
Organism: Polydactylus sextarius; assembly: GCA_016801845.1. Taxonomy (NCBI): domain Eukaryota; kingdom Metazoa; phylum Chordata; class Actinopteri; family Polynemidae; genus Polydactylus; species Polydactylus sextarius. Next base: position 7,193,461 of record CM028909.1, read on the forward strand.
GACATTATGAATAGAAAAAGAGCAATTAAATGTCTACATGCATTGTCATATTATTGCTGTGATATATTTACAAATATATTTACAAAATTATCAAAGAGGAACAATGTTTCCCTACATCATCTACAACTTTATTCGTTTTGTCAAATTGTGCCTCCTTTTTTTTTTTTTTTTTTTTTTTTAAACATTTCCACATTTGCTGCTTCCAATTGTTTTTAATGATCTCGGTACTTTTTATCTGCCTTATTAAAAACACAATCCCTGGGTTTTTTTTTTTTTTTTTTTTAAAGGAGGTACATTATAGCTCTAGTCCTGCAGTAAAATATAAAACTTATAAAAAAAAAAAATCTGTTGGAAATAACGATTTCCGCATTAGTTCAATAATACAGCAACGTGCCAAACGGTGTGTTGTTGTGCAAGTTAATCAGGAGACAGGTGGTTTGGACGCTCTCATGCAGTGATTCAGCTGTAGCACTTAGACGACCATTGACAGGATGACGGTGAAACAGGACAAACAGAGCAGAAACTACTTGCTTTTTTTTTTTTTTTTTTTTGGTGTGTTTTATGTTTTTTTGTGTGTGTGTGTATTTCAGGGTGAGCTCAGCATCACTGCGATCGTGTCATCCATTTGGAATATGCAAATAGCTGACAGTGCATTTGCCTGCTGGTGCTTGACCTTCCCCTTGGAGGTCGCTCACCGACTCAATTACGCTCCCTATCTGCAGTCTGTCCGCAAACACCTGTTATCCTCCCACACTCCGCCACCCTCCGCCAATCCCACTTCAGCACATCTCATCCTCGGTGCGTCTGTTTAGAAGCAGTTGGGGACGGTGGGGAGGGGGGACGGGTGTGGAGGGGTGGGGGGTGGGGGTGGGGGGTATGAGGACGGCTGGTGGGACAAATGATTGAGGGGAGGGAGGGAGGAGAGTGAAGTGCTTTGCAGCGCGTCATTTTATTCCAACAATCTTGAAAAACTTTTCAACCACGACAGCTCACGTTGTCGTTTCCATTACTGCTGGTTAGGAAACGTATAGAGTCGTCCTTATGTTTCCTCAGCAGGATTTATTTATTTGTTAAATGTTTTACAGCTGTATTTAAAACAGTCAATGAGCTGTTGTGTAATAATACTGTTTGTCTATGGCACGTCAGCTGCCTGAAGAGATTATTATTATTTTTTTTTTATACCTGGTTGTTCGTTAAAACATAAAATGAAATAAAACGAGCAGCTTCTTTCAGTCAATTCAACTCTCAGACTCGCTGTGTAAAGGATTGAGAGTTGCTAATAGTTACTGCATCACTATCATTATTGCTTTCGCACCTTTTGAAACCTCGGGTGGAGCTGGATTACACCTCCGTCGTTCCGCTCTCTAATTTTAACAATCGGGATAGTGTTAACGTTTTCATGGCGACGTCTGTGCGCGCATCACGTCAGCCACAATTATTTATTGCCTGAGATTTTAAAAAAGAGAAAAGAAGGAGCCAAACCTCCAGTCATGTGGAGGTGTTGGGTCTTTTTTTTTTTTTTAGTTTAGTTTTAGGAGGGGAAGGGGTGGGGGGTGAAACATCAAAATGGAGAATATTTTAGCGTTTCGTTTTCATCGTTTCTTTTTATTGCCCTAAATCGACTGAAAACAGGACGGCTGTGATTGTTACACATGTCAATTGCTGTGTCTAAAGTTATTGCCACTTAAAGCAAAAGTATTTCTGCATTCATTAGTTTTGTTTGTTTGTTTTTGTCGTTTTTTTGTTTTTTTTTTGACGTCCTCTAGCAACTGGTACTGTACATTGTTCCTCTTTAAAAAACTAAGTCCCATGGACTCTCTACAGTTTTCATGCATATAAACATTTTCTTTGAAGATCAGCAGCATCTTACAAGGTCAATGGATGTTCATTTTTTGTAAATTATAAACAATAAATAAATACATGATAATTAATAAACAAATAAGCAAGTCTTCAATAAATACAGAACAAAAATATTAAGGTAAATAAATAAATAATAGATAAATAAATAGATAAATAGGTCAGATAAATAAAGTATTTACATGATAAATAGATGGTATGCATCTAAACCGTGGGCGGAGCTTTGAGCGACATATAAAACAGACAAACAGAATAATTTGAGTCACTTTGTAACTGAGGGTGTGTGAGTCCATACCTTCACTCTGAGGTAACACTGGTGGTGGGGGGGGAGCACCTCAAACACTGGGTAAAGATTGCTTTTCTTGTTAAGACTGGACGATGCACCATAAAGGCAGCAGAGTTTGTTTTTTTTTTTATGCAAGCCACCATGGTGGAGGAAGAACAACAAGAGAGAGAGAGAGTTTTTCATTGCTATAGACAAGTCGACCGCGCATGGCACTTATAACGACACATCATTTGGTCTGGCTCTCAGTGTTTTGGTTTTTTTTTTTTTTTTGTCCAAGTCTGTACATCAGGGTGAGATTATGAATTTGATCAGACGTAGTGTGTGAAAACCTGTTCAACAGGCCTGTTTGTTTGTTTTTTTTTTAAATCACTGCTCTTTGAGGATTGAACTGAATGACCTATGGCCTATGATCTTGTATAGCTTATTGTAAATTATCTTTTTTTTTTGTTTTGTTTTGTTTTTGTTGAATACCCACAGTTACAAAGATGCATTTTTGATCAACAAGGGATAATAATAAGCACAAAAAAATAAATTTAGAAAAATCAAATACAAAAATAACATCCGTTGAATTGAAACATTGGTGTGGAAAAAGGGTTTGTTTGTTTTTTTTTTTTTCTTTTAACCTTTTAAAATGATCTCCCTTTTTTGCAAATACTGTCATAGTTCACATTTTCATAAAAAGTTCATGTTGGCAGTTGCAAAAGAATTCAATTCTTAGCAAATAAAAAGCAGCATAAAAATACAAGAGGTCATTTTGTCTCTAAAAAACAAAAGAACACTGTTAGTCCTTTTTTATGTGTTTTTTTTCATTTTGTCATTACTATTTGCTATAAAATATCAGGAATCTAAATATTATTACTATTGATATCAATATCATTATAGTCATTGATAAAAATTCACATGCCAGGCCTCATATATAACTGTGTAAGTGTGTGTGTGTGTGTGTGTCTGTATATGTGTGTGTGTGTGTGTGTGTGTGTTTCCATGTGCCCACATCCATCATCCATGTGAAGCACATGTTGCTTAATTGTGTACAACTATCATCTACAGTCTCTATTTGGGGGAAGGTTGTTTGATTGTATGTTTCTGTGGACGATTAGCTACTGTGCAGGGAAAAAATCCAGCATCTTTTGAAATTGTCTTTGCCATAATCATTAGAGTTTCTTCACGTAATCTCAGTGAAAATATTGCTTTCTAAAAAAAGGGAAGAAAAAAGGCATGGAGGGCAGAGTGAACAGGGTTATTGGTGGCGAACCTACAACAAGGGGTTCGAAAATTTTGCTTCTTTGCCTCGTGGTTTTATTTTTTTTTTTTTTTTTTTTTAGTTTTCTGATCCGGAGTCGTCTTCGTCTGCAGAGCCCTTGAAGCAAGCTGACTCGTAGTGCTTGTTCAGGTAGGACTTGAGAGCGAAGGTCTTATTGCAGCGCTTGCATCTGTAGTGCTTGAAGGCAGAGTGTGTTTGCATGTGGGCGCGGAGGTTTGAACGGTCAGCAAAGGCTTTGCCACAGTGGGCGCAGGCAAAGGGCTTCTCCCCTGTGTGCGAGCGCATGTGACCTTGGAGGAGCCACGGCCGGCTGAAAGCCTTGCTGCACACATCGCACTTGTGCTTGAGGTCGTGGGTGAGGATGTGCATGGCCAACGCCGGCATGGACACGTACACTTTGTTGCAGGTGGGACACTTGCGGGCCATCTTGCTGTCCAGGCTGCGATGCGTCTGCTTGTGTCTGCTGAGGTTGGAGGAGGTGGCGTACGTCTTGCCGCACTCGTTGCAGGTGTGGCGAGGCGTGCCGGCTCCCCTTTCCTGAGCGCCGGCGTTGGCGCTGCTGCTTCTCGAGCTCGCTCCACGACTCTCGGTGTCTCCCTTTCGCCTCGAGCGCCCGTCAGAGATGAAGAAGGCATCCATGGTGTAACCCTCGGCCAGGGCCTCCGATTCACCACTGTAGAAGCCCCTGGCGGTCATGCCAGACTGAGGGCTGTCGGGGTGCTTCAGGTCGGGGTCGCAGTACTCCCCTCCACTGCTCACCTGGGTGTACAGGGGGTCCGACACCGGCGACGCCAGCTTGTGCTCCATCTTCTTCTCCCCCTGGTATACAGATGGCGTGATGTAATCCTGGATGTAGCCTGGATGAGAGACACACGCAAACACAGTTGGCCAGGGGTTGTGATGGATAAGGACACAGTGACACTCTGGTGATTACATGATTATCATGTTGGATGATTGCCCTTCGTGAAATAGTGAAAGGGTGAGTGGCAGCTCGCAGCTAATTGCATTTTTTAATTATTATTATTTTTTTTTGCTCCTCCAGATCTCACAGGTTGTACACACAATAGTGCAGTGATGCAGGGAAACATGATGCACATTTTACAGTCAGGATAATATCTCATCACAGACATGCATATTAAATCCCCTCTTAACTAAAGTACCTTATTGATTAGTTCTCCTTGTTCTGTCTCCATGTTTGTTTCAAATGGGATTAAATCATGTTATTTCTTCAGAAATTACACCTTCAAACAAGTTCCACTGCTGATTAGGCAGACTTTTCTGCATTAATTACAGTTTGTGTTTTGGTTTTGAACCAGATCTACTTGTTGGATTTCATGCTGCTTCTTCAGGCTCGATGCAGCAAAACACAACGCACTACGAGTGATTTAAATGTCCCTCCACCTCCTCCCCCCCAAACTGTACAGAGCATGATTTCAGAGAGATATATTTTTGTTGGCATCAGTCTTGTCTTTCCTTTCCCTCCAATGCAGCTCAGTGCCAGAGGAGCTAAAAGGCTTCCTGGCAGCTAAATGCGTCCAAACAGAACTCGATATTTATTCGTATGCTGCAAATATCAGGAGCTGAATAAATGCTAAATGTATTTTTTTTTTTTTTTTTGAGCATCGGTTGAGCATGTAAGAACAAATATAAAATGTGGTAAACTCCTTTTCCTGGGACAAATAGTGCATAACTGCAGAAAAAAGCCATTCCTAAGCACTGTGTGCAGCAAGCAGTGGAAATTAGGTATTGACTGCTTTTTAATGAAATTCAAAGTTTTGAACTGATCAATAGGCTATCATCTGTAAAATAGTGCAGCTGTTAGAAGAGTCGAGAGCTGGAGAAGATCAAGTATCTGCGACACACAATAATAGTTTATTGAGCACGGCGGCGTGCTGGAGGACTGATAATGTGAGATGCGCGGCGTCGTACGTATTGTTTGTGAAGAGGGTCACCTGCCCACGGCGAACACGCTGAAGAGCCTTCAAGAAACAGGCCATTAAGAAATCAGTTGAAGTGCTCTCTTTACTACAGCGTCTCTATTCCCAAGGGTTCCTGTTCACACACCCACTTTGTCAAAGACACGACCGTGACACCCGCGGACCGGGAAACACCAGGCCTGTGCACACATTATTATGCTGCCCTGCATGAGTTCACGGTCCTAAACTACACAGATGGTGTTTTCATCCTCGGAGAGAGAGCAACACTTTTCCTCCAACAACAACAAAATGAATGAATGAATAAATAGATTTTTAAAGTTAAATTCTTAAACATAATAATTATATTCCTGCTGAAAAGCTGCAGAAACAATAAGTCATAAGACAAATCCACCTGTTCTACACTGTAAATCCTTTGCACCGATTACGTCAACATGCTCGTCTTTTTTTTTTTTTTTTGCTCTCCTTTAACAAACCGAACGGCGTCAGTGTAAGCTGAGTTGTTTACTATGTTTCAATTACCCAAGGTCAGACATGGAGCTCATCATTTAGGACTCACGCTGTATCAGCCTTTACAGCTCATAGACTCATTTCTCTAATGCAAAGCAAGCATGTAATTAATGGACCCTCTCAGCCACCCCTCTTTGTTGTTCAACAGACACTCAAGTCAAATGTCTCCACAATGGTGGAAAGAAAATCTCCTGGCACGGCAGAAGTGCTGATGTTAGGTATTTCAGCCTCGCTGAGAATTTCCCTTTTTTTTTTTTTTTTTTAGGACTCAGCATGAAAAGGACGACTCCTTTTGTTCGAATTTAACATGGAGCCTTATCGCTCTTTTCTTCTTTTTAATATAACGCTTATTTTTCATGGTGTTGAACAATAGATTGAGGAACAATAGAGAGTGACTACAACTGTACAAATGGTTTCTTTAATAATACTGTAGGAGGAAATCTAAACAACATTTATTACAAGCTACAAATGTGAATAAATATATTACATATGTAGATATGTTTTTATTTCATCTTCACTCAGCAGCTTGTTCTGATTTTACAAAACCAGAAATAAAACATCTTTTTTTTATTTTTATTTTTTATTCCTGATGCATCTAAATTAAATGCGACTGAATAACAGGTGGGCATCTTCACAGCGTTTAGCAGTTGACTGTGAATCCTGTCGCACCGTGAAAAAAAAAAAAATCCCAACAAATCACAACAAAGACGCACACATGGCCCCCTTTTTTAAAACGTGGCCACAAAATGGAAGCGGCGAGCTTAAAGCAGAGCGTGAAAGTGAAGGTCGCCTCCGAGCGCCGACCGACCGACCGACAGACTGCAGCTTAGCGTCGGCCGGTCCGTGTGTTGTTGACCACAGTGCAGCTATGTGCCTTTCTTCATGTTTACTGTACAACCTCTTGTCACGTGACCAGCCTCATTGCTGCCCCAAGCATTTTTGTCTCCTTTTTCTCCTTCCCTTCGCTGTCCCCTCAGCTCCCCACCTCCCTCCCGGCTGTACTGTACAGTGTGTAGATGTCTCTAGTGGCGACGATAGGCCTGCACGGCTGAAACTCTAACCCCTGCTAGTTTTCAAATGCCCGGAAGGAAGAGAAAGATGTAGTGGAGCGATGGGGGTGGGGAGACTGTGCATGCTCCATTTGGATGGGAAGAGGGGGGCAAGGGAGGATCGGACCGTGATGGGAACTCAAGGACAATAACAGCTAAGGACAAATGTATCATCTGATACTCATCTCTCATATTCATGAATTTTTTAGTACACATGATGAGCAGATATAGTCAGTTTATGCGTGTTCAGCTACAACGGGGTTGGTGCAGTCATACACATACGTAACAGGAGCTTCTGATTAGACACACGTTTTGTTCCCTATTTACATAAGCTAATCCGTGGCTGTGACCTGAATTGTGTCTGTCCTTCGCTAGAGTCAAAAAACAAAAGTCTGGGAGCGCAGAGATGGGGGGTGGGGTGCCTGTGGAGAGGATTACATACAGGATACTGATGCAAAAAAAAAAAAAAAAAAAAATCAGCTGGTCGGACATTAATTTACAATCTATGAGGATGTTAATAGAAAATCTCACCAAATGCACAAAAAAAAAAAAAAAAACACAAAAGCGGAAGCCATCTGTGCTAAGTGTGTGAAATCAGCAGCGGAGATTTCTACATGCAGGCAGGAGCTGCTGGCACATCTTTAACCGGACTAGTGGAGGCATGTTAACTCACCATTCTCACTGAGACGAACCCCGAGGCTGGTCACCGAGTCTGTGATGGAGCGTGCAAAAGTGAACGAGTCGTCCAGGTGGTGATGATGATTGGATGTGGCCACATTGGACGAAGAGAAATCATCAAGCTTGATCTTCTTCACCAAAAATGAGCGGGGCATGTTTCAATGGATAAAAACACTGAGCTGAGAAAAACGCATGAGAGGAAATTTAAAAAAAAAAATAAATTAAAAATATTAAAATAATTTCAAAAAAAAAAAAAAAAAAAAAAAACACACCTCAGAGGAAGCACAAGAGCGGAGCTGGTTTGACTTGACGGTAATCCTTAACGGTTAAACGGTCAAAAAAAAAACATAAAGATAAGAAAGAAAATGGAAACCAGTGGAGAACAAGGGCTGACGGCAATGCTGTGTGATACTCTCTGGCTCCCCCAGCTTTCCCCAAGAAAAATAAAAAAATAAAAAATAAAAGCGATCCTGTTCAGCACTGGATAGCTCCTGTGATGCAGCAGGCTTAAGGGACCAGTGAGGAAGAGAAGAGATGGAGACAGACAGAGAGAGAGTGTGAGAGAGAGAGAGGAGAGAGAGAGAGAGAGAGAGAGAGTCAGACTAGCTGAGATCAGCAATCACGCCAGCCTTTATATGGGACACAGGCAGTGGAAGATCAGGTGGTGCTGCGAAATGGAGCTGCTTAGCTTTAATCCATCAAATGTCCCCGGGGACACACATCAAATTACTACTGAACCGTCTGTGCATTCGCACACAGACAGAGGAGAAAGAACACAGCCAGACCCCCACTGCCCCCACTGCTGCCCCCCACTCCTCTTCCTCCTCCTCCTCCTCCTCCTCCTCCCCAACCTCCCCCTCCTCCTCCTCCCTCTTTCACCCCGCTTATGCTCCATGCTCGGAGGAGGAGTAAAAGAGGAGGGCAGACAATGGAGATGTGGATGAGAGCACACTCAGTGTCCTGTCCCCCATTGTTTTCAGATGAAGTGGCACAGTTTATGTTTGCCTTGTACAGGCGCTGCCTCCCTCATGTCATCTCTGTTACCTCAAACAGCCTCAGATCTCTCCTCCTGTCCCCCTCTCATCCACACACACACACACACACACACACACGTACACGTACACATACTGTTGCTGTGTGTTCACAAGCAGAACACACACATTACATACAGTACAGTTACAGCACAGGTTAGCTGAGTGTCTGAGCTGAGCTGGACCTCTTATTTCAAAGCTGCGCAGGATACCAGCACTGTTGATGAGCGGGCGATCGGGGGAAGTACAAGTGCTGCACCGCTCGTCTCTCTCTCTCTATCTCTTTCTCTCTCTCTCTCTCTCCCCCATTACCGCTGCACAGATGTGTGTCCTGCCATGCGTGGCAGTGAATTATCTGATTAATTAATTACATCTTTTTTGATTAGGGTGAAATCTAGAATTAGATCCGTTCTCGCTAAATTGGCTGCATATCTCTGCGTCGGTTTGTATTTTGTGTGTGTATTCATTAGCTCGCTCTGTGAATTTTATGCTACATTATACATCAGGTTTTTCGTCATCGCTCAACAGTTGTTGTTCTCTGTTGTGTTTTTGAATAAATTAAAAGTGAAATATTCATACTGAAAAGGGGGGAAAAGAAAGTTTTCATGTGAATCTGAAATTTTATTTCACCTGTTTGATTCAACAACATCATCAGCTGAACAAACACTTAATGATTCATCAGCAACAAAATTAACAACCTCAGCTTTTATTTTCATATTATTATCACATATATCACAGACAGACTCAAAGGATCAAGTGTGAACATCTGAAACATCACAGATCTATTGTTTGTGGATTTTCTGTTTGTGTTTTTAAAGCTGCGTGTTTCTCAACAGTAACCGAGGCATCAGATAATCCTCTTTGCAACATGTGATTATGCGCAACTGTGTGATATTTTTAGCCTATAAATGATAGAAAATAGAGAAAAATTGCCTTTTTTTTCACTTACCTAGAAACCATAAATCAGCAGGTTTGAAACTAAAGATATTCAATTTTCAGTCAAATAAAACCAACAAAACCTGAAAATTCACACATTTTAGTAGAAAACATCACTAGAGATTAATTCTCCGTCTCAGTTTTATATTATTTATATTATTTACACTCATATCAACCGTTTAGATAGAATAAGTAGTTATATTAGTAACGTTATGAATTTTAAAGACCACTTGTGGATTCTCTCGTTCGACCTTGAGATAAAAGCCTCAACCTCTGAGGTGTTTCCTGCATTTTGTTCTTTTCTGTGTTGATCAAGCTCCTTAATGTTGAACGTGCTTATAGATTTATCTGGGATGTCGAGGGTCGCCCCTCCACCCCCCCACCCCTTCCTCCTACTCACCCGGGTCACTGCAAATCATGGCAGCCTCTAACGGTGACCCTGCAGACCCCGCGGCTCAGATGCGGCAGGTTTCAGGAGGGGACGGTGTTAAATCAGCGCGTTGAGGATTTATCACATGTATGTGATTGTACATTACAGGACGAGTTCACGTTGCTGACGCAGAGCCAAGCTCGCAGCGTTAGAGGCAAGGACGAGAAAAGGTCAGGGGGAAGGATCGCTGGCAAACACGCTGAGCTGTAGTGAAGGTTTTTTTTTTTTTGTTCTTGTTCTTGTTTTTGTGGTTGAATATCTCCTTTAATATTAAGAGTCTCCTTGTGAAGTGTTATCTCTCCGGCAGCCATAAATTCAGTTGTTTAATTATCTAATTGCACCTGTTTTTGTTCAGATACGTGTAGTTTGGTGCAGAGATCTTGATTTTTTTTTTCATGATGGGGAAAAAAAAAACTGTTAAATTATTCTCGAGACTTTATTTCACAGAGCAGGGAGGTTAAATGAACAATGAACCTTTCTCGACTGATATTGAACTCTTTCAGCATCTGTTCAAACCCGCAGTCAGTATCTTCCTGAACTACAGTTCACCTCTGACAGCAGCTCTCATTATTCTGCTCTTTGTACTCAGTGGAGCTCAGCCAGTTTACTGACTTCAAAATCAAAACATAGCCTGCATCAATATGAGAAGTCCAAGGAGTTTTCACTTGATATTTATGTGTCGATAGCAGAGCTGCTGAGAAATTCAATTAGGGCTGCAGCTGACGGCTTAATTCACTGATAATTTTATAAATTCATCAATTGATTGTTTTACCATCACATCTTTATTTGATATTAATTTTAGATTAACACAGGAGGCAACAAGTTCTCTAATAGGAAACACTGAAACCAAAAAGTACTCGGCATACTTTTTCTGATCGATTGACGAAATCTGACTTAACCTGTTGTTATTGTTTTACCAACATCCTGCCGTCTAATAGTGATTGAAACTAAAGTCACTAAATGTCTTATACGTATGTTGTTTTTTATTGCTACATAGCTCATATCCAGATCTGTTTTCTAAATGTTCAGTTATTGTTACATGTTTAAAAACATGAGGTTTATTACAGGTTGTGGCTAACTGGTTAGCATGCTATCACCAGCAGTAGAAAAAAAAAAAGGAAATTTAAGTAAAATAATTGGAAAGTGACTGGAGACAGTTCAACCTAATTAAGGTTGATTCACTAAATCTGACTCAACTTGTTGTGTTATTGTTGTATCAAAACTGCTGCTGTGTGAGTAACTAATTAAAACTAAAGTCATTAAAGGTGATATTTGCATGTTTCCACTATTGTTGTTTTGTTTTTTGTACATTTGTCTTTTTATACCATGTATGAAAAGCCATTAAAAGTGCTAGATGTACGTTTAACAGTGTGAAATAAATGTTTCTTTAGCCATCGTAGAAAAACAAGCTAGCTGGTTAGCATGCTAGTTTCAGCAGTACAAAAAGGGGAAATAAAAGCAAAATACTAAGAATATGGCTGGAGACGGTTCAACTAAAGGAATTAAATGGCTGATTATTTTTCTAGTTGATTGACTGAACTGGACCTAACCTGTTGTGTTATTGTTTTACCAAAACTGCTGCTGTCTATATAACAGATGGAAACTGATGTTGTGTTACATTTGTACTCGGAAGGCGGAATTTCAGAGTTCCAAGTCGGGAAGTTTTAACTAGAACAGCCCCCGAAGTCGGATTTCCGACCCAGAAAGTCGGAGAGTCCTCACCACCCCCGAGTTGAATCAAAGATGGCTGCTCTGTAGCAGAAGCTCCTGTAATATTCTGTTTATTAGCACTACTGACTAGTTTTTATTGATCTAAATCACTCATACACTTAGTATTGTTCGCTGTCTATATATGAAAATTTTGCCATAGTGTAATTTACATTTTTCACGTTGTATACATGAACTATAACACAGGCCGTGCTAACAATGGCTAACAATATCCTGGTAGATCGGTGCCTGTTAACGGATTAAAACGCTCTGAGTGTCGGTGACTAGAGGTTTCTGCCGATCGTCAACCAGATTGAGAGGATGATCGACGATGTTGTTTGTTTTGACGTTATATAAAACACACACTGCTACAGCTGTGCAGCCACATCCACTGTGCTCTGGATCAGTGGATTGGCAACTTTTCCAACTTTGTAACTGGAACTGTGACGTCATTCCCAGCTCCGAGTTCCAACTCCCGAGGTAAATGGAACGCATGGTAATGTTAAAAAGATCTAACAAAACAAGTCAGTAAAGGTGCAATATACTGTAAATGGTTTGCTAACAGCCAGAATGCACATGTAGCAATTTTAATGACTTATATTGTTTTTAAGTATGAAGTAAATGTTGTTTATTGTTTATTACGTTTAAAAACACAAGCTAGCTTGTTAGCATGCTAACATGAGGCTATAATTGATATAAAAGCAAAACAATAGGAATCTGTCTGAAGACGGTTCAACTAGGATTTAAAAGTGATGCTGTTAAATTAAACAGTTGTTTATGCTAATGTTTGCATTGCAGTGATAGCGAAAACCTACACATAGCACCTTTAAAATTTTGTTTTTCTGAATCATGATACATTTTTTTTCAATTAATTTTTCATGTTTGATATTGAAAAAACACTTGACATAATGGAGGAAGACATTTAACACAGACATTTAACAGACATTTAAGACGTTAACTGGTGTGTTTACAGTATATTTAGGTAAAATGTTCAGTTTTTTTGCCTGATGTTCATTTGATTTAATTGAATAGTTGTGTCATTCCACCACAGGTTGGCCTTTAAAAGGATAACAGAGTAATTTAGTGCGACAGGTTGGCTACAGGTTAAACAAAAGGAGACAAGCTGTGATTGAAACAATGTTTCAGGTTACGATCTTCCAGCTGCTTCAAACTCATTTCCAATTGTTTCCACAGCCTCCTCCGCCTCATCCCGGAGCTCCAGTCCACTTACGGCCCCCAGACTCCCTCTGACATGTGGTCACTGCCTCAGGACGTTACCATAGAGACTGCCCCACCACCATCGCCGTCGCTGCTGCCACTGCCGCCCCTCCACCCCCTCGGGCTGGAGGAGGAAAGGTTTTTTACTTGGGCCCTGCTCCGGTCAGATGGTCGGGGGGTGTGTGAGGCGGTGATACAATCAGCTTCATTAACATCCTGTATGGCCCTCCAGGGCTATGGAGACGAGCTGACCAGCGAATGAATGAAGTCAATCTAGTTGATTTGTTCGCTCGTACCTTTTCACAAGAGACTCCACCGACAGCTACCCCATCTACTGAGGTTTATTATCTCTATTTACAGACATGTGAGGTCTGTGTAATCATTTAGCACCTGGAACAAAAAAATCAAAGCTAAACAAAAAATATGATTTAAAGTCTCATAATAGACGCTGCTTATATAAAGACACTCTGAGCTTGTTGGAGTAGGTGAAGAGAAGCTAAGAGTCCATTAGGCACAGCCATCTATAATTCACCTCACTCTTGCTTACTGGGTCACTTCACCGAGGCTTTTTGAGCTGCTACAGTAGCAGACTGTTGTGCTCTGTGCAAATAAAAAGAGCCGATGATGATTTAAGACTTTAACATTATGTTTAAGATGCAACCAGTATTAATTAATTCATTTTTATTCCAAAACTCTTTATTTATGGCTGCTTAATGCATACATTTGGCACAAATGATTTCTTTGTTTTGTTTTTGTTTTGGTTTTCCATAGAAACTTATCAGAGATGTCTCAGTGAACAAGGTCATGAAGGCAATATTTAACATTTTACTGTGAAGTCCCAGTCCAACATAAAGTCTGAATGGACCTTAACAGCCTCCCCAGCCGTACTGTAGCTAATGCTGTTTGGCAGATAGTTCAGTGTATCACTCATGCCCTATTTGGCTTGTGTCTGCCTGTTGTCCTGTATGCATCTCGGGAGCGTGTGTGCATTTGTTGTCCATGGGCAACTGTTCAGTAAATAGGGCAATTAAGTGTGAAAAGCAGAAAGGAGCTAGCATGTTCCTATCTCTTTGGTGGGGGAGATAATTTATGCTAATAACATCTCTACCGCTCAAGCTGCCCAAAAATGATAGCAGACCCTTTTGGCTTCAGAAGAATCTTTTCATCCTCTTGGAGAGAAAAAAAACTGGTTTCTCAACACCTTGCAAATAAGACAGCTGTGTGGCAGAGAATGAATCTCTCTCTGTGCCTTTCATCTCCAGATGATAATCTTTTCTCCTTCACTGTCTTGTATGGTGCATGTTTGTTCTTCATTTAGCCTGTGGAATACTTGAAACCTAGTCCCCCCACCCCCTCTCCATCTCCTCCCTCCTCACTCTCTTCCAACCCTTGCACACAATCAATCATCATTTTTCCTTCAGTGGCTGTCATAGGAAGTCGCAGCTTGTGTGAATGTATTACTGTAAATAGTATCCTATGCATGAATGATGTATCGTAATAATACTTAAACCCAAGCTCTGTATGCTGTACATGTAGCATAAATTCCTCTATCATACTGAGGAGGACAGTGGCTGTGCAGAGCAGGGGCCATGATGGCAGTTCAATAAATAACTTCAGTGAAAGTGGGAGCAATAAAACATATGAAATCTCTACCAGCTACTCGCTATCATGCTCAGTGAGGAGCCCTCATGTCAGCCGCTCAGAGCAAACGTGTCAGCTACCAAAGCTAAGATCATTTCTTTTATGTAGCCTGATCTGAATGTGTGTTACAGTGTTTAACATTTGTTCTTCAAGGAATAGTTTGGCATTTTCTGGAAAATGCTTTGCTTTCTCGCCAAGAGCTGGATGAGACGGTCAATACCACTCTCCTGTCTGTACAGTACGGGTAATAGTGTTGGGTGATGACACATCACTGCTCTGGGTTCAGTGCAGGGTTGATGTTTGGTGTGTAGAGAGACGGGAAGAAATGTCCAGAGTTGCTTTAAATGCCAACGTTCACTAACAACCTGCTTTTGTGCAGAGTTTGAACCTGTTAGCAGTTAGTAAATATCTCCAATATTTAGACATAACTTAAATGATTAGTTCTGGCTAATTTATCTTAGCATAAACTCTGCATATGGGGAAACAGCTAGTCTGACAGTATAATCTCCAGAGTTGTTTTACATGTTAACGTTAGCTGCTAGAGAGTCTGCACAAACAACCTGGAGTTTGAACACAACAGCGTCACTGAGGACATGACTTTTGCAAAGCCGTGTGCAGGCTAATGTGAAGTTAGCAGTCAGAAAACATCTCCGATATTTAGACTGACCGAGTAATTAATAACTTAATAAATTGATACTGGCTAACTTAACTTAGCATAAACACTAGAAATGGGGAAACCACTAATCTGGCAGTATAACGGTGCCAGTTATGTTTTAAGTGCCAAGGCCCAGCGTTTAAGTTAAACTTGCTAAACTTTGTAAAATGCTGTTTTTTACCCTGCTGCAGATGTATCACTGCTCTGGGTTGGATGCAGTGTTGATGTTTAGTGTGTGGACAGAGCAGTTTTACATGCTAACATTAGCTAACATTAGCTGCGTTTACAGCATCACTAAATGTGAAATTAGCTATTAGCAAATATCTCCAACATGTAGGCTGCAGGCTGGGTAATTGACATCTTAATTAATAGATGCTGGCTAACTTAGTTTAGCATAAACATTGAAAAATTTGATAAACAACCTGTGTTTTTGGAGAGTTTGAACACAACACCAATCTGTGTGTAGGCTAATGTGAAGTTAGCAGTCATCAAATATCTCTAATATATAGTCTGACAGTAATTAATAACTTCATTGATTAGTTCTGGTTCTTCTTAGCTTAGCACAAACACTGGAAAACCACTAACCTGGCTGTATGACGATAAGTGCAAAACTCCCAGTGTTAGCATGCTAAGCTAAATTATCCAGCCATTCGTGGTAGATTCTTATGCTCTTTTCACTTAATGCTCAATAAAACCATATTTAAAGTTTTCCTTTAACTCAGAATGAGTTTGTCGTGGATTAGCATTGAATTTGGCTTCAATTTCTATTTCGTTCACAGCAGAAGATGTTCTACAGGAGCGTTTAGTTTCATTTTCTAAACGCAGTAATTAAACCTTAACTGTAGCAGTAATCATCACACCTTGCTCTGATTTATTGAGAAATAATTGTTCAGATAATCTTAGTCTAAATTAATTGGGTTAATTAATCACCGCGGTGTCCTCGCCCTCCCTCTTTTAAATAAAGGCATTGTAGGTCTCTTCACATTATGTTTCATCTCGAAGGTCAGAGCAGTGGGTAATAGACTGTCGTTTCCAATTTGTACTTCCACCCAAAGGAAGAGCAAATGCATTAGTGAGATGGTATCAAGCCTGTTTAAAATTAGACAACAAATGGTGAGATCTGCATGCATGTAGCACGGATGGAGCAGCAGCAGCAGGAGAAAGGGCTTGCAAATAATTACACACCAGTTACTCATTTTCTTTTTGAGGATTCACTACACCTGTTTGCAGCCAAGGGGACAAACAAAGAGACCAGTTCCTGACAACATGGAGCAGAGTGTCTGTGTCTGTGTGTGTGAGAAAGAGGAAAAAAAAAAAAAGAAAAGAAAAGAAAAGAAACGTACGACCAAACAAATTTTCCACCAGGTAACACTGAGACAGGCGTTTTTTCCTCTTATGTGTTTTTCCTACTGGTGCGTGTCAGAGAAAGAGAGGTGAGATCAATTTCCACAGGATTAGGCTGCCTGGGGAAAATTATTGCTTTTTCTAATACTTAGTAACAATTTTTCAATTTCCTGTGGTCTTTGTTACTCTCAACATTTTTGCAAATGAGCAAAACAGAGGCAAGCGGCGTTACTGCTCTGCGAACTTCACCTTGGGACCAAGCATCATTTGCATATATATTGAGAGCATACGTTTTTGGTTTATAATAGTCACCATTCTGGGGTGGGGGCAGGGAACTGGGGGCGGCTGGCAGGCTTTCTGTCACCTGTTATGAGGCCCTTGTCCATGAACATCCCTGGGAGACGAAAGCAGGCGATAATTACGGTGCTGGAACTAAACTGGTGTTGCTCTCTCCCCTTCACACATTGTTTTAAATCTGAAGAGGGGGAAAAAAAAAAAAGTAAAAACAAAGACTGGCTCCGGGGCATGTCTTTGTTTCCGAGCTCCCAGAGAAAATTTCAGGAGGCTACGCAATTCACAGAAAATGAAATTAATCTATCGGCACAACACTGATCCCGTGGTGATTACAGTTTTAGCCCGGCGTTAATAAATCCACTCACACGTTCCACTCTTTGCACTTTCGCATCGTGCAGGGTCTAACTAACTACATCCAGGCAGATTCAGAGGAGATGCACTGCAGATGGTCACATGACAAATAGCTTTATTGCCCTGTTATGGAGATTTGAATCATAATTGAGTGTCTCTACAGTGATGTGTGCTCTTGGTATGACTCATAGTGAGTCTTTTGCTAGAGGACAGATGAGCTCTGTTGCTTCTACTTCAATCTGCCGCCCCATATTTAGACCTCACATCACATCTTTTTTAAACCAGCCTCAGCTTTTTCTCTCTTTTTTTTTTTTGCCTGAGCATTTTGTGACAAGATTTACGACTGAATAAAAAGAATATTTAACACAGATTAAACACAAAAATTGTAAATCTCTCTTAAGAGAAATCAAATTTAATTTCCCAAATTGCCCTCATGATCTATTTCATCGCTTGTAACAATCAGTTTTATCGGCAATAAAAAAAAGGAAAAAAAAGTTGAATAAAGAGTAATGTGAGCGTGCATGTCTGCACACTGATGCATGTGCAACACGCATCGCTGCTTTTTGTGTGTGTGTCGAGCGCTTTTCAAAGGGCATGCTTTTGTGCAGGCACAGATGATGCAGCTGGCAGAAGCATGACTATTGCTGGAAGCACGTCCACGTTGGCACACTTACAGAAAGCCCTGGCTCCTGGGTCACACTCTATATAGGCTTCATAAAGGCTGCCTGCCCGTCTGCTGTCTGGCCCATCGATAACGGTGATGATGGGCAGACTGAAGAAAAAAAAAAACCAAGAAAAAGAAACCGCTTCTTAAGTCTGAGATGAAACGAGTCAACGGAGAAAGATAGCGATAGTGTTTTTTTTTCCTTTTATCTTGTGTGATAATAAATGAGCGTTTCGAGATTTTAAACTCAAAAATCAAACCCAGTTGTGTAATTTTTAAACAGGATCAATCATGTTTGTATGTAAAGATAGCTCAATTTATTCTATAATTGCCTGATAAATTAACCAGCACAGACACCTGTCAAAACAGCAGACAATCTCTGTGAATCCACCTCCCAACAGGCTCATGTTGATGGGCTAAGTTGGTAATGACAACTCCCCAAGTCTGTCCCCTCGGGCTGAAGGATGAGAGCACCATAGACTTCTCTTTTCCCATCCGTCCCTATTAGGATAATGCATCAAATAGACATTTTAATTTGAAGTTCATTTTCTCCTCAAGGCTGTGTAAATGTCTGCGAGCATGCGTTGCTGGAAGAGATAACCTTTCTTTTGCAGGATGTGATCTTTTTTTTTTTTGTGTCCTAATGAAATGTTTGCTTATCGTTTGTGTTCCTTTTTAGCCGAGCAGCAGCAGGAGGAAGAGTACAAGTGTAAATTCTTTGGCTTGAAACAACAAAAAATAAATCGTGATGTTTCATTACAGAGCTCCTCCTCCAGCTTGTGACTAAAAACAAAACAGCAGATGACTCATTGATTTCCACAAAACAAACCAAATTGCCAGCAGTGGTACACCAGTGTGACTCTGAGGAAACCTCATCACTCAGCAGTTATATTGTTGTGCACCCGGCGACCTCCTTTTTTCAACCTAGCTAGTGTGACGATAACGTGCGTGAAATGAGCGCCGAGTCCTGCCAGCGGTGCCTGAGCCCTCGCAGGGCCCGACACCTGCCTGCGCTCAGCTGTTCCTGCCACGCTTGACCGCATGTGGCTAATAAACAGACCTGTCCTTATCACTGGAACTCCATTAACGGGGGTCGCAGTCACCTGAATCCCTCGCTGGGGCGACAGCAAATTACAAGGCAAATGTAATGGGTTTTGCTATATTGCCACACACTGAGATAGTGAATTACACCAAAGGCCTGATGTTATTACATGTCCCCGGGACGCTGGCTCTGTGTTTTATGATGACTACAGTGAAAACCAGGTCAGTGCTCAAATTGTCATGGTCTTCGCCTCCATTGCTCCAGTTCTATCTATCATATCCATTCAGAGAGAGAGAGAAGGGGGGAGGGGGGGCAAAGACGTGCAGCAGGTCGTACACTTCACATGTCGGACCAACGTCGAGCACTTCAGACAAGTGTCTCAGTCTGCAGCCTCGCACACAAGACACCAAACGTTATTATCTGCAGGCACTGACAACAAGTTCTTGAAAGAGAGAGAGACACAAAAGCAAAGTGATTAATCAGGTGTAGCTCCAAGAGACCTTAAAGTGGCTGTAACTGATCTTTTACACCAACAGTATATCAAATTACAATGTGAAAACAAAGTGACAGTGTGAAAGGGATTGTTGGTAAACGATGAACCTACAGAGAATTATCAGCTGAATCTGCAGCTCTGCTTCAGCTTTATGGAGCTTTATAAAGAGTGTCAGCTCATTAGTTTAGCTGTCCGCTGCGTAAATTTACTGTTTTTGCTTCACTCTCGCTGCTCGTGTAGCGTCACTTTTACCACACAGTTCACAACTACATGAAGTATTTAGCAACTAAAGAGACAGATTTCAGATTTTTCCTCAGGAGGTGGTCTGAGACTGAAATAAAATAAGACAATAAAAACAACAAACTGTGGTCCGATCAGTCAGGACTCCTGCCGTTTGTTTGTCGAGCAACGTAAACAGTTTAATTTAACCGAGTAAAGAAAAAGACATTTGTTTGATTATTTAATTATTCAACAGCAGAAAAAGAAAAATACGTCCTTGTTCACACTTTCGCTTTTGCTTCCTCCTGATCTATTGGATGGTTTATTCATCAAACTAACAAACTGGCTCTTTAATAAAAAAAAGTTCTTATTAAGTCGAATTAATTGTGACTGACTAGCTTTAGCATGTTAGCTATTAGCTCTCCCATACGTTACACAAATGATGTCACAAACAGTGACGAAGACCAGTAGATAAAATCATGTTTTAACTAATACTGATCACAAACTTTTCTCTGAAACACACATGAGGATATCGGTTCATTAGTTGTTGCTTTATTTTAAGTAGATAACTCTTTATTGCTTTATAAAGCTATAGAGATATAGAAAAAAAAAAAAAAAACCTAAGAAAGTATTTTGTCCATCTATCAAAATATAACAGGTAAATCACATCTGGCCATAGGAGACATTGTTTTTAATTAAGATACTATTTGAAATTAAACTAATATGAAGCTTTTATTGTCGTTATTTGATGTTGTATTTTTCCCTGCAGTCAGTAGTTATTAAACGCAGCCTCTCTGTGGTCCACAGGAGAAAATGGGGCCATGTAACAGAAACAGTCAAAGACAAGGGGTTTGTTTTTGATTATTGAACCCTGTATCTTTTCCGTGGCCATACATCTTCCTCTGCCAGGCCTCCCAGGGGCTTCAGGCGGTCCAACACCACAGGCCAGCGCTGAAGAAGGAGGCAGGGACAATGATACCTGCAGGTCCCTATCCAGGCTCAGGAGATACCACTGGGGCCTCATTGACAAATTGTCCTTGTCTGGCCGCATGAGAGAGTGGGGATTGCGGTAATTGCATATTTCCCTCTAATTGCATTTGTCACATGTGGGGTCTGCTGGTCTGAGGCCTTTCTCAGTGATGTGTTAAACCAAACGGCTGAACTCTCACCTGCACCACGAGGAAGAGATGTGCAAGAAGAGGCCTGCAAAGAGGGCAATAAATTATGCAGTGGCACAAAACATCAGCGGAGCAGCAGTCGAGTCGGGCACAGAGGCGACTGCCAGACAGAGACACGCTGCTGGTCCATTAAAGCCTCGGACGTGGTCATGAAGGACTCGATGCTGTTTAAGGACAATCAAGGGCTTCCTGTAAGATCACATGACCTGGACACTCTAAAGAGTAATATTTTATAAATATAAAAGGAAAAGGTTTATATGTCAGAAAGTAATGATCTGGATCTGTTTTAAGTAATTTTAGCTGCGGCTGCAACAAACTATCATTTTTATTACCAGTTAATGTTTATTCTTATTCTCAACTGCTTCCTTTAAAAATAGAGGGAGATATTATTTTCCAAAGTCAAAACGTGGTCATGAAAGATTCAATGGTGATGTCTAAGGACAATCAAGGGCTTCTTGTAAGATCACATGACCTGGACACTCTTTAGAGTATTTTGCTAAATAATATTTTCTTTTTGTTACTTGTTGAAATGTGACTGGGAATCTTAATTTTCTCCTAATGTCAAAATTGCAAAGGTTTGATTGTCAGAAAATAATGATCTGGATCCGTTTGAAGTCATTTTTAGCCCCAGCTGAAACAAACAATCATTTTTATTGTCAATTAACAAAAACGAAACATCTTTAAATGTCCAAAAATGTTCAGTTTATTTTTGAGGCATTTTTAGCCTTTAATCAGAGAGACAGTGTAGAGAGACAGGAAACGGAGGAGAATGAGCGACAGACAAGGAGGAAAGTTCAACTCGGTCGAGATTCGAACAGGCGAACAACTGCAGGTGATATATACGCCAACGTGGTGCACCGTAACCATTCTGTTATCCAGGCGTCCAAACATGTTCAATTTATTAAAACGTAAAAAAAAAAAAAGCAAATCCTCAGATTTGTAAAGCTGCAACCAGTAAATTTTTGGCCTTTTACTGCTTCCGTCTTTCAGCACTTTTGTCAGACGTGTTTTTCGCACGTTTCTGGTCCCGTTTTCCTGCTTCAGCAAAGTTTAACATGGTGTGTTGGGGCGGGGCGGGGGGATTCAGAGGGGCAATAATAACGAGCATCTCTCATCTCGGCGTCTGCTGCCTCGTGATATGCGGCCAGGCTGCTGCATTATACAGAGGGGTTGTACAACTACATTTTAATCCACTCGTGTTTCTGGCCTGATAAAAGGATTCTCTCCATCTCTTTCTGTTTAATTCACACCATCATCAATCAAATGTGTCCCTGTCCCCCCACCCTCCACCCTGCCCGGCTCCCCTCCTCATGGGTTTTTGGGGGTCTGCAGCAGATAGGTTGGGGGTCCCCCGAGGGGGTTAGGGACATGACGGACTGGTCACAGATGCCACAGAAATTAAAATGCAAGAGTCTGTGCAAGGTGTTACATTTCTCAGACATGCTCATTTGCAGTAATATCTGAGCAACATAAGGAGGCTTATCTATGATTCCACATACGACTTTCACAAGATTATGTGAATATGATTAAAAACAAACACGCCATTGGGGCGTGCTGTCCCCACAGTGTGGCTACAAGTGTGGTAGATTCCCTGTGTGGTAGATACACTGTTTTTGTCTTCCACCATTGTCTGCATGACAGTCGCCACAGGCTACTTAGTAATGAATAAGTGCCTGTAGCATGTGAGCTGTGTGGAGCCTATGAATAGAGTAAATATGCACATCTCTGCACAACAGGTCAGCTTCTGAACACGGAGAGAAGAGAATATGATCAACCACAGAACGAGCTCCTGAAACTACAAAGGAATTATGTATAAACAGCTGCTCAGTCTGTGACTTGAGTGTCACGCAGTGATGTCTGATATCCCAGCAAAAATCCTTTTTGTCTAAATAAGGCTCTTCTTCATCGTCTTTCATAAATATCCATAAACCTCTGTTGGTAGGTTTTTTTTTTTTTTCCTTTCTCTTTCTCTCTTGGCGACACATGAATATACACACGTCTGACAGGTAATTCAGGCTGCAACAAAAATAGCACATTTGTTAAAAAAAAAAAAAAAAAGAGAGGAAAGAAAAAGCACACGTCAAACTATTGTCATGACACATTTATAAAAGAAAAGCAGATGAGTTCATGCAACATTGTTCCCACTGAGACAAATTATCCGTCCATTGTCTACTTAAAAAAATACTAGAATTAGAATGAAAAAAAGTAAGTAAGTATCAGAGATTAATAATTTAATCCGTTCATACATACAAACACTTACAGGCTCATTTAATGACACTTTGACATGTATGAGAACAAAGCTGACGACTCCAGACTGTGCAGGTTCATAAGGACGCAAAGATTTATTCAGAGACGTAGTCTGGGAGCCATGAAGAGCTTCTTATAAAGGTAATGAATAAAATCTTAAAATTGATTCTGTGATAAAGTGGTAGCCAGTGTAAAGACATTGGAGAGGCAGTTATATGATCTGCTTTCATGGTTTAGTAGTCTAACTGCTGCTGCACAGCTTGGAGTCTGTGAGTTGTTGCCTGTTAGCAGACTAATCGAAATGTGAGGAAATGAGAGGACGCGTGATGGATTCACAGTCTCCGAAGCTCAGAGATGAACAGATTTTGAGGAATATTTATATGAAATATAAAACAATATTGGATGTTCTTGCTAATATGTGGTTAAAAATTAAGGTTGGAATCAAAACAATTGTTACAAAAATCTTTTAATGGACCAGTTTGTGGAGAAAGAAATAGTTGAGTATCATCAACATAAAGTAGAAAACACCAACCAGACAAATGACTAAGTGGATTTATTAATTAATGTTCTAAATACAAAAATAAAGGTTTTTATTATGTCCTAAAGCATTGCAGCATGTTAGTGATGTTTTTTTTTATAATATTTTTAAAATAAAGTTGCCAAAAAATATTAGTTTTAGACATTTTTGCTCACAAATCTGAGACGTGTAGTGGTCAAATACGACTTTATCCAACCTGTTTAGATTGAATATAATGTGGATTCGGTCTGGACCAAAGTTTTCTGCACAGGTGAGTGATGATCTTTTTAATATTTATCAAGTCAAGTCTCCAAAAAATATCAATCTTCAACAGCGACTCAGTGAGTTTTTGACATTTTATTGCACAAACCTGAGAGTTGTTGTGGTTAAATAAACTACTATCCAACCTGTTTAATCTAGATCTGGTCTGGCACAGGTCCTGGATCAGGTTTTGGTTTTTCATTATGAAGCATACGCCCGAAAAAGCATCTCGTCCTGTAATTCGAATCGACTCAGTTTCTGGTTCTATCCATAAAATCCCCGACAATCGATGTTGTTTTCCTTCTCTCCGGGGCAGAAGGTGTCACCGCCTTTCGTGTCACGTAAATGTCCCCGACAGATTTGTTTTGCTGTCTACATTTTTATCAGTATGAACATGATACACCCGCGCTTACGTGTGGCATTTCTGAAAGGACAAAGGACAGAAAACATGCTGGATGTCATTATTTGTCGTTGTTGCTGTGTTGTTGTTGTTTTTTTTTGTTTTTTTTTTTACAGGCTGTTGTATTACGACAGCAGGTGGCAGGTGTTGGATGAGGAGAGAGACTAAATGTCCTGTCTGCCACGCTACAATCTTTCTGAACGGTCCAATTTGAACAAAGGGATTAAGCGTCCATCATTAATCATAGGCTAATCTTGTAGATTTAGGCAAGTGGCTCCCAAAAGTCAATACAGCCGTAATTTAATCAGAGAATGTCATCACATTTTATGGAGGAAAATGGAGAGCTTACAGACAAGGTCTCCAGCAATTTGCTTTCAGCTGATCGCTGCGCTCAAAAAGGCTGCGAGGAGCACGAAGACGAGACGTGTTTACGTCTTTATGAGTTTCAGTTTCTGTGCTTGTGATGAAATAAATCAGTACGAACTTCAGGCAGCTGCAGGAAAACGAGACGTGATTATACAGAATAACATCAACAGATGCTTTTATTTTGAAATCTGCGTCGTATTAACAAAACTAAAACTTGTTCTATTTGTATCACTTGCCGCTCTACTTCTCGTACTTGTAGTTAGTTAGTTTATGGGGACAAAAGTATAAATTTTTCATCTTGAGAGTAAATAATTCAACACCTGTGTATTCCTCTGTGGTTCACTAGCAGCTCTGATCCAGTCACTTCAAGACATCTTTAGTGGATGGAGAGCCCTTCAGCCTAAACGACACTTGGCCAAATAGCACTTAAGTACTTGCTCAATATTTTAACAGGGGCCAAGCGAGGAAGCTGTGGAGTGGCTGAGCTGTTCCTGTAAAGTAGAACAGGTGGATTGTTTTTGGTGCAGAGCCACAGGCGTAAAGCTCCTATTAGTGACTGCAGAGCCTCTTTATTCACGTCCAGTTATCGACTCACAAACTCTCGATTCGGTAACGAGGAGCCGATTATTATTGTCACAGAATTAAAATCTGTGAGTTTAAATCTTAAAGTAGCGACAAAAAAACGTGTTCATCATCATTATTATCGATGCCTTTTGTTTAATATAATATTACCTCTATTATTACCGCTCAGTTTATTAGGTACACACATTACAGTCGTAACACAATAAATCCTGCGCTCGTGAAGCCCCGACGCTCAGTTCTTGTTTTAGAGAGGTGTCGATTTAGTTTTATAATCACGCTGGAGGTTGTGCAGAAGCTGTAAACACAGAGAGATGCTCCTCTTCTTAAGATATAAAAATAATAGTATCATAACAACGAGAATGAACGTCTCTGTAAAACAGATTCAATAAAAACTAAACACTAAAACCTTGATGAAGGCTGCAGTTTCAGACAGGTGTACCTAATAAACTGCCACCTGCACATATGTGAATATACTGTAAATATAGTCAGATATAAAAATAATAAATACAAAAGTTTGCGAGGCTTTCAGCTCTCACAGAAAGAGATTGGATGTTTTTTTTTTTTTGTTTTTTTTTTGTTATTAACTTAAAATTAGACACAATGAAAGTTCATATCAACCAGTGCAACAGTGGAGTTGTAGGAGACTTTTGGACAATAATAATATAAATATTTTTTATCTGTTAAACACAGGTTAAAATATGTTTATTATCAGTGCAGCTTATGTCAGCAGTTATAATTATTGCTCCACTATCATCTTTCTGTAAACAAATTGACCATTTTTTTCTGAACCGACTCCATTCGTGTCGAAATGGCCATTGAAGAAGCCCTGATTAACGCTTTGTTGATGAGAAAATTAACTTATATACACTTCATTATAAAGCAGGCAGACCTCAAGGACCCAGACTTTTATGAGGCTAGGACCAGATGTCATCCAGCCACAGCCCCAATTAATCTCCGGGCCTTGTAACACGCCCCTAGAAACAAAAAAAACCCTGATTGGGTGTGGAGGGCAGAGACAGTGAGTAGAAAGCGAGGGTGAGAGATGCTATCCGGGGAGCAGCCGGCCCTGGCGAGTCTGCAGAGGGTGAGATAAGAGGGGGGAGGAGAGGAGGGAAGGTTGCGGCAGAGCCTGGGTCTCAGAGAGAAGGCTGAGGTTATTCATTGCTCTGCCGTGAAAGCTTGAGAAGATTACCCAGAGCCTGGTTGGCAGTGATACAAGGGGGACAGGCAGAGGGGGCCCCCCTCTCACCCCTTTGTTCCCCATCCATCTGCTTGAATCTCACAATGGCTCATCGGGACCAAGTAGGGTGGAGGGGTGGAGCAGCGGAGGCTTGCAAAATGGGAGGAAGTGAGCGGGTGGGGCTGATGGGGGGGGTGGGGTTGAGGAGGGGTGTGTGTGTAGTGAAGAGAGAGGGGGGGGTGGAGGTGGAAGGAGGGTGGGGGGGAGGGGGGGGGGGGTACAACCTGCAAGACATTGGGAGGTAATGCGAGGGAGAGTGAAGCTAAAAGGAAGGAGAGATAGCACCGGACGAGGAATGAATCCTGGAGCACGGCGCTTGTTGAGATTGAATGAATGGTGCCGCAGCTGACAAGCTCTGACAGACTACATTGGGAAAGGCCAGAGAGGCGGGTGTTCACATTGTTATTTTCTGGGAGGTAATGGGCTGGCAGCTCTTCTTCAGTCTGAATAATCAGTACTTTGGTTAGACTCAGACACCACTTCAAACCATGATAAATACACCACTCCAAACCCCCTCGCCACCAAGAGGATGGGCATTTGTCTCTAAATGCCTTGACCACCATATTTATCTTGTTGAGGAATGATCAGATGATGAAGGGTGCTCTCTTCCATTACGCAGGTAATTATAGGTGTTTTTACACCGAAAAAAACATCGAGCGACAGTTTTACCCGTGCAGCTTCACCACGATCCTACGACGCTGGGGACGATGTTAAAGGTGAAACAGACCCGGTTTGTTCTTCAACGTGTTTATGCACAAAAAAACAACGACCTCGGGCACGTTAGCGCGCGATGAATCAGAGTCTCTGAAGCTCAGAAATGATGGAGTTTGGGGAATATTTATATTTAACGTAAAACACGGTCGGAATAAAAATAATTGCTAAAAAGGACTTTTATTTGTACCAGCTAGTGGAGTTTTCAGGTACAAACAGACGAGTATCATCAACAAATTCAGGTGTTTTTTTATACATGTAGGTACAAAATACAACATCTATGTGCACATTAGCACTTGATGGATTCACAGACTCCAAAGCTCAGAAATGGACAGATTTTGATTTATTTTGATTTATTTATATTAAATATAAAACAAGATTGGATGTTCTTGCTATTTTTATGGTTTAAAAATGAAGGTTGGAATAAAAACAGTTGTTAAAAGTCCAACAAGTGGAGTTTTTAATAAAAATTAATAATATAATATAATTCTTTAACAGCAGCTCGGTGAGTTTTTGACATTTTAGTGCAGAAACCTGAGACCTGTAGAGCTTAAATAAAACTTTATCCAACATATGCAGGTATTTATTGTTGTTTTTACACAAAAAAAAACTTTACTTAGGCTCAGAAATTACCAGATTTTGAGGAATATTTACGTTGAATATAAAACAAGATTGGATGTTCTGGGTAATATGTGGTCAAATATGTGGTTAGAATAAGAATAATAGTTAAAAAGTCTTTTGTTTGGAGTTTTCATGTATAAATAGTTGAATATCATCAACATAAAGTGACAAACACCATCTAGACAAATGATATAACCAAGTTGATTTGGTAGTTAAAATTATAAATTCCAAAAATAAAGGTTTCTATTATTTCGTGCAGATAATTATATGGGTTTTTACACAGATTGAGCAACAGTTCACTGTTGCAGCTTCAGCTTTGAGAGGACGTGATGTTAAAGGTGAAACAGACGCGGTCTCACTCTCAGACATGTTTATGCACAAACACAACGTCCTCGTGTTCGTTATCACCACTTCACGTGCGAGCGTTTGGTTTGATAACATGATTATTTATTCAACATGATGATAATTCACCATAATGTGCCACTGTAATTGATGATTCACTGCGTATATTCCAGGGTGCGAGGACTGCTGTAGGCCTTTTTCAGGGAAAGGAGGGCAGATTTTTTTTTTTTTTTATTCAAAGTGCAGCAGGTTTCTATTAATGGCAGTTCATCATAATGCAAGATTCACCAACTCGCTGAGAGTCACTGCTCCCGCTCCCTCTCTCTTTTTTTTCACCTTCGTTGTCATCGAAGGATGGCACAGTCCATCGGTGTTTCTCCTGCTAAACGCTGCAAGATTGAAGCCTGTGGATAAAATTTGACAGATTCAATCAGAAAAGGATATTTTTTTCTTCATATGCATCAAATCAAACCCGGTTATATTTCCTCACCGTGTTGGTTCGGTCACCTCCTTCCTACTGAAAAACTGACACTTGGGTCATCCCATCTTTTGATTGTTCTCAGTGTAACTAGTTCATGTGTGACTGTATGAATAGCTAGAGGCCATTACACTGCTGAATATGAATAGCAGACCAATTACTTTGGCCCAGATGGAGCTGTGTGCTCCACGGAGAGCAGCGTATCCTCGACTAACACCCATACGCTCACATACAGGAAGCTCTGAGAGGAAAATCCCTGCACCTCGTGAACGTGAAGCAGGTTAATGAGCTTCACAAACACCGATCTCAAACTCATATCGCATTTAATTCCTGCTTTATCACTTGTATGTGATGTGTTTGTTGAGTCGGTGTTTTGATTGTCAGCTTAAGCGCCAGACAGATACGACTCTCGTCTCTATAAGTTTAAACATTTTATCTGACCAGGTCTGGAGCAGTGGAGTTGAATCTCTCTCTCTCTCTCTCTCTCTCTCTCTCTCCGTCCCCGAGGAGCTTTTACTGGGACGCTCCCAAAAGAATCGAGTCTCAAACCGAGCCAGTGTAGCTGGCGCTCGCACACACAGTGGACATATGGCCAATCTCCCATCGTCTGCTGTGCTATTTACGGCTCAGTAGCCTGTCATTTGTTTTGCCTCTCAGAAACCAGTATGACACCTGTTTGAATTCTCAATAAAAGGCTTTTTTTTCACGTCTGGGAGAAAGCTGTTGTCACTTAATCTTTTTTTTTTTCCCCTTCTCCACATCACTAATGATTGCCACCGTGCTTTTCTCACAAGATTGATGGAAACACTTCCGTTTTTTTTTTTTTTTTTATTGATGTTCATCGTTTCAACAACCTCACAGCTTCACTCTTTTACTTCTTTAGTGGAAATATAATAAACTGATGACTCGGTGGCAGTGTCACTGATGTGTGGTCCATTATCTCATTTTCTTGATTCACGTCCAACTGGAGCCTTCTCCCAGCATGCAACTGGAGGAAAAATAAAATGTAGAGAAACTCTCTCCCACCCCAGTGTCCTTCTTCTATCGTGTGACATATAATTAAATGAAAATATATTCCAAAACTTATCGTTACATTATGACTACAGCTCATTTAATGTGTCATATTAATCCCGTGGTTGTGATCGACCAGGCTTTGTTGAGGCTGAACTCCGCCTCTCGCTCAGTGGGAGCTGGCAGACGCTCCAGCCCCCACACACACACACACCCCCCCCACCACTCTGCATATGATAAGCAGGTATACATAATGTATAGATGCATGGATGGGTAGATGGAAATTTATCGTGGTCTGATTAACATGGGTTACAGTGGGTTTTTTTTTTGTGGAATAGGATATTATATTACTATCAATTGTATTCATAAGAAAAGTATAAATTATGTCGGTTAGACGCGTCTTTATCCTAAATGTGTCAGAGGGATTTGAACAATATTACCTATGTTATTACATCAGGGACGTATGAATAAATTAGAGCTTCACTCAAATCTCTAAACTACTGTAGTAGTCTGAGCTAGAGTCATTTCATATATTTTATCTATATATTACATATTTACTATAACAAAAGACAAACTGTGTTTTTTTTTTTTTTACTTCTGTGTCTTTAATTTATCATCTTGTTTGTTTTTAGCGACGTCTCGATCAATTTTTGCTTCGTTTTTTTTTTTTATTTTATGGTTCACATCCCAAATCCGTCTCGTCAGTATCGGCGATCCGTCGCTTCAGAGCTTGTGTTTATATTTATCTAAATGTGATTTAATTATCCATCCGACAGCCGTCGCTGTAGCTTCACACCTTATTTTTTAACGAGTTTTAACTCAGATTATTGATTCGACGCGGCTCGAAGTTTAACCGATGAACGCGGCTCCTCAGAGGGACGAGGACATGTATCACCGTGATGGAGACGTTGGAACAACAGAAGAGTTCAGTCGCGTCGTAAAAACAATAAACAATCTTGTGTCTTAGGGTTGAGAGAGCGAGAGAGTAGTTCAACCCGACCGACGTCAGCCAAGTTTAGTTTTTGGCCGAACATCAACTTCCTCATAGAAATATCATTAATTAGCAGCAGCTGCTATGACCTCCAGTGACTTCAGTTTGTTTTGGTTTTTTATTATTTATTTAGGCTAATAAAGTGGAGGATTTGTCGATAATAAACTCAGTGAATTTGTGCGTTTTGGCAAATCGGGCGTAAAAAACGAATGAGTCGCCAAAGTGAACGAGTCATTTTCACTCTTACCAGAGCAACTCGTTCAAAATGTGCCTGTCAGTGGAGGCTGATTGTGTGGCTGGTGGTAATCGGCTTGCAGTGCTGCAGTGTGTGTGTTTGTGTGTGTGTGTATGTGTGTACGTGTTTTTCCTACATTGTGGGGACTGTTTAGACACTCTTATTATGAGGACCTGTCGCCCTTACGGGGACAAAAAGCAGGTCCCCATAATGTAAAAAACAAAACAAAAACTAAGGTGAAGACTTAAGGTTTGGTTCAGGTCTAGATAAAGGTTTGACAAGTGTTACCAACAACTGAGGTCTCTAAGGTTTCTGGGGGAGTCTCCAGGAAATTAATATAAGTCTATGAAATGTCCCCTGAAGTTATGGAAACCGGACTGCATGTGTGTGTGTGTGTGTTGGCTGCTCCGCTCTGATAGCATCTGGGTTACAGCGTAGAAAGTGCAGTCGCAGTTAAGTTCAACCTTTCTTTAAACCTCTGGCACTGTAAAATGCGATGGTGCTGCTCAGGTCTCGCTGTGTCGTTTCACCTTCTTCTTCATGTCAAACAACATTTAGAGGCACGATGTTTGAAGTTTTCTTCCAAAAGAAAGAAAAAAACCCTCACAGTTTGCTCCCTTTTGCTTCTCAGTGATAAACCAGCCAAGTTTGATACCTTTATTCCTCCATTTTTTACTCAGATACAAGAGTAAAGTCCAGCTGTCATCAAAGAAACAGGCAGCGATAATAAAACACAGTGAAGACTCAAGATCAGACTTTGATCCTGATTCTGATCCATTAAGATTTGATCCAAACGGCTCTGATACCAAACCATAGGATTGTTGTTAAATAAAATAACACACGTCAGTAAACTAGCCTCCACCCTACAGACCTGAGCTTTAGTCGTGACAGTTTCACTAGATGTGCATCACATTGGGCGCCTGGATGACTCAATGTTTATGACGCACCACGTTGGTGTATGTGTTGTGCAGCTGTTTGCCGGTTTGAATCCAGACCAAGTTGAACTTTCCTCTGTGTCTTTCCCAAAATCTCCTCCTGTTTCCAAAAAAATCCCCCCAAAATAATATATATATATATATATATAAAAGATTTACATCATATTTTATTACTATCAGCTTGAAAACTTCTCTAATCTAAATCTAATTTAATTACAGCTTTTATTTTCCAGGGCTGGATTATAAAGAATCGTGATTCTGATTGAAAGATCCACTATTGATTCCAAAAGATCTCACAAAGTCTGTCCATGTGAGAGAAAATGAAAACATGACAAAGCTCCTGTCAGGACTAAAAGCAAACATCTGGCAGTGTTGTTGATTCCTACGGAGCCCAGGAGAGAGAAAAAATTATATCGATTTAATTTATTATAACGTGCTCATTTTAGTAAAACGTGCTTTCGATTTATTAAATCGTTGGCTAGTTTAAATAAAACGTTGGTCAATTTATCAGAATGTTCTCACATTTATGGCCTACAGTTCAACCCCAAAGACCTAAATATCCTTGTCAACAAGTGTTATAATCTGTGATCCTCTGCACACTTCAGTTAATGAACCACAGGAAGGATGTTGCTACAATGACTTTAAAGGTTAAGTGTGAATGAAGACAGAGAAGAACTGGACAGAAACAAAGCTTCATATGTCAGATGTACAGCTACACTGTCCTATAGCGTTACACTGTGGACTTGTGGATCATATTCAATAAAAAATATATTCTTATAATTTTACTTATTTATAATTTTCCCTAAATAACAGGCCGATGTGTCCATGAAGAACGAGGAAAATGATGAATCTGCTGATCTGGATCACCCTTCATCACCAGTTGTTGGGTTGTTGGGTCTTGTAAAACAGTCTTTTTTAATGAACTCTGACTACACTTTCTAAATTATCACCTCTTCAGTATATGTGTAGGGATCCTATTCATGCTGCTGCTGAAGTGAAGTGATATTTTGAGTTTTATTAGCGGTTAAAAAATGACGTTTGGCTGACTGCCCCATTTACTTTCATTGTTAACTATTTGGTTGTGAAAACAAAAGAAGGTCAAACTTGATATTACTTCAACCAACGTCAAATATCTCTTGAGGAGGAGTTTGACTGGTATTCATGGGATCCTGGGTTCATGTTACTGCCGACAGTCACTTTAATCTTTGTAAAATTTGCAGCTTTAGTTTTGTGAAAATCTCTTTCATGTCCAAGAAAAAACAATGTTAAACTTGAAATCTCTCTAAATGAATCGATATCACATTCAATCAGGACCTTGTGATTCAGAACTGAATCATTTGAGGAAATCATTACCAACCTCCAGACGTAGTATTTATCTATACATCCACAAGATGCCGAGGTTATGTCCTCAGAGCTGATTTTATTGATTCAGGATATTTAAATTCCTGGCACTGTGACGTAATTTAAATCTGCAAAGTCAGACGTTTTATTTAACACGTCAGTGAAATTTCAGAACGACATAATTTGGTTCCAGTGAGACTTGAATGGTCTTTTTAAGAGCTGCTGTAAAATATTGACGTGTGAACATGTAGACGAGTGTCGACTGTCGCTCTGAGCAGGTTTAATGGATCACACCGAGTCGTAGTCTGTTATATTTTCTCTCTGTGACGCTGACCGACAGTGGTTCTGCACTAACCTGAACCATATCGATCGGCTGTGATAAGCTTGTGAACGAGAGGTTGAAGAATTGAATCGTCCTTAAGCTTACACTTGCATGTCTGATCAATAACGGGGAAACACACCTCACCCTTTTCACTTTCTGTGTCTGCAATGATCCTTTTCTTCATTAATTTGACAGCGAGTCTTCGCTCTCAGATCAAAGGTTGTTTCCAGAGCAAAACAGATGTTTGCTCTGAGCTCTGTGGACCATGGGAGGCAAATGTGCAGGGCCCAGGGGGCTCGTGTGCCCTGGATATGAGGAATCATCTTTTGTAACTATGCTGAAATGCCTTCTTCCTCCACTAGCTATGAATGAAGGAGACAGCCACAGGCACGATGCAGCCAACAGAAAGAAAAAGAAAGAAAGAAAGAAAGAAAGAAAGGAGAAAATATAATGTGGAATAAAGATTAGTGTTTGAAATGAGGGTAATGAATGAAACAAAAGGTGGAAGAGGTGAGAGAAAACCGGTACATCTTGACCAATATTCACTATTTCCTGTGTGGATCATTGCAAAACAAGACATAACGTGTTAAGACAAGATATGAGACCAGTTTTAGTGGTAATAAACATTTAAAATCGAATTTTATTCAAACAGACGTTAGGGCTAAAGAAAACTAAAATGGTGATTTTTCTGCCAGATATCATGATGATGATTGGATTTGAACATAGATATGAATGAAGAGCTGAAGTGTTTGTTACTTTTATTGAGCAGGAACATTGAACCAGTTTTAGCTGTGAACTCCTCGTAACGAGTGTTACGCTCCGTCACCTCAACAGTTTGATAATTTTTACACATTTTCATTCACTTTCACCTGTTGTTGTAGGTGAACGTGCCTCGACTCCCTCTGACTGGTCAGTACAACTGTAACGGGAGGTACCTGGTATATGATTGGTGATGATGTGAGAATAATTAGTCCCTCCAAGGTTTCAGGCCTTTTTTGAGATTGTTGCTGCCTAATTTGCTTTATTTCATGGCAGCTTTTCTATAAAATTGTGATGAAAGTTGTGGTGTTTTTTAACCTGGGCCCGGCCGTACTGTCTATGATGCTACATTGACTTTCATTGAAGTCAGTCTGGGCAACCAATGAAAAACAAGCTTTTATGCCGGTGCATGTTTGACGCAATGACGCACTTGGTAATTAACCTCAAGCACATTTGTTTACAGCCAACATGGCGCCGTGGAGGAGCAGTAATCGTTCAATTCAGCTGTAGCTGCTGTTTTAAGAGATGTTAACAGTGTTTTTCTGGAGCAAAAGGTAGCTGTTGAAGCGCTCAGACATGTCTCCGTCATGTTTTTTCCCTTTGCTACTCATGTGTAATAGGAATCACTGGTCTGATTGGTTGTAGCTCTGTCCAGTAGCACACACAGGCAGTTGATAGACGCCTGTTGATCCTGTCTCTGAGAACTTCCCGTCTATGGGATCTTTACCAGATCAAGCTTCATCTATGAGCTTGGTGCAAAAGCCAGATGAGGTGTTTTTAGTTGTTTTTGTTGCAATAACGTTGCAGGAACAGTTTAATTCAAGGGGCTTTATAATTACTTAATTATTCTACTACAATGAATTAAAATTGGATTTCTAACATTATTTGTGTGTTTCTCTGTGACAGTTTGTTTCTCAGTAGACGACTTCCTCTTCTTTCTCCACAATATAAAATTGTTTTTTTTTTTTGTTTGGTCTTTCATGAAATCTGCCCGGATACTGTTTCTCGTGGTCTTTAGCAGTGATGTTGGTAAATGAGGGTAAATGTGAGACTTTTTTTTGGTTGTTTGTTTTTTATCTCCTGCATCTTCTGAGTCTGAGACACTGAGTCAAACGTCAAAGTCACTTCTCTGACATTTGACTCAGTGTTTTTGTAGATGATGACGATGATGATTGATCAAAAGTGTGAAGTGATTTCATGGGGATTGGTTGAATTTGTGTTAATAGTTCATGAAATCATGGATGGTCTGCTTAATGCTCCAAGCTTTTACAGACTTTTGACAGAAAACAAACTGTTGTGCTATATAAATAAAACTGAACTAAACTGAATTATTGATCATTATTGGACATTTTATTTAAAAGAAATCAGCCCAGAATTTCTCAGTTGGTTGCGTTTCTGTTAAACGATGCTTCAACAAACCACAAAGTACGTCGATATGAACTGACTGAACTGTTCTGAGGTCTGAAGTTCGGGACATCGACACCGAGTGAAGCCTCCTTCTCGTTGCATTTGGTCGATCATGTGACCATCAACGGCGGAGACATGCTGAAGCACCAGGAACAGGATGCATCGTTCAGGTTTAGAGTGTCACCCTCAGAGTGCTGAGTCAGTCGCCAGTGACAAGGTCTCCTCGCCCTGCTTTCACCCTGACAGCTGAATTATTCATTAAAGCAGAGGAAAGCACAGGGGACCCTGCTAATTTCTCAATGGGATTGTTGGCCGTCCTCGCAGTCGGCCGTCCAATGAAAACACTAACTCGGACGGTCCGCTTGAAATGATCGGCGAGTATTTTACTCAATATATTTATGAAATGGACATCAGCCGCTATCCGCACAATTAAAAGTGCTCTCAGTGACTCATTGACCTGTGGAGGAGCAGAGAGATCTTGTGTTTCCTGAACTGATATGGCATTTAGCTGCTTTCAAGGACACTGGATGGAGATGTGTGTTGGAGTCTGAATCAAACCCTCGCAGATTTATTGAGAGCACTCACCACCATCGGATACGTCCAGAAGAGACTCGACTCGTTTCAGAGGTTGGGGACTTTGCCAGTTGTCGTCATCAAAGAGAGTGTGTCCACGTTGGCGTCCTTTTCGTAAAACTGGCGTCGATCCAACGAGGCGTGCAGAGGTTAACTTAGCATATGACATTCTCCCAAGATCCAAATCCCCATAACGAACTAAATCATGTTAAAGTGAAAGCGTACGGGAAGAGAGGGCACCGCTACGAACACACGGCCCATTTCTGTTTTCATCTCCAGGTACTCGACTCGCCGAGCAGCAGTGCATCCATGAGACGGATCAATAATCTGTACAAGATAATGAAAGAAATCATTAAATCTTAAAAACACAAGGGAAAAACAACTGGCTCGCCCTTTGATACCAATTAAAAAGAAAAAGAATGAAACAAATGAATGAAAATATAAAACAAATTAAACATGTTAAAAGAAACAGCTCAGAACGAGGCAACACATGCTTCTGTTCCATTGCTCATTAATTATTTATCAGTTTCTTATATATTATGTACATCAAATATGACCAGAGTCAACAGAGAACGAGCCTGAATCAGGTTACGTATCGTACATCTATCAGAAAGGTTCAATATTTACAAGGTCAGTGGTTCCTGTGAGCTCTTTGGGTGCAGATAATCTTCGCTCTAACACAGGCTGAAGGCTTAAAAAGCTTCAAATAAGTGGTGTATAAAAGTCTTTTTTTTTTTTTTTTACATTTACATCGTTGTTGACCGTCAGCCTCCCACCTTTAGGTCTTTTACTTGTTAGTTTAAATTCATTTTTTACGCCTTTGCAAAAACCCTCTCCAGCGTTAGTGATGTATTCTTATTGAATCAACCTGTGAACCTGAAATGTTTCAGAATACATTTGTTACAATTGTGGCAACACTTAACACAACCTCTGTAATTTTATAATGTAAATTAAGCAGAAATAAGATACTTACTGCTTCCTGGTGGTTTGTAAATGCTGGTTGAGGGCACAGAAACAAAATTATGTGTAAAAAAAAAAAAAAAAAACAGTAATTTTAGTAGAAAGGAGCAATAAAATATACTTTTATATTGTTTATTTTTGCAAATACTGAATACCTGTGGATTTCAAGATTTGGAGAAAATGATAGATGATAAACAATAACAGTAAAAATAACAACAAGTAAGGGAATGAACTGTGAACAATTGACATAGAATATAATTATCCTCACCTACCCTGTTGTTAACAAAAATAAAAACATGAATAAACCTTTTGTAACTGCTCCCATTCTTTGGTAATGGTCGCATACTGTGTCTTTTACTGCTGCCAAACAAGCCATGTGCCACCTCGCCACATAGCTGATGTTAGCATTAATAAGCTGGTTTAACTTCAGCTCAGTTCAGTTGTTTAAAAAATCATTTTTGACACTGAAATTGCAGGTTTTACTTACTAAGAGTCGTTAAAGCTGATGTTCTCAAGAGTAGCGACAGCAAAAAAAACCTACATATAGCAGCATAAGTGAAAGTAAAACTGCAGTAACAATGTTTCATGGCTAAATGTTGCTGCGGAGACAGAAAACCATTTAAAATCCTGTACTTTGGAGGACATTACATCTCTCAGTTGTAAACATTTATGTTGTTTCTCTGTTTGTCTGAATCTCACCTTAATAAGACATGATGGGTTGAAATGTTTATGTATTTTCACTCAGACACACACAGGTTTTTGAACAGGCTTTCTGTTGTTCTCGGTGTAGTGTAGTGCAGACTCAGCGGGAAATAAACATCTCTTGTTACAGTTCCTTCACCTGTTCTTTTGTATTTCTGGACGTATAGATCCAACAGTTTCCTCCCAGCTCTCTAATGTGACCTCTGTTTGTACTAATTACACACCGGAGCATCTCGTCACATTTGTTTGTCACCTCTTTCCTGCTTTTAAATATCAGTTTCAAGACGTCAGAGAATGAGAGCAGCAGCAGCAGCAGCAGCACCTCTGGGAGCAGTGGATGTCAACAGACACAAAACCACAAATCACATATTTTCTACATCCTCACACACACACACACACACACACACACACACACTGCTGTACACAGGCACGTTCAGCCACCGCCTCACATCCTCACAGCAACAGATGGACAGCCTTAAGGCAGAGCCTGGGAGACTTGTGTGAGGCTATAGAGCTGCCAATTGATTGCTAAGATCAGGTGTGCGTCTACACAAAGGCACCCTCTGCTCTTTTCAAGTATCAGCGCTGTTTTAGCCTCGGGACAAATACAGACACAAAACAACGGTGGCATCTGTGGCAGGTAATGATCCCTCCAATAGAAATCTGGATAATGACATACCTTGACCATTTGTTGCAGTTAAAATCACTGTTGCTCATTCGGAGGCTCCTCGTGTGTCGGGTTACAGCCGTAGATCAGCGGCGCTCGGCCTCGACGTTGGAGTCGAGCCAGAGAGAAACAGTTTCAGCTTTTATCTGCAGCTGGTTCGACCTGCCTCCATAAATCGAACCGCACACGTCACATGAGGGCAACGGTGGATCGGAGAACTGCATCAGCTAATGAGCTTGTTTCTGCTTTTTCTCTAGATCAGTCGTTGCACAAACATCATATATTATTCCTCTATTGTCCTGCAAAAGGCCACACGCATTTAGAAATCACTGATCAATTTTACATGTGAGATGAATCATACATGATCAAAGTTTCAGATCAACTTTTCAACTTTTAGTCAAAAATCTCTAAAAACTTGTTTGAGCATTTAAAAGCTAAAGATACTGATAATTTTCTGTAGCTCAAAAGATTGAGCTAAAACATTGAACTTAGACAAAAACTTTATTTAAAACAAATTAAAATCTTGCTTTATACCTCATGAATCAGTAAATAAGCAACTATTTGCTAAGAATTACATCATATTACTTAAAACTTAAGACTCTGCAGTATATTTATTATAATAATAGTAACATAAACTATGATTTGAAACATCTCATCAGATATTGTGTTTTTGTTTGTTGTAATCACACCACAAACTGGGTGACTTGTTTGCTAAAAGTTCATTTGGGAATTAATAATCAGTTTTACAGCCTGATACATATGAGAGACAGAGAATCAACTCAGCTTGTTTTAACTGTTTGGCCACAACTTGAAAACATTGGTTGTTTTTAGTCAACCTAGTTAGTTTTGTTGAAGTGTTGGAGCATTTAGACATTAAATAAAAAACTTCTTGCTGTTTTTCTGGTGGAGAACGAAAACTGAGCTACAAGGTTGAGTTTAGACAAAAACTTTGCTTAAAAAATCATAATGTTGCTTTTCAATATCAACATCTCATTTTATGAACTTTAAAGTCCACGACTTGTTTCTGTTGACTCCTCATGGACAATAAAAAGGGCAGAATCAGTGACAGACGCTAAGGACACTTATTCATAGGTTTGTAAAATATATTTTCTGTGATATAATAAGATTTTTGATCAGTGTTTGAGGTGAACTATAAGAGGAGGAGTGTTAAGTTCACTGTAATTGCTCTGAACACTGGGTAACTTGTTGGATAAAAGCTCGTCTGATGTGTTGAGACATAATCTCCACCTGTCTGTGAACGATCCCATGTCATGTTTTCCCCCACAATGCCACAGTGGCGGCGGCGAGGTTCAGACGATCACCTCACTACTACTCAAACATCAACCCGACGGTGTCTCCTCTTGATCCGCTCTCCTCTACTCTTGCTTTAGTAAACACAATAATAGCAGTGCTGTGTTGGTGTGGGCTCCGTGTTAACACTGTGGCTGTCAAAGGCCATCATGCCCCTTCAAAGGATGATGGCTCTCTAAAGTGGGCTCTCTCGGTAGCAGCCATTTTCCACTTGACTGGCCCCACACACGAGGGGGACTGGTAGCCCCTAGCAGCTGGGCTGGTCACTAGGGGTGGGGGGTGCTGGGGTAGAAGGAGATGAATGGGCTGGATGTAAGAGAAGGGGGCTTGATAGCAAGAAGGGAAGGGCGTCTATATGCATAGAGAGGTGTGTTTTTGGTGAAATATTCCCTTTACTTTCTCTCTTAATAAAGCAGTAGGTTGAGTTTTCATATCTCAGCTCTCACTGGCATTTCCATAAACGATCCGTTTGTGCTTCTGCTGAAATGTTTTGCCGCTTGGCGAAAAACCTGGCAAATCTCGTGCACTCCTTGATGAGAAACAGACTAACAGCCAATATCTCATCAGGAGCTGGAAACAAAAGATGTTATACAATAGTGACTGATAATTCAGCAAATGTGTGTGTGTGTGTGTGTGTGTGTGTGTGTGTGTGTGTGTGTGTGTGTGTGTGTGTGTTGTGTTTGTTGGTGCCATATGGGCTACGTGTCAACACTCGGGGTCCGGCCAGGTCTCACTCGGGACAGGCAGAGCAGGATGCATTTTCATAAATCATTTCTTGACACCACATCAAGGTTATGTGGTTGGCAGTGTGTGTAGCCTGTAAATTGCCTTTGCATTGACAATGTAAAGAAGCTCCAGTGGGATTTAAGTAGCTCAGTAGCTATTTATGGCTGGAAAATTAGGATGACCTTTTCACAAACTGTGATAATGGCTTCGATATAAACTAATTCACAGAAAAGATGTGTTTTTATCTTTTATATATATATATATATGTGTGTGTGTGTGTGTGTGTGTGTGTGTGTGGAGAGACCTTTTTATTTGAAGGTGATGAGCTCGCACACAGACAGGGCTAGCTCTTTTTTTTTTTTTGTTTTGCAGCCCATGATGCTGTGGTTGTGCACTACCCCGCAGCGTGGAGGTAATAATTAGCTCACTACAGCAGGGTAACAAGTTTGCACCCCCGTCCTGCTGTGCAGCTCTGTAATTGGTCCCCTCATGTGGCACAGTCGGGCCCCAGAACAAAGGGTTCCCAGAGGGGGAATCTATGGTGACCCATGCTGAACCCTGCACAACAATGACAGGCAGGAAGCATTTACATATGCTGACAGACTTGTCTCTTCCTAGGGTGGAGTGCTGGGCACTTCATTAAAGCAACATCAATACCTGCTGATGGAAACCGAGGGAGCGACGCCTGCGTGCATCACTGTCTGCTCCAAGACACTGTAGTGAAATGACATAGTGCTGTCATATTCAATCTCAAATAAACAGACAGCATTTATTAAATGAGGTGTGTGTGCGTGCGTGCGTGCGTGCGTATGTGCGTAGAAATTGATGGGAGAGATGCTGCGAGATGCTGTCTGAGCTGTGAATCGTCTGCATGCATCAGCAATTGGTTTATCCACAAGCTGTT
Source organism: Polydactylus sextarius (assembly GCA_016801845.1). NCBI lineage: Eukaryota > Metazoa > Chordata > Actinopteri > Polynemidae > Polydactylus > Polydactylus sextarius. Next base: position 7,234,851 of record CM028909.1, read on the forward strand.
CACCTGAACATCAGCTGCCAAAATATGTCAGCTCAACCAAGCGAATTTTTTCACACTTACTCTGCTGTCGTCGTCTTTTCTATGTTATTCTATTTTTTTTTAAATATTATTTCTGACCTCACTTTGCCCAAAAAGACAAAAAAAAAAAAAAAACATACAGAAAAGAAATAAGTGTCCAGTGTTTTTACCATGTTAACACGCAAAGTCAGACACAGGTGACATATCTGTCGATTCAGCAGCAGCCGGACTCTGCAGGAGTGCACATTCATTCATTCATTCATTGCATCATGATGCTGTGAATTCACCCTCTTATCCAGTTATAGTAGGAAGGGTAAATCCTCCTTGCATTTGACACGCTGCTCATTTAGCTGAGAGGCACGGTGAATGACTGGAGGGAGGGGAGCCGTGGTGGAGGTGGTGTTGGTGGAGGTGGGGGCTCTTTGGGAGGTGTCGTCCTGAGCAGATGGACGTCTCAGTGGCGTAGTAAGCGAAGTCTTCGAATGGCGGAGGAGACTGCAGGATCTCACAGGACCGGGGGACGCAGCATCCAGGTGGCGGCGGCCCCTCCTGTCCAGCTGGAGGAGCGATCGCAACCATCTGACACTCACAGGAAAATGATACACTTTTCTTTGCTGCTTTTGTTTTGTCTTGACACAAAGACCCCCCCGGCCCCTCCATATAATACCACCTCCCTCTGCCTCCTCCCACCAGAGCCAATCAAGGAATGTAGCTAATGAAGCTTAGAGAAAATCCTTTTGATTGCACATAAACATTCAAGGTCATGTTAACAACACGTAATCATCAGGTGAACAAATTTTTTTTTTTTTTTTTTTTAATTTCGAGCACAAAAATAATAAAAGTACGACGTTGTTTGAGATGATTAAGGTTTCACAACATAAAGCCATCTCTCTAATCTGCATCATGGACTGACTGCAGTGATGATTTCTAGTGCAGCTACATGCACATACTTCAATGTAGATTCAACAAATCCAAGTGAGAAAGTCCCATCTGTGCTTCTCCTCCACTGATCCCGAGCCCTGGAGGCTACATCGGGCTAATTGTGGCCCCATTTTCTCTTCCTTATCTTTTTGTTTTTACTCAGTGTCGGGGTCAGGGAAAGCTCCCAAGTGACCAGCGGCAGGAGCAACAGCCATCGGCCCCCGCTGAGCATCAGTAATTAGAGCCCTCCTCCTCCTCCTCCTCCTCCTCCACCTCCTACTCCCAGTGCTTCCCGGGCCAGGGAACCTCTCGCTCTCCTCCTGAAGGTTACAGGGGGCAGAGAGGAGGAACAGCTGCTGATGGCAAACCACTTTCTGGTTCCCATGGATGACCAGCGTCCCTCTGCCGTCCCCAGAGGACGAGCAGCAGCAGCAGCATCTTTGATTTTGATGACGGATGTTCAAATCAGACACATCAACTGCATCATCGTCTGGTTTCCGTCTGTGTTTTTACTCGTTATCGCCACTTTCCACCTCCGCTGATTTATTTATCTGTCGGTGGTTTATTGTCATGAATATTTCAGTCTGTGCTTTTTGCAGGACTCAACATCACATGGACAATAAATTACAATAACATTAGTGCGACTTGTAATAAACACTGTCTCCGAGAAGCTTATGATTGCAGCTTTAATTAAGAAAAAACTATAAAGGTCAAAGAGAAACGATGTAGAAACATCTTGTATTAGCATCAAAATGTCTTTTTTCCTAGTTAATATTTATATTTATTATATCATCAGATACTTATTTTCTAATATGTTCATATTCTGTTTATTTTTCCTGAGTTTTCTATTTTAATCAGTTTTTATTTCATGCACCTGCAAAGAACATAATACAAGTTGATTTCAGGTTAATTGCGACGTGTAACAGGTTTATAACCGTCAGCATTAAATCCTTCACTCTCCTTCCTCATGTTGACACAACACATGTTCTTCCTGGTCACTTTTTTCCTGCAGCGTTTGCAGGAACAGATTTGTTTGCGCAGAAGTGTGTTTGCGCCATCTAGTGGTAAAACACCTGAACAGCTTCAACTCTGGTGCAATGAAAGTTAAAGTTAAAAGAGCTGGATTTATACTTTTGTAGTTTTATTTTATTTATTTATTATTATTATTATTTTTACAAGTTTATTGATTTTCTTTTACTTCATTGTGTTTTAAATAAGTTTGACACAAACATTGAAAAAGTTAAAGTGTAAACAGCTTCAAAGAAAAATGAACACATAAACATAACTTGTTAAAATGTTGAAGGAAGCAGGAGAAGGAATAGTTTTTGTTTTTAAAGAAACTATACTCTTGCACTTTCTTTGCAGACGTTTAGCTTAGCTTAGCACAAAGACTGGAAACAGGGGAAAACAGCTGGCTTGGCTCTGTCCAGAGGAAATAAAATCTGCTTATCAGCAGCTCCACAGCTTCCTAATTAACATAATACATCTGTTTGTTTAACAAGAAATATGGAGGAAAAAAAAACTGGTTAAAAAAAAAAGTTGTGGTTTCTTGTTGTAGATGTTTCTACTGGGACACTGAGAGTCGTTGTCAGGAAACAGCTTCAGTCATGAAACCAGAACGTGTTGTTCTCATATGTTTTATATATATTTATACATACCAACCCCTGATTTTATTCATGTCTTGTTAAATCAGTTGTACAAACAGTTTGACTTTGATCCGTGAACATGTTAATGTTAATTTATAATTTACACCAATATATCGGTATAATATCGGTGTCGGATGATGTTCCCCTTGTTGATTACAATCGATCGGTTAAAGTGAGAATAAATTCTTTGACGTCGTCGTCGGACGTTCTGGGTGTTTCTGGTCGGACTCGAACGACACAGCTGTAGTGTGATGTAGGAAGGTCAAAGGTGAAGTGTTTTCAAAGTTACACTGTCTCCGATAAATCAGTTAGAGAGACAGGTTGTTGTTGTTTTTATTATATTATTTTCATGTTTGCCTTTAATGATAGAGACAGGAAACGGGGAGGAGAGCGGGGGAAAGACACACAAGTCTGAACCATAACACTGAGTTATCCAGGCGTCTGAGAGATGAGTCGTTAATAATTGTTTTCATGACTATAGATAATATAGAATATGCTCATTGAGGCTGAATTACTGTAAAATACTTAATGATTTCTTTGTTGCTCTAAATAAATAAGAACAAAAAAAAAAACAACATTAGTATATATTGGTTATCGATCAAATTCTTATTTTAAAGACTTAATATTGATGTCAGCCCAGAATATATTGCATTTATGCGGCCAAAATATGGTTTAATATCTCTTTATAAATAAGTGTCACTAGCAGAGGAGGCGTCCATGTTGGTTTTACGGCTCCTCGTCCCTCCAACTTCTCAGATATGATGAGTGTTAGTGTTGGAGCCAATCACTTCAGTTAATTAACACAATCACTATTAATGTATTTGTAGTATCAGTAATACAGTTAGTATGATGGGCTACATTTTTGAATAAATAAGAACAAAAGATAATAACGTCACCAAAAAACAACTGGTACATGTTAAATTATTTTAAAAAATAAGTGTCGGCCCAGAATTTCATAATCAGTGCGTCCTCCTCTATTTATGTGTGTAAGATGCGGTTTAATAAACTGTGTCTTTATAAAGTATGTCTGCTGTATGTCGGCCAGTCGAGGCTTTTTATAAAAGTTTGCATATTCTCTGTCCGTATTACTGGATTATCACGTAAAACTTTTACATTTATAACAAGAAAACTGCTCTACTTGCTTTTATAAACCTAAGCATTTATGTGCATTTGTAGATTTTTTGGTTTCAAGAGATTGAACAAACACGTCTCCTGAAAATATCAAACCACGTGTGTCCAGCCTCGTCTCAGCGTCGCGGTTCATGAAGGACAGTCAGTGTTGCAGAAATCTCCAGACTTAAACAGCCGGTAGATGTTGACCAGCGGGAACATGGTGATGGAGCCGACGAGCGAACCCATCTGAGCTGCAGCTCCGCACCACACCAGAGCGCTGTGGCTGTGGTCCCTCAGGATGACGCCCACCATCACTTTGACGTACGACAGCGTCCCGGTGAAGAAGAGCCACGACAGAACCTGGCGAAGACACAACAACGAAGACTCGCTGAGAAATTCACCTGAACGATGATCTGATCAAACGTTTCAGACGTTTACCCCCGAGTTGCACGTTAACGAACAAATGTGACTTCATCACAGTTGCTCAACACAGAGATGAACTTTGTCACGAGTGTGATAACAAAACGTTTTCTAACTGTTACACAACTTGCTTTGTGTTTCACCTACAATGATAATCTCTCCCATCACAGACCCGCGAAGCAAAGGACACGGACTCATGGCCGCCATGGCCATGTTATAGCTGCCGAACCCTGTTCCCAACGCTGTCAACACACCGAGGAACACCAGGGACCTGAAAATAAAAGAGTAGGAATACGATTCCAGATAACAGAAATATTATTTTCAAAAGGATAGTTTGATTAATCATTATTATCTCACAAAAAACATGAGCCCAAGACATTTTTCAAAGCTGAGAAGTAAAGATACCGTAGGTCCATGAGTCAGGTGCTTGTGTGAATTTGCTGTAATCAGTTGATAATTTCTGGAGTAGCGTTTTAATCGTAAACACCATCTCATATTTGAGACCAGCTTGAAGAATCTGGTGGTTGAGTGTGAACATTTTTTGGAGAGCGAGGATGCTTTCATCCATCTTTGCTGCTTCGAATAAAAGTTTAAGGGTTGAAGTGCCAAAAAAAAAAAAAAATCTTCATTTTAAGGATAGGTTTGATCAGATGGCAACAGATCGTCAAACGTCTCGTTATTTTTGTGCTGGAAGTTGATTTTAACATGAAGGAACAAGCTGTTACCCAGTTTTATAAGCGAACAAACGATGGCGACTGCGTGAAGCCGTCGAAAGCTCTAGAGCAAACAGAACAAAGGGACAGGATTTATTTGTGATAATAATTAAAGACGAAATTACCAGGATTTATCCACTAGTAAATTATTTTTACTTTATTTTACATTTAGTCACCAATGAAACAGCTTGGTCCAAGCTGTGTATCTGACGACATTGTACATATAATAGAGGAAATGATTCAGTATATTGTGATTTATTTAATATTTTATTTGATATATTGGACTTTAACATGCAGCAAGTTGTAAATTAATTTACATATTTAAAGTATTCTGAAAAAATGGGCAGCAGCACTTACTCACAGGACATTTTCTGGCCCTTTTATAGTTAAAATAAGCAAAAAAAAAAAAAAAAAGTCCAGATGGACATTTTGGGGCTTAGATGTCAAAGGGTTGAGGATGTAATCGATGTAAATAGGAAATGCTCTGCAGGTTTATCATCTCATTTTGTTCATTACAGCTGTGGTCGATGTAGACGCGGCTACAGCCTCTGTCTGTTTTTTGTCACAGCTTTAGACTCAAGCATGAACTGATTTTAGTGATTAAAGGTCAAAGGTCATTGTGATCTCACACATGTTTTTGGTCATAACTGAATTTAATCACAAATTTCCCAGAACAAGGTGGTAATTTTAGTTTGTAATAGTTTTTGTCAGTGAATCAGCACCGATTCATTAGAAAACAAAGACTGTGGATGTCTGAATGACCAATGTGAATTAGGAGGAAAAGCTGCGTCATTGTACAGCTGAAACCTGGCTTTTTGTTTGGAAAAAATGAGAGGATTTCCTGTTGTGAAAACTTTAAATTTGTACCTGTTTTGGAAGAACATGGCGATGGTGCAGGCCACTGGGTTGGCGACTGACGACAGGGCAGCGGAGAGGTGATAGGGCAGGTTCCCGTAGGGCATGCAGGAGTACGTCTGCACCGAGGGCAGCAGGCCGTTGGTGGCGGCGTTGACCCACACCACCAGAGAGTAGATGAAGGTCAGCTGATACATGGAGTGTTTTGGACTGGCCGGCGGACGCCTGCTGCGAGCTGCGGCCTCATCCTGGCATTTCACACCCTCTTCATCAGTCTCTGCCCCGGGGTTATCCAGGCCGGAGGCGACAGATGCCGCGCTGTCTGGCACCAGGTTTTCTGTGGACAGCTCATACGTCCGGGGAAGTCTGTTCAGTGCAACAAAAGCAGCAAAGCTCACACACATCATAGCTGCTAAAAAGAAGAAAAACACCTCCGTGGAGAAATTGGGAGGGAGATATTCTGTATGTAAGGACCACATGTTTTCGCTTGTGTCGTTTCCCACAGTGTGAGAGGAGTTGACACACTTGGCGATGCCCACACCTTGAGCCAGAGCAACAACACCAGGAATAAAACCACTCAGCCCTTCTCCGATAAAATAAGTGGTGATGTATTTTGCCGGCAGCTGCGTCATGAACGGCAGGAAGGTGACGGAGGAGGTGCAGTCCACCAGAGAGAGGAAGAAGGTGATGATGAAGAAGGCGGTGCTGCGCGGCACCCCGGCCACAACTGTCGTTTTGTCCCAGAAGAAGGAGAGCAGGATGCAGGACAGGATGCCAATGGAGAGGATGGAGTAAATGACCACGTGCTCTTTGAGGCGACCCGGACACAGTTTGTGCATCACGGTCACCAGGAGAGGACCCAGGTTGGCAAGCTGGATGATGACCGTCAGGTATGAAGGGAGCTCCCAAGCTTCAGGGAGAGTGTTGACAATGAGCGGCAGCTCCACCCAAAGGCCGTTCACCGCCACCCAGGAGCCGAGGCCGAAGGCGCAGGCCAACACGTGGATGAGCAGCGCCATGCTGCAGCTGAGGATCGTGGTCGTTTGAAACCCTGAAGACGAAGAAACACGGTTCCACCTTCACTTGGTGTCACATCTAGAAATCAGAACCAGGAAATTAAACAATTAAATATCATTATTGTCAATTAGAACTTCATAGGTCCATCTAGTGGTGGAGGGGACAAACAACTCGCTAAACACCTTAAAGGCACACTATGATTTTTAAGTTAAAGTATCAGCTTTGTAGTCACCGTGACGGTTAAATGACTCCTTATGGGGAGAATGAAGGGTCTCAGCTGCCCCCACTGTCTCTTGGTGAAAAACCACATTTACAAGATCAGGGTCTATGACCCGGTGATGTTGGATTTATGAAGAGCGAGTTCAGCGGCACAATGTTGTGCAACAGGTAGTTTTCTCCTGTTTGTTAGGCGTGCTCGAGCAGTTACCCAATCAGCACCGACGTGTATATAAACCCAGCTGATTTAAAAACCCGTCGTTACATTTGCATCATGCAACGTGGCTTCGCCTTTGTTTCTGTTCAATTAAACATTTTGCTCTTGAACTAAGAGAATCAATGTGGCCTTGTTCAGTTTGTCCTCTCTGGGCTGCTGTAGAAACATGGTGAACTCACTCCAGTGCAGATATAAATAACTATCTCACAATTATGAAACATCAAGTCATCCAACACACTTGATGTAACAAAGGAAGTGAAGGACGTGGATGAAGCTGGTGAGAAAACACGTCACGTCTCAACTCACAGAAAGTCCCACTAAAAACCAGCGTCATTTCACTTCACACTCAACAGCAGCTGATACCATTTTCACATCCCCTTCACACGTTGTTGGTGAAGCTGACAAAACATATGAGCCTTCGTGATCTTTTCGTCACTTCCACACAGATCTCATGATCATGACCAGATCATGTCTTGTGCAACTGGTCACACGATTTGTCCTTTTGCAAAAAAAGAGAGTTGTCCCTTTAAACAATGTGGTAACTTGAGAAACCATGACAAAAAGCTGCTGCTGCTGCTGCTGATAAAAAAGCTGCATTTTTAGTCGCTGAAATGTACTCACACGTTGCTTCAGTCCCTCGAGCAGCTGAATACGACTTGTTGTCATCTTACATAGAGGTTAGTGACAGTTTTCCTCAGGCTGCTTTTACATTCACACACACACACACACACACACACGCACGCTGATGGAAATCACATGGCTTGCGGGGAGGTCAGAGTCCACCACAGCCACAGAACAGATCCTCTGACTCACAGGGCAGTGTGTAAATCTTTGGAGCTGTCTGCAGCTCCCACCTCTGAATTAGGTCAAGACGGTGACACGCTCCGAGGTCGACTTGACATTTTCCGGTTCCAGCGGAAAAAAAAAAAGTGCTGCAGTTGTTTCCAATTCTACTGCCAATTAGACAGTTAACATAGCAGGAGGAGGTGGTGGTGAGACTTTAACACAACTGCACTTTAATCACATCATATAGTTTGTAATAAACACAGAAATCTGCCGGTTGAGGCTAAAAAATACATTTTATGATGGGAAATCTGATCTAAAAATCACACTTGTCTTTCTCTGAGTAATAAACTAGTAAAATATAAACACAGAGATGAGAAATAAACATCTTTAGATTCAGTCTGAGTTTGACTTTTCAGAGACGTTTTTATCTTTGACGCTGGTTTTAAAGAAATGTTTCTAAATCTGCTTAGAAATCATGTTAAAATGACGAATCAGAACCTGCCTGAGTAAAACACCATTTTTAGATTTTCAGCAGCATCAGAGTGATTTAGTTACAGTTGTCCAATCAAACGCAGATAGATTTTAAACAAGACATGTTGACTGATAATTTGGCTTTACATACTTTACTTTAAATAAATGCTGGCTAAAAATGTCTCCGCCTTGTAGCCTTAAGTTTGGTTAACAAGTAGGTTTTCATACTGATGTTATCATGTTTCCTGTCAAACAAAAAATTCAACTTCCTCTATTTTTTTACACTGAAGTCAAATTGTTTCAGAGAAATAAACACATTTATAGTTTTACAGTGTAGCCAACACCTTCCTACAACCCCAACACAACACCAACCATAAGTACAAATTTACATTCAATCCTGATCGTTAAAAAACCGAACCGCCGATAACATCATCAGGTGAGAACCAATCAGACGCTGCCTAGCACCACCGTCGCTGCACCTGCTGACCTGAGGTCAGATATCTGAGCACCGACACCATCAATGTTTATTCATTTGATTAATGAGGTGACAAAGAGTCAAGAGTGATTGAAATACTTGTGTTTATATTTACTAATTTAATTCAGTCTTATGTTGCACCAAATAATTAAAAACAGCATTTATTTCAAGGTTTTTTATGATGTTATAGAATAGAAAAACACAACATTTCCCCCAGTGAGCAAACACTGAGAGGAAGAACCGCTATACTTTACTTAGTTTGTATACTTTGCTTTTTATAGTAACTTTTATTTGTTAACTAACTACATTAATTGGTCATTTGAGACATTAATAGTAAATTAATGATCCATCTGACCGTCCCCATCAACACTCGCAAATCTAAAAAAAAAATATGATCTTGAAATTAATTATCTTGAATCAATAGCACAAACCACAGTACCAAAGTTTTATTATTTGGTCTTAAATTAATGAATAATTGTTAAAAATGTGGGACATAATTTAAAACTTCTGACCTGATGATAATATCAGATAAAAACACAAGGAGTCGCCAGAGTTCACAAATGGATAAATGGTGGAAAATAACTATTTATATACCTTTAACAGCTGACACTATACCTAAAAAAAAACTGTTCTGTGGAGAAGTAAATACATTTTCACTTTCAGTTTGTTTAAAAGGATCAAGTGAGTAAATATAAATATAACTCACATGAGAAGTGACAAGAAGAAACGTATGTTTTTCCTGCGGTGAAGACGAGGCCCTCGTCCATCACGATGTGTTTTAACCACAAAACAGCAGGAGAAACACATGTAATTGATAACACAGGCTCATGTTTCCCGTGTTTCAGACACATTTAAATGGAAAGCAGCTGTTTCTAACGTTATCGTTATCGTTTACACCTGTGAATTTCACTTTTTCTTTTTATAATTTAAACTAAGCCTGAGGCTCCGGCTGTTTTAAGTAAATATATTGTTTTTTTTTTTTTTTTTTTAAGTAATCTGTATTTCCCCTTTATAACTGCTTCCCCTGCCTGTGAAACGGTTTGTGGTAAAAACCTAAAAGCAGTAGCAGCATCAGCAGTCGAGCTCTCTCTGTCCTGTCATCACACATCAGTGACATTTATTACTACAGTTATAACTGGACAACTCCCCTGCGGGCGATCGTGAGAGTGATGCAGCGGCTGTAGCAGTCTATGCTAAGATGATATGATGCTACGATACTATGATGATATTACACTATGATGCTAAGATGCTACAATGCTCCATTTTCCATAATGAAATGATATGTGACTAGCGTCGTGAATCATTTTATTATGGAAGGAAAAGGAGGGAAATGATTCATGACGCTAGTTGCGAATAATTTCCCTATAATAATTTCCTTTCCTTTTTCAGCTTTTTTTTCTCTTTGTCCATGTTTTCAGCTTTTTATCTAATCGCATTCATTTACAATGGGGAGCATTTGGTGCTCTTCTTTTGCGAATTATGTCACGAAAAAATCCTTTTTGGTCTCGAACTACTGCTATTTATTCAAAAAGTAAAGCAGATATCCACAAAATTCTTTCACACTGACCACTACAAGGCCGTCATTTTTGTTCCTAGTGTCAAAAATGTGGACTAGAGTCTTCTAATTCAAAAACTGTAAATCCTATTGTTTAGGTAGACACATTGTAGGAATCACGACAAGTGTGATTCCAACTTTGGAGAAAATTATACATGTAGAGTGAAATTTGTGGCTGAAAACACAGTTTTAAAAAGATATTTGGAGCTTCTTTTTTTTTAAAGCTGGCTTCACTCTGGCTGCTGTGGCCTCTCACTCTAGCAGCCACATACACACTCATTAAAAAGTCTGAATTTCTCCAGAATTAATCATGGTGATTGATCTGTGACTGATCAAAAAGTATACAACCTAGCAAAAAAGCTGAATGCCACATCAAGACAGGAGAATTTTGTCTCCATTTTAAAGTTTTAATGATGTCTCTAGGTGAAAGTATGCAAGAGCAGCAGATAAACTGAAGTACTGATAACTTAGTACGTCAACCGAGAGTTTATTAAAAAGACTGTTTTACAACTTACCCAATGTCTTGTTTTCATAACAACTGGTGATGAAGGGTGTTCCAGATCAGCAGATTCATCATTTTCTTCACGATTCACGTCAGCCTGGTGTTCAGGAAAATGATGAATCTGCTGATCTGGAACCCTTCCTTTATGTGTAGGGACCCTATTCATGCTGCTGCTGAAGTGAAGTAATATTTTGAACTTTATTAGTGGTTAAAAAATGACAATTTAGATACATTTGGCTGCCCCACTTACTTACATTGTTAACTGTGTTAACTATGAGTTTGACTCCCCCTCGAGATATTTATGGTGAAATAGACTGTGGGTTCATGTCAATGGACCATCACTTGTTAAAGTTAGCATGCTAACCTGTTAGCTTCAGTCTTCAGAGTTTGAGTCATAACATCTAGTTAACCTCTTACTCAACACTAAATTTAAACATGACCTCAGATTTGTCTTGTGACATCTTTGACTGAGTTCAGAAACCACCAACATAAAGTATGAAACATCTGAATTAAATATAAACCAGTGTGTCTATTAACAGTTTGTAGTGGATGTAATAATAATAATAATAAAAGGTCATTAACAGATGGTGCTTTAATCACACATGGGGGACTGATCATTTAATAAAGTAATTAAATCAACTTTAATACTTTAATGTTGCAGCTGGTGAAGAATATTTTTGATTCTAATGAATTAAATTGATAGTATTATTATTATTATTATTATTATTTCACTGCTTATAAACAAACAGAATCTGATGATGTTGAATGTTAAATTATATCTAGAGCGTGTTTTTATTGTGACGTTCGTTTGTTTTATCAAAAACATTTGCACGTTTATCTACGGTTCAACCATGAAGATTCTTTCTCACGTCAGAGACAAAAGTTACAGTCTGAGGTCGTCAGTTAATGAATCACAGGAAGGACGTCAGTAAAATGACATTTAGATGCATGAACGATTTAATAAAATTGTGCTAATGTTTGACTAAAATGACCCCTCTCCAAGGAAACAGAAAACAGTTAAAACCTTCAAAGAAGAAGTGAACTAATGATCTACAGGAGATAAAACGACTCTAAAACTGTGAACAGATTAACTGGGTCAGTCTTCACGTTAAGCCCAGCTTCATATTTTACTTATAAACAAATTTATTTTGCAACATGTTGAACTGAGATCTGTTGTTACATCACGTTTCTGCTGAATAATTCAACCGCAACTGAAGTTATGTAGATAACACACTTTAAAAAAACAAAACAAAAACAAAAACAGTCATGATGTAGAAACGCTGCTCTGGTGAAGTGATCTAACACGACACAGAAGCATGAAGTAAGATTTATGAAAATAAAATAAAATAAAATAAAAACAAATAGTTCACATCAAAGACAGTTTCACAAGTCTGATGTTACACAGGACCAAGAAGAGGTAGCTGGTTTCACTTCTTTAAAACACATGGTTTTAACTACGGACTTCTACAAACCTACAGCAGATGATGCTAATATCAGATCAGATATTGAGGTTTCAGATACAGAGAGAAGAGAAGCAGTGACTCAGCTGAAAACGTCCAGGCACCGCGTCGAGCTGCAGTCGTGTTTTTTTTTCCGTTGAAAACGTTCAAATAACAAAACATTCTTCAAACCATCAGCTAAATTAAATGTTTTTTTTTTTTTTTTTCTCTAGGCTGGGTATAAACCTTAAAGAGAAGATTCTCTCTCTTATTACCGATCTGAATGATGAGTTGAGTTAATGTTACAAAAAGGCAACAGACACTTGAGGTACACTCAATAAGATTATTTATGTTATTGTACAATCTGCATTTTTTAACAAATAATAATAAAAAAAGATTAGTAAGATGTACAGTATTTGAATGATCACGTCTGATGTGGACTGAAGTCACAGAGTCCAACCAGAGCTCCAGTGACGGGAGAAGAGACGAGGAGGAGGAGGAGGAGGAGGAGGAGGAGGAGGAGGAGGAGGAGGAGGAGGAGGGGGCGGGACCTGGAATGACTGTCATGGATGTTTGATAAGAGGGAATACAGATATTTATGTGTATGTGTGTGCACATATGTAATGTGTGTGTGCATGTACCTGTGGTTATATATTTATGTGTGTGTGTGTGTGTGTGTGTGTGTGGAATGTCACATGGTGAATGAACAGAAGAGTTGAGAGGGAAGGAGGAGGAAGATGGAGGAGGAAGAGCAGTGGATGGGGGGTGGGAAGATGGAGGCAAAAGTAGCAGGGTCTCAGTTGGTGTAGATCTGGCCCTCAGGAGGCTGAGGAAGCTTCATGTTCTCCTTGCACGTCATGAGCCGTCGCAGCTCCAGCAGCACCATCCGGATGCTGTAGGAGTTCTGCCACTTGGCCAGAGGAGTCACCGCGTGCATGTCGACCTGCAACAGACGACACACGTGATGATACAAACATACTTATTTATATTTATCTTGTCACTTCCTCTATGTTCACATCTCCATCCCTAAACTAATCTACTTAATCTCTAATTTCAGTTGAATTCAGTTTTATTGGCGTAGCACCAAATCATGAAAACAATTATATCAAGACACTTTAGAAGTTCGTACAATTTGTATTTATAATTTAACTTTAATTGTAATTTATCGTATTTAAGAGTTTTAATGCCACAAGTAATAAAAAAAAGTGAGAATGAAGCTTTTTGGTCTGTGAAGAATAAAGTTAATAATAATGTCAAGAACAGGTATGAAGTTAAAATGTCACGTAAAAAGGCAACATCAGAAAAACGATGTTGACATGTTGAAAACAAAGTCAGCGTCTTTATTCTCCTTTATTATGAAATAAACATAAAACATCCTTCTCTGATTCAGCTCTACTTTATTTTGGAGAAAAAAAAAACACTTTAAATATGTCGACTTATTTCTGGACGGACAAAATAATAATTAAAAAAAAAAAACTTTTCTCTTTTTGTCACCTTTATTCTCGTTAATTGTTAGTTTTCCACCGTTACCAGGAGCAACTGTTGACACCATGATGCCCGGTAGGAAAATATAATAAAACAGGAAAAAAACAAACAAAAGGGCATCGCTGCATCTGAGTAAGTGAAAACCAAACTGTTCATATGGGAAGTGAAACAGGTTTTTTTAAAGTTCAGTCTCTCCACTTCCCTACTAGGGTGTGTCATGTTGATCTCACCCACAATGTTTTATAGATTTATCATCAGTCTAAAAATAAGAAATAACCTACAGTTTGAGTGGAACCATAAGATCATAAGGTTTCGAGTTGACTGAGCCGTGTGTGATGATGTGTCAATATAGATGATGACATTAAGGCGGGCAGTTAAAATGGGAACTTGCTTATCAGGAATGACCAGTCCAGACCACGCATGACAAAGGAATTTTAAGAAGTCATCCTCTAAATGTGTGCACCTTTAATCTTACTAAGATTCAAAGTTGTGATACGTTGATATATGTGATGGTAAAAGCAGAACCAACAGTTATCATCAGTTTCAATGAGACTGCAAACAGCTGCGGTGGCCTGCAGACGTTAGTGATCTAACAAGAGGAAATGTTTGTGTAGGAGATTTACATACCACGCCGTTGGAGGTGTGCACGCCGTTCAAGTTTATCTTTGTCACGAATCTGACAAACGGCGGCGACTCTGGGTATCCTGGCCCACATTCAACCTTCAGATTGTACATCCTGTTTTCATAGCTCGTCTGTGGACAGAGACAGTCAGGGGGTGGACAGCATATTAAACAAATGTAACACAATGTTCACACACTTAAACAGGAGGTCGTGAACATTAAACATGTAAGGATTTTTTTTTAAACAAGCTCCATAGGAACAGGAAATATGTTAGTTTAATCTCTAGGAGGATAAGAATCAGCTGAGCCAGCTGTAGTCTGACAGAAAAATTAATACTCATCGTCCTCTGAAAGCGTCCTTGAGGCACCGAGATCTGGTTTTGTGTGTGTGTGTGTGTGTGTATACATATATATATATATATATATATATATATATATATATATGTGTGTGTGTGTATTACAGATGCACTTCCTCTAAGTTAATCCTCTAGAGACACACAACTAAAACAAACAAAAGAAACAATTTCAGTGCGTCAGCATTTAACCATCCATCCATTATCTGGAGCGAATCCCCACTGACTCAGTTGAGGGCAGGGTTCAGCCTGCGCAGGTCTCCAGTCTAGTGTAATGATCAATGCTATAAATCCATCATGTGATTTATGTTGTGCAACTTGTTGCTTCCTGTCATTTTTGCGATATGCTGTAATGTTTAATCTTCTAGCTTTAGATACCTTATCTCAGCTATTTAAAAAAAAAAAAGGCATCAGCTCTCACCCGAGGAGGCCCGAGGATCACCCCTCTCCACCGTGTTAAGGTCATGTCCTCGTCATCCTCCAAACCCCAGCTCACCGTCCCATCTCCTACACCTTTCTGACCTTCCTCCAGCTCTTCCAGGAGCCGGAAATTGCGAGGAACTTTAACGCCTGTTTGTGAGCGAACAAAATAACAATTACACAAAAGGATCAATGCACCACCCTAAAGTTATAGAATGAAAAAAAAAACACTACACTGTCCTGGTTTGACTCACTCAAGAGGCAACACAAATAAAAAGAAAATGAAGAAACGCCTGCAGCTGTAGCTGCTTTTAATTGTTATAAATGTTATTCATTTCCTTCAGTTTAGCATCAAGCTACTGCTGCATCATTTGGCCTCTGCAGTGAGACATGATGGTGCTGCTGCAATGTTAACTGAGCCATGCAAACTCACACAGTCACCGTGCCAGCTGATGCAGCTGATGCAGCAGTCAAAGCCCAGTGTGCCCTCACTGAACCTCGGCTCAGCGTCATGTTTTTCTTTCATTAGCTCCAAACTCTTTAACGCATCTCAACGTAAAACCACCACCACCACCACCAAACTATCGTCATTGTTGCTATTTAAACGCAATAAACGTTAATCACACGCGTTAAACGCTCACATCAACGTGTATTCGCGTTGATTAAACGACCCGGTTTTAATGTGACACATCCGCTGTCGGATGAGTCGTTCAACACATTTTTATGCCGCAAATGAGCGAACATCACCCGGACGTTAGGGGTGGCGGTGCTGTGGCTCCGCGGGATACTGTCACCACGTTGAATCACCTATTTTAAATAAAAGCTAACGTCTTATATCATGTTACAGGTGCATATTATTAGCGTTAAATGGTCGCGCGGTTGTTAAATATATGAAATTCCTCTGTCGGCAGCCACACCGCATCCTCCCTTTATCCAACTGAACTTACGTTAGCTTAGCTTATAGCATCGCTTCCTATTCATTCTCTTCGGCGGCTTCGGCTCAACGTTTGCATGCATCGTTTAACACAACGGGCGAGTCTGGAGATAATTAACCTCAACGTGAAACACGGTAGAGACATATTTAACATTCACCGAGTCGATTATTTATCCAAAGCGTCTTTTAAGATTATTTATTTCTCTTAGAATTTTTACCTGATCCGGCGGCGACCGCCATCTTGTCGCTACACTACGGGGACGCGCACGTAACTTTTCCATTGTGGCCAATGGTGCGTGCGCGTGAAGGTAAAACAGAAACATTCTGTATTGTTCCGATGACAGTTTTAGAAACAGTTATGTGATATTTTAACAGATAACTTTATCGATATGGTTCAAAACCAACTATATACTGAGATAATGTTATTTCCAAATATTGCCTGCGAAACCAAAACATGAAATAACTCATTGTTGATAAGTTTCTTTTTTTCTGGGGAACCAACCTGACGTTACTAATTACAACCTTTAAATTCAATTAATCCGCTACTGAAAATAGTTCCCAAAACTGTAAAGTTTACTTTTATTAATCATTTGATTTTTAGAATATATTTTTATATTTTTAGTAGGAAGTATATTGCTGTCTTTCTCTATAAAGAGAAATAATAATAATAATAATAATAATAATTATTCCTGTGAATTTTCAAGAATATAAGTAAAATTAAATATATAAAAATATATGAATATATAAACATAATAAATAGAACCATAACTTAAGTTAATATATATTATTTTGTTAATTATTAGGTTTAATTAATTTATGTATTGTTTATTTTATATACATATAATTTTAAAAAGTGGTAGATAATATATAATTTATATATAAAGCATAAAGCATAATAAATATTATAAAATATTTTCTATTATTAATTATGTATCATAAAAAATATACTATTATATATAATTTATAAAATAAATATATACATGTAGTATATTAAAATATATTGTTTTCAAGTCTTTTATTTTGTAGTTTAAGTATTAAAGTAGAAGAGATATGTGTATTAATTAGCCACAGAACCAGTGTTACTAATAATATTAACAGATTTCAGAGTCTAAACTGGTGTTTTTCTGTCCCAAGTCAAAATATCTTCTTTAAAGATGCAGGTACAGACACAGTTAGTAACAATATTTAGATTTTGAAGCTTAATTATAAAGTTTAGACGTCTTTAAACTGAACACAAGAAAGAAATGCACCAGAGAGAAAACAAGAAGCAGTAGTAATCAACCATTTATTTAGTTTATTTATAAATACAGTTTAATATATACATTGTAAGTCTCCCACGTGGAAGACAACAAAAAGGCATCAAGGCATTATTCTGATATCTAAACCTCCATCACCACCAGCAAATATAACCAACTACAACATCCATGTGGGTCTGAGCCTCAGAGGCAAATGAAGGGCAATTTAAAAGTCAATCAATAAACTGTTTTCCCAGATCGCTGGTAAGATTTACAGTAAGTCAATCAGGGAGAGGATAAGGCAATTCAATAAAACATCTGGAGGATAATTACAAAAAGCGATTTCAACACATCATGTCAAACAAACCGACGACGACGGTCCAACGAGTTAATTTCCACTTCCACAAAATTGTTTTCCAGTGGGAAAAATATTTAATTATAACCACACACTGTCACAAAATATCCTTCAAATCCACGAATGAAAGCCCATTGTCTCTAAGCAGAAAAACCAAACACAGCTTAATTACAAATTCTACCTCAATAACAAGAGGTGGAGTTAACCGCACTGATAATATGGCTAAACCCTCTCAGCTACTTTAACCGACAGAAATAAGAGATTAAATTACTTTTATTGATTAAATTAACGGAGTGTTTGTTTATTTCTTTCTTTCTACAAATTGAAACATTTTTTTTTTTAAATCACCGTAACCACAATCCTGAGATCATCTGGAGAATAAGAATGAAAAATAAGTTGTTTATTGATGAAGGTTTGTCAGTTTTATTAACTATTATTAATCCTTAACTTCACTTATTTTGCTTTATTATGAAAAAAAAAAAAAAAAGAAGAAAACAAAACACACACCCGACGTTCTGATCTTGAAACTTTCTTTACTTTTAAACGACCACAAAAAAAAAAAAAAAGCAAATAACCGAAGCGCCTCTTTCTATTTTAGAAAATAAGTTGTTAAACTTCGAATGTGCCTAATTCCTGCAGGTACAGCGCTGCCCCGACGATATTTATCCTAATACTGATTAAAAAAAAAAAAAAAGGACTACAGCGGTGAAACTTGCACGTATCATAGTAGCGTCGTTCATTTCTCATCTCGAACTTTACACAAAAAACAAAAAAAAACTACAAGCTCTAAGCTCAATCTTCTGCTGTTGACCTATGTTGAATGATTTTATATAATCAAGTATAAAGGATTTAAAAAAAAAATGGAATATTACATAATATAGAAGATAATTTTGGTTTCAGAGTCAACTCTAACTATGATTAAATTACAGAAGCTCCTGTTTGTTTAAGTTGGAATGAAGAAAAGGTTTTGGTAGTTTTTAGTTTTAAACCCCGAGACCGTTTCTTTTTTTTTGTTTGTTTGTTTGTTTTTTGGAGATTTCGGTGTAAATGTCGTCAGAAGCGACAGTCAAGAGAGAAGCTGGTGACCCTGTTTTATTGCTCGCACAAGCCGACATGCTGCACGCATGCACGCATTCTTACGTCTGTGTAAGTTACTGACATCTTCATTAGTTAAAGTAATTTCCTCATGCAGGTTTTTTTTTTCCTTTCAATTTTTAAATCCAGTAGCTAAATTTCTATTTTTTTTTTCAGCTCCAGTTTTCCAACTAAGCAAATAAGTGTAAACTATTAAAGAAAAAGAGAAGAAGAAGAAGAAGAAGAAATAAAGGCATTTTAACCTAATCGTTTAAGTTAAGACATATAGTTAAGGGCTTCTTATTACACTGCATAGTTATTTGCTGTACAATACATTTACAAATTACTGACAAAAGCGTTTCTTTTTTTTGTTTTTTAAAAAAAAAAACTTTCAACCGATGAATGAATTAATTACATAATCTCATCTATAAGGAGTGAAGAAAGTTCCTGGATCGTCAGCCTTCACTGGAGCCCTTGTAACATCACGGGGTCGACCTGCCGCACTGACCCAGACGGACAGATGTGGCGACATTTAGGGAGGGGTGGGGGAATGTTACACACCGACGCTGACATTTCCTTCCCACATTACAAAAAGAATAAGAAAAGCAGCGAGAAGAGACGACAACGTTACAAACAGACGGTTGGCACATAACTCCAGAGGTTTTTTTTTTTTTTTAACGCCGTCAGATCGAGATCGAGCAACGACGACACGTAAGAAGCGAAAAAAGAAGAAGAAGAAGAAGAAGAAGAAGAAGAAGACACGAACTGAGAACTGCGTGTTTTTTACGGCGTGGTGTAAGGCAGCGTGACAAAACTACATGCGTCTTTCTTTCTTTCAACACCGGGACGCAAAAACCCTTAAAAACTGCTTCTCAGAGCGAACACAAGTGGATCATCAGCTTCGTAGAGCTGGAATGACTCAGACAACATGATAAATGAAACGTGTCCAGATTCTCTACATCTCTATAACCGTCTGGCATCAACACTAACGACAGTTACACACGTTAACACGTGACTTGTTTTTCCTTTTTTTCCCCAGATCAAATTACTCTAACTTTATGAACGATTTGGTTCTGTATTCGTTTTGGTATATTTATTTTAAAACCATCTTCCTGATCTGTCAGACTTGTCATTTAGCATAAATCCTGGTGGGATGAATTTGGCTGTTTTAACTTCTCGTCGTCGACTCTTAAAATCTGCTGTGTTTTGATTTTGTAGCAAGTTACACGAATCAACGACAGGATCTGGTTAGTGCCAAAAAAAGAAGAAGAAAAGTAAAAAAAAAAAAAAACACCATATGATCACTTTTAAAATACAGTCAATAAATGTAACAGTAATTAACCGATTTGTTCTTTAGCTACACACATTGGTAAAGCGTCCTCAGCCCAACCATATTCACCACGGCTGAAATCCACTGGGATTAATTGCACATCAAGTCAAACCTTAATAAGGTGGAGATGAAACGACTGATCCAGGGAAAATAAAGGAGTGTGAAATATAATAATAAATAATATGAATGGACTTTCTCCAAAAAAATGAACAGTTGTGGTTCTGGAGGAGAAAGATGAAGTGAACGTTCACGTATTCTTTCTCACGATTGTTTACATTTTTCTGACACGAGGGAAATCTTTTAATCTCCTTGAACATCGATTTCAAATTATGCACCAGACCCTCTGAACAAATTAGAACAAAACAACAAAACAAAACAAAACGTGATGAGTTGTGTTTGACGTACGGACAGTTAAGGATATATTGGACTTTGAAGTTATGATCTCTGTGAGTAAGTAATGAAAACAAATGTCAATCAACAAAGCCCTCCTCTTGAAAAAAAAACAAACGTGTGCAAGACTTAAAGCTATGGCATCAGAAACCGTTTGTTAGTTTTGAGTTTTGCGTTTTATGGGTTACAGTTTTAAAGTGAGGCAAAGAAGAGGGGCGGGGTGAGAAGTCTGGACGGAGCCAGAGTCTTCTGAGGTAGGGTGCAGTTAGTCTGCAGCGTTACTTGACTTTCTGAGCCCATTTCAGGTCGTCTGCTCTGGGCTTCTCTCCGGTCACACTCTGGATCAGATCCTCCAGGTTCCTCCAGAAACCCAGCTTCTCCAGCGGGTAGTTCAGCCAACCTGGACACACAAGTTATCCATTAATATTCAGATAAAATGGGGAGCGGTCTCAAACAACTCACAAAACTTGTAATATATGTACATTAAGATGCAAAAAAAGGTGTTTAACAGAGTTTAGTTTGAGTCTGAACAGAAGCACATTTAGAAACATATGACGCCTTTATCAAGTTAATAACTACTGATCTAAAATACAAACAAGACAACATGTTATCATATGAAGGGACATTGGGTGATGCAGCCATGACAGTAATGTTTATTTATTTCTCAACTTTTATTAATGTAAACTCCACTAAGTTACGTGATAAACCAGCATCTCCAATATTATGTACACACAACTGTTTTCCAGCAGATTTGTGTCCATCTTGATGGACAAAAGCACAATTTCAGACCAATTTAAAAACTAAATGAACGTAAAGAAATATCTTCTGTTCTTCGAAGACTTTAATGTAAAGTGTTCCCAGACTTTCCCGACCATTTCTATCATGTACTTTTCTCTGTTAGCGCTAACGTTAGCCTCAACCTTATCCTCTTTTCCTCTACCGTCTCCGCTGCCACCATTTTTCAAACACTTCTTCTCCCAGAGATTGGTCACATGAACAAGGCCACAAGCCTTGACATTGGTTCTCTTCTCCTTCTAGTTCTACTTCTCTTGTTTTACAGCGGTCAGCTTAGCAGCTACCGCAGCATCGGTTGGCCTTGTTCCGCCGCATTAAGAAACGTTGACACTGTACTTCTGTGTATAATAAGGCAGACCCAACCACCTGAATGTTAAAATAGTTGGCAGCTAATTTAATAATCGATTTAATCGATTAATTGTTGCAGCTCTACTCAAAATACAAACCTGTAGTGATGCAGAAATACGTCTCATGGGGGGAGACGTGGTGGATGCGGTGGTGTTTGCGGGGGAGGATGATGTGACAGTCCTGCAGGAACACGACCCAGCGAGGAAGGCCAAAGTACGTGTGAGACCACTTGTGAATCTGGTTGGTGAGGGTCACAAAGATGGCGAGCGCGTACAGGTAGACGTACCACGGGTAGATATGGTAAATCTCCGCTGCAGACAGAGACGGGAACAAGGTGAGACGAGGCAGAAACTCGTTTGTTGAGTTACAGCGACAGATCTGATTACGGAGAAAACGTCTCGGTTTGTTGATATAAAACTCACCAGGGGACAGGGTGAGGAAGTTGAAGGCCATGTTTGCGAGAGGGACGATGGTCAGCATGCAGTTGTCACCGTTGGTCTCGATGAAGTCGTGACGGGTGATGGCTGTGGGGTCGATGTGGTGCTCTCTGAATGGTCGTATAAAGGCCTGAAGGCCACAGGAAAGACAGAACAGGAAGAAGACGCCATGAAACAACAAATCCAAGAAAATATTGTTTACAGTACAAACAACTGATTGCAGTTTTGGAAACAAACACTGATACCTTTCCAAAGATGGGAAGATCAACTGATCCCCACGTATCGGCCCCCCAGTGGACAAGTCCTGACGCAAAGTCCGCCGTGAGTATTCCTGCAACTGAAAACAAGAAAGAAAAATAAAGATGACAAAATAACTAACACTTCTTTGGACAAAACAACTAAAGTACCAGGAAGTTAAATGATCTTTCACTCTTCTGCTCTTACCCATGCCCAACAGGATGGACCACGAATGCCCCAGGTGGAAATTGGCAAGAAGGTGAATAAGGTTGAAGGCCATGAGAGAGAAGCAGAGGACGACACTTATCCATTCTTGACATCTTTTGCCTGAAAAGAAAGAAACACAAGGACAGCAGACAGAGATATATTAGTGCATGAGTTAACTGCTCGCTCTTATAAAGGATGGAGTTTCCTGATAAGATTATCAGCTGTATTATGTCTCCAGTCTTTGATACGTCCTCAAATTATGCAAACTATAACGTCCATAGGTCAGTAAAGTTGCCATGATGATAATATATTATCCTCCAGATGCTTCAGGACAGTGACTCTGTGACGACACATTCCTCTGCACTTTGTTGATTACACAAAAGGGCAGCTTGGCCTGAAATACCTGTCCAGCTCTTAAAGCTCAGGGAAAAAAAACAACCTTCACAGTTAAATCAAAGATGCAAAAGCATAAATGAATCGCTGAATGGGGACTGAAAGACAATGACATTTACACAAAATGGGCACAAAAAAGCATAAAATGAGTTAAAAGAGAAACAAAACAAAGTAAAGAAAATGTAAAAAACTGCTTCAATAGGATTAAACATAGAAAAGAGGAGGAGGAAAGAAGAGGAAGGAGACAGCGATTGATTCAATTTGTTCATTTGTTTCCAGGCGAACAGCAGAAATACAGGTCGGTTTGTTGTCGGTCAACAACAACAAGCTTGTTATTGTTCTTTTCTATCACCATGAACTCCTAATAATTTCCAGCAACTTCCTTAATTCCCCTTTTGGATTGATAAAGTATTAATTTATCGATCTATGTGTCTAATAAATCTGTGTACAACATGTTACAACATGAGGAAGGATGTTGCTAACAGCTTATAAACACTTCGGATTATAAAACTGTGCAACAACTGTTTTCTATAAACATCTAAATAAAGAAACTATTTAAGCTAGCTGCTAATAAGCGATAACATGCAAGAATATATTTTGCACAACATCTTCTTAATGCATTCCTATATATTTACTATAACTTGAGGAACACATTGCAACTTGAACATGTTGTTAAAGTGGTTAAAATATAAAGGTTTAAAGATGGTGATGATGTATCTGGAGGTGGAGGCCCTGCATCTTTTGACCCCCAGACCCCCAAAGTGTCTTGCAGCGGCCCTGGTATCAGAGGACAGGCTGTTACCTGTGTGAAACCAAGAGGGGGGTAGTTTTAGTAATAAGTGGATCAGAGCAGCTCGGAGGGCATCAAGTGTTTGTTCAGAGGGCGGGAAGGTCGATCGCTCAGTTCCAGTCTGATGTTTCAAACCTCTGATCCAAATGTCAAAGACTCCAACTCAAATTCAACCAAATTCACATGATTCCTGTTTGTGTAACGACAACAACAGCGACTGTCACGCAAACAAATAACAACAACAAGCGTCGCTCTTTGTTTGGCGTCAATTCACTGCAACGATCCGACACAAACTGTTGTTTTTTTTAAAGAGTTTATTCCTCCAGTTTGATAGTTGCTAACTGTTAACACACCGACAGCCGTTATGTCACAGCGCTCGTGGACACTTGAACGAGCTCAGAACGCGAAGATCATTCGACTCACCTGGCGAGTACAGATTAGCCAGTTCCCGTGCACCGGCGTGTTGTGGACCCCATCTGGCCGCTCCCCGACCCGGCCCTTGCGGCTCCGGGTTCTGTGTTTCCCGTCCACTCCTGTTCTCGTTAACCGTACTCGCCATTTCTCTCCCTGTGGGCCCAGCCCCAGCCCCGTCCGTCTCTCCACTCGCAGCCAGGAACCAACGGAATCATCAACTTTCTCAGCCCACAGTCAACGTAACGATTTCCACCAATCAGGAGCGACTTTGATGAACGCTTCAGCCAATCACCGAGCCTTCGAATGTTACATAGACAGACGTTTGACCAATGAGAGGCCGCAGAGAGGGAAAGACCGCATTTCTTGGGCCCCACCCGTCCTGTGCGCTGTGGCGACCGTCCGACAGGGGTCGCTCTCTGATGCGTACATGACACAAAACATGTAAAACACCGGAACAGGTGTCACCGCGTGATGCAACAGCTTTAAATGTGGAAAAGAGCCAAAGGTTGACACTATAATAATCAGGTGAGGTGTTTTAAGTATTTAAATTATGTAAAAAAAATAATAAATAAAACACAACATATAAATTCAAATTTTGCTTTTTTTTTTTTTTTTTTTTAAATTTCTTTTTCTTCTTGTGGACAGTGTGTGAACCATTTCTTCAAAGTAACCACAGACTTAAACACACACAAAATGATGTTGTGGAATATTTTGAGTTTCTTCTTACTTATTTAGGTTGTTTTGGATTTCATTGTGGTCATGTTTATTTTTTGTGTGTGTGTTTTTGTCTTTAAACTGTCAAAAGAAAGAAAAAGAAAAAGAAAAACATGACAAGTCACGTCATAGGAAGTCCACACACAGTCACATTCGTCAATGTTCTGTGGTTTCTCTTCTCTGTCGCATGTGTTGTTTGTGTTGTTTGTCATGTTGTTTCCTATAGTCTCTCGGCGGTGGTGGCGTGTGTTTTTGTGGTCGTTGGAGCGTTCACTCAGACTCAAGTACCACAAGTCAAAGGTTATTATGTCATGAAACATGTTTTGAACTTTAACTCAAATAGCACAGATTCACTCAACTTGAACTCTGTGACATTTAGGAGCCTCTTTCATTTTAACTGTGTTCAATCACAGTTTTTCATGTATCGGTGATGAATAAGATGAATGATAAATGACAGAAAATCAGATTTACATCACGAGTTTGTTTCTGTTTTCTAGTCAAACGTCATCAGTCATCTGACAATTAACAATACATTTAAATCATGTAGAGTGATTATATATATAATACTTTCTTTTATACATAAATAGGCATTTTTTTTATTTTCAAGAAAACAAAATCTTTACTGAAACTCAGATTTCAAAATAAAATCAATCTGAATTTCAGCTCCAGAGCAACATTTATGACCAGTCTGAACTAATTAACTACTTTGTATAAACATAAACTTGAAATAACCTCACACTGATCAGGATTGATTTTAGAGGCTTTTTGGGTGAAGGGTGAACAACTTGTTAGTTTTGTCAGAAATTCAGAGTGAAACATGAAAAACCTTTTCCCCACTTCCCTTCCTACAGTGACACATTGTGTGTATTGAATAGAGGTTAAAAGGTCGCGACAACAGTCCTCTCAACAAACACGTATTATTTCACCCTTTGCTTTTTTTTTTTTTTTTTTTTTTGTGTAAAAGCTGTTTATGACAATGTGTTTACACTATTAAAGAGCTCCAGTTGTGTATAGACAGAGCTGCAGTTATGTGTATAAACTTATTCTGCTGTTAAAGACAAACAAAGATTTTCACTCAACGTTTGTTTGTAACGTTTGAGTCAGTCAGCAGCAGCAGTTTCATGCTGTGACACAGTGCATGAAAGCACATTTCCAAGAAGAAAACGTAGTTTACTCACAGCCGTGCTCCAGCTGAATTCAGCTTAATTCACTTTACATCATCCGTCTGTTTTCTTCTTGTGAAATGCCACAAGATGGAGACAAAGTTTACAGTCCGGGTGTTTTTGTTTTTAAAAGTTCATTCACTTGTTTCCTTCAAACAGACGCCGCGTCTGTTTGTGTGTCTGTTTGTGTCTGTACACGTTGATTAACTCGTGATGATTTATCTGACTCTTATTATTCAGACTGAATTTAATCCCTGACAGAGAGAAAAAAACACTTAAACAGTTTGGACTATAATATTTAGGATATTTTGTTAATGAATATTCTGTATTCATTGATGTTCAACACTGATCTTCACTCATGTAAATAAAGTCTGTCAGCAAATTGTTGATTTAATTAAAGTGTGACAAGTAAAAGTATTTATTATGTCAGAACAGTGGCTCTGTTGATAAAGTTGTGTTATACTATTTTCCTTGAAAACGCACATGAAATTAGTCTGAATGAACAGGACATGTTGACATTGAGTCAGGGATGATGATTTTAATGGAAATGATGAATGTTTTCATCCTACGGTGACAAAAGGTGTTAATCACCGTAACTGTCAATTTTTCAAGGTAATGTGATGAGATATCGCCCCATCACGCTGCCTCCACCGTGCTTGACTGATTTTATTAAGTACTGTTCTTGCATCCTCCATTTTCCTCAAGTCAAACCACGTAAAGAAATAGATGCAATGAACTTATGTTTTGGGGCCAGCGCTGCAGAACAGGGGTTAGCGCTGCTGCCTCACAACAAGAAGGTCCTGGGTTTGACTCCCGGGAGTGCGTGTATGTTAAACTATAAAAGCATAAATTACTAAAAGCCTTGGTGTGGGTGTGAGTGTGGGTGGTTGTTCGTCTGTATGCGGCCCTGCTGCTGGTAAAGGCAGCGAGTACGGGATAAAGGTTGCATGGGAATAGACCGGTTTTAAATCACTTAACTCAAACACTTTAAAATCCGAGCTCTACCTTCACTTTTCTACGATTCTGTCTTTTGGTTTCAGTTTCTCAGCCTGAGAGTTTGCGGTTCCTGTTGTTATGGGTCATATAATTATAGGGGAAATTTTAAAACTTTTTCCTGACTCCAAGAGAAACTTGTGACTATTTGCCTGAGTCACTGTTCCACATCTCAAATGTTCTTCTGTTGGATCTGAAGACATCAAACTTTGACTCATCCATTTACAACATCCTCTAGTCTTCCAGGTCCAATGTCTGTGTTTTTATTTCTCTATCTCTCTGTTTCAGTCTTTTCTTTTTATTTTCCAGTCTGATATATGACTTTTCTTGGCAATCCTGCCATTAGGTCCAACATCCTAAAGTCGCCTCTTCACTCTTGATGCTCACACTGGTGTTTGATGGGAACTATTTAATGTCGCTGTCAGTTGACGACCTGTGAGGTGTCTTTGTCTTAAAACACATATTCTCAGATATTTATCTTGTTGCACAATTGTGCATCAGAGCCTCTCACTCCTTTTTCTGTCCTTGTTAGAGCCAGTTTGTGCTGCTCTTTGAAGGGAGTAGTCAACAGCGTAGTAAGAGATTTTAAGTTTCCTTCCTTTCTAAGCACAACAGTAAACTGACAGGTCTCTAAAGAAAGTTTTTTTTTTCTTTCTGGTCATTTTCAAGTCTGTAAATAAACAAACAACTGCTGATGATTCAGATACTAAACTAACTTAAAGAAAGACATGCTCCCTTATTCACTCCCTTATTAATATGACCGTTTTCAGCTGTGCAACACTATTGCAAAATGGTTTTTTTAATAATCAGTTATTGTTATAAAATGATTAACTTTGATTAGCAGCCGTACCAGGAGGTTGATGCAGAGGATTGACAGTTGCTGTTAATAGTCCTCTATGACCTCTATCGTCTCTAAAAATCATCTGATTGATTTTAATTGGATAAAATTGGTTGAAAATTGCACGAAAATTTTTTTTTCTTTGGAAAACAAAGAAATTTGCAAGTGATATCAAACTTTTGAGCGGTAGTGTATCTATATAATATTAGTATTGTCTTTGTATTATGATTTCAGTCGACTTTTATCGTTTAAGTAAGTAAACTTTATTTCTATTCTGTCCTGTTCTATTCTATTTCTGGCATAACAGGACAACTTAAGTAACACAACATAACACATCATATCATAAATTACTTCCATCCATTTATCCTGCACTCAGGCTCGGTAACTGAGGCATCCAGTCGACTAAACTTGTCCAAATAAAAATGTCTTTTTTTGACAAAAACATACATAAAACAAAAACTATAATTAGGCAGCAAATTAAGAAAAAGAACAAGGACAATCAAGGAGCCATGTACACAATTCACATCAAGACGTAACCCAGGAAACATATTAGTACAAAGTATTACGCTCTGTTCAGTGAGTCCAAATGATACAGCACAGAAAATAAAAAGTGTCCTGTCGTCTATAATTAGGTTAGTAAAATCTCAGTGGCAGTCCACAGCTGTAGAGTCAGTTTTTGAATAAGTCTGTTGTGTTTGAGTATTAATTTGATCAATATTCTTTTATTATTATTTTCAGAGGAAACTATAAAGACTATTTCACCTATTTTCTTAAAAAGAAAAAAAAGAAAAAAGGCTGCCGGTTGCAGCGTTTTACTATTATCATATGTAGACGTTGTTCAGCTTCATCTCAATGTTTGTCTTTATTAAAACCTAAATGATTAACAAATCGTTAAATTTAAACATGATTCATTTGAATATCTGTTGTATTTGTCTACAGGATGAACCTGCGACTCCCAAATATGGTCGTCGTCTTCGTCTGTAACCGCCCACGTGACAGGCGTGTCAACAGGTGGGAGATGCAGGTATTTTAATAATGCAACAACACAAATCCAAAGTTTACATTTTGAACCCCGCCCTCTCTCCCAGACAGAGCACACACAGACTTAAACACACACAAGACGATGATGTGGTTGTTTTTGTGTCTTAGGAAACATTGTGAGCAGTTTCATCACATTGGTTTAGTTTTGTATTTCTCTGTGGTCACGTTCTGACTTGTCATCTTTCTTGTTCTGTCAAGCGAAAAGAAACATGACAAGTCTTTTTCGTTGGAAGTCCAGGCTCCAGCACAGTTGTGGTTTGTGGTTTTCTTTCTTTTTTTTTTTTTTTTTTTGTGGATGCTTTTCTTTACGGTCGCTTCATGCCTTGTTACAGTCGTTGGGCTTCTTTTGATAATCATGGACACTCCAGTATCAGACGTCAAAAGTCAGTGTAAACATATTTTGGACCTAAATTCATGTGAATTTAAGCACAGGTTTACATGCAAATGTATTAATCTTCATTCATTAGAACTCCATGACGTTCAGACCCCGTCCCTCCAGAGGCCAGGGAGGTCGGCGGAGGTCAACGGTTTCCATTATTTATTCCATCTATGATGTTGCATCATTTACAACATTCATTGGTTTCCTTGCCACGGATTCATTAGGTCTGGTATGAACAGTTGCTCATGGTGGTTAATTTTGCATGAAACTGGTCTAAATTACATCACTGACTCACTGTGTTGACGTTTCAGCTTCATTTGTGTCAGACTGCTCCAACACTAGTACGTTTTATACTTTTACTCAAGTAAAGTTCACAATGTGGAGAAGTAACTAAGTATTTAAGATAGTTTTGAGCTACTTTTTCTTCGTTATAATACTTTATATTTCAGTTCTCTTAGTGAAAGTTGAAACTTTTTAATCTCCAACTCCTGTGACAATCCCACAGGTTCAAAGTTCAAGGTGTTTTATTTGTCACATGCTTCTGACGTGGCTCTAATGCTGAGTGTTTAACATAGTATCAAAAAAAAAAAAAAACCGAATGCACTGAGAGAATTTGTACAACAAACTATATACAGAGTATATAAATATATAAATACAACCAAGAATATAAATAAGACAGAGTATATAAATAAAAAGAGCAATTTTTGAGAAATGGCGGCGATCATCTTATCTTATGATAATATCTTCTATCATATTGTGACACATTATTCTTAAAAGGCCGATCCTGCTCAATCAGCACCTTTACTTGTCGTACATGAAGAATATTTTGATGCTAGTAAAGTAACATTTTGAATTTTTAGTATTTCTAACGGAGTATTTGACCACAGATGTAAAAGTGTCACAAAATAAGAGTGTGCACTGTGTTAATAGATGTTATAACAGATAATTTACACTTTGTTAAATAATATTTTATGGGCTTTTTTTTTATTGATGGAGCTTAGTGAAGAGAGACAGGAAACAGGGGAACGACACGCAGCAAATCATCGTCTCAGTCGGGATTCGAACCTGCGATCGCTGCGAAGCATACGTGAGCTCACGTGGTGCATCGTAACCACTCAGCTGTCGAGCGCCCGGACGCTTCACTTTTTTAAAATTTGGCCGTCAAAACAAGTTGTTTCAAATGAACAGTAGGTGTCAGTGAACAAAGGAGCAGGAACAGAAAGTAGCATTAAACTGAGAATCTCGTTTAAAGAACTAGTTTCAAAAACCTCAAAATACTCCTGTACCTGGATAGCTGAGCCGTTGTGGTGCACCATGTTGGCGTATATATGCCGTGTAGGTGTTTGCCGGTTCAACTCCTGACCGAGTCAAACAAAGAAACAAAAGTACAAAGTGTCTTTTCCCCGTTTCCTCTTTGTTCACTGTCTCTACCTGTTAGTTTGTCTGTCATTAAAAGCAAAAATGCCCAAAAAACCCTCAAAATACTCAATACCAGTCACCAGTTCCTAAAAACAGTGATCAAAGTAAAGTATTTAAATCCTGCAGACGTGTTGTAATTGTATGCGTAGATACTATAAATAAGATGTATCGACGTCTAACATTTCAATGTAGCAGCTAAATATTTTCGTAAACATCGGTGATACTGAAACTATATTATATATTTATATATAAACAAACCTGGTTCTGTTTCTGTCTCGCTTGCATGTCCTCACATCTGCTATCTCTGCTATCAGTTAAGACATTAAAGGGAAAAAAAAAACAATCCAGTCGAATTTCCAAGTAAGTCGAACAGATTGTGATGAATCATCGCATACAGTAAAACTAATGCCTGCCAGCCCCATGTGGTTAGAGTGGAATTAAAAGTGAAGTTTTATGGGAGAAAAGAGAGTGAGAGACATGTTTTATAGTTTTTTTTAAACACAGACTAGAGACACGGTTAGTCCACACACACACACACACACTCTGTCTCTCTCTCTCTCTCTCTCTCTCTCTCTCACACACACACACCTTTGAACGTATACATTCACTCTGATGCTGATGTGTCACTTACATAGGTTAATGTTTGAATCATAAAGGAAAATTTGTTGAAAATCCCCAGAAAATCTAGAAATGTAGAAGGTGACAACAAGTTCACAACTATAGTTTTTTTTTTTTTTTTTTTTAATATAATTGATTCATCGTTTAAATGAAGATTTCAGCATAAAGGTGTAAAAGTTGCAGCTGGGTTTCTTTGTCTTATGTGATAATAAACTAAACATTTTATGTTTATTGCATAACTTTTGACCACAGGTAGTTTAATAACATTTTATTCTCTTTATTCAAGACAAGATTTAATACAAAAAAGCAGCATTACCTTCCATTGCATTAAAAAACACGTATTTAACCTTAAATATAAGTATAGTTCACAATTATCATCACTTTTGAACAACTGTGCATGAATGATAAAAATACACTAATAGATAAATATGATTTTATTGTAAAATTTGACCAAAAATAATAAACTTTATTCATTAGCAGCTATATATAACACAAGATTTCCCTTTAATAGAAAATAATTTAATGTTACAGCTGCAAAAAGACATAAATAAATATCGACTCATCGTACAACGGTGATTCTAGTTATTTATCACACTATAACAAACTGGTACATTTTAAACTGATCAGTCTTCAATAGAAATGTAGATTGCGATTGTATGAAATGAGTGTGAATATTATTAGTCACTTCACACAACGAAAGTCATTCACAGTCAATAAACGAACACTGATCGAACACTGATAACATGCAAGCAAACACACACCTCTGTCATTTCTGATGTGGTTCATTCATGACACGGTGACTCAGCTCTGCATTTATACGTTCTGTGGAAGAAGTGGAGGAGATGTTCAGATCAGAGGTTTTTTAAAATATCTTCAAGGAATTTTAAAAGGTTTGTGAAGCTCACGTCCAGTTTCCTTCTCAAACTGTCACAGGTTCCTGCAGCTTCACCACAAGGTGGCAGTGAGGCCTCAACCTTAAAACAACACAGATTTAAACTGTATTTATCAAGTTAGAGTGGATTCACCTTCATCACAACTTTTATATAACACCTGAGCAAAGTGTCACTCTACTGATCTGCCGATCAGACTGTAAAACTCACACACCCACACACACATACATGGGAAACACAGACACCAGGAACCAGACAAAACCAAAACCTGACCCAGCACTCACACCACCCACCATGACCGTTATACAGTATTGGAGTGGATGTATCATCATGTACAACTCACCAACAGAACACAAAACATGCACGCGCGCGCACACACACACACACATACACACACACACACACACACACACACACAGACAGACAGACAGACTAGTTGAAACTGGTCTGTTAAAGCTGTGGTGGAACAGCTGTGCGCAGATGTGCAGCAGCGTAGATCTTGATGGGGGTTGTTGGTGGTGGTGGTGATGATGCTTGATTATTACGCACAACCTTTTGGTTACCACGGGGTGGGATTTTTTTTCATTAGGTGTTATATTGATTGAATATGTGTCTGTATTACTGTAGGGGGCGTATTTGTGATTAGAAATTGTTTGGTTTCTCTCGGTTGAAGTGGATCCGTTTCTGTTTCCTGTTCTGGTAAATTTGCGGAGCGAAAAAGAGGGGGGAAAAACAAAAGCCACAGAAACATTTTCCCTTTTACTACTTTCTTCTGTCACAAATAAATAAAAATGTCAAGACAAAAAAAGCAGATCGCGCTAGTTTAGTTCGGTGTTATAATGAAAGGTCCTGTCTCAGGTTGTCCGGTTGGCTCTGGTGCGTTGCGCGCGTCACCTACCACTCGGATCAGACCCCGCCCCATCCCTCCCCGTCTGTTTATTAATAAAACCCCCCAAGAGACTGACAGACCTGTCAAATCCTCCCTATCCATGAACTGAACGCAGCTACTTTAAAGTTAGTTTGCGCGGTTTTTGAGTAATTTGTCACAGGCGGTGACACAACAGGATTTATAACAAGAGACTTTTCTTTTTTCTTTTTTAGAGGGAAAAACAACTGTTAAATTAAATAATTATAAATACATTTTTTAAAAAAAAACAAAACACCGTGGGCGTCTCACTTCAGCGCTCCATGCTCCTGCAATCCGGCGGGTGTTAAGATCCATGGAAGTGGCCGGTTTCTACGACGAGGGCAGCTTTGCTATCCACGGTCGAGACACTATCATCAGTCCCATCCTCAGCGGCGGAGGCGGCGGCGGCGGCGGCTCTTACTGGAGACTCGGCGACTCGATGTCGGAGGTGGGCATTGAAGAGCGGGAGAGAGCGATAGACTTCAGTGTTTACCTGGATTCAGCTTTGCACTATCCGCAGCTGGCGGTGGCGCAGACGCACCAGACGCAGACGCAGCAGGCGCAGCAGCAGCAACAGCAGCAGCAGGACTCAGTTTACGCAGATTTCCTGGCGGAAAGCAAAATTAAAAGAGTTGCAGCTTTGCAGAACTACAAGAGCTACTCTCTGCTCAACGAGCTGGAGACGAGTCATCACCACCACCAGCAGTGTGACCCCGCCAGGGAGCCGTACTCTCTGGGTTACGCGGAGCTGCAGGAGACTCGTGTGGACAGCGTCCTGAGCCCGGTGGAACTGGTGGAGAGTCGATACCGAGCCGCCGCCGCCGCTTCAGCCGACAGAGACGACAGCCAAGACGACCCAAAGATGGAGAATGGCTCTGGTTTTGACATGAGGTATCTTCATTATCAGTCCAACAACGACAGTATTGGGAACATCTCCACCGCGTCCTCGACTTGCTCCAGCCCGCCCGGCACACCTGCCCCGTCAGGTAAAAGCAGGTCACCGTCGCACGGAGGAAGTGGAGGCGGAGGTGGTAAAATGTCCAGTAAAAGCAAGAAACGTCTGGATAAGGACAGTGAAGAGTACAGGCTGAGGAGGGAGAGGAACAACCTCGCTGTGAGGAAGAGCAGGGACAAAGCCAAAATGCGCAACTTGGAGACTCAACATAAAGTGCTGGAACTGGCGGCGGAAAATGATCGTTTACAAAAACGCGTGGAGCAGCTTTCCAGGGAGCTGGCCACCCTGCGCAACCTGCTCTCAGCCACCGGACAATGTTAACGCTCTAACCATTCATGGACCTTTTTCTTTTTTGTTTGGTTTTTGTTTATTTTGTTTCTCTCTCTCTCTCTCTCTCTCTCTCTCTCTCTCTCTCTCTCTCTCGGAGGTGATAATAATATTATTAATGATAATAATAATAATAATAATAATAAAGAGCAAAAGAAAAAACACACACGGTACGCTTCACAGGTGAAGCCAACGACCGATTACCAGTTTACAAGGACACTTTGAATGGGACTTGAAGTGGGTGCATGGATTGCGCAATCATTCATGATTCTTCACATGTCACCTTAGCTTTATTCTCGGATGTAATTTTGGTTTATTTGTTTTTGTTTTTGTTTTTTTTTTTTGTTCGGTGTATGCAGTATTTCTGTGCAGGTTTTACATACATGCGAGTGAATTTGTACTTTTTGTGTATTCAGAGGCAGTGGTTGTCAAGGGAAGAGTTGTGCTGCAGTGAAATGATGCAACTCTTTGTAATAGTATTGAAAATGAATGAAATAAGTCTAATTATTTAATATTAAAAGGTGAAATGCTTTAATTGTACTTGATATTTTATTGAATTAAACAGATTTATACTTTGTCTTAACAAATTTGTTGGTAATTTCTTCTTTTCTCGTTCTTTTTTTTCGTGAAGCAGGTGTAGGCGCTGAGACAGACAGAAAGGGAGGAGGTGGTGGTGGTGTTGGTGATGGCAGGGGGTGTAGACTGTAGTGTTGTAGTGTTTGCCTCATATGTTAACAGTTATGTTATCATGTATGTCAAATACACGTTGCAGATAAGAACTGAGGCAAATGTGCAACCTTTTACCTCGCAGACACTGCAGGAATCTGACGTTTCTTTCAGGAGATGGAGCGAATTTCCAACTGAAGACATATTTCATAACGCAATCATTCATTATATAACGGCAGAAAATGGCAGCAGCTACCGAATGGGGAATATTAAATCAGGTTTTTGGCTTTAAATATAATAGAAATGTGAGGCAATTCTTTTGCACATTTAAGACGCACAGACTCTCTACACCAGTGAAGGAGTAACTTATTAATACCACCGCCATTTTAACTTTTAACTCTCTTCATGTTTACTCAGTGATCTGACACTCTGACACTGAAGTCATCAGATCCTTAAAAAAAAACCTCCAGCTCAGTTTATGCTGAAACGATACTGCTGAGAGCAGCAAAATACAAAAAACTAAATTGGAAAGACTTGGTCAGACTTCTGACTTCAGAACAGAAATGTTAGTTTTATCTTTAGCACACGACTCTGTCAATAGTCTGCTGGGTCCACTGGCCCAGAGAGAGAGGGGTTCAAGGTTGCATGGAAATTAATCAGCAACTAACCTCCTCACACCACGTCAGGTCACACTTCGACAGCCAAGAGTTGACTGGGAGTCACTGCAGGGCGAGGTATGAGTAAGAACAAAAAAAAAAAAAACTCAGCAGAAAATGTAGAATTTAAAAAATGGGAGTGACAAAATGACTTACACCAGACATGATAGATAAGTTGACAATTGGTTTTCAGTGGAATTTACCCACCCCTTAGTCATGCAGTTCACCGTGTGTGCACTACATGAAACATATCTGACAGGAGCAAGCAAAACCTCCAGACGATAGGGAGATAAAGAAAAACAAGGGGTTTGGTGGGATTTGTAGGTGATCCGTGACTTTAACAGGGTGGGAGAATGTGAATGTTTTCCGTCTGTCAAATTCAAACAATGCACAAGAAGGAAAAAAAAAAAAAAACAAGAGGAAACATTAACTATTGTGCGTAGTGAGAAAAGAAGAAAAGTCCGTGTTCTGCTCTGGAGATAAAGAATAAAAACAGCGATACTGTTTTTGTTACAGATGACATTTAAAATCCTCTGGATATTTCAACACACTCACAGTGATGAACAGTTTAGTTTTGAAGCTGTTGTGCAATATCCTCCCTTTCCAACACATCACCACTTCAAGAATGTTACACCCACTTTTAAATAAGACATTGTTATCCTCTGTGAACATGACAATAGCTGTAAGTGGTTGCGGCCTGGCTTTAGGCCTCGCTGTGGAGCAAAACAGAGCGAGACGTAAGAGGTTATAATTTCTAACAGATTTAGAAAACGAGTACGATCTAACCCCAGAAATAGGGTAATGATTTAAATAATGTGTGAAGGATTCAATCATCCGTCCATCAGGCTCTGCTCTCTTGTTGTTTTAGCTGTTGCAGATCATAGTTCTGGAAGTTCTGGAACGGAATTGCTCAAACATTCTAAGCATTCTTTTCTTTGATGACCCCACTGTTTCCTACTCCAAACCCCAGGCTCATGCCTTTTCCTACTCCTGGTTCGCATGCTGACAGGAGAGAGGGAAATTCCCACACAGGATGACCTCTTTTCTTAAAAGTTTAGCCCATCCCCCTTTTTTCAACATTTTACCGTCAATGGGCAGTGTCTGTCCGTAAACTCCTCATTGCATCACAGTCTCTCCAGAGGCCAATTGGCCTCCTAAAAAACTCCTCTGATAAAGCAATACAAACACACACACTCATTCGAATGTCCACGGTGTACCAGTTGTGAAATGGAAGATTTTTTTTCTCTCTCTCCGTCTGACTCATGTTAATGTCTTCTTTACGCATATGCACAGCTGTTTGTTCCTCAAAAACATTAACGCTTGTACCAGATTGCGAGAGACAGGCGAGTGCTGTTTAACACTTTTAATTATTTGATTTGGCTTCGGTCCAGTTCCTCTGACCTCTTTAGGTCAAACGTGTCTCAGCTGACACAGTATTGATATGTTTTACATCACAGGTACAACAGCCTGTGCTGAACGTGATGTTTAACTTCAACACTTATAAATAAATATCTCTTATTCTTAAGTTATTTTTACATTTATACGTTAAATTGTCCGTTACATGTGTGAATCCACATGTGACTAATAAATCTAAACAGAAATTGCGTGAGTCTTTTGGTCAAATCAGTCGTTTTGTAAACAAACATGTCAAATATTTGCTGTTTCTGTCTTCACAGATTTGAAGATCTGATGCTTTTCTTTGTCACAAAAGATAAAGTGAACTGTTTATCTTTGAATTTTGGACTGTTGCTCAGACAAAACAAGACATTTCAAACTGTTACTCCGCTTGATCCTGATTTACACATTACAACTATAACAAACTCTCAAAGACATGTGGCCAAACATGACTTTTACCCTGATTTATTAACACGTATGAACCAATAAATCTGTTGAGGTTCAGTATTTTTTTTTTATCCCTTTAGACCAAAGACTAAGAATGTGTTTGCTGTTCTCTGTGATTCAGAAGTTCCTGTTAAAGACTTACATATTTAAAATAAGTCACAAATACACAGAGAAAAACTATTTTCAGTCACAGATTAATACACATTTTGATTAGTTGTATTTCTGGCAGCGGGACAGTGAATGTTGAGTCAACGTAAACTGAGAAGTCTGTTTGTAATTAAGCTGGAGCGTGTCAGTGTCAGTCGGTGCAAAAGGGAGGTTAAACTATGTGTTTTAAACAGCTGGAGCTCAAATATCACTTATTTATAGCATCAGAATGTTGTTGTTTTTTATCTGAAATGCAGAATATCAGCAAATATATAACTAATAACCTGTTCAGACAACACTCTCATTATTCTGTATCCACCAGACCACAATTACAGCAAGAGAGTACCTCAAAATGTTATTCTGGGTCCTGTTCTGTTTTCTATTTATATGTGTTTATTTTGCACATTATGTCTTGAATTTGTTTTGGTGACAGAAAGGAAGTCACACGGTGCTGTCAGGCTGAAAGTAGATAAAACTAAGTTTTCTATTTTTAAACCAGTGACACTCAAATTGTAAAAGTGAAGAAAAATGTCTTGTTATCTGATAATCAATAGCAGACGAGGAGCTGAAACAGGTTCAACAGGTTTTAACTGTTTATAAAATTTCCAGTCGTGCTTAACCAGAAGTAACGTGAATGTTGGTATGAGGAATATATGTACATGTAAATATATATATTTGTGATTTGAGATTTACGGTCTCAACCACTTTCAGTTCTCTAGATTCCATTAGACGACATTAGACTGAACAAAAATGACTTTAAAAGCAAAGTGTTTATTAAGTCAAAATTGCTGAGTCATCCTATGTCCATGTTATATTTCATTGCCTTTTTTTAAAATAAAAAGTGTAAATATTTAAATCCATATTCTTTACATGCACTCCCACCTGTCGGGGCGTCGACTAAATGATTTCGTCTCTCAGTCCGAAAACTTATGCAGATCATGTGACCTGAGGCTGTGTTTTTATTGGCCGCTTCAAGATTTTCTGTAGACACGCCCTCTTTTTATTAGCTGCCAGTCACATTTTGTTATTTCTAACGATGACTGGATGGTTTTTCTACGAGCTTCGTATCGTCTCTTCTTGCGGCTAATTAAAGTGGACTTGGACAGAAATGAAACGCGGTAATTAAAAATGTAAAAAAAAAAAAAAAAAAAAAAAAAAAAGGGGACAACATTGGACCTTTTCATAAACGGTGGTTTTGTAGATCATGTTTAATTTCATACGTTCTGTCGTTTGAACTGTTCTCGCTTCTTTAAATTGAGTTTTTTCTCATGATGTGAATATCTATCCTAAAACTATATAAAAACTCAAAGTAGTTCCTAGTTCCTCAAAAATAAAACTCAAACTAAAGCCACTTATTCCTCTCTTTAACCAGATTGAAAGAATAATAAAAGTGAAACAAAGTTTTAAACCTATAATTACTCAGCTCTGAAGGCGCAGCCCTCCAAAACTGTTTAGCAACAGCTAGCACCTGGTGATCAGAAATGTCCGATGGAAATAGACAAAATCGTGTCGTCATTTTAACTACAACTAAAACAGATGTATACTAAAGTGATTTCTGTGATTTTTTTTTTTAGTTGCTCGTTTTAATTACAGTTCCTCCTCTAAGTGAAAGGGAACATCCAATATCCGGACCATGACTTGTAACGGGAAGCCAGACCGCCTGAGCTACGGTAAACGGACCCAGGACATGATCTGTCTTGAAGTGAACCAAGATTTCAACATCGTTGTTCACTTCTGCTATTTTACCCGTGGATGACTGTGAAAACGCAAAAACTGACAAGCAGAAGTGACTTGCGGTCACTACACAGCAAGTATCACAGCGCTGATCTTGGGTAACATCTGGCCGAACTTGCAAAACGAGCGCTGGCCTAATTATTAGAGCAACGTTTGTGTGTGAGAAGAGTTTATTGCCATGCACTCGCAGTATGAGAAGGTTAAATCGAGGATTTATGGAGGTGTTTTATTCAGTGTACGCTCTCTGATGATGTTAATTCATCCATATATATAGACAGGTCACAAATTAAAGGAAAGAGAAGCATGAAATGTGTTATTAGATAGACAACATTTCCTCATTTAATGGTTTGATAACTATGGTGGAGTTCACTTTCAAATATTATTGGTCCAAAAACTTGATCTGGGTTGAGATGTTGCAAATGCAAAGGCTACAAATTCATCACTGTTAGTGTTACGGTGGTTTAGGTGGTTGCTTGTCTGGTTAAAGTTATTTTTAAAAGAAATATTGATTTCATCACTGTTAAAGAAAGAAAGATGTCAATCCTCCGTGTATTCAGGTTTTCCATCTGTTCGACAACAACATTTTGAAAGAATCACTAAATATTTGAAACAAATGTTCATTAAAACTTGGAGATGAGCTGTTTACAATGTGGTGGTCAAAGGTCAAGGCCTCAGTGAACTCAGATAAAACACTTTTTTTTTTTGCCTCATAAACATAAAAATATCTTGTCATGTGTTGCTGTCATCATGTTTCATCAGTCACTTCAATGTGACATTTTAACACTGTGTTGAGGGAATAATTACAAATTTGGCAGAAACACTCACTTCAGACTCAATGATGAACTGGTTTGAATCTGATTTTAATGGACAAAGGACCACAAGCAATATAACTTTGGCCTGAATTCACATGCAAACACAACACTTTAACACACATAGTTGAGGAACATCAGTTAGTCAAGTTAAAGAGAATTTTGATGGTTGATTCATCATTTAAAGAGGAACACACTTTAACCTGTATCCTACTGTTAGAGGCATTTGAGTAATGTCACTTGACAAAAATAAATAAATAAATAAAAGAAATAAACCATTGCTTCGTTAGTTGAGACATCGTGGTGGCAGCGAGCCTGACCAGGCAGCTAATACGCAAATTGATTGAGGGCACTAATGTCAAAGTAGCTGCTGTTTTTGTGCCAAAAACAATAACATTTTGTCTGTTTATCCCAGTAGTGGTAAAGAAATTGTATAAAACAAGTGTTAAAGCAGAGTCTCAAATACTTCTGTTGATTTCTGTTGCATTTGTAAAAGTCCCGAAGGCTTCATCATCAAACATCTACATTACAAATGAGTGTGTAACAATATGGAAACATCTTATCCTTATCTCTTATAATTGAGACCTATCAGACTGCAGCTAGCAGTACTTACTGAATACTCAAACTGTCCACCCATCCTGCCAATCCACAATCAATTCTTTTGGACTCTTTGAACACTTGTTTTATATCGTTTCTTTACCAGTACTACACACCTCACTAGCAACTGAATCATGTACAGTTGGAACAGAATAGTAAGCGTGGAAGTACGTCATCCCAGCAAAAATTAAAAATAAAAAACATTCATAAAAATTCATATGTGTAATGTCACACGCAGTTGATCAACCATTAGTCCTGGTCCAACCGAGTAAGACAATGAATGAGTGAATTGTCAAACTATTATAAATGTCGTGAACATCCACGATCATAACCGCAACATAAACAACCGCAAACAAGCAACTTGTTAACGATGTACGTTCGTGTTCATGGTTAAATTTACATCAAAAACTCATAAAATAGATAAAGTACTTATATATAAATGAGTGTTGCTGCTGCTTCCCATCCGCTATTATTGTACAGTGGAGGATTGTGGGTATTTTAACGATATCAAGGATACATCACTGCAGCCTTGAAATTCCTACAAATCAAGGATTCAGTCCTCGGTGAAATTTTGAAGCATCCTTGACATTGGAGCAGTGCTTGGTGAGACTCAATGACGTGGCGTCTCTTTCAGAGTTCTCCGTCAGCTGGCGGGTGTCGTAAAGCAATTCACCACCAGAACAGTAGGGGGCCATAGGTTTCTGTCCGTTACAATTATCGACTATTGTTGATTATTTATCAGGACGTTTGTTGGAACTGGAACTGATCGACATTGAACAACAAATTGTTTTATTGCAAATGTTGAGACAAGAACTAAAGAGGAGACATGTGGTGATGCTGTTGCTGTTGTTGTTGAAGGAATACAACCAGTGTTCTCACATGCGCACAACAAAAATACGTCAATTCTTGCGGCTTAGACGCACGTGAAAAGAGATTTGTCTAACCAAGCATATACATACACCTAGAAACTTTCTTATAAAATGACTGTGATACATCTATGTAGAAGCATATTTTGATGGAGTAATTTTAACTGTTAGAACGTCCTACCTGCTCATATTAATGTAGAAGCATAATCTGAAGCATTATTATAAGAACTTGCATGGTTTTTGACACGTGACATCCCAGTAAACCATAAATTAAATACCTCTTAAAAACAATCTGTGACAGCAAAAAACTGAGCCCGAAAGCGCAGTGGTAGTATTTTTGGGTGCTGTAACACAGATCGACAGACACAACTGCAAGTCCAGCCTCCGGTAGGACGTTTCGCACAAGTAGGACGTTTTGTCAGAACACCGGCAAAGTGTGATTCTGGAAATGCAGTAAGTCTTGTGGACCAATCAGAGCCATGCGGTCTCTGTGCGATCTCAGTCATTTCAACAGGTAGTTAAAAAATTGGAGAGGTCGGACGGCTACACAACGATGCAGAGGACTCTGCATGTCTACGTATCTACAGATACGAGCATAAATCAGGCTTTATAAAGAGATGTTCAGTCTCTTTATTGACACAAAATGGTGTTTACTTTGACGTTAGAAATCTGCCCCTATCACTTGGCTTATTAGCTGCCTGGACAGACTCCCTGCTACTGCCACAGCTCCACTAACGTAGCAACGATTTATTTCATTTCCTTGTCAACTGACAT
Source organism: Polydactylus sextarius (assembly GCA_016801845.1). NCBI lineage: Eukaryota > Metazoa > Chordata > Actinopteri > Polynemidae > Polydactylus > Polydactylus sextarius. Next base: position 7,277,368 of record CM028909.1, read on the forward strand.
TACTCAAAGACCTCTAACAGTAGGATAGCGGTTCAAATGTGCCAAAGTTCCCCTTTAAATGAAGATTTAAACATAAAAGCACCGGTAACAGCTGATTTTCTTTGTCAAATGTGATAATAAACTGAATATTTCACTTTTTATAGCACCACCTTTGACCAAAGGTAATTTCTTTCACTATATTCTGACATTTTATTCATTTTATTTAAAGATATTGTTCAAAGAAAGATGACAAAATGCAAATACTCCCCATTACAATGAACAAAAACATACATATAACTTTGTACTTAAGTCGAGTACAGAAACATTATCACTTAAGATGTATTGTTGTATAAATATTAGAGATACATTCATAGGTAAATACAATTTTACTGATGATAATAAACTTCATTTGTTACTATGTACATATAGAATAAGATTATCCTGTAATAGTCCCAGAATGTTAAAATGTTACAGCAGCAAAAAAAATACACAAATAATTATAAAAATTATGATAAAAATATTAATAAATACTTTTGTGCTGCACTAAAAAGAAACTGAAAATGATAGTAAAATTTATTAGATGTCAATAAATGTGGTTTAATGTCGAGTAAAGTACAGCAGTGATTTTAGTTAGTTTTTTTTATTATTATTTATTTATTACATTAGGTTATGAACTGGTGACGTTGTCCTCTGATCAGTCTTCAATACAAATGTAGATATGAGTATTTTAGGTCACTTCACACAAAGAAAATCATTCACAGTTGATAAAATGTCCCAGATATGAACCAAAGCTGATCAAACACTGATAAACTGAAGCAAAGCAAACACACCTCTGTAATTTCTGTTGTGGTTCATTATGACACTGTGACTTAATGAGGAGGAAGGGAGGCGTCGGAGTTTCTACCAGTACACAACGTTCAGCCAATGGCACTGTTCCTCAAAACTCACCTCTAAAACTTTCCTAGATTACCAGACTCTCTGGTGCTGTGGTTAATTAGACTAAAACATCCTGTTTTATTTTGTCAAACAGAACTTGAAAATTGTGAATATGAGGGAAGTGAAAATGTCTCCTGTAACACCACCACCCTCCGCTCCACTCCCCTCCCCTTCCCACTCCTGTACCAAACACGTTAGGCAAACTCTCCTGGTAAGTGTACAAAGGTCAGAGCACGAGTGTGGCACTTACTGTAAACGCTGATGCTGCTTTTGTTCATTTGTTAAAGCGAAAAGATGGATGAATTGTCGGAACAAGTGTTTATTATATTGATTTAAATGAAAGGTGGACTCACCTGGGAGGGGCGGAAAATATGGAGAACAGTGACAGATATGAATTTGAATTTGGGACAGGAAAGAAAAGATCTTGTGACAGCATGTACGACAGCCTGAAGGAGAATACTTTAACAGTGAAGCAACAGTTTGGATGATGAAGGCAGCGTAACATATAGCAAACAGTGAATGAAAATCACATACCAGATTCACTAGTAGCACTGATATGAAAGATGTGTGGGCTTTGACATGTGCAAATTACACAACAGGAAGTAAGTCGTGTTGACGATGCTGGCAGCCATGAAAGTACTCACCACCCACACCTTCTATCTTATGTGACCATCCTCACGTTCACCCTATTTTACCTTTCACCTACTGACAAAAGTTATTGTCACAAAACACAATTAATCACACATTTATCCAATGTGGTGGGTTGTGGTTTGTTTGTTTTTTTGGGTTTTTTTTAGTTGTTTTTTCCCCCTCCTTTTATGTAAGTTCCACGCTAAAAACATCAACAATAACCAAAAGAACATCACTATGACATCTTTAGTGGTGAAGACAGGTCAGTCTGCTTTGTTTACAATATGGATTTTAATGTTGACGTCGATGTCAGTGAGAGGAGGAAGGATGTGGGAGCTTTTGAAGCGTACTTAGGGGAAGCACCAGCTACAATCTGCTATGACCTAAATGCGACATGGGCCAAGGTACTATATGTCTCAAGTGATGTAGTGTGACGGTTAGTAGTTGCAGCAGCAGGCGGGAGGGAAGGGTGAGACAGCGGGGGGGCAGGAACAGGAACTGCTCACGGGTGATGCAGCTTAATGAGAGCAAGAACACGGTGGTTTTCCATTTGTGTTCAAAACAATCAAACATGCAATCAAGCATCAAGATCCTTTACAGTGAACTCAACTCAAAGGTTAAAGTTTTGCACAAAAAAGGACCATCATCGCTGATATATTATTATTTTATTACATTAATACTGATGCATTAATTTCTAGTGTTTGATATTTTAACATTTTACCATTGTAGCTGATTAAATTGGAGCTAGTTTGTTCTTTTAATACAGATTGTGACGATAATTTCTGCTTTTTTAACAGTTATTTAATACATTTTAAAACAAAAGTTACCGCTGAATAACAACCGCTGAGCAAACCACTTTAATACAAGTATGCTAAATATCAAGATTTCGCAAGCAGCCACTTAGTTTAGCTGAGTGTCTTATTTCATATTTCTTCATAGTTACCTCTTAGCAAGAGAGCTAACAACTGCTGACACCAACTAGATTGTAGAGAGTTGCATAAAGACTTCAAAACCACCAAGATTTCTTCTAGCAGCCGGTTAGCTTAGCACAAAGAACAATTGGACGTAGAGGGAAACGGCTAGCCTGGTTATATTCAAATAATTGAATAGATTCTCACATTAGAGAAACTCTGCACAATGTCTTGTTTTTTTTACACCGAAGAAACATATTAATAGAGTTTTATAGCTTAGTTGTTACCACTGTTCATGCTAAGCTAAGGTAACTTAGCTGCTGGTTGTAGCTTTATACACCGTTCTCTAACACCTGCTTAGTTTAGTTAAACTTAGCATAAAGAAAGACTGGGCACAGCAGGGGAATCACCTACCCTGAATAGACATCACAAGTTTTTTTTTTATGCTAAGCTAAGGTAGCTTAAGTTGTAGCTTCATATTTACTTCTCAACAAGAGAGCTAATAAAAAAATATATGTCATACATACATGTTAATCACTGACTTATTGTGACAAGTTGTTTGCCAGTGTTTCTAATGATTATGCTAAGCTAAGCTAACTTGAAGCTTTTTATTCACCTCTCTCCAAGAGAGCTAACATCTGCTAACCCTCATAGAGTCGCTTAGCTTAGCTAAGCTAAGCACAAAGACACAAGGGAAACACTTAGCCTGGCTGTGTCAAAGGTTAAGAAAATCTACTTATCAACTTTTCAAGTCCCTTGTGTTTCAATGTGTATTCTAAATTAAGCTACGGTAACTCAGCTGCTGATTGTAGCTTCATATTTAGTTCTTTCCAAGAGGGCTAATATTTGTCTTAGCTTATCTTAGCTTAGCATGACGACTTTCATCCTGTATCAAGTCTTAAAACAATCGGTCTCATGTTTAAGATTGTACCTATCTTTTGTTTGTTTTTTATGCTGAATATTAATCACTGACTTTGGAAGCTAGTTGTTTCCCTTTGTTTCCAGTCTTTATGCTAAGCTAAGCTAACTTAGCTGCTGGTTGTAGCTTCATATTTACCACTCTCCAAAAGAGCTACCACCTGTTGACACCAGTGAGGTCATTTAGCTTAGCGTAGCTTAGCATAAAGACTGAGGCTAGTTGTTCCCCCTTGTTTCTCATGTTTATCCTATGCTAAGCTAACTTAGCTGCTGGTTGTCACTTCATAGTTATCTATTTATTAATCACTAAGAGAGCTGATGAGTGTAAAACATGTTCTAAAAAGTCAAACTGAATTTTATAAACTTGTGTTATTTTATAGTAACTATTAACTGTGTCTTCTGTGAACTGTAGTGAAATAACTTGAAGAGTAAAAAAAAAAAAAAACATGGAAATATCCCAATATTAAATGTTTGTACTTTAGCACAGTTCTTGTTTACTGAATTAGATTTCACCGCTGTGGTCGATACTCCTAGTCTGAGTCTCGTTTACTCCCCCGGCTGTTTTAAAGTTTTGAAATGATAAGAACATGAAGAGACACGGTACACCTGACAGCTCCAGTCATTTCTCAGCATCAGACCTCTTTTGTACAGAGGTGGCGTGTATGACGGTGACTCAGACTTTTGCCAAGTCATGCTTGGAAAGAACTGACTCCCCTTCGCAGTCAGGAATTTCCTGATCCCATTTTCACCGGGCTCCTTGTGAAAATGATCAGCAGGCTACAAAAGAGGATTACAGTCAATGATCCAGTCCCAACCCTCCCACCCTGCTTTTCTTCACTCGCAGCTGGCCAGCCATTGGGAAGTTCCAGGTTAATAACTAAACTGAGGACACATATTGGAAGAGTCAGCAGGGCAGGGCAGATAGCTTCTTTTTTTTTTTTTTTGTTCAGCTGTGATTGTAAAGTCAGCAGTGTGCATAGACAAAATACATAATGTACTTTTGATGATGATTTAGCAATTTGACAGCAATCAACAACGTGACATGATGACACTGTTTGGTCAAACAGATGTATGTACAAATGTATAGTTTCTAAAGGAACAGTTGTCATCTGTCAGTACTTCCGGTGTCTTTAAGATACCTGACAGCAGCATGTAACGACTTGTCTTGACTCTAACGTTTGACGTCAGTAAAGTGGTGTGGTTTTAGGAGTGCTATTACTCACTCTGTTTAAGAAGCATTCCTTCAGAGCACGTACCAGCGTCTTCCCAAACAGGAAGTTTGAGCCAAGGCTCTTGCCAAATCATCTGTGCTACACCCTCCTCTGTGCTGTGGTGGAGTTTTTTTTTTCTCAAGAATTGCAAGCGCCTCTGGACACCGTGTTCTTCCTTCCTTTTCAGCGTTTGCTTCACCATTGTTGTTGTGGTGTGTTGTCTTTCATATATATATATATATGTGTGTGTGTGTGTGTGTGTGTGTGTGTGTGTGTGTGTGTGTGTGTGTACACACACACACACACACACACACACACTTCAATCAAACTTTAAGTCATTCAAAGGCCTCATAAGAATTTGTGAAAACTTTGTTGTTTTTTATTAAAAAAGGAACTAGTTGAGTTTTCGCAACAAATTGTTGAGAAACTGTTTTATATCGTAACAATTGAGGTGATAAACTTTGAATAAATATACAGTAAGAATAATGTATTTAACATGTAACGCCTTTAAAAAAAGAAAAAAAAAAGAAAGAAAAGATAGAAGCTGTTGGTGTTTTAAGGTCTGTCAATACATGACTCCTCCCAACTCCACTTTGCTGTAAATAAAACAAAACTGATGAGTAAACCCAGGTACAGCAGAGAAAACAGGAAAGAGTGGGCTGCAAATATGATCCTGAGGCATCATGTTCTCAGACATGGTGAGTTTTATAGTCTGACAGCGCCACCGTGTGGTTTCATTTCATCATAATCAATATGTTAATTCATTTATATTTAATCACCTTCAAGTTATTAAATGAGTTAATTAACACTTTTAACCAGGGGGCTGATGGGCGACTAAAATCTGAGACAAATACTGTTGAATGCATCTTAATTAATCATGAAAGGTTTGTTTATTGTTAAATTTACCAAAAAATCATTTATTTCATTCACATTACGATTAATTAGGTTTTTTTTTAATCAACATTAGGCCAAGTTTTAAATCAGTAGCACTGTTTATCAGGTCTCAGGTTGTGTGTGTGTTTTATTTATCATATTTTTTTAATATCATATAAGATTTTGCACCGTGAAATGAATTTAAATATAATTTTAGCATCTTTTTATGTTTAGTGCTTTTATTGCCGTTGGAAACTTGAATTTCCCTTCAGAAGTAATAATAAAGTCCATAGATTTATTATCTATCTTTCTAAACCTGATTTACCTGTGTTATTGCAACAAATCACATTGAAATTATATAAAATAGTCATGTTATGAAGCAGTTTCCTTAAGTTAAATAATAAAAGTTAGTTTTTCCTGTTTCATACTAAGATCGTTTATTATATTTTTATTATTGTTGAGAATCTAAACGAAAAAACAAAACTGGACAAATACAACAGTAGATAGTTTTTTTTTTATTATTTTATTATTATTATTTAAAAAGAAAAACAATAAATGGAAATAAAAAAATACATGTTTTTGAGCTCAGCATAAGTGTAGAAAAAACAGGAAAAAACCTGGTAAATGGCTGCACGGGTGCTGAGATTTCATCCCTTGCTAGAGCAAAAAGAACAAAAAAACTCAGCACACTGAAACCTGATTAGAAAAGAAAAAAAATATACCTTATAATGGTTCGTCCTCTGGTTGGACGTTTTACATTCTAGAGGAAGTTACAGCGGTCGGACTCGAGTCCTGAACTTTGACTGAGTCTCGAAGGTAAACTGAACGCTAGCAGCTTAACTAATCTCTTCTTAGAACAAACCTGTTGATTCACAAATGCAGCATGCTTTAAAATAAAAAAAACAAAAAAAAAACACGAATCATACAAAAACAACATTGCCAGCTGAGGGCCATGCCGTGTTACAACCCATCGTTACTACAGTGTATATTGTTTTCATCCCTGTGCTGGTGTTTTGATTTTTTTTTTTTTTTGGTTTTGTTCTAAAATCCTTGGTTACCTGTAAAACTCACGAGTTTTGTGAAAGTAAAGGGTGACACGTTATTATTATTATCATATCATTATTATTAATAAGTATTTGTGTATTCGTATTGCTGGCTACCTACTTTTGCGTCTCAACGTTCATCGATCTGGGCGACTGAACGCACATTCAATCACTTTGTATATGACGTGTTATCAGCTGCTTTCAGGTTAATAATTCACGTTATCTTTTTGCGTGAAAAGCCTCCACACTATTTTTTTTTTTTTTTTTTAAACATTGTTCTTTTTAAATCCTCTCCCAAATGAGCAAAAAAAAAAACAAAACAAAACACAGGTGTTAAAAAACATTTCGAGATGGAGAAAGAAAAGTCACACGTCGTCATGTTTCTGCAGCGCTGAGCACAAACCCAGTCTACACGTCTCACATTTGAACGTACTGTTACATTAATGTTTCTCACTGAGTAAATTTAACTCAAGCATCAGTAGAAAGCTCCGACGTCTACCACTTGCGCAAATGTACATACACAAACGCACGCACACACACGTACTCATCTATATATGTATATGGATGTGAACTCAGCATGATAGATAACAATTCAGTGCCCAGGATGCATCTCTTATCTAGCGGGCACAGGATTGCTTCGCTCTTATGTTCACATACTTCACCTTAAACTGTTTGATAGTGTGTGTGTGTGTGTGTGTGTGTGTGTATGTATTGGGGGGTTTTATATTGAACACAACTGTCTCCCCTTACTGGCATATTTTTTTTTTTCCCAGACAGGCTAAGTTAAAACCTCTGGATGTGTAAAATGAAATCATAATGGACACGTTAGTAAATGTTGAAATGGAAGAACTCATACAAGTGTCACCAAAAAAAACCAAAAAAAACAACAACAACCACAACAACAACAACAACGACGACGACAACAACAAAAAAACCCTTTTCCTCTACCGATCGAGATATGTGTTGTTTATCTTGAGTCTGTGATTATGTCGGCACGCTGTGTTTTGAGATGTGACACCTGAAAAACTGAGGCCCTGAGTTTCCAAAAATGACACAGAGAAAAGGGTTTTAATTGGGTGATGAGAAGCGGCGGGAATCGAGTTGTTCCCACGTTTGTAAAAAAAAAAGATAACAAGTCCAAATCATCTGCTCACAACTCAGAGTCGAACTCAGAGTCGAAGCAGCCTGATCGACCAGCGTTGTCCACCATCGGTGGTGAAACCGGGAGAAACAAAAACAAATACATAAAAAAAAGATGAAAACGGAGGCGGAAGAGCAGACATCAGTGGAAATAGGCTCGATAACAGACATAAGCACTGAGAGCCAGCGCCGTGCACAGGCACACGTTGGCGAGTCGAGGAGACCAGGTCCCCGGAGCAGGAGCGCCGCCCTTCGGCTGCTCCACCACCTCCGGCTGCTGCTGCTGGGATTTGGTCGGAGCTTTGGAGGTAACATCTTGGGTTCCCATGTGACTGTCGATCTGATCGACGTCGTCGGGAGGAGGCTGGGAGGCAGCGACGTTCCTCTGTCGCAAGTCTGTGTTGACTTGTGACGACCTGAAAGAGGAAAAGAGCAAAAAAAAAAAAAAAAGTTTTATAAAGATTCTTCAGTTGTTTCCATCACGATTCAGTTCTTCTCAATCCTGCAATGCTACAGTGACTTTCTGTTTTGATTTGAGCGAGCACCAGATGTTTCCACGCCATTGATTTTAAACCGTGACTAATTTCTTTGCTGTTCAAGATATTTACATATTAAATGGTGTGAGTTCATTTACTGCAGCTTTTACTGCCTCAGTGTGGCTCCTGCTCTGCCTTGGTTTTTGTAAACCACTAAAAGTTTTGTAAACAATACAAAACTAATAAAAACATATTTGACATGTTTCCAAATTCAAACTTCCACCACCTGCTGCGTCATCTGACAGAAACTCAGCGTCACACCTGACATCTGTAGTCTTATTCTCATCATCAACCAACGGCACGTGGCGCAAAAACCTGCAGGCAAGTTTCAGAAAACTAAGAATAAAATAAAAATAGTTTCGACTAATGACGAAAAATGAAAAGTGAGACAAAGTGTGATTCTGATGTGATTGTATACCCCAGAGTCCTGATCTCCACACTGCGGACCATCTCGTCATTTTCGGGGAAAAACATCGACTCGACCGTTCCGTTGTGAGGATCTCTGGGAGGAGGAAGAGGAGGAGGAGGAGAGAACTCGGGAGGGTCATCCTCGTTCGACAGCTCTTTCCACGACTCCTTCAGAAAGAACGAAATTAACATTGAGAAACTGCAGAAATGTTTGATATTATCTGAAGACTCAACAACAAAGATCATAGTCGAGAGAGAGGGGAAAAAAAGGGTCTTGCCTGCACAGACGTGTCTCCCCTGATGTATTTGGCGCCTTCGTTGACGGCGAGGTAGGAGAAACGCAGCTGATCTGCTGTTTGAATCAAACCCATTCGATAGCGCCGCATCTCCAGCAGCACGTCACGAATGTGCACCGAAGACGGGTCCTTACGGGTGGACATCTACGTTCAGCAACACAAAAACAGTCAACTTTCTGGGTGGCATTAATATAACGATTATCTTTGACACGACACCGATGGAATATTTGACGCACACTTCTCAGTGTCTCAAGATTAAGATCTTCGACAAGAAATTGATCACCGTTCTAAAGAATATGTAGCTACTAGACTGTGTTGACGCTGGTGGATCACAGCTGTATGACGCACTAGTGCACGACTGATTTACTAAAGGGCCTGAAGTACAAGATAAAGATCTAAGGGTTAGTGATACTGTTCTTTACAAGAATGTAAGACTTGGCTGCTGTCTCTATTGTTATCTGTTACATGGCTTCCACACCCACTTTTTTGTTTATTTGTTCATTTTATTGTGTGTTTACTGGTGTATTATACTGTATATAGGGAGGGACAAAGGGTGGTATTATTATGTTGTCTTGGAGAGTTGTCAGACCAAACAGTGGAGTGTATATTATTTGGCTTTCCTCTCTGACGCTGTCTGGTCTGTTGGGTTGTTTTTTAATTTAAATGTTTAATGTCTGACAAAAAAAAAAAAAAAAGAGAGCGAGCGAGTCGGCCTGTTTATATTGTTTCTGTTTTCTTGTAACGATGAACAAGAAACTCTGTGTCATTCTGCTGCTGCACTTCTAGATAAGTGTGAACTAATTTCCTGTCCAATATCAATGGAAGAGGTACGAAAGATAAAAGTCTGCTTGCGTCATGATTTCTCAACAGAAACAAGAGTTCAGTACAAACCAATAAGAGGCAGGTGTCCACCAGACAAAAGGTTCCCGAGCGTCCGATGCCGGCGCTGCAGTGCACCACCACCGGCCCCTGGTCCGAGTTCAGGCAGCCCGACTCGCGCACCTTGAACAGGAAGTTGAGGAAGGAGGCGGGAGACTCGGGCACGCCGAAGTCAGGCCAGGTGGTGTAGTGAAAATGTAAAATCTCACGAGTCTCTCGAGTCTGCAGAGAAAAGATCAGAGCGGAAACTTTTCACAACATTTCTTCACCCACTAATATTAAGAAATGATCTTGTAATAACCAACAAAAATCAGTTTCAGCCTCAAAAAAAAAAAAAACGTGCCTTGAGAAAACTTACAGATAGATTCTCAAGCTCCAGCTGACGGACTGTGTAGTAAGATTTGATGTCCTCGGAGAGGAGGGTGAGCTTGAAGTTGGTGTCTTCAAAGACGGCGTCTCTCTCCTCCCTGTGAGGCCAATATTGGGCACATTTAATCTGCAAGAGGAGGAGCAAATTAGACACAGTGAAAGACGGAGTGAAGAGCAGCAGCAGCAGCAGCAGCAGCAGCGATATGAAACTTACAGATCCTTTCTCTATGACTCGGTTGAGCATCACGACGCCGCGGGTCCTCTGCTCCCACACCATCTCCCAGAAGTGGCCACATGTGTTTGGTAGAGGTCCCTGAGGGAGAACGAAGAAGAGCCTCCATTTAAAAGACGATAACGTTGTTCACGCAACACTTAAAAGTGACTCAGATGTCATTTTTGCCGTTAATATCAGTTTTACAATCAGGTGGATGGATTCATGCTCAGCACGGACACAAAACATTCGCCACAGCCTCACTCACTGTTGTTGCCAAACACGTTAATTTGGTGAAACTCTGGTGAAACTGGTGTAAAAGTCATGTTTTAAATCTTCCTGTCACAATGGTCACATTGTTCAGTTTTTGTTCAAACTGTTTTAAGGTGGCGTTGATCCAAAGGTGTGGCTGGTTTATCTGTTGACCTATTTTGTACTTTACTAAAAAGGCGTTTCTCTTTATTTGCTTTATTTACTTTTTGTTCACCTACATCAGCGACCTCAAACCTCAACAGCAACACATTATAAATGTCTTTTTTTGTGTCTAATAAACTGCCCACAGGGTTAACGTGGCACGATTTTTATCTTTTATCCTGCAACTTTCATCTAATTTTGAGCTGCTAAAATGATAAAATCCTTTAAATCGTGTGCAAATTCATTGTTAGGGAGGATCGTCACCAAGAAACATGCTGAATCTCTGTCTCCTTTTAAAGACAAAATTATTAAGGACACGCAAAAGAAGAAAAATAAGAGGAAGTTGAAATTTTAAAGATTAAAGTCAATTTGGTTAGAGTAACGTTGACATTAATGTTAAATTTGGAGTTGAAATTTTAAGGTTAAAGTCAACGAGATGACATAAAAGTAAAAATGTTGAAAATAAAGTCAAAAATTTCAAGATTAAACTCAACATTAATGTTGTGAATTAAGTCGACATCGTGAGAATAAAGTCAACACGACGACAAAAGTAGAAATGTTTGGAGTAAAGTCGAAATTTAGGTGACAGAGAACGGTTGAACGGGGTTTTGATCCTTGTTCTGTGATGTGACATAAACAATAAAATAATAGTTGGATGTGTAACGTCTCAGAAGCTTCATAAAAACGTCTCAAAGATATTTTAGGGTGGGAGGTTTTAAACGTGTGGTTTTAGACCTATTTGTCATCTTTTCAGGCTTAACTGGCAACTTCATTATGAAATGCAAACACTAGACACTGATTGGCTCCTTCACTGTCATTTAAATGAATCCAACTTCGCCGTCTTCAGATCAGGGACAGATCGTGTTTTTACTGCTAATCACCTGTGAAGAGGAGGGAACGGAGTCAAAGTGAGGCCAGTGAGATATATTTTATGTCACAACCGTTTTTGAAATTGACCCATTTTTCTAACGACATTTCTAAACAAGGAATTTCTATGAAAAGGAGATGTTCAGAGTTTCTAGCACTTTTCACATCTTCCTGAACGAGGCTGGACGACCGCTCTTCAACAAAGACGAGGTGAAAACGCTTTTTGATTCTCTGTCACCTTTACAGTAGAAATGTCAAGAATCAAGTCGACATTGTGAGATAAAAGTATAAATATTGAGAATAGAGTCAAAGTTTCAACATTAACGACAAGATTCAAGTTCAAATTTCAAGAATAAAGTCGACATGACGAGATAAAAGCATGAATGTTGATAGAAAAGTTGAAATTTTGAGATTAAAGTCAATTTTATTTAGAGGAGGAAGATTTATTGATAACGTTGAGACGAATAAAGTATCAAGTCTCGTGTTTTATTTTCTTATATGTTTAAACGTCGTACGTTTCTGACCCACCTGAGTGAGGATATAGTTCCTCTGCGCCTCCTCGACTGTTATCAGGCTGGCGTTGATGTAGTCATTTGTACCCAGCTGCAGACATATTCTGCTGTGGTCAACTGAAGAGGGAAAAAAAAAAAAGAGAAACTCATGTAAATACAGCGTGCTTGTGTGTTTATCAAGCGTCACAGCTCACACACTCCCTCCCTGAGGGAGTAACAAGTATAAATACAATTCTCAGATCAGCACAGCTGCCGAGAGCAAATGGCACATCTGTCACATCTGGTGCGAACTGTCGACTTTGACACGTAGATGTCAACTTTTCTTGATATGAAGTCGAATGACATCTCAGTGGAAACTAGACCGCCTGATCAAGTTTTCCGTTTCTTATTTACACGTCTCATAATGACTGAATGAAGGGTTAAAAATGAATAAATAAATAAAAACACATTAGGTAGCATTTACAGCAACTATTTGCATCAGATCAGTCAGTGTGAAGAAGAGGAAACCACACAGTCAGTTCAGCTGCCTGAATGTGATGTTACAGTAAAAAAAAAAAAAAAAAAAAACACAACACATTTTAATGAATAATAATTAGCGTCAAACCGTTATTCACAGTTATTCTTCCTTGTTAAGACGCATCAGCACATGATAAGTAATAAATAAAATATTCAAATTTGATCAGATGAAGTGGAAATGTATGATCAGATGGGAGAGAAAAAAAAAACATACCGTTTCATTTCATTGGTTTAAATTTTCAGGATTTAAACGTAAAAGTCAAGACAACAATTTAAATTACTATGAGAATATTTGTAATAATTTCAGGGGGCGATTGTTGCGTTTCCAGTCTCCCACAGGCCTCGGTCGACCTCGGCGACCGTCAATTCTGTGTCATCGCTGTCTGACGGCGTAGACGTCGTCCCAAAGCTGCCATTAATTTATAAAAAGGGGGAAAAAAAGAGGAAAACTCACATGGACTAACATCCCTGTAACGGTTCCGGGTCTTGTTTTCTGGTAATTTGGCGACTTTGCAGGGGAGTTCACATGACTGTTGACGAATGTCCTGTAACGGAATAAGAAGTAAACACGTAAATATAAACATGACGACATTAAATCTACAAGTGATACATACACATACATAACAAAGTTAAATCTTTGTCACATTAAAGGTCAAGTTGTGTCTTTAAAACAGAATCCAAACCAAATAAAACAATTAATAATAATAAAGCTTGAGTTTCAGTTCTGTGGAAAAACATCATTATCTACTTCTAGATAAATTGTTTCCCAAAAGTGCCCTTCTCATGTTTACACTCGTGTGTGTGTTGAACATGAACACACACACACACACACACACACACACACACCTGTTTGAACTGTAAAACATGTGATAATAAACAAATGACACCGAGCTGCAGATAATGGACATTTTGTGCAAGAAAAACTGGACAGAACATTAAAAACATAAAACATAAAAGTGAAGTACATTAACTCAAAGACAGTAAACAGCTAAAGTTACTTCACAGATTGAGACATTTGGCATTAAAACATTTATATTTGCATTTTAAACATGTCGATTGATTAAAAAAAACTCACTGAGAAATCAATTAGCAGCTATCGTGTTAAACCATCTGTAATCTGGAGGTTTGAACTGTGTTTTACGTTTTTAAAAACCAAATAACTGATCAATGAATTGAGAAAATAGTGAAAATATGAATGGACGTGGACGTAATCAGTCACTACATGAAATTTAAGTGATCTGTGTTTACTCATTGATGCACAAATAATGAAATAATAATATAACAGCACATCAATCACATGTGGTGTCTGCAGCAATTAGTCAATTAACTAATCAATACATTAATAATATCAGCTATTTTACATCAGAAATAAAACTACTGAAATGTGGTTTGTATCTAATGATTACTTTTGTTATTGATACATTATTTGGTCAATAGTAGCAGTAGTAAACATGTTGTGATTGGCCGATAAATTAATCAATAAATGATAATTGAAGCTACATCTGGTAATAAACTGAATATTTTAAAGTTTTCAGCTGTGGTGCAAACAAAACAAGACACTTACATATGTCACCTTGGTCTTTAAGGGGGAATTTTCGATGGGTATTTTCCACTGATTAATCGATTATTGTTAAAATATAATCAATAGTTACCAGTTAGTTACTAACGTGTACGTATTAAAGTAGTATTTGTACTTGTAACAGAGTATTTAGTCGAGTAGAGACTATCAGGTGAGAGCACTTCCTCCACCACCGCTGAGATATTTACGTGAAAACACGTGCAGCGGACCCAGACCCGGACCCGGACACCGAGTCTTCGGTTCGGATTCAGCGACGACACTTGACGATGTTCGGTTCGGTTTAGACCGAGTCGGACTCGTCAATCATCGGACTGGTCCGGGGCAGGAACCACCAGCAGCGGCGGTAGTAGTAGCGGTGGTGGTAGCGGGGCTGGTTGAACCGGAGAAAAGCCGCAGTAGTAAAAAAAAAAAAAAAAAAAAAAAGAAAAAGAAAAGAAAGGAAGAAAATAGGCGTTTGGCCTTGAAGCGGCGCACCGGGCCGCGGGGCCGCTCGGCTCCGACCACCGGCGGCTCCTCACCTGGTAGACGCTGCTCCAGCTCCCGCTCTCATCGATTTTCCGAAACTCGGCTTCCATTGCTGACAGTCCAGCTGCCACTCCTTCTTCTTCCTCTTCTCCTTCTTCTCCTCCTCCTCCTCCTCCTCCGTCTCCTTCTCCTTCTTCTCCTCCCCCCACCTCCGACGACAAACGGAACAACCGCAGCTCACCACCGGAGATTTACCGGATTGTCTCCTGACGCGGCGTCCGTCGGTATCACACAACTGTTCCGCCACTCTTCGGTAATTTCTCCGCACGGCTGCGTAGATCACCTCTGTCGGTCTCAGAGAGCGGAAACACGCCGCTGGCTCCTCCCACAAGAAGACCCGCTGCTGCTGCTCAGAGCTGGGTTTTTTCTTTTCTTTCTTTTTTTTTTTTTTTTTTTACAGTTTTTTTTTCTTCGCTGTGGGCTCTGTGGGTGTAAAAAAAAAAAGATTTAAAAGTGGTTTTAAAAATCTGATAAAACACCGAGAAGCGAAGAAGGACATTTTTACTTTATTATACTTATTTAAAATAAAATAAAAAAATTTACAACTAATCAGCTGACAGATTCATACAAGTAAAAAAATCATTAAAAAAAAATCATAATATAATAATAAAGTTGGTACTACTACTACTACTACTAATAATAATAATACTTTTATGGAAGCCAATTATGCAAAATAAATTAATAAATAAATTAATTAATAAGTTACAAACTTGTATTTTTCTTGACATGTCACCAACTTTAAAAATAAATTTTAATTGCTGTGTTCAAATGTTACTTCTATCTTGTAATTCTTCATAATTATGATGCACATAAAACAAATTTCTACTTTTTTTAAAAATAAAAAAGTATTCACATCAATATCAATCTCATAATTTTCTCTGTGTATCTGATATTTTTGATATTTCATCTCATAATGTGAAGTTTTTATGGTGTTGAAGAAACTTTTTTAATCTAAATTAACTTAATTATCACCTTGGGGCGTTTTATTTCATAATTTAGACTTTTTAAAGTTTCATTTCAACTCAAAATTCACAACTGTCTCTTAAGCGAGCAAAATTTCAACTTATAATATCAACCTTTATTGTTTTTAACTATAATTTTGACGTTTTCTCAAAGTTTTTTATCTTAGTAAGTAAAAAATGTAACTTTTTAAGGATTTGTTTTACTTTGTTCAAAAGTTTTGACTATTTAATCTCATTTTTCATTTTTGAATCATAACTTTTACAAAATATTTCAGATTTTTAATGTTCATTCTCATAACAACGACTTTTTGTCTCATTTTAACCAAAGTTATTATATTTCTGACGTTTTTAATTGTCAATTTTTACTCAGAAAATCAAATTATAGCCTTAAAGTGACTTATATAACTTTATTTGTAACTAGATAGTCGGAGGGTAAATTCCAGATTTTGGTCCTAGGAAGGAATATCTTCAATAACATGGTCACGGTTTGAGATTATTGCCAGTAATGTAACAATATCATGTTGAAAAACAGTTCTGATCTTGTTGTAGTTGTGATGATTAACAGCACAACAGTTCAACATTCAGTTTCCAGTATAATGTTCCAGTGTAATTTGTGAAACATGATCTCTTTTATACAGAAGTGTGAAGCTGTTCCAGGCACCAATTCATGTGCATTCAAGGGAATAAAATGAAACCAAATCACATATAAAAGCCTGATGGTTCTTTTTATTTATTTATTTATTTTTTTGTGCAACTGAGATTATTGTATCAGGATATTATTGCATGTATATGAAAAGTGTCTGATCAGTGAGATTACATCAGATCAGACGAGCTAATCTAAACTAATCTAAACCTGCTATTGAGTTTGTTTTGACAATTATTAAAGAACAAACTGGAGCATAAAAGGATCAAACACATAAACTTGAAAAGAATCCTGGACTTTGAGATTATGGACAGTATATGGAGCATGCATGTGGGTGTGCCCTGCAAGTTTAGACAGAAAAATGTTGCATCGTTTACACAGAAAAAAAAAAAAGAAAAGCTTCAAGTAAACTACTGGAATGAATCTGAGGGGTTTGTGGAGTCGGTTACCAAACACCAACGAAGTGCTTCAGGTCTGTCAGGAGGGAAGTTTGTATATGAAAAAGGAGTTTTGATAAGTTGTCGTGTGACTTATGTTGGAACAATGTTGGTACATTTAGTGTTGCTAAGAGTTGAGAAGAGAAATAAAAGTGTAGGTTTAATGAATGAGGTTTCCAGAGAAAATGTAAACACCTACACACGTATGTGCAGATGTTTACTGATGGGAGGAAAAGATACAGAAACAGATTGGGTTTCAGTTCTCTAGCCATAGAGTTACACTGAAAATGTTTGAACTATTTTACTTTGTAATGTCTTAATCTCTGTTCTGTTTTAAGGCAGTTGCGTCATATAATTGCCACCACTTACTATTTCATGTTTTCAGTTTTCATGTGAGTAGTCAAAAGAAAAAATCAGTCATAACTGTCGTAATCATAATCAGTCATAAAAAAAATTCCTAACTGTTACACTCTGAAAATAACTCTGTCATCTCTATTTATATTTGTGTAATATCAGTTATAACGGTTCCTCCGTCATCCTCTGTTAAACACCAGTTTTGTAGAGTGAATTTATGTGTAATTGAATTTATTAATGCATAGAAAAGCTCAGTCAACACTGTATTATTCTGTCATAAAAAGCTGTGAGGCTGCTATCAACAATGAGTTCCATTTTTAAGACATATGACTCTTATTTTCTTTTTTGTTATTATTAACATTAAAATGTTTAGTTTCATTACTGTCTGACTAACAGTGAAAAAACTCCAAAATCTTAATGGGAAAGTGGGAAACTTGCAAATATTTATATTTCAGTTGAAAAAACAATAATTTCTGCTCCAGTTTCTGTCTGTTTGAGGAAATAGTTTAACTAGCATCTACAGCAGAGGTCAACAGAGGCCCAGTAACAGGATTTTACTCTTCAGGAAGTTAATCCAACTATGGACAAAGAGGAAGCTGTGTGGTCAGACCTGGAGTAATGTGAAAACTAAAAAATCAGACTAACTGGACACTGTAGGACTTAAATAATGACACAGGGAGGCAGTAATGCAACACTAAGGAATCCAGACACTATTTAAACTCAAAGAAGAAGAAGAACGAAAGAAGAAGAAGAGAAAGAAAAAGAAAGAAAGAAAGAAAGAAAGAAAGAAAGAAAGAATGAGAAGAGGAAAGCCATAAAGCCTTCTTGTTTTGGGAGTATTCAATAGTAAGATTCAGGTGTTTCAGACTAGACTTGTTGTTTGCTCTTGTGAATATTTACACTGAACTACATGTTGCTTCCCTTACTTTATTTTGTGGTAATATTGACAAACATTTTCACGGTAGTTGTCTGCCTGTGGCTAGTTCAATTAACAGTTACACTCGACAAAGACACATATTTTCTCTATAAAAGGAACCAGTCAGGTCAATGATGTTGATGTTTGAAGTAGAAAGTCTTAATGAGGAACAGGAAAAGTTAGCTTCTTTGTACTTTTATTGGTTCCTAATTTCCTAATAAATCAGTCCAAAGTTCCCCATGAAGAAACTGTCAACACATGAGATGAGGCACATTACAAAAAAAAAAAAAAAATCTGTCTTCAGACATCAGTACATATCAAAATGTACTGATGTCTGTGTTTATAAACGAAACACAACTTTCTACATTATGACTTAAAGTATTTTTGTACCAAATGACACAGTTATGATGAGATAAGTGTTTAAATAAACTTTATTGGGTCAGAATATCACCTGTTTTAGAGTTAAATGTTCTTATCATTCCAAATACTGTGCTTGTTTTGACCAAAATGTTGGTTGTAAACATGTTTTACATGCAACATATTAATATTAGGGTATCAAATTAGGTATTAAGTACTTTAAAAAGCAGAAAAAGGTCATTTCTATATCATTTATTATTGTTTTAAACGCGTTCAACTCCGGGAGCGCGCACGTACAGTCACGTCATGTGCTGTGTTTACGTCCAGTCGGTGGAGTCAATGCTGCCGCTGCTGCTGCTGCTGATGTGACCTGCTGCAGTTTTAGTTCACCAAAATATACCAGGTGGTTAAAACTCGTATCGAGGGAGTAAAACGAAAAAAAAATGAAATAACTAATTTCGAAACCGCAGACATATGTGCCCCCCCTGAGAGGCCGCGCTCAGAGTGACGTGGCAGAGGTCATCATGGATTAGCCGTTAGCCGAGTGTTTTCTGACAGACGACAAGGAACTGGGACAAGGGACTCTGATGCTAATAGCGTTAGCTAGCAGCTAAAGCAACTTAGCCTAAACGTTTTGAATCAGCTAAACCGCAGCGACAGGTATTCTACAAATTCATGACAAGTCCTTCTGTGTGTGTCGCTTCTTGTGTTGTTTTCCTCTGGCCGTCGGCTCACTTTGTATGGCTGTGTTTTTCTTAGTTGTTGTTGTTGTGTAGCATTAGCGTTAGCCCTCAGCTGTCGCTGGCTGCTGCTAGCTAATGTGTAGCTACAGTTATTGCCTCCCAGTGGTGGAAAAAGTATTCAAATCTTTTAACGGTAAGTTGTTATAATAATACTAACATAACAGTGGAAATACTGCATTGATAATGATAGTCCTACACTCAAAATATCACCGAGGAAGTACTGTAGTAGTATCAACACTGAAGAAAAATATGCAATTATTGATTTATCTTCAATATTAAGACAAAGTTTTGCTTTAATGTGGCGTATTTTCATCTTAATCTACTAACTGCACTTACCACACTTAAAATAAACACGTAAAAAAGATAATATTTCAATCTCAAGTGTCAATTTCAATCTCACAGATTTATCCTAATAATATAATTTATCCAATAATCAGTCAAAATAAGCACATTTTCTAAGCAAAAGTGTCAAATATTTAATAGTTCTAGCTTAGGACACTTTGGATCAAGTGTTATTTTGCAGTAAACAGAATAAATTTGAGTTTTGGACTATTGGCTAAATGCTTAAAACTATTTCAAAATTATTTCACTTTGGGTTGTGGGACATTTTTCTGTTCATCTTTCTCTGTTTTCTGAGGCTTCTCAGGCCACTGTCAAGTCTTTTTCCTGTTATTATACAAGATACACTGAGTAACGTGTGAACTCTCTGTGTCAACATGTAACAATAACTAATACTCACGATAAGTGTGTAAAAATACTGATAATGTGAAGGGTTTGTTGTGTTAAGATCTGTCTCATCGGAGTTCGTCTGTTTGTTTTAGATTCCTTCAGTAGTTTGAGATCCTTGAGAGATTCTCAAGGCAGCATGGCTCCCAAAGACATCATGACCAATTCCCACGCCAAATCCATCCTCAACGCGATGAACTCGCTTCGCAAGAGCAACACACTCTGCGATATCACTCTGAGGGTGGAGAACACAGATTTCCCAGCTCATCGGATCGTCTTGGCGGCCTGCAGTGACTACTTTTGTGCCATGTTCACCAGTGAGGTAACATTAAAAATATTACAAATATCTTGTATGTATTTGTTGAGTTTAAGATGTCACTGATAAGATGACATAAGATGTCACTGAGTCTCTGCTTCAGACACATAAGTAAACACTGAATGGTATGTTTCCTGTTATCACATCTGATAAGTCTGTGTTGTGTCTCTGCAGCTCGCAGAGAAAGGGAAATCCTTTGTCGACATTCAGGGTCTCACAGCATCGACCATGGAGATCCTGTTGGACTTTGTCTACACGGAGACGGTGCTGGTCACGGTGGAGAACGTACAAGAACTGTTACCTGCAGCGTGTCTGCTTCAGCTTAAAGGTGGGTGACCTGTGCATTCAAACCTGCAGATGTCAGAGCACCAGATGGTTAGGGTGCACCACTTAGACACATAAGTAGCGATCACCAGTTTGAACAACGGCTGTGACGATCATTTGCTGCTCTTCTCGCTCCTTTCCTGTCTACCTTCACTGACCTGTTAATAAAGGAAAAAATATATCTTAAAAAAACCTGCAGATGTCACTGTAGGGCGTCTTAAGTATTAAATAGTCTTTAGTCTTAGATGGTACTGAAGGTCATACATTTAATATTCTTCAAAGCTCATGTGTCAAACTTTACAACTTAAAAGTGTTTTTCTCTCCACAGGAAATTTTCTTCAGCTTAGAGTAGCTACTGTTTGCCAACTCAGTCTCCATGAATTTTTAATTTTAACATCTATTTCCAGGTCACATTCATTTAATTAATCATGTTAAGAACTATTATTAAAAAGAAATGTGATACTGTCATATATAATTCCTCATCATACTTCCATACTATAAGTATAATCATGAAAGAGGTGTTAAATTTTATTCTGTGTGGAATTAAAAAGGTCATAAATTAGATTTAGTGAACCCTGCAGAAACCCTGAAGCATCGCATGCCACCATTTTTTTTTTATGTGGTTTCATCAGTTTTAATTAAGAGATGATGAGTGACTTGCAAGATGATACACATGTATGTACAAATGTATATTTGTTTTCCTTCAGGGGTGAAAAGAGCGTGCTGTGATTTTTTGGAGAGTCAGCTCGATCCCTCCAACTGTCTGGGGATTCGTGACTTCGCTGAAACTCACAACTGCCTCGACTTGATGCAAGCCGCCGAGCTTTTCTCCCAGAAGCATTTCTCTGAGGTCGTGCAACACGAGGAGTTCATGCTGCTCAGTCAGACTGAGGTGGAGAAGCTGATAAAATGTGACGAGATCCAGGTCAGCGTCGTGTGCACTGGTTCAAATGGACGTAAAGATAAAATCGAATATGAAGCTACAACTTTCACAGCTTTCACATTGTCTTTCAAACACCTGAGCGCAAAAAGAGCAAAGCAAGTATCAACCTGCAGTCGGTGTATCCCCCTCCACTTCCACTCACGTTTGCGGATCGAGCTGACAATGAAATTGCAGAGAAGAAAACCTGATTTAAGTTTACCTTTGTGCTCAGGAAATTCCTGTTCCCAACCACATGCCTCGCTTTGTGAAAACACAGTTATTATCACCACAATGATTTATAGATCATCAGTTCTCTCAAGTAGCTCTTCCTGTCATTTTTGTTGTTTTTAAAATAAAACTAGACCCTACATGTAAATCACAGTCAAGCATAATTTGCTCTGCTAAGTTCCTCTATGTTTTCTTTGTGTATCATCTTTCTCATGTGAAATATTAGTGATAGTTATAGTGAAACAGCTGCACTCGTTTTATGAATCGTAAATGAAAGTTGTTCTAATCGTTTAATTAGCGTGTGGATTTATGTTTTTAATGCAGCTGTGATTCTGTGCTGGTGATATGTAGGTGGACTCTGAGGAGCCGGTGTTTGAAGCCGTGTTGAACTGGGTCAAACACAACCGAAAAGAGCGCGAGCCGTATCTTCCAGACATGCTTGAGTTTGTTCGAATGCCACTGCTGACCCCGCGCTACATTACAGATGTCATAGATGCTGAGGTGAGTCAGACGACATGGCCACTTTCTTTTCTTTTTTTTTTTTCAATTCCTTCCAATGAAGGAATATCTGTTGACGTATTTATTAGAGTTACCACAATAATTAAACGCGTTTTGACACGTTTTAGCCCCTCATTCGATGTAGCCTGCCATGTCGAGATCTCGTTGATGAGGCCAAGAAATTCCACTTAAGACCAGAGCTGAGGAGTGAAATGCAGGGCCCACGCACACAAGCCAGATTAGGTGGGGATCCTGTTTTCTTCTGTGTTCAGCTACATGTATTTCTTCCTAATAATCCCCTCTGTTGTTACTGAGAAAAGTGATTTATGGGTCTTTTCAGGCGCCAAAGAAGTTCTGTTGGTTATCGGTGGTTTCGGGAGCCAACAGTCACCGATAGACATAGTCGAGAAATATGATCCAAAAACACAAGAATGGAGTTTTCTTCCTGTAAGTATTGAACATGTCAGAGTTTTCATTCTTATATAAGTTTACGATTTTGTGTAACAACAGATGTGTCTTTAAACAGAACATTGCACGGAAAAGGCGTTACGTGGCCACGGTGTCTCTCCACGACCGAGTCTACGTGATCGGAGGCTACGACGGTCGGTCGAGGCTCAGCTCTGTCGAGTGCCTGGACTACACCGCGGACGAGGACGGCGTCTGGTACACCGTCGCCACCATGAACGTACGGCGTGGCCTCGCAGGAGCAACAACGCTCGGAGGTGAGGACGCAATAACACCTTACACTTTTGTATCCAAAATCAGATGTGTTTTATTTTTAATTTCTGTGTGTGTGTGTGTTTTTTTTGTTTGACTTTATCTCTTTTTCCACTTTACAGACATGATCTACGTCGCTGGAGGTTTCGACGGCAGCCGGCGTCACACCAGCATGGAGCGATACGACCCCAACATCGACCAGTGGAGCATGCTGGGAGACATGCAGACGGCTAGAGAAGGAGCCGGTCTGGTGGTTGCCAGTGGACTCATATACTGTCTAGGTATGGACTTGTTCTCTCAGGAAATAGTGAAAAATCCATGAGAACAGTAAAACCAAACATTTAAGATCCTGAATTTAACAAACATTTGACATTTTTGTTTTAAAATTGAACAAAAACAATAAATATATTGTCAATATAGTTTCCCAACTAACTGATTAACATGTTAAAAAAGCACTTTCTCTCTGGTCCTGTTGGGAAAGTTTCCTCAAGAAAAACAGACACACCCTAAAGCCACAAACAACAGGTTCAGACACTGTTACTGCAGAGGCAAATAAAAAAACAATGTTACATTAGTTTGTCATCCAACAGTTTTGTTGCAGAAAAACTAACTTTAAACACAAAGAAACTAATCTTGGTCCGGCTGCGATACGTTATTTAAACTTGTCTCAGTCTAGTTCGTGTTGCTGACAAGGTGCCGGTTCACAGCAGTGTGAGGCGTGTGCTTAGACAAACAACAAGATTAAAGAAAAAAATGAAAAGGGCAGCAAAGCAGTGGCTCACTGGCTGCAGACAAAACAAGAAAGAATATGTAATTAACCTCATAGAAGCAAAACCAGAAGTAAAACACACTCCAGCAGATCCAAGGTCAGATTTATTTCACAGACGAAAAAAAAGAGAAAGTTGTAACTGTAGATTAATGTAAAATCAAAGTGAAAAACGCCACGGGCTGCGATACAAACTAATTTGTTTGTTTAATTATCGTACAAGTTGGTAAAGATGCCACATTTTGTACACAGCGTTGTTTTCTCACACTGCACCGTCTCAGGGTAACTCCCCCTCAGGACGCCACACTTCTTGTTTTTTGTTTTTTTGCCACACCACATGACAGCGTCGATCTGCAACCAAACGGGTTGTAACTGTTAACGACTTGTCAGATGAGCGACGTGCTGCGACACAAAAACCCAGAACGAAGCCGACGGCTCGATGAGTCGATGTCGGTGCCAGATACAACCATTTAACCGTGAACATTAACTGGTTACAATTAGAGACGTAACGATCCATCAGTCTGAATCGATACATTGATTTATCAACATCATCATGTTTAACCTCAACGTCCACATATGTGCTCATCAAATTTTGGGTTAATGCATAATAATAATATGATGCTTAGTTTTTATACTTATCAGGTCCCAATAAGCCCAAATAGCAATGAGATATTAAAAAAACAAACAAAAAAAAACATTGTTTTTCACAACACATCTGTTTCCATCCAAGCTCCACCTCATACTGTTCTAAACATTCAAAGGATGATGATGCTGGTAGCATTAGTAGTAGAAAAAGTTAATCAGAACATTTAGTCGCCTCAGGAGTAAATCAGCGGTTTGGAAAGATGTTTCTGGATTTCGGACAAAAAAACGAGTCAACGAGGTAAAATACACGACCGACCTGCACAACGTTGACCCGCATGCTAGTGCTAATTGCAAAGTGCTAATCACTGGTGTTAACGTGTCAGATACCTGCTCACCTGCTTTGAGCAGTTATTTTGCACAAAGACTGAGCTACAACTCTAAAAGACTCTGAGTATCACGGCTGGGTCAACGACACAACGTCTGTTTTTATGCTTTATCATAAAAGAATAGACTGATTTTCATTTGGATATCGGCTCAGGAATAAAATCTTAAAATCATGTTTTGGTTGTTTTTTGTGTGTTGATAAGAACTAATTGTGTTAAATAGATGTCGTCTCATATCATCTCAGGCCTCTGAATCGAATCGAATCAAATCCAAACTGTATCGTGACTTTGTGATGTCAGCAAATATCGTATCATTCGTATCAAACCGTGATGAAACGATCTGTACACGTGAGAGATGATGAAGCTGCTGACTGAAGACAGATGTCTGGCAGCCATTTTGGATTTCTAACACAGCAACACTTGAATTATCAGCATCAACGTCCTGTAGAGCTGCTCTGTTCGCCTCCGAGGCTCATTATTATAACAACTGTGGGATCAGTTTTTAACATGAATATTTATCTATGATCAGTAGCAACACCCAGCCACAGTCTTCAGTCTTTCCTACATTATAATAATAAAATAAGTGAAACAGGAAATAACCTGTTGATGCAGAACATAAGTGCTCAAACTGATGTCAGACGTATGAATAAACCAGACCAATGAAACACTTAAAGATCTGACTAACACAGTCATTTCAGTCTGAGTTGATGGAGAAAATATAAATGAATCTTCATGACTTTAAACTCTCCTCGTAGGTGGATACGACGGTCTAAATATCCTGAATTCAGTGGAGCGGTATGATCCTCACACAGGCCACTGGACGAGTGTCACACCCATGGCCACCAAACGTTCAGGTGGGTTTGATCACAGAAGCAGTTCAGTTGGTTTATCACAGTGAACATGTGACGGTTTTTTATCTGAGAGGTTTTTTTTGTTTGATTTGATCTTGTGTTCAGGCGCTGGTGTTGCTTTACTCAACGACCACATATACGTCGTTGGCGGCTTTGACGGCGTTTCACATCTGGACTCGGTTGAAGTCTACAACATCAGAACAGATTACTGGACGACTGTCGCCAGCATGACGACGCCTCGGTGTTACGTAGGAGCGACCGTCCTCCGGGGACGTCTGTACGCCATCGCAGGGTGAGAACGAGTGACCTAATGGCTTTTTTTCTGTGGTGATTGATTCTTATTTCCCAGTGTAGTTTGAAGAACCTGAAAGTCTCACTAGAGTAGAAGTAGAGACGATACAGTAGAAGTACAGACACTACTGGTAGAAGTTCAAGTCAGCAACTAGAATGATAGTCAAGTAAAAGTCTTAAAGTATCTAGTATTTACTGTACTTAAGTATGACAAGTAATCTATAAAGAAATGTACTTAAGTGTAGAAAGTAAAAGTACAAGTACATGTTAATAAAAACAGAAGAATATTATGAAGTTTATCCAGCACTTTAAAACATGGAGCTACAACAATCTTCATAGATGATGTCTGAGTTCTTTTATCCCCAGTTTTCCCGTTGATATTCATATATATTTTAAGTTTCTCCATCATCCACCTTTAAGATGGAGCCTCCATCAACCCTCAAACATGGTGTTGATGGTCTAAACAGTCACAGGTCGACTTAGAGTGAACCGGAGCTGGAGAAAACACCACATTTACTTTACTCTGATTGTTGTAACGACACTGAACATTGAACATGTATCAGAGTAAAAGTGTGAAGTTAAGTTAGTAAATGTAGAGAAGTAGAAGTAAAGTAAAGATGCTACCGAAACACACTGAAGTACAGTAGTGAAGTATTAGTACAATGTTACTACACTTCTTTGATCCGGGTCTTTTAGATCAACAACCACAAAATCCACAGTCCTGGTTCTGTTCAAAACTGCATCCTGGACTTAAACCAAAACGAATATAAAGCCTGAGCAGTCGAGAGCAGGTTTTATAGTCAGAGTTTGGTCCCGGTGATTCACACCAACAGGACGTATCCCTCCGCCACGTCCAGGAGAAAATAAACAGGGCGTTTTCATACTAAAATAAGATCATAACTTTAGACGACACTTGCACATTAAAACCACAATGTAAAAGGATTTAAAAACCGGTTCTTTTATATAAGTAATAATGACTATAACCTCACCCGGTCGCGGCCGTTTGGCTCATTTGAATGAAGCCAGTGTGTAAATCGTGTTGGTTTACGTCGTGCGACAAGTTGCAGCGTCGACCAATCAAATCCACACACGCTCGCGTTTCCTTGAAGCTGAACGGCTGCCGACTTCACGATCATGTCTCCGAAAAGTTCAAATAAATCTTTTCTAGATCCTGCCTCAGATAGCGACGCTCAAACTGGACTTCTTGGATCATATTTCAGCGTCATTACCTGAAGCAACACGCCCTCATCAACACAGGAGCTTATTGCTTTTACAAATAATCATTAGCAGGTTTCATCAAGTTGTTCAACAAGTTCAGTTGCTTCAAGTTGCAGATTAAATAAAGCAGATTTTAGGAATAAGACGTCAATCGATGCACAAATTAAAGAGTTTAAGTATGAAATGATTAATATGAGTTAGTTTTTATATCTAAGTCACGTGATGATCATGAACATGTTAGTTGTTTATTTTTACTTTTATTTCTTCTTAAGTTTTTCCAAATCTTGTTTTAAATCTTAGAAAACATGTCAGTGAACAAATTACAGAGCTGAAGTTGAATGAGCTTCAGAGACGATTTATATGATTTAGTTTTGATACTTTAGTCACAAATCTGTTTGTTTTATCAGTTGCTACAAGCTCCAGATTAAATAAAGCAGATTTGAATGTGGTGACGTTTAATCAGATGAATAAATAAACCAAAAAATATTATTGTAGGTTTTGCATAAACATTTGTTACAAATCAGGTTTTTGTGCACAAATTATATGTTGATTTTTTTTTTCAAGTTGTTTAACATTGAGGAAACAGTAACAAGAAATCAAACCATAATTTTAGTTTGTGTTTTTTTTTTTTTTTTTTAAAAACAAACTTTTCCAAATTTTCTTGTAGATCTTAGAAAACATCCTTCCTGCAAAACATTTTCCTGTTACAGTAAAATATTTTACCGATGACTTTACCCTTTAAAAACACATCAAATGATAAAAGATAAATAAATAATTTAAATAGATATTTATTTTATTATATTTATTCAAGTTTATTAAATCTAACGATTTACAAAAAAATTGCTGTATCTTTATATTTATATTCTTTTATTGTATTTTTATATTAGTTTAGATTATTGTTTTTATTTTATCTGTTATGTTTTTAATGTTTTATTATTTTATTTTTAAGATAAAGGTCTCAGAGACTCATGTTTCATTCATATCATCTGTCTGACAATGTGTTTTTTCTATTATCAGTCATTTATTTTTCTCACAGGCAAGTTGTTTTTTATTAACATTGTTCTGTGGTTTCTCTGATTATTTTTTTGTTTTGTTTTGTTTTTTTTTTCTCCAGATACGATGGGAACTCGCTCCTGAGCAGCATCGAATGTTACGACCCGGTCATCGACTCGTGGGAGGTCGTCACCTCGATGGCGACGCAGCGGTGCGACGCCGGCGTCTGCGTCTTGCGAGAGAAGTGATGAACGTTTGCACAAGAAAAAAAAAAACAAAAGAAGAAGAAGAAGCCGCAGGAGTTAAAACGCAGGCGGGAGGACGGGCAGCTAACGGCTAAAGCTAAACACGCCACTACAGCAGAGCCACAAAGGGAGACGTGTTTGTTCCCTCTCCCTCTCTCTCTCTCTCTCTCTTTCTTTCTCTATATTAAAAAAAAAAAAAACACGCAGCAGGTTAAGCTGCCACCTCCACTCGATGGTTAAACCCTTCGCCACTCGGATCGTGTGCAACAGAGATTCAGCTTCGCCGTGGTCGACGTCACCTCTAAAAGAGGCCTCCGAGGAGCCCAACGCCACTTGCATGACTTCTCATCGGTGGTACTTGTCGCTGTCGTTACCTGTGAGATTATTTTATTTTCCGTTTGTCTTCAAAGTGCAATATATTTTTACTCATTGTAAGAAAAGATGGAGCGTGTCAGACTCCAGTTGCTGCTATTTGCCTTATGACTTTTGGCCTCCATCAACCCGTGAACACTCACGTTGCCTCTCGTTTGACTCGGATGATCGTTGCAGTTCATCGGCTTCTTATCGCGTGAGCTCATTCTGCATTGACGAGGTCGTTAAGGGTCAATAACACCCCCCTCCCCTCACCTTTTTTTTTTTTTTTTTTGTAACTCTTCATTGTAAAGTCCAGTGCTTTTAGACTCCAATCGCTTTACTACAAAAAGAGAAAAGTTTATACTTTATTGTTGCTCTCAGAAAATATATTTAGAGACTATTGTTTTAGAAAATAACTGAATCTTCTTGGAGGAATCACAATAAGTATGAGGTGCATGTGATTTTTTTTTTTTTTTCTTCCTCAGCTTATAAATGTGGACACAAACCCTCCGATCATCACTGTTGCCTGAGAAGTGAATAAACAGAGAACTGACATGTTTTTTTTTTTTTTTTTTAAACTGTGGTATGTTTACATCTCGGCGCGAAACGCATCACACAGATCATCGATTTTATCATCATACAACTTTAATGTATCCATTTTAACACAAGAAAATATTAAAAAAGTGAATGTCAGCATGCCAACAAATCACTGGTTTCACTCTCAAACCTGCCAACATGTCTATTTTAATAAAAGTTAAAGCATTTTGTGATAGTTAGATTCAGTCTTTGATTTACTCAAACCTATTTTATTTCTTTTAGTTGTGCCTGAAAACTATTCAGTTCAATTTAATTGGATGAACATAATAATTAATGAACATTATGAGGGTGATAAAACTCCTCTAGGAAATGAGACACCGCTACTTTACCGATACACTTCATCAGAAGTCGTCGCTAGTTGCTACGTAAGACGATGTGACAGGTCTCCATGACAACCGAATGACAACTAACAAGGTTGGCGTCTACAGACTCGTTTACATCCGTCAAGTTGGTGACGGATTAAAAACTGACGAGCTGTTTGTTTAAATTAATCTTATCACCATCAGTTATCAGATGATTGGAAAACATTAGCAACTAGCTAACGCTAATTAATGTCATTGATTAGCAGGTAGCGATAAATTAGCTTCATAAGTTAAATGTATTGATTAGTTTAGTAATTTACTCTGCATCCTTGTCCTGGTGCATGCTGGGAAATTTCTCACACTGCTTTATTTGAAGTGTTGGTTGGAAAAGCTTCGTTTGGAAGCTTGTGTGGAAGTGAGAGGTCGGACTAACGGGTAGAAATGGGATTGACATTAAATGTAGAAAAGGAGTCTGTCTCCTGGACCCAAACTGGGAACTGATTTCATCAGAAAGGAGCCTGATAACTGAAGACTTTACCTCCTGTTCTGGTCTTAGAGACTCAAGTAAACCAGCAGTTTCTGATCACAGTCATCTATTGTACAGAGAGGAGAAATAAGTGTCTCCCATATTAAATAGTGAGAAATAAAAAGCTAATTATAAACATCTAGAACATAATACTACAAAATAAGATAAACTGGGTCCTAATCTTTCCTTATATCACTTTGTCTATACTCAGCGTTGGTGCTTTATTATGAAAGTTGGACATCACTACTGTTTGTGTGTATTTAACATAATGTCTAGAATAAAACCCTCTGAATTTAGTGTCGACTGACTTAGACCACGGAGGACGTAGTAATTAGTTGTCTAAGAGTTTAAAGAGACTCATCAGCTTCCGTTTAAAAGCAGAAACATAAAGATTAAAAGCTGCTAACATTTGCTTCTCAGTGGTCAAATCAGCCGACGCTAAATTTGCCCTCGTATTCTAATCATCAAGTTAAATGACCTGAAACTGAAACTGTTGTACTAAAAAAGAAGCTCTAACACTGAGTATATATGCTGCTTTACAAGGTAATATAAGGAAATGATTATGAACCAATTAACGACATTTATTAGCCTTTTATTTCTCACAGATTAAATGTGGGAAAAACCTGCTAATGTCTTGATATATTGACCACAAGTTTTACTAAAACACTAAAACTCTCCATGACCTCTCTCTGGCTCCTTGTTATGAGGATAATAAGAAACTATGATCTCTTTAAGATAAATATGATACGATCTTTGTAAATAAGCAGCAGGATTTTAGAAACTAATGCAGGAGAAGAAATGTGATCTCTGGTCCGACTTCCTGTCAGAGCTCGTGCTGCAGCATCTTGGATTAACTTGGATTAATTTGGATAAATTCACTTTTTAGCATCGTTTTGAGGCAGGTTGTGTTTGCAATTTTACGTAGGCGGAAAATAAAAAAAGTTTTCATAAAGATTTGTCTGTGAGAGACGAAGGACGTGTCCTGATCAGAAAATGACGTCCGCAGATATTCTGGGTTCAACCAAGTACGATAACTTCAGATTAACCTGAGATTAGAAGTAGGAGATTATGACTCATCCAGGTTTTTATGAAGTCTGACGACTTTGTTGGTTTCATTTGTTTCTTTATAGATATTCACTAACATCTAACTGTTGTGTTGTCTGAAGTATCTCATCTACTATTTTAATGTTCATGAATCAGAGACGTTGTTGATCTTCGAGCATCAGACGTTTTCACAGCCGTTCACGTCTCTTCTGGATGAATTTATCAATGAGAAAGTCATTGACTAACTCTGGTAAGAATCTGCAATAGTTTCTTTACCACTAAATGTGTTCATGCCTGTTTCTAGAGGAGGAGGAGGAAACATTATCTGATCTGACGGCTTCACTTCACATCTTTTTTTTTTTGGATGCAAAGTCCTGGAGTTTCCTGAAAAACAAAGATCTCACTTTTGCCAAAAGAACAAACCACCAACAACAACATCTCCCTACATGAGAAACTTACCTGAAGTTTTGTTTTAATCAAGGTGAAGCTTTGTCTGTTTTGCTGAATGTTGAAAAGTGTGATCAGATACTGTTACACCTTTTGTTTCCTCTGATTCCTTCACGATAATGATAACACGTCTTACTACACAGGATCATTTCACCGCACACTGGGGAAAGTCAACATGTGAGTGTACAGAAGCATTGTCTCCTGACTAATGGGAAAAAAACTTCATGATATTTCACATAAGTGTAATTGCACTTGTATTAATATGTACTTTACTTATGTTTCTATTTATGTTTTTAGTGAGAAATTATTCTATTTTACTTTGTCACATTTGTCTGACACGGTTACAACATTTTAGATGCAGATTTTGTACAAAAACGAACAAGTTGTTAAAGACTGTAATGATTTGACAAACTGAGTAAATGCAAATGCAGATTTGTGCAAAATTTAAAGAAATTTGCTCGATGGATTCTTGAAATATCACAACCACGATAAGTATCTTTTCTTTTTGTCTGTTTGATCTTTCAAAACAAAAATCAAATCAGTTTCTTTTTTAGATCAAACAAGAACAAGAAGGAGGTGAAAACAAAAGTTGATCAAAACCAGTCTGATCAGTGATTTATAATTACAATTGATCAACAAACAACAACTACTACTACTAAGATTGTTGCTTAAAATCCTATTAAATTTGACTTCTTTCTAGTCATATTCATAACTTCTGAAACTGTTTTAGTGATTTTATAAAAGACTTGTGCAATAACTGTTGAGATAAATGCTGAGTGTGGCAAAAAAAAAAAAAAAAATCAGAGCGAGAGTGTAAAATGACATATCACTTCACTTGGTTTGCCAGAAACAACAAGCTTCGTGAGAGACAGAGAGAGAGAGAATCCTCCATCCCTCCATCCCCCCTCCATCTACCTGCAGCCTCGTCAGTCGTCTGCAGCCTGAAGCGCCGTCCGTCCCCCGTCTGTCTGACTGACAGACGCTCGGGTATAAAAGGCAGCTGACATCAGGCGGGACACAGCAGCTCTGGTGTTGGTGGAGACACTTTACTCGTCCCGGGACACTGCACGAGAATCAAAATCGCTCGTCTGTCTGGAGTTTTGCAGACGTACGATAAACTTGAAAATATTTTCCCTAAGATCCAACTGAAGAATCATCACCGACATGGTAAGAGATGCACCGTTTATTAGGAAATAAGGGAAAGTTTGATCAGATTATTTAAGGTTTTTTTATTTCTTAAAGCTGCACCAGTTTTTCTCTGATTATATCTGAGATTAAAGATGCTGCTGATTGATTTAACATGCATTTGTTCTGAAAACGTAAATAACATCTTTACAGGGTTTGACTCTTTGTTTTATGAGTTTATAATCACTGACAGGCTGTTTATTGCAGACTCATTAAGTGCAACTCAAAGCTTTATCTTTTAGCCTCAGACTGAATCTGCTTCTAAACAGCTTGACGCCTCTTTTTAGTTGAATATTTATTCAGTTTTATCTTAAGTCTTCATATCTAAACTTTTACCTGCCCACGTCTTACACATGTCACTCAACAGTAAAAAATCATCTTGGGGGATGTTTCTGCCTCCAGGGAAAACAAAAGCTGAAATTCTCAACAAGTTGAAACACGACTGTTGGAAACACTTTGGAAAAAACAACAGTAAAGCGCTGAAATAAACCGGTCCTGTTGTTTTTTTTGTTTTGTTTTTTTTGACATTGTTTACACTTAATAATTAAAAGAGGAGGACACAAAGAGAACAGACGGATCAATGTATCATCAGACATGTTTGCTCTGCACACTGAGCTGGTGTGTGTGGACGATAAAAACACACAAT
Source organism: Polydactylus sextarius (assembly GCA_016801845.1). Classification (NCBI taxonomy): domain Eukaryota; kingdom Metazoa; phylum Chordata; class Actinopteri; family Polynemidae; genus Polydactylus; species Polydactylus sextarius. Next base: position 7,310,697 of record CM028909.1, read on the forward strand.
CATTTGATTTTCAAGTTCAAGTTCACAAATTAATGTAGGAAATTTAGACGCAGCAGGTTTAAGTTTATTGTTAGTTATATATAACAATAATAATATAGTTATATAAAACTTTCATGCAACACAAAGTGTTTCACGACAGATTAATTAATCTAATTCTGATTTTGATTCTAGTTCAATGTTTTTTTTTATTGATGTTATAAGATATTTGAATCCAATTTAACAGATTTGATTCATTGATTTTAAATGTGTCCAACTTAAATTTTATGTTTTATATTTTCTTTTCTTTTTTCTCTTTCTTTTTTTACTGTTTATTTTCTTTTCCCATTTTTCTTTCATTTTCCTATTTTTTCTATTTTTTTTGTTTTCCACTTTTACTTTACTTTCATCTTTATTTTTCAGCTTTTTATTTTTATTTATTTTTTGTTTTCTGTTTATTTTATTTTTCTATTTTCCTTTTATTTTTCATTAATTTATTTTATTTTTTGTTCTCTCTATTTTTTTCTCTTTTTATTTTATTTTTCTTTCTTTTTTTGTTTATTTGATTTTTCTACTTTTTTATTGACTTTTCTGTTTATTTTTCTTTTTTTTTATATATATATTTTATTTTATTTTTCTGTTCCATAACAATAATCAAAAGTACATTTCAAACTATACGACTACAGAGTTTTTCAAAGTAAAATATTTGCGCTTTATAAATTCAGTAGTGATTCAGATATTTAATAAGATTTCAGATTTTAAATTTTCTTCGCCTCCGTGGTCAACCATCTTTATCTTTAATTATTGAATTAAATTAATAATAATTAATTAAAATTAATAAATTTGACTGCAAACTTCATTTTGAGAATATATTCTGTCTGTTGTTGATTCTAAAAATCTATTGTTTGTTTGTTTGTTTGTTGTTTGTTTCACAGAGAGAGTGCATCTCCATCCACGTGGGTCAGGCCGGCGTCCAGACAGGAAACGCCTGCTGGGAGCTCTTCTGTCTCGAACACGGCGTCGGTCCCGATGGCGTCTTCCTGGACGGTCCGACTCAACCCAACAGTCGCGAGGATCCGTTCAACACTTTCTTCAACACTGGGAGCTACGGCCGTCACGTCCCCAGAGCCATCTACGTGGACCTGGAGCCCACAGTGGTCGGTGAGCACATCATCTGTACATGTGTTTATTTTTACCTGCTCTTATCTACATTTTATTACCGTTTCCGTCGTCCGTATTATGTTTGGTCGTGTGCGTCCAGTGTGAGTGCAGCTCCATCCTGATGGGAACACTGGTATCCAAGCAACAGGTGCAGTGGAGGCGCTTTTATCTTTTATTCAATCCTGGCTAACATTGACACAAGTGTATTATGGGAATAACAAGTTGCAGAGTCGAGTATTAGATTGATTTTATCCAGTTAAAACCTCCTTTATCCTTCTAATATATCCACTCAATATATATATGTATACATAGAAAGATAAAACCAGTTTTATCTGGAGAAACTCGTTTTTATGACCAGGAGACTGTATAGAGGTGTATGTCTGTTTACAGTGTGTGTGTGTGTGTGTGTGTGTGTGTGTGTGTGTGTGTGTGTGTGTGTGTGTGTGTGTGTGTGTTTCCTTCTACAACTGATTTTAGCCTGAACCGTTGTATCTACAGGTGATGAACAGATGTGGTTGAGTTTGATTGAGATTAAGCACAAGCTTTTGTTTGTTATTATTGATGTTATGTAAAAAATAAAAACTGCAAATCATAAAAATCTAAATTTTTTAAATGAAACACTCAAACCTGAAATCCTCAAACCAAATCTTAAATATGACTAATTATATAAATTAGAGCGAGTTAGTGAATTAAAATTGAATTAAAAAAAACTTTTTCATAATTTTCCTTTAAATTTCAATCAGATGAAACGTATTCAATTAATTTATCTTCTCTTTTCTCATTTTTTTATATACTTTTAACTATTTATATAAAGTCCTAAAGCATTTATGACACAATTAACCACTTTTATCATTATATATAAAATATTTTAAACCGTTCATTTATATTGCGTCAGTATATTTCTTATTTATACTGAGACGTTTAAATCAAACATTTAACATAATTTTCTGTCTTAAAAATTCTAGATATTTACGTGCATCATAATAAACATAGTTGTGATTTATATGTTTTCAGTCGAGTTTTGGTAAAAAAAATTGTAAAATTAAAGTTAATAGAGATTATAAAAATACAACCTACATCTGGACGTTTGTCAGGTTAAACCAAGTTTTTTTTAAATCTTGACCTGATCTGTGAGTAAAAACCTTTTGTTGCAGATGAAGTGAGAGTTGGAAAATACAAAGATCTCTTCCACCCCGAGCAGCTGATCTCTGGGAAGGAGGACGCAGCCAATAACTACGCTCGTGGTCATTACACGGTCGGGAAGGAAATCATCGATGGAGTCATGGAGCGAGTTCGTAAAATGGTTTGTAAACTGACTTCAACCACGGTTTTAACATCAACGTGTATTATTGTTATAACAGGTATAAAGACAAAGAAAAGCTATAGCTGTTATTGTAATTATGAAATGTCTTCTCCTTTAAATTATTCACAGTTTAGCCGCGAGCTAATCCAGCAGCTAACACATAAACCAGCTGCACTGTATTTGTATTAAAGGAGCAGTTCAACAGTTTAGGGAAAGCCCACAGGAAGCGACATAAACCATAAAACCATGTAATAAAACCATAAATTGTTATTTTTATGTCTGAGTTTATTTAGATTAAACAATCGACATGAAACATTAATTAATGAGCTTTAAAGGTGCAGATGTTTATACTAACACAGGTTTAAATCTTAAAACCATTTCCACCAGATCATTTTTCTACCTAAGATCATAAAACACACCAACATCTGTTCACATCTGCTTTTATGTTTGCTGAAGTTTCACATTAGCTACTTAAAGTTTTGATTCATAGTTTCACCTGATAATTCACTGCCGCTGATCTTTTTCCCATCGTCAGACTGTTTTCATATTGTTATTTAATATGTTTCTTATAAAATAATCAGCTGTAGCAGCTTTGAGACAGTAGAGATCTTTCGTCTTTCTGTCCTCCTCATCAGACGGACCAGTGCACAGGTCTGCAGGGTTTCCTCGTCTTCCACAGCTTCGGAGGCGGCACCGGTTCAGGCTTCACCTCTCTGCTCATGGAGCGTTTGTCCGTCGACTACGGCAAGAAGTCCAAGCTGGAGTTCGCAGTTTACCCGGCTCCTCAGGTGTCCACGGCCGTGGTGGAGCCGTACAACGCCATCCTGACCACCCACACCACCCTGGAGCACTCCGACTGCGCCTTCATGGTGGACAACGAGGCCATCTACGACATCTGCCATCGCAACATGGAAATCGAGAGTCCCGGTTACATCAACCTGAACAGACTGATCGGTCAGATCGTCTCCTCCATCACCGCCTCCCTCCGTTTCGACGGCGCCCTCAACGTCGACCTGATGGAGTTCCAGACCAACCTGGTGCCGTTTCCACGCATCCACTTCCCTCTAGTCACGTACTCGCCCATCATCTCCGCTGAGAAGGCGTATCACGAGCAGCTCACCGTGGCCGAGATCACCAGCGCCTGCTTCGAACCGGCCAATCAGATGGTCAAGTGCGACCCTCGTCACGGGAAGTACATGGCGTGCTGCATGTTGTACCGAGGCGACGTCGTACCGAAAGACGTCAACGCTGCCATCGCTAACATCAAAACCAGACGTTCAATTCAGTTCGTTGACTGGTGCCCGACTGGTTTCAAGGTGAGTGACATCAAAGAGATAAGAAGCAAATCTGAGGATGTTTCGTTTTTCTAATCGTTCACTTCGTCTCGACAGGTCGGCATCAACTACCAGCCTCCGACTGCTGTTCCCGGTGGAGACCTGGCCAAAGTCCAGAGAGCCGTATGCATGTTGAGCAACACCACCGCCATCTCAGAGGCCTGGTCTCGCCTCGACCACAAATTCGACCTCATGTACGCCAAACGCGCCTTCGTCCACTGGTACGTGGGTGAAGGGATGGAGGAGGGAGAGTTCGCAGAGGCCAGAGAGGACCTGGCCTGTCTGGAGAAGGATTACGAAGAGCTCGGTCACATGAACCTTGACTCTGAAAACGACGACGAAGGCAACGAATATTGAGGCTCATTGTATCTTTGTTTTATCATGTTCATCTGCCATGTTTTTATAATAATGCAAGTTGTATTTGAACCGTGTGAAACTTGTAAAAGACGATATCACGTAACCAGCAGGGAGTCTTTGTTGCGAGTCACTCTTCTTCCTCTTCCTCTTTCTCTCTGTCTCTCTTTGCGTTTCCTCTTTGCAACCAAATAAAGACAAACAGGCCCAGTTGCTTTATTTTTAGATTTATATAAAACATAATTACATCTGGACTTTTCAGACTCTGGACAGAACCGTTGAAAATCACGTTGACACACGTTTCTGTTTAAAATGAGAAAACTTCAAGTATCAAGTAACAAAGTCGAGATTAAATCATTATACTTGATCCGGACTGATCAAGACCACTTCATGAAAACAGTAAGTCTTGGTTTGGTTCATTAAGTCCGTCCTCAAGGAAATTATGACCAGTGATGTTTTGTAAAAACAAAACATTTTCATATAATGTCTTTTTTTTTTTTTACTTTATTCATTAAAATATAAACATGATATTTGCATCGTTGAGTTTTTGTGAACAAGAAAGTGAAATGAAATATGACAAATACTCTGACAACTAAAGAGCTAGTCTAGTCTAGTCTAGTCTAGTCTAGTCTGATCTAGTCTAGTCTACTCTATCTCTGGTCTGATCTAGTCTAGTCTAATTTAGTCTAGTCTAGTCTGGTCTAGTTTAGTCTAGTCTAGTCTAGTCTAGTCTAGTCTAGTCTAGTCTAGTCTAGTCTGATCTAGTCTAGTCTACTCTATCTCTGGTCTGATCTAGTCTAGTCTAATTTAGTCTAGTTTAGTCTGGTCTAGTCTGGTCTAGTTTAGTTTAGTTTAGTTTAGTTTAGTTTAGTTTAGTCTAGTCTTCTGGTCTGGTCTGGTCTGGTCTAGTCTAGTCTAGTCTAGTCTAGTCTAGTCTAGATCTGATCTAGTCTGATCTGATCTAGTCTGGTCTGGTGTAGTCTGGTCAGATCTAGTCTAGTCTGGTGTAGTCTGGTCTGATCTAGTCTAGTCTGGTCTAGTCTGGTCTGGTCTGGTCTGGTCTGGTCTGGTCTAGTCTGGTCTGATCTAGTCTAGTCTCTGATGATGGAAAAAATGTTTTCATTGAAATTAGTAGAAAAAAGGCATCAGAAATGAACTAATGAGACTGATGTTCTGTTGAACACGTCAGGTCAAATAACAAAAAAACTCTGGACAAACTAAGAGCAGATTCACCCAAACAGACATGTAATATATTACACATACAGGACTGTGTAGAAGTCGTAGACAACCCTCATCTTTAGTTTTAACAGCGCTGTAAAGATCATACATTTTTATCTCTCACTTTCTTTATGCAGATATTTCATTTTTATTTCAGGAGAGACTAACAAGAGTGTGTTATTATGAAATTAATTTTATTGACAGCATAAGAATCTTTGGTGTTTAGACCCCGGCAGGATGTGGGAACCGTGGAGGTGATGCATGGACAGAAGATCTCGCTTGGGATGATCTTTCCCCCGGGGCCTAGACTCTGGTGGAGAAGGAGCCGGGGGATGAGTGTTGCCATGAAGAGGTCTTGAAAACAGCGGCTTGACTAGAGGGAGACTGGCAACCAGGTTACGGTGGTGAAGAGGAAGTGGTGGGTCTTGCTGATTCACGATGCTGAAATGACAGATGAATGAGAGCAGAGAGAAATGACACTTTTAAATCTTCGTGGCTTGAGACTGATTGGTTGAAACCACCATGTCAGGTGATGATTGGATGAAGACGGTGCTGACAGATGTGGATGTGGTTGCCAAGTGGGTGGTTCTGACTTGCGATGTGCGCATGTACAAAGATAGTCTTCCTGACTGAACTTTCACTAAGCTCCATAATAAGAAAATACAGGAAATGTGTACAAAGTATTTAAGAAAACATAAAATGTACTAATGATTCTGGATTCAGACTCTGGCCTCCTACAGATTTATCACCCTAGCAGTGCTTCAGTGACCAACAACCACAAGGGGTAAACTGTCGGCTGAGTCACTGATCCACACTGATCAGATCACTGATAGACATGTGTGGTCTGACATAAGCTGTTGGCAGATCCAGATGTGACAGGAGTCTCAACATCAGCTGCTGATCTCACCTTGATCAAAATGGGAAAAGCCAACATCTAAAGGATGACATCCAAAGAGTCCTGATGAGACAAACTAGGGCAGAACTCCCCCTCAGTGAATAATAAAGAGGGTCACCAGAGACCTAAATCAGGTTTTGGTGGCTCCAACTCATAATACCTTGTCAATATGTTTGTTACTGCAGCATCTGTTTTGGGTTGAGTCCAAAGTGAAGCCAGCAGCTGATCCTGAGACCCCTGTCACATCTGGATCTGCCAACAGTTTCTGTCAGACCAGACATGTCTATCAGTGATCTGAGTGTGGAACAATGACTTTGTTATCAGCTTCTTCCTTGTGGTTGTTGGTCACTGAAGCACTGCTGGGGCAATAAATCTGGAGGAGGCCAGAGTCCTTATTATATCTGCATAAAGAAAGTGAGAGATAAATGTGTATGGTCTTTACAGCTCTGCTAAAACAAAACATGTGGGTTGTCTACAACTTTTACACAGTAATGTTTTATGTATCATTATACCATATATATAAATATATATAGATAGATATATATCAGCTATATTAAAGTTTGTATACAGATGTGTGTGTGTGTGTATGTGTGTGTGTGTGTGTGTGTGTGTGTGTGTGTGTGTGGTTTTATCATATATGCATGAATTTCCTGTTTGAGTCACATTTCTCCACACGTAGAAAAATTCAGTAGTTACTGTCCTAGTTACGTATTTCTGCACTTTATTCTACTTACTCTACAGCTGTATTCCACTTCTTTTGTGGGTTTTTTTCCTGTTCCTCTGTTTATGGCTGCCATGACAAATTAATTTCCTCTAGGATTAAAATATCTCTTTATAAATGTATATATATTCAAATACATCCTACAGAAATGTTCGTGGAGTGAAATGATCAGAGGCTGCTGCTTTATTTCTATTTTTAGTCACGTGTCACTTATAGCAGCTACTTAACGGTCATTAACTAGCTCATGTTGTACTTTGAAGGTTTTACTTTCACTTTCTTTGCGCATGTACATGATGCAATTACTAGTTTCTGTGTCAAATATTATTATTAATGTTTTGTGAGCTGTAACAATTCGTTTAAATTCACTTTTGCGCACGTTTTAAGAGGATTTTATTCTGTTTCTTGTCGCAAAACCTCATTGTTTGTGCGTCTGTGTGACTCCATGATGTTGAGACCAGGACTCTGCAGGATCCAGACCATCTGTTGCAGGACTACTTCTCCTTGAGGACGTTGACTGTGTGTTTCATGGAGAAAAGTCGACAAGTTGCAGATGTTTTAGAAACATTTATGACACACACACACAGACACACACAGACACACACACAGAGAGACACACACACACACACACACACACACACACACACACATTGGATATTTAAACAACGAGTCCCGGTGACCGTGAAGGTGTCACCTGAACATATTCATCCGCGCAAGTGTAAACATAAAACCTGCCTTCAAAGACAGAAACGTGTCAGACGCTGATGCGTTTCACTTATTTATGACAAACACGACGCGATAAATCACCTGTGGCGTCGTTCAGTCACTAGAAGGAGCTTTGTTTGTGTTTGTTTGTGGGGAAAAGTGTCGAAAATGGTCGAAGATGAGTCGAAGTGTTTGGAAGATGCAGCAGCCTGAGGAGCAGACATCACATGAATCAACCACAGGCTCTTCTCTGCTTTGAATATGTAAATATATAATGATGGAAATATAAAATATCATTTACATAAGGATAAATATTAGCAGTAACACGACGCAGACATAGTTTATTTCAAGTTAAAGAACACAGGTGCTAAAAAAATGGCAGCAACATTTCATAATGTGCATTACATCATCACCATCATCAATTGCATCATCATATTTTATTATTATTGATGCATTAATGTGTAAATTACTTTAATCCTGCAGCTTTTAAAGGTGGTAAAGGTATCTGAGCCATGTCTTTGTTATGATTTTGTATTATTTTTTATCATAAATCTGTTAATTTACAGAAAAAATACATAAAATTGTAGTCAAATGTAAATGCTCCAGTAGTTTTTAAATAAAATGCTTCAAAATTAAACATAAACACAGTAAATGTACATAGCTGCCGCCCACTGTTGTAAAAACTTTACACATGTTAAATGTATTAATTTAAAGTCCAAAAGTCAGTCACCGTCCTTAACAAGCTCCGTTCAGACGTAATGACAATAAACTTTGACATTAAGTCTAATTATTTCATTTGATTTGTAAATTTCTGATAGTGGTTGTGGCTGTGGTCTAATAATGACACATTATGTCATCAGGAAAACCTCCACTCTCATTAGTTCAACAGTGAATGAGGGTAAATCCCAAAGCTTGGAGAGCAGAGCTGGGATTAACTATGTCTCTGGGTTAATCCCAGGAGGACAACGAGGGTGAAACAAATTGTTGTTGGGCCCTTTATGTTTTATAAATTAGACAATAAATAACTGTAACTTCTCAATATAAGAGTAAATTACTGAGGGTTTAAAACTAGATTTTGTCACATGGTCCAGGATAAAACCAGGATGATGGAGGATTCAGTTCAACTAATAATTTAATATAACTTATGAATAATCAAATAAAAATGACTCCACTGATGTGTAGTAAACCTCGAGGTCTCTGGTGACCAGACAGTTAATGAACCAGGAGCATCATGAATTTGCATATTGAGACTTGAGAGATTAAATCATGAGATTAAAAATTAAAATGCGATGAGATGACGTGTTTGTGTGAGATGGATGGTTGGATTAACCTCTCTGTCTGCTTCTGGGGTAAAGATTTATAGTTGGTCCTCGACTCTGACCCCGACGATACAAAATAATTTCATAACTTCATCAGACACTTAAGGAACCCAGCGGTGATCCGTGGAGCAGAAATAATTGCTTAATTAATTGATTAATACGACCTTATTGCAAATTACTTGTGTCAGGTTTGGACATAGACATGATACTCTACTAAATGTATGTAAATATACACATATACCCAGAATTAATGTAGGTATTTATATAATGATGATATATTTTTGAAGTGAAATAAACACACTATTGGAATATTTATAATTACTGTTTGTTTGAAATAAAGTGAAGTATCAAATGAAGCATCTATCTATCTATCTATCTATCTATCTATCTATCAATCAAAGGTTTAACAGCCAAGTATGTTTCACATATATGTAATAAACAATATAAAGTTATATACAAAGAGTGGGGGAGTGTGCATGACGTCAGGCTGTTCAGCGTCTGTCTCAGTGTGCAGGTAGAGCAAAGGGAAGCAGATAGAAATAAAAACACTGGTTGAACAACATGAAAATAAACGGTGATGACAATAACAACAACTAGACAATTCCCCTGCGGGAAATCGCGAGAGTGATGCAGTGGCCGCAGCAGTCTGCGCTAACATGCTACAATGCTATGATGATGTGACACTATGATGCTATGGCGACTGGCGTCACCAATCATTTCATTATGGTAAGAAAGGAAGGAAAGGAAGGAAGGATGATTGTTGAAATGGATTGGTGAAATGATTGGCGACTAGCGTCGCCAATCATTTCATTATACTAAGAAAGGAGATTCCTCTGTTTATGGCTGCCATGACAAATTAATTTCCTCTAGGATTAAAATATCTCTTTATAAATGTATTTATATTCAAATACATCCTACAGAAATGTTCGTGGAGTGAAATGATCAGAGGCTGCTGCTTTATTTCTATTTTTAGTCACGTGTCACTTATAGCAGCTACTTAACGGTCATTAACTAGCTCATGTTGTACTTTGAAGGTTTTACTTTCACTTTCTTTGCGCATGTACATGATGCAATTACTAGTTTCTGTGTCAAATATTATTATTAATGTTTTGTGAGCTGCAACAATTCGTTTAAATTCACTTTTGCGCACGTTTTAAGAGGATTTTATTCTGTTTCTTGTCGCAAAACCTCATTGTTTGTGCGTCTGTGTGACTCCATGATGTTGAGACCAGGACTCTGCAGGATCCAGACCATCTGTTGCAGGACTACTTCTCCTTGAGGACGTTGACTGTGTGTTTCATGGAGAAAAGTCGACAAGTTGCAGATGTTTTAGAAACATTTATGACACACACACACAGACACACACAGACACACACACAGAGAGACACACACACACACACACACACACACATTGGATATTTAAACAACGAGTCCCGGTGACCGTGAAGGTGTCACCTGAACATATTCATCCGCGCAAGTGTAAACATAAAACCTGCCTTCAAAGACAGAAACGTGTCAGACGCTGATGCGTTTCACTTATTTATGACAAACACGACGCGATAAATCACCTGTGGCGTCGTTCAGTCACTAGAAGGAGCTTTGTTTGTGTTTGTTTGTGGGGAAAAGTGTCGAAAATGGTCGAAGATGAGTCGAAGTGTTTGGAAGATGCAGCAGCCTGAGGAGCAGACATCACATGAATCAACCACAGGCTCTTCTCTGCTTTGAATATGTAAATATATAATGATGGAAATATAAAATATCATTTACATAAGGATAAATATTAGCAGTAACACGACGCAGACATAGTTTATTTCAAGTTAAAGAACACAGGTGCTAAAAAAATGGCAGCAACATTTCATAATGTGCATTACATCATCACCATCATCAATTGCATCATCATATTTTATTATTATTGATGCATTAATGTGTAAATTACTTTAATCCTGCAGCTTTTAAAGGTGGTAAAGGTATCTGAGCCATGTCTTTGTTATGATTTTGTATTATTTTTTATCATAAATCTGTTAATTTACAGAAAAAATACATAAAATTGTAGTCAAATGTAAATGCTCCAGTAGTTTTTAAATAAAATGCTTCAAAATTAAACATAAACACAGTAAATGTACATAGCTGCCGCCACTGTTGTAAAAAACTTTACACATGTTAAATGTATTAATTTAAAGTCCAAAAAGTCAGTCACCGCCCTTAACAAGCTCCGTTCAGACGTAATGACAATAAACTTTGACATTAAGTCTAATTATTTCATTTGATTTGTAAATTTCTGATAGTGGTTGTGGCTGTGGTCTAATAATGACACATTATGTCATCAGGAAAACCTCCACTCTCATTAGTTCAACAGTGAATGAGGGTAAATCCCAAAGCTTGGAGAGCAGAGCTGGGATTAACTATGTCTCTGGGTTAATCCCAGGAGGACAACGAGGTGAAACAAATTGTTGTTGGGCCCTTTATGTTTTATAAATTAGACAATAAATAACTGTAACTTCTCAATATAAGAGTAAATTACTGAGGGTTTAAAACTAGATTTTGTCACATGGTCCAGGATAAAACCAGGATGATGGAGGATTCAGTTCAACTAATAATTTAATATAACTTATGAATAATCAAATAAAAATGACTCCACTGATGTGTAGTAAACCTCGAGGTCTCTGGTGACCAGACAGTTAATGAACCAGGAGCATCATGAATTTGCATATTGAGACTTGAGAGATTAAATCATGAGATTAAAAATTAAAATGCGATGAGATGACGTGTTTGTGTGAGATGGATGGTTGGATTAACCTCTCTGTCTGCTTCTGGGGTAAAGATTTATGTGTGTGTGTCGTGACTTGAATCTGTACAGTGCAGATATAAATGCAGTATTTTTTAAATGATATAAACATATTGTTAATATTAACACTGCATGTAAATTAATGTGTATTTATGCAGCAGGATGTGCATCCGCCACATATAGTCCAATATACATGAAACCAAAGTAAATAAGGTCAATAACAATGTAAATAATTTACAAATAAACAAAAACATTTATGTAATAAGGTATATGACTGTTCAAATAGTGCAAACAGGAGCAAATGTAAATATACACATAAAAAATAAAGCAGTACATATAGTCAAATAAACATGACACGTAAATATATCAAATTAAAACAATAACAGGCATATATGTAGTAAATATGTGAGGGTTTTTTTTATTTTCTTGCAGGAGGTTCATACATTTACCATTTAAAGCCAATAGTTTAAAATAAATGTGACAGTAGCTTTTGTGTATTTATATCAACTACTAATTTATTACAGAGGAGCTGAGATAAAAATGGAGGCCGTATTATTGTGTGTTTAGCTGTGAAGACAACAAACACAGCGTGAGCTGATAAACCTCACAGTATCAGTGAGGACCGAGCGGTGTCTAGTTTTTTCAGCGGACGTGCTCACTGCCTTGGAACAGTCTCCTCACTGTGCGTGGATGTGTGTGTGTGTGAGAGAGTGTACGTGTGTGTGTGTATATGTGTGTGTTGCCTCCTCTGGTGTTGATGTCGACTGACTGCTACCGAGTCTGTCGGTGAAACAAACGGGGCTTTTTTTTTTGTAAAAGGAAAAAAAAAACGAGGAAAAAAGACACGCACACACAAACCCGGTGGAACCGTAACACCTCGACACTTTGTTTCTTTTTTTTTCTTTTTTTTTTTTTTTTTTTTTTTGGAACCGAACGGTGACCCGTCCTCTCACGAGCCTTCCTCCGGGGTCGGTCCGAAAACGATGAGCGATCCTCGGCCGGACGAGTTCAAGCCTCCTCCGAGTGCCCGGTCTTCGAGCCAAGCTGGGAAGAATTTGGAGATCCTTATGCTTTTATTAACAAGATCCGTCCCATCGCCGAAAAAACTGGCATTTGTAAAGTCCGGCCGCCTCCGGTGAGTTCGATCAAAGCCGTTAAAAGCCTCGCGGATGCTGAATTCGATGCCCGTTAAAGACGGTTGTAGATGGACCTGGGAATTTAAAGGGACTGTTCAACATGGCGGATGCACGACTGTGTTCATTCTTTGTGCTGTGTCGTTGCTAAGCTAGCTCTGTAATTTCGTGTTAATTTACGTCGTGTTGTTTCACAGAGGTCGACTTTTAAGCTCGGTGGCAGCAGTAGTAAAGAGGTGTCGGTGTGTTTAAAAGCCGGGTACGGACGTGGTTCGCCGGTTGTCAACAAAAGCACCGGCGATCCGGTCATTGAGCCACTTAGCTGACATGCTAACACACAGCTAGCTCTGTTCAACCTGTCATAATTCAGCACACGGCTTTGACATAGGTAGCTATGCGGAAGCCATTCGGTTGCGTAGAAGATTATTGTCACACGATTATAACCTAAAGATGAATTTTAACTCTTCCTCTTTTTTATTTTTCGATGTCGTGACAACCATGCGGTTATTTATGGATAATTCGTTGAAGAGCATCATGATGCAGTTGGGTCACTCTGTACTTCTCAGTGTGTGTGTGTGTGTGTGTGTGTGTTTCAGAGACATCCATCACTTCTGGGTTTTATTATCATTGTTAAATAAATAACTTAAGAAGCGCTTATTTATTTCATCTTAGCTAAATAATAAACGTAATATCCTCGGATTTGTATTGGAAATGTCAAATAAATGAATCCATGTTTGAAGTAAGATTACAACTGGGTTATTTAATAGTGAAGACCACTAATTGTTGCTGGAAAGAACAAGTTGGGACTGTTTTGTTTTTGCAGTGAAGCGTTGTGGGGTTTTAACGCAACCATGTTGCACAACATTATAGTTGAAATACACATTATTGTGATTTAAAGTTTTCTTGCAGATGAACCAGTGTTCATGTATGAGCCTGTGTTGTAGGGTGTTGTCCTCCATGTTGGCTTTGTGGTAAGCTGGGCTTGTGAGTGAGTCTTCCATCTGGCCATTTTGTGTGCCAGTGGAGTATGTTGGCTACTGACTTAAAACATTAATTTAGGTTTTGTTTTTCTTCGTTTGTTGTTGTTGTTGCTGATGTGACAGTTTTTTGTCATTGTATAAGCGTGGCCGTGTGTTGTGTTGACACACATATTGACTGATGGTTGTGAATAGATGTGATTAAAGTCTCAGCAGGCCTTGTTTTTGGTTTTTTTGTGTGTGTGTTTTTTTTTTTTTAACCAAACTTATTTTTTAACATCACTTCATCCATGAAGTTATATTTTTAACATTTAACTCTTTAATTTTAGCTTAATTAAGATGGTAGGAGAACAATTAAACAGTAATCTTCAGACTTTATGATCTGACTTAATAATTTATAAAAAAAAAAAAAAAAAATCTCAATCAGGCCGATCAGGCTTTGTGTTATTATGACAACCTTCATGTGCCATCGTGTGTATTTTTGTTGCTGTTTAGGGTTGGCAGCCTCCATTTGCCTGCGATGTGGACAGACTTCACTTTGTTCCTCGGATCCAGAGGCTCAATGAACTGGAGGTGAATTTTCTTAGTCTGATTGCAACTGTTTTGTTTAATTTAATTTCCTTGTTTTTACTGTGTTAATGCTGTTACTCAGCGTACACGGGCGACGCTGTTAATAACAAGTATAGAACAAAGAACAGTGACGTTATTATGTTATTAATACTTTGTAAAAATGTTATGTAACAAAGGACGGAGGCTTAATTTACTAGTAAAACACTTAAACTTAAAGTGTATTTATTTATTTTGAACTAAGTTAAATACAATGGGGTTAATTTCAGCATGTTCATATGTTTTTTTTTTTTTTTTTTTGTTTTTTTAAGCCTTGACTTGGACTCATTTTTTTCCAGTTTAACTCATTGTTGTTGCTGATATTTTTTCTTCAGGCACAGACCAGAGTTAAGCTCAATTTCTTGGACCAGATTGCCAAATTTTGGGATTTGCAGGGATGTGCCCTGAAGATTCCTCATGTGGAAAGGAAGATCTTGGATCTTTATAAGCTAAATAAGGTTGATAATTAACAGTGCACATTATATATATATATATAGTGTGCATATATATATATATATATATATATATATATGAGATTAGAATTTAAAATGTAATTAACCATCTGACTACGTCAACATAACTCACTGTTGTTTCAGCTGGTAGCAGATGAGGGTGGATTTGACATTGTCTGTCGGGACAGACGATGGACCAAGATTGCACTACAAATGGGCTTCGCCCCGGGCAAAGCTGTCGGCTCACACCTGCGAGGGCATTATGAGAAAATCCTTTATCCCTACAATCTCTTTCAGAGTGGAGCGAACCTGCTGGTGAGTAGGACACTTGCATTAATATGACAGCGTATCTCTGCTGTCATGCATGTACGACAATGGCTGGCTCAAATGTAAACAAAGACCTAATAATGCGTAAACAAGAATAGCTAAATAAAAAATGTATGATGCAAATTTTGTCTTTATCTTTCAATTAAACGGCCATTGGATCTGTAACAGATTTAAAGGAAACATTTAACATATTAACAAATGCATTATTAGGATGTGTATGCTTTGTGTTGAACTGCAGCTTATGTTTTTTATTTTATATTAAACCTAAAGATGAAGCTGTTTTTGTCTTTTCTGACTAATTTAACAAGTGTGAATTTATCATCTGGTGTCAATTCATGTCATTGAATAACTTTTACACCTTAATATTGCGTAATATTTTTTTTTACTAAAGAGAGCTCCAAGGTCATTAGATTGGTTTTGTGTGACCTCGTTGACAGGTCACTTTAAATTGTTTAATTACCAAAGCTCTCTCTTGCCTCAGGCACCAGAGATAGCTTCCAAACTGATGCGTTTGGAGGCTGATCGTGAACTTGAAAAGGTATGTTTGTGTTGACGGTGAAGAAGCCGCTCGGCTTGACAAAGTGCATGTTTATCTATGGTTGGATTTATTTGTTATCTCTTTACTCTTATTGGTGTAATATTTGCAGACACGACATTTTGAATTTAAACTTTTGCTGTTCAAACAATGAGTCACTCTACATTAAACACATGTAATTACAAACTCAAGAGCTTTTGTTTCTGTTAGAATCAGTTATTTTCTCACCTTGTTAAGTGTTTTTATAATTATTTAAACTGCAGACATAAAGGTAACTTCCGTTCATTACCTGTCCTCCTCAGCCTCAAACCTGTCTTCCTCTTTATTTTCTGTTGCCTGTTTAAGGTGATAAAGTGTAACTAACCACATCCTCAGTTTGGCCTCTTTTGTTTTCTGGCTGTTTAAGATGAGACTACGTTATTACCAGTTACCATCTTTGGTAACGTGGCCCATTCATTTCAACCACATTTGGTAGCTGCTGATACTTCCTCGTAACTGTCACATTGTTCTCTGTGTTTTAGATGAACAGCAATAGTAAAGTTTTATCAGTTGATCTCGTTTAAAATGTAGACGGTAGTAAACCAATACACACTCCCTGCTTTTTTAAAAAGTGTTTATATTTATATGAAAAACCTGATGTAACAGTCTTTTTATAGCTCAGTACTTGAGCGTACAGGTATTTCTATTTACACACACACATACAGGTTGTTTAAGTAACAGTTACTGTAGTTTTAACTGGTGTTTTATTTTCCACAGTGTGTTCAGAAGCCAGTCCAGTCGATGGAGAGCGCAGGAGTCAAGGAGAGCGCAGAAACCAAGGAACACAAGCTGCAGGACCAGGCTCCGAGGCCCCCGGCCCCGATGCCGGACGTTTGCCCCAGCGCTCGTCGAGCCAAGCGCATGAAGTGTGAGGTGGGTGACGGTTAAAACTTTAATCTAAACCAGCAGCTCATTCTTCAAATCCTTCGCTCTTCTTCACACACGTCATCATCATCATTTTAGCGCCAGCAGTTCTTGACTTTCTGCTTCTCCTCACGCAGGCCGTCTGTGTGAAGACTGAACCAGGTGAGCAAGGCGACAACAAGCCAAACCTGAGGCGGAGGATGGGTTCTTTTGTTGCCAAGCCTGAACCAGGTCGGACTCAACGTCCCATAGTGAAAAAAGTGACATAAATAGTGTTTATCCGTATATAAACTTAATTACATGACAGAGTCAGATTCTTCAACAACTGGCTCTTGAGAGGCATAGACTGGTGTTGAACACAGATAATGAGCAGCTTTATCTTCATCATGTTTACTGTTGAAGGTCTGGTAATGACAGTTACGCGGTTTCCCGTTGTCTTGCAGAAAAAGAGATTCCCATTCCAGTGAAACAGGAACCAGTTGAAATTAAAGAACCAGTCATTGAAGTTGAAAAATCCTCAGTAAAGTCTCGGTACAAGAAGTTCATCCCTCCGGTTCCTCCAAGTCCAGTAAGTAGAAATGTCATCGGGTGTGTGTGTGAGAGAGAGGTGTCACATTTCCTGATCAAAATAAGCTTCACATCAGCATTAATTCTGTAAAATATGTTTCCACTTCCCTCTGTTTATGTGACATTTATTGCTCCAATGGTCCATTAGCTGCTGCTGATGCAGTTTATTGTCGTCCACAACAGAAATGAAAATGACATAATGAGCACAAACTAACAGGAGGAAATGTTAAACATAGTTTTGGGCTGTTACACAGAAAATAAGCAAAGGTATATCCTGGAATTAGACAACTGGAAATCCTTAGATAAAATTTAACAACAATAGTTTCAGTGGCTGGTTTATTGGGCACCAGGCCAGTCTAATATAACTATCCTGTAATGAATTCAACCCTCACGAAGGTTATAATGTCTGTGTATTAATATTATTATTCTGTCAGTCACATTTATATCAACATCAGTTTGCTAAATCAACATCTTTCTATTCAATGTAATATAGTTTAAAACATCCTCCAACATGATCAGACATAAACAATATCTTTCTAAACTTGTAACCTTCTTGATTTATTGTAAACAGTTTATTTTTTAAACACACAGTGAATGTTTCACTTCACTAACGAGCTCTGTGCAGTTTTACAGATAATTTCATGGCTGTGAAACAGATTCAGAACAGTCTCCTCCTCTCGTTCTGCAGGTGGACCTGGTTGTGTGTCTGGTGTGCGGCAGTGGGGGAGACGAAGACCGTCTGTTGCTGTGTGACGGCTGTGACGACAGTTATCACACTTTCTGCCTGATCCCTCCGCTCCACGACGTCCCCAAAGGCGACTGGAGGTGCCCCAAGTGTCTGGCTCAGGTACGGACGAAAAACTGAACCGTCTGATTAATGCGATGTGCTGGAAGGTGTTAAAACAGCAACATTTTTAAAAAAAAAAAAAAAAGAAAATATAGAATAGCTCCAGAACACTTTTAACAAATTTGTTTTTAATCTCACATGTAGGAATGTTGCAAACCTCAAGAGGCATTTGGCTTTGAACAAGCGTACAGAGACTATTCCCTGCGTGCATTTGGGCAAATGGCTGATGCTTTCAAATCTGATTACTTCAACATGCCAGTTCATGTAAGTAGAAACGGTTTCGAATAAATAAGAAGTCTGTCGGTCTGGTTGTAAGTATTTTAACTTTACCGTCTTTTTCATGCGCGTTACAGATGGTACCGACAGAACTGGTGGAGAAGGAGTTCTGGCGTTTAGTCGGGTCCATTGAAGAAGACGTCACCGTGGAATATGGAGCAGATATCGCCTCAAAGGAGTTTGGGAGCGGGTTCCCCGTTCCGAATGGAAAACTAAAGGTTTCCCAAGCTGACGAGGTAAACTGATCTTCATTCTCAAAACCTGAGAGGCCCTTTCTTTCTGTGGAATCACAATATCTTGATCGCATAAAATGAAGTGCTATGAGCAGTGTTTCTTACAATAAATCCTGTGTTATTGATCCAAGTTTGTCTCCCGTCTTTCAGAAATACCTCAAGTGTGGCTGGAACCTCAACAACCTGGCGATGATGAACCCTTCGGTCCTGACTCATGTGACAGCTGACATCTGCGGGATGACGCTGCCGTGGCTTTATGTCGGCATGTGTTTCTCCTCCTTCTGCTGGCACATTGAGGATCACTGGAGCTACTCCATCAACTACCTGCACTGGTACTGAAAGAAAAAAGACCACAAAGCGTCTCATCTTTGTCTTGTCATAATCTGATCTAGACTTGATTTGCTCCACATTTTTTAGGGGTGAACCTAAAACCTGGTACGGAGCTCCAGGTTTTGCGGCCGAGCAGCTGGAAGAAGTGATGAAGAAACTTGCCCCGGAGCTGTTTGAGTCTCAGCCAGACCTGCTGCACCAGCTGGTGACCATCATGAACCCCAACACCCTGATGGCCCACGGAGTCCCAGTACGTGTTAAAATGACTTTCACATGCATTTGTGCCTTTTGATTCCTTATCCACAGCAGCTACACACAGCTGATGGTTGAATGAACCAGCAGCTGTTTCTTTCTACACAGAACATGAATCATCTTCTCTCTCTTCTCTCTGCTTCAGATTTACAGAACAAACCAGTGCGCTGGTGAGTTTGTCATCACGTTTCCTCGAGCTTATCACAGCGGCTTCAATCAGGGCTTCAACTTCGCCGAAGCGGTCAACTTCTGCACCGTGGACTGGGTACACATCACCTCCCTTATCATAAGAATATTCATAACAACATATTATAGTTGTTTCTAAAAGCGATCATTATTATTTCGCAATATAAACTGCACAAAAAAGGCAATAATTATATAGAAAATATACATAATTTTATAACAACACACAGAAAACAGACAATTGATTGGTTAAGTGGTTGGACCAGAGATATTAACTGCTTTTATTTTATTAGTTTATGTCTTTGTCTTTAATATATTGGCAGTTCATAGTTATTTTTTAAAATAATCTACAGCCCAGAACCCAGATATGTTCAGTTTACTGAAACAAAAGAGGAATGGATTTTGTGTCTCCCACTCTATTTTCCATCTAAGTTGCTGTTAACTTTCCTTATGACAACATATTTCTTCTTTATTTCCAAGGAAAATTTTGAGGCGACTCATATTATCTTATTGAGAAATAAAAACTTTTCTTTTGTTTTACTTGGAAACCTTTTTTTTCTCAAAAATTCAAATATAACAATCAGCGGTATGACTCTGTGTACTAGTGCCACGCTGCGTTGGCCTTTCTGTGAAATATCCAACAGTATTTTTTGTAAACACGAAAGAAAATGTTTTATTTGAATATATTCTTTGTGGATACATCTTGATAATAACTTGTTTTTGTCCTATCTGTGATGAGCAGATGCCTCTTGGCAGGCAATGTGTCGACCACTATCGTATGCTGCACCGCTACAACGTGTTCTCCCATGATGAGATGGTTTGTAACATGGCCTCCAAAGCAGCGACGCTCGACATGGTCCTGGCCTCAGCGGTCCACAAAGACCTGATCATCATGATCCGAGAGGAGGAGAAGCTGAGAGAGAAAGTGAAGAAAATGGTAAAACAGTCGACATTAACGACGTTTAATACTCTTTTGATACACAATGTGATGATGGTTTTAACGACGGTCTTGTTGTCTCACACTTTCAGGGGGTGATGCATCGCAAGGAGGCGAAATACGATCACCTCCAGGACGACGAGCGTCAGTGTGCCAAGTGCAGGACGACCTGCTACCTGTCGGCCATCACGTGTCCCTGCAGCCCCGGAGTCCTGGTCTGTCTCCACCACATCAACACCCTCTGCTCCTGCCCCGTCACCAACTACACACTGAAGTAGGTCCCTCAGGAGCTGATTCAGAGCCAGTTAACAACCGTTGTGTGCAAAAGATCAGAGTAAAGAATATGTTTTTCATCGTTCTGGTTCTCCTGAAGTAGATTTGTGTGGTTTTATGATCCAGTGCAAACTCCATAACTTTAGTGCTTGTGTGTGTTTGCTGCTGCAGTTACAGATACACACTGGACGAGCTGTTTCCCATGATGAATGCTGTGAAGCAGCGAGCTGAGCTGTATGATGAATGGGCCTCTCGTGTGGCAGAGACTCTAGAGGCCAAACTGGAGAAGAAGAAAGGTAAGCAGCAGCGAAGCAACGAAGAAAACAAAACACAAGACACCAGTGTCGTTGTATGTTTAAAGCCAGGTAATTATTTCCATGAACAATACAGATGTATTTTTGGATTTTTATCATTTTTGTTCTTCAAAATAAAAGGTTTTATCATGATACGCTCAATCTGAAACTATTGTGCCCCGTCTGCCAAAACACATACCTGTGAAACTGAAGTAATTATGACCTCATTCACAAATCAGTAGCAGAGACTAAACCTCACCACACCTTTTTATAAAAACAACTCAAACACTGAGACCACAAAGTCAACACACTACGTTATTAATTGCTTGGGCGCGTTTAAACTGTGAATGTAACTTAATGTGCCAGACTGCGATTAACCAGGTGCTTTCCCCTCAGGTCTGCCCATCTTTCGCTCCCTCCTCTCTGAATCGGAGTCCAAGCTGTTCCCCGACAACGACCTGCTGCGTCGGCTGCGTCTCGTCACACAAGATGCAGAGAAATGTTGCTCGGTGGCGCAGCAGCTGCTGAACGGCAAGAGACAGACCAGGTAACTTTAATACTCGCGTCTACATCCGATCTGGTTTATAGATCAATCGCCTTCATATTTCCTCGCTTGTCAGGGAAAACGGCATTAGCATCTTAATGAGGTTAATGTTAATGTTGTTCATTCATCAGGTATCGGTGCGGCAGTGTGAAATCACGGAGCCAGTTGACTGTGGAGGAGCTGAGTTCATTCGTGAGGCAGCTGTATAATCTCCCCTGCAGTCTCCCTCAGGCGCCCATGTTGAAGGTAAACAGAAGAAGAAACACGCCGTGTAATGTTACAATAAAATAAGATTAGTTTTAATTGCATCTGATTAGACTTTAGAGCCAATTTCTGCATTTATTTACATATTAATGACAACATCTTGGTCCTGAAGACCTCAACACTCGTTCTAAACACCCTGTGTTTAAGGAAATACATGAAACAGTCCAAGTTTATTCAAACATGGACAAAAAAAGACAAAAAAAACTTGTAGCCACGTTATGTGAAGTTTGTCTCCAAAGGTTGTTACAGTTGTTGTCAACCCAACGGATCTTTTGAGAGCAGCAATGTGGGAAATCAAATGCTGCTCAGACGACATCACAGCTGACGGGCCAGAAAAACCACCGATAGTCAGACAGCCATCGAAGAGAGTTCACACAGTTCAGACCGCCTCGGTTCACCTCTGTCTTATCAACATGATCAACATGTATCAAATAAAAAAATGTCAGATGTCAAATGTTTCGAACAACAAACAAATGAGGCAGAAATTCAACTCACTTCATGGGCTTCAACATCATAATTAACTGTGCGATGATTAATTAACATCCATTTTTCTTTTAGGAACTCCTGAACCGCATCGAAGACTTCCAGCAGCACAGTGAGAAGGTCCTGGCAGATGAAGTCCCCAGCGTCTCTGAGATCCAGAGCCTGTTGGACGTCAGTTTCGACTTCGACGTGGAGCTGCCCGAGCTGCCTCACCTGAGAGTGAGGCTGGAGCAGGCTCGCTGGCTGGAGGCCGTGCAGCAGGCCAGCGCCCAACACGCCACCCTCACTCTGGAAACCATGAGGAGGCTCATCGACCAGGGAGTCGGCCTGTCGCCTCACCCGTCTGTGGAGAAAGCCATGGCGCGTCTTCAGGAGCTGCTCACCGTGTCCGAGCACTGGGAGGACAAGGCGAGCAGCCTCCTCAAAGCCAGGTGAGTGATCCAGGTGACTGATCCAGGACGACCATGTTTTAACATTTAAACCACAAAAAAAAAGACCCAACACATCAACAAGAAGACGATGTTTATAGTAGCTTTAATCCAAAGACAAATCTTTCCTTAAATAAAAGCATTTAACTTTTCTGTCCACGTCTTTGCACTGATTGTAACTGAATAATGTAAATATTACGTCAGTGCTCCTGATTTTGCTTCATTTTAATTCCAGCTAGTGCAAAATGCTGCCGCTAGAATATTCAACAAGATCAACAAAAAGTGAGCATCACATTTAGTTCTGCCCTCATTCATACCATTGGTACCCAGTGCTGTTCAGTATTAACTGTCACAAGTGCTTTTCAAAGGCTTTTTAATGGCATGGCTGTCAGGAATGTGCATCTCCTCTCTCCATTATCAGCACAAACTAATTTCAAATCAGGGCTTTAGAATTTCTACATTTTTTTTCTAGACTTGTTTTTGTTCCTTCAC
This sequence comes from Polydactylus sextarius, assembly GCA_016801845.1. NCBI lineage: Eukaryota > Metazoa > Chordata > Actinopteri > Polynemidae > Polydactylus > Polydactylus sextarius. The sequence continues at coordinate 7,333,800 of CM028909.1, forward strand.
CACGCTTAGTTTTACCACAGCTGTGAATTTGGGTGTTCACGGTGTTAAATTTATTGTTTATTACTATATTTCTTTTAGTGTTTTTTGACAAAAAAAAAAGTAAGAATACGGTTTACAATTTTTCTGTAAAAACACGATTCGTTCAACATTTTGGTTGTGCTGGTTAGAAAGCTTCCAGTGACAGTGTTGTAGATGTAGATAGTTATTAACGTGGAGGTGATTGTGTCCACATTTATTACCTACAGTATATCATCTCTGTTTTACTGCCCCCTCCCCACAGACCCCCACACTCCATAGAGACTCTGAGCGCTGCTGCTGAGAAGGCGACTGGCATCCCAGCTCACCTCCCAAACTGTCTGCTCCTCAAAGACACCATCAGGAAGGCTCAGGAGTGGCTGCAAGAGGCCGAGGAGCTTCAGGTCAGAGCTCTCACCACACTCTATGACCATGTGTTATTCTCTAAATGTGACTTATAACACTCACAGTAATCTTCTCTCTTCAGGTCAGTGGTTGCGTCACGATGGTGGACAGCCTCTCCGACATGGTCCTACGAGGTCAAGCCATTCCAGTCCACCTCGAACCTCTGGACCGACTCGAGTCGCTAATGGTGGAAGTACAGGAGTGGAAAGAATCTGCAGCTTCAACTTTCCTTCAGAAAGACTCAACACTTTCCTTACTGGAGGTAAACAAATCCAAGATATTTAGCAGAGGGTTGTCACTGGAAACTGTATCTGTCTAATTCATGTCCAGGTTCAAACCCAAGTTTCTCTGTGATCACTCATCTTAATCAGTGTTTTATAAAGTAAAAAGTCTCACTAGAGTTGAAGTAGAGACATTAGAGTAGAAGTACAGACACTAGAGTAGAAGTTCAGACACTAGAGTAGAAGTACAAGTCAGCGACTAGAATGATTCTCAAGTAAAAGTCTTAAAGTATCTAGTATTTACTGTTCTTAAGTATAAGTAATCTATAATTAAATGTACTTAAGTAATGAAAGTAAAAGTACAAGTACGTGTTAATAAAAACAGAAGAATATTATGAAGTTTATTAAATAAAAAAAAACTCAAGTAAAAACATACTGAAGTGCAGGAGTTAAATATTATTACTTTGTTACTAAACAACACTGATCTTAAATGTCAGAAAAGTTTGTCTCTCATTACAGCTTTTTATACAATCCTGTATTTGTTTATTTCATCAAGAAAAAGACCAAACACAGCGTTTGAAGGAACAGTCTCCCTCTTTATAAGTCAGTCCTTACTCCTCTTTGTTTACAACAGGTTTTGTGTCCAGGATGTAAAGTTCTCTAAAGAGGAAAGCCAAGAAAGCAGCTTGTAAATGACTGCTTTGTAAATCATTACTCACTGGAACAACTGAACCAGAATAAGAACAAGGTTTCAAACAACAAACAATTTGGCAGAAACTGAACTCATTTCTTAAAGTGCTCATGATAGAAAACAGATAACAGGTAACAGACTCAAGGTTAAACAGAGTTAAAGAAACTCTCCTTCTTTACAAGTCAGTGTTTACTTCTCTGAGCTGGTTGAATTAAGTGTAAAAGGTTTAAAAGTTTTTTTTTTTTTTTTTGTTCTTCGCAGGTTCTCTGTCCAAGATGTGAAGTCGGAAATGCCCGTTCTCCAAAGAGGAAGGCCAAGAAAGGAAAAGAGTCACCGAAAAGTAGCAAGAAGAAAACGCCAAGGCTCAACACCCTCACCGAGGTGGAAAAAGAGCTTTCAGAGACCAAGGATTCTACCTCTGCGGTGAGTGTCGACTTCACCTTCAGCTCATGTCGGTGTTGATTTAATTACAAAACGTTCACTGACGTGTTCTGTCTTCATTTCGTTGAGCAGATGGCAACTCTGGAGGAGCTGCGTGTGAGGGAAATGGAGGCTTTCTCTAATCTCAGGGCAGCAAATGAGTCAAAGCTCCTTCCCACAGCAGACTGCATGGACCTCAAGGTATGTGTCTGTCAGAAGGCACCGATGGGCGCGATGCTCCAGTGTGAACTCTGCAGAGACGCCTTCCACAGCGTGTGCGTCAGGGACACATCGGACTCGTGGGAAACACAGCCATGGCTCTGTCCGCAGTGCCAGCGTTCAGAAAAACCGCCGCTGAACAAAGTCCTCACCCTGCTGACGTCTCTGCAGCACATAGGCGTCCGCCTGCCGGAGGGCGACGCTCTGCAACATCTGGTGGAGCGGACACTTAACTGGCAGCAGCGAGCGCAGCCGATCTTACAGTCGTGTAACTTACCGGAGCTGGAGGAGAGACCGGGGACTCCTCCCACCCTGACCCGCTGGGTCTCAGGCAGCCAAGACACTCAAACTAACACTCAGGTCGCGCTACGTCAGATTGTATTACTTTATTTATTTTGTTTTGTTGCAGCTTGTTGGTAACATGTGCAGATTTTAATTTTACGATTTGTTGTTTTTCATACAGGCGCCCTTCTTGACTCCAGAGTGGAACAGAACAAGCCATGCTCAGACCGTTTTCTACACCGAGCAGAGATGTATACCACTGCAGGGTCAGTGTCGCCGCAGTCTGGGCATCGTCTGCCAGTCGAGCTAATCGGCCATTTTAGATGATTGAAACTTTGTTTATTGGGTTTTGCAAATGTATACAACTGTATCAAAACAGTCATGAAGAATTATAAAGTCTTTTAAAGTCTTTTAAAGTTTTTCTCAAAGTTTTTCTCAGTAAAACAAGGGAAGTACTTCATAACCAAACAACTTCAACAACTTAAGAAAACTAGGCCACAAAATAATTGAGTAAAACTGAAAAAGATAAAAGACGAGGGAAAAAAAAAACATCACCATCAACAACATCACCATCTCTACACGCTGCCTCAGTTGTTTCAGTCAGAGATGAGTTGGATCATTTTCATTTTTGTTGTTGTTGTTTTTCCGGCAGGTTTGAGCCAGGAGCTGGAGGAGCTGATGGTGGAGGGGCTCCTGCTGCAGGTGTCTCTGCGAGACGTCCAGAGCCTCTACCACGTCTTATTGGACCGAGCCACCAGCCAGCACAACGACAGATGCACGTTGTCACCGCAGCACGAGTCCACAGACTGTGACACACACACACAGTTTAACTCTCAGGGAACAAATCAGCCACTGAACCAGGTAGAAACAAAACAAATTAGTAATAAAAGCACAACATAGCAGCATCGATACCAGTCATTTGATCTCTTTTTTTTTTTTTTTTTTTCTCCTCGCTTTTCAGGATGGTGTCAACGCCACGAGGGAAACTACGATCGGCGCAGAAAAGAAAGCGAAGCGGCAGCTGGAGACAGAAGGTTTAGATCCAGAGCGCAGAGTGAAGGAGAAAAAACATTCTCACAAAAGACAGAAGATGAGTAAGAAGAACCGGCAGCGCCGACCGACCTCGACCTCGTCCTCACCGCGCTCTGATTTCTCTCAGTCTGACAACTCTGACGAGGAAATGGCCGTTTGTCCAGCGGAGAGCTGTCAGCTGCCGGAGGGAGACGAGGTGAGAATGTCTGGAAAAAAAAAAAAAACTGAAAGAGGTTATGTACAGATGTGACCAGGAGACATGATGTAAATAATAAACATCATCGATGTTTCGTCTGAGAAGCCACGGTTAGCAAAACAACGTGATAACAACAAATGATAGTGTAACAAAGTTATTCTTTATGACTTAATGTGAAACAAATACAACGTATAATAAAACAGAGCTTCAAAGTGATGTGAGTAGCAGCCATGTTGGATTCTTCGGTCGAGGCTGGCGTCAGTGGACATTCCTGTTCAAATTTATGATCAGAAACTCAGAAAATTTCCAGCTTCCAGAGAAGAATCACGGTTCAGTTTCATCCTGAAAATGATGGTGATGATGGGAGGAGGTGGTGGTTCCTACAACAAACAGAGTCCGGATCATACTGATGTTTTAATAACAAGATATATCAGATGTAAGAAAATGTTTTCAAATATTCATATTGTATCTAAGGAGCAGGTCAGTGAGAGGGAGAAAGGGAAGCGACATAAATAACCAGTTGGTAGCTGGTTGGTGGTAATAGAGGATGTTTTGGTTAAAAAACGACAAAAACAGGAGAATAAATAAATAAAAATAAATCTAAGGAGTTTGATTTAATCACTGGACTGATCTAATAAAAGAAACAACAGAAAAACCTCAAGTATTTTCTTCTAATTAACCAAACAAACCAAATATCAGGCAGGACTAGCACCACTGTCTATTGAAGCTGAACTTAACAATGTGTGTGATGTGTTTCTGACACTGGACAAGTCTCCAGGATCACGAGTGTCTCAGTCACAAACTACAACAAACACAAACTATGAGCTGAACGTCTCTTAAAGTCACAGCCTCTTGACTGGAGCTCAGGACCGAGGGTCTGGTCCAGTCCATCATGGACGTTGACGCACATAAAGTTAATTTAGTGTTTAATCCAAATAAAGAGTTGGAGAACGATGATGTATATTCTGAAAGTGGCTCTGCAGCTTCCTCTTCCTGTCGCAGCTTCACGTCTAAATAATCAACATGTGTTTGTTTGTTTGTTCGTCTGTAGGTGGACTGGGTCCAGTGCGACGGCAGCTGTAACCAGTGGTTCCACCAGGTCTGCGTCGGCGTCACGGCCGAGATGGCGGAGAAGGAGGACTACATTTGTGTCAGGTGTACGATGAGCGACGGACACGAGAGCAAATGAAGAGAAAGATGTTTGTTTTCCTCTGAAGAAGAAGAAGAAGAAGTGTGTCTGTCTTTATTGGAGCCTCCCGTCTGGATGTGTCACTGATCCTCACCCCTTTTCCTCCCTCACCCCCCCTCCCCCTCCTCCTTCAACCCCTTCACCCCCCGTCTGTCCGACCCTTTTGTAACAACGGTGCTATCTCCTCTTTGACTTGTTGTCCAGAACTATAATAATGTTTAGTTTTTTTTTTTTGTTTTTTTTGTATTTTTACAATATATATATATATATATATATATATATATATATATATATATATATATATATATATATTTTCTTTCTTCTTATGAATTGTTTGTGGTTGTCTAAATGATCATGATTTAAAAAAAAACAAACAAAACAAACAAAAAAAAAAATGAAAACAAAAAAAACCTAAAAAAAACCAAAAACAAAACCAACACAGGATGTGAAATGTGCTGCATGGGATTCCGTTACGTTGGCGCGAAGGAGTCTGACATCATGATGCACCCGGTAACGAGGGGTTAATCAAGGTTTAATATTATCTTTATCTCTGGAAACTGCTTGCATGTTAAACCAGATCTAAGGGGACACAAGTCAAGATTTTCATCCCCCGTCCCCCCACCCATTATAAAAAAAATAATAAATAAAAAAAAAAAAAATTACTATAATAACTTTTTTTTTTTTTTTGAATCCCAGTGTTTAGAACATGCATCTTAATATAATTATTCCCTTTTTTTGTTTGTTTTTTTTTTTTTTTTTTTTGTTTTTGTAGAATAGGTTTATTTATCTGAGCAATAATTTTTGTCTGAATTGACTTCAATGGCTTTGATCTCCGCTGAGTTGGTTGTTGGTGCTTTTTAGCGACGGTGGTTTGATGTACAGAAAAACAACACGGGGTTAAAAAACAAAAACAAAACAAACAAAAAAAAAAATGAGGAGAAACTGGTTTCACTGCTGTGGAGTGGAAATGTAGCAGGAGGATGAAGGAGGAAAAAACAACAATGAAAATGAAAATATAAAGTCTCTGCTGACATGAACACGTCCACAGCTCGTGACGATGGGAAGGACTCTGGGTTAGTTGAAGATGTTACAGGTTTATATTGTGGAATAAAGCCCTTTTGTTCTATGGAGAAGTCTCGTCTCTTCCCTTTAACAAGACTTTATTTATTATTTATACACATGTTTAGCTTGATTATTCGCAAAAAGCAGCGGTGGAAGTTACGAATTACATCAAATTACTGTAATTAAGTAGAATTGTGGGGTAGTTCTACTAGTTCTACTGTTTTTAGTATTTAACTGTAATTTTAGTTGTAGTTGAGTATAAATAATTGTTTGTAATCTACTTAAATCATATTCACTACTCAGTAGTTTACTATATTACTTGGCATCACCAAGACAACGACATGTAACAATAAATCAGTGTCATTATCTCATGAACTGACTCACTGACTCATCTGGTTCCCACGGCAACACAGATACATTGTTACAGCCAGTGAAGTTATCAATAGACTGAAAACAGACCAGTGAAGCACAGATGGAAAAAAAAGTCAGAGCTGCTTTAAGAAAAACAACAACAAGTAAACAAGGCAGGTGACTGGACGTGATGTTGACAGCAACGCTATTCTACTTTATGTTATTATTACTATTATTACTATTATTATTATTATTATTATTATTATTATTATAGTGGTAATTATAATGACAATTTTTGCTTTAACAACAGCCTGTAAACCAGCCTCTCTTCTCTTCTCTTTCCTCTATTTTAATTTCACTCCAACCAGTTGAGGCAGACGACAAATGATCATCGTGGAAATGTTGGACTTCTCTTTGTAAAGTGCCTTGAAATAAATGTCTCTGTGATTTGGCGCTTAATAAATAAATAAAATTATATAAATAAAACTGAATTGATCTGAATTGAAAAATGTGTCCTGCGAGTAGCTGTTGACAAACAGCTGTCAATTTTATGGAGAATTTTAATAACAATATACATTTTTTTATAAATATTTCTATAATGATAGTATTTCATTATCATAATAATATGATAATAGATAAAATTTTATAATATTTGAATGCATTGAAACAGAAAAGATTAAGATATTTCTACACCAGTACTTGTACTTGTGTAACGTCGCTTCTACTCAGCTACAGATTTTCAGTTTTCCACTGGAAAAAAGATACTAAATGTTGCTGTGGCCTCAAGAAAACTAGAAGAAACTGATTGTTTTACAAAAAACAGAAGATTTCACAACGTATTAAACTCAAATTACTGATTTTAAAGACTAGTTTAACTTTCACTGCTCACAAACTTCACATAAACTTCAGTTTATATTATAGATAATATAGATGTGGTGTCATTAAACCTCAGTCCTGCTCTTTAAAACCATGTGACGATGATAACAACAGGTTTTCTCGTCTCCATATATTTGTGAAAGTGTTTTAACTCGTCATCACAGAGATTAAACACAATATTAGTTGTGTTGAGTTAATAAAAGTGAAATAACATCACAGGTTTGTTGCTCATCAAACCCAAAACGTAAGAAGAAGAAGAAGAAGATGGTTGTTGTTGTTTGTGTCTAAAACTAATGAGTCAATGAAGTGAGTGAATCTCAAAATATTAATCATTTTCACAACTGATTTAACATCTGGTTCTTGATTGATTAACTAATTGTTTGGTTTTATGTATTAAATAGTGTAAAGATGCACATCGCAGTTAATTGGATCCATATTTGGTTTAAAATGTCACCAGACTGGTAATGAACATGAACATATGCTGTTTTATTCTCTTATTACTTCAGCACCAGGTCATCAGTTTTAATATTTTCATAACTGATTCATCATTTAAGTAAAAATCTAAACATAAAATCTCCAGTTGCAGCTGATTGTCTTTGTCTTACATGATGATATAATGTAAAACACCTTGAGATAAATGTTATGTTTATGAGTTGGTGCTGTACAAATTGACTTGACTTGATAATAAACTGAATATTTCTGTTTTTATCTATCTATCTATCTATCTATCTATCTATCTATCTATCTATCTATCTATCTATCTATCTATCTATCTATCTATCTATCTATCTATCTATCTATCTATCTATCTATCTATCTATCTATCTATCTATCTATCTATCTATCTATCTATCTATCTATCTATCTATTATCTGGTATTAACAAATTACAAATGCATGAATATATAAATATCATTAATATAAAAGTTCAGCAAAATAATAAACTTTTTAAAAAGCTTAAGATATGATTATAAGTTCAAAATGCTATAATGCCATAATCGATAAGAATAAAAATGGATTTTTCAATGTTACTGCAGCGAAAAATGCAGAAAACTATGAATAAATATAAAATAATTAAACGTCACCATCATCATCATTAGAAAGTGTCTCATCTGAATTGTGCAGTCACAGATATTGTACCTGCAGAGGAAAAACACAAACTGTGAGAAAGTTAATGAGAGAAAGAGACAGGAAGTGCTCGGTGCATTGTGGGAGTTTCCCTGAAGCAACAAACAACCTGCAGCAGCCGACAACACGTTTCTTCAAAGCAGCACGTTTAAGACGTCTTCCTCCCAGATTCTATATCTTTATATTTAAACATCTAAATTTAACGTCTGTGAAGTTTGTACTCAGACTATTTAACACGTAAACCGTGAACGTCACGAGTAAAATTACATCCAGTTCATTGAAGTTGAGGTTTAAATATTATTTTAGTGGCGGCAAGGAGATAAATCAAAGATTGAAACTTTGTTTTTCTGTTTTGTTTTGTTTCTGACATGGTTTACTGATAATATTCCTAAAAGTCTGGTCCCAAATATATGATGTGAACAACATCATATTAAAGATAAAAGTCGTTACATGTAACAAAAGATGAGTTTTCATCAAAGGAAAGAGAACAAATAGTGTTTAAAGACGCCTAAATTATGATGATTTTATAGTCTTGTTGAGATATTCCACTGGGTTAAAGGTCACTTTCCTCCCACGGTCATTAACATGTGATTTTTTTTTGAGACACTTTCCTTTCTAACCCACTTCTACTCTGAAGGGGGAGCCAGAAACCAGCAGCGAGAGGAAGAGGAAGCTACAGCTGCGACAAACATGGAGGAAGGTTGAGAGTCGACTGCTGAGAAAACTTGTGATAGTGACGCTGTCACAACGCTGCTGACTCGGCTGTTTTTAATTTGACGTGGCAGCAAAAACACGTGACCGATTAGAGCAGAGAAACTAAAACCGAAGCAGAGATTCACATGTTACCTGATTTATCTATTTTGCTCCAACACATCACGACAGCTCTGGTGTTTCTCTGCTCTCTCTCCTCCTGAGAGGCTCAGATCAGACCAGAGTGACATTAATTTATTATGTAACAACGAGGAACAGTGATCAGATGAATTGGAATAAATGACATCCAAGAAATTAAAAGAGGAAATATCTTCACATCTGATTAATTTGCTGGAGATGTTCAGCTCATATGAAGTGAACACAGCTGTGTAAAGATATTAAAACAATCAAAGATCCCACTGAAATGTTACATTATTACCCTCATAAGTTATAATATAACCTTTATCTTCTCCTTCAGGGATTAAACAACTGTAGGAAATAATCTTTATTAAATTTCTCCAAATAAATATCATGATATATCATGATATTTTTATCAACAGTTGTATATGCACAGAGGAAGTAAGTGATAGTCGCACCGTCCACATGTTGTTCTGTGAACTCACAATCTAATTATAGTTGTGTCATTTACTCATATCTATGGTTTCATGACGGCTGCGGCGGCCAAACAAAGGCAGGAACATTTTAGTTTGAGTCTCCAAACATATTTGTTTGTGGCAAGTCATCTGATGATGAGCAGCCTCTTGTCATGTCGTGTTATGAACTCATCCTCCGTATTTAGTCGCCGTAATGAGGAAGATATGCAGCGACGGCCGCACGCCTCATCCATCCAGTCAGAGAGTCGTGACCCAGCTGCTTCATGTCACAGTCAGATGCTTGACAACACAAGACAAAAATATATAAACACAAAGAAGACGATCAGCTGAAGATCATATAATAAATTGCATATGATGTGACACAAGAACAAAAGTCAATGAAGCGTAAACTGTCTCTTAACGTTTAAAAAGGATTTTTCATCCAAAACTACAAATGTCAACTCTACGGTGACGCTACAGGACAAATCAGGAGACTGTCACATCCTGAACATACTAAAGTCTTTATTCATCATCTGAGAACCATCGATTCATCGATTAGAGGTTTAAAAATGATTTGAGTGAAAGCAAAAACAAACTAAATCAATTTTCAGCTTCCAGTCTGAGGATATTTTTTTGTTTTACTTGAGTAAATAAAACGAACGTACTCAGTTACTCATGTGATATGTTCAGTGACTGTTTGATTTTAATCACTACTGATCCAGATTTAGGCTTTGATTTATCTTCTTGTCGTCAAAACGATATTTAAACTTAATGAACTTAATGAACCAGGACATAACTTTGCTCATGACTTTCACAGTTAGTCTTCAGCTTTCATTTTAGTCTCTGATATGATATATATAATATATATAATGAGAATATTTGGAGACAAATCTATGATCTGAACAATATCATATAAGAAATAAAAGTCATTATATGTAGGAAAAGCATTTTCATCGAGGGAAAGAAAACAAATAGTGTCAAACGTAGCTAAAATGATCACGACTTACCTGCTAGTTGAGATATTTTACTTAACTTTCTCTCTCTGATATGATGTTATTTGGGTATTTTTATCGTCTGTAATAGAGTTTGTAATAATATTTCGACACATATATAAACTCTGGTCACAAATAAATGATTTGAACAACATCATATTAAAGATAAACATTATTACAAACATGACTGACAACTGGGAAAGAGGAGAAAGAGCACAGATAGTATGAAAGGCTGAAGATGAATCAGAGCTTGAAACTGTGCCAGAGGTTATTAAAATCAATGCTCATGTTCTAAAACAGAGGATGTTTTTTTGTGTATCTGAGCATTTTAAAGTCTGAATTATAGTTAGTAGTAATATTTCCACACGTATTCAGGCTGTTGTCCCAAACACTTGATCTGAACAACATCATGTTAAAGATTAAAGTTGTTACATGTCAGAACAAACATGACTGACGTCACAATCTGAACTGGAAAACAGTTTCTCAGAGAAATAGAATAAAAATGAGCTTAAATTATTATAATTTTACTCTCTGGTTAAGATGTTTTACTGGGTCAAAGGTCATGAGAAGTTTAACATTAAATTCATCTGATAGTTGTTGAGATATTTCAGATAAAATCACAAGACAGAGAAATAAAGAAATGTAATGGGATAGTATGATTTTTTTTTTTAAGGATAATAATCATCAGATCAATAAAACAGCAGCAGTCCAGATGTTTGTGACTCAGGTTTGCCGCCTCCGCCTGGTTCAGCTGCAGAGCTGGAGGTCAACGGCTGCCAGCAGCTCCATGTGATCAGAAAGTTAAATAAGAAATGTCTTATCTGAGTGCTACTTCAGGCGGATACACTTTATATGAATGTATTTCAACTCGGCTGTAAGGTCAGCAGCACAACAACAACCACTCAGACGTAACCTGAGTCCTTTTATACAGGAAACAGGAACAGAAGCAGCTCAGACTGGTTTTTATAATGAACGTATCAAAGTTACACATCAAATCAAGATGTCAAAACAACCAGATTTAGTTTTTACAGATAAACTTTCTCATGGTATTTTGGTGAAGTAGTTTGTTCCAAGCGTCGCTCCTCTGTGGATTCAATCTGTCTCTTCAAGTAAATCCACAATGCTGCTGAGATCAGGGCTCTGTGAGCCAGACCATCTGTTGCAGGACTCTTTGTTCTTCTTCTCGACACCGATGATTGTTTTTTTTCTGTTCTTTTTTCTTTGCCTTTATGTTTCAGGTCATTATCTTACTGAAGGAACAGATTTGATACAAAAAAACTGATAAAAAATCTAAACATTTATAACTTTTTTCACAAGAATGTCCATCTCACATTTATAAACAAACAAAAAAGTACAGTTTTAAACGCCAAAGTGAAGAAACACAACGACTGGAACTGATTTTTTTTTTTTATTTTAAAGTCACTTGGGGATGAGGTTGCATCAAAATGCTTGTTATTGGATTCAACTTCAAACATCTCACCTGGCAAACACCAGCAGCTCTCAGAGCAGCTGTGCTACTTTTCATAACCAAGTCACGTTCTCTCAGTCCGATATATTTTTCTTTGAAGCTCCAGGTAGACGAAGAAGAAAATAAACAAAGGACAAATCCTAAATGTCTTTGTCTCATATGTTCACTGGTAATTTCATATTTTTACATCTTTGAAAGAGGAAATTCACATCCAAATATACAGTCTTTTTTACAGAAACCTGACTATGTTTCCTTCTCAGCCTCAAAGAGTCTGTACATTTTATTTTTCCTTCTTTCCCACAAATGATCTCATGACCTCTTCAAATTCATCATGTGACCTTTTTAACATGTCTGGCCCCCGACGGCTGAGAACTACAGAACCAGACACAACTCATTAACGTGTTAACATTAACAATCTAATCATGTCATATTAGATCGTTTATTGATCACGGGGACTTTTGATAATTTAAGTTTATTTTAACCTCTATAGAGGCAGCAGTGGAAGAAATAACAGAAGTATCAGCATGAAAATACTGAACGTTTAAAGACAAATGAACTAATTTCTGAATCACATAAGTTATATTTTTGAACTGTAATGTGTTATGTAATATGTATAATACATGTATAATGTAATGTGTAAACATCACGTTCACAACAAGTATAGATACTTCAAGACTGTACTAGTGTTTGTGCTGTGTTGTATTAAGTGTAGATGCTTTACTGGATGTAGAGCTGCAGCACACAATTAATACACATTTATCCTTTAACAGATTAAATATTTTCACTGTCTGTATATCAACTTATTGACTAGAATCAAATAACTGTTTACTTTAGATGTCAGCTGTGACTTTATGACACAGTTACTCAGCAGCCCTCAGTGGTGAAATGTAACTAAATAAATTTACTTTTATTTACATTTTATCATGATGTCACCTCACCTGCTCCACTGTTATACACAATGTGAATAATTTACAAACAACATATTGTGGATTGTTTTTGAGTTGAACGCTGTTTAAGAAGCTGGAGCAAACATATTTAATAATAACATATTATTAATTAACATATCTAATAAGTTTAAAGGTAAAGTATTGTGACCAAAACTGATTCTGTTGTTAATTATACTGTTGTGTGTTGTGTGCATTCGAAATCTGAAATGTTACTGACTTGGTGACATGGAGACAGTGGTGGGTGGTACAACAGACCAAAAACAAAACACAAAATCTATCTATCTATCTATCTATCTATCTATCTATCTATCTATCTATCTATCTATCTATCTATCTATCTATCTATCTATCTATCTATCTATCTATCTATCTATCTATCTATCTATCTATCTATCTACTAATCATGCAAATATTATTGTATGAATACTAATAAACACTCAAAAATATATAATACATTTGACTAATTAGTTTTTTCTAAATAACGGTATCATATGATAACAATGTGAGGTTTTGTTTTGTTTTTTATTGTAAATAAAAGTAATTTATATGTTGTTAATAAGTTTGCTCGTGCTTTCACCTGTTCGCTTCTGATTGGCTGATTCCTCGTCCAATCAGAATCCGCGGTCTCGACTCTTCCGCACGTTCACAGTGTGAACTATCGCACACACACACACACACACATACACAGCGGAACACGGTGAGTGTCTCCTCCAGCTTTTACCTCCTCTTTAAAAAAAATGAAAAAAAAAGGAAAACATCAACATGAAAGCTAATTATCCAACCTGTTGACTCGGTTAGTTTAAGGATTAGTGTTGTTATCATACGTGTTTAACTCCGATGAGACATTAAAAACGACTTGTTCTCGGTGTTTGTTGGATAATTCTTGTGGGTTGAGAAATAGCTTTAGCTTCCAGGCTAAGTTGAGCAGCTAACGTCAGCTAACGACTAACTAACTAAACTAACTAACGAAAACTCGGCTGGTGCTTCAGTTAATCTCATATTTTGTCTTATATTTTGTCAGATATGTCATAGATGAGTCACGATTACAAAGCGATTAAAGCGTTAACGTTGGAAGAAAATAATAATAATGATAATAATAATAAAACTGATTTGAGAGTTTAGCCGGATGCTAACTTGCTAGCTAAGTTATTAGCTCCCGGTGTCCGCTAAACAGTTACGACAACTTAAAATTTAGTTTAGTGTTTGTCAAAGAAGAAGTAGCGTTAACTTTATGGATTAACCTTTTCCCATATGTTGAGCTAATATTAGTTAACTTTATATCGTGTTTGTTCGCAGCTAGTCGTTTCTTTTTGTTTTTTTTTTTTTTTCTTTTTAAAGCTAACACCCGGGTAACGTTAGCTAGCATCTACCCTAACGTTGCTGCTAGCCGAATGCTAACGTTGAAGTTATCGAGCTTGAAGTCTTAATCACGCTTCAAACTGTTATCACGTCTCAAACTTAAAATGAATTCACGTCATGTTTTATGTTGTCTTGTCAACACCAGACACTTTGATTGAGCAGTTTGAGTCGTGTTTCAGTCACGGTCCAGTGCGTTGAGAAACTAATAGCCACACCCTTCCTCTCGAAACCAAACTACGCTTTAAGTTGTCACGAAAGTAACTTCATTATTTTTCATGTGTCTGACACAAACTTGAAAAAAAAAAAAAAAAACATATGTGGTTAAACTTGCGTAATAATGACGTTTTATAAGTGTCACAAATGCATAAGTGTGCTGCGCCTTGTTGTTTAATCGTTTAATCAATCTTTTACTTTCGATGCAACATTTTTCGTTTTTTTTTTTTTTGACCTGATTTAGTTTAGATGTTTGATTCAACCAGCTAAAAACTGCTAATTTTAACATTTGACACTCGTGTGTTTTTCTTCTTCTTCACTGTCTGTGTGTTGATCAGCAACAGGTTTTTTTTCTGAGAAACAAGTTAACGGTTGTGTTTGTTATGTAACATGTGACAACTCACCTCCTGACTCCATAAAGTGGATTCACATAGCACTTTAACTTAACACCAACATAAAAAAAAAAACAGTCATAATTAACTCACTCTGCTGTTACAACACATGTATAATGTAATTAGAAGATCCTCCAGTTGTCTGCCACATGTTTTTTTTTTTTTTTTTTGGTAAATTAATCTAGTTCATGTGTATCTGACACAAACATGTCATTGGTTTAATTTAGGGTCAGTTTCCTGCCTGAACAGTTCGGTGAGGCCCTATTTTCTGGCTCCCAGCCGACTCACCCCGCCCCCCCCATCACCCTTTAAAGCACCTGCCGGCTCACATTAGTGCACCTGAGGATCTGCTGCCCCCCCCACCCTCCCCAGATGTAGAGGGAGTTGTCATTTGCAGCAGCCGTGTACACAGTAAGTTAAATACATTCTTGTTTTTTTCTTTTTGTTTGTTTTTTGCTGAAAGGTGTTCTCATCAACAAGGTCAGCAAAAATTAATGAGTAGGATTGGTGAAGGTTTCCACTTGAGCGCTTGAAATGTTTGAGTCCAGACTCATATCTAATCAGCGGACGGCTTAGGTTCCTTATCGGATGTCGCAAGTTTGTGACACCCACTTAAATTTACATTTTAAATGCAGTATAATTTGCCTCAGTGCACATTCACGGGCTTAACAAATGCATCACAAACACGTTGGCGTCAGGTGCACCCCCACCTACCTCCCTCCCTCCCTCGTGCTGGTGTAATGATTTCAGTGTCATGGTCGTGGTCGTGCATGCACCCTCTGATCTCTGTTTTCTGTTTGTATGGCGTACTTGAGTAGAGGAGGGTCATTACAATGGCTCTTTGTAGAGCGCCTCGTGTGCCTGTCTCACACTGTGGGTTTCTGGTGCTGCTTCATACGTCGTAGTTAGAATTGCAAATGCCGTTCGAGAGTGACAGAGTGGTTTTTGTATTGTTTGTCTCAACATTTGACAAAGGTCCCACAGACGTAGAGTGATTAGTAGATTCAAAAAGGTCCTTAAATGAGACCCCACACCCCCTCCTCCCTCCTTCATATCCTTCCTTTGACATTTGTACATGAAATGGAGATTACATTTGCATTTCAGAATAGCGTTTAATAAAAACACAGCTCCTCGGATGCTCTGCTTTTAAAACTTGTCACCATGACGTGTGAGTATTTTTTTGTACATATTTGTGAGCAGTATTGTTATGTGGCTGTCAGCTGCCCACACACACACGCACCCACATATTGAGCTGCATCTTTTGTGATGAAAATTACTTTAATTTCACATCGTTTTTTTTCCCCCTTCAGTCAAATCCATCAAAACTCCACAGCAAATTGGTAATTATTTATTAATAATTGTGAAATGTCACTTTAACTATACATGAACAGTGATTTAAGGGATTCATTATGTATTTATTATAATAATTATAAATCTTGTGACTGATAATTTGCTGTTTAATTGCTTTGTCTTTGAACACAAACTGATTTTAGGAGGAAAAAACATCTTTGACATCTTTTTCCTGCCGGTGTGTTTTCTAGGCCACGAACATTGTCTAAAGTGTGTCAGGCTGATGGAGCTGATGATGGGTCATTCTCTGTGGCCTTTCTCCTCCATTTTTGAAATGAGATTAAAGTTATTTGTAGCACTGGATGTCTTACCTACCGACTGCTCTGCCATTTTCAGGATCTGCTGCTGCGCTTTTTCTGGGTCCACAGCTCCCATGTGTGTCTTTTTTTTTTTTTTTTAACAAAATGTTTGTAATGGATGCACTTAATTATCCCACAGTTACTAGCAAATGAAACTCTGAATTGCTCTGAATTTCTCCAGTTAAAGAGCCAGATTGTAGCTGCCTTCAGCCGCTGTTGATTTATTTTTATTTCATTTATTTTTTCTTGAAAGGGTAACGCCCCGATCATCATGACAACTGAAGTCCCATGGTAGTGGGTGGGGGAGAGAGAGCTCATTTTTTGGCAGCGAGATGACGTTTCAGTCTGCTGATGTCAGCTGCGTTGCTGTAGATTCTGTACTACAGGGTGTTATCGCTGCCGTCACTTTAGTTTATTGGTTCACTTCTTCCAGTATAAATTGTAGATGATGCTGTAGTTTGTGTCTTGCGGCAAAACTGACAGACTTTCCAGAAAGTTATTTAGTGATTTATTTATTTTTTTTCCATCATGATTGATTTGAAATGATGGATGAGACGTTAGTCAGGTTGTTAAAATAATTATCTATCATATTTACGTTTTTTTTTTTTCTGTCATCTACTTTCTGTTTCACTCTTATCTGTTTATCTGTCGTCTTCACTTTTACCTCGACAGACTCTTGTGCTGTCCAGTGAAGTCGCCCACCATGCGTGAGTACAAGCTAGTGGTGCTGGGATCAGGAGGCGTGGGAAAATCAGCACTGGTGAGTGAATCGTTTTACCAGTTACACGATTTAAGGTTTTATGATTTAATATCTAATAAGTCTAAATCACATCTACTGACTGAAAAAAATAGCCTGAAAGATAAAATGTAGGACTGTACCACCCATTGCTTCATAAATGTTTATATGATCACATTTTATTTTATTATTTAGTCTTTTCTGTTTAGAGTTTTATTCTGTAAAATGTTTTGGACTTAATATAAAAAAGACTGAGACAATAACACATCTGAGTCTGAGCAGCTTTGAGAACATAAATGATTCTGATTAAAAAATGAACTTGAGACAAACATGAATGGGAGAGTTTCTTTTGATTGTGATCAGCGTGAAGTATTTTTAGTGCCAGTTTTGATCGGTGATGATCAACGGTCTTAATGGTTTTTTTTTCCCCGTCTGCTTCATCCATTTATTACAGACAGTCCAGTTTGTGCAAGGCATTTTTGTGGAGAAGTATGACCCCACAATAGAAGACTCCTACAGAAAGGTACGATCACAAACTCACTTTAACCTTCGGAAATAACTTGTTTCAAACTGATTGACTGATTTAAAAACTCTCCCGTTTCGTGGCTTTTTTTGTTTTTCTCCAACAGCAAGTCGAGGTCGACGGGCAGCAGTGTATGCTTGAAATCCTGGACACGGCTGGAACAGTAAGTCACATGTCACACAGGATTCAGATGAACAGTGATTTGGTTGTAAACACGTCGCTGATGTTCTGGTCCGTCTCGTTATCGTCCTGTAGGAACAGTTCACAGCTATGAGGGACCTGTACATGAAGAATGGCCAAGGCTTCGCTTTGGTTTACTCCATTACAGCGCAGTCGACATTTAACGACCTACAGGACCTCCGGGAACAGATCCTGCGAGTAAAGGATACTGAGGACGTGAGTGTTACGATCATTGTTATATAAGTTTAATTGTGTAGTTCCTCTTCTGCACGTTCTCTGATTCTGATCAATGATTGTCAGAGTTTCAGTTGTTGCACAAATTCACTCGTATGGACCGAGATGTATCTGTTTTCTTACCTTCCTCTGTGTTGTTGTTGTTGTTGTTGTAGCAGGGATCTTAAAGTATTATCTCTGTTGGAGAGTAATAATATATTAATAGATTAATCTGTTTGGCTTCATCTCACCGTGTCACTTGGCCTATGTGTGGGTGTCAAGAGTTTCTCTTTCTCTGTATAATCTGCCTTTGTCACCTCTGAGACTCATCACACCCTCATTAGAGCAAACGCTGTGGGAAAGAGGGCAGAGCGAGGGGAGGTGGGGGGGTGGGGGGGGACTTTGTGGCATGGTGGAAATGTCAGAGCTGCTGCTCAGAAGCCGACTGCCACTTTCAGTCTTCGTCTCTTGTTTTAGAAATAAGGCCTATGACACACTGAGCGCGCGCTTTATTTATTCATTCATAGCAAACTGCTTCATACAAACTGTTCATAAGATCTGGGTGTTAACGTATTGTAACGAAGACACGACTGATTTATATTTGTCTGTTTTTTTTTTTGGTCTTTGCTTTAAACAAGCTCAAACCTGTTAACTTCTTTCAATAAACCAGGTTCCCATGATCCTGGTGGGAAACAAGTGTGACCTGGAGGACGAGCGTGTGGTCGGAAAGGAGCAGGGTCAGAACCTCGCCCGTCAGTGGAACAACTGTGCCTTTTTAGAGACATCAGCTAAATCAAAGATCAATGTTAATGAGGTAAGTATGTGTACGACACATTTATTTATTCAGTGATTGTTTTTGTTGGATTAAATCTTTACTCTGTGAAAACTGAAGTGAAATGAGCCGTTGTAAGTCTCATAAACTGTGATGTAAACTACAGTTCATGGCGCCGTCAGGAGTCCGGCCAGGAAACCGACTCTGGCGATCACATCACATTGTGAATTTAATGGCTGCATCTATAAAACAATTCAGCACAGGGACCTGTGCCCTCAGTTTTTGTTTGATAACGAGACATCAAAGCCGTCGCCGCTGTTTTCCGCTGAGCGTTGTGCAGATTCTACTTTGTCATCGTTACCGGAGCAGCAGCAGCAGCAGCAGCAGCTGCCGCCAACACGAGCTGCCTGCAGATGTCGGGCTAACGTCCAGTCCTGCTCCACAAACATAAAACAGCAGGAACAGCTGAATTAGTGAGCAGACGTTTTCTGCTCGGAGCTGAAACTGACTATTAAAGTTGAGAACGGAGCCCTGAAGCAGTTCATAGCCGGGTGATAATGACACCTTTGCTGCTGTAATGGACATAAAGTCCCAGAAATAGGATGTTTGAAACATGTTTTATGAAAATAAAACCGACATCAGTTCATTGTTGATGCAGTTTGAGTTTAAAATCATGAATTCTGTGTGGGGATAGATTTGGATCTGTCTAGATTAGAAACCATTTAGTGCCAGTGAAAGTGAAACATTAGACACAGGATGAGCCAGGGCAGGTTGAATAACTGTGACTGACCTTTCAGATTAAAATACGTACATGTAGAACATCATAAATTAATAACAACCTTGTCCAAAGGTTCATACGTCGCATGAACTGATCATTGTGACACAGATTGTAAACGGACAAAAAAAAAACTATGAATGAACAGATCAACATCTCGAAGAAGCAGATGAAACAAAGTGGATGATAAATAAATGAAAAATGTGAAATGTGAAGAGTGAAACTACAATGCACAGACTTCAAGTTCCTGTGGTTCAGATGTAACATCAAGTGGTGAACAAGTGTCTGTTGTTAAATTAGTGGTTTGTAAGTAGTGGTGTCGCAGTACTAATGTGTGTCTTGTGCAGGATTTTAATAGTACAGTTGTTTCATTTCTTAAATAAAAGAGACCAAAAGAGTCTAAAAATATTGTTTATTTGGAAATGAAACCATGTGAAGTGTCGTCGTCAGCAAAAAATGTCAAACGTGTCGTGTAGAGCTGCAGCTCTTTCTATATTTCCCGTAATGTATTTCCATGTTTTGAGGAAGCAGCTTAAAAAAAAAAAAAAAAACATCAGTGACTTCTTCTGAAAACGCTGAACTTTTCTCTTTTTTTTTTGCAGATTTTCTATGATCTGGTGCGACAGATCAACAGAAAAACGCCGATGGAAAAGAAGAAGACAAAAAAGAAGTCAGGTTGCACACTGCTCTAAAAATGCCCTCCCACAGTCGCTCCAGGCCAGGTGAGTGGGTGTTAGAGCGAAATTTATTCCAGACGTTGAAGCGAGCCCCCGCTGCGCTGTCAGCTCTGCGTCGCTGCTGAACACTTAAAGAGTCTGGTTCAATAATTATTAAGGTAGTTTCACTCATCACTCAAGTATAAGTCGAGTTTAAAGCCAGAAAATTGAACTAAAAACCTCAAATCATCTGTAGGTTTAAGAGCAAATCTTTAGATGTGGAGTTAAATAAACTAAATCCTTTTTTTTTCTGTCAAGAAGCAGCTGAATCATCCTGATCATAAGATTTTCTGATAAATATTTTGAAACCTTCATATGTGTAAATTTATTTTAATCCGAGTTGGTTTATAATAAATAGTTTGTTTGTTTTGGCTCCACCTGCTGCCAGAAGAGTGTAACTGTTAATTAATTCATGTTCTGGCTCATTTATTTCATATAATTCGCTGCATTCATGTCCTACATTTACAACATCAGCAGCCAGTGATGTTCGTCGCGTCTGGTGTTAGTTTTTTCTTGTGTTTCCACTCGTGTGTGTGTGTGTGTGTGTGTGTGTGTGTGTGTGTGTGTGTGTGTGTGTGTGTGTGTGTCACTGGTTTATATTCGTCTCACTTTCATATGAAAATCAGCCTCTGGAGGTTTAAAGCTCGGTTAAGTCTAATCCATCACAGAAAAACATCATGTTGACGTTTCAGTTCAACCGCAGCACATTTCAACACTGTAATAATCGAACTTCAACATGAATAAAAGCAGCCGTTGAGTTTAGTTTTATTTATCGCCCAGGAGCTCATGTTTGCCTCGGGTGGATCTTTGCGATCTTTATAATCTTGTGTTTTCCTCCATCATCAGACCCTCGGTTTGACTAATGATTCTGGTGATTGATTACAAAGATTAAAGTCGCAGGAGGTAGAAAACAAGTTTTACAACATGAAAACACAACGAAAGGGAAAAAGATTAAGTTACTATGAACACACAGTCGAACCTTCAGTCAATAAAGACGTTAAAAGATTCTTCTAATGCGACTTTATCATCTATCATCATCTGAATCCACAGACACTTTCCAATTCATCCACTGCAGCTCAACAAAGAAACACTCATGATTTACTAAAAATCACTAGAGTCAGATTAGTTTCAGATAAACTGAAGTAAAATGTGATTTTTCTCCTTCATTATAATAAAAAACGCATCAGAAATGGATCATGTCACGTCCAGTATGAAGATTATTGGCACCTGATTGATCCTTGACGACAGAAACACGTGAGCAAGTTAACACGGTTACACGTCTTTATTCAGCTTCATCATCTCACTAACCTTGATCTTACTGCGTTGTTTGTTTTAAATGAAAAAAAAAAAAGCACCAAACAGAACAGACACGGTTACAGCGACTAGATGGTGAACGATGGTGAAGCAGCAAAATAAACATTTCATTCTTTAATGACACAAAAATAACTTGATTAATCAGGTCACCAGTGTGAATAACTGTGGTGATAATAAATATGTTGTTCTTTGTTTCCTCTGCTGCTAAAAAAGTTATTGTTAAAAAAATCTCACTTATTTTAACCCATCAGTTTAATTTTACTTTAATCTCATCTAGGAGATAATATATTTTTGTCTTTAATGATTTAACCCATCAGGAGGAGAGCACACGAAGTTTGTCTAGATGAGGATTCAAACTCACAAACAGCTGCATGACATATACGCTGCTACGCAGGCGGCGCCTAGGAGCGGTAGCTGACGTGTGCGATCGTTAGGGTTAGCATCACGGCTACCAACCACTTTGTAGCCGTAATGTGCGGAGGACAATTATCACCGGCCCAATTTTGAAACTGTGGCGGCGCCAGAGTCTGGTCAAAGTCTGAGAAACACTGTCTCCTCTGATGTTTGTTGACTTGCTCAACGTTTGAGTCACTGTTTTCTAGCGAGTGTCTGTGTCGCGGTCGCATCTCCAGGTCGCTGGCGTGTGTGAGTGAGAAGAAGAAGCTCTGACTCATTTGAGGAGAAGACGTCTGTTGGTTTAGATCCTCGGGTCTCTGGACCCCGAATATAAGAAGACCTGCTTTTTATAGAATATATACAATACGCTATATGTAATACATTTAACGTTTAGCAACCTGCTACAAAAACACTCAAAGCATCGACACTAAAGGTTCAGATTTATAGAAACATCTGACATGAAGATGAACAGTCAGTTTGAAGAGCGAAGGCTACTTCCTGTCTCATCTCAGAGGAAACCATGACAAATAAACAACTTCACTAAACACGAAGAGGTTGAAATAAAGTTCACTCGTCTTTTTATAAAGAGTTTACGCAGATTAAATGTTAAAAAATGAAAAATGAAAAAGTACCGTTGTAAAAGTGTCGCTGGACGCTCTAACCCGAGGCTCTGCCGTCGGCTGGTGTCGTACATATTTTCTGATGATTCGTGCTGACGTCTTTTTCTTTTTCTTTTTCTTTTTTCTGTTTCTAGAAACTTGTAATGATTAATGTTTCCCGGCGGATCGCGCCAGCATTCCAAGTCCTCTACAGAGCGTTTTGGGAAACAAAAAAGCAGACAAGATACTTCACCACTCACAAAATGGCAGGAGACGGCACATAATATCAAGATACTCTTCTCTGCTTTTTTTTTTTTTTTTTTTTTTGTATCGTCAGTCTGATGACAACTGTCTTTTTTTTTTTTTCTTCTCCAAGGTGTCTTTCTTTTGGACATATCAGTTAAAAAAGGAAAAAAAAAAAGACCAGACGGGGGTTTAAATACATATATGGAACTAAAATGTTTTATTGAAAGTAACGTCAGTCTTTGAACATGATGTGACGATAAGTTTGCAAAAGAAACTGTATGAAATGTCGGCCTTCTTACACAGTACTGCACTAACAGTGTCAACCAAGATGCACCATTGTCCATAAGTTACTCGCTCTTACTTACAAGGAAGTGTATTGATAAGATAACATCTTTCCTAAGTGACTTTGTTTTATATTGAGAGCTGCGAGCTTTCTGTATTTCCCATAATATATTCTACTTTCATTTTGCGTAATAAAGATATGGAAATTAGTATTTTATAGACTGATGGGGGGAAATGGTGCATTCTTATTTGTGTCGAGGCTGAAAATATAATGTACTAAACCAACTCTAATATTACTTCTTGTGTTACCGTCACAGATGATTTTCCAGCTTTTATGAATGATTAAATTTTAGTACATTTTCATTATTTTTGGTCTTGTTTTGTTTGTTTGTTTTTATTTCCCCTCAAGATCTTTATAGATGTTGGTATTTTTCTGTTTTTATCCACAACAGCTGAAGCTGGTAAAATGTTAGTAAAGCACAAACACACACATGTGTGTGTGTGAGAGAGAGATAGAGGATCAATAATCTTGAGAGTGTGGACGGGCTGAAAGTGTAACTGGAGTGTTTTCCTGTTGGTAGAAAGTTTTAGCGAAGGAGTTCAGCTCATCTGATCTGATCTGCTGTAAAGAGGAACCACGACTCCAGACTCAGCAGCAGACGCACACACAGGAAGCGAAGTGAAGGCGGTAGAAAGCAGAATAGAAACCGATCACAAGATGACTTTGTGGCAAATGAAGGCGGAAGAGGTTTGTTGGGTCAACACACCTCGACAGTGATGATGAGAAGAAAAAAAAAGGCCTCGTTCGAGTGTGGGAACGTTTTGAACAACAACATCCTGGATGCAAATAAAAATTTAAAAGCGTTTGGCTACAAATTTATATATTTCTACAGATTTGTTTATTGGAGAAAGTTACTTTTTACAACTGCAACTGAATTAAACTATTTTCATTATTTAATCATCAGATTATTTTCCCAAGTAATGATTTTCAGTCCATAAAATGGTGAAATATTTGTACATAGATGAAGAACTGGTTGTAGTTTGTGGCAACAAATCAGCGATCGATCACATTATATTTACAGAAATACAGTTTTATATCAGCAGGGAAGTTTAATTCTTATCACTTCTCTGGACAGAACCAAGTCGGGATGTGACAGATTTTTTTTTAAAACTTGTATTTTATTTATTTGTAAGGACAGGACACATTAATAAACAATAATGTAAATGTGCCAGTGTTAGCCAGCAGGCTGATGTTCAACTGTAGTCTTTGGCCAGATGTGTGATAAGTCGAACAAGGTAAAATATTAACATTTAAAATGAGAAAAAAAAAAAAAAAACACAACAAAGAATAAAGTGATGTGTAAGAGCCACGTGTAAGTGTGTTTATACACACACACACACACACATATATATGAATATATATATATACATGTAGAAAGATGTAGATCTACAACATTTAATGAGAAAGAAGAAAGTTAAGATATAAAAAAAATATAAATATTTTAGTACAAATGTTTTGGCATCAGAACTGTGTTTTTTGTTTGTTTTTCTGTTTCTTCTCCCAATAATCACCAAGGATGTAACTGTCCATCGATACAGATTGATTCAAAGACAAAATTAAAAAATACTAATATATATAATATATCAGTGTGAAAGTTTACAAAAATCCTGCCTCATTTTATAAAAATGGGAACTTCTGGTTCTCTCAGTTCTGTTTTATAGGATCTATCGAGGCTCTTTATATCTGCTTTTTATTAAATGAAAATGAAAACTGAAACGTCGTCATAACAAAATCGACACAATTGTTTTCTTTGTGTCTTTATTTATTTATTTTTTTCAAAAAAAAAATAACAGGTTGTTTTTACAGTTAAATCAATGAAAGAGCTCAGAAATAAAATAGTTTAATCATATTTTATCTGCTTTTTATATGATGTCATCTTTTATATCATGAGGAAACTTTAAATTTACACATCAAATAATAATCTCACGTTTCAACTTTATCTCCTGACCTTTTACTCACCTGTCAGTTGTTAAAGCAGCTGTTATAAATGTTCAGTGTTTGGTTCATTATGTAATAATGTATATGTATTATATTATATTATATTATATTATAACATTTTATTCCCTGTGGTGTTTTTTATTTTATGCAGAAGGAGAACTTTCAGTATGTTTTGTTTTACTTGGTTAAATTAAAGGCCTGATGTCAAAGGTCACAGTCCTGTGCCGGTAGATGACCGATAGTAACCTCAGGTGTCAGGTGTGACCCCCCCTCACCTCCTCCTCCATTTAATGCAGAGAAATCTCCCCTGCAGCTTTTTCATGTATTAAAATATTTTTTCTCTACATGATCGTGTCTGATTGATGAGCGGCGGTGACTCCCCATCTCTTCCCACCTCCTCCCCGCCTCCTTTCTCCTCCCTCCCTCCCACACGTAGGCTATGCATACAGACCGACAGGCTACGCGACCCCCCTCCCCCCCCTTCCATCATTTTCCCATCTCTTACTCACTCTCTTCCCTACAACAAACATGGCCGCGAAATCTGATGGTGCACCCGTCTCCCTACGAAACGAAATCCCACCCAAGTGTCCTTCCAGCGCGGACCCGCGGCCTCCTCAGCGACGTCCCGCCGAGCAGCGCTACTCCCTCCCGGACTGCTGCTGGACGCTCTGCGCCCTTTTGGTCTTCTTCTCGGACGGGGCCTCAGACCTGTGGCTGGCCGCGGACTACTACCTTAGGAGGGACTACTGGTGCTTTGCACTGACTCTGGTCTTTGTGATAGTCCCGTCCGTGGTGGTGCAGGTGTTGAGTTTCCGATGGTTTGCCTACGATTTTACGGAAACCATCGAGAGCGGCACGGCCGCTGCGGCCGCGGTGGTGGCGGCGTCGGGAGCGGAGGAGAGAGACTTCAGCACCAAGGACAGCGGCGGTGGTGGTGGCGAGCGGGGCGCTGGCTGCGCTGCCGGGGCCGGGGCTGCTGGGGCCGGGGCCGGGGTGCTGCCAGGGCCGGGCACCGTGTTAGGAGGAGGTGGAGGAGGAGGAGCTCGGGGCTGCTGCAGAGTCTTCATGTGGCTCTTCCAGGCCATCGTTCACATCTTTCAGCTCGCACAGGTCTGGAGGTAAGTGTGAACATAACCTGATCTGAGAGGAGGAAGAGGAGGAGGAGGAAGGGGAGGAAGGGGGGTTACACATTCATTCTTTGTGTGTGTGTGTTTGTGTGTGTGCACATGCATCCTGCAAACCCTCTGTAGCTTTACAGGCTTATAAAAACCTCATGACACATGGAGGACTGTGCCCAAAATGCCAGAATATCTTTTTTGTTGTATTGTTTGACGTTTCTCTCGTGGTTTAGAAAAGGAGGATTAGACTCCACCCACCCTCTTCCTCCAGCCCTCCAACCCCCCTGATGTGCTTTTAGGTCAAACATCCCCAAGGAAAATCATCAACTCATCCACTCCAGTCACTCAACATAGAAAGACATGTTTGTTTTTTGGGGGCAAAAAAATAAAGGAGCTGAAAAACAGTGATAAAACTCTTCCTGTCTGCAGTGATATGTGTGGGTTTTTTGAGTCTTCATTCTCAAATCTCTCCAACATTTAAATATGTTTAATAAGTAAGAGGTGCCCTGAGACTTAAAAAAAAAAAAAAAAAAAAAAAACAACTTACCCTGAAACAAACAAAACCAATCCATGTACATTATTCCCCTCACATAGATGATAGTAGGTCTGTAGGTCAGCCACTCAGTCGGTGATGGCGAGGCGGTGAGAGCGCTCTGATGGGTTTTGACAGGCTTGAACTGCCGCCAGCCGCGAGGAAGAGGAGGTGGAGGAGGAGGTGGAGGTTAAACATAAACATGACCATATTCAAAGACAAGTTGTGTGTCATTGACATTTTTTGGAGGCGGGTGTTACACAGAAACAAATGATGTGTAATGATGAAATCAGATGCAAATCAATGGTTTGATTTTCCTGCAGACTTCTCTCTCTCAGTCTGTGTCTGTCTTTGTGGTCTGTGTCTTCCTGCCTCTTCAGACAGCCCTCTGGGTAATATATATTGATTCCTTATTTCCTCCTGGAGACTAAGACTTGTGTGTGTGTGCGTGTGTGTGTGTGTGTGTGTGTGTGTGTGTGTTCAGGATCACATTAAAAAAAATTGTGGCAGCACAAGAATTACCGGTAATGCCATTAAAGCTGTTGTGTGTGCTTCGTTTATTGCTGCTGTGCTCAGACCAGCGTGTCTGCACATTAAGAGGATTACCTGTGTGTGTGTGTGTGTGTGTGTGTGTGTGTGTGTTTTTACCTACTGCTGTTAACTCAGGAATGATCTGTCACTGATACACACTTAGTCAGGTGAACCAGGATCAATTTGGGGCAGGCTACCAGAATTAAATGTCAGCGCATACGAGATGGGATGTGGAGTTGTGTTACAGACAGAGCGGACGATGAAGCTCTTTTGAGTGTGTGTGTGTGTGTGTGTGTGTGTGTGTGTGTGTGTGTTCTTCCTATGTGGCTGATCTTTTTGACCCTCATTACTTCACGTATGCTCTATTTTCTCAATGTGTAACATCCCAAGGCGCATTTTTTGTGTATAGCACAAACCAGAACAGAGATGGAGGGGGTGGAGGTGGTGGTGTTACACAAACTCCCTCGTGGTTCAGTGGGCTTGTTGACACAAGGTTCTTGTGACCGTGTTCCCTGAGGCAATTATGAGCCGTTTATAGCTTCAGTCCTCTGTGACGACCACCAGTCGTCTTCAAACAGTTATGCGTAATAACAGAGATAACGATTTACACGTCTCATATTTGCACATATTTGACGAATAAATGTCACGTCAACATGTTTGTTGCTTATATGATGAGAATGTGTTGAGGTTTTTTTACTTTAGGACTTAGGACTTAATTTTATTTGAAGAAAAATTGCAGACAACCTCAGCACCCCCTTCTGTGTCTGTACTAAAATTAAAACCACATCTCTGCTTCAGTTCACTTTCAGTTTAAACTAAATCTCAGAGGAAAGCAACCAGCTTTTTTTTTTTTGGCAAGAACTACTGACAGCTCCCGGAGTTTGTTATAATGAGTTGTGACTTCTGTGAGTTTATTAAAACATAAAAAGTTGGTGTTCATTTTGTCCCTGACACACAGATATGTCCACGCCTTGTACCTGGGTGTGCAGAGCCGTTGGCACGGAGACCCCGAGCGGCGTCACTACTACTGGCGCATGATGTTTGAGAGCGCCGACATCAGCATGCTGCGTCTGCTGGAGTCGTTCCTGAAGAGCGCCCCTCAGCTGGTGCTGCAGCTCAGCATCATGATCCAGGCCAGTCAGGTGCTGCCTCTTCAGGGTGAGTTTCCCACCTTTAAAAATGACAAATCATCACAGCCTGTGTCAGAAATAAATCAGTTTGTCAGTCAATCATTTCTCTGCAGCCTACACTGTGTATGATGAGTCACTCATTCCCTCCTCAGTCAGGCTCCCACAGAGTACGGAAATGTATATTCTTGCTGTGCTAAATGGTTTGACAAGTTACCCCAGAGCCATTTTCATCCCATCTAACTTCTCTTTTTCCATCACTCTCTCTTCCTGCCTCCTCCTCCCTTTGCTCTCTTTCTCTCTGCAGGGCTTTCAGCCTCTGCCTCGCTGATATCTCTCGCATGGATGATCTCTTCCTATCAGAAAGTCCTGCGAGATTCTCGTGACGACAAGCTACCGATGACCTACAAGGCCGTCATCGTCCAGATCCTGTGGCACCTGTTCACCATCGGGGCTCGAACCCTCGCCTTCGCTCTGTTCGCCTCCGTGTTCCAGCTTTACTTCGGCATCTTCATTGTGGCGCACTGGTGCATCATGACGTTCTGGATCATTCAAGGCGAAACGGACTTCTGCATGTCCAAATGGGAGGAGATCATCTATAACATGATGGTGGGAATCGTGTACGTTTTCTGCTGGTTCAGTGTGAGAGAGGGGCGCACTCGCTGCCGGATGCTCATCTACAGTCTGACTGTGTTCGTAGAGAACGTGGCGCTCACCACCGCCTGGTACCTGTACCGCAGCGCTCGTACCTCAGACTTCTACGCCGTCATCATGGTGTGCATTGTTGCCAGCAGCTACGCTCTGGGCACCTTCTTCATGTTTGTGTATTACTGCCTCCTGCACCCCGACGGCCCTGTCTCAGGGTGGGGTTATATCGTGGAGAAGGAGGTGCCTGTGGAGTCGCTGGCCTCTCCAGTGTCCAGCCTCCCTCCTGACTTGGTGAGCAGCCCCCCCAGGACCCTTCAGAGAACTAAAGGGTCAGACAGAGAGCAGGGGTCGGGGGTAGATGGAGATGTGTTTCAGGTACGACCTCCTCGGGGAGCTCAGGCCCCAGTGCCGCCCCTCACACCCAGGACAGAGGGGCCCGTCATCCGAATAGACCTCCCCAGGAAGAAGTACCCGGCCTGGGACGCTCACTTCATCGACCGCCGGCTGCGTAAAACCATCCTGGTTCTGGAAAGCGCCGCTCCGGTCACGCCAAGGATTCAGTACCGCTGTCTGGGCACACCCAAAGAAGTGATGGAGTACGAGACCACCGTGTGATGTGCAAATGGAGCTGTGACTCAGCTCAGCTCGGTGCCGCGTCGTGGACGTCCTGCCTTAAATAAACACGGCAGGTGGATGACTCTCACAGAGCAGTCTGCTTCAGCTCCACGCCAACTTGATTGCTCTCTGTACCGCCAGGAAAGTGGAAACAAACGAGGGCAAAGAAAGAGACGAAGAGAGCGTGGTGTATCTTTATTTTTTCTTGAATTTTTTTTTTTTTACAGAGGCAAAATCCTGCGATGTTGTGTCTAACGATGGTGCGTTTTTTTAAGTTTCTGTATCATTTCTCAGGTCAGAACGTGGTACAGGAAGAGGTCGAGGTTAGCGGCAGAGCACAGAGCAGGTGGTGGAGAAAAGTGGAGCTGTGTGATTATCAATCAGAGGCAGTGAGTCCTCCTCAGTGAAGGTGCTTCAGCACTTCCTGTCAAGGCGGTTGGCGTCAGAGCCTTCAACATGTATGATTACTTATGGCAGCTAGAACAGAAACATCACCAAACAAGGCGTTAAAAAGACGAAGGGAACAAAATCATAATCCTCCATAGATATTCACTCATGTTGAAGGTGTCTCTGAAAATGCTGCTTCACATCTAAACGGTTCAAAAGCAACATTTTTGAGTTGAATGTAAAGTTGAAAATGTGATTATTTGTGACGAGGCTTTGAGCATTTTCATGCTGTCAGTGGGATTTACAACATTCCTGTGGTAATATATTTGTTTTTTTGTTGGTAAGCTAGAACAAAAACAAACAAACAAACAAAAACATTTGTGTGTGTTTACAGGCAATCTGTTGTTTTTTGGGAACATGCCATCAGTTATTATTATTATTACTCTTAACCAGATGCACCTTCGTCCAGAATGTGTACGTACTGAACCATAGATACACGATCACATTTACAGGATGTGTTTTACAGATAAGTCTCTCAACAGTTGTATTTTCATATTGCACCCATCTCACACAGCAGAGGCAACAGGACAGATGTTAATTTCCATGTAAATTAAACTGTACAATGATGTGGGGACTTACAGAGGGACAGCACTGTCTGTAATTGTACTGTATGCATAACTTTGTTGTTGGAAAAAAAAAAACAAAGAAAAAAAAAACAAAAAATAAAACAAAACAAAACAAAACAAAAAAAAAAGAACAAAAAAATAGAAATAGCTGCAGACTCCAGACTCCTAAAAGAATAGCTTTGATATTATTGTTGGTAAAGGCATGTGGTACTTTTGGTAACACTTTATTTTACAGGTCTGTTTCCTTATATTTTCCTCAAAAACTTTCCTGGAAAGAAACAGGTCTGTTAAATGTGTTTTCTTCTCCCTTTAATTATTATTTTTTTAGGAAAGAAACTTTGCTCAAAAGATCAAATTCACTGATTTTCTTTGTCGTATATATTTATAAACTGAATCACCTCCAGCTCTTTGAAATATTTAGACCATTTTTCAACAATTAATCAATCACCAAATCAATCATCAGTGAAAATAATTGAATAGTCTTTTTATCTTTTCATTAAAATGTCACAGTAATTTAACAAAGAAGTAGCTGATCTTCTTTGTCACATATCTTCACAAACTCAATCACATCCAGCTCAGTGAAATATTTTGACATTTTTTTGAACAATTAATCAATTAATTAGACAGAAACATCGGCAATGATGTCAATGATGACAACAGTCAGATTTTCTGTTGTTGTATATCTATAATCTGTCAGCTCCATTTTTCCAAACAATTAACCAATGAATTAAAAAGAAAACTCACCAAATGAATCATCAGTGAAAATAATCTAATTATCTTTTTATCGTTTGATGAAAATGTTGCAGTGATTTAACACAAACTCAAAATGGAAAATTAGTTGATTTTCTTTGTCGTATTTCTTTATAAACTGAATCATCTCCAGCTCAGTGAAACATTTAAACCTTTTTTTAAACAGTTAATCAATCACCAAAGTAATTTTTAGTGAAAATAATCAAATTAGTTATTGCACAGTAAATGTAATTAGCACTAAATAACTAAGTTCTTTCCAGGAAGCTTTAAAGAAAACTATCAGGAGTTTATGGACCATTAAAATAAAGCTTTACCGTCCTTTCTTTTATCAGGGTTGTTTTTATATAGAGTAGTCACAAGAGGAAGATTTCTGAACTGTGTGTGTGTCTGTGAGTGTTTGCGTGTCTGTGTGTATGTGCGTGTGAGCTCACATACCAGCATGTGTATGGGTGTATGTCGGGGAGGAGGGGGTGGGGGTGTGGGTGGGGGTCCTGCCATGTGCATTTAATTTCTTTTGAAATTGTGTCACTGAGAAATGACAGTTTTGTTGTAAACACTGATCATTCAGCTTGTTTTTACCCAGATGACACTAAAATAAAGAAAAAAAAGCCCACGAAGCACCTTCACCACCCCCTGTTACAGAGAACAAACAAAACAAACAAACAAAGGCTTCGATTATGGTGCTAACGGTTTGAGTCCAACCACACGGGTGAAACATGCAACGAGCTTGTTGTGGCAGGAGATGTAGTCGGGCGGGGCTGTACCTCAAAAACACAAACACAAAGCTAGAATCAAAAAGCCTTAAACTGGTCATGCCAGACTGTTGCTGTTCAGAGCAAAGAAAAACAAGAAGGTGAAGACAATTTCATTATGTTGTTGTTGCTACAATAAAGAGCAATGTGTTTACCTGAATGTTGCTGTCAGCTCCTCTTTACTCACAAACTACATAAATATACACAGACGGATGTAAACCTCAGGGTGGCGCTAGAGGAAAGGTGAGGAGATCGCTGAAGCGTTTGTGGTTGATTATCTGGGAACCATGATGTAGAAGTTGAGGAATTTAATTGGATCATCTTCTGGGAACCATGATATCTGTCATAGTGGCACTAGAGCCAAAAACACCAACACTAAACATGTTATTTCTTAATTGTTTGATTCATTCATCAATAAAAAAAAACAGGAAAAAACTGTAAATAAGCTTTATACTAAATCAAATAGTGTAAAACCTGCTGTAATCTGATGTCAGTGACCTCTCGGTACATTAAACAGTTTCCTAATACTTCCTAAAGCTCCAATCATTGTAAGTCTCCTAAACACTGTGAGGGAAATAAGGACGAGGGGTTTCCATCGGTCTGCTCCATTAATCACTCTCAGGAGATTGAAAAAGCTTTCACACCTCTAGTTTGATGTTTCCAAGTGAATGAGGTGTGAAACGAAAGTGTAAAACTCTATGTAAACCGTCCCATTAAACTCCCGTCACAGAGAGGAGAAACAAACAAGCAAAAAAAAAAAAAAAAAAAAAAGCAGCTGAGGTGCTTGTTGGAGGCTGTCCTTGATCACAGCCACACAGACAGTTTCACGCTGATTTTCTCACAAATGCTAAATAGACTGATGGTGTCGTTTTCTCAAAAAGGAAAACAACTCTGATGTGAAAACATTTTCACATCCACAGAGTTGGAGGCTGGTTAGTGACTCAGTTAATCTGCTTTATTCTAAGAGAGAAGAAACAATTATAAATAATAAAGATAAATAAAATAAGATTATATACACATGCATTTGTGTGAAATAGGTCAGAGGGTAAAGCTAACGTTATCAGAAATACAGACATATACACACAAATATTATTATGACATTAAGTCTTTTTATGATCCATCAAGAACTAATGTTTCATTCAGGGGTTTTTAATTATTAATTATTAATTATTTCACTCCTGACTCACCCACAGTCACTTATCACTTGTCACTTATAGTCACAGTATCGCTGTTTTTCTCTGTACGTTAAGGATTATTAATTAATAACACTATTAGTTACCACTTGTAACCCCCTAAAAACTATTATGACATGATGTAATTCTCTCAGTTTTTGTGTTTTTTTTTTTTTAATTTAGAAAGGAAATGATATTTAGATAATTAGGTTTTATATTAAGGACATGAAACTGATAATTAGATTTATAATAAATTATAAATAAAATAGCTAAATTGAAGTTAAAGGTTTTTAAACGTCCCTTTGTTTCAAATGCACCGCCTCCTGATTCCATTCATCCAATCAAATACGAGCAACACGAATATATTTGCATAATATTACGCTCATCCAATCAAATACGAGTATCTACAAGGCGACGGCATTAAAGTTTGAATAATCAGCCAACCAGCCAATCAGCGCACAGAGGAGGCGGGGCTAACTCAGCGGTGCCGGTCACTCGCCGTCTTCGCGTTCAACAGCCACATTTCAAACTAGAATGGCGACCGCACTATGCGGTCTGCAGTCTACCGGCAGTAACAGTAAACCAGCGAAGACTCACCGGGAGCACCGACGGAAAGCGAAGGACTCTAGGCGGAGGCAGGCGGCTTTGTTGTTCCTTAACAATATCTCCCTCGACGGACGACCTCAGTGTCAGTTTAACGATGAAATTACCGAACAAAAAGCCGCGGAGGAGCAACGTCTGTCGGATAGAGACAGCGACGCAGCGGTCGTGCCCCCGCCGGCTGACGGCCAAGGACCGGTCGCCCAGGTGACAGAACCCGCCGCGGCCGGTAACGGCTCATCCTCTAGTTTTCCCGGGGTCGTCAGCCCGACACGACCTTCTTTGGTAATGTCTCCAGCAGCCGCCGGGGCAAGTGCTGTGGGGGCCAACGAGGTATTTTTGGAAGGTAGCAGCGCGGCCGAGACGCTAACCCCGGACACCCCTCTGTCCCCGGTGCCCAGCGGCCACCAGCCCTGCGCTCGAGTCAGGTCAACGCCCGCCGCACTGAGCCCGGTCCCGGCCAGTAATACTCTGGATTCACGGCAAAGGTGAGCACAGTAATAAGCGGTGTATCCCCTGTGGGCCTTTTACACCAGACACTGTCTCTGTCAGTAAACGAAACCATCAGTTATCACCAGTGAATTTCACTTTCATTCTCTTGTAGTCAGATCTGTCTATTTATATAGATTCATTATCAGGTTGTTTCTGCTCATTTTTGTCCAGAAATCAAAGCTTTAAAACACAACTTTTGTATCTGTTGTCAGATTAAGAAACCCATAACAAATGGCTGGATTTTACCCTTTACTTTGACCTTAACTCCTAAAAACTGTAATTTTAGGAGATTAACATGATTGAAGGTCTATAAAGCTATAAAACCAGCCACCTCTCAAACATGTGATTTTAAGAGCTTAACATAAGTTACTATACATATTACAGAGATAGCAGTGTCACCTTGGTTTGGTTGATGATGGTTCCAGCATAAATAAATATGTATTTTTCTCTGCTCAGGTTGAGAAATGTCTCCGGTTCTCCTGGATCCAAGGTGCCAAAGAAAGTCCACTTCATCAAGAGTATGAGACAGTACGACACCAGAGGATGCAGGTGAGTGTTTACATATACAAATACATTTACATACAGAGTACAGTAGAGGAGTACATGGATAACACTGACACCATTAAGGAAAACAATTTTATTTTAAACACTGAAAATACTGGAGGCATTCACTAGCAGTGTAACTCTCCTCCCTGTAGCGTTGTAATAAGCTGCTTAACTCTCAGACTTAGTTTGGCCTGCAGACAAATAACAGCGGTGCTGCTGCTGCTGAGTGGTGATTGCTACAGTGAATCTAATCACCCTTGGCAGCTTAGCAAAAAGCCAAAAGAGGTGCAGTGTGGAAATATAACATCGTATTGCACCAGCGGTGAGGTAACTGTAAGAGGGGGGTGAAATAACACACTGCAGGCTGTTTGTTAAACTGGTGAACCAGTGCTGGTAAATAAAAGTGATGTAATATATCTGTTTGTGTTGTTTTCATTACTTATGTCACGGTTGTTTTGACTCCCCCATTTTTTTTTTATCCCCCATTTCTCCCACACATTTTGTCATAAAAGAAAACTTCATGTTCATGTCCACCTACATGTTAATACGTCATGTTTTCTGCCGGTGTGTTTAAACTAAAGATGAAGACGTTGGCCACTACGTTGATGTGGCTTTGAGTCGGTCACACATCACACGTTTGAAGCGCAGATATCAGAGATAATTAACACCAATAGATACTGATACTCTGTTGGTAACGTTGTCCCTCTGTGTGAGATGTGATATCTCTACCTGAAGGTCTGACCCTGGTGTTTACTGCTAAGCAGCGGTATTGACTGTACGTCATTGACTCGCTGTGTTTTGTGTTTTGGGGCTGAAGCTCCTGGTGTTTGTGTAGTTTTTTTTTTTTTTTAGACTCAGAAAGTGACGTCGTATTCGCTGGTGGTGGTGATTAGTCAGTAGAAAATTAGTCAGTTTGTTAATATTTTTTTGTTCAGATGCAGTAAAGTGGAATCGGTAGTTTTTTCACCTTCGGCTTTTACAGTTTGTGCCTCTTCTGTGTGATAATATTAACATCATAACAACTAACTCTGATGTGATTTGCAGAAACTCTAGAGGCTCTTTAAACCATCTGGATGGAAAAAAATTATCAGTCAATTAATTATTGAACAATTTATTAATGAATATTGGCCAGTTATTTTATTTTCCACAAGAAATACGAAGCAAATAAAAAAAGAAAATACTCAGTAATTTGATAAATAATGGAAACACACACATGTTTCTTCCCCTAAAATTTATATTTTCTTACAAACTGATGCTTTAATTTTGGTCTAGGAGATTTATTTAAGGAGGAGATACTGGCTACTGGATTTTTTTGATACATAAAATCCAGATTTTATCCCTAAAACTGGAAATAATCAGTTAACCTGCTTTTATTCTGTTAAATAATTGATTAAGTGTTTCATTTTAAATGTCAGACAGAGCGAGAACTGACGCTGAATTAGAGGACCGCTGGATTTTTGCTTGAAATATTTTAATAATTTAATAATTTAATAATTAAAAACTGAGGCCCAGTCCTGGTCTCAGATCAGATTTCCTCCCTCCTGCTCGAAGCTTTAGTCTGTACTTGAGGCTGTTTTAGTTTCGGTAGCGTTTTAAAATAGCAGCGGCTCCGTGACTTGATTTCTCCGTCACTGCAGCTCCAGCTCTGATGATGTCGTCGGTCGGTCCGTCTGTCGGTCCAGTAGCCGTGGAGCAGCAGTGACCGTCGTTGTTGCTTGAAGACTGACGCACCATCTGTTTTTTTTTTTTTTTTTCTGTCTGCCTGTACTTGCTGTGTCCTGCAGGATCATGCTGATTTGTGCCAAGCGGTCGCTATACGCTGCTTTCTCAGTGCTGCCCTATGGAGAGAGTGCTCACCTCAGGTACAAAGACAGCACCATCCCACCCTCTCGCTTTTATGTTTCCATCACCCTCCTGCACGATCCATGTCATTCTCAGGAAAGGTTAGTGTGTGTGAGTGTGTGTGTGAGGTGAAAATTACATGAAACAACTCTTTTTGAACAGTGATCCAAAGCTGGAGGCTCAAAGACAAAGACTGTCCTCGGTGGCGGCGACTGACCTGCTTCCCTCCCTGGAAGGTTTGGAGCTGGGCGCCTACGGCAAGGTGAACATAAAAATAATGATATCTGTTTGTACAAACACAATCACTTTGTTAGGGACACCAGACTAATGCTCGACACTGTGCCCAGCTTCGTGATGAGGATTTCACAACATGCTGGAGATTTTCCTCTGAGATTCTGATTCGTGTCGATGTGATTTCATCACATAATCTCCACAGATTTGTCAGATGTTCGTTCATGTTGCCAATCTCCTGCTCTGTTGGATTCAGATCTGACGACTGGAGATGAAACTGAAGTAGAGTCGCTGCTGCTACTGGTCTCCTCGTTCGATTCAATATTGAGATTGACCAGTTTTTAAGACAAGATAAATCTTTATAGTTATTGTCACTTTGTTACAAAATAATGAAATCAAAGGTGCCGTCGAGTGTGAGATATAAGAGGCAGGAAGAATTTCAAGAAAT
Organism: Polydactylus sextarius; assembly: GCA_016801845.1. NCBI lineage: Eukaryota > Metazoa > Chordata > Actinopteri > Polynemidae > Polydactylus > Polydactylus sextarius. Next base: position 7,371,357 of record CM028909.1, read on the forward strand.
ACCAACATGATAAAATAATAATAAATAGTAAAAAGAAGACACACAAGTATTTACACATTTTCACTGTTTGTCTCAGGACATATTATGTAGCAGCTCTATTTTGAGTTCAGTGTCATTATTACTTTTGGGTAGAAACTGTTTTTGAACTGTTTTGTCCTGTTTTTTGTTCTGTATCTTCTGCCTGATGCCAAAAGCTGTAGGAGGCAATGACCTGGTTCTGATGAGTCCTGAGGAATCTCTGTTGCTTTCTTTCTTTCGGCATCAGGATGATTTGTTCCAGGGTGGGGAGGGAACAGCCAATTGTTTTTTTTCCGCTGACTTAATGACCCCGTGGAGCATCTTCTCTCGAGACGTCTTGGATATGAAAGAGATTTCCACAAAACTAAAGCTGCAGGTTCAAAACAAAACTAAAGCTCATACTTTTGAAATCAAAAACTCTGAGCAGCTTTGTCGTGTTTTCGTTCACTGTCTCTCACGTGGACAGATCTGGTTGAGGAAGTGGAAATGGTGTGAACATTAAAAGATCCTTCAAAGGATTTGTTTTAATCGATATCAGATCTGTTCAATTGATCGTTATGAATCGTGTGAACTGGACGACCTGTCTGAGTCTGGTTTTGCTCGATGTCTCCTCCTGTTAAAGTAAAGTTTATTTTTAGTCTCTACTGTCAACGTACCCTGACGGTTTTTACTTTTTTACTTAGTGGATTATCATCATTGGAAATGAGACGTTCATGAACAGATACTGGTGATTAATGGGCTCAAAGTTTGACAAAAACTGCTCTAAAATCTGACCTTACACTCCCACATCCAGACTCAGACTCAGACTGTTTCTTCAGTCTTCTCATCACAGTCTTTCAATGATGGACGTGCTGCGCCTCCTAAGACGTTTTACTGCTCACAACAAAAAAAAAAAAAGGTGATTTAATCCGAGAGGCTGTAGTTTTTCTGTCAGCTCAAACAGCCCGGCCCGTTCTCCTCTGACCTCACTCGTCAATAAGCTGCCTCCGTCTGCAGCCCTGCCACTCACTGGATGGTTTTTGTTCTGTTTTTTTTGTTTGTTTTGTTTTTCACACCTGTCTGACTAAACTCCAGAGAAGACATCAGCAGTTTCAGAAACTCTCAAACCAGCCGACCAGACACTAAAAATAACGTCACTGTCAGAGTCACATGTTTCCTCCTTTCTGATGTGAACATTAACTGAATCTTCTGACTGTATTAGATGAATTCATACAGATTTAATCAGGTGTACAGGTGTTCACCAAGTTCCCAGTAAGTCTGTAGACAGACACATCCTGGAGTTTCTTAAGTATTTTTGTCCTCCTCAGACTGTGTCGTACGCCCAGTTCCTTTATCCGACCAACGCTCTGGTGAGGCAGAAGAGCGGCAGCGTGCCGGAGTCAGCTCAGACCCCGCAGTCACGTTTCCGTGGTAACGGTCAGAGGAACGCAACCTTGGCTCGCCTGAACAACAACAACACAGCGCCGGAGCCATGTACGTCTTCAGTTAAACCCACAGACACACACGTTTACTCAGTGTTTAACTGACTTGATGTGTTGTTACAGATGTTTTCATTAATCTGTTGTTTTTTTTCAGGTGCAGACGAGGTGACGGAGTACGACCCCAACCTGCTCAGTGACCCTCAGTGGCCGTGTGGGAGACACAAGAGAGTCCTCATATTTGCATCATATGTGGTGAGAATTTATTGAACCATGGTGTGTTTATATACATCCAGGTTAAAGGTGACATTCTCCAGCAAAATTGTTTGTTTTTTTTTGCACTGCTACCTAAGGTTTGTTTTGATCTGTATTCACACCTTTACAAAGGTGTTATATATTACTATAACACCTGTTTACCATCTTTACTAGAGGCTGAAACCACTGAGCACATGGACAAGTGAACATTTAAAAAAAAAACTGAAATAAATTAATTATTTATTTCATTAATCCATTCAGTGAATTATTTCATTAAATATTCCTGTTGATCACTTCTAAAAACCTGTTATGTGCTTCTAAATAAGCACATAACAGGTTTCTATTATATTTTAATTCTGATCATGAATCAAGAATGAAGTTTTAGAAACAGCTTGATGAACTCAGACCAGTATTTTCTTTTACTTACGGTTAAAATGAAAGACCGCGATGTTTCCAAAATAAAATACTGTTGTGTGTTTGGGGTAAAATCAGAACTGACCTGCTGCGTTTATAATCACATCACACAGAAATATGCTCTTTTGTTACGTATCTGAGGAAGTCGCACTAGAGTAGAAGTAGAGACACTAGAGTAGAAGTAGAGACACTAGAGTAGAAGTAGAGACACTAGAGTAGAAGTACAGACACTAGAGTAGAAGTACAGACACTAGAGTAGAAGTAGAGACACTAGAGTAGAAGTACAGACACTAGAGTAGAAGTAGAGACACTAGAGTAGAAGTAGAGACACTAGAGTAGAAGTAGAGACACTAGAGTAGAAGTAGAGACACTCGACCATAAAATAACTTTGATAGAAGTTCAAGTCAGCAACTAGAATGATTCTCCAGTAAAAGTCTTAAAGTATCTAGTATTTACTGTACTTAAGTATGACAAGTAATCTATAATTAAATGTACTGAAGTAATGAAAGTAAAAGTACATGTTAATAAAAACAGAAGAATATTATGAAGTTTATCCAGCACTTTAAAACATGGAGATACAAAAATCTCCATAGATGATGTCTTGAGTCTGAACTAGATATTGATAAAATTTATATATATATATTTTTGAAGATTCTCCATCATCCACCTTTAAGACGGAGCCTCCATCAACCCTCAAACATGGTGTTGATGGTCTAAACCAAGCGTGGGAAGACTACTCCACAAAGAGCCGTGAGGCTGCAGGTTTTTATTCCAACCAAGTCTGGTGCAGCAGCAGCACCAGACTCATTTAATTAACTGATCTTCAGACAGTTGATTGGTCAAACTGTGTGATCTTGTGGAGTAGTTTGCCCTGGACCTGAACCGGAGCGGTAGAGAAAACACCACATTTTATTGTCTCTGATTGTTGTAACGACACTGAACATTGAATCAGAGTAAAAGAATGAAATTAAGTTAGGAAATGTAAAGTAGAGCTACTGCCTAAACATACTGAAGTACAGTGGTGAAGTATTGTTACTTTATGATTCAACAGTACGTTTGACACAAACTTAAATTATCTTGAAAATTGTTGTGATTTGACCTGTGACCTGAAGCGTTTCCTCCATCACCCAAATACGTCCATTATGTCTCATTCACATGATTTTATTGCTGCGCAGCAGATCGCGTCATAAGACTGTGACCTCCAGCAAATATCTTCGTTTGTGTGAAACCAGATTTGCTGAAACATTTTTTTACACACTTGAACCGTGAAACGCCGTTTATGTTATTAATTGACGAGGACGTTTGTTTTTTCTGTCTGTGCAGACGACTGTTATTGAATATGTGAAACCGTCCGACCTGAAGAAGGACATGAACGAGACGTTCAGGGAGCGGTTTCCTCACATCAAACTGACGCTGAGCAAGATAAGAAGGTGGATTTCACTCGTCTGAATGTTGATCCTCCTCGTCGTTAATTAAATCCGATTCTAACTGATCGCTATCTGTCCTCTGCTAGTTTAAAGAGAGAGATGCGAGCCGTGAGCGAAGAGTGCGGCCTGCAGCCGGTCACCATAGCGATGGCGTTTGTTTACTTTGAGAAGCTGGTGCTGCAGGGTCGACTCAACAAGCAGAACAGGAAGTTGGTGGCGGCGGCCTGTGTGCTGCTGGCTGCAAAGATCAGCAGCGATCTGCGGAAGCCAGAAGTCAAACAGCTCATTGACGTGAGTAAAGTTTCCACTCGCACACGCTCAGATCTGAGCGACGACAAGGAGCAGAAAAACAACAAGTTCACTTGTCAACCTGTCACAGACAAAGTGGAAAAACCTGAAACACGTGTCGAGTCGAGGCTCGGTGTTGTTTATAACGCGGAGAACAACAGCTCCTCCTGAAAGCATTTTTAAATCATTTACAGTCGTAGTTCTTATCGTGTTTTTAAAATGGATTAGATTAGACCTTATTAATCTCTCACCAGAGAAATTAATTTATTACAGCAGCAGAAACCAAAACAAACACAGACGCACACGAAACAAAAACATATACACAAGTTTAACATTTAGACACCAGAGTCTGACAGAACCAAAGTTGATCTACAAGATGATCTTGAGCAAAACGTACACGTAATCTTCATGATCATGTGTACAATGTGTTGTAATATTAATACTTTGCAGCTTGTAAATCTGTTTAAAGCTGAAATTATAACAGGATTTTCATCTCTGATGTCAAGTATTTCTGCTCCGTTTTATGTTTTCAGTGTTAAGTTTTAGTTCTACGATTGTGCTGTGACATTAACATGAGAACAAGTTAAATACAAATACCTCACTTCAGTACAGATACTACGTCCGGCTTTATGTATCGGACAGAGCAGAGTAGATGGTCGAACTGACTGAGACTGAGCTGCCACATAAGACGAGAGAGAAATATCACCTTAAAAAAAACTTAAAAATATCAACAACACAAGGAAAAAACACATCAACATTATTATTTTTTTTCTCCAAATGAAACTAAATCTGATCATTAGTGAAATCACTGCCAGTAGGAAAATATGTTAGCAAAGCTGTAACTTTCTGACTTTAATTCACTTCTGACACGACTGTCGACATCTGAGCAGCTGATGTCATTAAGATCAAATCAGAGATGTGAGGATGGATTAAACACATCCGGTCTCCTGCATCATCAAACTTTTATCCGTTAGAAACGACAACACAGAGAAGTCGTTATAGATTTCATCAGAACAAGGAAGCGACTGTTTGTAGAAAATGGTTTTAACGGTTAAATTTGGTGGAACAGGTGAGTAATTAATAACGCGTCTGTGCTTCTGCTCGAATATGAAGCTACTTCCTCTGACGACATCACAGTCACATTTCCTCTTTAATGAAAACACCTCCTCTGTTGTTCTTTGTCTGTTTGTTTTTCTGTCTCTGCGGTCGAGCAGAAGCTGGAAGAGCGTTTCCGTATAAACCGGCGGGAGTTGATTCCTCTGGAGTTTCCGGTGCTCGTCGCGTTGGAGATGGGACTTTACCTCCCGGAGAGCAAGGTGATGCCACACTACCGCAGACTGGTGCAGCAGGGTTGAAGCTGGACGAGGACGCGTCTTTTACACTCCGCTGGTTTCAATCAAAACACCAGCAAAGTGTTTGTTGTAGAGCAGTTTGAATCTGTGTGTGTGTGTGTGTGTGTGTGTGTGTGTGTGTGTGTGTGTGTGTGTGTGTGTGTGTGTGTGTGTGGGACCAGTTTATAAGCTGTTGTGTTTGGAACAAATAGTTCTGGTACTATTTATTTCCCCCGTATATGAAGAATAACTCGTTTACATTTGATGGCATGTCGTCTCTCTCTGAATGTCTTTTTAAAGGTTTTTGTACGTGTGACGTTCTGATGTTGATCCGGTCATGAGCTCTACGTTAGAGATGTTCAATCAGCACGTTAATTGTGCTTTTATTTTGGTGTCTTTGGCGTCTTATTTGTTACATTTTTTTTTTATTGGTACGTACTAGTGTTCTCTCTTCTCTGCACCTGTTTAAAATGAACTGTGATGTTCGTGTTTGTGTAAAACTCTTCACTGGCACCTTTCTCATTACTATACAACCTGTATAGTATTTATTACAAATAACAAAGAAGCACACTGTTGATTTTAGTAGTTTCTTTTTTGTAAAAACGCCTTTTAAACCCACTGTGACGCTGAAGCGTTTTAAAGTCATTTAGACCCGAACATGAAACTGTAGTTTTAGATCTTTAGTCTGTTGTTATTAGAGCAGGAAGTGGCCTTTAATTTGTTTGTTTGTTTGTCTTGTTGTTTCCCACAATAATCGAGCCACATTCATGTATTTAATATTCACGTGGCAGCTCCGTGTCGTTGGTTGAAAAACTGTGTTAATATACAAAGAAACAGGATCACAGAGGCATATTATTTATACTTTTTTTTTTTTTTTTTTTAACGAAAAAAAAAGTTTTCTATGATTTTACAGGGATATGTTTTTTTTTTAAATGCACTGGAAGTTTATTCCTCAATAATCTAAAAGTTTAGTTGTCACAATTTTTTAGTTTTCTCAGGTAATTTTGTGTTCCTTTTTATTATTATTATTATTATTATTAAATTTTTTGGAATAGCTCATAAAAATATGAAATATAACCCAAAGACAAGTTTAAACGTCGTTACTGTAGCTATCGTCGCTCAAATTACCTGCGCTTCATTGTGTAAAACGTCGGAGAGCTACAGACTGGTAGAGTTTGGAACAGAACAGGAGAAAGACGGCGGTGAAATACGCGTCGTGTTTTTTTTTTTTTTTTTTTTTGTGCCATTTTAGGCGACGAGTGTGTTTGAGAGGGAAAAAAAAAGTGCCTGTAACTGCAGTGGCAGTGAAATGGTTAACAGCCTTTTATCAGAAAGTGATATTTAGCGTTGACATTTCTTCGCGTCGCCGCTGTAGAGATCCTTAAATGTCGAGGTCATTTTGTCTTAGAAAGAAAATCACGAAACACTTTCTGGACGGTCGGTGTAGTAGCTGTAGAGAAGACGACGTGGTTGTGGTGAAAATATTTAACTGTGGTTCATGTCAAACGGTTCAATATTCATTGTTTTCATACTGTCAAATGAATGTTTTTCAAATATATTTTCAGACACCGAAAAAGAAAACTACTGCTGGAGTTTGTTTTTTTTTTTTTGAAGTTTGATCAGAAAAGAAACACAACAGACGAGTGTTTGTCGTCATTTTACTGCTCCTTTGTGTTAGAACACGATGGGTTAATATCTGACATGCAGGAAGAATAAATGTTGGTTCAGTTAAATCTGTTTCATATTAAATCAACACAGCAGCACGATGAGCTGAGGGCGAGTCTTTAGTCACAGTTTCTACTTCGTTAATTAACCACGGTCCTAATCCTTAACGTAACAAAACACCAGAGGCAACTGAATAAATACGACGACGTCGCCGCTTCTCAGTCCAAACTCATGTCTTCGTCGTCGTCTTTCTTGTCTTTGGAGTCTCCGTCCTGCTCCGACTTCGTCTCCGTCTCCATGGCTTTGGCAAAAGCCTCCACATCTGGAAAGAGAAACATCTGGAAATTAGGACTGCGGATAAAAACTGTTCAATATTAAAACCAAACCACTAATAAAGTAAATTATATTCAATTAAATCTTAGATTTTACATTTAAACTGTTTTTCATTCAGGCGCAGGAGGAAAAGTGAAATCTTCTATTAATGAGATGGTTGATGGTTCAATTCCCAACTCATGTCCATGACTGGAACGTCTGGTCTAAACCAAGTTTAAAAGCGACTAAAAATATAAATGTAAAATGTTTCGGTCTGAACCAGATGGAGTGAGATTCACTGACGATAAGAAAAATGTGGTAAAAACATCAGACTGATCTTTAATAAACGTCAGATATTAGAACAATAAGACAAACTGACTTCTTGTTTTGTCCAACTAATGAATCAAAGCCACAAAATATTCAGTTTACAATCGTCTAATATTTTTTATCTTGACAAAAGACAAATTCATGTCAATTTACTGATCAAATTAATGTTGCAGCAAAAAATGTGACAAAAACACTTTAACAACACTCACAGTTTAAAGTCTCAGTCTCCCTGAGGTAATAAAACTGTAAACTTTCATACTTTAAAGTTGTTTAAGCTTTTTTTTTTAATAAAAATAAAACTTTAATAAACAAAAAGCAGCATTAATAATAGATTAAAAACTATATGATATCCTCTTTTAACTCTGGAAATATTCTGGTAAAATACATTCTCTGTCAGTGTCAACGGTCCAGTTCTCTCAGTGTTTTATAATCTGGTGTAAATATATGAAAAAAGGAAAGTTTCTGAACAATGAAACAGTCTCAGTGTCGTTGCTCCTCGTGGGTGAAACACTGACCTCCTTTGTTTGCGGCGTCGACGGCCTCTGCAGGCAAACCGAACTGGTTCATTAAAGGCCCCAACTGCCCCGACGCCAGAGCGCTGCTGAACATGCTCATCGCCTGCAACAAACACACGATAAATAAACAAATAAATAAACACAGAGAGTAAAAACTTTAAATACCAACAACGACCAGAGGGAAACTATAGTACATCTAAGTGACGACGACTGTTTAATGTCAAACTCAGTAAGAAGATCATTTGTTCGACTAAATGTAATGTAGCCTCCATCCTTATTATCCTAATAGATCACTTGGATCACAAACTGCTGGTTTACTTGTTGTTCCTAGAGTCTCTAAGACCAGAACAGGAGGTAGAGTCTTCAGTTATCAGGCTCCTCTCTTATGGAACCAGCTCCAGTTTGGGTCCAGGAGGCAGAGACACTTTCTACATTTAAGTTTAAGACTTAAAAACTTTCCTTTATGATAAAGCTGATAGTTAAAGATGGTTCAGGTGGGACATGGACCCGCCTGAACCATCCTTTAGTTAAGCTGCTATAGGATTAGACTGCTGGGGAACTCTGACAATACACTGCTCCTCTTCTCTCTGTCCCTCACTCCTCTGGTCTCTGTCTCTCCCTCATGTCTTTATATCAATATATTACATATTAACACTCATCTGTTCTCTATTGTAGTTGTGTCCCCACCTCCTCTTTGTTACAGGCAGCCTCGACTCCAAAGAGGTTGGATCCAGATTCTACACTATTCTACTTTATATTATTGTTATTATAACAATAATTTTGCTGCAACATCTACTTGTAAACAGCCAATATTGTCTCTTTCTGGTCTCCCTCTTTTCTTTCTCCTCCATCCTCCTCCCATCTCTCTCCTCTGTCTCTTCTCTTTTCTCTGTTTTCATTTCACTCCAACCGGTCAAAGCAGACGACAAACAACCGTCCACTTCCTGTTTCTTCCTGTTAAAATTGAGTTTTTCCCTCTTCATTGTTGCTACTTTCTCATCCTTTCTTTTTTATGATTTGGCGCTATATAAATAAAACTGAATTAAAAAACATAAACTGTACCTGCTGAAACTGAGGCGAGCTCAGCGTGTTGTGAAGCTCCTCTGAGCTCTGAGGCAGCGACTCTCCAGACGGCAGATAAGGCATCAGCCTCTGTTGAACCTCGGGGTTCGCCAGGATGGGAGCCATGATCTCAGGTGTCAGGACGCTGGCCAGGTCCACTGATGAAACAAGACGCCACAACAATGAATAAGACACTTTCACTCAGTGAAGCTGCTCTGGTCTCTGGTAGAGTCACTTTTTTTGTGGTTATACATGTGAGAAAATAGAGGAAAATATTTCTTATAATATATAAAACCTACAATTAAAACTAGAGAATCTATTTTTTTTAGTAGTGTTGTATAGTAACTAATACTTCACTACTGTTCTTCAGTATATTATGGAAGCATCTGTACTTGACTTAATTCTGTCAACTTCACACTTTTACTCTGATACATGTTCAATGTTCAGTGTCGTTCCAACAATCAGAGTAAAGTAAATGTGGTGTTTTCTCCAGCTCCGGTTCACTCTGTCGACCTGTGACTGTTTAGACCATCAACACCATGTTAGAGGGTTGATGGAGGCTCCATCTTAAAGGTGGATGATGGAGAAACTTCAACAAAATCAACATCAAAGAGAAATTTAGTGAAAAAAGAACAACTTTAGTACTTTAGTTCAGACTCAAGACATCATCTATGAAGATTGTTGTAGCTCCATGTTTTAAAGTGCTGGATAAACTTTATAATATTATTCTGTTTTTATTAACATGTACTTGTACTTTTACTTTCATTACTTCAGTACATTTAATTATAGATTACTGTCATACTTAAGTACAGTAAATACTAGATACTTTAAGACTTTTACTTGACTTAAACTTCTACCAAAGTTATTTTATGGTCGAGTGTGTCTGTGTCTCTACTTCTACTCTAGTGAGACTCAGATATTTTATAAAACACTGGTTGTGAATCTGTGAAGATCATGAACGATGTTGATGACATTAAATTAAAACAGTGACAGATTGTAGTGTTAACTCCTCCTCTAACTGGATTTTGTTTTACACAATCTCCTGTGTTCACAGTGGTGATTATTTGTTGTATAATTAATTGATTAGGTGATAAATAAAGTGTTTACCTCCCTGGCCGCTGGCAGGTACGTTCATGGTGGCCAGGATGCTCTGCAGGTCTCTGAGCTGGATCGGCTGCGTGGGGTTCGCCGCCCCCGCTGCCAGGGAGGAGGAGGAGGAGGAGGCGGCCGGGGTGGAGGGGGTGGTGGCGATGGGGGAGGCCGCCGAGGTGGCGGAGGGAGTGATGGGGGTGGTGGGAACCTGCGTGGAGCCGCCGAGCCGACTGGCGGCGGAGGTGGAGGTCGGGGTCACGGCTGTGGACGGACTGAGAGAAGACGGACGTGTTGTTGTTTTGCTTCGCTTCCTTATTTTACATTAATGAATGTTAAAACCACCAGAGAAGCAAGTGAACAAGAACAAGGTTTCCCAGGTTGTTCCCAGTAAATACAAGAGGACAGAAACGTATTTGAACAGTTTAGATGACACTGCCCCTCTAAGGTGAAACAGAGCGACTACATCATTCACCACACAGACATTAAATCTCTCGTTTTTAATTTGCAGTAGCTATAAAATTAACTTGATCTTTTCTTTGTTTTTGTGTAGTTATGACTCACGTTGTTCCACTGTTCATTTATTTCTCATTTTCAGTGTTTTTCCCTCTAAAATCCGTCTATTTTATATTTTCTCTTCGTATAAAAAGGTTGTAAGTTCCCGGTGACTCATCCTGAACTTGGGCGTTTACTCATTTTGTATCCAAAACTAATGTTTCCTCAATTTTTCTTCCCGTGGATGTAAGTCACAACTGGTGAACTGGATCCAGTTTCCACTAACTGGTTAATTATCTAGTTAATTGATTGGTTTGGATGGACTGATGGAATAATTCGCAGCATAACGTCCATATAACATATAAATATGGAGAATTAAATAACGACCTCATTTAATTTTCATTGTGACTTGTGCCATGTGTTTAGTCATCTATAAATAAAAATAGGAAATTTTTTTTAAATGAACCGACAATTTGTTTATTCAGTTTATTATTCTGTGTAATTAAATCAAGCGGCAGTTAAATCGATTTATCACGGAAATAAATGAAAATAAAACAGCTAAACTTCTGCTGACGGCAGTGTTATAGTGATGTGACACAAGCTGAGTTGATTTCTACCAAGTTATACTGACGCTACACTTTAAAATATTCGTTGGTAAACTCATTCATTAGACTGATTTGTTATTAGTTTTAATAAAACTCAGATATAATCTTTAAAACACTTAAATAAAAATAAGAACATTACAGTCTCCTTTAAAAGACCTGAAATACTTTTCTATCAATTTGTTTCTGTTTACACAGCTTGTCTTTGTTTAATGAGACGGTGACTAAAGTGGGTAGTTATGAATAATAAATATGATTGGGATAAACATTAGATAAAAACAGAGGAAGAGGATTTTATTTAAATTTTGTTTGTTGAGAATATTGTCGTTTATTTTTCCTGACGTTTCAAAAAAATGAATCTCGTCATTATGAATTTATTCTTCTTCATCTTCCTTCTCTCATTTTCTTTCTGTTTGTTTGTTTGATCTTTAATAACCTGTCAAACACCTCAGACTTTAATCAGTGAATCATCAATAATGTAAATAATTAGTATTTTTAGATTTTATAAGAAAACAGGTCAATGTTCTAGAAAACTAATGCTGATGTTCATTCTTCTTACAAACTTTAAAACTTGACGCTTTGTTTTCACTCATGTATCAAACAGCTGATTCTGCTCAGTTCATCTCATCATCTGTGTCTGACTGATTGATATGTCACAAATAAGCCGTGTTTCCACTACATAAGTTCTCAGTAACATTCAGGGGCTTAGGGAACATTTCAGGAACATCCTTTCACTTGGCACTTGGAGCATCTGTGTCTCCACCGAGGGTAAGAACCCGATCGCTGACGGTACAGACGGGCGGGACGGACTTTACTGATCATCTTCTCTGTGACCGCTTCATCGTGTTTTTATAAATAAACTACACACTGCAGACCTGTGTGTGTGTGTGTGTTTGTGTGAGAGAGGGGAATCATTTGTTTATTGTTATCATTGTGTTTCCTGTTGGAAAAAATAAACTAATTAATTTGTCGCGGCCGGTGTTGATTTGTGAAACCCTGCAATCATTTTGCGAGTTTTGACTGTGACGCTTCGTTTGCTTCTTCGATTCTATTTATAGAAACTATTTATTGATACGCTTCTGATGCTTTTTTTATTTTTTAAACGGCGCTTCTTTGTTGACTGCATTTCTATCGCGTTCTTAGTGAACGGGTTCATACGTCAGTTACCTCGTTGAGGAGTTGCTGGCTGCAGGAACGCTGCTGCTGCTGCTGCTGCTGCCAAGGAGATTTGCCAAACCAGGACCAGCGAGCGCCCCGAGACCTCCTGACGATCAGATCAGAGAGCAACAAACAATGATGTCACGATGTCATCAGCTCCACAGCTTGAGGAAACATTTAAGAAAGTTAAGAAGTTCGATTACGAACCGATCCCTCCCAGTCCGGTTGGACCGATGAGCTGCATCAGCTGGTTGTGGCTCATGTTTCCCAGGAGGCTTTGCAAACCGCCCTCACCTTCACAGGAGAACAGGAGACAAGATGTGACCTTGTCTGACAGTGAAACATGTTTTCATGTCTCATCTCTGCCGTGTTTCTGAATGTTGCTGCGTGTTACCTCCCAGAGCGGACAGATCATGTCCTCCGCTGCCGCCGCTGCCCAGAGCGCCGGGCATCGGCGGGTTGTTCAGATACTCGTTCACTTTGCGACAATACTCGTCGTCCTTGTCGGTCTTTGGCTCCTGAGATCAGAAAACAAGTCACGACTAACTCTAGTGACGACTTACTGAGTATATTCTTCTGTCTGTAGTGATCATTTCAATGATAATGTCTGTTTTGTTACATCAGAAGAAATATGAGCAGGTGAACTTCCTCTTCTCCGTCTTATCACGTCTCACAGATTAATAGATTTATGTTTTGTGTGAAGTGGAAAAGTAGCAAACAGAGAATTTGTTGTCTGGGACTATTTTCAACAGCAGATTAAACATATTTATTGCTGCACTGAGTTTAAAATAGAGCTTTGGTTTGTGTCATAAGCGTCGAACCTGCATCCAGAAGAAAAGCCTTTTGGATCCGGCTTTAAACTTCAACACGTAGACTCGTCCCGTCGTGCACTGGTTCACCCGTTTGAACTCACAGTCGTCGGGGAAGATGATCAGGTCCTAAAGTCGAGAAGATGAATATTAGAGAAGCGAAACACAGAAACGTCGACGTGCGTCACCTTCGGACGGCGTCACCTACGTCGTCCACGTTCCCGGTCGTTCGATCCTTCCAGCAGAAATGGATGAGCGAGTCGTCCGTCTGCTGGATGTAGACTTGACCTTTACGTTTGTCGGGCGTCACCGTGCTGCCTTTCATCGTCATCTTACCGGCTCGAAACTCCACCAGGTATTTACTGGAGGAGCCGCGGGAGCCGGACACCATGCTGGGGAACAAAGCTCCGGACGCCATGATGACGACGATGAACTGAAACTAAAATCTACAAGATCAAATAAAAACAATTACAGACATTTTTTTTTCTCTGTCTATCATCTGTGTTTCATATTTGGATTTATCTCATGTCTGAACACATAACGTAGTAATTTTTATTTGGATTTATTTAAAGAATTTATTTCACAATTTATCTGATTTATACTTAATTCTCATGTGAGTGAATTTTATTTTCAGTCTGAGCATTGATCTGTTTTTTCTCACTAAACCTGAAGTAACAGTAGTTTTTTTTTTTTAAACTACATAAACGTGTAACGATCTATCAATAATAGATCAATACATTCATTACTTGATTTAAGATCAAAAACTATAGATGCAAAGTGACAACATGGATCCACATTGTCACGTTTAAGTCACTAAATACAAGTGAAGGTGGCTCTTAGTGCTGAAATATGAGAAATTTAAGAAATGTGGCACTTTATTTTCAATCTTTTTATCAAATAGAAAAGCTTGGGAATAAAACTAAAAAAATCATTTGTTAGTTGCTTTTTTGTGAGTTTATATGAACTGATTGTGTTTAATGTAAATATATAATATTGTCTCGTATCGATTGAAGCAACTGAATCAAGTCAAATTGAATCTAAATCATCGTGACAGATTTTATGATGACGACAAAGAATTTAATCAAAAGCCCAAAATGACGACAAACACTTAAATATAAAACAAATCTGATGTGAGAAGCTTCAATGTGTCTGAGTGTTTTAGTTAATTTGTCCAAAACGACAATGTCATCCCTTAATATTAAACCATGAAGCCATTTTTAGGACATTATCCTCTGAACGTCTGTAAACAGCATGAAGATAAATCACTAAATAGATGAATAATGTCAAATTTCTCTTCCTGGGATCATTTAATATCAGGTAAAATAATAAATTAATGAAACTCAGGAGAATAGATTTTTTTTTTTTCACAGCCTCTTTCACCTTTAACATGTGTGTGTGTGTGTGTGTGTGTGTGTGTGTGTGTGTGTGTGTGTGTGTGTGTGTGGTCATTTTACGTCACAGTCTTGTTTAGTGGCCATTTTATGAGTCTTTGTGGTCTTTGTAGTCCTTTACTGGACTCAACAACAACAGATACAGAAATTAAAGATGCTCTAGTCCAGTAAATATGAGACATCATGGTTTTAAACGACAATGACGCTGCAGCTCGTGATGGTTAAACTCACTGTGATTGACTGAGACACTGGTTGTTTAATCAGATCTGAGATCAGCTGTGGTTCAAGATGTTTAGATGATTTTTATTTTTTCCTGCTCTTGTTAATAAACAAATTCATCCTGTAGATTTTATTTTACATATAAATCAAACTATTTATCAGGCTAATATAGATCTTATTTAATTACAGTCGTTCAGGGATGAGAAGAATCTCCTGGTTGAAATAAAGATAAAATATGATCCAGTGAATATGACTGGAAATAGACTGAGCCCAGTTCTCCCATAATGAAGCAGCTACTGGAAACAGACGCACCTCAGATGACTGTGCATCCTGCAGCCGGCAGCTTGTTGTCCGCTCACTACGGCCACGACTCGGCCTCAAATTAACATTCACACGTCCTCACTCAACAAACAGCAGATTTACATCGATAAAAACTTAAAACATTTAAGAGAAATAAGATGTTTTTACTCACATTTCTCTGTGAAGTAGCGTTGAGCCGCAGGACTGTCGAACTCACACAGAACGGTTTTGATTGGACGAACGTCGCCGGTGCTTCGCTCTGATTGGTGAGATGACGTGTCAATCACGTTTGGTTTTAAATCCCTGCGCATGTTCGGTTGAGAAGACACAACATAGCTCCGTTTATTGTAGTGAACCTGCAGATTCACTGATATAATATAATATAATATAATATAATATAATATAATATAATATAATATAATATAATATAATATAATATAATATAAAACATATCATTTGCAGTATTTTAGTCACTTTTAAAAACCAACTTATATAAACTTTTTATTATGTTGATTTCATTGTGTTTGTATTTTGTTATTATAATTTAAAAATGTAGGAGGAGTCTTAAAGAATAATTATGATGATATTTTATATTTTAATCACAAACAAATTGTATTAAATAAACAAAATTAACAAGTTTTTGTCCTGAAGCGGCGTCCGCTAAACGTTTAAAATATGTATTATATTACCCACAAACAAACACACCATCTCTGCTGCTATTAACTCCATCAAATTAAATCTGCTGCTAAAAAGTCACAGTAAAGACGCTATTCAGTCTTTTATGAGCAACGTTTTTAAACTTCAGCGTCAAACTGAAGTTGCTTTTGTTTAAAATATGAAATTAAATGATATTTTTCAGCCTTATTTCACATTTCTACATCAACATTATGTCATGTTATGTTCATTTTAAAACTGACACACACGTGATTTATTGGTTGGTTTTGATCCAAAGTGTTTAAAAAGAAAAAAAAAAAAAAACTGACACTACAACACAGAGATGCTTTAAAATGCTCAGTTTATTATATTTGACAAAGACAGGGAGCAAATCTTCTCTTTTTAGAAACTGAAAACTTCAAAACAAATTGTCTTTTTTTTTAAATTTCAGAAACAAATTGTATTGTAATGTAAATTTATTTCAGTTACTTTAAACTCTTGTTTTAAAATAAGGACACAGTCAGTCATTGTTTTCAATAAGTCCATAATTTATTTCTTAAATATGCCTCGTATGCATGTGGTTATGTGTGAATAACATGAAGAGGAGAGAAACAAACAGAACAAACAATGTAAACATTTTCAGGTGGATGCGACACAAAGACACATCGAGGGTGAAGAGATGAGACGAGGAGGAACGTCAGACTGAACCTGCATCTGTCGAGAGTCTGCAGGCGTCGCAAAGTGCTTTGAATTCAGAGTCGCGTTCAGAGCAGCGAGGAGGAGGCGGCGTGGGTGGGGAGAGTTTAGGACATGTCACTATACAATATGTGCACAGGACTGTGAACGGTCAAATGTGCACTTTAATGCAACGTTAGTGCTCAGAAACACAAAGGAAACATCTCTACGGCTGCAGATCTGAGACAACATTCACTAACCGCTGCCTCTGCAGCAAAAAACACCATCGGCTACGAGCTAAAACAGGAATTAAGTGTTTTATTCTTTTAGTTTTCACATTTTAGGAGAGAGAGAGAACAGACTGGGTGGATCAGTTTGCATAGGTTCGTGACAGTGTCTCGTCTCGTTTTGTTTCGTTCTTACTGCGTCAACCAAGGCAGCTTTTTACATTCTTTTCTTTTTTTTTTTTTACATAAAATGATGGAGAACCTCAAACTGGAAACGGTCAGTTCCTCATCGATATGACACAAGTTCGTTTAAACCAGAAATTTTCAGTGTTTGACGACGTAACGTTGTTTATTTTTTGTCGTTTTGTTTTTTTATCAAGTGACGATTAACGTCCAAATATCTTTTTAATCTGCAAACAGGAACCTTTAATGTCTAATTTAATGTACATTTGATTTGCTGATGATATTTAACCTTGACAACATTATTCTCTGTGGTTACATCTTTCTAAAACACCAAATTATCCAAATCTCTGAAAACCTCTAGTTTAAACCAACACTCTCTGTATCCCTCCCTTTTTGCTTTTAAAGTTTTGTTTGAATCCACTTACAGTTTTATATTCAGTGCAGAAGTTTTTTGTTTTTTTTATGGCTTTAACTTGTGTAAATAATCATCTTGGTGACCATGCATGCACCAATTATTATACACATGATCTCGACAACGTAATGTACCAAAAACATCTCGTCTACCGTGACGGTAAACGTGATTATAAGCAGCTTTCATCTCTACTATCTGTTTCTATTCACAGAGAATTATCATTATCACACTTGTGATGTTTTAGGTATGTGACTTAAATGCTAACTAAAATAGACATCTAATATTCAAATAGATTATATTTTATATATTAGATATATATATATATATATATATATATAGATGTGTTTCAATAACCCCTGATATCTGAATGCAACTTGACAGAAGTGTGTGGTAGATTGTGGCCGAGTACCTGAACTAAACCTGAAAGTTTCTCCTGTAGACGTCAGAGCTTTGTGTCCTGCAGCAGCTCACACAGGACACTCGACAACAGGAGTGAGTAACAAACTACTAGTCTAGTCTAGAGACTAGAGTCATGATTAGGGATTATAAACATGAGAATGTTTGATGTTTGAAATTTACAGTAAAGTTAATTTTTTTTTCCCCTCCCTTGTGGGCATCGTTCACAGTCAGTTGCAGATAATCTGATAAACTGTTGTCGATTCGAACAGAAGCACAGTACCGTCGGGCGACAAGGACGCAAAAATCTGAGAGAAATAACCAACATCCTATCGGAGAGAAAGATCCTCATGCCGAGTGTCTCCTGCGTCAATAAATGTTGGGACAGTCAGTGTAGTTCCTGTCGAAGTATCCTCCTGTGTACAGCCAGTCCTCGGCTCCCGTGTGAGGGTTCGTTCCCAGCTGGAACCACCTGACGACGAGACGAGGAAACAAGAGAGACCTGTTTTTAAAATCACATGGGTTGAGGAAATGTTGCGTAACAGGAGAAATCTACATTTCTAGGAACGTTACAGTTATGATGATGAGACTGAACAGACTTCACAAAACTATTTCCAGGGGGTGTGGAAGTTGATCTCGTCAGCGGTTGATGAGATTTCACTACGTTGCATCTTAACTTCAGGCAAAATCTGACTTGTTCTACATATCTGACGTATCCTGTGACTTGTGACTCTCCTGGTCTCATATTTCACCTCTTTTCTTCATGTTTGAAGTTAGTTATAGGACATTTGTTCTATTATTAAAAAAAAGTACTTACATTTTTTTGCGATTAATTAAGTGTTTAGTTTGTAGTTTTAAACTGCATTTTATTTTATTTTATTTTTCAGAGCTGAGCTGTGATGTCACCACAAGCCTCTAATAGCACTTATCTTTATAAACATTTATGAGCAGATAATAAAAACACAGCTGCTCCTTAGTTATATGAAGATTTAGCTGATGTCACAAACCCTCCTCATCATTTTAACGATTAAAATTAACCTTGAAACACACAAAATGTGTCTCCAAGTATAGGAAATATATTTCTTTTTAATTCTTATTCCTAAAATGTAAAAAGTCTTTTAACTCTTCTTCTGTACTGACGTTAATAGTATCTCTCCATGTGTTCTTAGCTTTAATTGTTAAATATTATATCTAATGTGTTTTTCATGATAAAACAAGTGATTTGAGCACATGGATCATTTTTCCTCGACAGCCTCGGGGAAACTTTGTACCTCCACATGTTCGTCTTGTTCCTGTAACCGGTAGTAATTCTACAAGCTGAGACTTGACTGAGCTAGTAAAACTAAAATACTACCACTGCAGAGAAAGGTGTTGAAATGTAGTGTTATGAACAGGTTCAAGTCTACGGTTCAAGTCTAAGGTTCACGTCTACTCGTCTCTAGTTTTTTATAACGAACACACACCTGGTTGACCAGTCCTCCTCGTCCTTGCAGCGTTCCCGCCGTGCGGCTCTTTGTTTGTCCTCTAACCGCTCCTTCTCTGAACTCGCCGTCTCTGTTAAAAGTTACACAGACCAAAGAAAGTATGATGTCAGGATCTTAGTGACGCAATTAAAACCTTCACATTCACGAGACGTTGTCGCCGTCGGTACCTATGTCTCCGTTCTCCATGGCTCTGATGTCGGGCCTCAGCCGACAATCTGTCGGTGAGATCAGTCTTTCCATGCCGGGCTCCAGCTCGTTTAGTGTCATGGCAAAGCTGGTGAAGTTGTACATCTACACAAGAGGAAACAGAGAGAAACAACATATTTTAACTAATATATTCTTAATACTTTGTGACATATACGTGGTTGAAAACACTACAGATGCTGACCTGTGCAGAGTGAGGAGGCCGCGGCGTTATTCTCCACAGTAAGGCACTTCCAGGTATCACAGTTACAGTTTCTTGAACTTCTGGCATCTCGTCTGCTTCGTCACCTTCACAACTATGTTCCTACAAACACACACACGCACGCGACCAGATAAATATCTTTATCAGATGTTAACCGGCGAGGTGAAGCTCACAGAACGTAGAGAACATGTGCAAACAGGTGATTCACAGAACTACAGTCGCCACAAATTCAACACGTCTCTCAAGCAACAAACGCCATGTCATTGCAAGACATTAGGGATTAGTGCTGGCAATGATCTAGTCATACACTGCACTTCGAACATAACTCGAACTAGACAACAGCAGCAGCACACTACACATATCAAATACACTTTTACCTTACCTTCTACTAAAGCCACTGCATGTTATTGTGAAAGGAAAAGATACCGTTTGAGAAAAACATTTCAGAGGTGACACGACTCAGACGATTCATGTTGTAAGAACAGAGGAGACGAACGTGAGTACAGACTCTAAGCAGCCGGGGTCACGTCAGGTGTCAGTCGCTTCGTGGCTTTTGCAGCCAAATCCGAGCATCGCTCACCTGTTTCA
Source organism: Polydactylus sextarius (assembly GCA_016801845.1). NCBI lineage: Eukaryota > Metazoa > Chordata > Actinopteri > Polynemidae > Polydactylus > Polydactylus sextarius. Next base: position 7,391,477 of record CM028909.1, read on the forward strand.
TCTTCTTCGACTCTCCTCCAGACTTCTTGTCGGACTTCTTGTACGACTCGTAAACTTTAGGATCCACGCTGTACATGCACTCTGTCCACTTCCCGTAGATGACTCGCCGCTTCTTTTTACTGATTTGAGAGCAGACATAAGTTCAGAAAAAAAAAAAAAATCATCACATCCACTGTTTATTCAATGACTGTTGTCACGGTAACTCTCTCACCTTTTGTCTTGGATATGACCTTCTACTCTGTGCAGATCTTTGCCAAACATCCCACATGGTTTGAAGTTCAGCACACATTTTTCCCCCGTACTGAAGAATTAAATGAAACATTTTGATTTAAAGCACAGATGTCAAAACAGGTTAAATCTTGAAACACAATGTTTCTATATGTACCTGTGGTTGACAATCTCCACAGTCCCGTATTGTTCTATCCAGAGTTTCCCCAAGATGATATTATGAACACAGCACATTGGATTTGTCCACGTGTACGCTTCTTTATGTCTGGAGAGAAGAAAAGAAACAGAAATGTATTTGTTTCCAGCAAAATTCAAGCTTCTTCTGTAGATGAGGAGCGATTAGAGCAAATGTGTTAGACTCTTTAATGTGAAATCAACCGACTCATCACGTCTTTGTTCTGACTGAAATGATTTCTGACTGACTGATTTTGGTTGTGACAATCAGTAAAAATCCTACTGGTGAGACTCACGGTGGCGAATTGTGAACTTCAAATTCACCAAAATACACCTGGACCTTGTTTACATCCAGGTTGTTGCTGCTCATGTAAGTGTTCATGTTTAGTCTGACAAATACGACAAACAACTTTTAATCATCTGTAAGAAAATAACAACAAACCTGAGACTAAAACTGACCCAGTGAACTGGAAACAGGTTGTCTGACTTCATCCACAACAGTGACAGTTTAATCATTAAGGTTTAGATGTGGATGTTATGTGGATGTGGCTGTTGAGACCTTAAGAAAGAGTCAAACTAGTTGTGTACAAGTCTGTCCAGTCTGTGCCAAGGTTAACTAATCAACTGCTGCTATAGCTTCATATTTAACGGATATAAGGGTGGTACTGAGCTTTAACAAATCTACAGAAATGAGGAATGAAAAAACTTTAAATAAAAAACCACAGATAATCAAATTATTCCCACATGAAGACAGTGAACATTAAAGAAAACAAACAGTGTAAACATATGGAAACTTACGCAGATTAAAATACTCACTTTATTAACTCCAGTGTCATGGTGCCTTTCGGTTCAGCCTCCACACTTTTGCCCCAGAATTTGAGTTTGGGGTAAATGGAGCCATGAAACTCGAACTCCTGCTTCAGAGACTGAGCGTGAAAGGCACTGACGGGAGGGTGGTGGCTCACCTGCTCCGAGATCAATCTGTAGCCGTCATCCTCTCTGAGAAAAAAACAACCAAGAAAAATTTATTAAATGTCAATGAATTAAAGTCAAACGTGGATTCTGTCATTGAGGTAAAACTGAACAAGGCGTCTCTCGTACCGTATGAGTTCAAACGTTTCCCCCAGTAAAGGATTAAATGGTTTTCCAGTCCTTTCCCACTGAGATGCTACAGCCGAAACAGCAAAAGCAGCAACAACCTGAAACAGAAACAGGAAGAGTCACAACGATTAGTTAATCAATTATTTAATAGACAAAAAAAAACAAAAAACAAAAAAGATTAAGGGTAAAATCAGTTTTATTTATACGTTCAGGTGAGTTTAGAGCAAATGTAAAACAGAGGAAAGTTAACGTGTTTCCTCTACCTGCATGCGGTCTATGGAGTCAGACAAACTGCAGGCACGGTGGATAAGGTGAGTGTGCTCCATGTACTCCGAGATTCTCTGGAGGAAACTCAACGGCTCGTTAAACACGACCGGCATCGCTATTTTGGACAGCTCCTGTAACAGCCCAACCCCAAAAAAAAATAAAAATAGAAAAAGAAATTTAAAAAAAAAAAAAAAAAAAAAGAAAAAAGACAAATAACCAGAGGTGCATTTTAACTTCCAAACAACAGACAGGTTCTTCCATTTTTGAAAAGAAGTGCAGTTCCCTGTTTTCAGATGTTTATCTAAGTTATTTTGGTTCTTTCAGAAGCTGCAGAGCTCGGTCAAGACTCATCTTGTAGCAGCGAGTGGAAAGCTGAAACTTTTTTTAAATAATTGATGCTTCACAACGCTACAATCTGACATCAGTTAGTTCTCAGCAAAGTTGAAAAAAAGGGAATTATTTTAGTAGCTTCCTATTCTCAAATTCGAGTTGGTCAGAGACTCACCATGCCGATGCATTTCTTCAATATGCTCCACACACTGAAATTGTTTCTGGAGATCATTTCAGCCGGCAGGGTTTTCCTGGTGCACATTTGGAGCAAATTATTATTATTATTACTATTATTTTTAAAAAAGATAAATTGTTAGAACAAAAACAAAAAAGAAAACTACTGAGACAAAAGTTTCGTAAGTTTTTCTGTTGCTAGCTGGTTGAGAAATGTTGTCGGTTTCACAGCTACAGACAACTCAAACGCACTCAGTGGAGGAGGTGCTCAACTAACTAACGTCTTACAAAAAAAAAAAAGTGCCTGCGCTGGTCTGAACCGCCTCCACATGTGAGCACATGCATGATGGGAAGCTCAAACTTTGACTGAACTTAGCTCTTATGTGTGTGATCATGTGGTGACATGCAGACGATCATATATGTGTGTGTGTGTGTGTGTGTGTGTGTGTGTGTGTGTGTGTGTGTACACAGTTGTAGATAAACACTGGAGCAAATGAGACAAGTGGACTTTTGAGGGGAAAGTAGCAGTCATCTGTTCCAAACACATGCAAACATGTCTGTCTTCACCTTTTACTTCATGAATCTAAAAACAGTTAAAGTTTGGCACCAAATCGTTGACATTTATAGTTGGAAACACTTTTATAGTCCACTATGCAATCAGAGCCTCAGGCAGATGCTCAGGTCTGGTACAGTTGAAGTATTTATGATCAAATGGCAATTTCTAATCACAGTTCAACAGTTTATTAGGCAGATATTAGCCCATCTCAGTCGATTATTTTATACGTTGATTGTTTATTCCTGTGTATTCTTCCTTATATTAACATTTACTCTTCCCAGAATTTAGCTGCACTAGAGTCACTTTGGACTATAAACGTTATTTATTCATAAAAGCCAAATGTTCTGCCACAAACACAAAACTTTGTCACAAGTTTGACATCTATATGAAGGGAAATATGTGTTTAAATATGTAAACATGGAGATTATCAGCTGATCAGTCAGACATTGCAGCCAGACTGCAGCTCAGCAGGTAGAACAGGTCATTTATCAGTCGTCAGGTTGATGGTTTAATTCCCATTTCTTACAGTCTCACATCAAAGAAACCTAAATGTATAAACGTCCGTTCTTTTCATGTCTGCTAACGATGCTCCCAGTGTTTGTGTAGTCTGTTTGCTGCAGGGGTTTGTACTTGTCACCTCAAAAACTGACTAAACTTGTAACTTATACAAACACACACACACACACATACACATGCATGATGTCCTCACCTGCGCTCCCACACGCCATTCTCCTGTGTGGTGCTGCCATCGGTCACCTGCTTGCTGTCAAACACCAGGGCATCTTTAAAACTGACCTCACAGGAATCATCTGACTCCAGCCCTGAACAAGATGCAGAGACACAAACGAGAAGTTCATTCATTTCAAGTTCATTCATCAAACGACACGTGACCTCTTGTTTGTCCTTCTCACCTGTCTCAGCGTCGTAAAACTCCTCCTCGCTGTTCATACTGAGCAGAGAAAGTAACTAAACGTTACTCAGAAGCCATGTTTCCACCCTCGGCCTGTCCCTGCAGCCCAGCCTCCCTCCAAGCATCACAGACAGCCAAGCACACAACCTGCAACACGGACAGCTCATTACACCGAGCGGAGGCAGCTCGTCAAAGCCATAAAACACCTGATTGAGTGCATGCTGTGAGTAAAACAATAAAGAGCTGTCAAGTGTCTCTGCTAGTTAGTTAGTTAGCTATCTGACTAGCTAGCTAGCTAGCAGCTAGCCGTTAGCATCGCTGCTGCACTGAGTTTAAACGTCAGACAGAGATTAAGCAGCAAAAAAATATATAAATAAAAGAGCTAACCTTACTCTAATAAACACTGACAAACACACAACAACACAAACATGAGGATTTCAAACATACTTCAATTAGATGTACCTGTGATTTAAGGTCAAATTTAAGCGCTAAAGACATAAACAATCGAAGACTAGATTGACTCCGAATCTGGGCGGAAGTGGGCGTCAAGGACACGATGATTGACAGCTGCGTCGGCCAATCAGAGCGCAGCCAGCGGCCCCGGCTAGAAATAGAAGGTAAAGATCAGAGTTGAGTCCGGCGTCTATTTTCAACACATAATAAATAATGTCACGTTAAAACAAGACCACTCAGGGGTTTATTACAGGCCGAGGAGCAGCTGAGTCATCACAGGAATTGCTGAGTAATAAATGTGCGTCAAGAGGGTTTAAGTTGAAGTGATTTCTGCAGGATATTGAATTGCCACATGTTAATGGATTTCCAGTGGTTTAATGGTGTCTTAAAGATAAGATAATATAAACTATTCCCTTATTAACTCCTGCAGCTGTATTATAGAGTAAATTTAGAAATGTAACAACAAAGAATATAATAAATGAAAATACAATAGAATAATGTAAAACATAATAAAAACTAAATGGTACAGATGTTCACAAAGAACAAAGGGAAAAGAAAACAAGCAAAGGGAAAAAGTTAACTTGTTAACAAAGTTAACAAGTTAACAAAAATCAGACAAACTGGTTTTATAAGTTTAAGTTTAAGGAAGATTCAGGGACAGAGTCATATATGTGTGTGTGTGTGTGTGTGTGTGTGTGTGTGTGTGTGTGTGTGTGTGTGTGTGTGTACATACATACATGGTCTGTGCTTCTTAATTTGTACCTTAAAAATACCCATGCAAATTCAGGTTTTGGGGTGAAGGTCAAGGTGTTAGACTGAAATCTATTTCTAAGTGAACTTGTGGTTCATCTCTGTAAATATTTTTCCCTTAGGATTTGTTCACTTGTTACTCGAGGCAGTGCGGTCTGATGGGAGACAGCGAGGATGTTTTTATCAGATAAGATGTTTTTATTTTCAAGCTTTTCTCTTGTGACTTTCATATTTCTATGTTGGTGTTGGGTACTTGAGGTGTTTTTATTTTCTTGCTCTTCTGTTTATGTGTGTCTTTAAGTTTAATGGTGCTGTATTTGATGGAGCTTCAATTTCCCTGAGGGAACCTCCCAAAGGAATCAATAAAGTCGTCTATCTTTCTATCTATTGTTACGACTCGAAAGGGCACAACAAAAAGGGAGACAACACCATATAACTGTTCGACTAAATGCTTTATTAAACCAAACTGAACCAAATTAGACCAAATTAAGTCAACAAGGAAAATGTTTACATTATCTATCTATCTATCTATCTATCTATCTATCTATCTATCTATCTATCTATCTATCTATCTATCTATCTATCTATCTATCTATCTATCTATCTATCTATCTATCTATCTATCTATCTATCTATCTATCTATCTATTATAGAAAACAATATTTTATCTGCATCAATATAAAGCAGCTAAACCATTAAACATTTAGATGATAAAAGAAACAAGTTTGTGATCTGGATTAATTTTTCTATGTGTGATACATCTGCAGTCCACAGGGTGGCAGCTTTACACCTCAAATCAATTAACTTGAAATTAATTTCAACTTTAAATATGAAACTTAAACAGCGAATAAAAATAAAAACCTGACAAGAATCTCATCAAAGTGATGTATTCTAGATAAAACTGGTGACTTAGTAAATAAATATTGATTATATTTATGATAAATTGCCTGTTTAACTGTGTCAGTATTTTAAAAGCAAAAACTGGAGGAATTTGGTCAAGTTAACAAAAGTTAAACCGGAAATAAAAAAAGACAATAATTATATATATAAAAAAAAAAAAAAAAAACTAATCCATGGACAAATAATACCGAATAATTTAAGTGAGAAAATATAAAATGTTGTCAGAAATATTTGTTTGTAATAAACTTCAGTTTAAAATCCAAAAAAAAAGGTCCGATTAAATTTATTCAAATTATTTTTATGATCATTTTTAACTGTTTTGAATGTTTAAGTGTTTGATACAAAATTATGCGAACTTTTTTTGTAAAAGTTTTATTTTGGTCGAAAGAAAGAAGCAAAAATCTGTAGAGGATTTCCATCAAGTGTTGATGGTGTGCTTTTATTTTGAAAACATTTACCGGAAGTCATAATTAAACCGTTAGTCAGACTCTCGTGCGTTATGGCAAAGTTTCAGTCCTCGTGGATGAGGAGCAGTGAGTCGGATCTCTGGAGTCGTTGAGCTTTGACTTGGTTTTAAAGTATTAATGAAAACATGATTCTGATAAATTAAAAATTTATTTCCAACTGAAAACAAAAGTAAAAGAGTCGCGTGATGAATAGAGACGGAGATAAGATCGCGAGGACTGCGCTCCGGAGCCAGAAACAACCGAGGACGCAGCAGCAGGTTTCGGTCCAGAAGAAGAGGATAAAGTCTGCGTCTCCTGTTGATGCTCAAAGCGGCTTCTGCTCCAAAGAGGAGCCGAGGTCGAGTCTCTGTGACCCCGATAAGGAGGTGAAAACAGGGAAACGTCCGGGGAAAGTGTCACCAGAGGGCCAGAGCCCCGGTGCGCAGAGGAAACTGTCCGACGCCAGCAACGCTTCAGAGGATCTGAGCAAAGACTCCGGCTGCCTCTCCGGGAAACTCTCCTCCTCTGACAGCAGCTCGGAAATATCCGACTGCCCCTCGGAGGGAAACAAACACGACTCACCGAGCAGCGACGAGTTAAGCTGGATAGAGGGGAAGGCTTATGTGAACCCGGACAGCTACGTGAAACGTGACGGAGAAGAACCGTGCGTAAAAGCGCACGGAGACTCCAGCTCTGCCCGGGCAGATGCTGCAGGAGCGGGGATCGGTTTGTTCAGCTCCTCGGGGACGTTGATAGAGCTCATGATGGGGAGACCACCGAGGATCTGACCAGGGAGGTGGAAGATTTGAGATCAGAGAACGAGTATCTGAGAGTAAGTTTAATTCAGTTACGTTTAATTCAATTTATTTAACGCGGTTTGCGTGACAACCACGCGTCTTTGACCTAAACTTATATAAACTATATGTTTGTGGAGATGTTTGCTTCTTTATAAGATCAGTGGATCCGGAACCGCAGCACCAGAGCCTATTTTCTGTAAATGCCCGTGTCAGTTTGCATTAGTGAAGCTCACATGCAACAATCAGAAGTCAAGAGTCTGAGACACAAACTGAAAGAAGCGCATTTTTATACAAGACATCTGCTCATTTGAAGAGAAATCACAACTCATTTAGATCTTAGTGCAGCTGAATTAATGGAAGAAAAGGAAAAGAGTAAAGTTTATTTGTTTCTTCAATCAATTTGACCTCAACTTCATCTGGAACCAACATAAAATGTTAAAAGAACTCAGGCTAATTTAAAAAAACAAAAAACAAAAACAAAAGAAGTTAAAACAGTGTTTCAGATGATGTTTGTGCATCTGTTGTAATTTATCTGAGCAGTGGTTTAGTGTTTGTACTGTGAGTTAAGGAGACGACTGTACCTCAGTTAATATTTGACATGTTGGAGCAACTACTCAGGTCTTTTTCTAGAGTTAATGTACCAGATCCAGACTATAAACGTACTTAATTAAAAGGTAAAAAAATGCTGCATTTGTACTTGAAGTATCAGATATATTGCAGAGAAATCCCCCCATGACACTTGTACTGTTATATTTTAGATCATTAGATTATTATTACACGTTCATTCCCCTGTTGAAGTTGAGTTTTTACTCCATATAAATGTAATTAATTCATCTACTTTCACTTCGTTTGTTTGGTTTGTAAAACACGTGATAAATGATGTCACACTTTCAAAATAACAGCACAAACTTCATAATCATTTACTTTATTGTCATTTGTGAAAAAATTACATCTTTGCATGAAAAATAGACTTTAACATTTCATTAGATCATTCAAACACTATTTTTTGAGCATTTATAACTCATTTCAACTAAAACCAACCAAAATAGTAAATAACATTTTTAAAGTTCTTCATGTTACAAGTTCACAAGGTCAGAATTTGTGAAGTTAGAAAGTTTCACAGTATTTGAATAAATGTACTTAGTTACTTTCCATCACTTATGTTGTTATGTTATGTTGCTAGTACATACTAAGCTCCAAGACACAGTATCCTACATTTCCCATGATGCAACAGGGCATCTTTTTATTATTATAGCATATGTGGGATGTGGTGTGTTCAAACGTTCAAATTAAAGCTGTTCGCTGACGATGTGACACTGAGTCTAGTAAATTTGGTTTTAATTACACAGAGCGGTGGTTTCTGGTCTGAAGTGACGTAAAACGCTTATATATTCATTCATTACTAAACAGATACGTAGGAGTTTCCCAGTCGTGTCTCTGATTACGCACAAAAAAATATGGTACCCATTTGCACCAGTAGTGATGCAGAGATGACGGCATGAGTTTGCAAACAGCCCATTAAATATCGGTGGAGATCTGGTTTAAAGCTGGAGATTTGGACCTTATAGTAGGAAAACAGATGCATTTCTCATGTTGAGATTATTGATTTTGTGTCCTTTGGGTCACATCTGGATAATAATCCTGTCCTGACAGATGTGAGGAGTATTTTCCAGGCTGAAGAAGTTTCAAGTTTCATTTCTGGTTTTAACGGTTCTGTCTGTGTGTCTTGTGTCAGGATGAGGTGGAGGAGCTTCGCTGCGAGATGCTGGAAATCCGTGACATGTTTCAGGAGGAGGAGGTTTACCAGCTGCAGGAGCTGCGTCTGCAGCTGGAACAGGCCAACAAGACATGTCGCATCCTGCAGTACCGCCTCCGCAAGGCCGAGCGCCGCAGCATCCGAGTGGCTCAGACGGGACAGGTGGACGGAGAGCTGGTCAGGAGCCTGGAGCACGACATCAAGGTTGGGAGTAAACACCATCTCCTCCTCTTCCTCCTCCTCTTCCTCCCACTGTGTGCGTGACCATGTGGTCTTGTTAAAACTCACTCACCCTTTCTCCGAAACACTCGCTTTTTTGGCTGATTCACTGCTTTTCCAGTCGCTGACATCAAAGTGAACATTTTCTGTTCATCCTTTCTCTCATTTCATTTCACTAAACAGTGATCAGCTTGTTCATACACACTGAAGGACTGTAATCAGTTGACAGCGCCCTGAGTCACGACTGTTTGCTGCACTGTAAAGTGCTCCCTGCTGTTCGCCCAAACCACAAAAATTTCATTAGGTTGAAATGTCTTCATCATGTATCCTGTTGATATTTTTAAACATACCACGGTGTAATTATGTGGTGAGTAGTTCTCCATGAGTAGGAAACATAAAAGCTTAGAAATCTTTATCAGAATCATTGCAGGTCAAACTTTCTGTTGTTATAATGAGACTCTGGCAGCCAGACTCGGTTTCTCTGAAACAACGTATCGCCTGGTGGTGTAGGATTCCCAACAGCCTCTGCTTCATAGGGTGAATTCCTGTCACGAGCATTTCCTTGTAAAGTTTCCCAGCGTTAGCCAAACCAACTGCTGCAGTCACAGAGCAACACTCATGAGTGCAACCAGAGACAAAAGATTTACTTTGTCTGATTGGAGCCATGAATGGATCAGTGAAAGGGCCAATGGGAACAGAGTCAGGGGCCTGAGGGGTCTGAGGACCGCAGAGCCAGACCCTTTATTTTAAAATGACTGGTAATGTTTCTTGTCGGAAAGTCAGCTGAGCAAGTTTAAAGAAAGGCTAAATAAAATGCAAAATGACTGCACAGATACACAAAATGACCACAAACAGTTAAAAAAAAATCATACTGTGACGCAAAAAGAACCTCAGTTATATTAAAATAAAATAATAACCACAAAATGACTACATACAGATTAAACAACCACAACGTGACACAAAACACCACAAAGGGACACACAACAACCATTAACAGTGGCAAGATGACCACAAAGACACACAAAATAATCACCCAGACACAAAATGAACACAAGGCACAAAACATCTACAGACCCATCAAACAACCACAAGAAGATGGAAAATACAAATTAACCACAAAGACAGAGAGAGAGAAAAAAAAACGACCATAAAGAAACAACAAACAACCACAAATGATGACAACTAATAGATGCACAATGACCACAAATTAAACAACCACAAATAAATAAAAACATAGAAACGACCACAAGAAACAAAACAACCACAAACACATAAAACAATGACAATGTGATACAAAACAAATACAAATAATCACAACAAATAGTTGCATAATGGTCACAAACACACACATTGACCACAAAGAGACACAAAACAACACAAACAAGCAAAAGGACGACAACTTAACACAAAAAGGCCAAATAAAAGATGCAAAATACCCACAAAGACACACAAAATGACCACAAACAGGAAAAACAGCCACAACTTGACATAAAGTGACCACAAAGAGACACAAACTGTTTTATTCGTTATTCAGTTTTTTTCATGTCTTTGTCCTGGAGACCATTTGTTCATAATCTACAGCAACAATGACCTGACCTCTTTTCTTCGCTCGCAGGTTGCAAAGAGCGTTTCGTTGCGTTTGTACAACGAGCTGGAGGCGGTGCAGAAGAAGAACTCCCAGTTGGAGTGGGAAAACGAGGCGCTGCGCGAGAAAACACAAGAACTGGAGGTGGCCAAGCAAGTTTTACAAGCTGAGGTGGAGAAAGCCAGAGAGGTGCGACACTAACACACAACATCTTACATTAATTCACATTTATGAATCATTGTATGGAGCTGGAGGCTGAACTGAAACCTTGACAGAAACATAAACCTCCAGGATTCCTCCTCTCCATTACCCGACCACAGCTGCACCCATCCCAACCAGTTGTCCCCCCTGATGTCAGGTGACACATGACCCCGGTGCAGATCAGTGATATGAGTGAAGGGCTCGGCCTGCAGCTGCGCCGGGGTGGGGAGACGCTGCCTGGTATGTTGGAGCCTGAACCCCCCCGAGCACAGCTGATATCCTCAGCTGAGTGACCGGAGAAAAAGGGAAAAGGCAAAGAGAGAGCGAGTGATTACAGAAATAAACGCTCTCTCTCTCTCTCTGCTTCTATTAAGCTGAGCTAAATCTGGATCAGAGTGTATTATGGCATTCATAAAGTTGAGTGTTGGTGCGGTGACACACTGACCTACAGCCACCACTTCACATAACTTCATCAAACTCATGATGCTCCTTCTAGTCCAAGTTTTTTTGTTGTTATTCTCGGTGCCTCCTCGTTTGGTAACGATCTTGTTCTTTGGTGACACGTGTTCGGTTTAATCCAGGATTCAGTGCTTTGGTCCGCAGCTGCTAGTCCCTTTGATCCCAACGAGGAAATCCACTTAGATTACCTAATCTAGGAGCAGAAACCACACACCAGATCGATGTGATGAGGCTCTGTGTAACTGTGTAACACAATATAAACAGGTCACAATGTAAAGACTTAACACAAAACCTGTGCTTTTATTCTGAAATCAAGCTACTGTAAAGAGCGATATCACATTTCAGCTCACACTTTATCTACACAGCCTCTGGTCGCCCACTGACCTTGAAAGGAAAAGACTGTAACCCTTGTGTTTTCCAGCTCTACTGCGACTATAAGACGACTATTATTAACAACACTAGTGTTTAAGACTGAGACAATGACGCCAGTTTGGAGCTCACATTCCTCTCATGCTCAGACTTACAAATAAACACGGTTGTGTAGAGAAGGGAGGTGAGAAAAACTCTGGATCCAGACGCTACATGGACACTTGGTGCATTTTAATAATTACTGAAATAACCACAAAGGCAATATTTTTAAATGATGTATATTTACTTTGAGGAATTTACAAAATTACAAAATAATCACATCACCTACACGCAAGCAGCCATTAGCGTAGCTTAGCATAAAGACCCTATGAACCGTATAAAATCAGAAATTAGCACAAAGGCATAGTGAATATTTAAAACGATATATATTCTCTTGTAAATCTGCAAATTTGATGAAATATCAAATCCAAAATGGTGACACCACCCTAATGCTATGCTAATGATGTTAGCTTATTTTAGCATAAAACCGAAAAAAAGCTAGTTTAACTGTCGAAACATAATAAAACCTATCTGTAGCACTCCAAAATCATATGTTAGATTGTTTGTTTAAAATGTATAAACAATATTTAATTATAATATAAAAACAATAATTTGTGGTCAGTGGGGTCATGTTTCTGGTACGTAGCCTTGTAAAACCACAAACTGATGTTTTAAACAAACGTTTGGCACATTTGAGTCATTTTTGAAATTTGCACCAAGACACACTATATAAAATGATGTATAATCACTTGTAAATTTGTATATTTTGGGAATTATAAATTACAAAATGATGACATCACCTACACGCCGCCATCTGTTAGCTTATATTAGCTTAGCTTAGCATAAAGACTGGAAACTGGGGGCTGGATAGCCTAGCTCTGTCAAAACATAACAAAATTCACCTGTACTCTTTAATATCAGGTCATAGCTTGTTTGTTTAATGGAAAACAATAATTTGTGGTCAGTGAAGTCACTGTTTCTGGTGTGTAGCCTTGTAAAACCATAATCATTTAAACATTCAAACAAACATGTAACTTTAGATGTTCTGTCCGCATGCTAAGCTAAGCTAACGGCTACCGGCTGGAGCATCGTATTTTACAGGTATGAGAGTGGTGTCTATTTTGTCTTTTAACTCTCAGTTATAAACATCAAACGAGACTCTAGCGAGGTTTTTAAACACCCACTGTTATTCACATTACAGTTTTAAAAACAAACTGAGATGTTTTAAATCCATTTTTCAGAGCACTTTGAGGAAGAAAAGCATCCGATCATCAGCATCAAAGGCCGAGAAGAGACTCTGTCAACAGATTGAGGTTTGAATATTTGTGTTTGGGAAATGTTAATGTTTCATTATTCTTGATTATGATTGTGATTATTGTTGTCAATGTCGTTTCATTTGCCAAAAGGACGACAGCGCTGATCTCAAGTGCCAACTCCACTTTGCCAAGGAGGAATTAGCTCTCATGTGCAAGAAGCTCACCAAATTGGTATCAGAGAGCGAGAGCATGCGCGAGGAGCTCGCCAAATACCGCTCAGCCTACGGCGACACGGACGCCATCCAATCACCTGAAGGCAAACACAACTCCGCCCACGCCAGGGAGGCAGAGGTCAAAGTTCACTTGAAGCTGGTGGAAGAGGAGGCCACGCTCCTCAGCCGCCGCATCGTCGAACTGGAGGTGGAGAACCGTGGACTGAGAGCAGAGATGAGCGACCTGAGGGAGAAAATAGGAGGAGGAGGAGGAGGAGAGGAGGAAGAGGAGAACAGGGATGATTTGGAGGAAAATGCAGCAGCTTCAATGCCAGCGAAGGATGGAGATCGAAAGGAGCAAAGTTACAAGCAGCGTCGGGACGAGGCAATAGGAAAAGGCAAATGCGATGTGGAGACGTCTCTGACGTCACAACCTGAAGGGACGATCACTGCTTGTCGAGAAGGTCCTGTCGGTGGAGAGTGGGATCCTTCAGACGCTCGGGAAGGAGATGACAACAAAAACACAGACAGAGGCGTCAAAGGAATGACGGGAAAAGACTACGAAACCCTTCTAGCTCTTAGAGATCACTCCTGCATTTTGACTTCAGCCATACAGCTTCTGACAACACCAACGAAAAATGGTCACTGCTCATCTCCGTCCTGTGCTTTCACCTCTCTGACAGACGTGGACTTGAAAGGTAAAACACAGAAGATGCTTGTACCAGGACCCTTAAATGAGGCGTTGGAGCTTCTTCAGGCCATGCTGTCGGCTTTCATCGGGAGGATGGAGACGTTTTTACCAGGAGAAGATTTACGTAAAAACTCCTACGGTTCCTCGTTTATCCCTACAGATCGTGACATGGAGCCTCCATGTGAGCAGGAGTGTGTTGAAGACCTTCGTACCGCAAAGGTAAAGGAACGAGCAGCAAGACAAGCACCTCCTCCTCTTCAGATGGACCTGCTCCACAGCTCCAGGGACCCGAAGATGCAACTTTCCCTGCAGATCTTGTGGATCCTCCATCAGTGGTGTCAAGTTAAAGGATCCGACTTGGAGGGAAAAGAGGTAAAGTGAAATATGTCACTTGTAACAAATGATCTACTTGTCACTGTGTGTGATTTTTAGAGCTGATTTTTATTTTATTTTTTTCTGGTTCAGGGTAAAGACAGAACCATGTCTGTGCTGCAAGGGTTGCTGCAGGACCTCGGTGCAGAGCTTCGAGATGAGCGGATTGAATTTAACGGCGAAGCCAAGGGTGCGAAGGCAAAGTCAACCGAGGTGAGGACACAGCGTTTACCCTTCGAGCCGCATCCCGCTGTGTGTCATACAGCAGAAAGTCCTGCCTCTGATCCGTCTCCTTGGCCTTGGTTTGACACACATCGTTAAAAACGCTCATGCCAAAGTATTTAGGCTAATCTCTTGTAGGAGCTGCAGCCAAACAGGACAAACAGGACAAATCTGCTGCATGAAAAAAAACCTCCAACGGGGTCTCTGCAGCATCCAAACACGAGGCTGCGCATGAACTCTTCAAACTTATTCATCCTTAAATCTGATAAGATGAGTCCTCTGCACAGCACGAGTCAAAATCTGCTTCATGTCTTCAATGGTTGTTTGTCCTTATTACTCTATTGATCAGACTGAAATCCCAACTTTCCTCAGATGAACATTTAATCTGATGTTTCGACGTGGACGTGATGTAAAGACGACATCATGTTTTGTGAGCAAACACTTACAAAATGTTCTCATGAAATGTCAGAACATTTTGTAACAAATGTTTTACAGAGTTTAAGAGTGTGAGGGTTAAACTAATAACTAAGGGTTAAACTAATATGTGGCATTTAGTGACACCAAGTGGTGAAGTTACAGATTGCAGCCAATTTATATCTGATATATAAAAACATTAAAGTCTTTCTTAACAACCAGCACAAGAACAGTTCTTAGTTTCACTAAAAAAAAATCCCATTTAACAATTGAAATACCTTTGGCTGCACTTTAATGTGTTTTAGTGTCAAGACAAATATATCAGACAAATTAAAATGTGGCCTGTAATATAGTTATACACCACATGTCTAAATATGGGATAAAAGGTCAAAACTGAAAAACCACCATTTTCTGAGTCGGTTGGTTTGTTGATGATATATCTTCTGACAGATCCAATACTTTGCTTTTTCATTTCATCATTACTGTAAACTTTCATGATCTTGTTGTTTTTCATCCGAGATGAAATCATCATCAGGTTACATATAAAATATTTACAAAAACCCAAGAACTTAATATAACCCTTATGTTTCTTAGATTGATATGTTTCTCCATTTTGCCTGTTTTCACAGACGTAAAAAATATCTCTGTTCAAAATCTAGATGTTTGTATCTCAGGTTGTATTTGTTCTATAAACATCGAACGTAAACTAGAGTTTAAAGCCAACACCTTTAAATGAAGTTGACAGCAGGTCTAGGTATTTTTTTTTTTTTTTTTTTTTTTGATGTGTCGTCTTGAACAGATCATGTGATCTGGTAAATCTACCTCAGGTCTATTGAAGGAAACTGGAGGAAATAACTTGATTAACCAATGATTTTCTATGTATTTTCTCTCATATTTTCTCAGGCTGCCATCAGCTGTGAACGACCCCATGAAGCCGACAGGTCAGTGTTTTCTCCGTCTTGTCCATCTTTGCGTCTCTGAAGTCACGACTCATGACCTTCTCTTTACCTTTTTGCAGAATCTGCAGCTCGAAGGGTAAAAGGCCGCGGCAGCACTCGTCTCCGTGCACCTCCAAGATGAAGAACTGGTGCTATCTGAGCCAGGAGGTGGCCCAGCTGGACCGAGACGACCCCGTTAAGACGTGGGACCATCTAATCATGCCGCTGAGCTTCCCTGATCTCGATTTTGAGCAGATGTCCATGGAGAGAAGCCACACTGCTCCAGAGAAGTCATCCTGTCGTATCTACTACAGCCCGCCATCCGCTCGCAGAGTCCAGCTGGCCCAGTTGAAGCAAAGCCCAGTGGTGGACAGAGACTCTGTCAACACGCCGTCTCCCTGGTGCACGCCGCCGACCTCCTTCTCTCCGCTCTGTCTGTCGTCTGCCAACCTGAGCGATGACATGAAGGAGATGACGGCCAGTTGGAGGCAGGCGGAGAGGAGCGGGAGGTCAGGGGGGCGGTGGGTGGACGTGGCCTGCTCTGGTACCCAGACCCACACAAAACCACAGATGGTGAGCATCGGTCTGCAGACAGACGGGACGAGTCAGGGGTCGGTCGCCGTGAGGAGCAGCCCCTCTCGAGTCCTGAGCTCCTCTTTGGTCTCCGCCCGCTCTCACCACATCTCCACCTCGCTGGACGGAGTCACAGGTCGAACCAGAGCCTCCACTTCGTCGCCTAAACTCTACCGGAGACACTCTGCGTCTGCCGCAACCTCCCTCCCCTCCACTTCCACCTCCTCCAGAGACAGAGCTCCCTGGAGCCTGAGTCACCAAAGCTCCTCCGGCCTCACGTGGACCCGTCAGACGAGTCAGAGACAGAACCACGGCTCTCTGAGCAGCAACAAGACTCAGACCAAATCTGCGGGCGCCAATCGTTACGGTTTGGTCACAGAGTTTCTACGCAGAGTGAGCGGCCGCGCCGACAAACCAACGCCAGCGTCGGGACAGAAGACGAAGAGCGGCGTGAAGAACCTGGAGCGTGTTCCCACCAGACCTCCGACGGCGCCGCTGCACCGGACGGACAGCGTGACGAGGATCGTCAACCAGAGGTTCATGAAGCAGAGAGAAGAGACCGGACGAGTCCAGAGAGACGAGAGGAGCGGAGGTTTGAACAACGGAGTCAGAAACAGCGTCAACATCTCCACAGAGGTGAGAGTTTCAAAGACTGGTATGAAGGTCAAAGGTCACACACAGTAAATACTATTTATATATTTATATATATATCTTATATACTTATTGTAGAAATTTATTAGGGTTTATTTAGGATTGATGTATTTATACTGTTTATATATGATTTAGAAAAGATCACATAAAAGTTTACAATAAATTACATCACATGTCAACACTGGACTCCTCAGGTATCATTAAAACTGATAAAAAAAACATTTAAAAAAATAAAACTAATAAAAAATAAATAAATATAGTAAATAAAATAAAAAAATATACAAAAATCATATCTAATAATAAAAATACAAATAAACACGTGAGTGACGTTTTTCCATTATTTTTAATTAGTTAAAAAAATGATTAACTGAGTAAAAACAAGTGTTAGTCAGAGATAAGGCTTCAACTTTTATTATATTAACACATTTTTATACTAATTTCTCATATTTAAATCTATTTTTATATTTCATTATTCCTTAATCCTCTTTAATCTTTTTAGGGTTTAATTAATATTAATAGTTTTTTTTAGTTTTTCTTGTTCTTTAGTCCTCCCTCTCATTATTTCTTATTTTATTTTTTATTTAAATTAAATTAAAGGCTGCATTAAACTTGCACAGTTAACATTGCAGGATGCAGTTGTATTTCACTGCCGTTTTACTTGTTCAATTAACACGATTAATGAATCTTTGACTGAACTGTTAATTATTATTATTTTTTTTTATTTAATGAATGAAACGTTTTATTTTCAGCTCATTATAATTATAAAAAGATAAGTCTTCATGTTGCTTGTTTCCTTCAAATGTTAATTATCAATTATCTCAGTATTTATTCATGAATTGATCTTCTACAAATTGACTAACTGTTAATTCATCCGTCTTCTTCTGTGTTTCCGTGTGTCAGGAGGGAAACTACGAATGCAGCTCCAGCAGCACGTTGACCTTCTGCTTCTCTCGTCCGTCTCGCTCCGGTCAGAGACAAACGTCAAACCAGAGTAAACTCCAGCGACAGAGATGTTCTCCTCCGGTGAACTCGGCCGCTTCAGACTCCAACTGTGACTGACCGAGCGACCGAATAATCACTGA
Organism: Polydactylus sextarius; assembly: GCA_016801845.1. Taxonomy (NCBI): domain Eukaryota; kingdom Metazoa; phylum Chordata; class Actinopteri; family Polynemidae; genus Polydactylus; species Polydactylus sextarius. The sequence continues at coordinate 7,409,602 of CM028909.1, forward strand.
CACCTCCAGGCAGCTGCTGGGAGCCGGTCGGAGCCACGAGGCAGGAATGTGACCTGTAATCTGTAAATATAATCCCTGCGTTACTGCAGGATGCTTGAACTGTTTGTGTAGAGTAAACTGATAGTTATATTTCTTTTTGGTGCAATCAACTCATCCTCTTTTGACAGATTAATCTTTATTTCTTTGCTGTTGAACAATCATTTATACAAACAGTTTAAATTCTAATCTAAAACTGACTTTTGCACTTCTGTTGTTAATTAATTTTATATTGTCTTTATGGTATTTTGTAGAGAATAATCTCATGTTTTAGCGAATAAAGAGGCTTTAACTCTGAACACACATCACTGCTTGTGTCTGTGTCTTTTTGAGAGCTGCAGGTTTTTATTTAAGCTTCAGGAACTTGTTGAGTCTTCAGCTGCTCTTACGTCACCGCTCAAAAAAAAGAAAAAGTGAGTGTTAAGTAGTTAATGAGATAAGACAAGATTTCCACGCTTGTTCGTAGCATTCGATCTCCCTCTCTCTCTTTAACTCCCGTCCTCCTTTTGTCTCTAATTGTTTTGACTCTTGACTCTCACCGACGTCACGTCGAACAAACCTGGACGTTAAACTTAAACTCACAGTTGGAGACGGGAGCTGAGATTTTTTTCCTGCAGCAGATCAGATCAGCTGCAGCGGTCAAGGACGGAGCGAGTGGTGCAGTCGCACAATCACACGGTGTCACATTTCCTCTCACAACATGTGTCCTTCTTCCTCCTCTACTGTTACACACAACATACATACATATACACACAGATACACACATGACAATGTAGGTTACTCCCCAACGGAGTATCTTCAATTCACTGTAACCCAGTTTCACACCAGAAACTAGAGCAGTGTCGTAAACATCAACACGAAATTGTATCTGACAAAGGTTTAATGAATACAAACAACAATTATAATCATAATGATAATTCAGTTTATTGATAGATGTTAAGAACCAACTGTCCCTTCATGTTGTTAGTTAGTAGTGATTTAATGTGCAACAGTTAAACTTTTACTTACATACTTTTTGTAAGATTATTACAGTCACTATGACACTATGGATCAACAACAATGTTAAACAAAGGCTTCTAGTTCCCCTTCTCACAGTTAAGTTAAGTGTAATTAAAGTGTGTGTGTGTGACGTTTCTTATAGTCTTACTCTTGGTGTTTTACACTGGTTAAAATAAAGAGATTCTGAGCTGCTGAACACATCTAAATACTAAATTTTATAATAAAGAATTAAGAATTAATAGTAATAATAAACATAGTAAGAAATAATTTATATACATACATATATACATATATATATATATATATAAAATGTATTTTCTTTTGGTTTATTATTATTATTATTATTGTTATTATTGTTGTTGTTGTTGTTGCTGTTGTTATACTTTAATGATACTTTAATGATTTAATGAAATATTTTTATTTTTTCCTATTATTTTTCAATTTTCTTTTCTTTTGGTTTTTTATTATTATTATTATTATTATTATTATACTTTAACGATACTTTAATGATTTAATGAAATATTTTTATTATTTCCTATTATTTTTAAATTTTCTTTTCTTTTGGTTTTATTATTATTAGTAGTAGTATTATACTTTAATGATACTTTAACGGTTTAATGAAATATTTTTATTATTTCTGGTTTATTATTATTATTCAGTGTAGTTATTATCGCTCAGTTGCAGTACCGGCTCTGACCTGAAGTGGCGCTGCAGTTTCAGCGCTGTTCTCTGCCTCAGTCTTGTTTCCTCTTTAATCTGATTTGTTGACGCCACATTTTTTTTTTTTTTTTAATTAAAACTAGTCCCGGAAGTCGCTGTGTTCACATGAAGAACCAGCGGTGAAAACCTGTGATTCAACACAAACCAGATGAGATGGAGTCTGTTTTCTGTCGGTTTGACTCTTATGACTTCGATGCGGATCCGAGGTTTCAGGACGGACTGAAAGTTTTACACGAGTCGAACAGAAGCGAAACAAAACTACAGGACATGAAGCTTTTCTTCTACAACAGGTGAGATGATGACATCTCTGTTTGTCTCTTCAACTGTCAGTAAATCCTGTTAAATAACCTTAATGTTTTTAAGATAAACCATCTTAACAACAAAAGATGGGAAACGTCACGTGTAATGTGAATTATACTGGTTTATTTATTTGTTACTTATGAGCATTAATATCTTGTGTTTATCACCTGTAAACATTTCAATTAAAATCTGATTTTATGGATTTTCAGAGCCTTGAAGAGATGTAAATATTCAGAGTTTAACCAGGAAAAAGAAGGAAAAACTGATGGAAAAATAAACATTAAACAAGTTAAACCTCAGTTAACTGTCCTCACTTCTGAAACTGTGTAAATATGACTGTTTTTGCTTTAATTAAATTAGTTATGTTCAACAATAAAAAGGGGAATTGGTGAAAACTAAAAGTAACCTGTTACTCTTCTGTATTTCTTGAAAAAGCTGAGTTTTAATTATTATCTGTTATGAGATGTCACATAATAAACATACAGTAATAGATTATATATGATATTTAACTTCACAACAGTAAACAAAGTGAATAAAATAGTTTAAATGGCTCCAACTTCACCAGCTTCATTTTTATTTTACTCTTAATAATGTAGGACTTTATACAAATAAATAAATTCAGTGTTTTAATTATTATTTAGCTAATTAAACTGTGTCTTTTTGTGATTATTTCTGGTTTCTCGTTCAGGTTGCATTATTAAATTGTGACTTTATTTTCATTCTTCAGTATAAAACAAACAGAAAGTCGTTCTTCTTCTCCGTGTCCAGGTTTGTTGAACCCATCGACACAACGAGCTACAGACAGTGGAGCTCCTCTTCTCCTCGTTTGACGCCGTCGAACCATCTGGACCAGGAGACGCCTTCAGACTCTGATGTCAGTAAAAACCAGGTCGCTGCTGAAACGCCTGCGGACTCTGAGGTAACGCAGCTTTCCTTTGCGGAGGTGATGCGACTGATTCAGGAGGGAAAAGAAATACCAGGAGCAATAAAACTGGACGTAAAACCGAGCAACCAGAGTCCCACTCCTTCTCAGATGGAGCGGAAACCAAAACCATGGGAAGTAGCATCGTCCTGCAAGTGACTTTTACGTCTTCAGATAACAGTGTATATATAAAAAATCATGTTTAATAGATTAAATTATGAATAATTCAAATTAAAACATGTTGCTAAGGGTTTAATATTTAACACACAACAGTGATAAACTCAGAGTGGACATGGATTCATTTGAGCAAAAACTAAATCAACAAGTTATTTATTTTTTTAGTTTATTAATCGTTAATAATAATCAGTTTCCTCTGATGAGACAAAGCCTCCTGGACCTTTATAGTCCCCGACCCTCCTCACACAGACACTAAACAACCACAAATATCTTGTTATCATCAGTATCATGATACTGATTCATTTGCCTTTTTCTCTTACTCAGTCTCATCCAGTTCTTGAAAACTGTTTATTCTTCATCTTCATTATTTTTAATCTGTGTTAATTCATGTTTTTATTGATCTTTGAGCCTTTGTTGCATCTCTTCTTATCAAATCTCCGTAGTCCTTTAGATCGTACAACGTTTTAAATGTTGTTGAATTGAGGTTTTAACTCAAGATCAACCATCAGTATTAAAAAGACTTGAACCACAACAGCGTTCACACCGTGTTGATTATTCTGATTTAAATAAAATAAAGTCTCTTTTGTCCCAAACATCTGTAGATGTTTCACGGTTTCATCCCAACTGATTCACCTCAGTGGAGTTGTACAGTGTTGACCTCTGGTGGTGAAATCCAGCTGCTTTCAGTTGTCAAACGTTTCAACATAATTTGATTTTTAAAAATCAGGAACGACCAGATGTGGAACTGATGTTGGAGTGAACGACATGTAAACAATGATTTAAGAAAAAAAGAGGAAAAGTGCGTTTAATCAGTCATCGTTGGTAAGAAACAAAACATTTAAAATGACATTATTTTTATGTTTTTTAATTTTTTTTTGACAAAATGAATCAAGACAAAGAGGAATCAAAGAAAAGACAAAAAGAACCAGAGTCCAGGCAGCAATTTAATTCTATTTATTTTGTCCTGACTTGTTGATGTTGTTTTCACCAATGAAATGAAACAGTTAATGACACAAATATTTCTTCATGTTGGTTCAATCATCAAAATAATAATAATAATAATAAAAACCTAAAATAAAAGTCTGTTACTTTGTTGGTAAAAGAGGTAAAAAGTTTAAAAAAGGGAAAACACCCAAAGCCAAACAAGTTCACGCAGGGTTTGCACCGTTGGCGTAGCACCGTTAAAAAAACATAAATGAGGTAAACGTGTCTGAGAGATCAGGTCTTATGGAGTCTGTCCAGGCTGTGTAGACAGATACAGTACGAACAGTTTATAAAATAAACCACAGGTTCACTAACAGTCAGTTACAGCTACGGCGGCACCACCATGTCAGAAATAAACCATATGAGATAAAATCCTAACACCAGAGCACCAGATGTACGAGAACATTATCAAATATCACAGGGATCAAATGTGCAAAACTACGGTTATTTAATGTCCAAACTACATTGTTAAACGGACACAGATGAAATACTGATAACAGTCACAGTTTGGTTTCGATGAGAAACCGCTTGATATTTTTTGGTTTTTGTATAAATAACAGTCGTTTAAAAAACAGATAAAATGTCGACAGGAACAGATGAAGAAGAAAAAAAAAAAACCTAATTGAGGTCGTTTTGGACGAAGTGATTGTTGCACCACAGATAAAAAGTTTTTTTTTTTTTAAATTTGATTAAAAAAAAAAAAAACTTTGATTCACAGACATGAAGTTAATGATGAACATGAGATAAAATAATCAGACTGTAACTGCAGGTGTTGAGGTAGAGACGTGAGGCCTGTATCAGAAAGGTGCGTTAACTGGTTTCAACACTGATGAGACTATTTGATCGAGTAATCGGTGATCAATACATTTACTATGTGTATATATTAATATGATTAGATAATTATAATTAGAATAAGAAGCCGTAAAAACGTTAATATTTAATATAAGTGCAGGATGTTCAGCAGTTGTGTGTGTGTGTTACCTGATAACTCACTCAACAGTTTAAATTGGGGAAACCAAAACAAGGAGCTAAAAGACGATAAAACGCTCCGAGCAAATCCAGTTATTGATTCTCGTTTCATTGATTGATCACAGTAAAAATATTGATCAGAGCCACTTACAAAGGGTAAAATGTTAAAATGTTAATTACAAACTTGTAACTTTAGTATTTGTTAAAAATGATCATGTTTTGCATAGTGATTCATCAGCTATTTAACTCATCGTTTCATTATTATAAATGTGTGACCAGTGAATGTGTTTAACCTCGTGTCTGTCGCATGTCGATGATGATTTATCTTGATTTTAAAAACGTGAATCAGCTTCATGATTCTTGAAAACCTGAGTTAAACCCAAAGACGTGCGGCTGAACTGTTTGATCTAACGTGGTGATACAGGCCTGTGTTCAGAGAAACCTGGAAAACAAAACAAAACAAAACAAAACAAAAACAAAAACGAAAAGAAAGAAAAAAAGAACCAAAAAGTGTCCGTGCCGGCTGGAGACAGTGGAGGTTGGATGAGTGACAACTCTGAGGATTAAAGGAGCCCTTTGAGTGACACGTTTTTAAAAGTCAAAATAGTAAATACTAAATTAAATCTCTGTAATAAGAAAAAAAAAGCCTGGAGAGTTTGAACTATCTAGTAATGATGGGCAGGATAAGGCAGTAGGTTTACCGCTGCTGCTCCGACGTGAAGATCCACGTCAGACTTGTTATTCACATTCAAAATAATCCTTCAGAGGAGCGAAGAGGTGGCGGATGACGGGGACGCTCCAGGAGCGACCGAGGACTCTCTGCCTCTGCATCCGCCCCATGTTGTTCACGTCTGTGTAGTGTTTGGGGAAACCAAAGATCCTAAGAGGAAAAAGTAAATAAATAAATAATGAATAATTAAATAATAAAGCTGTGACACAAACAACATGTTAAATTCAGGAAAACGTACTGCTCCATCTCCGTGCACCACAGATAGTCCTCCTTTCCGTTCATGGTGACGGGCAGCGGCCCCATCTTCCCCTGTCTGATGGAGTTGGACTTTGTTGTGATGGTGCGGACTTTGTCAAACTGCAGGAAGAGACGGGGATCGACGATTGTTACAATCGACTGAGTGAGATGCCTTTTGACACGTCATCTGTCACACGTACAACACAATAACTACATCTACCTTTGCTGTGCGTCCGACTTCCAAACAATCCTGTAGAGCCACTTTGTCGTCTAAAGATGTAGCAAGAGGTCTGAAGAGAAACACACAGACACGTGAACTGAACGCTTTTCATTAAGTTTTCCAGTTCAATTTAATTCAAAGAAAGAAATGTGCCTGTTATCACCTGTATTCATACAAAGGATCCGAAATCGATTTAAAAAAAAAAAAAAAATCTTTGATCTATCTTTAAATGTTGCCATGTCTTTTATTTGTTCTAGTTCAGTCGTCTCTCATGTGGATCGATCTTGTCGTTGCACGTAGTCTTATAAGATCTGCACAACAAGATCTGTTCACATGAGAGACGGTGAACAAAAACATCAAAGCTGCTGAACGCTCCTAAAGGCAGATGTCTGGTAGTGTTTGGATTTTAACAAACAAAACAAACACAAACACAAACAAACAAAGTCATATGTAAAAACTAGAGGTAAAATATCAAATTCAACCAAACCAAACTGTATAAATGTCTATAAATTTAATTGAATCTGAACCCTGTTGTATCAGAACTGAACTGATTCAGTCTCTACGTACCTGTTCATGCCGGGGAGGTTTCCCCAAAAGTATCTCGCTCTATGAGCAGGACTGACTTTCACCGCGTCGATGAGAATCGGGTTACACTGTTAAAAAAAAAAAAAAGTCAGTGCAGATCAGTAAAACTTGTCACAACCTGTTCTCTTCACAGTTTAATTTGATAAATAATTAAATGTAATCACCTCGAGGAATCTGCAGATGTCCGCTTTATCGTGCGCGCTCATGAAAACCACGTTCTCAAACAACCAGAAGAACGGACGGTCGTCTCCTTCCTTCGGCTTCAACATGGTCAGAATTCGGTAGAACTCGAAGAAGAGCCGCCCGGTGCCCTCTGAACGACCAACACGAAGAGATGAGACACGGGGTTATTAAACACGAAGTGACGCTGCGACCTACGGTGACCTGATTGTGTCAGCATTTACCAAACAATCCTTTTCGAAGCGGGTTGACCATGGACAGGTCGTTACACGGACTTCCTCCGATCAGAAGATCAAACGGGCCCCATTCAGCGAGCTGCAACGAGTTAAACCGTTAAAGAAACCGTCAGTCTAGTTCTCAATGAACAACACGAGTAGTTTTGCTGCAGCGTCCTCACGTGTTTCCTCGTGATGGTTCGAACGTCGTTGACGTATTCGATCTTCCCCTCGTGTTTGATCATCCCCACGGCGATCGAATCCTCACAGATCTCTGAAGCGATGTAGCGCTCGATCTTGAAGCCCAGATCTCTGAGGACCAGGTATCCTGTGGTGACGACACAGCGGTTTAAAACTAGCTCCTTTTCAGTCGTGTGTTTTTACGAACAAAACAAGCGCACGTGAACCGACCTGTTGCGATGCCGTCGAAAAGAGAGAGAACCTTGATTGGTCTGCGTTTATCAGCAGGGATGGAGGGATAAACTCTGTGGGGCTCCTGTCACAAAGACAGTAAATAAACAACAAGTTTGTTATTTAAACATAAACAGTAATCAACACGTTACAGCAGGAGACTGGTTTTGTTTTTAAATAGGTAAGATTATTTAGCTTCACACTGAGTTGATTCTTCATGATTTTACATTGTGAATATATGATACATCTGAACTTACAGGGTTTAATGAACCATTAGATGTGAGAGAGCTGGATGAGTGACTTAACTGTTACATTTGGGTCAACAGACAATTAAACAGCATCTTTTTGTCATTTGCCAACAGACAAACACCCGATATTCTCTGGTTTCAGCTCCTCCTGTGTGAGGATTTGTTTCTTTTCTGTTTTATATCTTTGTACATTAATGTTTTTGAGGCTCTGGATTGTTAGTTTGATAAAACTAGAAGTATGTTGGCTGTTTTCTGACAGATTTGATATTATAAAAATACTGAACATATTAATAAACCTGCTAACTTTTGTTATAGAAGAAGAAAATTAGTGGAAACTAATTTTTCTTCTTTTATTATTATTATACATTTGTTAATTTAACATCATCTCACCTTGACAAACATCTGATCGAGATGCAGCTGGACTCTGGAAATTAATGTTGATTTATTTCTTGGATTAACATTTTATTAGTGACTAACTGTCTTCAGCTGTGACGAGGTTTCTGATCTTTTACAGGTTTTGACTCCATGTAGGATCCATGTTTATTGAAACTAATTTAGAAGTTATAGGTTCAGATATTGTTTTTTTTTTTTTTTAATGTGTGAACTAGTGCTGTAAACCAGGCTGTGTGTGTGTACCTGGTTTTTCCTACATTGTGGTGACTTAAACCTGTTTACACACTCACATTATGGGGACCATGTCTGTCTGACACGACTTAAGGTTTGGTTCAGGTTTGGATAAAAATTAGACAAGTGGAACCAACAAATGGGATCTCTAGGGTTTCCAGGAAAGTCTCCAGGAAATGAATCGAATTCAATGAAATGTCCCCACAAGGCATGAACGTGTGTGTGCGTGATACGTACAAACTCCATGGCGCTGTTGTTGACAAAGAAGTTTTGAACTTTAACGCTCCAGTCTGGTCTGAGTTTGAGGTTTCCTTTACACTGCGACGGTTCACACATGTAGCAGCTCCACGGGTCGACTTCTTTCAATTTGTCGAAGGTTCCCGGACCCACCAGGATCTCCAGACAGTCTTTACAGAAACATCTGGGAGAGACGCAGAACATCCGAGAACATACGTGAGAATTAGAAAACGATAAATGTACAAACACACAAAATAAAACTTTTGCGTGAGGTAATAGGCAGCGATTTTGAGTCATTTGCAAGTTGAAATTCAGGACTAAGATGTGAGGCAAAGATACTACATGAGGTGAAAGAGGCTGAGTTGTAGTTTGCCCTGTTGCTTGTTGTCACAGAGTCAGCAGATGAAATAAAAGCAGCAGACAATGACACAACTCTAATGCAGTTAATCTGTGTCAATAAAACTGTGCCCTGCTTCTATAAATCGTCCATAAATTCACTATAAGATCATGTAAAAATGTTTCTTCTGCTCCAGAACTTGTCTGTGAATGATCATATTTTTATACTCGTCTCAAAATAATCCGGTGTTAACGATCTGTAATTACACGAGTTACTTTACAAACAACTGCTAGCATCTAATTAAACGTGGTGATAATTTGCCATTTGTCAATGAATATAGTGCAAAAAACAACAACAACAAAAGGAGGCTTAATTTGATAACTAATTAAATTCACAAAAGCGTTAACTTCTAATTTTTCTCTTGCAAAAATAGAAGCTCATGGAAGGAGAAACTTATAAAGAGTAAATTTACAACAACAGTGACTTTTTTTTTGTACCTGCAGCAGCTGGTGTTTCCACATAAAATGACCTCTAGGCCGGCGCAGCACACGGTGCAGTACGACTGGTATCCGTCCTCGTCGTAGCGATACAGCGTCTCTGTAAAGTTGTCCTGTGAACAGCGACAGTGTCGTTTCGCAGCGTTTGGGAAGTTAATGGCGGCCGTGTTTTAGATGGAGGTGAGACATTTACAAACCGGACTGAAAGATGGATAAATTCTTACCTTGCATTTTGAACAAAGACCACCTTCAAACAACGGATGCGGCACCTCGATGTCAGAGGATCCACAGGACAAACAATAACCTGAAATAACGAACCGTTTACTTAGAATTAATTATGTTTATATCAAATATTTTAAATCACAAAACTTCGTCCATTCAGACAAAACTCACCCTCGATGTCTCTTCCTTTCTTTCTGACGTTTTCTACTATTAATTCTGTGAAGTAAAATGTTCAAACAAATCAAAAATAGGAAACAATATGAATCCACTAGATTCCCAAAATGTTTGCTCTCATGAGATTCAACAATTTTATTACAGAGTTGATACCGACCTCTGTTATACGTGATGACTTGAGCATTTGCCTTATTTTTAAAAACATATTTCCTCTTTGCGGGCGGTTGGTAGTCGGACATGACGGAGTCTGAAGAATCTCCCTGTAGAAGAGAATCTGAAGACCAGAAATAAAGAGAATAAAAACAAGAGAAAATAAGAATTAAAAGTATTGTGTTTTAGATTTAAAGTGTTTTTTTTTTTTGATTGGATTTATTAATACGAACATACCAGGAGGTAAAAATCCCTCCGGTCCTGTCGGTAGAAACCCTTCGAACGCCCAGTCCACCATCAGCTGCAGCTCTTTTTCTTTCTTTCCTTCAGCAGCAGAGAAAGATTTCCCACATCGCTCACCTGCCAACTACACATCACAGGGGTGATCAAACATTTCCTTCAACAACCTGCTTGACATCACGATACACGAAGCATCTTTGACGTTTGGTCCGAGTCAGTAAACCTTCTGACTTCGTTCACATTTCTACTTTATTCATTTGTTTCAAAGTCTGTTTAGTCTTGTGTGATGAAGCTGAAACATAAGAGATAAATAATGATATAAGAACTAACGAATCGTATTTGAGATGATAATGAAAAATATCCGGGTTTATTATTAAATATATAAAATCCCACCACAACCACATTCATGTGGAAAATAGGAGGAATTATCGCTCTGATTGATGATGTGGGTGTTGATGAGAATTGATTTCATCCTTTATGATCTGAGTTAGAAGCAGCAAACATTTAAATTGCAGGGAAAGAAAAAAGATGCGTAGGAAGAAAAACTTCAGCGTCCTAAAGAACAGATCGAGATACAAACTGCTTTGATTTTGTGACCGTTTTGTCTCGTACCTCTATAATTTGGTAGATGGCTTCTTTGTAGACGGGCAAACTGGCAAAGGAGTTTTTGCAGAAGCACTTGGTGAAGGCACTGAACGCCAGGAGACTGTCTGTGTAGATCTGAAACAGACACATGACGATGATGTTAAACGTCTGATTTAACGAACGTGAAGTGTTTCAGCAGCTCGGACACGTGTGACATGTTTCTAACCTCTGAGAACATCCCGTCTCCGAACCACTCCACCCTCCTCATGCCCAGAGGAGCTGGTTTAGTTTTAGTTTTCCAAGGCATCACCATCCCAGGCCACCAGGAAAACCCCCTCACTTTGCCCCAAACCAGCTCTCCTGTCAGAAAGCCTTTCCCATCCTGCAGACGACAAAACAAGAAAAAAGACATTTATCAAAACTTGACGATGACGAGCAGTAACAAGAGATGTGTCCTTTGTTTTTTTTTTTTTTTTTTTACCTGGTACACTTGTTTCCGTCGTCCTCTTGGTGTGGATTTACTACGTGGCGACGACTCTTCTGACTGAATTAATTAAACCACATTAAGAACAGATGATAAACTCTAACAGTGTTTGATGTAAACATACTTTTAAATTTAACATCGTTCATTATCGTTTTGATTGTTTTTGATGTCTAGAACCAGATGACGTGTAGATGTGAATTTGTTAAAAACAAAAAGAAATAGAGCCCTTCATTGTTAAGATGTTAATGTTCGCTTTGTTCATTGGAAAAATCCAACGACAGACCCTTTTTTTTTTTTATTAAATGTAAAATATTTGCTGAGGAGAAGTGAGGAGAGTTCACCAGCCTGAACTTTCTTTCTAATCCAACTTGGCTCCAGATGAACAAAGCGAATGATTAATCTGAGATGAAGGAGTGTTACGGGGTTGCACTGAATTTTTAATCCCTTCAATTGTTTTTTTTTTTTTTTTTTTTGAAAAGAAAACTCATAATTTTCCACCCACAGATATCAGATGAATGGCTGAATGATTCAGTAGCTTATTTTCTGCAGATTAATCACAAAAGATCAGTTACCAAACCTTTTGTTTAGTAATTTAACTAAGTAAATATTGTATATTAAGCTAAAACTAAATAGATACAACAGTTTTTGTGCAGGATGCGCACATGTTGTATCTTAAACCATTAATTTAGTTTTTCTAGCTGTATTTCAGAGGTCAGAGAGGCTTGTCGTACTCCGGTAGTATACTTGAGTATACCTACCACCTCCTCTTGGGACTCCAGACCCTTTTTGCTGTCCTTATCAAGATCTACGGGTTCGGACCAGGTGCTAGCACCAGCCTGAAACACTGTACGGGCCTGTGGCTTCTGGCGCAAGCTGCTCTCCCAGCCATAACTTCCCCTACTGGTCCCCTGAGAGACAACACACTCTCATTACACACTCTCAAACAGGCAAACTGCACCTCATTGTACCAGCGATTATGTCGGCCGTAAAGATGACAGGAATGAATAAAGGAGAACAAAAGACTGTTAGTAGATGAGAAGGACTGAAGAGTGGAGGGTTTTAGATGAAGCCAAATGCGATGCAGCAAATATGTTTCTGTGTTGCTCTGGTTTTGTCTCTGACAAATGCGACATTTAAACCAAGTTGCTTCTTTTCTACATCAAGAACTGTTACCTCTCTCCAAATGACTCCGTTCTCTCCAGGTATACCATCATATTTGTTCTTTAAGTCTGTGAAAGGAAACGGAAAATACAGTTTTAGTGTAAAGATCAGAGGAGTGATAAATGCATTTTCACAATATAACTCTGAAAAATGAGCCATTTCTTAGCTATAAAGCTACAGTAAGGTTTAATCTTAATTTATTAAAACTGTGCATCAGCGCTGTTACACTTCAATGATATAAATTATGCAAATAGAAAGTTAAAATAGTTTCTCTTACCATTTATCTTTGTAAGGCGAACTTCACACATCTTCAGTCTCAGGTTATGGCCATTGATTTCTATAAAAGTATAAATATAAAAACATAAAATATCATCTCATTAACAAAAAAATCATAAGAATCATTGTCATCATCTCACGAAAGGCTCTTTATTTCAGTTTATTGAATTAAGTTAGCTGCTGATTTGATGGACTTGTCTCTTCATACCTTTGGTGTTAGCTGTGAGGACTTTGTTGCTGCTGTTGTCGTTGACAACGCTCTCAGACATGGCGTCACACTGGCTCTCGTTCATTTCTTCACTTTGTGCAGTGTCTCTGCTTCCTAAGGCCTGAGACAGGAAGTAAAGCATGTACACAGAAAATGAATGAACCATGAAAAAACTTAACATGACCACAGAGAGGAGGTGATGATTCTACGGCTGCAACAATTAATCGATTATTAAATTGGTTGCTAAATATATTAATAGTAGTTATAAATAAGTTTCTTAATCTGGGAGAAAAACTCCAACCAATGCTGCAGTAGCTGCTAACAAATCAGCTAAAACAAGAGTAGAACTAGAAGAAGAAGAGAACCAGTGACGAGCCTTGTTTAGTTCACGTGACCACCAAAGATCGTAATAGCAGAGGAGGCTAACGTTAGCGCTAATGGAGAAAAGCGCATGACCGAAGATATTTCTTAACGTTCATTTAGTTTTTAAATTGGTCCGAAATTGTTTTTGTCCATCAAGATGGACACAAATCTGCCGGAAAACAGTTGTGTGTACATAAGATTTGATGATTATGACGTCGACATGCTGGTATCATGTAACTTAGTGGAGTTTTCATTCATAAAAGTTGAGAAATAAATAAACGTTAGTGTCATGGCTGCATCACCTAATGTCCCTTCATATAATAACATGTTGTCTTGTATTTTAGATCAGTTATTAACTTGATAAAGGCGTCATATGTTTCTAAATGTGACTCAAACTAAACTCTGTTAAACATCTGATACTAAATGATTGAGTTTTTTTCCCCTTTTTATCCAATTATATTCAATTAACTGAAAAAAAAACAGTTGACAGATGAATCTATTATTAAAATAATACAGTTGTTGATTAGTTACAGTTGTTTAGTTGATTCAGCTCCTACAGTGTTTACGTACCTGAGTAAAAACTTGGTGAGCATCGAGCGGTGGACAGGGGAGACACAACAGGGTCAGAACAAGCTTTCTGAAGACTGTTGTCTTGGTGTCTCTCAGTACGTTGGCCCAGTGTTTCTCCAGTGAAACCTCTGCTGACTGATCCTTTACTGCCTCTTCATCCTCTCCCTCCTCAGCCAGCTGATATTCAACAAATTCATTCTTGAGCTGGTTCACTTCCTCTGGGGAGCTGCAGATACCCAGTTTGGTACCAAGCTCTTCTACTGCTTTCCCTGTTACTTCGAGTCTGCTCTGGGGGTTCAGCAGCTGAGATATGCTCCTTAAAAACCCGTCTGTCAGAGGCAGCTCCTCTGCAATGCAACCGGTGAGTGCACTGTAGAAAGACAACGCCTCCTTTTTTAACTCGGGCAGGGCGTCTGCAGCTTCTGACTTGCTGAGGAAGTCTTCCACTGTTTTCCCACCCAGATTGAGTTCAGGGCTCGTCAGGTGGAATTTATTGTTGTTGAGGATTTGAGCATCTCGCTCCTTGAGGAAGCGAGCGGCAGCTTGAGGATGAAGGAAGTAGGAGGTGTAGGTGCTCAGCAGGTTACTTGCTTCTTTTAGGATGAGCAGCAGATCAGCTCGGGGAACCCCCTCTGGTTTTTGCAGAAGCATATGAAATCCTTGCAGTGGCTTCAAGGCTTGCTCCAAGAACATAAACGTCGCTCTGACTTTGGGATCCTGCAGCTGGGAGCAGATTAATGTGGCGTTGTCATCATCCTTACCGCACGAGTTGAAGTATGTTATAAGATCTGTCCATGTTTCTGAAATCTTTGTGACAAACAGGCAAAGGTTAAAGCAGCTGGTGTTGATATAAAAAGAACCGTCCGTGGTGATATCTGAGCCAAATAGAGCCTTGAGGTTGTCGTCCTTTGTAGAGCTGGAGGAGTAGTGAGCATGGATGTCTGCCATCAGCTCTTGAGCCTGATTGGAGAGCTGCTTAACCCCAGCATGGCAAGCAGCATCAGCCAAGCTGTACAACCCTCCTAAGACTATTATGTTGGGGTTGAGTTCCCTGAGCTGTGAACAAATCTGTTCTGAGGCTGAATCGTTCCCATCGAGATAAACAGCCACCAGGTTTTTTGTGGGTAACCCAAATTTCTTAAAGGTTTCCTCCAGAGCTGCAGCTGTTTGATCACCTGCACCATCCACAGACTGAAGAGCATCTAGGAACCGGATGCTGTGTCTGCCGCTGTCAGCATCAAAAAATCCAACAAGGACCACAGAGACGGCGTCGTCCTTTCCCACTGTTACCCCTCCATAAATGTATACACAGTAAGGAGTGTGCTGGCAAATGGACGTGACATCTTTGGGGTATCGCTTCCCCAGCTTGCCGCGTGCAAAATGTCTGGATACCTGTTCACTTTTAGCAGAGCCGTTGTAACAGTGATTGTGAATAAATCGGACAGCTGCATCGCTGCACGGCAGCAGTTCAGAGCTTTGCCTTTGCAGATCAACAATGTTGGAAATTTTAGTTCTTTTCTGGTGTTGGTTTGTTTCGGCATGTCGCCTAAGTTCAAAGATCCCTTTATGATATGTGTTCAGGTTTCTTTCACATATGCTGCAGTAGCTGTATTGCTCTCCAAGAGTGCTGCGTTCGGCCCAATGAAAAACTTCCTTCCAGTTGCTACTGTAAGCGCATTTTTTAACCCCTTCATTCATATTCTCCTCCGTGTCGGATTCTAATTTAGAGCTACCTGATGAAGCAAGAGAAACCTTAATTACTACTGTGAAGACTGAAATACAGCTTTGCTTTATTTTTTATATTTTTAAAGTTGTACTTACATGTATGCACAATCGGTCTGATACTCTGGTTATCCCGAGCTTTCACAGGATCGTATTCGTCAGTTGTCACATTTGCCTTGTGGAAAGCTTTGAACCACTTCATGATCTCAAAGGTGCTTTTAAAATCTCCTTTGATGAGCTCCTCAACTGGAAGCTCCTGAATCACACAGACAGACAAAGAAGACGCTGCGTGATTTAGAAATCAAAATAACATCCATAGAGAATAACAGAACTACACTTGAATACACATCATTATCCTTCATCTGAAGTAAATTTCCTTAACTGCTCTTAACTGCCCCATTGATACACTGATAACTATAAAACCTTTGAAAAGTGGAACATACTTGACCAAGAACATGCAAAAACATCAGCAGACCCTTGTAAATAAGATTTTTTTTCTTCTTGGGTGGATTTTTGGAAACTTTCTCTTTCTTGTTTCATGAAGATCATAGGAACAGTAATGCTTGGTAGCGCATACCTTGGTGATACCGATCTTGTTGAAAGCCTCTTGGAGGAGACTGAAGTTGTGTTTACAGTCATCCTCGTCTTTTGCATTAAACTTCACCTTTGTCAAGTCGACTGAGCCAGGAATGGCCCAGTCCATGAGCTGGCACTGGCACGCACCTGAAGGATCATACACCGATTATTACAATTCAGAAGATGACACGAGGATGTAATTCAATAGCAGTGAGACTACTGCACTGAGCTGAGCTCACGGTTTCTTCTTGCACTATTCCTTCCTGCAATATTTAAAGTCAAAGACTAAAACCACCATTGATGAAGTTCTGCCTTTCGAAAGCTGTTAACGGTAAAATAAAGCTGATATGTGAATCTATGAACAGACACGTAGGAGTAAAACTAAACCCCAAAGACTTTCAGTTACACGTCACTAAAGTTATACACTGCTGTGCAGCCAAAACTAAAACCAGAGTTATTAGTGGTTTAGCGTTAAAAACTGGGTTAGATCCAGTCATAGTGAAGAATCACCTGAACCCATCTCCCGCACATCTCTGAACTTCGTCTTCAGCAGGTTGTTGATGCATGTCACCAAATAAAAGCGGCTGGTTTTATCCTGGATCTGCTCTGGAGTCACAACCACTGTTGTTGACATCTTGCAGCTCTCTGGAAAAAAAAAAGAAAACAACATGAACAATTACACAGTGTGAAATACGATTTCTTTCTCCAGTAATTTGTGCACTTTGTTTGGTGGCAGCATCTCAGAATATAGAGAGAGTCGCAAATTAATAGAGACCCTATTATTTTGATCCCCAGCTTGTCCTGTCCATGTCTAAGTCACCTTGGGGCAAAACACTGAAAGCCTAATTTGCACCAGATGGTTAGGCCACCACCTTGCAATGTAACTCGCTTGTAGCTCAGTGATGTAAGAGACAGAAATTAGCTTAATCACTTTATTAATACAATGCTTCCCTTTAAAGCTAGCATTCCTATTTGTAATATTATATTTATATTTAACACAGCTTAGTTTGACCAACACCTGATGTGTTTTGGAACAATATCACTACTATCTCTGTGTATTTTTCCAGCTGAATTACTCATAAATTACTGACGGCTATTACATAAACACATCAACACTTTTACATCGTTGCTCATATTGAAAACAAAGCTGTTAATGTTTCTCAGACCCCCCCTGGGTTGCATCATAATCATCACATGTAAGAGACAAACACAAATATTATCATATTATTAAATAGTGGAGTATTGTGGATTAATAATGGCTCTATATAAAATTAATTTGGTCACACTTTCTGATTTTCCGAGTTCACAAACTGTAATCATGGCTCTATTACCAGTGAACAAATCATTTAGGAATCAAGATTCAAGGATTTATTTGCTACATGCTTTGCACGGGAAAGCATTAAAAGTAAAATAATAATAGCAGCACTAAAAAGTCACAGTCAAAATGGGCTACAAGTAAAAACATAATGTAAGAGAAAAGTGGAGTAAAAGTGAAACATCTAGACTCGATATGAAGTAATCTGAAAACAATAATAATCATAATAGTACATGGTGTTATCCATATTGTATTTTCAGCTTCAGGAAATCTTTCAGCGACTTAATTTAATAGCCTATTCTGTGGCCCTGCTAGTATGTACCCCTACCCCAAGAAGAGGGGGGAGGAGGGTGATACTGGCCCAATGTGTGGGTTGTCTAACCTCCCTATTGTCTGACTGACTGTGGTGGATAAAAGCAGAGAGGTTGCTGCCAATCAAAAACTTTAAACGTTTAAACTGTGTCTGAGTTTTCATTTATTTATTTGTTTATTTTACGGGTGTGTATATTAAGACACGGAAATCTGGTGCAGCTTCTCCCACCACGCTGCTTTCTTCCTCTACCCAGGAAGTGTCAATGATGAAATCTCGCGTTGCCTATTTTTTTTTTTTATTTTCCCGCGAATACTCTCACTCGTATAACTTTCACGACAGCGAAAGTTTAACATCAACATCGAGACTTTGTCCCATAAACTACCAGCTAAACAAGTGCAATGCACCACCAAGTTAAACGAAGCTCTGACTAAACTCCCCCGACCTGCATGTTCATTTAAGTGGTGAGGGTTTTAATTTCAGGGTGGAGGTAAAGCAGCTGCTGTATAATCTGCTTCTATGTGTTTCACTTTGCTTATACAAATAAGTAACACACAATCAGTTATGCATGATGAATGTAAATAAACACTGTTATACTCCACGGATCAGCACGTTGTTACATCAGAGCAAAACGAGACTAAATGAAACCAGTCACGGTTACTATCCGCTATCAGTATTAGCCGGTCTTTGTGTTGTGAAGCTGCAGGAGGTTGGATTTACAACAAACCGGGACGATCAATAAATTCTAATAACACTAGCTTGTGTGTGGTATATCTCAGAAAGCGACTTTACGAGAGAAAGTCTCAAAAGCACGTGTAAGCGATTGGTTTTGTGTTAAAATATACAATGGCTGACTTACCTCGGCCGTTCCCCAGCAGGACAAATGAACCAATCCACTCTATAGTTTCAAGAGGAGGTAGTTTTCTGATGGGGGGGTTTTTACCGTAGACGTCACTGGGTCTTTATTGGCCATTCATGGACCGACATAAGAGGTTACCCCATAGTTACTACAATGGCAATTATTATTCTACTGTAATTCACTTTTATCCACTGTAGCAAGCGTTTAAACAAAACGCTTTTTGAACAAAAAGCATAAGTCGCTGATTTCGAGTAAGCTGCTTAGCTAAAATAATTACTTAGCACGATCGGTTTTATTCTATAAAAAAGAAGCATCACGTTAGCTTAAAAGCTCCACCCCCTCCTCCAAAATAAATATTTTTAAATATATATATATATAAATCCCGATAAATATAATTTAAAAACCCGAAATAATTAATAATATCGCCAAAATAATGATTGGCCGAAACAACTATACTCACTGATTTTCAGTTATGTGTTTGATCATCTGTTGCGTACGTTTGTACGTTAGTTACACGGTATCGATGCTAGCCGACAAACATGGCTGCCGCTGTTACTATTTTACTATATTTTTTAAATCTTCTACGTTGTGTACAGTTTTTCGGTCGGCCGCGACGTTACGTAACGTAACGTTACCTACGTCGAGGAGTCAAGCATTCGGTTTCGTAACGGCCGAAAAACATGGTTGCCGTCGTTACTAACTTGTTACTACTAGTGTGTAGTTTCTCTTTGACAATGAACTTGTAACACTCTTACAAAAACGACCAACATTTTGCCCATGATAGATATTTTAAAGCATCTCACTGTTTTATACTTCATTCGCATTACAACGACATTATAACGTTAAAATGGACTGTCCATCGGCCGACAAATATTTGCTACTGTAGCGTTAGCTTAGCCAATGTATAGGCCCAAGAGTTAATGGCGGCGACGTCAACGTACGACGCTGATAATTATGAGGTGTCGATGTGTTTCTACGAATATGTTCATAACGATGACCAACTAGCCCAGGCTGCCGCCATTAGGCCTACACACTGTTAGTCCTGCCAGCTGGTCGAGAAAACAACACTTGTGTGTCGCCAACTAGGTCTAACTGATAGTTGTTTATTAATGGTTTGATTAACCGTTTCGACCATCTCTCTCTCAAACTAGCTCAAGTTCGGCCTGTTAGCGCAGCAGTGCTAACACATGTAGCCGTTTTTCCTGTATGGCAGACAGCACAATGCTAACATTATTAGCCTGGCCTTTTTCCCCCTTGTTACTACCAATGTCACCACTATGGTGAAAATTTTAATAATACATATGATGCTTATACTCTCTAAAACGAGTCCCTCATGTAACTGCGGTTTATTTTTGGCGATGTTAAACTTAAATTCAGTTTTCGTATTTGCGGCTGTAGTTGAGGCCTGTCTCCTTCCGCCTGTGTATGTTGTTGTCAGTGACAGGATAATGGCGGCTCAGTAGGTGGAGGAAGAGTTACAGCCATTAACAAGAAGGACGACCTGGTCATGGTGAAACTGGAGTGGTGAGAGCTGGTGGGGGAAAAAATGTGTAATTGACAAATAAATAAATAAACGCCTGTGGGGCTACTTAGAGCAGAAAAAAAAAAAAATTTTGTGAAATGGCCAGGACATGAGTGAAGCCATTACACTAGTGTTAGAAAAAAGAAAAGCAAAAGCCAAAAATGTCTTGATAAAAGCTTGATTTTTCACAACACATTGTGATAAACACAACTTTATTATAACAAATATACTAATAATTTACATCTCAGACACATAGGTCCAATAGACATGACTTAATAACAATAATACTACTACTAATAATATATACATATTATGGACACCTATTAATTTTAAGTCGATAGTGTTCACTAACTAATAGAAAAAAATGAGCTCTGCCCTCAGATACTGCACACATTTAAAATAAAAATCATTTATTCTTAAAAGAAATCAAATATTAACAACATGGGGGTCTCCATCTATAGCTCGCTGGGACAAAATGATCAGATAGAGACTTTAATGACTGAGTTAGGCTGAGGTCTGGTAACACTTTCTAATGAGTGACCGTTTATAAAAGAGTTTATGAGCTGTAATTTTACCTCTATTAATCAATTATAGATACAAGCCATATTTGGGTCACCAGGATGTGTGAAATCTAAACTTGTATCACACTATTTTCCTGTAATTATTGACTATTAAGATTAATAATTACAAACTTGGTTGATTGTTTCAGATTAACATACCTTTCATCCCTTGTTTTAGTCTTAACATCAATAACAACAAAGAAAGTGGCACTATTTGTCAGGTAAATGACGATTATTTACAACCTGATGAACTCAACTCTGACCTGTTATATAGAGTATTGATTGGTTATAACTATGTATAATCTGTCAAGTCTGTATCTGTCATGTATTAGTAGTTATTAAGAGGCAACAGTTTATTGTTAAAACAGTTTATAAGCATCTATTCAAAAGATGCCTTTTCAGAAAGTTTAATTTTCTGTTTTCAGTCTTTTCAGCTATTTAAAACTTTTGTTTTAAAAGTTTTCTTTTTTTACTGTATATCAGAGATTTGATAAATTATAAAACGACACAAAACTATTTTTGTGCACCAGTTAATTTAAATACTGCAAGTGTAATTAGAATCAGCTGTAAATAGAATTTACAGCTGTGATTATTGAGTAAAGTGACTGTTCTGTAATTAACTGTACAGGTATTTTTTTTTTTTTATGTGAGATTACAAAGGGTCCAAGTAACATTTCGTGTAATTTAGTTTGCATGTCACACCTTTACTGTAATAACCAGTCACTGAGGAGGTCCGGGGGTTAATGTGTTTGTCTTGAATTTACGTTCAAACTCAGTTTTGAAATAAACGTAGGTGAACGGTCAGAGATGTGTCCACGTCGGCCGATCATTGATGGCTCTGCGTCCTCAGGGGAGCTGACGCTGGTGACACAGTATTTATGGGCTGATGTTGGGGTGTACAACCTTTTGGTGTGAAAACGCTCATACAATGTGAAATATCGCTTTAATACCGAAACCCACAAATTGTTCCTGAATGTCTTTGTATGATCTCATTGTGATGATAACGTCGAGCACTCGTGACACCATCTGCAGCGAAGTGTAGAGTCGTTCTGGTGGGTTGCCTCCAGCGGGGTCACAGGGGTCACGGTGGGCTTTGTTTGTCTGACCACCTCTTCACCGGCCCATCCTCCCAGAGGACAGGGTCATCAACATGGAGAGAGAAAGTGAGAGAGAAAGGGAAGAATTAGACGATCACTTTTCTTCATGTGGCTGATGTCTTAGTGCAGGTTCAGTGTAAATAAATGTGTTTGTACTGATTAAAAAGTTAAAACAGAAAATGTTGACTTTTCTTTGAGTTAGTAAAGGATTTCTGGAGTCGTAATTGTAACAATGAGCACAAAAGAAGAAGAAAAACGCCATAAATTCCACTGGTGAAAAGCTGAAATGACTGGTTTTACAAAGCCTCAAGTCAAGGCAAGACTTGTAAGAAGTATAGACCATTAGTCTGCAGCTGCAAGTTCTGGATTAAGAAACATGGTTTAGACATTTCTGTGAATGATTAACTCACTGTAGAGAACATACAACCTTCAACTCAAAACACTGCAGCCGTTTGGTTTTTCATACGCTCTGCGAAACGTCCGAGGACGCGTTTCACTCGCTAATTTATTTTCGGCCTTGTGTGATTCTACTGCCGCACCTGCTTCCAGATGAAAATTGGATTGAAAATGGGAAATGGAAATACAGTTGTGAGTTATGTTAATCATCCAGTATCAACGTGTGTAAAGGAGAAAAAAAAATTTCTTGTGTGTCGTGTGGAGCTCACGGGGGGAGGATTGAATGAAAAAAAGAAAAGGCACGTGAACGAGAAAGAAAAGATGAAGAAAACTGTTTTTTTTTTTTAAATATTTTTGAGTTATTCCCATATACTTCTTCCCCCTGCTGCTGTTAATAGTCTCCAGAGCAGCAAATATGTATGAGGCCACGGTCAGACTGACAACAGCACTGTGTGGAAAAAAAACCCGCCCCTCATTCATATCAGTGCAGCGACTGCATTGACACAGCAGGGGTACGAGCTGCTGTGCAGGGTGCTGGCTTCTCATAAGCCTTTAAACTTGCAGAGCTGAATCTCAAATCAGTCTCCATGGATTTAATATTATCATTTCATTTGGTACCTTGGAGTTGTCATGACCACTGGCCAACGAAGCTCCTTGTAAAAAGGACTATTTATTTCTGTTTTGTTTTCCAGGACATTGGCAGCAGATTCATTTGGACCTATAAATTGTATAAATTGGTTCTACACATACACGTCTCATAGATGCGTAGATGGTGTTTTGGGACAGTAGTTCAACACGTTGAGGCTCTGTCACATTTCTTGAGCCTTTTCTTTGCAGAGCTACAACAGGTTGTGTTGTCCTGCCGGGCGTTTGTGTGCGTGTTTGATCTAAAAACAATGTTTCGGTCGGTTTAATGTGCAAAAATATCTTCCAGACTCAAGGTTTCGCAGCAGAACGTTGCTTAGTAACGAGATTATCAATGTTGTTTACTTCACTCTTTGTCAGACATATTTTTAAACCTGAAAAAAAAAAAAAAAAAATAAAAAAACAGATTTTTTGGCCACAAGAGGGCAGGAAAGACAAGATACAAACACAATAATGACATAATACGACAAATTAATACCGTGGTTACTGTTAACTGTTGTGATTATTTTTATGGGTGTTTATGGAAATTGACATTATTCACTGTGGGATTGTTGGATTTTGTGCCTTAACATTAATATATATTTAGATTTTTTATTATATTTTTATAATTAAATTTTTATCGTTCGTCATGTTTCAGTTTACCTGATGAATGTAACTATCCAACGAGTTAATAAAGCAAATTAAAGTGGTTAATCCTTAAAATACTTGGGCTAATTTTGTTTTTGCTTTTATCTACCATATTATAAAAGTCGTATACACCTACATTACAGACTTTTTATTATATATTGAGTGTGAGAGGTTCCCAAAAAGTGAAAATTTAACATATTAAAGGTAAAATTGACACAAAAATCAAACAATTAATGCTAATAATAACCTAAGAACACACTCTGTCTTTTCTGTTTCTTTATATGACAAAGATCAACAAACATGTATAAAACTATTTGTTAAAATATTGTAAATAAAATATATATTATCTTTGATTTTAGGTTTTACTTGATCTGGTAACATCAAACAAAAAATAGAAAAGAGTATAAAAGCAGCGCATTTGAAGGAAGTTGACAGTAAAACTTTGTTTTTCTACTGTGACGTCTTGAAGCAGTTAAGGAATTAGAAATGCTCCTAAAACCCAACGAATTTACAACCGTTACATAAAATCAGCAGCCATTACATCTTATAAATAGTTCAGTATCAACAAATGCGAAGATGAGGGGGTAAAAACACATCGACAAACTGCCTTTGAGAACGTCATGTTGCGCAGGCAGAAGAGAAGGAAAACAACAAGTGAACAAGTGGTTTGAGAAGAGGGAAGGAAAGTCTGAAAAAGGGGAAGACAACGGAGGCAAAGGTCAGTGTGAGTATTTAGAGGATAAAGCTTAGGAGGACAGATCCTGACAGGTGCAATCATGTATCACACAGACACGGCAAAGTGGATGTCAGTGCAGCTGTGGGGGGCCACTATAACCATGTCACAGCCAATCAGGAATGTGGACTAAGAGCTGTGGAGTGTTTAGGGAGTGTAGCAAGTGTTTGTGTCTCTCTGCGGTGAGCTCATTACTGCTGTCGAGGACGAGTAGCACTGGCAATGATCGAGGCCACAAACACAGGTGGCGGCGACAGATCCCAAGCCTGTTCGAGAGACAGAGAGATGGAGAGAGAGGGAGTGGTTGATTGCCTGCATTAGCTTACATGCAAATCAGCTGTTTGTGTACGGACACATCAGGTAATGAGTCGGTGGTGTTTCAGTTTGCCACTGACAGCGGTTGGCTTTCTGACAACTCGTACTGGTTTGTCGTTTGACTAGCAGGATTCAAAGCCACTTAACTCCTTCACGCCTGCCACTTTGATACACAGATGCCGTGTCAAAGATAAAGCTTTAGTTATGTGCAGTGGTTAAGTTCACCGGGGTCACACACACAATCTGTCTTTGTGTGGAGGTAGCAGGCTTCCTCTGGGCCCCTCGTTGACTTTCACACGTTTTCCAAAGACTCAGGTTGACAGACATCCAACGACTCTGAGCAGGCTGCGCAACAACGATGCATTAACCTTTACATTTTAACCCTGCAGCAACTGATTGTATCTTAAAAGTGCTGCAGGTAAGTTTCTACTAAACAGTAGCATTAATGCTAGGAAATGTCTGCGTCCACATGGAAACGAGAAACCGGGTTAAACGGTGTAACGCTTTTTTTATTTTTATTTATATTTGTTGTTCATACGTCTCCGCTGGTTGTCTAGTTGATTAGGTTTTGTTGCAAACGTGCTGATAAACTTAGCAGTGCGGACGAAAGAATTGACCTGAAAATGTTGTCGTGTGGACGTAGCCTAAGTTTAGTATAGATAGATAGATAGATAGATAGATAGATAGATAGACTGGATTAAATTAGCATTGATTAGCATTAGCATTTAGCTAATGCTAGATTAGCATTAAGTCTTTATAGAATAGAACAGAACAGAACAGAATAGATTAGAACAGATTTTATTTGTCCATCCAAAAGTAAATTTGTTGGATATTAATCCAGTTAAAAAAGTTCAACAGTTAAGTATTTGCACAACAAACTGCAGCCAAATAAAAAAAAAAAAAAAAAAGAAAGAAAGAAAAGATATTTGAAAGTGTAGCTGTTTTTTGAATTTATGTCAACAAAACAGGAAATTAATCTAAGAAAAAAAAATTAAAAAATAAAAAATAGAATAAATGAACAGAAATTTGCTCCATTTGCTCAACAAAATGCAGCAGCAAAATCCTGCTTACACATAAATAAATGATAAACAATTTAATTGAGTTTAGTCGAATCTTAATGTAAAATCTTACTGCTTATATGTTTTTATTTTTTTTTTTATCCATAGTGGTGGTAATAATAATTTAACACTTACACCATGAGGAATACTTACACACACACACACACACACACACACACACACACACACACACACACAGTTTATGGCTGCTCTCCAGATCATTTCCCCTTTCCTTGCAGTGTGTGCTCATTTACACCCCCTCATGGATTTACAAAGAAAATGATGTTGAGAGGAGGGTGGAGGCTGCCTCTCCAGCACTGACACTAGTCCAGTGTCAATCCATCGCACGTGGGGAGGGAGGGAGTGAGGGCTGGGTGGCGTTGAGTGGGATGGTGTGTGTGTGTGTGTGTGTGTGTGTGTGTGTGAGCTCACACTTTGAGGAGGGGTGGGGGTCTTTGGTTGAGCCAGAAACGTGTGGTCCTTATCTCCCTGTCATTGTCCCCTCCCTGCCCCCCCACCCCCATCCTCCCATCCTCCTTCTCTTCATGATTAACCAGACTCGTCGCCCTCTATGGTCCATCGTTTCCTGTTACTTAGTTACCAGTTGCCATGATTTGCCTGGGCCGCTTGTGTTTCCATGGCGACTGTGCCCATTCTGTCGTCTCCTGGCTGCCTCTCGTGGTTGTGCCGTCCCGATGGCCTGTAGCCACCCCGGGCCCTGACCCACAGCTCCCTGCCTCCTCTTCCTCATGGTCCCGTACGGCTGTCAGTGTGTGTTCACGTCGCACTGCAGCCCGTCGCCATGCCAGACTGGTAATTCAACTTCTGGCCCGTCCACATTGTGGCTGACAGAGCAGACAAAGACACCAGATATAACCGACACTAAAAACACATTTCCCCCTTTCTACTCTTCTCCTTTAGCTCATCACACGTCAAAACCAGCATATATGAAGAGAATAAACCTCTGATGCTCAGTGATGCTTTAAATTACAAACCTGCAACAAATAACTTGCGTGTGGTTACTGCATAAATGAACACTGCAAGTTTTTGTTCCTCCTTTTTTTTTTTTTAGTTATTTAACTGCATGTTAATAAAGCTCATTCCTTCTCTATTATTTATATTCTCAAGAGTAAAGAACGCCCGCGCACTGAATAAATGCTCCCAAAAAGGCTTTTTATTGAATACATATTAAACATTTTGACTTGCCGCTGTAATTTTCAGCAGATTGTGACTGAGTCAGGCCTCATATGAAGTTCACTAAATCTCCCAGGATCAGATAATCAATCATGTCACTACACACACACACACACACACACACACACATATATATATATATAGATACACATCAAAAATCCATATCTATTCACAACTGTTGCACAATTACACTGAAATAAAAACCTCAATGCCTTCACAATAGAGAATACTACACTACTACTACTACTACTACTACTACTACTACACACACACACACACACACACACATATATATATATATGCACATGAAAACATGTTTTTTAAGTCAAAACACACTTGTCACTTGTTTTAAGTAAAATATAAAATATAGAGTTTATTCAATTCTTTGTTTCTAACTTCTAATAACATCTTTCCTGACATCTAATAAAATAGCTAGAGACTAATTTTATTAGATGTGAGTGGCTTAATCTATTAAATATCAATACAATCAATACAAAGTGTCAGTTTTGTACAAAGATAATGTAACGGATCCATCGCATTCGTTTTCTAATATTAATATAAATACTATGTGAATTTAAAACATAATAAAAACAAATAAACCTTGTAATTACACTATAACTAAAATGAAAAACAGGGTGAACAAAGAAGCAATTTCTTTTTTATTTTTATTTTTTTTTACATGAGCCTACACATATTACTTTACTTTAATTACAGTGAGAAACAGGGTGAAAATGCAAACACTTAGTGAGGATAATAAGTGTTCTATTTAAAAAAAGACAAGTTTTGTTCATTCAAAGTTCTTATCTGTAACCATTTTTAACCTCACCTTTTAACCTCATCTTCCCTGCCTTGTTAACAAGAATCTCTTTGTCTCAAACTCAAACTTTATTATCAAACCCTTTGTCTTCTTCCCTTGTTCTTACACACTATGTGGTATTATCGTAGTTAATAACTGTCATAATCTGATACAGATTATTAGATTATGGGCTGCAATATAAAGAGTTACCTCTATATAAGTTTATTTTTTCTCAGTCTGTCTTTGTGTCAGATTGATGTCAGTATATTTCATCTCAGCAGCCGATTCAGTCATATTATTGATGCTGTCTTTACCCAGGACAGGTCCCGTTCAGGATCGGTGACACATGGAGGAGCTGCAGTGTTCAGCTCCACCATCAGGAGGCAGCACTCATCAAATTGTCACTCAGACTTTATCACGCACCTCATCAGCACCGGCGGCCCAACGGGGTAAACTTGTCGCTCTGACTGAAGCTGATTCACCATCACTCCCCCTCAGTTCACACTCTTATTAAATCTAACACTTGCTGCTCTGTGTCACTGTCTTTCTGTGTCACTATGAGGCCTCAACCCCCCACGTCCTCTTTTAACCTCTTGTTCAGGTTGTTGTACCCCGTCTCACCTCCACCTCAGATAGATGTTGTTTGTTTACAATATAATAATATCTACAAAAATATCAGCAGACATCCTCTTTATTAGCAGTGTAAATGCACCTGTGATTCATACTTCTACTTTGTTACATTTTAGCAGCAAACATGGTCTTTTTTACTCTAAATTTATAATACATGATGCTCAGTTTTTGATAAACGGTCTATAAAGTGGTAAATAGTTTTAGTTTTTATGTCATTTATAAAACAAATACAGACCATATATAGAAATGCTCTAGAAATACTGAACATATATGTGAATAACAGGATCTGTTGATCAGCAGATTCGTTTTTTTCCAGAACAACAGGCTGTTGTGTCCATGAAGAGCGAGGAAAATGATGAATCTGCTGATCTGGAACACCCTTCATCACCAGTTGTTATGAAAATGTTGGGTATGTCTGTAAAATAGTCTTTTTTAATAAACTCTCAGTTCACTTACTTACTTCAGTTTATGTGTAGACCCTATTCATGCTACTGCTGAAGTGAAGTGATATTTTGAGTTTTATTAGTGGTTAAAAATGGTGATTTGAATACGTTTGGCTGGCTGCCCCATTTACTTTCATTGTTAACTATTTGGTCACGAAAACAAAAGATGACTATCGATATTACTTCAACCAACTTGAAATAGCTCTTGACTGGGTCTGACTTGTTTGACTTATATTCATGGTGAAACAAACAATGGGTTCAAATTACTTTGAGCCATCACTTTAACCCAGAAATTTTACTTTTAACATTTTTTTGCATTACTGTGCACATTTAATCTTAAGTATGGATCAAACTCAGAGGAAGAAAGTGAATTTGAAAACAGGTTAACTAATTAATGATTTCTTCTGAAGTAAGACACAAAAACACACAAATATATCACATATAAGTTCACCAGGTTTCTAGCTTAGAGAAAAGGTCAGTAAAGTTCACACAGTCATTTACATGTCTAAAAACTTTTGAACTGTTTCATAATACAGTAAATACAAGCATGGTAAATATAAATAAAGAAGCTAAAATAAGGAAACCGAGAATCTTTCAAATGTGACGCCACCTGTTTAAGTTGAACTCCCTCTCAAGAGATATTTTATGTTGGTCAAAGTAATATCAAGTTTGACCGTCTTTTGTTTTCACAACCAAATAGTTAACAATGAAAGTAAATGGGGCAGTCAGCCAAACGTATCTAAATTGTCATTTTTAACCACTAATAAAACTCAAAATATCACTTCACTTCAGCAGTAGCATGAATAGTGTCCCTACACATAAACCCAAGTACTGAAAACTTAGTAAGTGAACCAAGAGTTTATTAAAAAGACTGTTTTACAAGACTTACCCAACGTCTTGTTTTCATAACAACCTATGATGAAGGCCATTTCAGATCAGCAGATTCATTATTTTCACCATCATTTGAGGTGTTATTTTGAGCTTTATTAGTGATTAAAAATGGTGATACATTTGGCTGACTGCCCCATTTACTGTCGTTGTTAACAATTTGGTTGTGAAAACAAAAGACAGTCAAACTTATTTCGACCAACATAAAATATCTCTTGAGGGGGAGTTTGATTCGTATTCATGGTGAAATAGACTCTGGGTGCAAATTACTCCGGACCATCACTTTAACTAAAGATTGTGAGTTGTAACTTTGTCTTTACATAATTGTTATAATAACATATATCCCCCCTGGCCAGCCAAGCGCCACCCAGTGCTTCTGCTCAATTCTCATTGAGCTTCAACACTTGGTCAGGGAGCTGCTTGTAGGATTTGATTCGCACCAACTCTGAGCTGTTTGGGCCAATCAGAGAACAGAGGGAAGGCTGAAATCAATGACGAACGAAGCTGATGAGATGGATATAGGAGCATATAAGTCCACAATTGACAACGCTCGTTGACACACATATTTTCAATTTAAACTCAACTGCTGCTTCCCTGGAACGCCGCTAACACCTGGATACCACCAGGTGTGTTCTGGCTTGGTCACGACTAAGCAGTAATGATTGGTTGAAGCAGAACGTATCCACCCAAGCGGAGCAAACGTGTGCCAATGGATAGCTTTCAGACGCTTTGCACAAAATGAAATGATGTGAAAGCGTCTGATTCATCAGGCTAATAACCCCCTCTGATAACAGTACAATAATAAAGATTCATGTAACAAACCAGTTTTATAAAAACCACCACTGTTATAGAGAAAAGGTCAGTTAGAGCAGCGAACCAGGGCAGTAAAAACACAACAAACTGTGGCACCATAATCATTGTTCTCCTGTTGTTCTGTTGAAATAACCCGGTGACATTTCATCGCTGAGGTCTCTGACTCTGAATTAAAAACTCTAAAACTGACATGAACAGTTTCCCCCCATGAAGCTGCTTGTTATTATGACTTAAACGAGACATCACATCGTCTCCTCCTGAAATGCACCCTGGGAGGTGGAGTTCATTTTTATACACACATGAGCTTTTTAACTTTTGATCTTTTATCAAACAACCAGATATCATATATATATCAAATAGATATATTTTATGTTTGATAGATATATCAAACAACGCAACTGACGATAAGGATGAATTTTTTCATGTCTGTGAGAAATATTAATATGTTTTTTTGTTCTTTTTTTGTTTAACTTCTTGTACCAGAGGCGAACAGAATAACTCAACCTGCTCAACGACTTCTGATAAGTTTCCTTCAGAGTCATAAAAGAGATTATACAACCGTTTTCCTCTTGCTGAGTACAAACCAAACAAATCTTTCTTGTGTAAAATCAGTAGTTTGGCTCTTTAATGAAAGGATCTGGACACGCGTAGAGGATATACACAGGATGTACGTGTTCAGGGTGATTAAAAAGGGACGGATTTCATCTTCAGGATGGAGATAACTCTTCAGTGTAGAGGTGCAGGTTGGAGAATAAGCCGCTGGGTGTGAAGATGCTGTCATCAGGCCTGTGTTTTTAAGTGATTGGTGGGGAGGGGATTTTATTTTTGAATGTGGGGGTATTTCAGTGTGAGACAGCCCTCGCTGTGGCCCTGCAGGACGGGAGTTGTCCACCTCGAGTCGCTCAGTGGGGGATTGTGAGCGTAATTACAGCAGTTTTGCCTCATTAGGACTGAGGAGGCGTGACCCTGCCTACAGGTCCGACAGCTGAACCGCACGGATGGTGGCGCTGAGAAATGATCTCCGGAGAAGAGAGTCCCACTCTGAGAGAGAAAAGAGGTCCTGCAGTCATTCCAGCAAAACTGTACTTAAAGTATCAAAATGGGATGTTTTATACATAAATTAATAAACAAAAAAGCATATGTTTTATTACAGATTCATTCTATATTGTAGCTCAGAAGAGTCAAACAGGATCAACACATGAGTAGAGAGACATTTTCTGAAGAAAAAATGCTCATTTTCTCTATTTTTTTATGACGTACTTAATCTTTTTTTTTTTTTTTACCTTTACAGCCTATTTTGATAATTCAGTTATTGTTTTAATTATATTTCTAAGCAAAATTAGCAACTTCCAGCAGCTCAAATGTAAGAATTTGACTCTTTCTTTTGTCTTTTATGAGGAAAAGCTAAATATTTGTTTGTTTGTTTGTTTTCATGAGGTTATTAGTTGGATTGTGAGAAAATGTAACCATCATATTTCACAAATTTCATTGACAAAGGGATTAATAGAGAAAATAATCTACAGATTAATCAATAATGGGAATAGTTGTAAATTGCAGCTGCAGCACGGTAGGACAGGACCCTCAGGAGCACAGAGAGAAATCCCCGAGGGTTGTCACATCAGTGGGCTGATGGACCATAAAACAGAAACCAAAAAAAAAGAAAAAGAAAAAAAACGAAGAAAAAGAAATCAATAGTGTTGTTACTGGTCTTGTCTGTCTGTTTACTGTCCTGATCCATGTACAGTAACAAAAACTGACAATACGCAGCCAAAATACCACAACTACTGTAAAAAAACAAAAAAACAAAAACAAAACAGAATCTGAGATCTGTTGAAACCAGAACTTGTATATTTCTATATATTTAGTGTTAATATGTTTTTTACATTTACTTGTAATTCCTTTAGTAACATGTCTGGCAGATTTCTGTTACTTCAGAGAAAATAATAAATATATATTTTAAAAATTTTGTCTATTCAATAGTTGAAAAACATCACAATAACTAGAATACAAACAGAATAAACAAGCCGCTGGCTGTTGAGACAGACGTTTATTTTGATTCTCCAACTCCTTATTGTTGCTGTTACTACTATACAAATAAGACAGTTGCTAAATGTTACATCACAATGGAGAAAAAAAATGTAATAGGTCTTTTTAAATGTAACAAGTTTGAGTCATAACTTA
The DNA here is from genome assembly GCA_016801845.1 of Polydactylus sextarius. Taxonomy (NCBI): domain Eukaryota; kingdom Metazoa; phylum Chordata; class Actinopteri; family Polynemidae; genus Polydactylus; species Polydactylus sextarius. The sequence continues at coordinate 7,442,343 of CM028909.1, forward strand.
TATTTTATTGTATATAATTCAGGTGGAAAGTTGAAGAAAGAGCATGGTGTACAGTTTATTTAAATATTTAAAGTTTTATGTATCTCATTAACAGTTTGGAAATTACAACAAACTAGAGGTGTGTGTGTGTGTGTGTGTGTGTTTAAAACCAAATCTCTCAAAATGAAACCAAGAGAAGAACTGAGTTGTCTCCTCCCCTGAGGGACAGAGGAATGGATGAGGAGCTCATTCTGCATGCAGGCTAGTCCTGAGACCACGACACAAGTCCAAAATGATGAAATGAAATGAAATGAAATAAATAAAATAGCTTGTAAATGCTATGGCCATTCACACAAACACACATGAAAAAAAAAAAAAAAAAAAAACAAAATGTGAGCATTTTAGTTTTTCTTTATGTGATGAAAGTGTTTGAGCTTCTCATTGGGATGAGGTGGATGAGGTGGATGAGGTGGATGAGGTGGATGAGGTGGATGAGGTGGATGAGGGTCTTTTGTGTCCAGCCGACCGACCGTTGTCTGTCTCAGGATGGAGAGAGAGAGATGAGGACGGGGCATCCCACTCACCCTCTGCACGGCCGGAGACACTGCTGCGCTGCTGTCATGGCAACAGCAGCCACCGCCAGCATGGACCTATAATGCACAGGCCAGGAGGAGTCACACACACACACACACACACACACACACAGATTCACAATGAGACCACGACAGGCACAAAACTACACACTGGGGGCAAATACACATCCTGAATGTGTTTCAGTTTGTTTCCTCTTCCTTTAACAGCAGAAATAGAGACACACATCCACATATTCAGGTTGTTGGAGCCTAATTTTATGCCTAAATGGATTTCACCTCCCTTGTCCCTTCATGTGAAAGTGATGGAACAGAAATAGTCTCATTGTTCTCATGTTGCTAAAACTGCAACATTAAGAATTTAAATCATCTTTATAATAATAATAATAATGATAATGATAATGAGAGAAACGTCATGTAGATTTTTTTCATTCATTTTATACAATTCATTTCATGTACAATACATGAGGAAAGCACACAGTTTATTTTATTTGATTTATCTGGTCATATATTTGCACAAAAAGAAGATTAAATGTAAATAAATTCAATTTTTTCCCCTCAAATTCTGTCTCCACCAAACCTCAGGACAGGATGTTCTTCAAACCAAAACCAGTTGACCAGAGAAATGCGGATGGTTTGAAATATTACTATTATTATTATTAATGGGATAGAAGCAGCAAACACAGTGCAGGAGCAGATCCAGTCCTCACTCAAACAGGTGTGAGGAGCAGAAATGATCCCAGGTGGCGCGTTTTTGTCGGATACGTGTCCATACAGAAACACGTTGTGCGCATCTTTGCGCCGTTTTTTTTTTTTTTTTTTTTTTTTTCAAATAAAGGGTTGTTGAGCAACCCGCATCCGAAAATAGTGTTGTCTGTTAGAAAGTAGGTCGATAGGAACTGAGAGCGACGTTTGTTTCCACGCTTTTGTCTGTGTTCTTTGTTGTTAAGCGAGGACCATGGTTTTTTTCTCTCTCTCTCTCTCTCAGGCTTGGTGAAGAGGGTTTTACGCACAGGTGGGAGATACCCGCTCAGCATAGGACAGCCCCCTCTCTCTCTCTCTCTCCCTCTCTCTCTCTGCTCCTCAGCGCATGATGTGAGGAAGTGACATTTTTCACCGCTGCGGTTCGGGACAGCACTGCTCTTCTCTGCAAACAGGTGTGTTGCTGCCGCTGCTGCTGCTGCTGCTGCTGCTGTTGCTGTCCGGGTCACTTTAAACTGAAGAGGAGAAACCACAAACCAGGAGGAGGTGTAGCGTCTCCAAACACACACACACACACACACACACACACACACACACACACACACACACACACACACACACACACACACACAGAGAGGGAAAAAAAAAAAAAACTCCTGGACGCGGGACAGCTGGGAGGACCTGAGGAAAGGTTCAAGTCTGTTCTTCATTAGCCTGGGCTGTTTGATTCAGACAGTGAGAGAGAGAGAGAGAGAGAGAGAGAGAGAAAGAGAGAGGAGGGGGGAAAGAGAGGAAGAGAGAGAGAGAGAGAGAGAGAGAGGAAGAGAGAGGGGGAGAGATGGCAACGAAAAAAGCACCGTGCGTGGATGCGCCCAAAAGAAGCCGGAGTCCGGTCGTGTTGGAGGCGGAGATGTTCAGTGAATTTCAGGACTGGTGTCTCCGGACTTATGGAGACTCCGGTAAAACAAAGACCGTCACCCGGAGAAAATATAACAAAATCATGCAGACACTGTTGCAGAACGACGAGTCGGATGGCGTTTATGTCGACAACAGCCACATCAACGCCAAATTCAAATTTTGGGTGAAGTCTAAAGGATTTCAAGTCGGAACCAACGTTTTGGGAGAACACAACAAGAAAGGAGCTCCGGGGAAACCGGTGCTATATGTCCCGGTCAAGTCAACGGTAAAGTGTGTGTGTGTGTGCATGCATGTGTGTGTTTATGTGTATGTGTGTAAGCGTCCCGTTGCCGCCTATAAGTTGTCATCATTTCAGTGTTTCACACATGTACATGTCATATGAATAAAACCGACAACTTATAGTGTTTTATCGTCCCGACTCGCCCTCGTCTCTCTCTCTCTCTCCATCATGAAGCTTCACTTTGTCCACATCCCAACCAGAACAGCCCTATACACTCTCATTCCTTGCTGCCATAGCAACGCCGGTGCCTCCTGGCAAATCGCAATTGTAAAAGGTATAAGCTCTCGTGCATAGCCATCTTCGGCCAGTGAGGGTGAAGTCCTGTCAGCAGCGCGCGCCGCCGGGTGCAAAGCGACAGATAATTGGCTATTGACAACATTTATTATTTTTGAGTGTGTGTCTATGTGTGTGTGTGTTTGAACCGATCAAGTCTCGTGCAGTGTTTGTGTGTGTGTGTGCGTGCGTGCGCGTGGATGAGGATGCAATGGCATGTTCGTGGGTCGGGATACGTCGTGGTGTGGATGAGAGAGGAGGAGGGGTAGGGGTAGTCCGGTGTGTTTCTCCTCCTGGAGGAGGTGATGGGGGTGTTGCAGGTGGGGGGATTACAAGCTATCAACGCCAGTTGCGAAGGTGTCAGATCCACCTTTGTGCCGCGCGGCATCAAAAGCAAGCGCGCGCCCTCACTGTCCCATCTAAAAACCGAGCTGTCCGCGTGCGTCGGTCACGTTTTTCCTCGTCTTTTTTGTCAATAAATTGAAAATATGTGAATTAAAACACACAAATATATCTTTTTTTTGTTGTTGGAGAAAAAAAATCATCCTGTGTGTCAGTCAGTCTGAGTGTTTGCACCCCGACTTTTCATTGTCCTGGGCAGGATGCGGATCGCAGGGACTCGTTGCTCTGGCAACACCTGTGTAGTCCAGGATGGTCTGTCTTCTGCTGCAGCTCAACCTTTTGTGTATAAGCTCCGCTGTTAAGATATTTGAGACAATTTAATGCTTAATTGAAATAATTTGATCGTATATATATATTTATATTTATGTATTTCTGCGGTTTGATCAGAGGATGGCAGCTGTGCGTAATTGCAGACCACGTGAGGGGCTGTGGCGGAAACAAAAGGGCTCTGCCCGGGACTGATACGGCGGACACACACACACACACACACACACACACACACACACCCAGAGTTTAGTGATAGTGGCAGTGATGAGTCGTGTCACGGTGCGTCCCGCCGCCGTGCACGACCGGGTCAGGGTTAAACACACATTTCTTCCTTTTTCTCTTTCTTCTTCTTCTTCATTTTTCCTTCTTTTTTTTTTTTTTTTTTTTAAAAAGATAAACATGTGCATGATGTGAACTGTCAGCTCGTGCTATTGCGCGTCCACGTCTCCGGGCCTGTTCGTGCCAAGCAAAGAAGGCAACCACCATTTTAAATAAGCGCCCTCAGGGAGAAAAATCACCCCCCCCCACCCCCAGTCCTCCACCACCATCACCACCAGCCTCCCTCCTTCCTCACCCCCCCACCCTGCTGGGACAGAGAGAGTCTCTCTGGACCCACAAAGAGCAGCAGAAAGACATTTTCTGTGAACAAACTGGATCCAATATTAAGAGCTTGAATCCTTTGATTTCACTTGAATAACACTGAGCCCTCCACAGGTGTTATACCTGTGTGAAAGCACAATTTAGATTTAGACCCAAATGCCTTTACAAAAGTCGTCTAATCTCAGCTTAATATTATGTTTCCCTCTGGGCAAGAGGGGCAGGTGTGATGTGTCTCTGCAGGTGCAGATGGTGCCTGAAATGTGTTGTTGATCAGCCTTTGTCTGTGATTCTTGTCATTTTCTTAGTGATTATAAATTCTTAGATGTTCTCTTATTCAATATATATACTCAGCTGGAGATTTATGAAGCACACTGAGGAATTAACACACTTTAATACAACTATCCTGCAATAAATCCTCCTTCATGGAGGTTATAATGTTCTATTTTTATTGAGTTTAATTTAGAAAAGGTGCTGGTTTCAATATATGATCTTTTTGTTTTTGTAAGTCAGCTTTGAAAATGACTGTAAACTTGACTTAAGACCCCTGGAATATGGTTTTTATGGATTTATTGCAGTTTGATTGTATTTATCAATACGACATCCATCAGGTCAGACGTGCAGGAGACGGAGAGATGTAAAAGTCTTGCTGAACAAGTGGTTATTGGAGATGAGTGTGCATGTGTTTGTCGCTAATATCACAAGGCAGGGGGGTGCTAGAGATGGAGAAGGGGGTGGTGGTGGTGGGGGATCCTCCCCTTGACTCAGCTCCACCTGGGAAATTTAAACAACAAACAAAACATCAGTCAACACAAGCTGAATCTAATGATGAGTCAGACGCCAGAAAAAAACGAACAGTTTTATAAGCGTGTGACTGTGTTTGACTCAGTGTTGGTTTTTTTTTTTAAGAGATAAACCTCCGTCCTGGGCCGGTGGAAAAGTGACACACAATGGTCACTGCCTTGTCTGTTTTTTTTACGGCTGCAGGGGCCGTCATGGGGGTGTGTCTCTCGCTCCTCTCTCTCTCTCTGGAGCCTCGGTGTTGGAAGCCCCCCTCTGCAGCTGCTCCCAGGGTGTGCCAAGTTTCTGCACGGGGGCAGGCTGGGTGGGGGCAGGGATGGATGGAGACTGATGTGCAGACAGAGGAGGTCTCTTCTATGTGTCAGCGACGCGTACAAGGAGGCTTCAGTGTATTGGCAGGACAGAAGGACATGGGCACAGTAGCAGAGGCTCAGCATCGATGCTTCTTTTCAAGCCGGACGCAGAATGATTTTCTTTCTTTCTTTCTTTTTCTTTCTTTCTTTCTGTCCATGTTTGTCAGTGCTCGTAGAAATCCAGCAGCCCTCAGTGTGTTGGAGATGCAACCTCGTTTAGCTCTCATTATGTCCTGATTAGAGGACGCTACAAGAGGAGGAGGGGAATAGGACCAGAAACAGACACAAGAGATGCACCACAGAATTGCACAATGCATTAACGCAAAGAGAAGAAAAGAAAAAAAAAAAGAATGAGACAGTCAGAGTGAAGCCAGTTTCAAAAGAGACGTTTAAACGCCCTGGGTGTTTCCTTTCGGCTGACATGAGCATTGTACTGAAAATTTTGAAATACTGCGAGCTGTTGCTTTTAGTTTCCATGCCAACTGAAATCTGTAAATATCTCTGTTTATCGCTCACAACCAGGTTTTTTTGGTTGGACATGCTTTCACACACATATATACAGTAAACTGTATGTAAGAGCTCGAAAACATCTTGTAACATCAGTTTGTTTTAAATCTAAACTTGTCTGATTAGTCCAAGGGTCCAAAACCTGAGATGATCAGTGACAATAAAAAAAAAAAACTCAACTATTATTCATCTATTAATCTGTAGGTTAAATACTGAAATATATACAGGATTTGATTAATCGACTCATCATTGCAGCTCATCAAAACATAGTTTCAGACATTTTTCTGTTCTGGCTCCTCAGGTGTGGCGACTTATTTGTAGGAAGAATTGTAGGTTAATCAATTGACAGTGACAGGACGGGATAAAATTAAACACCAGTGGCACAGGATTCAATTATGGTGTCAGTTTACACAATAAAAGTCTTTTCTTGGGACGTCCTCTTCTTGTTCTAATCTGTGTCTTAGACAATGAGGCCTGAATGTTTTATTTATTTATTTATTTTTTATTTTTTTGCCTTTACCGTCAACTGGGATGAGGAACATCATCATTATTATCTGATTAATTAGTCCACATTTCCCCTGAGAGCTCCTCTTTTGTGGATGGGGCCACAGAGTCAAAAGAATACTGGCCCTATTATTCAACAGCATTTGCATTAATGTTACTTGTACCGAGCAAAATTCTCTCAGCAGCGATTATTTGAGGGCAACACACAGGTTCAAACGACAAGAAACACAAAACAAGAATCACCTGGTTGTTCTCGTAACATTCAAGCATCATCATCATCATCATCATCATCAGAGCGACTGAAAAAGAAAAGAAAAGAAAAATCACCTGATGGTGAATTTAGTTGAACCTGCAGGTGGAGACGTCATGTCAGACGTTAGTACATTAACCGCAGACTCACTTTAAATAGGTGACGAAATCCATATATTGCATAGACTATATGTGTTAGTTTGTGCACGTATGTGTGTGTGCGTGCGTGTGTGTGTGCTCGTACAAAGAGGGGGTCGCTGATCGCATGCTCTGTGTTTCCTCTCTTCAGCACCCTCTCTGTTGCCATGGAGAGACCGTTCTTTGCTTTCCCATAGGAGGAGAAATTAACACCATTTTTAACTGGCCTGGGGGCCTCCCCCCTGTGTGGGAGATAGTCTGAGTTCTGCTCTGTGCACTCACACACACACACACACACACACACACACAATGAGTCTTTAAAGATGGCAATAATCTTCCTACCATAACGCTACTGTCATTTTTAATACCTTCTTTACCAAGGCCAAAAAAATCTAACTGGGACGGTATGATAATAACCTGAAAATGACGACGAAATGGACTCTGGGATGTGATGATGATGATGATGATGATGATGTATGTGCGAGTCATTTACACACCATTTTGAGTCAGCGACTGGAACGTCAACAGTGCCAGAGCACCGAGGCCAGTGGGACTGTGTGTGTGTGTGTGTGTCTCCAGCTCGGTGGGATATTGGGGATGTCACACACTCTATCAAATAATGTTCATCATGGGAACAGGCAAGAGAAAACACACACACACACACACACACACACACGGACGTTGGACCTAATGTGGATTTAATGATGGGACTTTATGAATTGAGACAGAAGGAAAAAAAAAGAAATAGATGAGTTTCTCATAAATTAAAAAAAAACTATAAAGGTAATAGCCTCTTTTTTTTGTTTTGGTTTTGATTGTATGAACCTTTATCTACACACACACAGAAGAAACAGGGATAGTCCCTTTTATGTGTCCATTAGCCAGTTGATAGATTTACAGAGGGAAGATGGGGCTTTAAAAGATGACCTGTTGTCACATCTGCAGTGAGATAATCTGAGTCATGAGTAGTGTTGACACAGCCATCTTGTTGCACACACACACATAAAAGTATGTGCACACACGCATTTGTGCTGCTGCAACTTCACGTCACAAAATAAAACATCATCTCCGTGTTTATGTTGCACTTTGGCTCGACTCTAAAAGTTAAGTGCGACGTTAAATTGATGTTTCTTTTTGTCACTTTTTTATTTATTTATTTTTTGTTGCATGATATTTATCCGTTCACCCGTGGAGCTAATTTCTTGTGTGATGCATCTCTCGCTATCTTTTCCTCTTTGTGACCCAGCTGCTTCCCGTGAACCCCCACCACCTCCTCCTCTTCCTCTTCCTCCTCCTCCTCATGACCTGCCTGTGTGCAGGACTGCTCCTCTCTCCCCCCTCAGCGACTCTCTTGCTACAGTGTGTGTGTGTTTGTCCGCGTGTGTGTGTGTGTGACTGCCAGCGGGGGTGGGGGCAGTCGACTCAACCCCTCCAGTCTCCTAGCAACAGAGCGGTTTGGTGCGGGACAGGGAGAGCGCAGAGGGGATGGGGGCTGGTCGTACAGTGGCTGGGGAGAGCAAAGTCCTACAGGATTAGAAAAGATAGAGAGAGAGAAGGAGGTGAAGGAGGAAAGGAAGAAGGAGGGTGAGAGTTTGTTTTTTTTTTTTTTGCAGGGTTGTTTGGTGACGGTTTAAGGATGCTGACATGTCTCCTCTGCTCTTTAAAGCAGAGGATGCTGATGCTGCGGATGAGACCAAATATCTACAACACGATTCAACAGCTGCTCTCCTCAGAGATGCTTCAGCTACAAGCTTTTGCCCGGCAGACATGCATCGCGCTAAAACACACACACACGCATGCATACACAAATAACACGGTGAATGTTTAACTCCCTGTTGACTTTTGTTTGGAAACTAAAGAGCTTATCGAAGCAGGTGGGGCTCAAGACGGCCTTCAGGTCACAGGACTGAAGAAAGGGAGTAGTATTACGACTACAGCTGGTGATTAGATTTACCTGCAAGATGTTTGGAAATGGGTAAAAGCTAAAGCTGTGGTCCTGAACAGTTTTCTCAAATGTTTATTTTAGTCAGAAATACAACAATATTCAGTTTAGAGTCAGATATGATCATTTGCGCAGCTTTAAATTAAGATATGTTTGGTTTTACCTCCGACAAATAACAAATACTTGACGATTATTGTTCAAATATCAAACATTTTATTGCAGATTCAAGTACTATGCAAAAATATAAAGTCGATTAGTTATATACCCTGTAACTACACTGATCAAACATTTGAAGACGTACTATGTAATTTACTTGAAATATAATGATAAAATATCTGCACTTAAACTCTATTCTCTCTATTTTGGTTCCTCTACAAAGTTTTTTTTTTCCAGAGGACAAAGGGCAAATGTGAAAATGGTGATGAAATGTAATTTATAGACATTTCTTTTATAGATTAATCATTGAATGTAGAGTAAAAAAAAAAAATAACATTTGCAGTCTCATATGAGAGCATAAGCTTGTTTATAGCTTGTTTTTTTTTTTTTAATTTTGGGTCAGAGAAAACATTTCCAGCTGCATTTCCGGTGTGTATGTTGGATGTTTTGTTGGGGTAAAAATTCAGTGAAGGATGCAGCAGCGGTGTGGGTGCGCTGCACACCCCACAGTTGTATGAGATTATCTAAATCCAGCGTGAATGGACCTGACACCATTGTCCCAAACAGCAGCAGCAGCAGCAGCAGCAGCAGCAGTGGTAGAGGTAGCGGCAGCGGGTGGTGTTAGTGGTGATGTCACTGGGGGAATGATGATGATACCTCCAAGTGCGATAGATTACAGCTGTGATGATGAGGTGGAGGATTGCTATTATTTCATTTATTATCATTACATTTAGCCCATGTTGACAGGGGAGAGTGGTTAGAAAGAGAGGGAGGAGAAGGAGAAAAAGAGAGGGAGAGAGAGAGAGAGAGAGAGAGGGCCGGATTAAAACAAACCCGCTCTGTGAGCTGGTTTTAGTTGCCATGGCAACGATCATTACCTCGCACTTGGGAGAGCAGGAGCAAGGAGAAAGAAGTGGAGGAGGAGGAGGATGGAGGATGGAGAGGGGGAAAGGGAAAGAAAGAGAGAAAGAAAGAAAGATGGAAAAGACGGGACAAGAGGAAAAAAAAGGGGTGGGTGAAGATGTGGAGGCAGGAGACGGGAGATGAGGATGTTGAGGAGGGAGAATGAGAAAATGAAATGTCACATCCCAGGAACTGTGCAGAAATGTCAAGGAGAGGAGGAGAGGTGGAGGGGGAATAAAAAAAAATAAATATATAAATAAAAAGTGTGATTCCTCAATACCAGGGGGACAACTTTTTGAACTCAGGAGCCACTTTACAGTCAAACAAGAAAAGATCAGTCCCCCATCTCGAAAATGTCAGCGTGTCTCATACTCATATCTGCACTGAGGAGGTGAAAATGGACGGATGAAAACTAATTAAAAACCCAAATCCATTTGTTCCATTTTATGCTTGCTGGGGCACTTTATGTGTAAAATATCAGCAGGTGCAGCAACACAATGATATGATCTGGTATTTTGTAAAAAAAAAAAAAAAAAAAAAAATTAATAAAAAAGAAATAAAAGGACGGAATGAAACAGTTACTGGTTAGAAAGATGGAGGGAAGAAAAGGTGAGGAGGAGGAGGAGGTGGAGGAGGAGGAGGAGGAGGAGGAGGAGGAAAGCCCCATGTGGTGCTGTGGATGGAGGCCGTTGTCCTGGCGATCCCACTTCTATGGTGTGTCACATGACCCTTTGCCCAGCACACCTGCCCGAGAGAAATCAGCAGTAGTTTCTATGGAGACAGGGTCAGCAGTACGGGAGGCAGGATGGCTGCCAGAGGTGATGGTAGGAGGGAGGGACCGCTGGTCTCGTACAGTGTCGGTGGTGTTATTTTTAAACATGGCAACGATGAGGTGATGGTGTGTCGACCCAGTCGGGGCCGTGGAGGCTTCTCCACCTGGAGGAGAAAATTTAAAGGTGCACCATGAAAGAAGTCTCATCACCTTTTTTTTTCTCTCTACGAAGCTTCCCCGTACAGTCTTGGAGTAAGGCTGAGTTCAAGATGAATGACACGTAGCAAAATGTTGTTTTTTCAACAGAAACACATGGATGCCCTGTTGCATGACGCCAGCCTTATGACTACTTATGACACCTTTTTTTAAATGGGAGGGGTTTATATATATGTATACATACTTTGTCTGATTGGGCAACCCAACGGGAGAAAACTACCTTGAAAGCCTGTTGCAAATTGTTGCACAACATTGTGCTGCTGAACTCATCCTTTGTGAATCCAATGATACTGATCTTTAAAGTGTGGTTTTTCACCAAAAGACAGTGGGGGCAGCTGAAAGACCCTTCACCTGCCCCGAAAAGAGTCATTTAACCATGACAGTGACTATAAAGCTGCTACATTAACTTACATTTCTCGCATAGTGCACCTTTAAAAACTGAAAGAAGAGGAGGAGGCAGCAGGGCGTGTTGTTTCTTCATTGTTCATCAGTGTTGACACTTTGTAACCCGCTTCACATCACATGGCTTCAGAAATATCAGTCATTAACTTCTCTAAAACACTAAACTTCCAGTATCTGTCTTGTGTTTCAGTGTTCGGACGGAAATTCAGCCCAAGACAACTCCTCCCTGAAGCGTGTGGCGGTGGTTGAAGACTTCTTCGACATCATCTATGCCATGCACGTGGAGATGGGCGCCGACCCTGGCAGAGCACCCAAACACGCAGGCCAAAAGAAAACCTACAAAGCGGTGAGTCAAACACAACAAGGTACCTGCAGGATGCAGATTTTACTGCTTGTTGATATTTAGGATATTGACAGTGAATATATTTTATTCCCTAATGTAAAAAAAAACAAAGCAAAATAAAGCACATTAAAGCCTGTGGGAGTAGGACAAGAAATTAGCATGGAAAATAAAAAAAAAAATAAAAGGCTGAATAAAGAGAAATGTGACAAGAAAGACAAAAAGCATGTTGTACCATATGTACCTATAGTGTTAGCATGCTAATGTCTGCTAATTAGAAACAAACAAAGAGGAGATGAAGCTGATGGGAAGTTAAGATTCTCACATAAAAAAGTAGTGTGAAAAGTCAGTGTGATTCATCCAGCGGGACCATGAATTTGTGCAAAATGTCACAGGGAAAAAAAAAAAAAAAATCATCAAATAGTTGTTTAAATATTTATAGTCATGGCTCCAAATTTACAAATAATTCAGGACACATTTAAATATCAGTAACAGCAACTTTTGCACTAACATTCATGGACCCCAGAGGATAAATCTTAATGACTGGAGCTGTTGTTTATCACTGGGAGGAGCTGTGTTTTTTCACACCTAATAAAGACCTTACATCAGTTAAAAAAAAAAAAAATGTATGATTATTTTATTTGAAAACAGGAGCCACAGTGAGGTCATTAAGCTGTATTTAACACCTATAGCGTCTGTGAAAGACAAACAGGCTGCAATTATCAGCCAAGGAAATGTAATGTGTAATTTTTAGCATGAGGATTTACCTCAACAACAAACTGGCTTCATCATGAAAACAAACCACAAAACACCACAGCAGATTCACATTATTGTTATTTTTATTGATGTTTCTGGAGCAAAACGCAGCCTGTTAGTTTACGCTTCGGTGTCGTGTCGGTTGAGTTAGTCTGGGTGTGGTTTCAGTGTCCGGACAAATCGAGGCTCTTTGTGTGGAGCTGTAGGAGTGAGAGCATCTATGTTGGGAGGTACTGCTGCTGCACCCCACCTCCCTCCATCCTCTGTGAGAATTAAAAAAAAAAAAAAATATCATAGAGCCGGTTCCTCCTGCCCTGTAGAGAGGTCCTGTCATGTCTCATAGTGTGTACCCTTTTGAGGAGGCAGCATCACTGGGGCAGGGCATAATATGGAGCTGTCACTGTGGCCTTCTGGGAGGTGCACGCTCCTCTGGGTGGCCTTTCCCTCTCAGCTGCCTCAAGGGGCCATGAGGGGGTGGAGGAGGGTGGAGAGAGGGGGGCAAAGGGGATGGAGGGAGGGTGATGGGGTGCTGTGGCAGCGGTTGTGGTTGTGGTGGGCCGGTGGGGGTGGGCACCCCTGCTGCCTCTCCATGGTCACGTGAAGGTCGCATTTTACAGGGAAACGCCAGAGGGGGGTGAGGAGAGGGGAGGGGAGGGTGGCATAACAGTAGAGACAAATAGAGATGAGATGAGATGAGATGATGGGAGGTGTGGATATGAGTCGTCTGCACCTGAGAGATGAGACAGTGAAAGAGAGAAGAGCAGGAAGACTGGATGAAAACAAAACGGATGTAAAAGATAAACGCCGGCATGTTTTTTTTTTTTTTTTTTTTTTAAATATGGAGGCAGAAATATGCCGGAGCTGGAATTAGGCCATCCCATCCTGAAAGCACAAGCTCGTCGCCTGGAGGGAGGAATCCTCCTCGTGCCACGTCGAGATAACACATAATCACTGACCCCAAACTTTCACACGTGTACAGCACCAAAAAAAAAAAAAATAACACACCTGCATGCAGAGTTTATTTATTTATCTTATCTTGTTTTTTTTTTTTTTTTTTTTTGCTATAACCCAGCCTCCTCTTTGCTACACAGATAGCAGAGACCTACGCCTTCCTGCCCAGAGAGGCGGTGACTCGGTTCCTAATGAGCTGTGGAGAGTGTCAGAAGAGGATGCACATCAACCCCAGCACTGCAGAGTTCAAAGGTAAACGGCACAGATGTGACCCGCGTGGACGACTCGCTGCTTCTGCAGACATCATTAACTCATCTGCTATTTTTGTGAGATCAACCTTTAAGAGAGGATAACGCTCAGATCCTTTGACACTGTGTGACACTGGGAAAGGGTTAATTACTACTCTGTCCCACTGAGATGTGATGAAACCAATCAACCAGGAGTTATTATTGTTATTTTAGTTATTATTTATAACAATAACTATTAATAATATCATCAGAAGATTCACAGAAGACTAGAGCTGATTGACCACCGCCGTCCTGACAGATGTTAAAATCTGAACTGATGTGTTTGAAGAGTTTTTTGAAGAGTGAAGTCTTCATTAATAAAACATATTGTACATATCCATCACCGACATGATGTAACAAAGACTCAAGAGGACCTGGTCTGTGGGATGAGACACTGAAAAGATCACAGAGTCCCTCTAGTGGACGAGGTGGAGGCTGCATTCGGCTCAGAAACCACATTGTTTCAATTCAAAACGTCACATTTGCTCAGATTTTATCATTTTTTTCCAGTATATTTGCATTAAACTTTAACCAAACAGTGAAGAAAGAGAGAAACACCCAGTGTTTTTATTGTATTTATTGCTGCTTTGTCCGCTTGTAAATATTTTAGAAATAATAGCAAGTTAGTATTTGCTGATTTAGGCTTTTTTTTTTAAAATATATATATACATAACTATTTTAAAACACAACACACAAATATTTCCTTTTTTGTTTTTCCTCAGCGCGACTCAGCGAGTTTATTTGTGAGTAAAGCGCCCACGAATCTGCTCCAAAATCAAATTATAAAAATGCTCCTTGTAACAGCCAGACTTAATTTTTAAAAAAAAAAAGATATTTATTTATTTATTTTTTTCCAAAATCAAAATAATCCAGCCATAGCTGTGTGCAAGCATGCGCTGCAGAAATGAGCAGATTCAGCACAACATTAATGGTTTTAATTAAACAGGAGGAGATTGTGCAGTTGTGCTGATTTTCTAAAACAAGAGAATGGAAACTGAAAAAAAAAAAAAAAAAAAAAAAAAAAACCGATCAAAAAATGATCAGAGTTAATCAAAGACATCAAATCTCTTTTTTTCTTTCTTTTACTTTTTTTTTTTTAAACTACTGAAGCCTCCGGGTTGATTTTATTAGCAACAAATTTGAATTTGATTGGAAATATGAAAAATGAAAGAGCTTTTATGTGTAATGACCCTCGTCAGTGTTACATTATTAAATTAATACATCACTGTCGTTAATGTTTTAATACATAAATGGTACAAAATGTAGTGTAGTTGGACAAGGTTGAGATAGTTTTAACTCTTTGGCTCTAAATGTTTTTGATATAAACATCATTACATTCAACTATTTAACAACATTTTTTCATTTCTTTTTTGCCAGAAAATGACAGACCAACCTCTCTGGTCCCGGACCTCATCGATTACAACATGCCTCTTACTGCCACCTACCTGAAACAGATGAAACTGCAGTGTATGACAGCTACTGAGAGGGTAAGCGCCCCCCCCCCCCCTCCATCTCTCTGTTTCTGTCTCTTTGTGAAGCTGTGTGTCCTGACGGATTAATTAGCAGAGTCTGCCACTGTTAAGCTCTCCTTACTCACTGTGATTGTGTTTGTATTGACCGCACAAGTCCTCTGGTTATTTTCTTTTGATCATTAAGGCTTGCAAAGGAAGGAAGGTTGCTCTGCACAAGCAGGCGAACACATCCTTCTCCTTAACTTTTAATTCAACACTAAACAATCAGAGATCACCTCCTTCCCTCCTCTCCCTCTCCCTCTCCTGCTGGGAGGAGGAGATCAGTGTGAAAATGAGGATTAGTGAAGCCTCCGCACACGCTGACGTCACGTATGAGACCACTCCCATGTGTAGCTGTGACAGAAACAGTCAGAGACCACTGTCACTAAAGTGCAGGGAGACGGTATGATGATGATGATGATGATGAAAATGTAGACTTCACTCGCGCATAATTAGGATTAACTGGAACAATGACTCAGGTTGTGATTCGTGGGTGAGTACAAATTAACAAATGCTCAGATTGTTGTTCTGCATCTGTGACAACGAACCGGGCAATAATTTAATAATTAACCAGCACCGAGGCAGCGAAGAGGAGGAGGAAGAGGAGGAAGAGGAGGGTTTATTTCATGTGTGCACTGCTGCACTTTTCTGAAAACACACACATCTGTTTGCATGTTGTTTCTCTGCACAACTTTAGTGACGACACATCTACACAATCTAAAGACGTTTAAACAATGTTATTTAGTTCAGTTACAGGCCACGTTGAACAAAAAAAAAACACCATAACAAGACTAAAACTAAAGGTCAAATGTGACTATTTTAGTTTGTTTTTGCTCTCTGAAGCGTTTTTGATAGAAAATATAAAATTTATAACTATTTTTGATGTATATTTATTGTTTTTTCAGGATGTTTTATTATATAAATAGTAATAAATGATGTAGTTGGTCAAAGTGGAGCTAGTTTTAACTCTTTCGTGTCACTAAATCAACAGTAAAGCATCAAAATCCACAAATATGTAGATAAATATGAGGAGACAAGTCAAGCTGAACAACAAAACACCATCGAAAGACTAAAACTAAAGGTCAAAAGTGACGTCTTTAGTTTTTTTAAAACACTGAAGCATTTTTGATTGAAAATATGAACATTATTGCTATTTTTGATGCGTATTTGTTGTTTTGTACAATCTAAACTTGACGGTGTAATGATCCAGATCTCAGTGTTGAAACTAGATCATCCTACTTTATCAATTATCTATTTTCCTAATGGATAAACATTAATGATGCTACATTTCCAACTACTTAGAAAGTGTAATTACACTCTCCCTCCCTCTCTCTCTCGCTGTAATGCTACATGGCTCACTTGGTACCTAATAGAGCTGTCACTGAGCATTTTGGTCCTCTTCACAAACCCCTAACAGAGGGACGTGTCCTGTTATTCCCAGGAGTTTAGGCCTATTTGTGAGCTCATGTGGCGAGTAATGTTGTCGTGGCTCCTCGTCGTCGCAGCTTTACCTCTTTCCTCTGACCGAGACGCCATCTGACGCCGAGGTCGACGGAGAAGTCACCGTCCATGTTTTGGCCTCGGTGAAGCTTTAGCTCCACGTCGACATGTGGTTGTGGCTTTTAGCAGATGGAGAATTTACTCCAGAGTTTGAAGCCAGAGCTCAGCACGGCCTTTGAATAGTTTGTGAGATTATTTCTCTCTTCTTTGCTAATCCTCGCAAAGGAGAAAGGTCCAGTCACATTTGTGAGTCTGACTCGATTTTAGCCTTAATTTGACTTTTAAAAGCATTTTTTTTAAACTAAAAATTAACATGTTAAATGTGTTGTTTTTCTCTTTGGGGGGAAAAAATGAAAGTTTTGAGAATTAAACAAATGTGATGATTTGTCTCTTTGGCGTTTCACTTCCTCTCCAGGACGACAGTTCGGTGAGCAGCGAGGACATGAACAGCGCCGAGCCCACGTGGGTCACAGCAGCCGAGCCACCGCCGCCACCGCCGCTGCCACCGGTGCCAGCACCGCCTGAGTCCAGTCCACCTAACGGAGAGCGAGTCAGCAACCCGACGGCGGCCATTAAAGAAGAGGATGGTAAGAAGTCGCCAACTAAAACCAAACAGGGAGCGGTGCTGCGCAGGAAACAGCTTGCCCTGTTCTTAGTGGACTAATCCAAATAAATCCACTCATACAGGGGGTGGTGGTGATGGGGGTGGGACACACACCAACGTAGCCCCCAATCCTTTGTGCACCCCTCTGTCTCTCTCTCTCTCTCTCTCTCTCTGGGTACGAGGGCTTTACAGAAGTGGGACAAAGGCCGATAGTAACCTGCACAGATTAGACTCCATTATAGAAAAAGGCTGAAAATGGGGGCAAATCATTGAAATGGAGAATTACTGTGTTCCAGTGAACACACACACGTAGAAATGATCATATAGAAATCAGTACTTGGATGTAAACTGGGTTAAAAAGCTATAATTTCCACACACCAGGGAGTGAAGGTCCCTTCCCCCTTTTTCATTTCCTCCTCATTCTCATTTCTTTATCTTTTTCTTTGAAAAAACTCCTCAGATCTGCCTGTCCCTTTTTTTTTTTTTTTTTAAAGTTTATTTGTCATGACAGTTGACCCCAATACCTACTTCTGATATAAGTTCCCTCCCCCTTGTGTTATCGCACAATAGTAAACAAAACCCACATTAAAGCTAAATGCTCCTGTCTTCCTCCTCGTCCCGCCAGATGACGACTCCTCGGAGAGCGGTAGCGCCAACGGGCTGCCGGCCCTGACCTCCCCAGAGGTGCTGGCGGTGGGTGGGACCCCCCCAGATGGCGGGGTCCCTTACGGGGAGGTGACGGAGAACGGTCTGAGCGCTCCCCTGGACTTCAGCACCACCTCGTCCTCGTCCTCCTCGGAGGATCAGCAGCCGGTCAATCTGAGCGACAGACTGATGCCCGCCGGGAGCTCGCCACCAAACCCTTACCCCGCAGACGCCAACAGGAAGTACCCCATCAAAACAGAGTACGCCAACAAGGTGAGGATGCTGACCACGGCCACACATTCTGGCTGTTTCCCACAAATTCAGCCGTTTTGGACTAACATGGGTCGTCTAGTCTCTAGGATCCTCGGCCCACATGTCAGTTTTTTGTTTGTTCCTCGATGTTGTTTCTAACCTCTTGATGTCTCCCTACTCTGGATCTTTTCACAGGAATAGTTAACTATAAACATTTCACAGAAAAAATGACCTATATCCTCCACTTAGAGACAGACAAGGGGGGAAAAATATTGCAGTAGCTGGGTCTGTTACCTTGGAGACCAGGATGATATTATTTTATTTATTTTCCTTATTTAAGCTACTTTCTTCCCCAATTACACTGCGTTTAACATCCATATCTGTGTCCTTTCCAGTCCCCTCCTTACAGCTCAGGAAGCTATGACTCAGTGAAAACCGAACTGAGCATGAGCGCAGAGGACTTGACCTCTGGTCGGGCGCAGATAATCGACGACGACGACGACGATCACGACGACCACGATGACAGCGACAAGATCAATGATGCCGAGGGAATGGACCCCGAGAGACTTAAAGCCTTCAATGTAAGTCACCAAAGATATTATCATATCCAAACTAAAATACAGTAAATAGTTACTACAAAAATGTGCATCTCTGTTTAGCAGAAACCACCAGAATAGTAGATTTGCAATTTATAAACACAATAAAATAAACAGAGAGAAATATGAGCACCACAAGAGAATTTTCATCACCTCCCCCTCCTTTATTCCCTTTCCTCTCTTTTGTTTTCAACTCTCACACCCCTCACCCCCCCACTCCATTTTTCTGCTCTACATCCTCCCTCTTTCTCTCTCTCTCTCTCTCTCCCCTCCCCCCGTCTTTCCCTCCTCTTGTCTCATCTCCATCAGATGTTTGTTCGTCTGTTCGTGGATGAGAATCTGGACCGGATGGTTCCCATCTCCAAACAGCCCAAGGAAAAGATCCAGGCCATCATCGAATCCTGTAGCCGCCAATTCCCAGAGTTTCAAGAGCGTTCCCGCAAACGCATCCGCACCTACCTCAAATCCTGTCGCCGCATGAAAAAAGGCGGTTTTGAGGTACAAAAACACCCGCCATCAGTTGAAACACACTCATAAAATTCAGCGTTTTGCATTTTAAATGCGTAAAAAAAAAAAATAAATCCCCCTGACCCCCCACCTCCCCTCACTACTGCCAGATACGACCCACACCTCCTCACCTCACCTCCGCCATGGCTGAGAACATCCTCGCCGCTGCCTGCGAGAGCGAAACCCGAAATGCTGCCAAGAGGATGAGGCTCGATGTCTACCAAGCGACGGTAAACGTCTTGGCAGTTGGTGTTTGTGAAATCTGCCCAGCAGGGATTTTTTTTTTTTTTTTTTTTTTTGGGAATGTGCTGGATTTGCATCATTAACATCAAACTGCACAACATAAATTAGAATATTTCTGCCTAAAATGAAAAAAAAAAAAATAAAATGTCTTCACTTCTCGTAGGACGAGCCTGCATCTGTCGACAAGAACAGCTCGAGGGACTCGGCCCCCGTGGCCCCAACGGCGTTCGCCATCTCCAGCGCAGCTTTCGCCCAGGACCAGCTCTACACCAACGGAGGCCTCAACTACAACCTGCGGGGATACGGGACGGTCGGCAGCAACCAGCAAAACTCTGGCGCTGCACAAACCAACGGTGAGGACGTCATCATAATTTACAAAACACCTATTTTCTCTGATACCACTTTTTACTTGGGTTGTTTGTGTGTTTATCCAATAAATAACATCCTTGTTCATCTGGATAATCCACAAAACATGAGAGGAATAGCTGTTAATGTTGATGTTACAGCATGAAATATCAATATGTGTCTCACAAACATAATTTTACTCCAGATGAAACCTACAGACCTTTGAGGATCCATCATTAGGTTGACTTTATTATTATTATTATTTCATTTATTTATTTATTTTTGGTTAAATTATTACAAAAGTATTGGATTGAAATCATTGAAAAATTATGCCCAGAAAAAAAAAAAAACCTAATAACTTATGAGTTATCTGCTGACGTTACCTCCAATGGCATCACCATCACATTGATTAGCAAAATGTAGCTAACGTGCTAAGCTAACTCGCTGCAGCTTCCGTAGATTCGGCGGCGTTTACGTCACAGGTTCGCGTCCAGCCGACCGCGAAAAAACTACAACGGTCGCATCCGTCACAACCGAACCTGTCGCAGACGGTGACGTTTGCGATGCGGACGTGCATTTAAAGATAAATGCGACATGACTAGAGTAGTAATGGGAGTTCGTTTTATTTATTTATATAATATTTTATGTGCAATTTATAAACGTTTACAGTGTTTTTTTTTTTTCGCTTAACGGTGGTTGTTGCTAGGCGACTGGACTATCGTGGTAGCGCGGTCACGTAAGTAGCGACGTAAGCGACGTAAACAGGAAGTTGTCCGTGGGTCAGATACGTCTCATTTTGCTCGGCAGAAAATATTTATTTTGACCTTGTTTATTCTGGCAAGACTTATATACTTTAATATTTGATTATATTGATGCAAATATTATGTTACTATGGGGATTTGTGTTGTTTGGTCTACCCGAAAATTAACATGAGAGACAAAATAGAATAGTTAACAGTAATTATACATGGGCTTCTTAATCATTCTGATTGTAAATTTTGGCTAAATTTCATATTTATAAAAGTATCACAAGAAATTTAATCAGAAAGTGTTGAAAACAGTTACATCTTGTAACATGTTGTCTTGGGGCAGTCTTAAGGAAAATTTTTCTTTTTAACATCACTAGTGTATTTATTGCATCATATCATTGCTCCTGTTTTTCTCATAGTCCTGTAATTACCTTTACAATCACACTTCTATAGCATTAATGACACTTGGGCACAATGAATCTTGGGATAAGTGAAGGATGCGACTGTTTTAGTCTTAGTGACAGGAAATGGAGGCTGGATTTCTTCTAAATGAGATGTGTGTGGTTGATGAATCGAGCCTTTGAAGAATACTGGACTATCTGCTGTGTTAGCATTGTTTTGTGAGCTTAGATTTTGCTAAAAACAAGACAGATAAAACTAAAACTATCTTCAAGTCTGGACGCTACCAGATAAGATAAGAAAAGATCAGGATGCTTCCAGGACCTTTGTCATCCTCTTTTCCTCTTGTGTCCGCAGGTCCCACAGATTTGAGTATGAAGTCCGTCGGCCCAAACTCCTCCGCGAGCTCCAACAGTCATGGTCAGGGCGGAGGCGGCGGTGGAGCCTCGGCCCAGCTCAGCCCTCCGGAGGTCACGGCGGTGAGGCAGCTCATCGCAGGGTACCGGGAGTCTGCGGCCTTCCTGCTCCGCTCTGCAGACGAGCTGGAAAATCTGATCCTGCAGCAGAACTGAGTCCGAGCCAAACCGTGCCAAGACCCCGTCCTCCCCCGTTCCTCTTTAGCCTGTCCATCTCCGTCGCTATCGGTCACACATGTTCGGGCAGAACTTTCACACACAAAGACGCAAATGTTCACAAGTGAATCTGCAGCGCACAGTGGGTCCTGTAGGTATGGTACCTTTACTTATTCCCACACTGTTTCTGTGTTTGGACGGGCCAGAACATATCACAGGCTGAAAAAAAAATGTTTATTTATGCATTTGGTTCACTTTGACCTTAGTGCCCTGTTCTCTGTAGCCATTCATCCCATTCAGTTCCTTTTACCACCTCAACCTCCATTCGTCTCAGGAAGCGATGATCTATGTGAAAAAAAAAGTGAAAGAAATAATAATAATAACCACTGGTACACAGGAGAGTACCAGAGGTGTTTAAATTATCTGTGACCATGATGCCACAATGGCTTGTTTGTGCAGATTCTTGGATAAATTAATAGTTAAATAGCAGTGATTTAGTGTCAGTACTTTGTTTTTTTTTTTTTTTTTACACAAATAGTTAAATATGCTGTGCAGTGGCATGATTTGATTGGGTCCGTTTGAATCGAGTTATTTCTCTAAATTCATTACTGTTTTTATGGGATGAAAAAAGAAGAAGAAGAAGAAGAAGAAGAAGAAGGAAAAAAATAATAAATTGGAGCATTGCTTTCGTCCATAGATGAATCGCTGCTAAATCCACAGACCTGTTAAACCTCAACAACAGCTTCTGTACTGATGTGCTGACTTTAGGGAAAAAAGAAAGAAAGAAAGAAAAAAAAAAAAAAGACGACAGTTCGACAATTATCATCTGTAAATCCTGATCAACAGATCTATACCTCGGTCCTGCTCTGTCAGAGTGGTTTCCAGATTTTTATTTATTTATTTTTAAATTAAGACTCATTACCCAACGTGACTCTGTTTCCATTTATTTTATTATGAATATTTCTATCACAGACAGTTTCTCATAACATTAAAAAAAAAGGAAGGAGGCTTTCAAGAAGCCTTGGTATGCAAATTGAAGTCACAGACACCTGTCAGGGACTAAAAAAAGGAGATGAATATATTGTTTAGACTCTCGGTTTATTGCCAGTGCTTCTGGAAAAAGTGGAAAAAGGTGCAATATTGAAGATAATCAGTAATGGAGTGTTTAGTGAAGCGTTTTTTTTTTTTCTTTTCTTTTTTTGAAAAAAGGCGTTTTTAAAAGGGGAGTATTTTACCACAACCCCCTCATCTCTGGCTGTAACTGTCAAGTTGTAAAAACTAAACAAAAAAAAAAGAGAAAGAAATGATATCCCATGCAGCATTGTAGCCAATTTCAACGTTGTTGTTTGTTGTGAACACTGATCTTCATCGCTAACCTCATAACTGAGGCACTTTCATGTATTGGGATCAGTCATTTGTTTAAAAGTGATTTAAAAAAAAAAAAAAAAAAAAAAAGGAACATAAGGAAAATGGGACCTGGCAGAAAAATGAGACTTAAATGTTGCACGTCTTTTTTTTTTTTTTTTTTTTTTCATTTTGTGAAAGATTTGTTCTGTGAGTGTTAAAAGTGCACATAGAGCTCGACAAAAAGAAGCTCCTCTGTCCGTCCGTCAGTCCAGACCACCTCCCTCCTCCTCACCTTCCTCACCCTCCTCACCCCTTCACTTCCTCTGACCTCAGCTGGTTCATCTACACTTTTTTCACCCACATCATGTCCTGAAGACACACTGTTCAAAAAAGAAGCAAGAGACAATCCTTGAAAAAGATGTAATCACATCACAGTTTACTCTCCCAGCTTTCTGCTATGGTGTGTGTGTGTGTGTCTGTGTGTGTGTGTGTGTGTGTGTGTGTGTGAGTATGTGTGTGAATGTGAGTTTGTAGTCTGAGGGCACACAAAGAGTACTCAAAGCAGATCTAGAGCACAGTCTCACAGCAGACACTTTTAATGGTGAGTCACTCGGCACAAAAACACTTGCGTAAGTGTGTGTGTGTGTGTGTGTGTGTGTGTGTGTGTGTGTGTGTGTGTGTGTGTGTGTGTGTGTGTGTGTGACCCAGTTTGTATAACACCAACCTGTGAAAAATTCAATTCAGTCGGCTAAAACATTCCAAACACAAGACAAAAGACAAAAAAAAAAAAAAAAAAAAAGAAATGAAATAAAAAGTGTCTGGCACCTTATTGATCTGTCAAAGTTTAGAGAGATATATTTCTGTATTTATCAACAAAATCTATCACAAATCTATTTCAGCATTTTTCATAATTTACTTCTTCTCCACCATCCGTCAGAGTCGCACTCAAACTAATAAAAACGACCATCCAGCGTTTTATTACCATGTCACGATTGGGCTGCATCTCATTTTACATTTCAATTTTTATTATCTATTGCAAGTTTGGAAGCACTTTATAGCTCAGGATTAAGGTAACATGACATAATAACACAGCGATTTTTGAGTGTGTCGACCCTTTACCTCATTTGGATTCTCAGCTTCGGTTCAAAACATTTTCAAGAGCTGATAACGATGAAAGGACGATCGGACGCGACGGCAGTTTTCATTCTGCTTTAAATCGACAGCAAACGGCTCCTTGTTGGAAACTGCCAGTGGTGTTCAGCTCGAACATCATCGGTTTACAAACGTCCACAGGAGGGATGTTTCATAAAAGCAGGATCCATCTGTTTCATAAAGAAAATATAAAATAGATTAAAGAGATTAGTCGGTTCACTCTTCAACCAAAGTTATTTCTTTTTAAAGAGTCAAACATCAGACACATCCAGAATCTTTGGAATAAATGATAATTTTATAAAATAATTGATCAGCAGTGAGTTCAGACTCAGATTAAACTTAATCATCAGTTAATCTGCAGATGCACAAGAGGAAAATTACTATAAAAACACTTTAATGTTTCACACCTAATTGGCTGTGATCTTATTTTTTTCATCATGACGATTTATTATTTATCTACTTAGAGTGAGTTTCAACTGTTTTCCTGTTCACGTAGTTTGGTTTTCACCTTCAGATAAAAAAAAAAAAAAAAATCTACCTGACAGATCAGGAGTAACGTGTCAATAGAGTGAAGCATTTATCAGCTAAAGAGAGAGAAGTTAAACTTGATGATGTGTCTTTTTTGTGCTCTTATCTTGTTTCTGTCGACCCCGAGTGGCCAAAAAATGACCTTCAAATAATTGTTGCAGGTTTAAAAGTGAAGGAAATGTGTGACTTTCTTGTGCCAAAGTTGTTTTACAGCTTTAAAGTGAATAAAAGCACAAATACTGACTGAGAGGTCCTAGTCCTGGTCCTGGTCCTGGTCCTGGTCTTGGTCCTGCTCTGACTGATTTAAACCTGTTTTATGAAGCAGAGTCTCCTGACGTACTGAATCTTAATTTTACGAAACATCCCTCTGGACTCACACAGACATAATCATAGATGTACGTGGGACTCGAGTCCTCACACATGTCTTCCTCGTCTCTCCTCCTCTTCCTCCTCCTCCTCCTCCTCCTCTCTCCGACCTGCTCGTTCGTTATCGTAGCCATGGCAGATCCTCAACACTTTGTGTCAAACTCAGTGACGTCATGTTGAATCTTTTTTTTTTTTCTAAATCAATCTTCAAAACAAATCACCTGCTTGCAGATTTGTATTCTGTCTTAAACGTCAACGCTGAGCAACATTTTAGCTGTTTGGTGGAGTTACTGTGATCAACAACAACCACTTGTCGTCGATGTTGTTGTTGTTGTTGTTTTTGTTTTTTGTTTAAATATCTCTAAATATATATATTTTTTGTTGTTGTTTGTTTTTGGGTTTTTTTTTTTTTTTTTGGTTTTTCTTCTGATAAATGCCCAACTGATTTTTTTTTTTTTGTTTGTTTGTTTCTCTTTGTATTGACTGGACAATGTAATCTATTGGTGTTGATTAAAAATGCCCTGGTAGCTTGTGGATTGCTAAAGTGGTCAGATAAATGTACTGTATAGCTGTACAAAGAGTGATAAAGATGTTTTAAACCTTTTTTTTTATATTCATGTGGGTACAGCACTGTTTAAAAAAAAAAAGAAGTATCAAAGTGGTTTTTAGCCCTTGCCTGTTTTAACTTATCATTTGGTGGTGGTCTGTATTTCTTCTATTGTTATTTATATTATTTCGATCGTTGCCTCTCCTGCACTGATGAGAGACTGTAGCTCTGTGCAGGGGGTCGTACTGTAAACCTGTGTGAAGCTTTGTATTTTCCCCTCTGGTTTTTGGACTCAGTGAAAGTGTGATGTTTACATGTACAGTTTTTCAGAATATTTTTCTTTTTCTTTTCTTTCTTTCTTTCTTTTTTCCCTCTCTCTCGCTCTCTCCTTCTCTCTTGCGTCGTCTTATTCAGGCTGATTTCTCCTCCTCCTCCTCCTCCTCCTCCTCCTCCTCCTTCACTCTCTGCTCAGATATTTTCCCTCCCTTCCTTTCTGTTGTTTCATCGCATCAAGTGCAGACGTGACCTCTTCGACGACCTCTCGGTCACACGGTCAGACTGTGCCGTCATCTGGTTGTGGTCGGCTCCGTGTTGTTGTGATGATGATGGCTTCCAGCGTTTTAATCTTAAGTAAAAGAAAAAAACAAACAAACAAACAAAAAAAATAAATAAAAATACACAAAAAGAAAAATTTTAAAAAAGAAAAGAAAGAAAGAAAGAAAGGGGGCTTCGCAACTTCTCAAAGTGGACCAGATAAGATTTATCAAGGATCAAGACGACTTTTAATCAGCTGTTTTAAAATACTATTGTGGCCTATTAATGGAGAAGGGAGGTGGGGGAGTAGGTACATTTATTATATTACATTAAGTGCTCATAGTCTTTTAATATCCCGGCCGTGTTGTCAGGGAAAACTCCTCGTCCTTAACCCGACTGGTACCCCAGAAAGGTACACTTTGACCTGTTGTAATATCTCCTCGCTAACATAAAAGCCATTCCCCTCTCCTGGCCTTTTTAAGGGGAACCCATAAACCTCAGGAAATACTGAATCTCCAAGTTTAGTTTTTATCCACTTTCTTCTTCTGAGATGAGATTTAAGTCTCTTAACAAAAAAAAAGGAAAAAAAAAAAAAAAAAAGACCATTAACATTTATATGAGATGTCTATTGTTTTGTACATTTATCATTGTGATTTAAAAGTGGAGCTTTTTCCAGTACCTGTGACTTAATATTTTGATTTTTCTTTTCTCTCTCTCTTTATTTTTTATTTTTATTTGGAGTGTTTATAGGTATGGATATTTATTATTATTATGATTATGATTATTATATGTGAAACTACAAAAAACAAAACAGAAAAAAAAAAAAAAAAAAAAGGTTGAACCTGTTTCATTTGTTTGTTTCATGCAAAACTGTCCAGGTGAGATTCTCTCTGCCTCTTACATATCACTAATGAGGGACTTGTTGTTTGTTTGGAAAATAGCGCTTTTTCAGTGTTGCATCAACGCTATGAGAAAAAAAAAAAGGACAAAAAAACAAAACACCAGTGGTTTACCAACAGCAGAGTTGCAAGGCTCTCCTCTTCTCCTGAGATGTCAGTAATTGAATAAAATAGTGCGATGAGCTATCAAACTGAGAGCTCCTTCTGTCATTTCATTGTTTTTATTTTTTTCTTCTTTCTCTTTGAGTTCAGGAAAAAAATAAATCAAAGTCTGTGAATTAACTGTGTCCACAAGAGGGCAGCACGGTTACAGGAAACACTGACACACACACACACACACACACACACACACACACACACACACACACACACACACACACCAGAGTTATTCTACTTATTTACCCCAGTTTCTAGTAATAAGAAACAACAATCACCTCCTAAACTTGTTCAAGTTGTTTCCTCGTCCACTGACTGAAAGTGAACACACACAAAAACTAATTATGTGTAAATTCATTTAAATATGCCAAGTAAATAAAAATAAATGATTTGACATTCTTTACTATGTAACGGTCAAAAAATCTCACATTAAAAACATAACGTCATTAAAACCAACAGAGATGCAGTGATTAGGCCGTTCATTTAACATCATTTAACTAAAAAACAAGGAAATAATATATGTATAATAATAATAATTGAATAAAGATTAGATTTGAGAAACTACTGTTTTAAAACAATGTAATAAACAAATAAAATAATACTAGTTAATTTATTAATATCTATCATAAATTTCAAAAAATAAAAGCATAAAAATAAATGTTATTATTTAAATGTATTTAATTTAAGAATCTTATGATGCTCAAAATGTTCCCTTCACCTCAAACAAATCCAACAAATAACTGCAATTTAAATTAATTAATTCAATAATATCCATTTTAATTGGCTGATGAATCCAAACTCTACATGTAAACCTGCACGTCTCCTAATATATTTAGTCTCATCTGGTCTGAAATAGTCTCGTCTGGTGTGGTTTTCTTCCTTTAACGCGGTTTATAATTTCAGCCGTGAGGTGTTGGAGTCGTGGTGGCGTTATCAGGTTTGTTTGGCTCCACTCATGTGGATCTGGCAACTTTTAACAGCTGGTTTCACAAACAAGACTCTCATGTCGAACCTAATGCAACTTCCCACCAGATCAGTGTCAACAACATCACACACACTCACAACACATCAGCGCTGCCCTGACCTCATTATGTGTTTATTTACATACAAACGCTCCTTGAGAAATGTTCTCTAATCGCCAGATGTGGACGATGTTG
This sequence comes from Polydactylus sextarius, assembly GCA_016801845.1. NCBI lineage: Eukaryota > Metazoa > Chordata > Actinopteri > Polynemidae > Polydactylus > Polydactylus sextarius. Next base: position 7,470,236 of record CM028909.1, read on the forward strand.
TGTTACACACATCAAGTTTTAAACAGATATTTGACGTCGGTTGACATTTTATTGTCTTTACTATAACATAATGATATAATATGTGTATAACTGTACAGGTTATAATGGTTAAATGATAATAATGATAATAAGTTCATCATAAAATGGTTTGAAATATGATTCTATTCATTTTAAGTTATTAAAATAATCTTGAATCAGACTGGTCATCACCTTCACATCTGCCTGTTTTCTTGGAAATAGAAATAAACAGATAAATAAATACAGCAACAAAAAAACCTCCGTGTTCTGTTTACAACTGATCAGGTTTAGTGGAAACGTTATCGACATGTTCATGCTGCAGGTTCGACTGTGACACGTGGTGTCCACGCTGTCGCTGCGTGCTGCTGATCATGAAACCAAAACAGGACGACAGCTGAGCTCCAGCAGACGCCTCGAACCCTCCACGTGAACAGACATATTATCAAAGATGCAACGATTCACTGAGTCTGACTGAGATGCAGCAGATACCGAGTGTTTCAGCTGCTATTAAAGATCTTGTTGTATTTTTTTTAACCTTATCAAACCTGTGGCTTCTGTTTATTTCTGTTTTGTTTTGTTTTTGTTTCCCGTCCTCTGTCCCTCTTAATCTGTCACTTTCTATCTGTGTTTTAAAACAAATATTCTGAGGATTCGTCCTTCGTCCTGTTTTGTGTAACCGCCATGGAAAAAAACCAGTAGGTGAATGAAGAGGTTGGTGAGGGGAGACTCCCCGTGTCACTGCTCTGACACAGGATCACTTCACTTGGACCAGATCTTAGGACAAATTTAGACCCGAGTGCTTCTCTGATATGTTGCCAGGAATAGAGCAGCTTTCACATTGAAAGGGTCATGTACCATTTTTTTTTTTTTCTTCAACGAGCAGACTGGGTGAAGGTCCGAGGACGTGATGAATCATGACATGAGTTTATTTAAATGCCAAAACCTTTGTCCCAGCTCTGAATGTCCTCCACGCAGCGGTGGAAATGTTTGACTTTCTTATTTGAACAGAGAGATTATCTTACATTAGGATTCAAGAGTAAACCAGACTTTGTTACAGTTTGTTCTATTCTTAGTCATTCTTAGTTGCTAAATGTCCCAAACATTTTTTGTTTTCAGGGAAACATTGGTTCAGAGAATCCAGGGGACGGTTAATGAACTTTGACACAGTTTGCAGCAGCAACACACGTCATCACAGGTGAATCTGAGTAGTTTTAACATCAGATATGATCAATTTGATCAACTTCACCATCAGATTAAATCTGTAACACTTTAGTTTTGTTTCTGCTGCAACATTTAATGTTTAAAAACATATTTCTTGTCCCTTTATATCCAGGTATTGCAGGGACAATAACACAAGCGACATCTGAGCTCTTATTTTGTCTTTACTGGAAAAGTTTGACATTTGAATTAACTTTAGTTTTGTTGATAGGTGTTTTTTTATTTGTTTATATATATACATATATATATACACACACACACATATATATATATATATATATATATATACTAATTTATAGTTTGCACAATTTGTAGTTATGTATCCATTGCTCTACTAAGACGTTCTGTTTTATTTTAGTGCTAAAATTAAAAACTACAAACACAACAACAGAAATGTTGCAGATGAGCATCAATCGCTCTCACACTTTAACAACAATCTGCTGCGCCATTAAAAACACTCAAGTGCCAGAAGGTTCTCTGGTTCATTTACGAGCACTGAGCTGTTATTATAGCCCGTCCCAAAAATAAACTTCACGTTTGGCAGACACGTTCAGGTCAGATAACTTATGGCTGCTATTTCTGACATATTTGTGTATTTATAGAACTGATATAGATGACTGGTAGTGTCTGTTAAATTGCTCTTCCAGAAGCTCTAGACCTCAATTCAGGCTAAGGGTGACATGTTATGTAGCTGCGTTACCAACTGGATTAATGGCTGCTAATCATATCTAAGCTAAACAGATTAGGTCCAATGGAAAAGTAGGCGGCATGTGTTCCCTAAATAATAATAATTAATTAGACTAATCTAACATAGGAAACAGTGAAACACAATGTTAAGTGTAGATTGCAAGCGTTTTATTTATCATCATTAACGGAGTCAAGTCACAAGAACAATAAGATGAAAAAAAAAAAAAAAAAACTTTACATACTTGAGTTTTTTTTTTTTAAACTTTTGGTCATAATAAAATAAACTATACAGTTGCAAAAACAAACAAACATTAAAAGCAAATCCTACTAGAAGTAAAAAATCACCACCATCATCTCCATCTCCAGTGCTGGACTTTAAAGTGACGGCAAGTTGGGGGTGAAGGGTGAGAGAGATGGGGGGGGGACCTAGGAGGAGGAAGATGGCGGAGGAGCCGCTGGCTCAAACTTTGCGTTGTCAATTCCTTCGCTGAGTCGTCTCTTCAAAACCATTTCCTTGGCGATGCAGGTCACCTGACCGTTGGCCACTGTGTAGGTCCTGTTTCTGCACAGAAACATGTCAACATGTCAGGTTAATCCACAAGTTTAAGCCCTTTAACGTCTGACACACCAAATGATAATAATAATAATAATAATAATATTATTATAATAATAATAAAATAAGATGTCTATTAATCCATTTAACAAATTACAAAAATGCTATATCATTTCATATATAATATGTTTTATTTATTTTTATTATTTAATATGATTTTTTGTATTTGTATTGTTTTATTGATTGATTTATTATCATATATATTATTTTTTATTTTAAATATGTAGCAAATGTGAAACACTTGGCTATAAAGGATTTAATATACATAAAATATTAATTATTAAAATATGATGCTCACTTTTGTTGATTTTCAGAGCCGTTCTGCATCCCGGGCTGGTTCTGTTTTGCAAAGAAAAATGAAGTCCACCAGTGTCCAGAGTCTTGTCTGGGAAGTCCTGGATGATGTGGAATGACCTCTCCTGTGTACTCGGCGCTGCCACAAGAGCTGTTACTGGACGTGGACCCGAGACGCCCTGAAACAAAAGTACAGTAGATTTTTTTTATTTCCTTTTTAATAACAAAGATAAAATAAAACACAATATAAATACACAGAGGCCACAGATGACTCACTTCTGTAGTAATCGTGGGTTGCGACCAGGGAGCCACTTGATGGAATTGATGCCATTTTCTCCGACCTTAAGGTGATAAAACCGCTTGAAGATGGAAAATGGAAACCTGGAGGAGACAGAAGGAACAAATAAACATAAAAAAATGGTCTTATGTTGCATTTCTTCACTTCTTTCAAGCTTTATCACTTTGAAAAAGCACGTACAAACATTCTGGATGCACTGACGTTGAGCTGAGAAAGCTCTTCTTACACGTATTCATTCATTGCTTCATGTCTGCCCCAGTGATAAAACACAAGCAGCTGCTTATTTCCAGTCATGACTGAAATAACTGGAGCGTTTTGGCTGAGCGTGTGTTTGAGAACGTGCCCACATGCTGAACTAAAGTCAGCTAAGGTCATCAGCAGAGGTCGGCCTGCAGCAACATGTTGTATATTAGAAAACATGCACAAAAAATTGTTTTTTCTTTCTTTTTTTAAAATAATGCACGTGTTTTTCATTTGCATGGAGAACCAGTTAGAGGCTGTAAAGCTTAACACAAGGTGAGCAGCAGATGGCTGTGAGGGATTTCAATGTGCAGACAAACACACGTCTGCACTTCATAGCCTAGATAAACAAACAATAACTAAGATGCAAATATGTTGTTTTTCTTTTTATTAACATGCACGAGAGCACAAATATTTATATACATTTATATTTTGTAATGTAAAACCGGTGATGTTTAGATAAATATGGGGGGCAATGAAAGTGAAAAAGGCCCAAACTGTTTTTATCATTAAAGATGCAATACTGAGTGTATGTTTAAATAAATATATATCTATATAAATAAAGTTTTTTAACTTACCTATAAGGTTGATGATGCGTGCGGTTGTAAGGTGCGGAGACCTGACGTTAAAAAGGTGTTAGTCGTCACTGACTTTGGCCCATTGGTTGATAAACTCCGTCCGTGTGGAGACTGCAGGTCTCTATCTATTGCTGCCGCTACTGTCTCTGAGTCTGTGACGTGTGTGAACCCGCTTATATAGGATCAGGCACGGGGCGCGTGCTGCTGTGGCCGGAGAAAAGGGGGCGGGGCTCAAGCTGACACAGGCGCGGGGACAGTGAACGTGCGTTTATTCCACACGTAAGGAACTCGGTGACACACGAGACAAAAGGAGGAGACTTTTAAAGGCCTTGAAGGTCACTCACTCACGAACACTGACATGATAGTTAACTGGGAAATTACTTTACTGCTTCACTTACATTTGTTTTCAAATAGAGAAGTGAAGACATGTGGAGAAAAATAAATAAATAAATAATAAAAAAAAAACTTAACCTGTTGGAAATTGTTATGTTTGTGAGAACGCTCCAGATTTGTCTAATCAATGTAAACACCACCATTTCTCTAATAGTATAAATGATAAAAGTTCAGGTGGAACCGACAGTCGCAGCCCTCCCTGGTGGTCTAGTGGTTAGGATTCGGCGCTCTCACCGCCGCGGCCCGGGTTCGATTCCCGGTCAGGGAACTACGTTTTCTTGCAAGTTAAATTAATTAAATCAACATTATTATAATAATATAGCTGAAAGAAAACGCCTGGAAGAAAACTAAATTAACTTAGTCATACCCATGTTTTTTTACGTTTGAGTAGTATCGTTTTTTAATTCTCCAAACTAGACACAGTTCAGGGCGTCCAGCACCACCTAGAGGTCATGTTTATCAGTGGAGGCTGCTGGTCTTTCATAGAGGGGAAGCTCATAGTCGGTTAACTTAATTCTAAGTTTCTCCTCGTATTGAAGACTATCAAACGACAATATTAACATTGTCTGCCATCGTGTGCACCTTCCTAGCTAGTTCACTCTGACCTAGACAACAATATGACTGATTAGACGATAAAATGAAACGATACTTACATTTGTTTTCAAATAGAGGAGTCTGTCGTGTTTGTGTCCATAATCATTTAATCATTTGAACACCACTATTTATCCAGTAGTATAAATGATCTAAGTTATAGGCACCTCATACATCATACGTATTTACCTCTCACTTTCTTTATGCAGATATAATAAGAAAATACAGGACATGTGTACAAAGTATTTAAGAAAACATAAAATATACTAATGATTCTGGATTCAGACTCTGGCCTCCTCCAGATTTATTGCCCCAGCAGTGCTTCAGTGACCAAGTCATTGTTCCAGTACTCAGATCACTGATAGACATGTCTGGTCTGACAGAAACTGTTGGCAGATCCAGATGTGACAGGGGTCTCAGGATCAGCTGCTGGCTTCACTTTGGACTCAACCCAAAACAGATGCTGCAGTAACAAACATATTGACAAGGTATTATGAGTTGGAGCCACCAAAACCTGATTTAGGTCTCTGGTGACCCTCTTTATTGTTCACCGAGGGGGAGTTCGTATGTAGACAAAAACTGACAGTCAGGATTCATGAATAATAATTAAGTTTATTTTATTTATCAGACCATTAATGACAAAAAGCCATTCAGTTAATTTTAACTTCATATGTACAAAAATACTTTATGTAAATGTAAATGATGCTTTTTCACAGTTGATCTCAGTGAATGCAGGTCATGACTGATTCAGTTCATTTCTGCACTGATATTTCAAAACAAATACATCATATTCATGAAACGTGCTGAAATGTTACATTAAAATAGCATTTTGACATTTGAGGTTAAAATAACTTTACATTACAAATGTACTACTTTCTATTATTCTCATGTTTTAAACAGCAGATAATTTCACACAGATAAGGGAGTAAAATAGTATTTTGTCATAATTTAACAAGTTATGAAAAATAACTAATTGTAGTTCTTCATCTCATGTGGTGTGGCGTCCGGATCGTCTTTCAAACCCAGCTGTGTCTCCGTTGTTTGTCCCCGTCACCTTATCCTGTGTGACGTAAAACAAGCAGCAGCAGCAGCAGCAATCAGTACTCAAACAGTAAAAAAAACTGTGAGCATAAAGTGTTTTTGTTCAGTCTTTTGATAAACTCACCTTCACACTGCCGACCATTTCCTCAAAAGACTTGAAAGTAGTTGAATGTCTGCAGAGAAATCATATCTCGGTGAGATATTTATTTTTTTGTGTAACTGCACAAATACAGGACCGAAGTGACAAATTATAATTTTACCTCATAGTTGGGACACTGATGGTGTGGCTCAGGCTGCTGCGTAAGAGAAAGAAAGAACAAGATTTAGAGAATTAAAAGAAGAACCAACTTTAGTCGGTTCAGCCACAGTGTAGTCTTACCGCTCACACACACACACACACACACACACACACACACACACATCTCTTACCGTGGTGGGCTGGGAAGAGGCAGAGCTCTGTGGAGTTTTCAGCATGAAGATTAAAAACAGACACAGAGACAAATCTGTCAGTTTCTAATTGGATAAGAACAACAACAGATTTATGAGTTGCTGCTGCTGCTGCTGGTGTCAAAGTGTAATACTGTGATTGGATTATAGTTGTTTACTGAACAATCAACACACCACGCAAACTTTCTAAAGAAAGGATGCAGTTGTCGGCTTGAATTTGTGTTATTTTGATAGATTTCTGGGTGTGGTACCACTTTAAAATGCAATAAAATAAACCAGGAAATGTATTAAAATGGGTTTTTCTTTTCTTTTTAAAACTATAGGCTAAACCAGGTTGACGTTACCTCATCTCTGCCAGTCTCCTGGTGAGGGCCACGCCCATAGTGGACAACGCAGAAGTCGTCATCTGTCCTGCATGAGACAAACTCTCTTTTGTTCTCACATATCTGACAAGAAAGAGGAAAAATAAAGCAGAGATGAGGATCTGAGGAGCACAAAGGTGTGAATTTACACAGAAATTTAACAGTAAAAAGCTCAAATACATTAGTGGTTATGGTTCATACGGCCACAAAAGATCCTTCGTTCATTCTGATTCAAACAAGCGCGTCAGGTTAGTCCTGTTAATGCTGCTAAGTCGGGCTGTAAGACTATTAACGGGGCACCGATCCTATTTGACCTGGAAAATCCCATCACTTGTTTCTTATAATAGATGCAACTTAAACATATGAGCACAAAAGTAGTGGGGAAACCCCTGCAGCATGAAATGGCTTTTTCTTTTCTTTTTTTTTTTTTTTCCAGAAAATAAGGTCACTCATGATGATAAACACTCACACGGTGGAGTGGCTGATGTCGTCCAACGTGGCCGAGGCTGTGAGATATCTAAGACAGAAAGGGAACATGCACAGGTGAGTGGATTAAGAGGAAGACCACAACGGTCATTAGCGAGCTTGTCACAGTGTTATGTAACCGTATCACACTGAGACAATGCGTGGCAAATGTTCTGTCAGTGCAGGGACGGCTTGTCTTAAATCAGGTGACACCAGAAAAGTACATGTTGGAGCAGTTTAAGCATCCAGCACGTTTTACTGGTGCGTACTGGTGTAAACATGCAACATGTGTGAGGATGTTTGTGAACTTACGGGGCCGAGGTTTGGACTTCTTGCCAGCTTTTAGACAGATTATGTTTGATGTTACTGAGAGGACTCATCCCCAGCTGCCTCCTGATGTCTGATGCATATCTTTCTTTGGCGTAAAGCACCTGACGAAGGGTCTGAATTTCATCCTCCGTCTGTGTGACGCAGAAAAATACAAAGTGTTTGAATCAAAGGAGAAGCACCAATAACTAGACGCTGTTATAAACATATAGATTTATTTTCTGAATGCATATTTTTGTGACAAGTTATGATAAACTAACGATTATGAATGGCTACATCACCTTTGCAAGTTCAAAGCGCAGATTGTCTATATCTATGTCTGTTAGCTCTGAGGATGAGTATCCATTGACTGATGTCTCCGTTGCATTTGTAGAGAAGTTCATGGACGGCATGAACTGAGTCCCACCAAAACCTTAGAGAAAAACATGGGAGAATAATCACAACACAACATTAGATCGGCTTTACTTTTAAGCTTTCTAAAGCTGTGTGAAAAATAATTGATGAATCAATCATAAGACAATAAAATGTAATGAACGACATTTAGTTGTAATATCATGAAATATACTTTAAAGGGAGAAGTAACTGTTGGTCTATACAGCACACACACACACACACACACACACACATTAAAACACTTAAAATGATCTTTAAACTACATTATAACATTCTATCAAATGTTTTAAATATCTGTATTCTGCTTATAAATTAATATATCTATTAGTCCTAAATAAATATAGGACTAATAAAACCACAAGTTAAGTTGGTCATTTAAATAAAACAATACAATTAAAATATAATAAAAGTTAACCTATACATGACAGACAGATATAGATTTTATTTATAAAGGCTAAATATATTTTATAGACGGTTTTATACATTCTTTTCAAAGACAGACAGATAGTTGTCTAAATATATAAACAGCAGAGTAAGTTAATATCGACTGTATTTATATTATTAATAAAGTAAATTGATAGTCGGAGCTGTCCATCGTGCTGAACTTCACTAGCTAGCAGATGCTAACGGCTAAATGCTAACAGCTAACGTTACCACTTGTTGCACGCGGAGCTAACGTTAGCGTTACCGTGGAAAACAAACCGTAAACACGACAACGACCGAAACTAAAACCAACCGGATATTTGTTAAAATAAATCATCTTCACGGTGCTCGGTTCAGTCGGTTCCTACCTTGTCGGTTCATCGCTGACGGTCTCACTGATGTGACCAACGACCTGCGTCCATCCGGTCTGTTCAGAGCTGCGGTCTGGATCACCCGGGATCTTACTGACACGCGCACAAGCACGCGCTCACAGGAAGAAACATTTCATTCAAGTGCAGGAGTTGAATACGTGTTATGTAACATATTTAACTACTGTTGACATTTGTTTTTGTTACATTAAATGATTTAAATCTTTTCTTATAAAACATCAAAATCAATGACTTTAGTCGTTTAGTTTGTTACAGATAATAAACCAATAAATGATTTAGTCTATGGAAAGTTATTCAAACGTTTAATCCATATCCTTGATATCAGACAGTAGTTTCCATCACTAGTTCAGTCTTTGTCAGTGCTAGTTGGACATTTAGTCACATTATTTAAACATTTTTATCCAACTAGTTAAACAAAAACTCATACTAGTGACTTTTTTCAGCTACTAGTGGTGCTGTTGTTGAACTACTTCCCACACAGTCCTTACTAGTGACACCAGGAGCTGTACTATAGTAGCAGTAAAATCTAAACTAATCAGTTTTTTGACAGACTAACTAGCCCTCTGGACCAAACTAGTAACACTCAAAGTCTCACTAGTTAACTAGTAAACTGCAAGAGCTCCAACATGTTAACTAGTAGCAGATATGCACCTCACTAGTTTACCACAAACCTACATTTTTTTTAACCAGTGAGAGCTAAAAAAAACTAGTGCAACTAGTAAAGAGTTTACACTTTACTAGTTAACTACTAGCTTCTGTCACACACTAGTTAATCAACTAACTAGTAAACACTATTTAGTTAATCACACTAGTTAAAACCTTTGATGTAACTAGTTAACTAGTGATGTTTAAATGGCTTTAACTAGTGGGTTTTTGAACAACAACAGTTCACTAGTAATATTAGATATTACTAGTGAACTGGTAATATCTAATATTCTTTAATTCAAAAGTGCAGTGGTGAATATATATATATATATATATATATATATATATATATATATATATATATATATATGTAGACAGACAGATAGATAGATAAACTACATGGGCATTGTTTACAAAATACAAACACAAACACACAACAACAGAAATTAAAAGTTAAATAAATAATTAAACAAACAAACAAACAAACAAATAAAATTCACACTGAATGTTTGAAAAATACCTGCACACGCGCATGCGCCTTGACGCACGTGTTGTCCACGCTTCGTGAGTGTTGCAGCGCGTTGTCATCACCAGAACTAGCTTAGAAGCTGAGAAGTTTGTAGCGTTGAAAAATTCTACTTATCTTTCCACGTGAAGACGCGACGTCACTGACGAACTGTGAGTTCTGTCTCCTTTGGTTCCGTCCCAACATTCCACGTTTAATGGGTTCGGTTGTTATAGCGTCTGATTTGTTAGCGTTTGAACTCCGTGTAGCTGGTTGTAAAGTGGCTAATTCAAATGCATTTGAATTAATTTGATAATAATATTCATTGCTGCTCTTATGTAAATATCTAAGCCGCTCTCTTTGTGTAGCATTAGAGCATACTTTAGAAATGTAATGTTTCTCATTATCTCCTGTAAGTGCATTATTGAGCAATGTGGGTTTAATTCTATGCACGTGAAGTAACCTGTAGGTGGCAGTATAGTCCCACAATATCACCAAGACTGCACCATTATGGGTAAATTGTTTATTGCGTTGCATAGTTATATTATTTAGGTTAATTATGCAAACCAATGTATATTATTTCTTTCCTTTGACCACATATTTAAGTTTTAATCCAGAATTTATCTCCACAACCTGTGCGAGTTGGTCTATATTATGCTGGTTATGCATCATGTGATGATCTGTCTATTACTGTGCTGCCTAATAATTGAAGTAAACCAGTTAACTCACTACACAGTTCATCAAGTTACCACTAACGTAGACTCTACACACACACTACTGGTGACTCTTGGAGGGAGACGAGTGTGACAGAGCGGTTGTGAGTGTTTGCTTGATCTTTTTCTCTTTAAATGTAAAAACTGTAAATGGTGTGTGCTGGTCCACCACAGCATACTGTAAGGTTAACATGTTAATTCATGTTATTAATTATGTTATATACCTTCGTGGACATATTTATGTTGCTTGCATAGTTTTTATGTTCATACTCAAGTTTGAATGTTTGCTTGTGCATCTTTAGAAACAGCTGCAGTTGTCTTGAAAGCACTTCTGCTAATTCAGGTCATTCTAGCTTCTGCAGACAATTTCACTTCCTTTGCTAATCACAGTGTTTTGTTTCATGCCCTCACTGGGAACAATGTGCCTCTACAATGTTCTCGATGTCAGGATTCATCCACTTACCTGACAAATGTCTGAAGCGCTCCAGTGGTTGCATCCCCTGGTTTCACATTGTCATTAGTAACGGTAACATCTTTTTAGTCACATTTGTTTAAACTGTCAGTGTGTTTTGATATTAATACATGAAACTGGTAAATTTAACTTAAAAAAAATCCAGCTCCTCTGGCTCCACCGCTCCCTGTGTGTTTGACCAATCAGAGCGAAGGGGAGGACTCACTTCCTGTCGATCGCAGCTTGTAGTGTGTTAGTTGCGAGTCCCCGGTTGCAGTAGATACAGTAATTGTGCTCATGTAAAACAAAACAAAAAAGTTTAAGTTTACGATATAAAGAACATTTTACTAATTGTTTTTACATCAAAATTATTCCCGTGTTGCACAGTTTGAAGTGACGTTTGCATGGAAGAAAATAACCAGAAGATTATTTGTATTAAAAATATTTGCATAATTAAATATGTGTTTTTATTTTTTTTTTTTTTCTTGAAATAAAAAAAATGACAATAACCAGTCATATCCAGTGTTCCTCCTGGATGATCTGGTGTCTAAAATCGAAAAATTGGTTGATAAATAAATCATAAATAATCAGTTGGGTCAAGAGGTGTAGTAACGACAGTCGTCAGTCAGCTCAGGCAGTAACGAGTCATCTGCCTCAGGTGTGTCCACTTTAAGAAACAGGAGCTTCTAAATGACTGTTAGTGACTCTAAAGACACCGTCAAAACTAAATTAAAAATAAGAATTAAACAGGTGTCCAGACCAAGTCTGAGCGGCAGAGCTTCGTATTTTTTTTCTTTTCTTGGTTTGGCGACAGCAATCAGTGTTGTTGGTGCTTAAGTGTTGGAAGTTATCTTAAAGAGCCATTGATGATCTTTCTGGTATTAACATAAAGCGTTAAGCTGTAATTGTTGTTGAGCAGCCGACTGAGGATCAACCCAGTCCTCAGAACTGAGACAGTAACATTAGTGAAAACTCCTGTGTTGGTTTATTGTTGGTGTGGAGAGTTTAAAAAAAAATCTGGATATTGAATTGTGGGCAAAAGTATTTTATTTGTTTGAAGTATTTTAAAAATCTACTTACACTGAACCATAATATAAATGTAAATAGGTTTTCTAGTAGTTTGGTTGGACTTTTCCATTAGTGTGCACTAGAGGGCATCGTGGCACAAGTATTTTCAGCACTGAGGTACTGACACAGCAGGACTACTACTACACTTATTATACTGGATAAGATATAGAGAAATAAGTGGTAACATAGTGACCAGCTGTTCATTTTAATTCGACCCCATACAACAGTTTTGTAAACAAAAAATTATATAAACAATTATGTTCACTATTGACAGAGATTTTTTCAGTTAATTGTGATTTAAATAAATTTCTAGTGTTGTGAAGTCCAAAACTGGAAGATATTCAGTTTACAATCATGTAAAAGCAAAAGCAATTTTGCCCAATATATTGCGTCTCTACATTTATACTAATTGACTTGTCTGCTGACTGTTTTACAGAGTGTTTTCTTAAAAGCTGCAAACAGCTGCAGAGTTGGGTGTTGTTTCGCTATTAATTTAGTATTATGAGCTGCCTGTTTGAACGGTGACTCGATTCAGCGTTAAAACATATTTGTGTTCCTCTAAACGACCGCTGAGAGGCAGAACGACCATAAAGAGACACGAAATGATCACAAAGAGACAGAAAAGGACATAGATTCACATAACGACTGTAAAAAGAAACATTATGAGTCTGTTCTTTACGACTTAGTCACCAGCAGATATTTACTCAACTTATATATGTTGAGATACCTTCAGTGCACAAACAATATGTTTTTATATGTGTAAGACGCCAACTACGGCACCAGTAATTTAGCATTTTTAATCCTAACTGGATCTTAATCTGCCTTCGACTTATTGTTTGAACACTGTTAATGATAGCTCCTATCACTGAGTAATCAGCTGATTATTTGCTCACTTCATTAAGTATTTGTTTGTTTGGTTTATAAAATATCTATCACAGCTCCAGAAGACTATAGATGATGTCTTGTTTTGTCTCATTAAAAGTCTATAAACCTAAGACTTGTGTTTACAGTGATATTAAGGAGCGATCGATCCTCTAATAGTGTCAGATCTACATCAGTAGCTCTTCAGAAACATGCATCATGGAAAACAACTGGTGTTAGACTTCTCTAAATTTATCCCATTAATTAATTCTGTCTGTGCACCATCTTAACCAGCTTCATTTTTGTTTTAATGCAGGACGATGTTGGTGTGAATCTGCCAGACGCGACTGTGAACTGTGCAACCGAGAGGTAAGGTTGAAAAGAAAAATCCCAAACTTTCTCTCTCTCCTTCTTTTCTGTTACTCACATACTTTAGAACAGAAATTGTCCTGGAGGCATCAGTCCCAGTCCAAGAATTAAACACGCCAAAATAAATTTTGCTTTGCATTAACTGCAACGCCTGAGGTGGCGTGGCGGCATGAGAACAGCTGGTGCGGCAAGTCACGGTCAGAGTTTTAGGAGAAATGAAGAGAGAGGAAGAAACGGTGGGGGAGACTCTAAAGAGGAACATCAGATGAGGATACAACTATTTTGTGATATGTCTTGGATGTATCCTCACAGTAACTCTGAAATGACTGTTTGGATGCTGAGTAGAGTAACCTCACGCCATCTGTTTCTAAATATAAAAAAGAAAAAAAAAAGAAAAATCCAGTAATCTAACAAACCATATAATAAACACGTTTAGAGAACAACCTTGTGAAAAAGCTGGGGTTTTTATTTTAGGAGCAAGTCGTTTTACCTCGACTGCCAGAAGAAGAGCAGTCCAAGCCGCATTTTTGCTTGTCATTGATTATGGTGATTATGGTTTGTGTATCATGATGCTTTTAGTTTCATTACAAGTCGCAGACCCCTCACTCGTCACTGTACACTTTACTCTAAAGTGAATTTGCCTTCTCAGTCAATTCGCAGACTTACTCACTTTTATATCTTCTTGTGTAAAGCCATCATTGGCAGGCTGCCGTCGTACATCTCTGAATTTATTTCTTTTAAACAGAGCACTTGGTTTATTAAGGTCTCAGGACACTGTTTTATTGAATGTACCTCAAGCTCGGACAGAACGGTTGAAAAACGCTTTCATGTTTTCTGATCCTTCTGCTTGGAACGATTTACAGAAAACACTCAAATTACATTGTCTGATCTCCTCACATGATTTTAAAGGTTTTATTAAAGACATAGAACATGAGTTCATCCATACCTGTGAATGTTTTAATTAACAGTATTTTAGTTCTTTCAGGTTTTTATGAAACTATTTGTTTGTGCTGCTGTCTTGGCCAGGTCTCTGTTGAAAAAGAGATCCTATATCTCAATGAGACTAACCTGGATAAATAAAGGTTATTATTATATTAAAAATCGCCAGAGGTAAATTATTGGTTTAGGTTTTCATAGGGTCATAGGGTTTTTAAAAACCCAGATACACTACAGGATGTGCCCATGTAGGGTCACTCTGCCAGTTCCTCTGAATGTTATATGCTTATATCAGTTATTTTTCTTTGACTTCCTCCTCTGGCTGCATCTTACTGTCCAGCCTTTATACGTTCTTACTTCTCCTGCTGCTGGCACAAGGAGTTTTTATTATTTCATTTATTTTTTTATTCCAGATCAATTCAGGAAGTAAATCACTATAGTAGATATACATACTATATTATATGTTTTGTGTTTTCCAGGGTCCTTTAAAAAAAATTCTTTCGTGGTTTATATGCACATGCATGTTTACTTCAAAGGGACGGCAACTCTCCCTCCAGCTGCAGCTTTGCTGTCATCATGATTTTGGCCAGTTTGCTCAGAGACACTCTGGAAAAAAAAAAAAAAAAGCTGTGATAAAGCTGCACTAAAACCCAAATATCACAGTCACATTGGTGTGAGTTGACTTTCATCTTCTTAGATGTTTCCTCCCAGAATATGAGTCAATCAAATCATCACTCAGTTGCATCAATTTAAATATCTCATTAACTGTTTAGATGCTGTTTCTTTTAGTGAATAACATTGTTGTTCTGGTGCTTAATCGATAAACAGATTAGTTTGTTCATGTAGACAAATCATCTTTTATCAGCTTTATTGTCAGCTTCTCATATACTAGACACACAGAGAAATCAAAAGTACGTTTCTCGCTGTCCCGCCGTGACGAAATCAACAACATTAGACATTTCCTAACACCAAAGTAAAAGGTTCACAACAGATAAGGACATTTTCTGAGCTCTAAACCGTAAACTGCAGATAAAAGACATTTTCTAACAAGCAACAATATCACAAGACAAACACAAGAATGTCAGAAGCAGCAAAAATGTCTGTATGATGTGTTGTGATTGAGGAGAAAGATGTGCAAAAATGTAATAACGCAAAAGATATGTTGTCATGGCAAAACCAGCGGCAACGTCAGAGTCCAGGGTTTTTTTTTTTTTTTTTTTTTTGAAGGGGCAGAGAGGAGGGGGAGGGAGCTCAGTCTCCCGACAGCCTGGTGGATGAAGCTGTTTGCTAGTCTGGTGGATCTGAGGCTCCTATATCTCCTGAGGGCAGGAGGCTGAAGAGACTGTGCGGCTGGCGTCGCTTTGTGGGTGAGGCGGGTGTTGTATGTGTATTGCAGGGAGGAGAGTGGGGCACCAGTGATTTTTCCAGCTGTGTTCATTATGCGCTGCAGGGCTTTCCTGTTGTAGTCAGAGCTGCTCCCACCCCACACAGTGATGCAGCTGGTGAGGATGCTCTCAATGCCGCCCCTGTAGAAAGTGCCCAAGATGTGTGAGGGGGCTCTTGAGTTTGCGGAGGAAGTAGAGGAGCCGCTGTACTTTCTTCTTCACCAGTGATGCAGTGTTGATGGTCCAAGAGACGTCCTCACTCTCTCCACAGCAGCACGTTCATGGTCAGCGGTGGGTTGACCTCTCTGGAAGTCAGCAACAGTCTCCTTGGTCTTGCTGACATTCAGCAGGAGGTTGTTGTCTCCACACCATGTATTCAGAAGGTCGGCCTCCTTCCTGTAGTGGGTCTCATCTCGTTGATTTGTGTCGTCTGCAAACTTCACCATGTGACTGGTGCTGTAGGTTGGTGCAGTCGTGTGTCAGCAGGGTGAAGAGCAGGCGACTGTGCTCAGTGTGATGCTGCTTGAGGTCTTGTTGCTGCTTCTC
Organism: Polydactylus sextarius; assembly: GCA_016801845.1. NCBI lineage: Eukaryota > Metazoa > Chordata > Actinopteri > Polynemidae > Polydactylus > Polydactylus sextarius. Next base: position 7,486,492 of record CM028909.1, read on the forward strand.
CAGTTGCCTGGTGAGGCGTTGAGCCTCAGCTGGTCTAAATTAAATCTGGATCTAAATTTTTATCTGATGGATTTAATTTAGTTAAAAAAAAAAACAGTTTGATTGATTTGTTTGCTTTTGTTATTGAGGCGGTACATTTGTGTGTTTAATTTAATTTAATTTTTCAGTCCCTCTGCCTTTTAAAATGTTATTTTACTTTAAAAGTGAGTGGTGATTTATTTCAGCGTCTACAACCCAGGAATTTTAAACAGACACCACGTCAAGGTTTCTCTTAATAATGTCAACATGAAAATTAAATTTGCTCTGAAGTGAACGATTTCTAAACAAAGCGGACTAGTAGTCACAGGCAGTCATAGATATATGTGTATATATTTACTTTTCATTACATCCTAACAATTATTATACTTTTGGCACATTATTAATTTTTAACACAGTGTTTGTTTACGTCCTGGAACCTGTTGTGACATTTGTGACGTCTAAAAACAACAAGGAAAGAATTATTTTAATTATTTTTTTTTTTATTTCTTAAATAAAGAAGTTGGAACAAGAATTGGATATGTGTCCATATAACCCACATACAACACGCTTTTCTTTTAAACACATGCAGGAACTTAAACTTAATCACAAAAAACCAGAATCATATGAACGAACTAATTAGACATTAAGTAGCAGAAATTACAAACAGCGTCATCTAATGTACATGCAAACACTGAACGCACCAGAAAATATTGAAATGCATCAATTAGAAAAATAATTCTTCGTGATGAAGGAACATTGAACGTCTGCCACTATTACTGTCACTAGGACATTTCGGTTAAAAACAAAGTAGAAAGTGTTTTGATTTGTGTGGTTGGATCAACGTGGACCCACGTCGATCCGTCTGGTGTTGAGTATCACTTTTAATGTCTTCCCCACCTGGTTGTCAGCATACATACATTTACATATGTGTAATAAAAGTTGTTTTAATTGATTACATGTTAATCTTTGTCCTGCGATCACAGAAGGGACTGTAAATAATTTCTTCCATGTTTCGCTGTATCTTTTTTTTATTTTTTTTTTTTATTATTGTTTGCACAGTTTATCCTCACATCATGCAGTATGTTCCCGTATCACTCCAGAACAAGTTCAGCTGCTATTAAATGTCACATATTCATCCAATTAATCCTGAAGCCAACACGACTTCTCCTGTATAATTTTCTGCTCCTTCAGAATCCAGTTAAGCTACGGTGCATTAAAATGAAACAGAGGAAACGAGCAGAAGGCAGGAGGCGTCTCGACATGACAAGTATAAATTTCTGTGGCAAATCCTCTCAGGTGAAATATGCAGAGTGTGGATTCTTGGGAATCTCAGACATTTTTTGCTATAAAGGGGCCACTTATGAGTGACTTTCAAGTGGTGTCATGTTGTAAAGACCTGGTGACACGCTGCACAAGTGGTAACTTGTGCTGACTGTCTGTCTGTTGTTTTGTAGAGCGTGTTCAGTAATCGCTGTCCCTCCGAGCACCTTTCCTGTCTGTTTTTTTTTCATGAAAAAAAGAAGGGCGCGCCACTAGACGTATTCAGCCTGTGGTTTGGCTGAGAGCTGGCTGACTGTCACTTCTCTGTAGGTGGATCCAGTCAGGATGCAGGCGGTCCTTTGAGGCGGCGTCACATGACACAGAGCTGAACTCTCGGTGCAGTGAAGACACGCCCCGTAGCTCTCCTGCTGTCCATTTGAGAAGCGAGTGGAGATGCTCATGTCCTTATTGCGCCGCGAGTTAGATCCGAAACGTTCTTTGGGATCCGAGTGTGGACTTCCTCTGTAGATCCTCTGTCGTAACATGGACGTGTCTCTGTAGAGACACTCGCGAAAGTTTGGCTTACACAGCAGGTAGACCATCGGGTTGTAGATGGTGGAAGACTTGGCGAACATGGCGGCCACGGCGAAAGCAGCAGGAGGAACTCGCGTGGCGTCTCCGAAAGCAGCCCACATGGACACAGCAGCATACGGAGTCCAGGCACCGAGGAAACCTATACACACTGCTACTGACAGCTATGGAAAAAAAAAAGCATAAAACATGTCATGCAGAAGATTTTAATTTCACACCAGTTAAAAAGTATAAATATAAAGGCTCTAGCTGCAAATATTTGTAGTATAATTTCCTTATTTATGTTTGCACACACACACACACACACACACACGCTTCAACAAAGACAAAACAAGTGATCAAGTGTTTTTATAATCAGGATTTCTCCAGGATTTTGCGATGTAGTTAATTAATGAATTAATTTAAATTTAATGCAAATTCAACCAAATCCCTGCAAACTCGACGCCACCTTACAATTTTGACCAAATATCACAACTTTTCCGCAATTTTTGGCCGATTATCATCATCATCATCATCATCGTTTCCGGTGAAACACTGAGCCGCACGTCAGCGAACTCACTGCCTTGTTTCTTTTGGACGATGCAGGAAACGTGTGAGATAAGAAAAAAAGTGTCTCACATTTACCTTCCAGCATCACTTATGAGGACTGTGAGAAACAGTATAGTTCATGAAAGAGGAGAAAAACTACTGGAGCGAAGTCAAGACTGAGGCGGAGACGCATATCTCCAAAATAAAATTACACGCTTTACACACAAACAATGAAAGGTTCACTGCTTTATAAGTTATTAGCTGTGAAAGTGAAAAGATATAAATTGAAGCAGACATTAAAAAAACTGGAAAATATTGTATGAAATAATTTTGATTAGTAAATTAAGTTTTGAAGTTTTTGAAACACTTTGCCACAAGACACAGAGAGAACGATAGAAACACAAGGACGTAAACCAGACACACCACTTTAACACTGGTTTTATTATTTAATTTTTAATTAATTGTTAAAGTATGATTAAGAAGCCTTTATAATTATATACTAATTATATTAATAATAATATAATTATAATTATTGTGTTTTTTTTTCCTCTTTAAGAGGAAAAACCCACAACTTTGACTTGCCTCCGCAACTTTATTGCACAAAATGCCTAAAAAAACCCTGCAATGTTGAACGTTATTTTTATTTTTATTAAACTACAGGGAAATCAGGTAAATTATGCAGCAACAATCTCACTTCCTGCCAACTGAAAGACCTGAAGTCAGGGATGCTGAAGCGACGCTCATGTTCTCTGACCTTGACAATGAGAGCGTGTGCATTGGTGGTCTTGGTCTGCGGTGACACATGCTGCTGCACAGCCTGACGTGACCCTCGCACCGTCAGCAGAATGCAGGTGTAGGAGAGAAAGATGACGGTGCAGGGCAGCGCGTAGCAAAAGACGAAAAGGCAGACAATGTAAGACAAAGCTGAAAGCTCGTGGTTGGGTGCATGCCAGTCAATGCAGCAGGCGGTGCCGTAAGGTTCAGCGCTGTAATGTCCCCAGTGTGCCAGGGGCCCGACGGCAAACACAGACGCGTAACACCAAACCCCCGCCACCAGGAGGCGGGCGTGTGACGAGGAGAACTTGTTACCTGATCAAGACGGGAGAGAGAAAGATGCTCTGCAGTTATCGTGGTTATGTTTTTTATTTCCCCACTCATGCTCATCAGTTTAGATTATTTCCAACCCCTCACCGTGGTTGGGGCAGCAGACTTTAAGGCAGCAGACTAAAGACAGAGCTGTGAGGTTGGTCAGGCTGCACAGACCGAACAGGACGCCACACAACGCATACAACTGACAGGTGATCTCTCCAAACAGCCACCTGTGTGCACAGAGGAGGAGGAAATGAGATAAAGACTAATTCATTAGCTGATTTTCCTGATTGATAGAAAATTGTGAAAAACAAATGTCACAATTCCCTTTTTTGTCCGACCGGGCATTCACAACACAAGGATATTTTTATTTTTAGTTTATAATCTTATGAAATAGAAAAAATGGAAGATTCTCGGATTAGGGAATCTGGGACACGGAAATATTAGACATTTATATTAGAAAAAAACAACAACTTCAGTTGTTTGTATTATGAATTAACTTAAAGACTTAAAAAATTAGAATATTTTTAATCTGATGTATTTATTAAACATTCGTACAAATAACAAAAAGAAAAACATGCTGTATCGTTTCATTTATGATATTTTTAGTTTTATTTATTTGATTTTTTTCATTTTACTATAATATTTAATACATTTTTATGTTTTTTTTTTATTTTGAATTTTTATTTTTTTTTGTTACATAAGATAGACGTCTGAGAAACTCCTGTAACAAATATGATACAGTTTGTCATAACACGTTTCCTATGAAAACAATTTGATGTTGAGTTGGTAGAAGAAAGTAAAAGAATAAGGAGAAGAGAAGAAATGTGAGATACCTGTGAGAAAACGCTGATGATATGGCCAAAGGGAATAAAGAGAGCGTCATCCCAAGGTCACTGATGGAGAGATTGATGATGAAAAACTCTGCTGGCTTCAGGGTTGAGCGCTTGTGATATGCAACAAGTAGCAGCATGCAGTTTCCCATAAGAGACAGTATACCTGCCAAAAAAAAGCAACAAAAAATTAGAAAGACAGGGGAGAGAGATTGTGGGGATTTGTCATGGATGGATGAAGTCGGCAGTGAATCGACTCCGGGAGGAGATTGGTTTTTCTTGTGTACTCACAAAATACGCTGTAGAGCAAACCCATGAGGAGATCGAGCTCCTTGGAGACGGTGGAGGAAAACGCAGCCGATGTGTCTGAAGCATTTTCCATCTAGAATATTGTCATAAACAACACACACTATATTTTATTGTAAATTTAGGCATATTTTTCTTTATAAAGTATCTAAAATGTGGTCTGAAGTGCACACGGCCCCTTTCCTAATGTCTAATCTTTGTTACACAATACTTCCTGCATACACAATCAGATGTAAAACTGGATGGGAAAGCTTTTTTAAATAAATAAATAGAAAGAATAATAATCCTCAGAAAAAGATAGGACAGTTGGTATTAAATAGAAATATACAAAGCAAGATTGACAGATGGAAAGAATCTGAAAGACTGTGCCTTTCAGGATTTAGAGATTTAGTCAGAGACCAGAATAATCATGATTATGTTAACATACGCTCAAATTTACTGGGCAGAGGGGGAAAAAAGAGAAGAAATTACAGGTTTGTTCCCAGTTAACACACGATGTGAGCAGATAAAACACAGACAGGTGAGAGATGTTAAGTGTGGTCATCCTGCCATGAAGGAGAAGCCTCAGAGAGCTAAAAATGAACTTAATAGTTAATAATAGTGTCTCCTCAGTGTCGGTTGAAGTGTATTACACACGCTCGTGCCCGTTGTTATGAGCCAGACTCATAATCTAGGCGATCAGTACGTCCGATCCCCGGCGATCTACGGGCAAAAAGCTGATTGCTATTCACAGCATCGCTCCACTTGATAGACGAATAAAATGTAAAATGACAATCAAGAAGCAAAGTGCTGCACAGGGACGAATCAGTAGCACTATCCCAAGTGATGCAGAGACTCTCAAGACTCTCAAGGTCTTGGGAAATCACAGAGGATAAATAATGAGGCCTCATTACTATGCGAGTCAGCACATCAGTCGGTGACGCAACGTCCAGTCACTGTGTGTGGAGACGAGTCAGCAGAGTAGGAAGTTGAGACCAGTTTAAGAGCCACTCGCATATAATAGTGTCAGCACATGAAGGACTCTGTCAACAGTTACAAATACTTACTGGCAGTTGGATTTGATAGAAATTAAATATATAGTTTTATATCTTTATTTTATTTTTTGTAGATATTTCACTGCTGATATACATATTGTCAGATTATATACAGTTTTTTTTTTTTTTTTTTTTTTTTACATTTTATGCTATTTTATGTATAGCTACTGTTTTTAATACTTCTTTTTTATTGTACAAGAACAAATATCAGTGAAAATGCAGCCATAACCAAGGTGCTTGCACAGGTCTTGAAAAGTCTTAAAAAGTCTGGAATTTTGTGTGAAATTTCTAGAAAATTTTAGCTCATAGTTGAATTTTCGAGTCTACACAAATGCATTTTAAATACATAATATATGAAGGAAAACAAATAAAAACTTCATGATTGTTCATTCTTATATAAAAATCAAGTCTTCTACTAAACACAACAAGAAAGTAGGCATGTAAATATAAAAGTACGTTTGAAAAAAATCTGGAAAAAAGTTGGAATTTTAATTTTATTTGGGAAAAGGGCAAACACCCTGAGTATCATGATTTATGATGTCAAATATCAGTGCAGATATCAGGAAATCACACTGATCAGCTGCTTCCTGTCTGACTTCAGGCTGTTTTTATCTCAACAGTGGAAGTGCATGATGCCGCAGGGCTGATAACACCGCTCAGATCTGTGCAAAAGATTTTTATTTCATCTCTTGCAAGCTCTTTGACAGAAACTGCAAGAGCTGGAAAATGTGAAGGTTGCATTAATCCAGACGGCGTCTGCACGGATCTGAGTGTGCGACTGCTTCTCTCACTCTGAGCCTGTGTGAGCATCGTTTCCTACCCGCTCTGTATAATTCAGGAAGTATTGAGTTTAATCAGTGTTGTTTAATTCAACAAAAGAACGTCTTATCTGTCCTTTCTATCGTAGATAAACTCAACCTCCTAAACCAGAGAGAGTGTGGTAGACGGAAAGAAAATCACGTAGAGATTAACAAGCGGAAATGCGCCTGTGGTCCAGTGTGCTACATCGTGTATTTTGAGACTGTCTAAACTTTGACACCACTGTTATTATTTCTCTGAGCCTGATCAAATAACTCTTCTGCTCAGCTGTGATTAACTCGGCGCCTTTCAGACACTGACATTGACCTCCACATGATGATGCGCGGGGTAAACCATTTATCGTCTGCTTCCTGGCTCATGTAGCCCATTATTTTATTTGATGCACATTTTCACCCTCTCTCCTCCGACCCATTAGCCTATACATCTTGTCTGTATAGAGACAATCCCACTCAAGTTCTTATTTTATCTACGTTCAGCTTATAGCTGTTGACAGCATGAAGTTGTGACATGCAGCAGGGATGTCAAGGTCCCTGCTGCATGTCACCGAAATTCAGTTTGTCTTGACGCCACTAAAACTTGAACTGTCACTCATAATCAATAAGTATCTAGAGGACTGTAAGCACAAGGGCAAAGCAACCACAACTACATGCATCAGCTCAAGTTTTCACAGATTCACAGACGGTGTCATCACTCAATCTTTGACTGACCGAACCGTGGATATGTCTCTGAAATCCCAGAGGTTTTGTGACATTTATTTAGAATCACAATTAAGTCATATCAATCTTTCTTGACATTTCTCCTTCAGCTTGTACATGTAGGATTTTGTATTTAAGAAAAAAACCTGCTGCAGTGCATCATCATCATGTTATGTTCAGATTCAACCATCAGCGTTTGTGCCTTTAACGTTGTGAATCACACAGTGTTTGTCTGCTTCTGTATGTAAAGTGTCACATTGTATCTTTTACGCTTCGGTTAATTGGCCTCTGACGACGTTGAGCTGCTAATTCTAGTGTGAAACACTAATATCTTTAAATACCAGGCTTGAAGTTTAGGATTAAAACTACAATTTTCATCATCAGTTACTGTGTTTATCAGTTTCTATTAATCAGTCATTTCTTTATTCTAGAAAATGTCCCAAAAATTAAAAAAAAAAAAAGAGGTTTACTTTCATAATTCACAAATAAAAGCAGCAATTCTTCATCAGCTTGAAAGACGATGCACTAGTTTACATTATTCACGTTCAAACTATCGTATTATTAGTAATTTATGAAGCTTTCGGTGGCGTTTAACAACAAACCTTCACTTGAACGTATACGACTACGAGAACGTGCTGTGCGGCCTTTGTGTGATTGAAGTGAACTGTCGACCCTCGCTGTTTGCAGGCAGCTGCTTCCTCCTCAGCTGAGACTGACGGACAGTGACAGTCCAAGCGGATGCCACTGCGCTACAATATTTACACGGTGTTTTAGCAGCGTGACAACGTGTGGTTAGAGGCTATTCTGTCAAACAACGCACGGCGAGCTTTGACATATCTTATGTAACAACTCTGAAGAATAATCACACCACACAATCATGTGTTTGGGACGTTCAGCATTATTGTAGTTTAATAATCTGAAGATGAATGACCTCACTAGGTCGCTCATTCATTGTGGTTTATTCATTAAAGACGATTGTTTTTAAAAATTCATTTTATTTCATTTAGGGGATGAAAGCAACGAAAAAAAAGAAACTAATATTAACACGGCTTTAATTTTTTATTACTTTTTATATTACATGCTTTATAATCACTCACAATCAGAATTTTTAATTTGTATTATTAATTATTATGAAGTATTTCCAGTCTTAATCTGGCTCAAAGATGTTGTCTATTTCGCTGCCACTGAGTCTCAAGTTCAACGCCAGTGGGAAGGGCAACGGCCACAAAGAACAGCAACAAATAAATAAAGAAATAAAATTCTGCCAACATAGTAAGTCATGTCACCATCACGCCACCATGACTGCTTCGTCTTCATGACACAAACATATTACATAACTGATCGAGTGTGGGAAAGCAAACGTGTCTGTGTCATTGACGTGCAGATGTCTCGCCTCAGACAGATGTTTTGCCTTTGACTTTAATCTTCAAGTTGAAGGTCGTTCACTCTTAAAACACTTTGTGTCCAATAGAAATACGTCGTAATTTCATCACTGTCAATATGTATTGATTGTTGTTGTTGTGAGAACGCGCAGAACAAACGCTTCATCAATCGTCATATTTCTGTGCAACAATAAACAATTTCATGTAAATAGACGTTCATCTCCAGATAAATACACCAAGTCAACATGCTGACAGCGTCATGACGACTTCTAGTTTGACTAAAGAAATAAAGAAAAACCTGTCTTTTTGTTTTACATTCAGGGATGAAAAATGACCTCATCGCTAATCGTGCCAGACATCCCATAAGTTGGCTGTGATGTCTGTGCCTTCATCTCTACATTACAGCTAGCGTGATTCGTTTTAACTTCTTTCACACAGATTTCAGTAAAAAAAAAAAACCTTTTACCGTGACCACATTTTGATTTTTAGAGGGAGGATTGTGACACAGCAGTCAGAGTAAACCACCAGACATTTGCAGACAGAATAACAGTAAAAGGAGAAATCTTATTTATTTGTATTGCACTGACCAGGTTCCTTATCTCTGCTGCTTACCTTCCAGGAAGGAGTGGTTTGTCCTCAGTTAAACTCATGGAGGCCAGGTGGAGAGCAGGACACAGAGGAGAGGAGATTGACCGAACGGAGACCTGGACCCGCTCTAGAGTCTGGTTAATGCATCGTTCTTCGAACGTTCTTCTTCTTCTTGAGTGAGTCACACTAACATCCAGCCAGGTAGACACGCTCTCCCTCTGCCTCTGTCACACAGAACATGTTCTCCTCGTCATCATCATCGTCACCGTGAAGATACCCTGAGCCCCACTGATGTAGAATGAAATGCCCACAGTGATGGCAGGACAGCCAGAGAGGGAGGGAGAGAGAGGGAGACGAGGAGCGAAGGGGAGAGAGAGGGATCAGTACTGGAAAGCTCTGAGTGTCACTGATGACTCAAAGCGTCGCTCCCCACCCCGCTCTCTCCCTTCGTCCTAACTCTAACGCTACTTTCTCTCTGTGCTCATCCTCTACACTTTGATTTCTTTCTACATTTAACGTTATTCGCCGTCTTTTCACGCATGACTCATGTTATGCGAGTCATTCGTGTTTACTCACATGCAGCTGCTCGTTTCTGCACCTGAGAGCAACGGTGTGTGTGTATATATGTTTATATTTACAAAACGGTCGACCGGTGATTACCTGGAGGAGGGAAAACTGTGATTTATGGACACAACAATGTCAACAACCCGTCTAACATCTGAAGAATATTTCTCTCTGACTATCTGAGAGTGTGATGTTAATGGATGCGCTTGTGAAGCAGTAATTTAAGCTAAAGCTCACATTTTTGCTTTTTCTTCATCTTTCATCATGGTCTTAATATTTCACAATGAATCGTCAACCGTTAATGATTGTCCTCAGTGAGTTCCTGTTTTTTTCTGAATTGATAACAGTTAATGAACTTGTGGATTTGTTACTTAGATGATTATAATTTTAGTATACAAGTCGCACTGTAAATCCAGTCCTGATGTGGAGCAATTGCACCGCATCAGAAGCGCTGTGTCATCCTACTTTATCATGCCCACCCATGCAGTTTGTTCACAGCAGCGCCGCTTCCAGACTGACAGTCATGGAAAGCTGCTTAAGGGAGCGTGGGCTCAATCGCTGAGCTGTGCTCGGGCTCCGGGGCTGTCAGAAAACTGGAGAGAGCAGCACTGACATATTAATACCTCAGCACAGGGTCCTGGTCCTATTCAGGCCTCTTGTCCCAACACGTTTACATGAAGTTAGTGTCACAGCCTCTGGTCCACTGTGGGATGAAGTCACTTCAGTTACTTAATAGAGATGACAGAAGGCAGGAAATGAGCATAAATCATGAGCAATCATTTGAGCATGAGAGCAGTCACTTTCCATTGGATCATGAAGACACGAGGAACGTCAGTGACAACATGGATGTTTTCATATCAGTTGACATTGACTGTTGTCAAGATAAATGCCAAATCGTTTTTTTCTTTCAACTTGAAAACATGAGCTAATGAAAGAAGAAGAAACCAGAGAGTTAACTTGTTTTAAACTTTTATTTATAGACAGAAAATGACAAACTAGACAGAAATCAACCAAACAAAATGTAGAAGCATTATACCATTATATCTTTATAGTTGGTTATTATAGTTATAGTTTTTATTATTTATATTTATATTTTACATTATTATTTAAATTAATGTATTGAGCTCAACTTATTGTAATGATTATTGTTTAGTTTATCAATAACTTCCACGCAGTGAATATCTGAAAGTTTGTTTGACACTTTTATTCTTCAGGACAATGAGCTGAAAGACCATTTACTCCTCTGTTAGATTAACACACAGTGGACTGAGACCGTCCTTTAACCTTTTGAGAGGCTGGATTTCAAAGCTTGAGGCTGTAGATTTAATCTGATGTGCTACCACAGTATGACTAATTGGTGCTCCTGGAAATTTTTAGGTCTGCGTCTTGCCAATGAATAATTTGAACGTGAATGTAGAATAATGACTGTGTTTTTGGATGAACACTTTGTTCTGGGTTTTTTTTTTTTTTATGTTGCCTGTCACTCGAATGAGGTTAGTCCTACATTTTGGTCAAAGACAAAAGATAAAATATGAAGAATACATACAAAATGCTGCTGAAATGGGCGCCTGGATGGCCGAGTGGCCAACGCGCAGCACGTTGGCGTATATGTGCAGCTGTTCGTCGGTTCGAATCCTGACTGAGTCGACCTTTCCTGTGCATCCTTCCCCCACTCTCCTCCCTGTTTCCTGTCTCTCTGCACTATCTCAGATTAAAGGCAAAAAATGTTGGTGAAATAAATGTTTTATAAGTTTTAAAATCCTTAAAGATGACAGAGAACAGTTGAACAGGGTTTTGATCCTTGTTCTGTGATGTGACAGACACAATAAGATGTTGGTTAGATGTGTAACGCCTCAGACACTTCATAAAAACTTCTCTCAGAAAGATATTTTAAGGTGGGGGATTTTAAACGCATGGTTTTGCACCTATTTGGCATCTTTTCAGGCTTAACTGGCAACCTCATAATGAAATACAAGCACTGATTGGCTCCTTCACTGTCACTCAAATGAATGTAACCCTGTCTTCAGAACACGGACAGACCGTCTTTTTACTGCTAATCACCTTTGAAAGGGAGGGAACGGAGTCAGAGTGAAATTGACCCATTTTCTAGCACTTTTCACATGTTCTTGAATGAGTGTGGACGACCGTTCTTCAACAAAGACATGGTGAAAACGCTTTTTGATTCTTTGTCACCTTTAAGTACCAAAAACTATCTAACATGTTGTGTTAATAGAAGAACATCTCTTCTAATCGTCAACTACAGATAATGACCGAAGCTTTCTACTGTAAGTGTTGACTGTTAGAGCTGAAAGCAGCTGACATTCAGGCTACAAGGTGTTGATATTTCACACGCAAAAAGAAAGAGAAGAACAGTTGTAGCCACTGGTCTCTAATATTACCTTTCTCGTCAGTTAATATCACACCTAGACCTTTATCATTGACACGTACATGGGAATCTCACTTTTTTTCACAATACGGGACCTTTAAAAATAGCTGTTGAAAACTATTAAAACAGTTTTAATTCACAAAGATAAATTTACAAAATTAAATAGAGAATCACTGATTTTTTTAAGTACAACGTTTTATGAAAAAATGAATAAAATAATAGTCATGTCACATTCTACTGTATCATCAAAATGTGCAGTTTTCTGCCATTTCTGTTTTATGAATCTAGGGAATATGTTGAATGTTGGTTCAAGACAAACTAATCAAACAGCCTCATAAATGTAATAATAATAATAATAATAATAAAAATACCTGATGTAATTGATAACCAGATAAACACTGTTTATATAAGCAAACAAAATTTGTTATGACAGACTGATACGTTTTAAAGCTAGAAGAGTGTGGAGTTTTGTTATTGACAGTGTAAGAAATAAAGATGATGATTTGAGACGGCATCATTTATCTGAGTGTCATGAGTTTCTCAGGTGGACAGGACACATCGGTGCCTGTGATTTAACTGAAACCACGTCCGTTCTGCTTCTCGGTCACTTAAAGACGCAACACAAGCAGTGAAAAACTGACCCTCAGAGCACAATAAAACAGGATGAAGCAAACTTGAACAGATGACAACCAGGAAATTCATTATGTGAATGTTCCTGCTTTAAAGGACCGGACAATATTAGGACTGATCTTTTAAACCATTTGTGATTTGTTCAAATTGATCATTTTAATGACAGAAAAGAGGTTCACAAGTGTTTGTTATCTATGACTGTGAACTTACTTTTAGCTGCAACCTCATGGTTTTTTTACAATAATAACAAAGAAATAATGATTTTAATTAAGCATTTTGACATTTCAGGAACATTTCTGTGTTTGTTTTCTATCCTATAATTAGATAAAAGATCAATACCACTGCGATGTCTGTGTATTGACTCGGGAGCTACAGCTGAGAGTTGATCTTAGTTGATGCTACGTTAATATCACTAAAGATGGAAGGTAACAACTGCAAAGATCCACATGTTTACAACAATACACATTTATTAATACACCTAACATGGCATGAATGTGTCTTTAATATATAAAAACTAAGCAGGGAGAGATGTTAAGCTCGATACCTACCGGTGCATCTATAGATCAGTTATCATCTTGTCAGTTTTATCCAAACAGAAACCAAAATGTGATAAAGGCAAGTTGTATATTTACAGGATATTATCTTTTCCTCTGTTTATCCTGTGTTCATTCTTTATTTTTACACTGAAGTAATTCACTTCTCACTATAGATTCACATTTAATACACGACACAAGAATGATATTGATCCTTTTGATTAATGTGTGGAAATTTGTATCATTTTATCATGTATCAATGTTAAAAACATAATTTAAAGCAATTTTATTGAGAAAAAAAAAAAAACCCAAGTAGCAGTGTAACAAATGATAAGAGGCTGTAATAGGAAACGGGCGGTTGTTAGTATACACTATGCCTCCATGTGATATTTGATATCTGCGTTATGTACGGTACTTTATGCTGCTAAAACTCAGCCAGTGTAGATGTACGATAAATTATTAAGTCCAAAGATGTATAGAAGACCTTTATGCTCTTCCTGCTCATAAAATCTTCATGTTTATGGATGATTTTGCGCCACAGGCATGAATTAATTTTCCTTATATTGGCCTTCTTTGTCCTCGTAATACACTTTCACTGAGAGTACCAAGAGCCAAGTTTTAGTTCAGGCACTTAACTCTGGCAGGAATCCATATTTTGTGAGTGTTAAAGCCAAAACATAAGGAAGTTTTTAGATAAAACCTCACCACTATCCACTGATAATGTGTTTAATCGACAAAAAGAAAATCGTCTATTACATTGTAACAGATTCGAGAAGGTAAAATCCAGAAGCTTATTGCTACTAAGCTGTGTCCTTGATTCAATATGACCCACTCTTGTATGAGAGCGTGCACCGACATATGCATCAACAGTGTCCACTCTCTGACCGTCACACTAATGAGGACAAAAACTACTGCTTGTGCTTCTACTGCAGAGGACATCATATAGGATGATTCATATTTTAGACCACCGCAACCGTCTGTTTACTCAAATATCCTTTGTCCTCTGTCTTTGTGCCAGCTTTGATTTTTTTTTTTCTTTCCTCTGTGATTCGGGCGTATGCCTTGGCAGCCTGTAAAGTGTGCTGGGAACATAACTCAGGATCAGATCCACGAGCGAGTAACAATGAGACTCTGAGTCAGAGGAGAGAAATTCACCAGGCCCCCCGACTGCCCTTTCTGTTCAAGTGTCTGCTTGGGAACAAACAAGATTAATGTGTTGTTGTTTGGGTTCGCGTGAGGTGTGAACTTAAAGGAGGCATGTTAGGAATACTGAAAGGAAATTAAAACAATCCAGTCCGTTGACAGAGATGTAATGAAGTGGTGAAAAAAATGTGGTGCTTGTGTGGTACAGCAGAGATGATTTATGGTTTATATATATATATATATATATATATATAATAAATGTTTATCTTTGCAGTAGGATGCAATTGGAGAAAAGTTTGGTGGTGCAAGCTTGCATGTGTAGGTCCTCTCACTTTCTGTGCATTTTTTGTCATATTAACCTGCATCATTACCGAGGTTTATATTTGTATCTTCAAATCACTCTGTCCGTCACTTTTTTCAGACTTTCAATACAAATGTAGTGTCTTTTCTAATTTCTCTTTTCTGTTTGGCTTCCTTTCCCTCTCCCTGGTATTTCCATCATTATTATTCACCACATGTCTCGGTCTAAAACGTTTTCACACAGCAGTGGGCTCATCTCCCACATAGGTGCCATTTTAATGGCTGTTTGTCCGATGGGGAAGAGGAAGTAACGGGAGGATTATTAGCAAGGTCACCTATCGCCCTCTTATAACATTCAAGAAAAACTGTTCTTGGGAAACTGGGACAGATTTGCAGCTTAAAGAGACTGAGCGAGAATGAGATGGAGGCTGTTTTAAAAAAAAGTGCTCCTTGGTTCCCTGTCTGTCTACATCACCTTGACAGTAAAGCACATTTGTAATTTTCTTCTGGCAAGCAACATCTGTCCTCGTGTACTTCATTTTTGGAAGGAATATTTATACTCTGCACACACATAGCTTCAGTCAAGGTAATCCTCACTAGTCCCCAGCAGACGACTGTATTAATACTTCTCTATTGCCCTCTTGTGGTTTCTTCACTTAATAAGTGAAATTCAAGGTTGTTATTATATAGAAATTCAATTGCTTTATAGATACACTGTATATTAAATGTATCTAACACCTCTTGTGTAAAATATCTGTTAACCAAGAAAACATGAGCAGTGAAGAAATGTGTTTATTGGATTGTCACAACAGGAAAACCTTGAAATTTAACTGTACATGGCTAGAAATGTGAACATTTTATGCAGGGTTACAATCAGAACAGAAGTTAAAGTCAAAAAAGTCAAATCATATAAAAAACATAATATCTTGGATATTTCTAGTCTAGACATGAGAAAAAAAAATCAATACAAAAGTTTAGACATGTAAACATCATTAAACAAATGTTCATATAATAATTTTTCGTAAGCTTCACAATCAGTAAGACAGGTGTCACTTTGATGATGTTGAGTTCAATCTTTGGTTTAACTGAAACAAAAAGTTTGTCTTTTGCACTTTCATAAAACAATTTCACAATTCTGTGTTACGAGTGCAGTCACATCATTAGCTGCCATTTTTCTTTTTTTTATTTCATACTGTCAGCTAACTGTAATTATACTTATTTCAGTGCAGGTTCAGAACCTTTGTATATTACATTTCAAATTATGAGATGAGGGTTTTAGTGCACCCCCATTACACCTGCAGAATATTTACCCTTTTTGATTCATTTTTAAAAACTATTGTCCGTATTAACTGAGCTAATTCAATGTAAATGTGTCCCCTCTTATTGGCTCAGTCTCCGGCTCTAAACTTTGTTGAGTTGGCTCCACTTTGGATGTGCAGTTTCTGACTTCACCTCTCAGCTCAGACAGCTGCTGAGCATGGCTGGAGAGGGTCCCGTTTACTTGCAGGAGAAGCCCATTTGATTGTCTCTCCAGCTCCTCCCTGATTCTTTCCAGGTCCTCTGCCATGTAATTCAAACCCTTGCACTGATCCTCCACATTGGCAACACGTCCTTCAACCTCGGTTACTTCTTTCTGGACACCCATGGCAGTACTCCGGCAGCCTTGGACCTCCTCTCCAAGCCGCCGCTTCATCTCTTGCAGCTCACCTTTAAGTCGGGCCAGTCGTCGCTCACCTGAACCAAGCATAGAGGCCTGATGTCCAACCAGCTGGACCACTCCCTTTATCTGCTGGGCTAGACGAGCCTCTCTCTCATGCCAGGAAGTGTTAGCTTGACCCACTCGGTTGGCGACTGCACCAAGGGAGTTCTGGAGGCCTTTCAGTGTGCGGTTTACTGAGCGAACATTAAACTTGAGGATTGTGAGCTCTCCCTGGATGGGTTTTTCTCCTTCTGTTTGTTCCTGCTTGTTTTTTAGGGTCAGACTTGTCAGGATATTTTGTAGTGTGACATTAAGGCTATTTAAACGCTCATCTTGAATGTCTAAAACCTCCTTCATATTCTGCTCTGCTGTCAGGTTAGCACTTGGTGCAGCAGCATCTCCCTGGATGTTTGATGGGTTTTGGTTTGAGGAACAGGAGGAGGAACAGCGAGTCTCGAGCATGCTCAGTTGTTTCTGCACTCTGTCTATATCCACCTCCAGTCTTTCTTGAATGGAGTCCAGTTCTGTCTCCAGACTGGGAACCGCATGACCCTCCAACAGTGCAGGGGCGGTGCCATTACCCAGCTCTTCCAATGCCGTCAGTAAACGTCCCTCTAGAGCCCTCAGCTTACTCTCCATTCTGGCTTCCACGCCGTGTCCTGTCTCAATTCTGTCTGGGATACTCCTCCTCCCTCCAGTATTATCACTTTTAATCTGAGAAGTCAGATTGAGCTTGGCCTCAACATATGCCAGACGCCCCTCCAGCATTCCCTCTATGTGATCCTTGTGTCCACCCAGCTCCACTCTCAGGTGCCCCTGGGACTGGTTGAGGCCTACCAGTGATGTTTCCAATAGCTGCACCCTTTCAACTAGGCCACTTGTTCTTCCACAGCATCCCTCTTTAGTCTTTAAACTATGGATCTCTGCCTTGAGGTTCCTCAGCTCTTCTCCAAGATCTGTGGTACTTTCCTGCAAAGCATCTTCCATCTGCTCCTGCCTCTCACCTTGCTCCCTCTGGCACTGACGGCGCACATCCCCAGCTTTCTCCTCACATCGGGCCTCTGCAGTCTCTACACGCTTCTCAAACCCACCAAGAATTTCTGTCCTAGCTGTATTCAGCTTGGCATCCATCAGTTTCTCCACAGTGCTCTGTGATTTTCCTAGATTGGCTGTAGAGTTTGATATCACTCCAGCTCTACTTGACATCTTTTTCAGTTTTCCATCATGTCCCATCACTTTTGCTTTGAGTTCTTGCAGCTCCACTGTCTTGGCTTTCAACTCTGTCCTGAGCTCTTCTACTTTACCATTCAGTTCTGTGAGACCTGGAACAACTTGTCTGCCATCTAGACCCTCTGTCACAGGGTCACCTGCAGGAATCTCAGCAAACCCTACATTGGATAGACTAGAGGCTACAACTGGAGCAGGAGCTGGACCAGGGGCAGCAGAGAGCAGAGCTGACAGCATCCTGTTGGCATCTTCTCTCAGAGAGGCTCGTAGACTATCCTCCAGTCCATTCACAGTTCCCCTCAGGGTCTCGAGACCCTGGTTTAGACGTTGCACATCTTCTTCCATTCGATATATTCTTTCCTCTGTGTCACTGTCAAGGGCCTGGCCTAAAAAGACAAAGAAACACTGTCAACATTACAGTTTGAACCTGGTTCACTCCTTCAGAGCCTGATATGATCCAATATATATAAACTTAAATAGTTAAATTCAGTCAGAATTATAGTTTGTAATTAGGACATACCTATGGTCTCACCCTCAGGCTGTTCACCACCAGGGGAAGGAGGAGGGATTTCCTCTTGTGTATGCTCCACAGGCCCTTGGCTGTGCTCATGTTCTTGGTCATGGTCTTGGTCGTGCTCTGTGTGATCTGGCTCCTGGTGCTCTGGCATTGGCATGGGCTGTGGCTGAGGAAGATAGGGCTCAAAGGAGGCATCTGGGTAGGAGGAGGACTGTGGAGGCCCAAAGTGCCGCATTGGATAAGAGTTAAAACCACCGGTGGGCGGTCCTTTGGGTTGACTCCATGGGTTGGCTTTCACAGCTGTGTTAATAGGTGGGCCCTTAAACATGGGACCTGTGAACATGGGACCCTTGAACTGTGGTCCCTTCATTGCTGGGCCCTTGAACTGTGGGCCTTTCATTGGTGGGCCCTTAAATGGTGGCATCATTTTCATGGGGTGTTGATAAATTGGAGGACCCTCCATACAGCCATAACCAGAGTACCCTGGACAACAACGCCACTCCAGCTCTGTGACAGTTTTATGTGCCACCTTGTACATTGGTTTATACATTAGCCGATACCTGAGAAAAACAATTAATTATTGGTCAAAAACATGCACTTTATTTTAACAATTTTCATCTGAAGTGGTATAAAAGAAGGTTAATGGCTCAATGTCAATAACACATAATAAAAGTTGTTGTTTACTCACATCAGAGTTGGACATTTTTGACCCCAGGAACACTTGTTGTACTCAGCTTTTACATAGGGCGCTGCCCCATCCTGGACTGTGAAGGAAACTGTCTTTTCAATCACATAGGCACAGTGGTTCCTTCAAGAGAGAAGATAAAAGAAAAATGAATTTAAAAAAAACATATGGGGCATATAAATATGATATCTAAGGTGTACATTATTTTTTTTAAAATTATAAATAATTGATCCATCAGAGCATTAAAAAAAGAGGCAGAACTTACTTGTGTCTGCTGGTGGGTTTCCCTTGTTCATGATGTTGCTCGAGTCCAGCTTTATACTGGTTAAACTGGTGCGGTCTGTAGAACTTGGTTTCGACCAGTGAGAAAAATAGAGTCATGAAAACAAAATGACTCGCAGCCATCTCAAAATGCATCCTTGAATATCCAGGTAGTTGTTAAAAGAAAAGAGGCTTCACACTGAGGCCAAGATGATTTCACTGAAGAAAAAAAGTATTCCTCCCAACAAGGGCGACTGATGCTCTAAATATTCCACTCCAGTCCCTTGATAGAGAAATAATAGGATTGACAAATGGTATCTCAACATACACGAGCTCAGAAAAAAAAGGATAAAAACCTGACATCCAGAAGAAGAAGAAAACAATTCAGTCTGTGCAGCACAACCTCTTTTGGATGTACTAGAAAGCAGAATGCCACCTTGTTAGTGTTGACCCTGATGCTGGCTGTGGGTGTGGTGGACTCTGTTAGAATGACAACAGTCCACTGTGAGTTTGGCAGACCACAGACGCCACTAATAGGGCCCCACTGGCAACATCTGCATATCTCCTCCCACTCAACCTCCTCAAAGTAACACCAAGTTGACACCAGAGTAGAGAGGAGAGCCGTCACTATCACAGTTTGTAGTTATTGCTGTGATATTCTGTGGTGCTCAACTTTATAGAAAATACAGTTTTAATGATGAACATGTAGTTTGAAGACTGTGTCCACCAATCAGGTCCAAGGCTGACGTCCCATGAGCTGTTTTCCCATGGTGACATCACGGCAAACCAGAGGGGAAAAAGTGCACTGTACAGCACAAGGCCTTGTCCTAAAAATAGAAACATTTCTTGTTTTGCTTTTTTCCTTTAGTGTAATGGTTATGAATGTGAACAGAACTCACCCTATAATTTAAATGAACTTTAAATGTAGAGCGTTTTTTCTCAGAATAATTAAACTAATGGTGGATTTATTCTGTTTACTTTGGAAATGGGACATAACCATTGCTAATGCTGCTATTACTATGGCAGGTCAACAGATCTACTGTGGAAAAAATGGCCTAAAGGTACATTATTATTTCTATCACAAAGTAATGGCCAATAATTTTAACTAATGTAAATGAGAGAAGTTGCCAAAAGAAAATCATTATTTAAGATGCCAGCTGTCCTTAAAAACCGACTGGAGCCATTTCCAGTTCCTGTTCTGTATAATAGCCGCACAATGTCTGTGTATGTCATATATAATTCATTATTAATCATTAAAACATTACTGTGTCACACGTAATCAATACGTCTGTCAAAAATCTTTTAGAAGTGAAGAGAAAATACATGTCAACATCATTTCCCAGAATCAAAAGTGCAGTGATACATGTGTTAAAATCAGTGTAGATATGCATTTAAAAAAGTCCTCATATACACAATGGTCTGTTTGATAATAATAAGTTAAATAATTAGATTTTATTTGTGCCATCACTACTTTGTAGCCATTTTTAGCGACTTTTATGTTTGTAACTTTAAAAATTGGATGTGTAAAGTATCATAAAGTGAAATTCTGCTGCTATAACCTTCAGTCTTTTTGTTCAGAACAACACATTTAAACCAAATTATGTTTAATTTATATTAATGTAAAACAGAGGTAAGTACAAAAACCTCACATCTGAGATGATGAGATCAGAGATTATTTATGTGGTGATAAATTAGAATAAATGTTAAATATGTGTTTTATGAACTCTAAATGTGAGCACACATGGACCTTATAATGCTAAACCACTGAACTATGTTTATATATTTGTGCTGATATAGTTGAGACTTATTCAGTGAAATCGGTGAAACATTTTTATCACTTTTTTTTTTTTTTCACACATCCACATCAACACAGTCTGAACCTGGACCTCACAGCAAACCTCCAGGAGCACGAACAAATAAGAACAAATACGCTGTGTTGAGGGCCGTGACAGTACACACCCAAGCCCCTGAGTGCTTTACCCCACAAACACACACATTCATTCACAACACATGTCTTTGTACAGTTGAAAAAGTTCACCGCCCTGAGTGCCGAGAGAAACCTGGCAGCTCCACTTTGTCACAGCCACTTTCCACTTAAACGCTTGTTAGTAGGAGCCGCATTTTAGCTGCTCATGTTCATCTCAATAAATTGACCTTAGCAATTTTCCGACAGAGCCGACGTTTCAGTTTTACACGTTTCAGAGTATTGCAGTGTTAGATTGAAGGACGTACTTGAACGCTGTTTTGAATAAAAACCAAAACCTTCGAGCGAAACCTTTACTAAAGTGACAGCTTTTTTTTTCTTGGCCTTTTAAAAAACTTGATCTTTCCTGTCTTTTCATCCGTTCTATTAAATATATCCCGTTATTATGATTCACAAGGCTGTGTGTGATTATGCAGAAGGTGGATGTAAACAAAACACCAGCAGGCTTGAGTTTAATCTTTTTTCTCATATTTAGTACTGCTACTATTTCAATGTTTTCATTTCATGCTACTTGAAATTATCTGTGACATTTTCTCTCTAAACCTCCTAGATGATTAAACATAATATCATCTCATACTAGAAAAACTAGTCGGTCCATTATTTTATTCTGTGAAAATGCTGCTTTTTCTTGAGTCTGATATAAACGAAGGACTTTTACTTGTAACGTATCCGTCGTTCTTCTATGACTGAGCTTACAGTTTTTGTACGGATGGCCGTTGATTCCACACATTCTTGTAAAATGTTTTGCTGTGACCATTGTAACGTGACCTCATTTGAAACAAGAGAAACACTGTGTCCATTATTTTGCAGGGATCTTTTTTGATTGACCCTGTTTAGGAGCAGACCCATTTCCTGTATCCTGTTTGTACCAGGTTCTCCACCTCTTTTACCTGGAAACACCCTGTTCACTTCAGATACACAACACTGTGTGTGTTTGTCTGTGAGTGTGTGTAATTGCGTGTGTGTGTGTGTCACATATTCTCCGTGAGCTCTTTTACCCTCATGATTTGTAAACAAGCTCTCATTGTAGCAAGTGAAACATGTTGCAGAGCACACGGCGTCCAGGCTCGTACTCACCGCTCCTGTGAAACAAATGTAGCTTTATTCATCAGGTCGGCAGCAGCTCCACCCAGAGTTTCCTCTTGAATGGCATCACACAGCTACAGCTGTTTTAGCTTCCACTCACCTGCCCGTCGCAGCGCTTACGTCAGACTTCAGCTACATTATGAACAGGGTGAGGCCTAATTTGTCTGAATACTTATGAGTAAAAATAAAGTGGAACAGCAGGAGTCTATGAAAGTCTGTGTCACATGTGTGGAGTTATATTTTAGTTTATCTCGTCTTTGTGTCTATTTAGTTTTAACACCTTTGGTTCAAATTCTGAGCCGGCTTGTTAATCACTTTGTGTGTATCTTTGGTTTTAAACGAAGTCTGTGCCTAAATGCACAGTCTAGCTAGTGTTTTCCCAACGCTACTGGCACATATTTATAAGATTTACAAATTATTTTCAGCATGTGTTTTAACTTAGTAGCACAGAAACACCAGATGAGCCGCAGTATGGAGTATGAAAGCTTTTTGGGTTTTTTTTCCAAATAGTTTCTGCAAATGTTTAAGTCAATCCAACCATGTTAGAGTCTGATGAGACCTTGTTGTGACTGCTATTTTATTGTATAAGTTTCTATAGAGCAGCTTTGATTTATGTGATTAAATGCTGAGTAGTTTTAGAGACAAACGTTGGAGCAGGTTAAGGTTAAAGTTGTGTCTAATTTGCAGCTTTGTTTATTTTAGAGCCTATATCCGCTCATGTATGTTCACAGCCACGTTAAAGAACAAACAAGACTAATTGGTCACAACACTTCACAAACCTGACCCTGTTTCCTGTCCTCAGTTTTTTTCTCTCTCTCTCTTTCTCCACCTCTTCATTCAACAGCTGAGTGCAGTTGTAAGATATTTCTGAGTGAACGTTGTTTGTTTTCATCCTTGAGAAAGTTAATTCATCCTGCGGCTTCATCATCTCAAGAATTTCGATGGTAAATGAGACAAACGTTGGCTAAAAACAAACCTAATTTAGTGGCCACATGTCGTGGCACACTTCACAAACTTAACCCAAGAAGTTCAGTGTGTTTACTGTCGCCAGACTCATGGCAGCGCAGTGTGTGCACATCTGGAGACAGAAAACACACATGTTTCTATAAAGACGGACCACTACATAGAAACGCTTTCGCTTTCAAAGTTTTTCTTTTTATCTACCGCAATCATTCTTTTTATTCAGTTTTATTTCAATAATTACTCCGAGATTTTCTCTTTGTGTTTTTAAAGTTATTATTATTTCCTATTTTATGTAACAGTTTATGTGAATGAACTGGTTTAATGAGATAAAACTCACCCTCTCATCAAAATAAACCACCAGAAAAACTCCCCCACAGCCCATTTCTTCTTTGCGTATGTGCTGTTTGCGTTTCCTGTTATAAATATATGGAATTCAGTCTGGAGATATAACAAAACTGAATTATCCATTACATTTTTATTGAAGTTAAATCAAACCCAGAACCATCTAAAAGACTGTGCATCTGGATTAAACGCTACATGACTCCAGTGGATGTTGAGTTGTAATTCATTACTTTTCATTCATTAATTTCTACAACATCATATAATAATAATAATGTATTTTTCAACACATTTACAAATCTGATTATGCACATATGGACTGAGATACAACCAATTATTCATTCACACTAGTATGTCTGCTGCAATCGTTGCTCCATATGATGATCAGATGAAAGGATTATAGAGATTATTCTGTGCTCATAATTTAATTATTATTGGAGAAAGTTCTTCTCTATATCACCTTCAGTTGAGCTGCTAGGATCCAACAGCTTCCTGTTTGTTTTCAGATTTATGCGTAAATTTTATTATTAACTGTTAAATCGAGTGTGTATGAAGGTTGGTTTACCTGCTGACATATTTGCTGAGTCTCTTACTGTTTTTAAATCTTGATTTTGATTTGATTTTATTATGTTGCTTTGGTTTATTGTTTGTTTTAAATCTTATTGTGTCATTAATATGATATAATATACTGTCTAAATAATGTGTTGGTAGGAATCCAGCTATAGTCACAGTTTTAACCATATATTCTCCAAAACCAAAGAGTGACAATAACTCACTGGACACAGAATCAGACTGCCCTCTTGTGTTGACAGTTAATTTAATCATGAAGGGAAATCAGCCACACTTTTACCCTCAAATGTTTGTTTTTTCTTATTAACTGACCGTATTAATTGGGCCAGACTAGATCAGGCCAGACCAGATGAGACAGAGGATTTTCTAATTCAACCTTAAATGACCGTATGAAACAACTGGAGAGTAGAAATCTTTAGTTAAACATTTAAACAAAAGGCAGCTGCTCAGTGAAACTCAAATGTATGCTATTAATATTTGAGGCTCTTTGAAGTTCTCTCCCATGGAAACTATTAATTTAAGCGAGTCTTTTCATCTTTTAGCGCTCTAACCAGGCCAAATGTGTCCGTGCTTAAAGTTTAACGGGAGCCTCGGCGCTCCGGTCTCTGTTTCTTCAGAAACATCTGCAGACTCTACCCACTCGTACCCACACCCTCCCAATAAAAAGCCAGAACTAGTCCGCTGGGTTTATGATCCCATGTGCAGTTCTGTGGTGTAACTGGGCTGAACTATAATGTGTTTGCGTGACCACTGTTTTGAAAAGTCACGCTGGAGCCAGTGAGGCGGTGATCGAACAATCGCGGTGAACGGGTGTTGTGATGAGTGGGAGGATGGAGGAGAGGATCTGGCGGATGTTGTTATCTAGTGTGGCGTCATTTCAGATAAACATCAATGATGCAATATCAGAAATGGCAGGGAGCTCCTCCGTCTAACCACCACTGGCATCTTGATAAACCCAGAGAGACACAGCGAGCGAGTTAAGCAAGGACACTGACAACAAACACACAGACAAACCCTCAGCTCTTTACATGTCAATGTCTGTCAAGTCTTAAAATAAAAAAAAAAAAAAAACAGTTTGACCTTTTGAGAAATATGCATGTTTGCTTTTGTGCAAAGAGTTAAACAGCTGATAGCCCTTTAGCTTAGCTTAGCATAGCTTAGCATAAACACTGGAGGGTGCAGTCAGTCTGGCCTCCTTCAAACTGCACCTCAACCCTTAAAAAACTCACATATATTTATTGTAGAAACAAGATATAAAGCTCAAATTAGAAACCGGTGAAGACGCTGCCTCCGACACAGACTAAACCAGCGTGGAAACATCACGGCAACACAGTGTTTTTATGGTGGAGCTGAAATCACCGGCAGACCTCCTCGGTACCGGGTAACATTTGGATCAGACGTGAGGAGTTTGTGGAAACTGAAAAGTGTTAAATCATCAGACTTTTAAATGTGGTTGTGAGTGAATCAGTGAGACGGCAGCAGCATTTATCTCACATCTCATTCATCTCAACAGGAGTTGCATCCAACAATGAAATGAAGGTTCATTTACTCAGCGAGTAAAATGAACCTTTAGTAACTTTTTGTCAACATGGGAGCAGAGGAGACTTTTGACAAATACTTTTTCGTTTACTAACCCAGTGGTCACAAAGGAAGATTATTACTCATCTGGACTTGTTGTGTTTGTGTCCGTTGAGGCAATATTTACTCATTTTTAACTGTTTGTCTGTTTGTTTTAGCCACTAAATATTCAGTTAGTCCGTCTTTTCCTTCGTCCTACCAAACTTTTAGAAGAGTTATTGGATTTTGTGTCTTTGTTCTGTACCTTGGTAATGACACTTTTCATTTTTCATCTTTATTCTATTATCTGTTTGTAAAGTTTAGATGTTTTTAAGGTCTTTAAACCTGTACTCAAAAACAACAAACGTCTGTCCATCCGTCAGAACACCTGGACACATTTTTCTTTTCTTTTTCTTTGTTTCATATCAGTTTCCAAGCAGAGACTTTTTTAATATTTTGGTTTTTCATGTGACACCTTGATCTTTTTTATCTGCTTCCTTCGTCGCACTTTCATCACCACAGCTCTCGACCGAAGTCTGTTTCAAAAGGACACTCATGTTTAAGTCTGTGCAAGAAAAAAAACAGTTTTTCTTCTGCTGGTTCCAGTTTGAAAACAAGAACAGCTGTAGAGCGTAGAGAGTTTTGTTTTTGCCTTTTGGGCATTTTTGTTAAAATATTTTTTTAAGCATACTTTTTCAAAACCAGAGCATAATGTGAATTATTTATAGATGTAACACATGAGAAGCACAAAATATATTTTAGTCCAGATCCTTCAGGGGTAATCCTGCGGCTATTCCCTGGAGTTGTAATGAAGCTTGTAGTTGTGGATAAATAAATTCAGTTTGACCCCGATTTTTAAAAAAAAAAAAAATCTTTTTCATGTATTTAGACACATTTACAATGATGTGAATGTAACATTAAAAATAGTAGATGTAATGTGGACATCATCCGTCAGTCCCTGTGAATTAGCTGTTATTTATTTCATTAGAATAATTTACTTAATTAATGATCCGTGATACATAAATCTGAATTTGAAAGCTTTTGGGACGACAGACGCAGTCTCCTGACCTCAACAATGTTTTACAACCTGTGGGTAGATGTTAAAACATCTCAGAGTTGAAGTGGTTTGTGAGGGAAAAAAAGAGGGTGAAACTTCTTAAATCAAGAATAGAAAACTACAAACAACGTTTACAAGCTGTGATATCTGCCAGAGACGGAGTCACTAAAGCTCTAATTTAGGTTCTTCAAACTTTTCCACATACCACACTTCCTTTTTTTTCTAGTTAAAGTTAATGAAATAAAAAACGTGACTGTATTAACATTTAAACAAAGGCTCTTTTTATTTTTTATTGTTTTGTTTAGGTTGCCGGGGGCCAGGGAGGAGGGAGCTGTATTTAGTTGGTTTCACTTCAAAAATCAATAAATGATGTAATATTCCCAGCGGTGGTTTAACTTTTGCATGCAACTGTTTGTATGTGGCTTCATTTGTGTTTAATGTTTAAAGCCTTTGAGATCTGATCTTATGTGTTTAGTTGGTGGTAAATGGAAATAATAAATATGGATGTAGATATAGAGGAAACAAGGCAGGAATGATGGGTTTTGAATCGGTGGATGATTGGTTTTGGTTATAAATCACAGCTGTCACTTCCTGTTAAGCTCAGATTTGATCAATAAAGTGACTTTCTGGGCAGGTGGGAGCAGGAACACAGCTCTCTGATTTTCTGCTCCGATGTCCTGCAGCTTTTCTGGACAAACCTCACATAGAGGGTCCATCACAGAGAAGGGCCGGGTGCCCACAGGCGCGCACAGAGCTCCCTTTCTTTAAGAAAAAAAGGGGGGAATTCCTTGTGTTGGATGCTGCAGTGATGAGAAGCCTTTTCATCCCGGTTGTTTTTCAGTCTCCACTGGCTGCGTTAATTACAGGCCCCGGGGCTGCACTTTGAGCTCGCTGCGCTTATGTGGAAGCTCTTGAGAAAAAGCCGCGTGTCTGATTCTCACGACACAGATAAAAACATAGACACACACTCACTCACGCATACACGCACACATACACATGCGCAACACACGCGCGCTGACGCACGCACAAACTCGCTCGCTCTCTTGCTTTCTCGCTTCCTCGCGCTCACCCGCCCGAGCCAGTAGAACCAGTCAGTCAGCTGCGCGAGGCACATTCCTCCGTCTGTCTGCAACAACTTCAAACCTTCATAAACACACCGTGAACCGCGTCTCTCCCCTCAGTCGCGGACCTGAGAGGATGCGGAGCGTCGTCTCTGCCGCTGTCAGACCACGCGCAAACTTTTGTCGCTGAACAGAGCGCGAGAAGAGGAAGAACAGGAAGGAAAAACGACGAAGAGGACCTCTGTGTTTGTTTGTTTGTTTGTTTGTGTGTCTGTATCGGTCACCAGAGACGACGATGGGAGAGTTTGACTGAACATTAACAGACCGACCAGAAGCACCATCCATGGCTGTGGACGGTAAGCGTTTCTTCTCACGGCCACGTCCAGTGGAAACTTAAACTGAAGCGACGCATGAGTTGGTTTGTTAAACTCGATATGTAGCGAAACCGGTTTTTTTTTCAGATCCATCAGTGGTTGCATTTGGTTACAAACCTTCTGCTGTGAAGCCCATCCGTCATAAAGTAGACGCAACAATTTATACTCAACATTAAAATCCACCTCGTATCAATGGAAATGGGAATGATTAGACATATTAACGTGTTAATGTTCAAATGTAGAGACATTATAGTGGGTTTAAGAGATAAGATGGTCATCTGATGGACGATGACCTGGTGCTGAAATGGACAGCTCACTGGACAAAACCAGAGTCACCAGTTTAATGTTTGGGTCAGTTTTTTGTTTTCACTCTTAATCCCTTAAAAACATGATTGTACCACTTTGTCTTTTGTTCTAAATAATCCTTTTTTTCCCACCACTGCTGCTAACAGGCAATATAAAATCCCAGGTGAAACATTTTTGCAGGCATGAGGCTCCTCACAGTACAATGAGTAAGATTTGGTTTCATTAGTGTTTCTTTATCCGCTGCTGCCTGTTTCATATGTGTGCTACTTAATGAGGGGCTTTTTTTACTCACATAGCTGAACCAAACAAAAGAAGGTTAAAAAAAATGAATAAAAGTGTGACAAGTGGTCTTAATTATCTGTATTTAATCCACAAAAAGGGGCTCGTTTGTGTTTACAGCAGCAGCCTGAGGGGAGTAATAACACCGTACCTACACCACCTCCGAGTTACACCTCAAAGAAACTGAAATCACACGCAGAGTTTTATTAATAATCTGATGTTGCTGGTTCGCCTTCATGATTGCAGGGCTTGGCTTGGCTTCCCCCTCTCTCTGCAGGAGATGTTGGATTTAAAAAAAAAAAAAGACGAAAAGATAAAATAGTCACAAAGAACCAAAAGACACATTTTCATCTTGCTCTCTCCTCCCCCATGACGTTTTCTCTCCCGTTCTGTCTTCTTTTCACATTCATCTCTGTTTCAATTTAAGGCATTGAAAATGCAACACAAACACATCTGTGCACGTAACTTCAAACACAAGCAGGAAAATCTTTCCAATCTGGCGCATGAATCAGTAATGACCCTTGGCTTTCCTCCAGAATCTTTGCCAGTAACAGCGTGTTTACCATAGTAGCACACTGTCTTTAATTACTGGATGTTGGCAACCCACCTGCTGTTGACTGGGCTTGGACGTCTGCCTACTCGCCTCTTCATAATGATGAGGAAGTGGCTCGTCTCACACAGTTTCACCTACTAGAGCTGCGCAGTGTAACGGATATACCTGAACGCTGACTTGTGGGAAACAGACAGGCTCAGATAACACGAGGGACATTTCCTCATGACTTCTCAGTTTCATTAGAGCAAGTACAGACAGAAACCTGACAGTGATGTCATCCCCGAATGACAGGGCGTCCAGGTGGGTTCACCTCCAGCTTTTGTTTTCCAACTCACGCAGGTTGAGGGTGGCAGAAAGTGTAATGCTGTTTTTTTTTTTCTTTTTTCCTCCCTTTTTTTTAAGTTGACAGTTCAGTCAGCTCTGCCTGTCTAAGCGTCAAAATTCTCTGCTTTTATCTCTCCAGCGGCATCCAGTTTCAGTTTCTGCAGGCCAGCTGTGGAGTACAGGGCTCTGCCAGAGGACTTCAAGCACCAGCTTAGTCGACGGACGGGCGGGAACTTGACCTGGCACGACGGGCGTGGACAGAAAACAGCAGGAGGACGGACGGTGAAGCTGCTGCAGCAGCCGGGGACGGAGGGCCTGCAGGTACTGACCACCTGCATGACCTCAACACATCAAACAACTCACCTGCTACGTGGGCTGATGAACTCCAGCACATTTGAACCCATATCCTACTGTTAAAGGTCTTTGAGTCATATCAGCTGCCAAAAAATGAAACGAATCGTTGCTACGTTAGTGGAGATGTTGCGGTAGCGGTGAGCCTGCTAAGTGATAGGGGCTGGTTGCTAACGTCAAAATAAACAATGTTTTTGTGCCACTAAAGAGGCTGAACATCTCCTTCTAAGCCCCGTGTAACCTAGTCAGGAGCCTTACCAACATAAAACTATGTCTGTTTAATTCAGTAGGGGTAAAAAAACTAGCCAGTGTTTAATCAGGCTGTCACAAACCTTTGTTGGGGTATGTGACCTCTCATGCTGGTGTGAAGCTTTTAATGTGGAGCAGCAGCAGCAGGAAGGTGTTGCAGTGGATTCAACAGCTCTGAAACGGCAACAAACACCTTCCTGCTGCTGCTTCATATTAAAAGCTTCACACCGCCAAACTAGTAGGAGGCTTTTATTGTGAAGTGCAAACGGGAAATTTTTTGGACTTTAATGAACCCGTCAGAAACCAACAGAGGCATGAGACAGCCTGCTTCAACACTTGTTTTATACCGTTTCTTCACCACTACTGAGTTAAACAGACGTAGTGTTATGTTGGTAAAGCTTAGAAAGAGATGTTCAGCCTCATTAGTGACACAAAAACACAGTTCACTTAGAAATCTGCCCTTATCACTTAGCTTAGTAGCTGCCTGCACAGGCTCACCGCATCCACCACATCTCCACTAACGTAACAAGGATTTGTTTCATTTTTTGGCAGCTGACATTACTCAAAGACTCCAACAATAGGATATCGATTCAAATGTGCTGGAGTTCACCTTTAACAGGTTTAATTATTTCTCCTGTTTCAAGCAGAGTAGAAGCTATTTTTGATTAATGAAGCTCAGTTATTCATCTCTTGCACATCCATCCATGATCAAAACTAATTACCAATCAACGATGATATTATTTGTCATTTGACTGATGCAGTGTCTGTGTATCAACCAGTATCAGTATCAGCGTTAGCATCTTTTTGACGAACACAGCACTGTCTCAGCTGTACTAATGTTAGCAAGCGAAGCTAACAGCTCCTGCTTTTCTAGTGCAATACAACTTGCAGCGATGCAATGCTGATATTTTTAGCAATTTAGTAGCTGGTTTTTATTTTTTGACTAAAACACCTACTTAGCTACAGCTGAATGTTCAATGAATAGCTGCAGCTAAGTATTCAATTTTATGGCCAAATATTTTTTTTTGTTTAGTGTATCACGGTGCAGTTCTGGAAGTTTAATCCCTCAAACAGGTTAATTCATTTTTCTATCCATGTTTCAGTTCAAGTAGAGGTCAGTGTCAGCGGTAATGAGGAGGTGCATGAAAAAGCTGCAATCATGATTATATTTTAACAGAAAAAGGGAAGAGAAATCAAATTTTAGTTTTAAGCCACCAAGTACAGTTTTAATCAACATAATTCAGTGAAGATGGTTACACTGTGTAATGTCAGATTATCCAAGAGTGTGATAATTTACAGTATTAATCCATCCACATTGACCGATCAAATTCTTTGATTCTCACTGACTCTTTTCTCATATTTCTGCACAGAAAATATGAGAGAAATAAAATCATAGTCTGGCAAACGCAGCCGGTCGTCATCCGTTGCAAACGGGCACTTTGTTTGTAAAGAATGGACGTTGCTCCCTCTCTCTCCCCAGCGGGTCGGTGGACTCTAACAGCCTTTTAGCTCAGCTTTAAATAGCTCAGATCCTCCAACACTCGAACTGCAACGCTGCAGCATCTATGTGTTTGTTGGCTCGGTGCTGAATTTCAGTTTGATTGTTGCTTCAGGTTCATAAACATTGTGTAGAGCTGTTTTTTTTGTGTGTGTGTGTGTTTGTTTTTTATTAGATCTCTCTGTTTGTGAAATATCATCACATCTACTTTCAGTAGTGACTCTGTTCCAGCTCAAGTTAAGTCTTCACTTTCTGATCTGATGCGTCATCTGCTCTCACAGTCAGACAATCCATCTGTGTTGTAAACTGGCCTCATTTAAAGCCTGTGGTTACCAGTCAGAGCCTCCACGCCTTTGTCTTCGCTCCATGAAAGGCTCTTTAAAAAGCGGTTACGAGCTGAAGCTAAAGCTGCAAACGCAGAACTGGACTGGGCTGATAACAGAGTTGTATACAATGACTTTGTTTTGTTTGCGTCTTTCCACTTGGATGTTCATAATGTAGCTACTGGCCAGTTTATTTCTGTCTTGGTCTGTGTTTTGTGTGTTTGTGAAGACACCGCCACCCTGGAACGTGTTGTGTCCATTATTTTCACTTTCTCTTATCCTCTTTTCTAGTTTCCTCTCCACCATACTGCGCACGTTAAAACAGTAAACACTCATTAAAGTCTCCCCCGCCACTCATCCCCCAACATCCACCGTAGACACAGAGGAACACAACAAAACATCAAACTGTTTTCACAACAAAGTCATTTTTTCGAGCGTCTGAACAGTGAGAATGGGCTGCTTTTCTTTTTCTTATTTGACAATAAACTGAATATTTTTTCATTTTTTTGCATCATGAATACTTCACCTTGGGCTTTAGCAGATTGAGATCTGGGACTGATGTCACAGTTTTCCTGTATTGTATCAGCCAACAAATCAACTAAACCCACAAAATATTGTTTGAGCTTAACGATTCATGAAAATCATTACCTGCAGCTGCGGTAAAAAAAAAAAAAAGGCATCGTCTGGGATTTTGGGATCAGAATTTGCATTCTGATTGCAGTTTGTTCGACATAAAAAATAATTTCTTATTGATGAATTGAGGAAAATGTTTGGAAACATTACAGAGATTTAAAATGGGAAGTAGCAGACCTTTGTGTGATAATTCAGAGTACATGTTATTACATCGTGAACAAGTTAGAAGCCAAATATTCACTTACTGACTCGCCAGCAGCTGCACTGCAAGACATCAGGGAACATGTAGTCAATAAACATTATGTTAGCTGAGCTGCAGGTAAAAATGAAATGAAATGAAAGGAAATCAAGTGTTCTTCTAGTTTGGAGCAGGAAGTCTGAGGATAAAAGAAGACAAAGACGAACAAACCTTCAAAATTAATAGTAATAGTCCTGTGATGGATTAGACGTCAGACAGGAGGCAAAAAATACACCTGATGAAACAAAAGCATTGTTACTCTGAATGGTGGATTTTTTAGAACAACGAGGACTTAGTTGTTACAAAGACGCTTACATATAAAGCCTTTAATAACCAGAGCTCATAGGTCTTTATTATCCCGATAGGCGACTGTGATCACAAACTGCTGGTTTACTTGTGGTTCCTAGAGTCTCTAAGATAAAATAAGATAAAATAAGCTTGTAATCATCCCACAGCAGGGAAATTCACTGTGTTACAGCAGCAGAAAGTAGAAATCAAATACAATGCAATAAATATATGAGCATATAGAATAAGAATAACAATACATAATAAGGAATAAGGTGAGCACTATAATATATGTATATGTATATATATACAGAGGTTATGGACAATGGAAAATAACTTAAGACTATAACTCGGACAATCGAAACTCAAGACTAAGGAGTGTGTAGGGACCAGTGATTGGTTGTGGGCTTTTGCCTGTTTTGCATTTAATTACTTAGTTATTTATCTGACCAGCTCATATAAATACCAGGACCTGGATCTGAACGTGGGTCAGTGGTTTCAGAGCACAACTTCTTATCAGCTAAGCTGATGAGGATGGTGTGTGATATAATGGTGTGTGTGTATGTGTCTGGACCAAAATGCCAGGGCTGATTTTTATTTTGTCGCAGTCCATCCCTAGCTGGTGATAACAAAGATAATGTTATCTTCGCCACCCCCGGCCCTTCTGTTTTGGGTGGTGGCTTGTCGTTAAGGGATGATGGTGGGTCCCACAACCACACTGCTTGAGAACCACTGGTATTAGTGTTTATAAGCAGAGTGTAGCAGTATGTACATAATATGCAGTATGTATATAGACATTGTGCATATAAATAGTACACATCAGTATATAAACAGTATAAACAGTATATTTGTAAATCCAGAATGGAAGGTAAAGCCTTCAGCTCTCTGATGGAACCAGATCCCAGTCTGGGTCCAGGTGACTTTACATTTTAGGTTGGACTTTACTTTATGGTGAAATGCATAGTTAGTCAGTAGCTGCTGGTGAGTATAAATATTAGGGAGGTAGACACTGGCTCTGATGCCTGAATCTCTAAACCACAGTCGTATTTAATATCATTACATAGATTAGACACATTCAGAAGCCTCATTAATATAAGAATTTGGATGAGTAGGTTTATAATATAAATGTCTACATGGGCAACGTAAAGCACGGCCTCCGGAGCGTTATTGATGAATGTCTTAGCGTTAGCAGCAGACCAGTCAGTGAGCTAGCACCAGGCAGACTATTCGACTCTTCCACTTCTGATCATTGACGACACAGCAACACGATAAATCTAGTGACGGATGCGGTCGTTGACCTGTCCTGCCCCATAACTGCATTAAGGCATTAAACTGAGAATGAATCACCAAGAATTCCACCAAAAGAGTCAATATAGTTGAAAAAAAAACACAGAGATCAAAACAACACACTGAGCTAAATGAAGAAGTAATTAACATTATTCATTAGGAGGATTATTTGTTGAGCTGCTCCACCTGTCCTCTGAACCGGCATCTGGTTTTTTCCTGTTATAGGGAAGTTTTCGTCTCTATTGTGAGAACTGTTCAGTTTTTTTAATCTATAATAATGTAAAGTGTCTTGAGATAAATGTTTTTTTTTATGACTTGGCGCTATACCAGTAAAATTGAATTGACTTGAACAAGGTTATACTGGTAGAAAAAAGGACATATGATCGATCACACTGACTTTTTATCAGATCATATTTAACATTTAATATAAAACATTTGATAGATTACAAACACAGTTACTGTTCAGAACAACTTATTATATAATGAACATTTAAAAGTAGCATCAGAAGATAAATATTCAAAGAGTAACATCTTTGTGTTGATTGAACTGTCGCTCTGGAGCAGGTAGTCATCAGTAAACTTTGACGTGTCACAAACCTCCGGGACAGAATTAGTCGCACCAGCTCTGGGATGAGAGCCAGCTGTGTTTTCAAACACGCCTTGTTTTGCATTTGAGAAAGTGTGTGTCGTAGAAACGCTGATCCTGCTGATTTTTTTATTATAGTGATTGATCAAAGATCCAGTTTGATTTGGATCTTCACAGTTTTACATCCTGAACGTGTTTAAGATTAAAGAGTGAGATCTTGAAGATCACACTGACCTACATGTTCCTGACTCCTGTGTCTTCACAAGAGCTGCCACCGCTGCTGCTGCTGCCGCCACCGCTGCTGCATGTTCACTGATCTTCCTTTTACGCTGCGTCTGATCTGAACGCACATAAGGTTGCGATCGTCCCCGTGTGCTTTAATGAGTCTGACACTTGTTCTGACTCGTGTTTCTCTGAAAGTGAGGAGGATTTTTGATGGAGCAGAGATGTTTGCAGAGATCACACATAGATAGTTGTAGACATGTTTCCTTTTTTACAACAGTTGGTCGAAGCTCAAAGACATAATAACGATGTCGGTCTTATCATAAAACTTTTGGCAAGAAAAGTGAAACTATTCCTTAAATACATCTCCAACTTTCTCTGTTTTGCAGTATCATTCCAGCGACAGTTATGGGATTTATCACACAAGTCCGACGCAGCCGAGCCTGATCCGACCCGTCGTCCTCTGGTCACAACAAGACGTTTGTAAATGGCTGAAGAAACATTGTCCACACAACTACCTGACCTACGTGGAGGCGTTCTCCCACCACGCCATCACAGGTCGTACTGTTAACATAACACACTTAAAGAAGAAGGCGATTAAAAAAAAAAAAAAGTTATAGAAAAGCTGATCCTCTGTGTCCACCTGACAGGCCGAGCGTTGTTGCGTCTGAATGGGGAGAAGCTGGAGAGGATGGGGTTGGTGCAGGAGACGCTTCGACAGGAGCTGCTGCAACAAGTGCTGCAGCTGCAGGTGCAGGAGGAAGGACGCAACCTGCAGCTGCTCAGCAGAGGTGAGTGTGTTTAAGATTTAGACAGACAGACAGATAGATAGAATGAGCAGTCATGCTCCCCCAGCAAACCACAGCAGTAGATGATGTTGTCACCACAGACCGATAGAAGATCATCCAACATGTTACTTCACATGCTGAAGGATCTGAGCTTCCTCAGAAAGTAGAAATTCTCCTTCTCCAGCAATGTCTCCAGTCCAGTCAGTAGTTAAACTGCTGCACGACTTAGAGAAATGTATTAATTCACTTTCTGGTGAAGGGTTATATGTGGACATTATGTCTCTACAGTAAATACCGAGGAAACAAATCTGGTTCTGTACAAAGCAGAGAAGTAGATTTTTTTCTTGGCTGAGACCAGTAACCTCCCGGTGTCTCCGCTGGCTTCATGGTAACTGATCACAGCCAGAACTTTTCCTGTAAAACTGCAAAAACACACAAAATAAAAAACTGGAGCACCACACATGAAGCTGATGCCTTCACAACTCACCATGCTGCTCGCTTCATATGTTCAGGATGAGGACGTTGTCAACTCCATGTTTATGTTTTCCAACAACAGCCTCATTAGCTCCACGATCGAATCCGAGATGGTTCAGACGAGTCTGTAATCACAGCAGGACTGAACGCTGCAGTAGTTTTCAGACTCCAGAGATTATAAGTCTCAAAAAAAAGAGAAACACACTAAGTTTACAGGAGGTGGTGGGAGAGTCGAGTCTGAGCGTAAACGTCACTTCAATGAGTTTTAGAGAAGCTTGTGTTCAGATATTTTCAGATATATTTTTCATATATTAACATGTTTCTCAGAGATGGTTTTTATCTTTTATTTTCCAGGTTCCTTTGGAAAGATATCGTAGCCTGATTGCTGGAGGAAACACACACTGTTGGAAAAAAAATAAAACAAAACTGAAAAATGTGAATCAGATCTGTGGTGAAGAAACGCCTCCGGCGAAGAACGACGTCTTTTGAATTTTGATATGAAATTGGAAGTTGGCAGCTTTTCATTACCCATCTGCACGATGAACAGTCATAATCTCCACGGACTGACTATGAACTGTGATGAAAAAGCTTCATGACAATCTGTGATTCATTTCTCTTTTGTCTCTCTCTGTTTCTCTGGAAAAATTTTAAATGTCACGGAAAAAAAAATACAAATAAAAATAAAAAACGTCAATATCTTTATTTTATTTTATTTTATTTTTAAATGAAAACTTTTAAAGTCAGAAAAATATGTCTATTACCCTTAGTGGAACAGCACGTGATGATAAACTACATTACCCATAATCCCTCAGCAGCGGTGAGAGAGGATCCATGGCTGTAACCAGCCGGTGCCGGCTCCGAGGTCGCAAGATCCACATGGAAACGGAGTCCGGGAAAATAATGTCGTCCCGCTCGGACAGGTACATGATACTATAACATTTTTAATTTTTCATTCAAGTCATATGATTTTTCTAAAATGTAGATATTTAAATCTATAAATCTATAACGCTAACCACACTGACTCCCCCCTCTCCTCCTCCTCTTCATCATCTTCCTCTAAACGGAGCAAAACCTATATATATCTATATAATCTCACACGGTTTTAGACTCTTTTTTAAAATTATTATTAGAACCGTATTTTTACTTTAATTACATGACACAGCGACGTGATGGATGGAGGATGGAAATTTATTTAAATGCGTAAAAACACGCAGCTCAGCTCCAGAAGTATCTGAGCTGCGCGTTGACACGTTTGTGCGTCACAGACTCACATGAGAAAAAAAAAAAAAAAAAAAAAAAAAGACAGACAGGTGGAAAATTGTGCTACTAAAAGTACATCATATTAACAATAAGGATACCTAAAGTGAAGCGACCAATGGTTGTCTTTATTATTATTATTATATTATATTATCAGGTTATTGATGCAGTTACAATGTATATTGTTGGATAGTTAAATAATTTAATAATGTATCATGAAATGATCACATACCAGAAGCAGAAAGAAGCAAGCAGAAATAAGCAGAAATATTTTTTATAGATCCACTAGATTTAACTCTATTACATGCTATTTTATTAAATTCTTAGCTCCATTGTTAAAAACTAAACTATATCTCTTTAAATTTTGATTATTCATAAAACAGATTAATTGTTTTCACCATAAAACGTCAGAAAAGTCACTGTTACTACTTCCAAAAAGACAAAATCTACAGATTCAACAAAGATACAAAGATGATCAGTTTTTTTTAATCTGATGATCATGAATCAATTATTTATCAATGTATTTCCTGATTTTAACACGACATCAAACTACCAGACACGTTAAAACTTCACCAACATGTAATAATCATGCAACAACACACCTGGGGGAAACTTGCTGCTGTAATTTTTTTTCCTCATCATTTTAACGAGGAAGTTTTTTCTTAAAGGACACGAGGTGATCAGTGTTTCACGGTTCATGGTGAAGCAGACTGAAGTTGATCAGCTCAATTCAACTTCCTGAGACCAGGTTTTATATTGTTATAGATGAAAAACAAAAGGGAAAAAGACATTTGAAGGCATTTCATCTTGACTTTTGGTCCTTTTTTTCTCAAGTTTCCCATCTGAACATGCTGTTGTGTTGTTGTCTGTGTGTGGTGATGATATTTTTTGGATCAGGTCAAGTAAAGCGACAGGAAGGATCAGGAGAAGACATCAGTCTTGTCCTCTTTTTTTTTTTCTTTTTATTTGCTTACAGGAGCATCTATTAATACCAGCCAAGCAGCTCTTTGCTGTCAGTGTTACGGTGATCCTCTTAGTGGCCACACACACACACACACACACACACACACACACACACACACACACACATGCAGGGGGGAGGACGGTGAGAAAGGAGGACACATGGCAGTAGTGTGGAGGAGAAACGAGGAGTTTGTTTAAGCTCTTCACATGTGGAGTAAAAGCAGAAACAGACCTGTCGAGTGTGTGTGTGTTTGACCGCGGTCAGTCAGTGTTTGTTGTGGTAGGGTCGTCACGGTGACAGGCGAGCTGGAGGGCAGGAAGTTGTCTTCCGAGGCGGACATGACTCTGCTGGACTGTACAGGAGCCAGGATCTCTGGCTGCTGGTCGCTAAGGTCTGACCGCAGGTAAGAGCTGGACGTTTGTGTTGTTTTCTCTCAGTGGTGGAGAGAAGTTAGTGTTAACCTCAACAATACACTCCACTGGTGTGTGTGTGTGTGTGTGTGTGTGAGCCAAAAATAGTCTCTAAACAGATTTTGTGGAGAGGTCAGAGGAAGTGCAGGATCTGGGTTAGATTGCAGGGATTTTAGTGTGTTTGTTTTAGTTTTTTTTTTCTCCCCCCCACCTCTCAGCTTCAGAGAGCTGCTTTTAATGTTTCATTACTGAACGAGCATCAGCTGAAAATGCGGAAACACTCATTAGTCCTCGCTGCCATTTGTGGTTCATCTGGTTTTATGAGCAAAGATGTGGTGACGTGTGAATCTAACTCAGTTACTAATCACTGCCAGTGGGAAATGTAAGAGTCTTTCACATGTCCAGTAGGAAACTTGTGGTGTGACGGTTTTAATCTTAATCACTCTAATCTGAGTATCACACTGTGGCATTAACGCTAAGGAGGCAGTGGTGGTTATAAAGGTCAGTCCTGGTACTTTTAATCACAGGAACAGGAATGTGATGTTTACAAGTTACAAGTTTATAATGCAGCATTTCTCTGGTGTGGATGGTTATAGTAGATCTGATTTCTAACTGAAAATGTCTCAAAATGTTTTAACTGTTGATTTAATACCAGTTAAAGGCTGCAAATCATCACATTTAAGAGGCTGAAAAACTAAAACTTTCAAAACAGTCACTGATCTTTTAATTTCTTTTAAATGTTTTCTATTGTGAAGTACATGTACAGTATTATTATAGTTGTGGTGGATATATACCAGGCCTCTTCTCCAATATTATATCACCATTTATTACAAGTGAAACAAAATACAGGACGACAGACAATTATAACAAACGATTAAATAAAATAAAATAGAAAAAGTAAATGAAGAGATAAAACAGCCCACGTCTGTCCCTCCTAACATTCCCATCCCTGAACAGAGCCTGCGTGAAGAGGTTAAAGTCTTTAAAGATATTTTCTACAGGTCGGACCTAGTGGTAGTTTCTGGTCACCGCCATGTTGACAGTAGGTCCGACAAGTCAATTGACATGAACAGGAACCAATGAAGCAGAACAGGAGGAGACATAGTACAAATTAATTCATTACATTGTAGACAATGACCAGATATTGTCACCAACAGATGAAATCCATGCATTTGGACATGTAGGACTTTCAACATGGTGGCGACAGAAACTACCACTAGGTCCTACCTGTAGAAAAGTCTTTTTAATAAACGATCTGTACACTTACAAAGTTCTCAATGCCTCATTTTAAATGTTAGGGTCCTTATTATACCAGCAAGGAAGTTTGGGTTTTAATGGTTTAAAATATTGATATCTTCAAACTACTTTGGTGCCCCAATCACCAGCATGGCGACATAAACGATAAAAATAACAACGTCCGTAATGCAACGGGCTAGTGTAGTTTTGCTCCTCAGCAAACATACAAGCAAACAAGTCGTTATCATGTTTTAACATACCCAAAGTTCATTTTACATCAGCTTTCTCCTCTAAGACCACCTTTTGTGAAGTGTCTCTTAACTGTTCGACTGTTCTATAAAAGAAATCAGCGGCCTCTAAACCCTGTCAAACTCCTCTAATCTGTCAGTAAGGATGTATCAGACTCTCTCAAGGTGTAGGGTATCAGCCAGTGTTGTTATCCAGGATTTCAAAGTCGGTACGTTTTTTTTCCAATGAAAGAGAATAGGTTTCTCTGCAGAGAAGAGGCCGTAGGGCAGGAGATGATGCTGTGTGTTCTGTAGATTTTCTGACACACCCAGTGTCACCAGAAGTGGATCTGGTTGTAGTTGAATCTGGTTGATCTGGTTGTTGTTGAACTCCAAAAATCTTTGAAAAGAATAAAAGATCATAATCCAGAATTCTTGTAATGTAGGACATAATGCATAGCTATGAAGTAAATGTGTCTCGGCTTGGTCACATTTTTTACAAATTGGAAAAACTTCTGGGAAAATAAATACTGCAGCTTTAAACTGAACCAGACAGTGTCTGGCATTAAGCAAACAGGTATTGACAGATATCTCCAGCCCTAGTTCTTTTTCCCAGTCTTTTTTTTTTTTTAACTGTTTGTATTTACTTCTGATCTTTTAATTTGTTTGACTAAAAACATTACGTTTCCATGTTTTAGATATTAAATCTGTTGTTGCTTGAAGCTGCTGCCGACAGATACGCTGACAGCACAGCATGTTTTTCAAAATCACAGCAGCAACAGAACGTAACACGTGCAACATCGTGTTTGTCGAAATGTTTCAATGTCGCTCTACAGGTTTTGGGGAACTTGAGGCTTCATGTCGACACGTTTGTGTTTTATTTTTCTGTCAAACAACTTCTTGCTCTTGAAACACTGAGTTAAACACTCAGGACACATCATCTATCATCTGTTGTGAAGAGAAAATAATCATTTAACTAAATATTTTTATGTAAATTTCAATTTTCTGGCTGTTTTTTTCTGCTGCTTCTTGAGTTTTTGAACACATCTTACAATTAATCAAACTTTTCATGCGCTGCATCGCTGTTCGAAGTGTTTCACAGATTAATGAGACGATAAGACAACAGGATTTTTAAAAACAGGAAACAAATGAACACACTGTTACTGAAAAACAACACAAAAGCAATAAAACAAAAACAAGTTAAAATAAAGTTGAAATAAGTAAATTAAAGAAACATTATATACATAAAAAATACAATAAAATAAATAAAGGAATAATTAGTAGGTGGTAATAGTAAGTGGTAGTAGGTAATAAGTAAGTGGTGACAATATTAAATCAAAATGCCAGATTGAATGGAGACATTTTAAGTTTATGTTAAAAGTGTCGACACTTTCAGGCTCCAGAGAGGATTCAGGTCTGAGGACCTGAGGCCACAAACTGGTTCATACTTCACTGTAATCAACGCAGCCAGAAGCGTCTGGGACGGTTCTTTAAAAACAAGTATTTTAAAATGAATATGAAAGACTTCAAAGTATAATATGTACTATGTCCTCTCTCCTCAGTCTGGTTGGCACCAAATATAAGATAAAGTTCAGTCAAAGATCAAACTAAGATTTTTCACTTGATGACTTTTAATTTAATTTTGCAACTGATTTTTTTCTCTGAGCCACGAAACCTTCATTTAGATCTCAGTTTTGTACCAGTATAGTTGTAGAAAGTTATTTAAATGATCTAAAAT
Organism: Polydactylus sextarius; assembly: GCA_016801845.1. Lineage (NCBI taxonomy): Eukaryota > Metazoa > Chordata > Actinopteri > Polynemidae > Polydactylus > Polydactylus sextarius. The sequence goes on from CM028909.1 coordinate 7,528,799, forward strand.
CCATCGATTGGTGACACAAAGTCGTGTGTCATCAATATAACTGTGGAAAGAGAAGCTGAGGGGAAGTTTATAAAGGTTCACACTTTCACACACTGGTGAAACAGACACATTATTTTTCCTAAAGACATGAAACCATCAGACCAAGTTTGTGATTTGTCTGTAACGTGGTTTCATCTTGTCCCGTGTGTTCAGGCTCTAACCTGTCCTGTTTGCTGTGTCTCAGTGGGAGCGGTGAGGACTCGTTGGACCGGCTGCTGCCTCCCTCCACGGCCCCTCGCAGGAAGAGCACCACCTCTCTGAGTAAAACCGAGCCTCCTCTGCTCCGCACGGGCACGCGCACCATCTACACGGCCGGCCGACCTCCGTGGTATGACGAGCACGGAGCTCAGTCAAAAGAGGCCTTTGTCATCGGTACGACGCCGACGTCTTCTTCTTCTTCTCTTGTCATCACCTTCGTGTTGAGTCGTGGCTCTGACCTGCTCATGTGTCCCACTCTGCTTTATTACACCCACAAACACTTCACACACAGACGCTGACAGACAACATTAGACACACTCTGAAAAACACACATAATGGCTCTTTGAAATGTGTGTATCTGCAGGGCTGTGTGGGGGCAGCGCCTCGGGGAAGACCACCGTAGCCAATAAGATCATCGAGGCTCTGGATGTGCCGTGGGTCGTGTTGTTGTCGATGGATTCTTTCTACAAGGTGAATCACGTCATTTAATCCTCTTTTTATTTTGGTATTTACACATTATCTGAGGCCTCGTTGTGGGTTGAACTGATCATCTCTGGGTTTAAGGTTTTTTTAATCTGCTAATTACAGTGAAGATATTAAACTACACACAAACACAGACACACAGATGCTACAGTTTCATTAAAAACATCCTGTGATTGTGTTTTTTTTTTTTTTTTGTTACAGGTGTTATCTGCTGAGGAGCAGACGCTGGCGGCAAGTAACGACTACAACTTTGATCATCCCGGAGCGTTTGACTTCGAGCTGCTGGTCGCCACGCTCAGGAAACTGAAACAAGGAAAGAGTGTGAAGATCCCGGTGTACGACTTCACCACACACGGACGACAGAAGGACTGGGTGAGTTTCTACAGAAAGTTTCAAGGCTGAATATCAACCATGGAAAGAAAATGGATCAGTTGTGTTCAAGTCTCTCAAAGTTTCTCAAAGTGACATTGTGCAGTTTAAATCTCATAAAAAAAAAAAAAAAAAAAAAAAAAACTACTATTTGTTCTTGTTTTTATACAGAAAAACGTCTACGGTGCCAGTGTGATCATTTTTGAAGGAATTATGTCTTTTGCAGACAAAGAACTTCTCCAGGTTGGATAACGCAACATGTTTTTTTGTTGAAAAAGTCTTGAATGAATTGAACTAATCATCGTTATCCTCAGGTTTTGTTTGAGCAGCTGCTTTGTTGAAGTTGATATAATTAAATGAACCGGAGACCGTTTGTTTTTTCCACCTGCAGCTCCTGGATATGAAAATCTTTGTGGACACAGACTCAGACATTCGTCTCGTCCGCCGGCTCCGCAGGGACATCACAGAGCGTGGACGAGACATCGAAGGCGTCATCAAGCAATACAACAAGTTTGTGAAGCCGGCCTTTGAGCAGTACATCGAACCAACCATGAGGCTCGCCGATATCGTCGTGCCAAGAGGTGAAGAGGAACTTTTTTTAAATTTTTTTTTAGCTTCATGGCAGCATATTCACTTTTCTTTCTGTTGTTTTTCTCCACACAGGAGGAGGAAACATGGTGGCCATCGATCTTATAGTCCAACATGTTCACAGTCAGTTGGAGGAGGTGAGTTAAATGCCACACATACTGACTGTAACGAAGGGATTGGCGCCACCTTGTGTCCTGAAGCTGTAACACACACTGACAGAAACAAAGTGTTTGCACAAGAACCTGTTTCAAATCAGAGCTTCTCACTTACTCACCTGAGGCCTGAACTACGAAGCAGGATTTGTGCTTATTGCAGTTAACTTCCTTCAGATTTGATGATTTCTGGGCCCAATATGTTAATAAAGTCGGTCAAAGTGAGATAAAATAATTGTCAGATTATATAGGTGAAGTTGTGCTGAAAAAACAAAAGATAGCAAACATGGACATGGTAAACATTTATATAAATGTAAAGTCAAAAGTATTCAAAAACAGCCCAAATAGGCTCAGACCCTTGAGGGTTAATTGTATCATCAAAAAAACAATGAAAAATAAAATAAAAAAAAAATGAAAAGACCAAAACCAGCAGTGAATTGATCCTTTTCTTTGTGTAGAAAAGCCTCCGTTTTACTAAAAACTCAGCAATTCAAACCCTGATGACATCTAAGTTCATTTATTTCACTGTACAAATCTAAACCACGGAGCTTCTGCAACAATGAAAGCATGTGTTGCTTTCACCTCAAATAATTTGTCACTGCCACTGCTCTGTGAGGTTCGTTAACCCTTCCCTCACCTCTTGTAGTAAAACTTTTGTAAAAAAAAAAAAGACAAAAACTTTTACTTCTCAACGAGGGACAAAAACATTCATCCCTGCAGCGGCTGCAGACAGAAATAATATTAAATCTTCTTCATCTTTCAACAAATATTAATTAAAACGGCTGCTGATTGTCGTGCGTGTACAATACACTCGACTCCGTCGTCGTCTCTGTGTAAACACAGTCGACTCAGAGTCTGAGGCAGAGCACTCATCCTTTTCGACTTGTCACAAATACCTTTTGAAGTTTTTTCCTTTAACATGTCAGATGGCAGATAAATATTTAAGCAGGGCGCTTGTCACTCTACCCGCTTTGTTGTGAGAAGAACCTGCAAATATCGTATTTCACGCTCGGTTCGGTCAACGTCAGTGGGAGTTTGATCCAGTCCAGAAATTACAGTAGAGAGAAGAGAGGAGATCTGAAAAATGATTCATTAGCACCGTCATCATGAAATTATACAGTTTGTTTTGATCCGTATCCTCCTGTTATAAATATTCTCTCAGCTGAAAATAGTCTCCAACAAATGCCTGTTTTGCTCCAGTTACAGTGACGATTGTTGAAAACTAGTGTCCAGCTGTTTGAAGATTTTACATTTAAAGAAGTAGCAGACACACAAACATCCACACATCTGCATTTTTCTACCTCATTTTATTGTTTCTCTCTTCATGCAGCGTGAGCTCAGTGTCAGGTACGCTGATGCATATTTTGACGTTGTTTTCTGTGACTTTGGTTCGTTTATCTGTGATCTGTGTTTGTGGAGAGTTTGTGTTTTGTCCGTTCTCAGCTTTCACTCTCTCTGCTCTGTCTGTGTGTCTGAGGTTTATAACACGCTCTGAATACAGAACATGAACCTGAACCTCCACAGACTAGTTATAGTTGTTGGGTGAAATTAAAACCTTCTAATCTGAACGTCCTCGTCCTTGATGTCAGGGCGCTGCTGGCCTCAGCTCAGCAGACGCAGCCGCTGCCTCAGACGCTCAGCGTGCTGACGAGCACGCCGCAGGTCCGAGGCCTTCACACCATCATCAGGTACCGACCGACTCTGTTCGGCCGCTGCATCGTGTCCCTGCACAATATGAGTTTTTAAAACATTTTATTTTTGTTTTGTTTTTTTTTTCAACCACAGGAACAAAGAAACGAGTCGAGACGAGTTCATCTTCTACTCGAAGAGATTAATGCGGCTGCTCATCGAGCATGCGCTCACGTTTCTGCCATCTCAGGTAATTTAATTAGAAAGTGAACAATTAAGCTCCTGTAAGTAATGCAATTACAGTAATGTGTTACTTTCTGCTGTAACGACATTACCACTTTTAACACGAAATGTGGTGGTGTTTTGTTAAACCACTAACACCGTGTGACATTTGGCACAAGAGAAAAACTTGTGTGAATAAAACAGATGTTTCCTGTTGCTGGAAACCGACGGTTAAAGATGTCAGAGGATAGCACATTTGCTATGAGATGTCAGTATTTTCAGTTCGTCAGAGAGAGAGAAGGACAAGAGCATAATAGTCAAGTGTAATTTCTGTGCAGAACTCTCTACATCATGAAATAGCATGAGTGATTCAAAGAAACATCTAGAGCGCTTCCATGGGAAAAAAACAACATAAGTTATATCCATCATTCCATCGTTTTGTGCAGTGAATTTCTTAAAGTGAAAGGATGTTTTTTTGGGTTAGGGTTAGTGTAGTGTAGAGACAGGAAACAGGAAGCAGAGTGGGGGAAGGACACGCAGGAAAGGTCGACTCGGTCAGGACTCGAACTGGCAAACAACTGCACGGCATATACGCCAACGTGGTGCGCCTTAGCCACTCGGCCGTCCACACACCCTTGTGAGGATACTTAACATATTAGGCTACATATTACATGATTTTCTACCCCTTTATCCTGCACTTGGCGTCGGGGTCGGGGGGGTGGAGCCTATCCCAGCTGCTTACGGACTAAGCCAGGGTACACTGGGCCACATATACAGACAAACAACCATTCACACTCACATCCACACCTATGGGAGTCAAACCCAGGAACTTGTTGCTGCCCCATATTATGTTATATAATAATAATAATAATAATATGAATCCATTTTATTTCTAATGCACTTTTCATAAAAGCAAATTTCTGAGTGCTACAGAAACAAATCTGCACATATAGCACAAGAAATCAGCACTGATATGCTCTTTTAAAGTGGTGGGTTTTCAGGCTGGTTGTAAAAGTGTCCACAGTCTTTGGTGCCCTCAGGTGGTCTGGGAGGGTATTCCAAAGGCGGGGGGCAGCAGAGCAGAAAACCTGATCCCTATTGAATGGAGTTTAGTCTGTGGGGTTTTAGGGAGATAGGTGGAGGAACTGAGGGACTGTGCAGATGTCTGAGGAGTGAGGAGATCCTAGAGGTATGTGGGCGCAGTTTCATGGAGACATGGGGGGGTGAGGAGAGAGACCTTATACCCAGTTGTGGAGTGAGACAGGGAGCCAGTGGAGGGTTTTGAGAATGGGAGTGATGTGGTTGACTTCTCACACCCTCATCAGGATCCTGGCAGCTCTGTTCTGAATGTACTGGAGCTTTTAAATGCTCTTGTTAGAGATCCTGATGAGCAGTGTGTTACAGTTTTCCAGTCCTGGAAGAGACAAGGAGACAAGCTTTTCTGCATCTGCCAGGATGAACGACGGACGGAGCTCGTCGATGTTCTTGAGATGATAGAATGAGGTTTTGCAGAGTTGTTGGATGTAGGTGAGATGTGGGTCCATTTTCACACCATGGTCGGTGACGGCTGGAGACAGTGGTGTGTCCTGATCTGAGTAGGTGATCCTGGTGATGGTGGAAGTGCAAACCTGGTGTGGATGCCCTCAGTCTTGGAGCTGTTTAGCTGCAGGAAGTTGAGCTTCATCCACACCTTTATCTCCTCCAGGCAGGTGGTGAGAGTGACAGATACATATATACATCATCAGCTCTATTGTGTTAAATATTAATTGGCCTTGACTTTAAATATTCACATCATCTCTATCATAATTTAGACCAGGCTTTGATTCTTTGTGATTCTGGCAACAGTTACTGATTTAGTTAACAGTAGCCTGAAGGTCCTACAGTCATTATGCTGCCACCACATCACCTACATTTCATCATTTTAGTAGTCAAGCCCTGCTTCAGCTATTATTTTGGTAAAAGTAACTCAGAAGTAAAGCAACACATCACAATTTATAGACAGTAATAGTGTAGTGTCAGGTTATTGTTTCAGTTTTTAGAGCCACAGTTTAACTGTAACTACAGGCAGTAGCCTTGTTTTCCCCTGATAAACCAGCTCTGAACAACCTTAAATCACCTAATCAGCACCAAACTAAAATAGAAATAATAATAAAACAGAAAAAAATAGCAATAATGTTGTTTGGTGACTGTTAGATACATAAACAAGAAACCGTTTGTCTTATCAGCTTGTTTCCTTCGACCTCATGTGGCCTAAAATTCACTTATTGCAGGTTTTGTTTTTTGCTTTGTTTTTTTTAACAAACAACCCTCTTTGACAGACACAAGTTTTAGTTTCCTTTTAATAAGCTTAAGGCTTTAATTTTGCATGAGATAAATACAATAATTACATATTTATACTAATTACATTCAGAGTCAACCAGTGAAACAACAAACTTGTTGTCTTCTCTCTACATTTGTGCTTAATGTTCCTCTCAACTGTTTCTCAAGTCAAAGTTTTTTAAGCAGCCAACTCTTAAATGTCATTTGTCTTCACTTTAACGTAACAAGAAAACAGATTTTTTATTTTTGTTTTAAAGCTGTAACAGCTCCCAAGTCTCAACAATGTACCTGACAACAAACCGAGGAGACTGGCTGCTCAGTTTGATGGATTACCTGTGTTGTCTCCAGCAAAGTTCACCTCTGCAGCTTTTTTTTTTTTTTTTTTTTTTAGTTTTATTCCTCACTGACAAGAAATAAATCCACTGGCTGTTTGGAAAGTATTTTAAAGTGTCAGTTGGTTGCAGTAGATTTACAGAAACATCTCACACATTTTTCTTGTTCTTTGTGTCCTCAGCCGTGTGTGGTCCAGACTCCGCAGGGAGACGAGTACGAAGGCCGCAGTTACAACGGCAGAGGGGTGAGATCGCCGTTCTTCTTCTTGTCTCCTTTTTTTTTTTTTTTTACAAGGTTAACTCGTTAACTTCCAGTGGAGGTGAAGTGTTTGTCCTCATCTCTGCATGCAGATCACTGGCGTGTCCATCCTGCGGGCGGGAGAGACCATGGAGCCCGCCCTCAGGGCCGTGTGCAAGGATGTCCGCATCGGCAAGATCCTCATCCAGACCAACCTAGACTCAGGTGAACCGGAGGTAAATAAAAAAAAAAATAAATAAAACGACTGGTTTAGTCACAGTCGTTTCTTTTTGTACTGTTTTTTAAATACCACATCAAACGAAAGACAAAAAATGTTTTTGGTTTCTTTTTTTTTTTTCTTCTTTTTTTTCTCTAATTCTTCCACATGATGTGTGTCTCCGTGGTAACTGCCCTTCCTGCTTTTGTAACCATGGTAACCCGTCTCCTCCTTCTTCTCCTCTCCTGGTCCTTGCCAGCTGCATTACCTGCGTCTGCCCAAAGACATCAGTGAAGATCATGTCATCCTAATGGACAGCACCGTCTCCACCGGCGCTGCCGCCATGATGGCGGTACGAGTCCTGTTGGTGGGTGGAGATTAACATCATTACACACACACACACATTATTTCTGTCCTGATCGGGTTTGATCAGCTGTTCTTCCTTACTGAGAAACTACTCTAATACTCTATTATCGATCCCCTCTGCCGAGGGTCCATCAGGTATTGACGGTTGTTTGCTGTGTGTGATGTGATGTGACTGAGCAGGATCACGAAGTCCAAGAGGATAAGATCGTGTTGGTGTCACTGCTGATGGCCGAGCTCGGCGTGCACTCGGTGGCCTACGCCTTCCCCAAAGTCAAAATCATCACCTCGGCCGTGGACAAAAGTCTGGACGATTATTTACATGTAATTCCCGGTATCGGTAAGACAATCAAACCTGCCAAAAACCTGCAAAATCAGAAGCAATGTCTGAATTAATCTTCCTGTTTTCATGAGTCTCATTTACGAAACTTAACTTTAGTTTGATGTGGTAAATGGAAATGCCCACCATCTTTCCAGCAGATAAAACATAATAAACATCCATGTTTCCAGCCGACAGATTTCATTTCATGTCCCAGCAGATTCTAATTTTATGCTTGTATCACTTTAGATTCAACGCAAAAACGTGAACTGTAACTAAACTGCACCATGTTCACGTTATGTGTGTGTCCACTAGTCATCTAGTTTCACATAGAAGACGTGACTAAATTAACATTTAAATGAAGCTTTGTAAACATTAAGATGCACCAGTTTATTAAGTTGTAATGTAGCTCTGACTTTTAGTGTTTTCTCTAGTTTTACTTTCATTTTATTTTTATTTTCATCCATCCCTCTCTCTTTCTCTCACACACAAACACAAACATCAGCTCTGAGTTTCCTGTCGTGTGTTTTCAGGCGACTTCGGGGACCGATACTTCGGGACGGACGGGACCGACAGCTGGAGCGACGACGAGGAGTCGGAGCAGCCGTCGTGTTGACGCAAACATCAGTGAGACATTTTGAAAGAAAAAGATACAAACACTACTTCTGCTTAAAAAAAAAAAAAAACCAAAAAACAACTTCTGGTAGTGTGCATCGTCCTCGGACATAAACCAGCAAAAGAAAAATAACAAAAAAAAAACCTGTCCTGTTCACGTTTGTGTAGAACTCTACGTGAAGTTTTGTACGAGACTCGGTCAAGTTGTGAACAGTGAGAATATATTTTTGTTTTATTCACGACAGAGAAGTGAAACAGTGCCGTTACCTTTGAGGTAAAATAATGCAACAACTATATTATTATTATTTATTAAATGATTTTATAGAAGACTGAGTTGCACCGGTTGTTTTATAAATAAATAAACAGTTTAATGTCATAAAATGACATTAAATGTCTTTGTACCTCTATGTCTAGTGCTTGTTGAGATGTTTCACTAAATAATGAACATTTCAACCTCACGGTGGCGCTAAAGTAAAAAGCAGTAGGATCAGTTAAAGTCATTAAGATTCATCAGTGTTTGTACAAAATCCACCCAACAACTGTTGAAATGTCTTAAACAAACTAACAAACCGACCAAATTAAAACAAACAACTCGTCTTTACAGAGACAAATGGTAATAAATCACTTTGTTTATGCACATTTATTATAGATTTAATACTTATTAATTCAGTTTAAATTGAAGATTTCTTCTCTTCATCTGAAACAGCTCATATTAGTAACATTGTATCTCATTATAAAAAGTTATTTTTTAACAGTTTCCAGATGTTCTAATGATGTTACATTAAAATCCAGATGTCAGAGTCAGATTAAAAGACTTTTTAACATCTGGGGAAAAAAAAAATCCATCTTCTGCACATTTACAAAGATTTTTAATCCTGTTCTCCTGTTACAACTGTATTTTTTTATATATTTGTCGCCGACAATGACATTGTTTCCTTTTGTCGTCTTAAACGACGTTTCATTGTCATTTCATTTATTTCGTTTTTTAAAAATTTGAGCAGAGAAACGTTTCGAGTCGTAGCTTTGGTTAAAAATCTTTTTTTCTCTATTTTTTCTTTTTTTTCTTTCTTTTTTTTATCACAGTTTTAGAAATATCTATGAATGTGAGAGTGTTTGTGAAACGACCTTTGTGGATTTTCAGAGATATTTTTTACCATTTGTGTGACTCAAACTTAATGTTAATACATGAAGGTCTCACACACACACACACACACACACACACACACACTGAGTTTGAGTTTGATGAATAACCGGTGTAACTACTTCTGAATATATTTTTATTGTAACTCATCCGTCTTTTAGTCAGAAAGTTTTAGTGAATATACGTCACAAAGGAAAGAAAAAGAAGAGGGAATCTAACCGGTTTTACACATTCACACTGTTGTACATGTTAAATTCAGGGTTTTAATGAAACTGTCTCTGCCCCACGAAGTCGTGGACGGACACGTTTCACTTCTGAATATTTTCCATGTTCCTCTGACTCTCAGGGTTCAGACCCAGGCCACTCGTCTCTCTCTCGTCTCTCTGATGCACTTTAAAGCCTGAAGGGGTCAGTGTAGCTCACATTTAAGCTTCTCTCTTGACTCTGTGATTTATAACAAGTCCCTTTGAGAAATATGTGTCTCTTTTTTTTTTTTACGGCGCAGAAAAAAAACGCAGGCATCACTTCCGTCGCACAGGTTTTTTTAAATATATATATATATATATGTGTGTGTGTGTGTGTGTGTGTGTGATTTCTCTCAGAGGAGAAATGAAATGAAATCTTCTTTGTTTGTGTTTGTAAATTTTTTTACCAAAAAAAAGGTGAAATGTGATAAAAACATGCTCAAAAACACATAAGGTGACGAGAACAATGTCATTTCAGGGTTACACAAATTGTGTAGTAAAGAAAAGAAACAAAAAAAAAAAAACAAAAACAAAAACCTTGAGCCTCCCAGTTCTCCCTCCCTCTTGTGATCACGCTGTTTACTCCAAACGTGCCTCGTGATCCCGTTCACGAGACGTTGGTTTGTAATGATATGATTCCACCACCAACACACTCGCTATCCGTGTGTGTGTGTGTGTGTGTGTGACCTCACGCTCACTGTTATCTTTCCCATCCTGTGTCTTTTCGCTGTCATGTACCTTCAATGAACGTGTCAGACTCATTCATGTATTTATTCACTCATTCATTCTCACCACAACAAGGAGATTAACACATCACAATCGCATCATCGCACGAGCTGTGAATGTTTGTTACCTCCTCCTTCTGTCGAACCATTTGGTTTTTTTTTTTGAATTTTATTTTTATTTATTTATTTAATCGTTTTATACGAGATATCTCTCCAGCGAGCCGGTGTGACACTGTGATCACGGATGTCATACGACGCGCGCTGTATTCTCCAAGACAGCAGAAGACTCTCTCTCGCCCATGTGACTGCTGCCTCAAGGTTAACCTGTTACCATGGAGACAAGCCCGCCAATGAAAATTCAGCAGACGGTTGCAATGTTGACTGCAAGCTTTTTGTTTTAAGGGGTGACCTATTTTTTTTTTTTTCCTCCAACCAACCCCCCCCCTTCAACCCGTCCACCCTCCCACCACCTCTCTACCCCCCAAACCACCACCACAGCTACTCAGACACAGACCCCACTACTCCGGCACACGTGCACGTGCACACACACGTTAAAAAACAAAACAAAACAAAAAAAGACTACTCACACATGCACATACACGCTGATTTTCTTTTAAACACAAAAGAAGCAGCCTCACATATCAAATAATAATAATAATAATAATAATAAAATGACATATTTTTTAATTTGACCCTAAGAATATTCTTATATAAAGAGTTAGTTTTAATTTAAAAAAAAAAAAAAAAAGAATAAATAAAAAAAACTACAGGCAGCTTTGGAGTCTTTGATGCCTCTGTAGTAAACAACGTCAACTCTTTTTTTTTTTTATTCCACTTTAATAACCCGAGAACTACGAGATAAAAAAACATATGTGTGTTTTTTGTTTTTTTTAAAGTGCCACTTTATTACAAAAGTATAAACTTGACTGACATTTCATGAATAGTAATCTTGATATAAAACATTACAATCTTTTGCACTTAGCACTTAATTACACGCTTTTCGAGTACAAGACCCTGTCGTCTGAATAGCAAACACACAACATTAGCTGCCACATTTAACTGAGCTGGAGTTTTTTTTTTTTTCTTTTTTTTTTGTTGTTGTTGTTGTTGTTTCGTTTTTTTTTTTTTTTTTTTCCAGAAAAAAAAAATGAAAAAATTGAAAAAAAAAGAAGAAAAACACACACCGTAGCTTCAATGGCTTCAAAAAACAACAAAACAAATACACTGAAATTTACATTTGCAGCTGTTTTTTTTTTTTTACTTTTTTACTTTTTTTTTTTTTTTTTTTTTTTTTTTTTTGCAGATTGTGTCACAAGATTAAGTCATTCCAAAAACACAATTAAACATAATAGAAAAAGATAGATTTCTTGACACTGATGATATATTTATTATTCTTTCTCTTTTGTAATGTACATACACGTTGCATCAACATACAGTATAATCACATTGTTTGCTGGGGATATTTGGTCAAATGAACTCATCATTAACATTGTCCAGGATTATTTGGATGTATTTTTTGTTTTTTTATGTATATATATATATATATATGTGTGTGTGTGTGTTTTTGATCATGTGTGTTAGTGTGATGCGCTGCTGCTTAGCGAAAACCCCTTTTTGCTTCACATTTTTGTCATTTCTGCGATATTTTTAACACTGATAACAGAGAGAGGAGAGAGAGAGAGAGTTTTCATCGATGGGTTGATGACAAGACGTGACGTTTTTTGATTTTTTTTTTTTTTATATATAATAACACATCAGTTCTATATTGTAGCTTTCCAAGCTGCACTATGGTGAAACCCCAAGCAGGTTCATATGACCACGAGGCAGAGGACGATGAAGATGAACGGTCCACAGACATGAGTGAGGACTGAGCAGAGGGGGACGGAGGGGGACGAGGTGGTGTTTGAGGTGGTCTGTCTCCACGTTTAGGACTCGAGCAGTTCTCTTTAGTCTTGTTTCATCTGTATGGTTTTTTTTTTTTTTTTTTTTCTTTTCTTTTTTGCGTGTTTTGTGTTTGTTTGTGTGTCGCAGGCGCGAGAAGAGGAAGAGAAAATTAACTCTCCTCTCTGCCGCACAGAGTCCCACCCAGCCACAGACACCCTTCATCATCTAACCGGCTTTGTGCTCGACAGAGAAATAAAGCAAACACACCAGGAAAAAAACAAACAAAAAAAAATTAAATATATATTTATAAAAAGATAAATAAATCAAAAAAATAAATAACATAAAAACAAACAAAAACAAAACGACAATAGAAAAGAAAAAACATTCATATAGAGGTACCACATGACAGTGCTTGATTTTTTTCACGTTATGTAGCATGCAACTTGTAGCAGGCAAAGTGCAGAAACAGGATCAACAAAGTAAAACACTTTTTTTTTTTTTTGTTTTTTGTTTTTGTTTTTTTTTTTTTACAGACGGCAGTGGAGACAGTGTTCAGTCCATGTATGATGAAGCAAACAAACAAATGATAATAAAAAACAAAAAAACAAATGTGACAGAGGGAAGAATGTTGTTGTTTTATATGAAAATGGTCCAAAAAAAAAAAAAAAAAAAATAGTCGAAGCCTTTAGGAGGAATGCAAAATGTGTGCAATTTTTTTCATTGTTTATAATACTCTCATAATTGTTTCTCTTGGTCCCTGAGCTTTCAAGTATTTATTTTGTTTTGATTAGTAATTCATTCCTTTATATCATTTAAATCAGTCCTGAATCACATGTTGACCAACTACAGGGAAAGGCCTGTTCGTGACAGACTAAGTGCTACCAAAAGATTTCACACCACAATGTGCCCTTTTTTTTCTCCCCCAGCCCAAATACGAGTCCTGTTAGGACCAGATAAACGACTCTTTTTACCCGCTAGAATTGAGGAAGAATTTAGGCTTTTTTTTTTTTTTTTTTTTTTTTTTTTTTTTTTTTTTTTTTTTTTTTTTTTACTTTATTGTGCTTTGCACATAATGTATCAGTAAAATAGAAGTGCTACTGTTACCAACAGATTGCTCTGCAATGGTCTTGTGCTCATTTATTATTCACTACCTTTGGATTCTTATAAGGTTTGTTAGATTGGACTTTTTATTCAGCCCAGGTCATAACAGATCAACATTACTGCCCCAAGGCCTGTGGAGCCTGTGAAAGGCGTGACGTTATGACTTCAATGTAAACAGCATGTGTGGGTGAGCATGACAGGGGCTCAGCCGTCACTCCGTGTGGTGTTAGCTCAGCTCCTTGTGTTGGAGGATATAGTGGTGGTGGGGGGGTGTAGGAGGGGAGGGAGGGAGGGTTGGTCACAGTGCAGCCACCGCCTCAGAGCCCTGTTACATACATCTCCATGCCGTCGTTGAAGGTGAAAATGGTGGTGGTGCTGGAGGTGGCGGAGCCCTGCTTCAGGTCGCCGATGCTCTCGTACAGGTTCTCCCCCGGCAGCAGCAGGGCTTTGGCAGGCAGGTGCTGTAACTTGGGGGTCTGCTGCGTCGGCGGCGGCGGAGGAGGCTGCTGCTGCTGCAAAGGCTGCTGGGCTTTCTTTCTCCTCGGCCGCAAGGTGGCACACGTGTTGGGGGGTCGCTCTCGTTTCCAGGCGCCGCCGCCTTCCACGTTCTCGTAGGCCGGGTCACACTCCTCCGTCCCGATGGACTCGTAGCAGTGGTCGTCCAGGGGCCCTCCCACCGCTTTGCCCTCCTGAGGAGCCCACGTCTGGGGTTTGACCACTACACTAAACCCACCGTCCCGGTCTCGGTCCCGGTCACCACGACCCAAGGTCCGGAAGCCAGGATTGGCTGGGGGAGACCCCGGCACGGCTCGCTTCTTCTTTCCTGGTTTACAAACCTTCGAGTACATTTCAGCCACCTGCAAACAAACAACACTACTGAGACTGAGACAGTAGAGACGGGAAAAACCTGCACTTTACACGGCTGCAGCAGCAAATGTTTAACTTAAGGTGAATTCACACCAGCTCTGTTGAATCCAACTCTAGTTCATTTGCTCTGAAAGTCCAGTTCATATGGAGACGTGTGAATGTGAACAAACAGCTTCAGGTGAACCAAATGCAGGAAGTGGATTACAATACAGGGCACTGTGGGTAAACACAACAAAAATAAACATTGTTGTGCAGCACGATAGTCAGGAGACATGTCTCGCGGTCGGACGTAGAATGAGGTCAAAGTAAAAGCTCTGATAGAAACATGGTCAGACAAAAATATGTCACAACTGCTGGGAAGTATTCACAAGAACAATTATGTTTTCAAACTAATTAAATCAGGAAAATGGAGACGCTGGGATTCACCTGTATAGTAGAGCAGTGCTGCACAAAGGTGAAAAAACTCTATTTATAAAAATACGTGACATGCTCAGAAGAAGTGTCACTTCAGGAGAAGAAAAGGACAAGTTGCCTTGGTGTGAAGAGCTAGATGCCATTCTTGGCACACAAGGAGAGAAATAACAATACCTGTTGAACCGAGTCTATGGGTATGAAAACAACTGTAGCTACAACAAGATGGAGCTAATCAATAAATAAGTAGTAAAGAACAGATACTATCTATATGACTCCTCTCGGTGAATAAAAGCAATAAATACGTAATTTCTTTATGATAATATCACATTTTAGAAAACAGCATGAGTTGAATCAGACGAGTCACGAATGATAATAAAATGATTCAGTTTTGGTTCATGAACTGTCGGAGCAAGGATGTGTTATATTCACATTTTAAAATATTTTTTATATTTTTACTTTTTTTCTTTTTCTCCAAATACTCTCAGCTCTGCTGTACATTTATAAGACCTTCTGAGTTTTATCCAGGTATTTATTTCTAACACAAACTGATTGCGACTAAATACTCTACATAGTAATACTGCATTCATTCTGTTGTAAAGACGTTTTGACTCGTTTGTGTTAATCGTACTAAAGGTTGACATTGAGAACACGGCGCTTGGATAAAAATATGATGGGTTGATGAACTGGTTGAAAGTGTCGCTCACCGCAGCAGCAGACGGTTGTATATTCTCCACTGTATGAGCACCCAAAGGCCCCAGAGCTTTATTTTGCAGCATGAGCATGTCTTCATCCTCTGGAGGCTTCCAGATGTACTGCTCTCCATTGCCCATGAACATCACTTCCTGTCAACAGAGAAAAAAATAAATAAAAAATTAAATTACATTTTGGGACAGAGCTCAGTCACATATGCATGAATCTCTGTTTTCAAAACAAACCTAACGGAGGCTCGGAGAAAACAAAGTGACCGTCTAACACATGGAGAAATATGCAGCTTGTAGCGTGTGCTTATATTCTGCATGACTCAATTTCAACATGTTGCGTCATCCAGAAGAAAATCAGCGGCGAGCAGACTGTGTACACATGTACGCCTGAACTCGGGTCACAGCAGCCAACGCGACCTCGCTGACCTTACACAGGGCAGCAAATGGTCTCCCACTGTCACCTGAAGGGGAGCGAAGAGCTTTATTTCCACTTATAACACAGACAGTCTGCCTACACTCCTGCTGCTGTGAACATATGGAGGAGGTGACACCGCTGAGAGCAGAAAAAAAAAAAGTCTTCGACAAATAAACACAACTCACCGCCAGGACTTCAAAGAAATTTCTACAGAAGTGCTAACACATCACAACACCATGCATGATGTAGCCGAGCGCAAGGAAAACTGCAACACTGGCACAATTACAACTGTGCAGATCCTCTGCAGCATCAACAGGAAATCTGACAGGAACGCTCCTCCAGATCCTGCTCGCTGTACCTGGATGACAAACTGTATATGAATATGTCAAACTAGTCCACCTGAGAAACCCGAGCCAACCAATCTGAAGAGTCTGGTTTGCCCCGGACGGGTCGAGACCTCTGGAGAACCAGCACTAAACAAAACCCGACACAGCCGTTAACTTCCCTGTTTCGCCTTCAGCTCCTTCATCACATAAAACCGACCCCTCGGTTGATGCTATCACAGTTTATTGCTGAGGAAACGTGCAGCTGTCAAGGTCACCAGCCCCACCAGCCAGAAAAGGTTTACATCTTTTCCACAAAGAGAATCAAGTCACGTTTATTTCAGATACATTAATTATTTGTTAGAGGCGCTGCTGCAGTCTGGAGGTTAAAGGTGAACTATGCAAGAAGTCTGGCAGCTTTTTTCTCTAGTAAGGCTGAGTTCAAGATGCTCGACGTGCAGCAAAACATTTATTCAACAGAAACACAAATGCTGAACAACCTGTTGCATGGCGCAAACCTAACAACTACTGATGATAGCTTTTAAAAATGGTGGGGTTTATATACATGTTGGTTCTGACAGGGTAACTCCTTCAACAGGTCTATCAAATAGGAGAAAACTATCTCTAAAGCCTGTTGCAAATCGTTGCACAACATTGTTTCGCTGAACTTTGTTCTCTGAGCTATTAAGTGTGGTTTTTCAGCAAGAGACAGTGGGATCAGCTGAGACCCTTAATTCGCTCTGTAAGGAGCCATTTAATGATCACAGTGACAATGAAACTGCTACAATAATTAACAATTGTTGCATGCAGCGCCTTTAACCCTGACATCAAATAATAGCCAGAAATTTTGGATTTATCGTCTTTAAGATATGCTAATGATTTTACAAAAAAAAAAAAAAAGTACCAACCTTTGGGAAGGATGGGACGTTAAAGGCCTCCATGTTTCTCCGGGGCAACTTTGTGCTGTGAGGGTGTGGCGGAGGAGGGGCGGGATGCGACGGCGGGGCGTGTCGTGGAGGCGGCGCCGGCGGCTCCCCCATATCCGTCCCGCTGTCCCTCTTTTGCGGCGCCTTGTCGGCCTTCCTCAGCTTTCTCACGCAGGCGTACTCGGCCGTCTCTGGAGGATGAGGGGGCGACATGACCTGGGCCTCGGGTTCGGGCATCCCTCCTTCCACGTCACCGTCTGGGTCCGGTGGCGCCGGGGTGTTGGCAGGGACGGCCGGAGGGGCCGGAGTGTCCGTCTGCCCGGCCCTGCCTACCATGGCGTAGAGGGCATCGTCAGTACGTGTAGTGGAGGAGCGTCGGCCCACTTCAGAGTAAGTGTGCTCTCCGTCCTCTCCAGTCCCAGAAGGGATCTGGGGGAGCTGCCTGCCTTGAGAACGAAGGTCAGAGTTAGACCGGCGGCTGGACAGCAGCAGTAGGTCCATGCTGGCTGGACGTTTCTGTTTAGATGCCTCTGTAAGGCACATACAGGCTGCTGTTACTGTCCGGACAGTAAACGCCCACCATAAAGCAGAATTCACATCCATTTACTCCTCTTAGGGTAAAATAGTAAGAAAAAATCTGGAGCTGACAGTAAACTGGGAACTGACGAAGACGGTTGAGAAATATGCATCCAAACTGGCTTCAATCCACCACAACATGGAAGCGGGACAAGTATGAAGCAGGACATATGCTTATATTTCTTCAAACGCTCTCAGGCTACTGTCACAGTGCCCACAAACACAGCTCCCTGTTGACTGTCACTGATGGAGCTCCAGGATTTGTCTTTGGCTCTTGTGATTTCTGTCTTTAAAAGACATAAATAAAGACTTGTGCTCAAAAAATCAAGACCAAGCATCCGGTGGTAAATGTGATGTGAATCCTGCTTTAAGGTCAATTTCTTCTCTGAAATGCCCTCGAACTTTATTACGGAGAGGCTTTCGCGTGAATTTGAATTGGCAGCAAAATTTGGTAACGTTTATTTTTTTGCGTGGGATCCTGTCGAAGCCTGGTTTTAATTCACGAGACTGAATTTGGATCCAAACATTACTACAATTACATTTATTTGTGGATAATTCTTCCATTTAGGCATTTTGCTTTCATGCTATTGATGAAATTCAAATTGATTTTCCATTTTCTTCTTTCTTTTTTGCCATTTCATGGACAATATTGTTGCTGCTGGATGGAAACCTTGTATCTCCGCTGTGTCTCTGATTGTCAAGCTTCCAAATAAGCTGGAAAAATTACACGCTCCTCATGTGGCTGAGAAACAAAAAAAAATTTAAAAATAATAAAAAAAATTCAACCCTCGCGGCTTTGAAAAAATTCCCCAAATTATCCTCTTCGGTGATGCCAAAATTGCTTCGTCATGCAGCTAAAACAAGAGCAGGCTGCTTAGTTTCCCCAAGTCGTCAACGTCGTTGATGTTTTTCGGGAGATTTGAGATTTTTTTTTTTTTTTTGATGCAGAGAAAACACAAGTGATGATGTTGATGTGTGTGGAGGATACACTCACTTTTGCCATTGCAGTTCATCTTGTTCATCTCAGTGTCTGATTTGCTGATGGACCGCAGCTTTGACTGCCTGAGTATACCCTGTTAACACACACACACACACACACACAAAGCCAGTTAAACACTAATTAAGACTGAAGAGGTGTCCTCTGAATGATATTGTTCCCTGGTGAGTTGAGTTGCTCCAGCTATCTCTGCTGCAATACAAACACTGAGGCTTGTGTGTGTCGCCTGATTCCTACCATGTCCATGAGACGGTGTTTTCCACCTTCACCGGAGACATTGTGCGTCTTCCCCTTCCTGTGGTAGAAACACAAACGCTCTGTCATTCACGTTGACACTTTTACTGCGCTCGCAGTTTGTGCCTGAGTCATTGTCCATGTGCGGCTGAGTCATCTTATGACTGTGCACATGAGAGAGAAAGATGTGTGTGTGTGTGTGTGTGTGTGTTTTGCCAGCGGTGGAGAGTAACTGAGTACATTTACTCAAGTATCTACTGGGAGGCCGTGTCTAAACTTCCAATATTTCCCAACAAAAGTAAAGACTAGTCAAAGGCCTAAAGAACAAAAACAACATCAGTCGTCTTTCTTCTCCAATTAATCATCTAATAAACCTTCAGATTTAGCTTGTGACCTTTTGGACGAGCACCAACATGCATCGATAAGACGACGACATTAAAAAGCCCTGACAGGTGAAGTTATTAACATTGATCATCTCATTGTAACCGTATAAAATGTCACTTCCTGGTCTCTTTTTTTCTCACCCTCCTCCCGTCCCTTTCCTTCTTCTCCTCTTTTCTTTTTCTTTTTCTCTTTTTTGGTTTCACTCCAACCAGTCGAGGCAGATCTGTGTTTGTTTCTGGAGTCTTCCCCCCTGTTCACTGTGGGAACTGTTGAGGTTTTTCAATTCTATAATATCGTAAAGTGCCTTCAGATAAATGTTTTTACGATCTGAAATGAATTGAATTTAATCTCTAAATCTCTACAGTGTCATGTTCAGCTGGTAAACCACATTTCACAGCAGCTACACCAACTACCAAATCTGCTTTGAAATGACTCGAAGAACATGACAAAGAGGTTCAAGGTGTTGACCGAGCTAGAGACCAGATGCATGGAGGGTCTGTCATGGAAACTACAGGACCCAGACAATCTGCAGTACCAGAGCTGGACACCACAAGACCCCCAGAGGTCAAATGTTGACGCCTTCTGCAACATTAGGAGGTTTTTAAGATTTTTACTGCAGAACAGCTACTTTAACTTTTGCTAAAAATCCTGTTGCATTTAAACTTCACAGGAGTTTTACTTTTGAGTAAAGTCTCTGAGTGTTTCTTCCACCAGTGGAGTCAAATATAAATGAACATCCTGTGTCTAAACATGTTCGTGTGGTCATACGTGTTAAGCTCTCACCTCTGGCAGCCCACGCAGAGCACCACGATGAGGATCGTAACAACAAAGGCTGAGGCAGCAGCGATAGCACCCAGCAGCAGGACCTTGCCGTAGGGAGGAGCCGTGAAGTTCAGCCCGTCCTGCATGGAGGCCATGTGGGAGCGCTGGCGCTCGCTTGCTTCACTCTCACACACTCACACTCACACCCTTACACACTCATGCACGCGGGGAAAGTGCCACGGTCTTTTACTGGGATCTGCAGTGAGAAGGCACAGAGCGATTTTTTTTTTAATTATCCCCCCCACAAAAAATATATTTTCTGACCTTTTACAGAACATATACAAAAGCTACAGGAACAGATGCAAAATATTCTAACAACAGTGAGAAATCACATCTGACGCTGAGGCGGAGAAGTGAACAGACATGACGCCTCAGGCAGATGCTTCTGCTTTACCTTGTTTGGAGGATAATTGAGATTTGTGTGTCACACATGCACATACCTGCTCGTAGGAAGGAAAGAAAATCAGGCATCTACATCCACAAACCATAAACATAGTAGGAGTTTAATAAATCCAATATTTCTGTGAATGTAATAACTGAATTAACACACAGAAAAGAACTAAACATCCACACGAACGAGCTGCTCCTTGAGAACATAATCTGTTTGTCAGAGAGCTGCCACCGTGCATATGGGTAAATGCAAATTTCCTGTGGTTTTCAACCAACCAACAGGAACAAACATACATATTGAGAGAGGGCAACATGAGTCACAGCAAAGCTGAACATGCCAGCAGGCAGAGTAACCTGAAACTCTGACGGAGACGAGTGTGAAAGCAGAGCGAGCAGACGGAAACGTCTTTCTTGTTTTCTTTTGTTTTTTATTTGTTTTTGTTTTTTGTTTTTGTTTTTTTTTCCCTCTCTCTCTCACTCTCTTTCCTACTCTCTTGCTGCTTCGCCAGACACTTTCACATTTGGCAGATTTTCACATTATGTTACAAATGAACAATGAAAACACAGAGCACCATAAAAAAAAAAAAAAAAAAAAAAAAAAAAAAGACCAAACAGACAAAAAGAACATAAACAAGGCCGCTCTAATCTCTTTCAAATCATCCCATCTGGCCACAGTAACGATGTAGCTTCATGCGTGTACATGTTTGAAGTTTGACGACGACAACGTCGTAGTATTTTTATATGTCCGACCATTTATAGCTACAGATTTTCTATCAAACACAAACCACCCTGTGTTTCATCTCCCTGTAAGTTTTATGTTTCTGCATCCTCCTCGCTCATGATCACATCTGACACTTTAAACAACGCGCTTCCGTATTGGATTCCACCTAGATGCTTTCAATCCAGACTGAATTTAATCTCCACGGTCAAAATTACTTTAACAGTTTGTCTGTGGTCTGGTGAATGACGTGTCTGAGTCTCAGGCACCTCCATTTATTTTTAGCATTTAACATCATGTTGTGGTCTGTAACTTTAATGAGGCTTGATAACGAGTCAAGCATGAATTGGCCACGCCCACCTATATTTGGATATATTTTGGTTTAATTTTGACAGTTAATTCTTGATTGATCGCATCGTGAAAAGACTCTCTGGAGCCTGACACTGTCACAGTCGAGGAAAAAGAAAAAAAGATGCAGAAGTTAAATACACCACAGCCAAGTGCTGAGGCCTTAGTTTTATACGACATCATTTACTAAAAATCCCTCTGTCCGGGCCAAAGTCCACCACAAATCTCACCGAGCTTCGTCTGCAAATTCATGACGCACCGAAGCAGATTTATCACACCTGATGAAAAGTAGCATCAGTTTTATGGGTTTTGAGTTTTCTTAAAGGGTTGATTCCTCCTCCTAACAAACATGACAGCTACGATAGATGATCACGTGAAAACTGAGTTCATGCAAATTGTTGCTGCTTATTGTTATTAACCACAGGCTGTGTGGAGTTTGCATGTTCTCGGTTTTCTCCAAAGTCCAAAGACATGAAGGTTAGTTTCATCTCTTCAACACGACTGAACAACAATACACACACACACACACACACACACATATATATACATATATATTTAAATATATATATAACCCACAGGTTGTTTGTGCACTAGCTTATTATGAGGACGATCCAGTTTCATTTTATTTTCATGGCGTGTCGTTTAACTCTTCCCCCAAAACTGACACATTAACGAAATTAACGCAGACGTCAGGTGGTTGTTGATGACGACGAACTTCATCCAACATCCAATCAATTATATAACAATCAATACTTTTTTAAATCTAACCTAAACTATTGTTACATTCAAACCAAACTGTCCAAAAAAATGCAGCTACTTTGCTTTTAACATAGAACTTCAAAATCCATTTTTTTAAAACACTGATGCAAACCTTTGGAGCTTTTCATGATCAAAAGCTTCGGTACATCTTTGACCTCACTCTTCCCTCATAAAACCAACGACTCTTTGCCATAAAGCCTGGAAAAAAAAAGCTGCTGCAACTAATTTGTGAAGTGTTTCCTTCTGCAAAAACCTGCAACATCTTGAATTCTTAAATTCAGACAGGTTTTCACTTTTAGTTTAGCCTGTGTCAAACAGCTTCTTCATTTTCTTTATTGCTTTTTACTATTTTGTTGTAAAGCGTTTTATCTGTTTCAAATCAACTTGACTTATTTAATAACTTAGTTTCTTGTGCATACGTTTGCAAGAAAATACCCATTTGTTTGATCAATACTTTTTCTTTATACGTGGCTGGTGGTCGTCCTCTGAGGACCATAAATGCATGTACAGTCCATCTATTAGCACTTAATTGTCATTCACTTGCATCTTTTATTGCAAACTTTTAGTTATTTAACCACCTTATTTAACCTAAGACCTGGTGTCCACATGGTCATGTATATGACGCTTAGTTTTTTTGCTTCTCAGGTCCCAATAAGCCCAAATAGCAACGAGAACTTAAAAATACATCAGGTCTCAGGAGGTTATACCTGAATCTCTGTGAGCACAACAGGTGAGTGACATTAACACAGCTCAGTTGCAACTAAAATATCATCATCTCACTTCCTTATAACTAAAATAACATTTCCTCTCTTTTTTATTTTTCATCTGCTCTGTAAAAAAGTTCAAAACATTTGTTTTTCTGTTAAAACAGATTATTATCAGACTCTGTGTGTTGGATGTTAAGTAAACTTTGCATTTATTTTAGTAGCTGGTGCCACAAATCCAACCGATCTCTGTGTGAAACACAATTTGCACCAAAATTTCCTCCACATACAAACATCAGGGAGTCCTGACCGGAGCACAGCTGCTTTGTGTAATTCAAATGAACTTCAACAGCAAACAGGAAACATGTCAGACGTGATACATACACAGTCACTTGCTTTTAACGCCACCAGTTCATCCACCAACCTTAACCGGTTGATTAATAGTGGATTTAAAGAAGCATATGCACATATTTCGTGGAGATGATAATGTAATTCACAGTTGCAACAGTGTCAGTGTAATTATATCTGTGCTGATTTGACAACAAAGCCGAGGAGTGGAGATGGAGAGAGTAATGAGAGAGATGAAAGAGAGGGGGGGAAAGGTGTAGGTGTGGAGGAGAAGAAAGGCGAGAGAGAGGAGGGGAGGAAGACGTGTGTGGGTGAGTCCTGTGGCAGGTGTTTGAAGACTGAAGCTCAACGCACATGATGTGAAGACGCTGTCACATTTCTCACAACCAGGTTCTCACAGTTCAGTTTTTCCTTCCCTGTGTCACTGAGTGTGTCCATACCTCCCCACCCATTCTTCTCCCACCTCCCCCAACCCCTCCACCCTCACCCTCTCTCTCTCTCTCTCTCTCTCTCTCTATCCCCTGCCTCCGCCTGCGGTGTTCAGCCAGAGTGACGCCTCAGCACTGCAGTGTAATCTCTGGCCCTCGAGCTGCCTCATCTGAGCCAACCAATTGGACGTAGAGCTCAGAGCAAGAAATGGCCCTCCACCGGCTGCTTTCCTGCTAAACAAAAACCCACAACGAGCTACAACAACACCACCAACACCACAACCAAACAACAACAACATTCATCACAAACCACCAGCTCTAACTTCAAATACCTGCAGATGCAGATGTGCCAGGTGTTGCCCTCACGGAGCAGGAGGCTCCTCACACTGAGACTGTGGCGAAGGCGAAATCGGAGCATCATCGATCGCTACTATTTGATTTTTTTTAATTCTTACCTGCACTGAATACAGATATTTTGGAAATCTGAAGTTGATGCTTGATGTTTGAGAGCAGTTTATGTAGGAAAATATCACTGAATGAAATCTGTGAGGTTTGTCTGCAGCTAGTGAATGAAATATTGGTCAAATTCTTATTATTTATGATTCATCACTGAATCATTTGGTCCATAAAGCAACAGACTAATTGAGGCACCGATAAATATCATTAAATTACACGATTTGCTTCATTAACGGACCAAAATATTCAACAATAAAAAAATAATGAATTACAGTCACATAAGACAAAGAAAAACAGCAAAACCTCATGAAGTGACATAATAATGGAGAATATTTGCTCTTCTATTGACTAATCATCCATCAACCAATTGTTGCTGAAATATTTCAGGTGCTGCTTCATTTCCTCGTCTTATTTTATGACAAATCGATTCTGAATTGAAATTGATTCTGAATTTGTCTGTCACAAAAAAAAAAAAAAAAAACATATTCTGGGGTCACACATCGGTTTAATATCAGAAATATAAGTGTTAGTTGGAGTAGATCACCTGTTGACTTGAGTCAAATATGAACGATGTTTTACTTTGTGTCACATCATCAAATCATATGACAAAAATACAAATTACTCTTCAGACAATGAAGAACGTGAGTGTTTACAGCTTTTTGTTCACGATGAGGCTACAACTAAACAAAGAGAATCAGAATCAGTTATATATATATATATATATATATATATATATATATATATATATATATATATATATATATATATATATATATATATATATATATATATGGTTATGTAGATTTTAAGGGGTATGTTTATCTCTAGAAATCATTAACAGAAGTAAGAAGTAAGTCGGCTTTTAATTTTCTAGGAACATGCTGTGTATTTACATGTGTGTTCATTATTAATAACACTGGAGCTCCTTCTTTCAAACAAGCCACAGCCAGCAGTGGCCTCTCTGCCAATCTGCTCAGGTTTTGATAAACCACCTGGGAGTTCATGTAGAGCAAAAAAAAAAAAAAACCTCACCCTCTGTGTGACACAAATAACAGCTATGAGTGTGTGTGTGTGTGTGTGAGAGAGAGAGAGAGATGGGGGAGAGACTGCTATTGTGTGAGAATGTGAATTAGGTCAAATGTTTGCTTGCAACAACGATTAACCATGGCCCTGCATGTGAGGAAGAAAACTGAAGCTCTGTCTGTATCTGTGCGCAACACAACGCAGCCTCTGACACAAACACCGTCTGACATGATTTATACAAAGCAAATCAAATATATTATTTTATATTTTATCACATTATCCTTCACTAACATGAAGAAATCCTCCATGGGGAGATCTTTAGGGAGAAAGAGAGAGAGAGGAGGAGGAGGAGGATGGGGGGGTTGTAGCCTACGCATACGTGGCTCATGATGGCACACACTAAGCAGGCATCAATCACACACACACACACACACACTTGGTGCCCTGAGCTCTGACACCTCAAACTGCAGTGATGTTGGTGACAACAGGTTACACACTGAAAATGTGACATAGAAAAGCAGAGAGAGGGGGTGCAGGGTGTGCACGAGGGGTTTCTTTTTTCCCCTTTTTTTTTTTTTTTTTTTTTGGAGGATGGAGTATGGATGAGGAGGAGGAGGAGGAGGGAGGGGGGTTAAGTAAATTGCCCGTGCAGGTAGAGGCTATAGGCGGTCACAGAAAAATGAAAATGATGGTGTGGTTTTGTTTCATTAAAGCCTGTAGCACCATCTCTCTCTCTCCCTCTTCCTCTTTTTCCTTTTCTTTTCCTCTAATCATCAAAGCGTTTCCGATTCATTTCCAGATCAAAGAGAGGATGGTAAAGGATGCTGTGTCCCTGAGGTCAGCTGGCAACTTACACGACAAAGCCAAACCCCTCTATACCCCCCCACCACCCCCCAATCCCCCTCTATTTATGAGTAAGGTGGTGAGGTGTGGGGAAGGAGGGGGGGTCTGCAAATGTTAACGGAAGGTCTAACGTTAATTATCTTTATGCTTCGCACTCGACAGGGATGTTACGCAGGAAAAACGCGTGACTGGAGGCTCCCTGCGTCTTCCTCTCATCAAATCACAATGAAGTTCTCTGATGAATCTGCTCGTTTCTTTTTTTTTTTTTCCTCTTTTTTTTTTTTTTTTTGGGGGGGATGGGGGGGGGTGGATTAAACCACATGAAGGCAATGCAGTAACGCTGAGGTGGGTGCACACGTGTCTGTGTTAAATGTATGACCGGTGGAGATGGGGATGAGAAGGAGGAGGGGGGGTTGGGGGGTGGGGGGGTGAAGACAGGGCGAGCACAAAGAAAACAAGCAAATGCGTTTGGTTTCATGTCCTGGATGAAGTGAGAGCATGTGCAGCTTATCAAGATCAATCTATAGACATATATGAACATACCCCCCCTTAATCAATTCTCCCACCCCCCCTCTTTCCTCCATCCCTCCCTCCAGCCTGTCACATAGCCACGGGCACAGAGCATTGCGCTATAGCATCCCCCTGTACTCACTCAGCTCTCAGATTTTTTTTTGGGGTGGGGGGGTGGGTGGGGGCGCAGCGTCAACCCCGGTCTGCTTCCTTCAGTTTTTGCTTCCACTCGGACCAGGCGCTCCTCACGACCATAATCAATCAAACTGATTATCTTCATCAAACAGGAATGCAGCATATTATTGCATGTGGCATCATCATCATCATCCTGCTCCGAGGCGCCGGCTGACCCTCCTGCGCGCCCTGTCCGCGCTCCTCTGCTCCTCAGCCAGGAGCCACAAGAGGAGGCTGGGAAGACTCGACTCTAACCTGCCTAAATCTTCTCCTTCTTCTCCTTCTTCCTCCTTCTCTTCTTCCTCTGCTGCTGCTGCTGCTTCCGCCGCTGTATCTCCACTGTTATCTCCAAGTGCCAGGTTTCTCCTCCACGGTCCCTCAAGCCCCCTCCATCTCTACTCGCATCCCCTCGGCTCAGCTACTGTGCTTCCATGTGACACAGGCAAAGCTGGAGACACCCCCTTCACCCCCCCTTTACCCCCCACCCCATTATTAATTTGTCTTTTGATTACAGCGTCATCTCTCGGAAGGACGAGGAAGCGCGAGTCATTCGCCTGATGAATGAACTGATGAGAGACAGATAACAGCTATTATTATTATTATTATTATTGTTACTATTATTACTATTATTAGTCAGTCATTATCAGTAGTCGGTTAAAGCAGCACAAAGTTGTAATTCTACTACAGAAAATTATATTTATATGAATATGATTTATAATGAAATTTTTCCTTTGGTGTTTTCTAGTTTTAACCTTGTCACTCTCTCTCTCTCTCTCTCTCTCTCTCTCTCTCACACACACACACACACACACACACACACACACACACACACACACACACACACACACACACACACTTTAAAGCCTGAACCTCCAGCTCTAGCGCCACCTACCGGTGTCATTTCATCACTGCGGATCAACAACCACCTATCAGGACGCAGGCGACGGTGTTGCTGTATGAGGGTCACTCCGTGCCACAGTGAAGCAGAAACACAGAAACTGAACTGAACTTGTTTTTCTTTTCTTTTGTTTTTTTTAAACACAAAAGAAACGACAGAAATTATTTCCTCTAAGACAAATCACTAAAAATGACATAACAACAACAGATTTTAGATAAAGATAAATGCTTTTCATTATTTTGTAACTTTGAGTTGAAAAATAACAGTTTTAATTTAGTTTTATCATTTTGATTCTTACTAGTTTCAATCCATTTGTGTGTTTCTTTTATTTATTTATTTATTTGCTTATCTTTATATTATAGTTTTTGAGTCTTAATTTATTCATAAAGTGTCAGGAGATGTTAAACAAACTTCCAGTGAAACTGACTATATGTCCTGATATAACTTTACTCAAGAAGAAAAACTTTTTTTTAATATTGTTGCAGATTTTTTTTTATTATCACCACATTTTTCCCTAAATACTTTATTTAATTTCATTTATTTCATTCATTTGTGACATTATTTAAAATTTCTTTAATTAAAATTAATTAACTAAAAATTAATTAAACAGATTTTCACAATGTTCACTAAACTCTGACTTTATTTGTCTTTCAAGCATCTATAATGAACCAAAAAACGTATTTTCATCACTGTCTGAGTTTATATCACTGCTCATTTAACTTAATTTCATCATGCTGTACAGATAAATATTAATTTACATTTTCAGGAAATTCTGTCAAATCTGGTTAGAAACAAACATCTCATCATTCATTAAAATATGATGTAAATTAATCTGAGACAGAAACTGAAGAGACAACTTCACTCCTGGTGATTCACAGACTGATGCCACGTTTACACGTAGCCAGGTATTTTACAGTAAATTAATATCCTCGTTCACATCAGATCGTTTTCCAAAAAAAAAAAAAATCATCCACTTACACGACTCCGTAAAAATACATCTTCAAGAACTTGTTATGAGAATACGAAACCTGTAGGTGGCAGTGTAACGAGACGCATAAACTCAGATTAGCCAATTAGAATCCACGTACAAACGTCACGCAACTGACGCTGATACATTTTGAAAACTTAAAGTTGACAGAGAATCAAAAAAAAAAAAAAAAAAAACCCCACATTTTTACCTGGTTTTGCTGTAGAACACTAGTCTGCTCACATTCTGGAATGTGAGCTAAGTGTTCGAAATTCTGAACGTCTACTTTTCATAGAAATTCCTCTTTTAGAAATGTCCGTTCGAAAATGGGTTAATTTCAAAAACGTTTGTTTATGAGGTAAATTGTATCTCACCTCCCCCGCCCCACTCTGACTCCACTCCCTCCCCTTCAAAGGTGATTAGCTGTAAAAAAGACGATCTGTCCGTGATCTGAAGACGGAGAAGTTACATTCATCATTATCATCATTCAACATTCAACATCACAAAATTGTTTCTCATCCTTTGTTGTCCCTTGTGTGTTAGTTTCTATGACAGTCTATTATGTTTGTTTGTTTCCTGCCTGTCACTGTGATTGTCAACCTGTCACTGTCTTTTTTCTCTTTGTGGTGCATGGTGGTTCTGTGGGAGCACCTGCAATTTCATTGTACCCCCATGACAATAAAATGACAATAAAAGTCTATTCTATTCTATTCTATTCTATTCTATTCTATTCTATTCTATTCTATTCTATTCTACTCTTGCATTTCATAATGAGGTTGCCATTTAAAATGTCTTTCTGAGACGTTTTTATGAAGCTTTATGAGACGTAACACATCCAACCAACATTTTATTGTGTCTATGTCACATCACAGAACAAAGATGAAAACCTTGTTCATCCTTTCTCTGTCACCTTTAAAACTCTGTTTTCTACCGTCTATGTGGAGACGCTTTGGCCAGATGTTTTAGAAATAATCGTCTTCAGTGATACAGTGATAAACCTCCGTTCTCGTGTAACTGAGAGACAAACTGCACAGATTCTCGATATACTCGTTTTCCCAGATTTTCGGCTACATGTAAAACAGAGATGTGACCAGTAAAAAAAAAAAAAAACTTCATATCTGTGCAGCAGGGTTTCCCCCTCATCAGCTGTGTGGCATGAATCACCTCTCATACAAACCGTACCCTCCCCCTTCTCTGTAGTTTACACACACACACACACACACACACACACACACACACACACACACACACACACACACACACACACACACACACACACACACACACACATACACACATACACAGAGAGAGGGTGGGGGGGGGGAGGGGCAGGGCAGTCCCTACGTGTTTTCTTCAATGAGGTAAAGTGCACCGTGCGTTTACCTCTGCTACTGGATGTAAATTTCCTCAGGTCAGACTCTTGTGTTTGAGCATTAGAAAAAAAGAAAAAGAAAACTTCAGCTGTTCTTTACATCATCATCATCATCAGATCCAGCGGGAACAGAGGGATGAAGATGAGCTGCTGCACGGCGCGATGCACGCTGATCCTGCTGTGTTGTCTGCAGTTGGTGAGATGTTTTTCTCTCATATAAACACATCATGACTGCTGTTGTCTCTTACTCTGTATCCGTCAGATTCCAACAAACTACTTTGATATAAAAAAAAAAATAATAATCAAAATGAAATGTAGTAAATTTAAAACCTGAAAAGACTGGAAAGTTCCATTGTTGCTGCTTTAAAAGAAAAAAATCCAAACATCTAAAATAATCACTTTTGGTCGTTAATATTGACAAATATAAATTTAAACACGTGTAATTATGAACTGCATCTGTGGCAAATTAAAATTAGAGCTGAACTGATCAGTCACTAATTTTTACAAAGCAACAGTTCAGGTGATTGTGATTGTTAGTGACATTAAACTGAGTATTTCTGAGTTTTAGAGTGTTAGTCTGATGTGAATCTATCACTCTGGGCTGCAGTGATGATTTTTCACTATTTTCTGACAACAGTTTCAGTCTTACTACAATCATATTTCTCTGCGAAACATGTTAAAGTCAGATTGTTATAGTCGCAGAGTGTTTATGAGAAGCAGCAGTCGCCTGCCACCACAATAAAGAGCTGCACCCACTTTGTCCTCCTCCTCCTCCTCAGTGTTTCCCACCCTGCCCCCTCCTCTTTCATTGACTGACTGTGGCCTCGACCTCAGAGGACATAACACTACAACCTCAGCTCTGACTGCACGGTCCCCCTCATGTGGCTCAGTTGCCTTGACGACTTATTGGAAAGAAGAAAACAAAAAAGTACAACCTTGTGAAATCCTCAAGTAAAAGATCACTGTCTAGTCTCAGCGGACACAGACCCGTGAGACAAAAAAAGAGCATGTTTTTTCTGTCGCTCATCATCTCCTGCTGTCTGGGTGTTTAAACTCTGCTCCTGCTCCTGCAGGTCACCGCCGTGGAGAGGCAGGTGTTCGACTTCCTCGGGTACCAGTGGGCGCCAATTATGATCAACTTCTTTCACATCATCATGGTCATACTGGGCCTGTTCGGTGCCATCCAGTACAGATCCCGCTACGTTATTATGGTGAGCAACCTCTAGACAGACAGACAAATACTTTGTTGATCCTGACATTACACATTATACACCAAAGACATTATTATGAATAAAATGTACTTGAGCTATCACAAGTAGAAGCAAAATGATGATGATGCGTGTTTGTATTTGCAGAATTTTACAATATATTGCAGCTGTTTGTGGTGGAGACTGTTTTAAAGTATTTTTTTCATGCAGTTTAGTTTAGTTTACAGTCAGTTTAGTTGGGCTCCTTCAAACACTCACAATATCCAAGGGGGTAGGAGACAGAGAGAAAACAAAGACTTGTGCTACAGACATTTATATTAGTCGTTGTTATCAGACACATACTGGTAATAAAAGTTAGACACTGACTCAACAAGTTGAACCTCTAACAATCTGTTATATTTGATAATCTGAAAAAGTATCAGTAATGATGTATATGATGCTATAGCTTCATATTTATAGCCAAATTATTCAATTAAATTCCCTTTGTATTTACTTTTTAAATGTGACAAAGTAATGTGACATGAAGGAAAACATTCAGAGGAAAACGAGATATCAAAGAGAAACAAAACGTGGACATGAAGAGAAAACAACCGCTGTGATCTGCAGAGTAGATGAGGGTATTTGATGGATGTGTTTGTGTGTGTGTGTGTGTGTGTGTGCATATGAAGGCATGTTTCTACATGTATGAGGACTGTAACAATACAAGAGCTGAGTTGTTCTTTGTAAAGAAAGAAATCATTATCACTATAACTTTAATCACTGGTCTTATTATTATAATAACTGTCTCACGTTTAGGATTCATGGAGAAAGAAACAACTTTAATCGTGTTCAGGTTTATTTTGAGGGGAACGTTTGCGTCACATGTGTGTCTGTTGAGAGTGTTTGTGCTGAACAATGTCAAAGAAATGTTACCTCTACTGTTGTGTTTCTCAGTACCTGGTGTGGACGTTGTTGTGGGTCGGCTGGAACGTCTTTGTGAGCTGTCTCTACCTGGATTTGGGAGGGCTTTCCAAGGTAAATCTAATGGTCACGTTAAGTTTCAGATAATTAGAGACTCATGCAGGTTCGGCAGCTAAACACCCGCTTCCTTCGCTTCCTTCAATTACAGACACAAAACAAAAGGCTTGAACATATCGTTTGTTCTCGGTTAAAAAACAACAACACATCTTTCATCTAATGAAATGACAGAAGCTCTCTGTGTCCCTCTGCTCTTTTATTAATGATAATGTCAAGTGTTAATCTTAAATAATGAAAACGACGACTCGTAGTAGATGTAAACATGGTGGCAGAAGTATCTGAGACAGTTTTAACTGTAAAACTTTTAACTGTATTTAGTTAAAGAAATATTACATTTTCTGTCGTTATGTGTGTAAATTAATTTAGTTTCACTGAGGGAAGTTAGGGAAGTTGCTTTAAAACATCTTTATAAAATATAGATGTAAATTTCAATTGGAGAAATGAACAAAAGATCATGAAAATGCATGTAACTCCTCTGTTTCTTACTTTCTCCTGCACACAGTCTAATGAAACTGGAAATATTTCCTTCACGTTTGCAGGACAGTGATATTCTCTCCCTCGGCGTGTCGTCACATCGCTCCTGGTGGAAAGACAACGGACCGGGGTGTGAGAACGTGGATCTTCCCTTCGAAGGGTGGCACGACCGACAAAACCCCGAGCTGACCACGGTGCTGAGCTGCTGGTTTCAATACCAGTACATAGAAATCCTGCACTGCGTCGTCCAGCTCCTCATATCAGTGAGTCGTTTCACATTCACTCTGTGTGAACGTCAACAGAATTTACTCCATGACGCTTCTTGAATCTTTAGAAGGAAAAAGCATATTTATTTACTCTGTAATCGTGTTTTAAGATCAATAAATATTCATCTGCCTGCACAGGGATGAAGTGTTGCTTAGCAACAGCAAACCTAAATTGGAAAACACAGACAAGAACATTTAAGACATGGACAAATTAAAATTATCACAGTGTTAATGTGCAGAGCCGCTTGACCACACCTACAGCTTCACTTACTAATAAACAGGCTGCGACTAACACTAATTAATGATGCGTGTGCCGAATATTTTATTTATAATTTTGTCTATGACACATCAAAAACCTGTTAAAAGAATCATTAAACTTTAAACCAAAGCAGAAACACATTTAGACATAAAGATTTAGACTAAATTATAAAGATAAATAAGAGCATATGTGCATCATTTACACATAAGAATTTCTACAGGATATAAAGATGTGTAGAAATATATCATAAGAGAGTCCAGCTAAACCATTCAGGTTATAATTATAGATGAGAAACAGATAAAAACATACAGTCCTTTGGCTGTTGATGTGATATTTATATCACATGTTGTGTTTTGAAAAGTGACTGAAATGATTAATTGATCAGGAGACTAGTTCATCAAAATTATCAATCAGCTCTAATCGAGGTGAAGTATCCTTTAATTGGGGGGTTTCAAACTATATAATAATATAATAATATGAGAAAATTAAGAAATCCTGAGCAGACGTTCTCTCTCTGAGTCCCTCTCACTCTCTCACACACATGGACTGACAGCTTAGCGTGATGGTAGCGTGTGCAGCCGGTTGTTATTAGTTACGATGCTGTGATCATAACTAATAACGGAAATTCAATCCACACCATGTGACCTTGCAGATTTGACTGCATGGAAAGCATGGAAAAAAAACCTGCATTAGATGTTGAGTACAAATACTGTTCACGTTTGTTTTTGTTAAATATGCAGCAACTATCAATAAATCTTTTTTTTTTTTTTTTTTTTTTTACTTGAATATTGACGTGACAATGACCCTTGGTCAGTTTGAGTTTGAGACCCCTGCTTTAGTTTGTGAGGTTCAGAGGTAGAAGAAGTAGAAAAGCCTCTAAAATGTACTGTAGGTATTTGGAAAAAAAATAAATAAAGCTGTTAAAATCCTTTAAAAAGCTTTCAAATTATGTAGAATATATAGAAGTGGTACATATTAATACATAAATAAATGTCTAAACAACTTTGTTAAATCTACAAATCTTGTGGCTCCGTAGCTTCAGAACATACATATTCTTTTGTTTTCTTGCAGTATTTATGTAAATGTGCATTTTTCTCAGTTTCAGTTTTGTTTTTTTAAGTGTTTGAAGTGGATCAGTTATTGTACAGTGGTTCATGGTTCACGTCTTTTCTCTATTGCAGAGACTCAGCTCCAGATTATTACTTGAGTTTTATGTTAAATTAAAATCATTGTACTTTTTTTGAGATATGAGTTTTCAAGGTGCTCTGCAGACATCTGCAGACACAACGGGTCTTTTCCACGGCAGACATTTTGACTCATAATAGAAGGGGAAATTGCCTTTTTTATTATTCATTTATTTATTTTCTGCTTTTTAAATATTTATTATATACACCTGTGTGACAAATCAAACTGTCAAAAAGAAAAAAAAAAAAGGCGTCTCAGGTTTGAAAAGAGAATCTTTCATTAAAGTTTTACACTTAATAATGTATCACAGCTGCTTTTCTTTGCATGTGATTAACTTTCAAACATCTTTACATTCATTTCTAAAGCTGCTGGGATTCGTTTTTGGCTGTTACGTCGTCAGCACTTTCTCAGATGAGGGGGACAGTTGTAAGTATAGATCCTGATCAATCCTCTATTTCATATATAGTTTAGTTATTTATTTCATGCTAATCCACGAGCAGAAAGATCTGCTTGTGTTTTGTTTACACGTTTTTGTGCCTTCATTTTGTTTGTTAATATATTTATTCCTCCATTTGTTTTGTAGTTAATTTCATTGGTGAATTTCATCATCCATCCAAACCATCTCAGTTGCTCTTCTAGACTCAGTGAGTAGGTGTCGATATTGTCCATATTTTGTTGCTTTTTTTTATCATATTAAACTTTACATTTCTATCATTTTTTGTTCAGATTATAAATAACAACAGAATGAAAGTGGTTGAGAAGAAAGCTGAGAAGGGAAGCAAGAAGAAGAAGAAGAAGATGATGATGAAATAACTTTCATCATGTCAGATTGTCAATAAAACATCTGGAACAGATGTTGAACCTCACTCTGCTGTCTGCACCGTCACACATCAAAGAGAGGAGTTTCCTCTAAATCACTGCAGAAAATGTGTTCACGTAATTATGATCTGTTTTTTTTTTCCCCCCCGACTTCAAGTGTTTTAAATCTAAATAAAAGTCTGATCACTGGATATTAAGAATCTGAGTAACTGTTTTAAAGAAAAGTGTAACTTTACTGTAAATAAGTAGCGGTAGTTTTTTTTTCCTGATGTTTTGTAAAATTATTAAATATTTTTGTGTCATTTCATTCAAGTGACCATCAGTTCTGTTGCGTAACATATTCTGTAATTCAGTGAAAATAAACCACACGTATGATACAGCTGTTATTATAACGCTGCAGTGTCGACGTGTTGCTTCATTATGATAAATGAAGTTTCACTAAGCAGGTTTAAATAACTCTGGGTTTAAAAATCAACTTGGAGCTGATCAACTTGGAGCTGTTGAACTCTGAGTTTTCGGTTTCTGAACAGGTGATAACAATAAGTTTACTAAACTCTGTGTTGTGTTATACCTGGAGTAGAGGGCGCTCATGAGAAGAAAAAAAGACAGTATCAATGGAAGTCAGATATCAGGATCAGTAGAGAACATCTGTGGATAATTGGCAGCTAATAAGAAGATTTGAAGTGAGAGGAACTGGATCTACTAATGACAGCGTATAAGGAGTACGAGCATTGTTTTTTTACAGAGCAATGCAGAAAATTGCCAAGATGAGACAAGATTCTTTCATATTTACATACAAGTTATTGAAGAATTAGAAAAAAAGGTGATTTCTAAAACAGATATTATAGTTTGTTGTCTGACAGAGATGTTCTGAATTAGACATCAGATATAAAATGCAGAAAACCTAAATAAAAATAGAAATATTAGAACATCAGTTAAAGGTGGGTAGTGGTACAAGAAGTTAAACTTCTTTCAACACTAAATATTAAAATCCTGTATTGCATGTTCACTCACAGGGAATAAAGAAAACTTGAAGAAATGGTTGTGATTAGTCTTTATTACATATTGAGCCTCAGACATTTCTTCATCTGTTGCATCCACTGGACGGTCAGGGTTGTTATCAGGGTCGACCTCTGGTGCAGCAACACTGTTTCCCTTGATGACGCTAAGATCTGTGACCAGGAAACATCACAAACATGTAGAGGAAGTGTTTGAGTGTAAGAGTTACTTTCCTGACAGACAGTTGCCTTCGAGATGAGCATCGCTAATATCACGAAATATATAAATATTGTTGAAATAAATGATTGACTGCAATGAAAAACAGAAACGCTCGAACAAAAAAACATAATAAAATGTCTTTATTTCTCTCCTGATAGATTTCTACGGAAAAATTTGTGCTCCAATATCAGCAGGTTTTTAAAAAAAGAACACGCTGTGTTTGAGACACGACCTCCATCAGGTTCATTTAAAGAGGAGAGACTAAGTCTGCTCACTGGCAGGTTAGACAAGTTTATTTGTATAGCACAATTTGTACACAAGGTAATTCATAGTGCTTCATAGAGGCAAGGAAAAACATTGGAAATTAAGACTAGGGATAAAAAAATAAATAAAATAAAAAAGAGAGAAAAAACTTTAACTAACTAATTAAAACAGTAATTAATAAAACATAAGAATGTCATTTAAAATCATAAAAACAGCAGATATAAAAACAATTTAAAACATTAAACAAATCTCAGGATTATGATTAAAAAAAATTTCTTTAAAAGAGCTCAGCCATAAGCACATGAAAAGAGAAATGTTTTTAACCTGGATTTAACAGTGTTTAGTGTTGGGGCTGATTTCAGGTTAGTTTCACAAGATTATGGTTATGGTAGAAACTGGTTCAGAGTTCATCTGAACTCGCTTTGTAAAACCAAACTGAAAAGTTTTCACTAAACCTGCTTTCTGAAATGTGGCCCTAGTCTGGAGCAGGAGCAGACAGTAATTCACCACAGTAACTTGACTAACCTGACTTGTTTAAGTTTGACCTGTTTTCATGACTTGAGGCTAAATTCAGCCAGAATAACCAACATATCCCGGCTTAATTCCATCATGGTTTTGTGCAATATTCCTCTGAACAGCGTTCAAACTGTATTTATGAATTTATTTGCTGTATTTCAGTCATATTCAGAGACGGGAAATAACAAAGTACAAATACTTCATTAATGTACTTAAGTTGAGTTTTCTTGAATATTTATTTTTGTGCCAACTTTTAACTTTTACCAAGAACATTTTTAATGTTACGTTTTCAAAACAGGCTTGTTTTTCTTAAATTATAGCGTTACTAGGCCATTTTTCCTTATTCTGCATCAATAAACAAAAGCACACACACATACACTCATGCGTGCAGTTCTCACGATCGCTCGATTTGACATCTATTTGCATACCTACATGAACTACATGCACATTGAGTTTGTAATCTCTTAATCTTTCATGACACTATTACATTTTTCGTATGATGTGTTTAGTCTCAGTGGTCGTCACCATGTATAATGATGGTAATGGCCGATGGAGCTTCTTGTATTCAAATCACTTTGCTCACTGGACTAAACTGATCATACTCATCTACAACAAAACTCACTAAACCAAACATATTTTTCTTCTCTTTATGTATAAATCAATATAGAATAGTGACACCAAAGAGAAACAAGGACACAAATATGCAAAGTGTCTCCTCTTTGCCCAGGAACATAAACAACTTTTAAAGAGTGTTTTGAATAAATTGTGGACCAGCACATTATTCAAAGTAATATTCAGAAATGTTCTTCTACAAATGAGGAAGTGATGACAGCCGAGATGTGAAAAAGCAAGATAACAGATAACAAATAAAATGTAATAAATAGTAAATACTAGTAAATGTTTAATAAAAGTCTGATCAAACATGAGTAGAAGCTATTTTTGTGATGTGGTTTTGTCTGACACTGACAGTTTGACCTCCAGGTGATTTTTCTGGGGAAATGAAGTCTGCGTTGAGCCGTCCTGAGCACAGGTGACATATTGGTGTCCATGCTAGGTTGTCTGCAATGTGCACCCCAAGGCACCTGAAACAGGAGACTCTCTCCACACAGTCTCCATTGATAGATAGTGCAGCAGAATCTCCTCTCTGCCTCCTCAGGTCCATCACCATCTCTTTTGTTTTCCAGTTATTCACTATGAGGTTGTTCACTAAAAACCACATTGTGAGGTTCTGGACCATTTCTTCTGGTTTTCTCCCGGTGGCTTAGGGCAGTGTGGAGAGCAGTGGTGGTGGCATCTCATCTGCTGTTGACCTATTTGCTCTGTAAGAAAACTGGTGCTGATCAAAATTTGGAGGCAGGCAGGACTTGAGGTGGTGGAGAATGAGTCTCTTGAAGCACTTCATGACTACAGAGATCAGCGTGGCTGGTCTGTAGTCATTAAGGCAGCTTATGAATGATTTTTTGAGGACGGGGATAATTGTGGCTGCTTTCAGGCAGCGTGGGATGATGGCCTGCTCCAGTAGAGTGTTAAAGACCCCTGTTAACTGGTCAGCACCGGCCTTCAGTAACTTTCCCAGTACGCTGTCTGTTGCCTTGTTTGGGTTCACAGCCTTCAGCACCCTCCTCACTTGATGTTCCTGTAAGCTGAGTGGTTGGGGATTGTGGGGCCGTGGGATCAGAGGAGCAAACTGGGACATTTTTGTCTCATATTAGATGAAGAAACAGTTCAGTTCCTCCACAGGTGAAGCATCAGCACTGACTGCCACCAACGTGTTGTCCTTGTAGTTTGTAAGGTGCTGTAAACTCTGCCACACCCACTCTGGGTTGTTATCGGCCAGATGGTCTTCCCTTTATATTCCATCTTAGCTTGACATGTCAACTGATTTACATATTCATGCACGAAACATGACACAATATGAGGAACCTGCCACAGAATTATTTGTTCACTATCGACTGCAGAGGACAAAGCATCAAACACCAGTGTCAGGACACATTCACCAGATCTTGCAATTCTCACAGGTAAATTTTGTGACATTATTTTTATGTAGAGATAATTAAAAACAATAGAAATACTGAGGCACACTGTGTACATTTTACCTGCAGGTGAGAAACAATGAGGCCGCTCCGATCTACATCATCAACCTTCTCATTTCTAACATCATTCAGTTCTGCTGCATGATTGTTGAAGTGGCAACAAAACCTGAGTATTGGCAGATCATATAAATCTGTTTG
The DNA here is from genome assembly GCA_016801845.1 of Polydactylus sextarius. Lineage (NCBI taxonomy): Eukaryota > Metazoa > Chordata > Actinopteri > Polynemidae > Polydactylus > Polydactylus sextarius. The sequence goes on from CM028909.1 coordinate 7,568,032, forward strand.
ATTATTCATGGTTTTGCTCTGTTCACCAGCCTTTGCCTTCAGAGTGTGTGTCTCTATGGAAAGGTATCTATCAGTCTGTCCAGTATGTGTCACTACTTCTGTGTGTGACCATTTTATTACTATATAATTCAGATGCTCCTTTAAGACTCTATGTGTCCATCTTGTATTACAGGTATTTGATCATCACCTGGCCTCTGTGGTACCACTTCAGACGAACCACCAACGTCTCTGCAGTGATCTGTGTCATGGTCTGGACCTTCTCTCTCATCTTTATCCTCCGTTCAATTTTCTGGCTTGATTTTATCATAATTCCCACCTTATTCGTCCTCCTCCTCCTTCCTCTCCCTCTGTTCATATTCTTCCTGGTTGGGACCTGTAAAGCCCTGTCAACCAGCAGTGTCCCCTCTGATGAAAAAAGACAAATTGTAACAGTTTTGGTTGTGGTGCTGCTTATTTACATGCTGCTGTTCCTGCCTGCTGCTGCCATTTGGTTGTTTCTTAGAAGAAAAAAGTTAAAGGATGATATTTTCTAGGCTCAATCTTTAGTTTTTTTTTATACTTCTCAGTCCTCTGGCTGGACTTGTTTCTGTATGTTTTCAGTAGGAAAGGAGCTGTAGACAAGCTTTTGTCCTCTCTGTGTTGTTGCATTGTTGACAATATCAACACATCAACAGAACAACAGGTTGAATGATGACAACATGTTAACAGTAGAAAGAGAAATGTAGACAAACACAGAGACAGACAGATACTGTCTTCTACTTACATGATGTCCAGTCAGACACATAACTGTAGGTTCACTTGCTGTCGTTCTCTGTGAAAGATTCAAGAAATGTACAAACATTTTTAATGTCTTTTTAATGTTCAGACTGAAACCCAACAATGTCTTGATCTCATTAAATCCACACCTGCTGCTAAGAAGACTCACAAAATGTGTATAAATCAGCCGGTCTGTTTTACATAATCAATTGTTTAAAACTATATATATCAGCCAATATCTTTAGTTTGACACAATAGGATTAAAGCCAGAGACAGATTAATTTATTATTTTGGTCTGTATATATTATAAAAATGTTTTAAATACAATTAAATAAATAAACTACTTAAATCTTATATGATGAGAAACTAGTGATTTATATAGTTTTGTTATATTTTTAATTATACCCACTAACATGAGCTATTACACTAAAATTAAATGATAATATTTTCACTTTTAAAACAACTTGAACTATTGATTAATGTAGTTACCAATGCATTTGCTGAACTGATTAATCGCGTTTATATAATTATTTTAAGGTACAGGAGCTTAAAGTTTGTTGTTTTTAAAGTCTGTCAATTTATTTAAGAATTTCTGCGCTAAAACAATACAATTCGGTAAGTTAGAGTGATTGAAAAATGTGTGTTTTAATTAAAAAAAAATAATTACATTTATTTTTATCGTAAACGCGCTACAACGAAATCTACCGATCAGCGGCTGCTGCTAGGTAGCGACGGACGCGTCGTTTACGTCACCGACGTCACTTCCGCTCCTCTAAGACCCCGGATGAAGCTGCCATTGGGGCAAGTGAGCAGGGCCACCGAGGCTGGTCGGATTTTAATTTAACGGTGAAGGGGGGGGTCGGAGCGGATTCAAGCCCCGCTGGATTAATGTCGACAGGGCAGCGCGAGGTGCCAACACGGCTACGACGAGCAAACGGTCCGCTCCGAACAGAGACACCGGCTAACGGCTGCTGCTAACTGTGTTTAACTGTTAGCAAAGTACCGCGGAGCAGCTCCTCCGGGCTATTAGCCTCTCTCTCTCTCTCTCTCTCTCTCTCTCTCTCTCTCTCTCTCTCTCTCTCTCTCTCTCTCTCTCTCTCACACACACACACACACGCACACGCACGGCGGACACACTTGAACGTCTCGTCAGGGTTTAACACAACACCTGGTGGATGAATGATGTCTGCCGCTAGTATCGACCCTCAGGTAAGCAAGAGATGATACATGTTGAAAGGTTTTGTGGTTTTATTTTCCGCATGGATGTGTGATGTGCGGTGTGAGCAGCAGCAGCAGCAGCAGCAGCAGCAGCAGCTCCACACTCCGTAGACGATGCCCCACCACTGCCAGCTAGTCAGCTAGTTAGCCAGCTGAGAGGGGAGGTTAGCTGGGGGGTGAAGTGGTAAATAACGGAGGCCTGGACCACAGTTTCCACTGGGTTTTTTTTTTTGTGTGTGTGTGTGTGGCTGGCTAGCTATAGCTATGGCTGTGCTATAACGTAACACACCACCCGACGATGATGCGTTGTATAATACTGTATAATATTACATACTGTATAATACTTTGAAAAAATACCCATAAACCCATGCAAGATTCTCTTGTTTTCCCTCCCTCCCTCCACATGCATCCCTCATTTCCTCCATTAAAGACATCGAAAGGACAAGATGCAAGCAAAGGTAAGAGAGAAGTGGTTCCAGATGTTTCTGTACCTAATGGTGTTTTATATATTTATATATAACACTAGTTTAACACCTTAGCTGTCAGCTGATTCCTCATACAGTACTGTGCAAAAGCCTCAGGCACTAAAACTGAACTGAGGATGCTATTTGAAATGAGGTGCAGCAAATGGAAAAGAAAAAAAAAATCTCCTCAGTACACCTGTGCGCCATTTGGCAGGTATGTTGCTCCAAACATCTTGGAGAACTCATCATGGATTATGTGTCGATTGAGGCTGTGTTGGTGTTTTGTGTCTGTTTATGTAATCCAAGACAGACTCCATGATGCTGAGATGAGGGCTCTGTGTGGGGGCCAGACCATCTGTTGCAGGACTCCTTGTTGTTCTTCTTCTCAAGATGACATTGGCTGCACATTTTGGGGTCTCTATCATAAATCTGCACGATGGATACAAATCTAGACATCTATAAAACTTTTGCACAGTACTGAGTCGTGTGTTATGTCAATAGAGGAACACCCAAAACATCACTGCGTATGCGCTCTATGTTTGTTTTGTCATTGTAAGAAGGAATAAAACGTACATCGGTGTAATGGCTAACATCTTATCATATGAAAACAGTCCACATTTCAAAAGGTCAGCCTCTCAAAAGGTTATATTTATGCAGCAGACCACAACTCTGTTTTCTGCGTCAGACAGGATAATCTGTTTGAAATCTCTATGCAACACTGAACATCATTCACTGTGTAGTTGCCGTCATAAACAAGCACCTAGTGCAAGTGCAGAAGAGGATGTTTTATTTCCATATTTCTAAAAAAGCCCTTCCTGGTTCTGAGTCAGAAAGTCTCTGCTGCTGTTGTAACACGAGATACGATACAACACAGGTATTTTACACTTTATAATAGACTTACATTTTTGATTTAAAAAGCTTTGACACCAGTTTGATCTTATTGCAGCCTTTCCAGTTTCAGTGCAGAATGGCTCCCTCCACCAGAAGGATACAGTCCATGACAATGATTTTGAGCCTTATCTCACCGGACAGTCCAATCAGGTGGGAAAAACAGCTGAGTTTAAATCATCCATCATCTGTTTAACTTCATTCTGATCACTTAACAAATTATCTGTTATTCTATTTCTGTATTTCTGTAGAATAACAGCTATCAGTCCATGACAGACCCGTATCTGTCCAGCTACTATGCCCCCTCCATTGGGTTTCCTTACCCTCTTAGTGAGGCTCCTTGGTCCACTGGAGGTGATCCACCTATTCCCTACCTGACGCCCTACGCCCCCCTCAGCAATGGAGACCATCACTTCATGCACGACACGGTGTTCGGGCAGCCGGGGGGGCTCAGCAGCAGCATCTATCCTCACAGGTTTAATTTTTTCCCAGAGAACCCGGCTTTCTCCGCCTGGGGCACCAGTGGCTCTCAGGGCCAACAGACTCAGAGCTCAGCCTACGGGGGCAGTTACAGCTACCCCCCCAGCTCTTTAGGAGGCACCTTAGTCCCTGATGGCCAGACAGGTTTCCATAGTGACACCCTGAGCAAGGCTCCAGGTATGAACAGCCTGGAGCAGGGCATGCTGGGCCTAAAAATAGGTGGGGACGTGACGGGAAGTGGCTCCGGTGTGAAAAGTGCAGGCTCCGTGATCGGTGGAGGTGGCAGCGTAGCTGCAGCTGTTGCCACGGGCAACGGCGGCACACCAATCGGCATGCCCCCTCCAAAACCTACATCGTGGGCTGCTATTGCGAGTAAACCTGCCAAACTACAGCAACAAAAGACCAAGAACAAGCCTGGCACACCCTTAGTTGGAGCTCTGCCTCCGCCCCCCATCAAACACAACATGGACATTGATACTTGGGATAATAAAGGGACTGCAACCAAGATGGCTCCTCCTTTGCCGCCTCATCACCACCACCACCACCATCACCACCACCAACACCAACAGCACCAGCCTCAGCTTCACTCCCATGCTCCCAGTCTCCTGCCACCACTTCAACAGTCCCTACAATCTGCCCAGTCCCTTGTGCAGCAGATGACGATGCAGGGTCCTCCACCTCCGCAGTCGTACCAGAACCACAGCTCTGCTCCGACACCTCAGACCCGCTGGGTCGCCCCGCGCAACCGAAACTTGTGCTACGGTGGCGGCAGCTTGGACAGCAGCGGCTCCTCTAACGGCGGCGGTGTCGGTAACGGAGGTGGAGGAGGAGGTGGCGGTTTGCCTCCAGAGCCTGGATCAGACTCACACCCCGTGCTGGAGAAGCTGCGAGCGGCTCACAGCTACAACCCCAAGGAGTTTGACTGGAACCTGAAGAACGGCCGCGTGTTCATCATCAAGAGCTACTCCGAGGACGACATCCACCGCTCCATCAAGTACTCCATCTGGTGCAGCACGGAGCACGGCAACAAGCGTTTAGACTCCGCCTACAGAGCCATGAACTCTAAAGGTCCCGTCTATTTGTTGTTCAGCGTCAACGGCAGCGGTCATTTCTGCGGCGTGGCGGAGATGCGCTCGCCTGTGGACTACGGCACCAGCGCAGGCGTTTGGGCGCAGGACAAGTGGAAGGGCAAGTTTGACGTGAACTGGTTGTTTGTTAAGGATGTGCCTAATAGCCAGCTGCGCCACATTCGCCTGGAAAACAATGACAACAAGCCAGTCACCAACTCGCGTGACACTCAAGAGGTTCCTCTGGAGAAGGCGAAGCAGGTGCTCAAGATTATCGCCCAGTACAAACACACCACCTCCATCTTTGACGACTTTTCCCACTATGAGAAGAAACAGGAGGAGGAGGAGGTGGTGAAAAAGGTAATTTATGTCCTTGAGACTTAAATTAACACAGAAAAAACAAGTTATTTAGGGAATGTATGGATTTCTTTGTGCCTGATGATGGTGTTTTTCTTTTCTAATGATTTAACAGAATATTAATGATAAATTAGGTCTCTGAGAGTCTTGTTTTAGGTCACATGTTTTCATGTCTCAGATTTCAAATGATAGAGGTGAATGTGAATTACACCTGATGAAGAACATTTTGTTGATGTCATAATTTTATCTCTTTGTTACATAGTAAATCTCATTTCCTAATTGTTTTTAAAGTGGTATTTTTTATTCTTAACATGACCTTTTAATGAGATTTTTAAAAAATCTTTTTTTTTTTATTTTATTTTATCAGGGCTATGAACCCACCTCAATACAGAGCCGATCCCGGATCGATCAGGTAAAGTTTGTCATTTTACTACCTCAACATTATCAAATCAAAATCATAACATGATTCCACTAAAAAGTCATTTAATAATAGTGTTTGATTATCTCAGTGTTGCTGTGTAAAAGCTCAGGTGTTTCTTGTGACGTTGTTCTGATCATTTCTTGTTTTTTTTTTTGCTCTCTGTCTCTTTCAGGATCGTCAGAAGTAAACAGAAGACGGATGGACAAATTGAAATTTAGATTTAAAAAGAAAACACACACACGGACACAAAGAAATTGAAAAAACTAATATTTTTTTCTATTTAATTTTGTTGACTTTGGCCCATGTCAAACTTTCGAGCCACATCGCTCCTGGTTCCCAGTCTTTAAGACGAGTGCAGGGATGAAGCTAGTTCCACCAGTCGAATCGCTTCAATAATATATATTTTTCTTGTTTTTTCTGTATTTTTTAGCCTTATAAATCTCTATCGCTACCCCAGAACTTGCATTCTTAAACTAAATATAAATATCTGCACGTCTGTTTTGAAAAATCTCTTGACAACATGCTGCTGATATTCAGTGACTGTTCACATTGTGGTTTGTGTGTTGGAGAAATGTTAAGTGCTTGTATCAGTTAATCTTTAATGAGTGAACAACACTTTATTGACAAATGTCTGCTATCTGTGTGTGGCCAATTGTATTTTATATTATCAGAAGAGGGAAAAAAAACAACTTCCATATCACCACCCCCACCCTCTCCTCTTTTTCTTCTTCTTTTCTTTTTTCTTTTTCTCTCCACGTTAGGGGGGTGTTGTACTTTGGTGGAGGAATGTGTACTCTGAAAGTTTCTGTATGCATAGACATAATCGTACAAAGGTTGTGACATTAGAGAGCATAAATGTTAGAAAAATATTTTGAAACGATTAAATAATTATCACCTGGCTTTTAACAACAACAACAACAACGGATGAAACATCAAGGTGGAGAAAGTTTGGATTCTTCTTTCTCTCCAGAGTCTTAACATTTCTTTTTCAGCTCGAGTGTAAAAGAAATTTAATTTCTTTTGGGTTTTTTTTATATATATATTTTTTTGTTTGGTTTTTTCCCCAAAGTAATTTCAGGGAAAAGATGTTTAGAGAACGATGGTCCCTCTCTTTCATATTTAAAAGAAGGAAATTCAAATATACCGTAAGAGTTTTTTCTTCTTTTTTTTTTCCTGTTTTCTATTTCCCTTTGTACTAACGGAGAAATCTGTTGAATGAAATTCTGAAGGAAATGTAGCATGTACTGCTTTTTAAAACTCAAAGCCAGGCCCGTCACTTTGTTTTGTTTACTTTTGTTTGTTTGTTTTTGTTCCTCGTTCGTTCTTAACGTCATTATAATCTCGGCATTTCGTCATTTACATCTCTATAACCGATCCACGTCATCATCATTCTCAGACAATGTAAGCTTTAATGTACTGGCATTTCTAACTGAGATCGCCTCAAAATGTTTAACTGTAGCATTATACTTAACTGATTTATTGTCAAGTGTATGGACACCCAGAGACTAGACTATATGGTATATGTTTGTGACTTCTTTTTTTTTTTTTGTTTTGTTTTTCTTTTTCTTTTTGTTTTGTTTTGTTTTTTTTTAAAAAAAACTTGCTTGCTGTATTGTGTGTGTGTGTGTGCGTATGCTGGAGTGAAAGAACAGAGGGAGAATGACTGTGGAGCAATCAGAGTTATATAACGGTATTGGAATATAGAAAATTTATGCAAAAAAGAAAAAAAAAAAAAAAAAACAGTTTAAAGTCACCCCTGAATTGAATATCCATTGTATCAGAGGTCACTATCACATTCTTAGATTTGATCATGTTCATTATTAAAGATATACTTATCTGTTGTTTGTGTTTATTATTATTGCGACAAGTGATTTAAATATTTTTAATTATGGTCTAAAATCACAAATTCACAATATACCTTTGATTTTATATATATATATATATATATATAAATGGCACCACTGTGTTATAAACTTTCTTAATGGGCTTAAATTTGGGTTTGTAGTTTGTCTAATTTAATTTTCATTTAGTTTATTAATTAGAAAATAATTATATAAGGAAAATATAAGTCTGGTATTAATAGATTTTTTTTTCCATTATGTTAAACGAGTCCAAGTGAAACTTTACTGAATCTAAGACTTAAATACTGTAGTTTAACTCTGTTTTTTAAAGTTTAAAATATTTACTTAAATGTACTTAAAGCGAACGTTACTCAAACTGAACCGGTAGTGAATCTGTTCAGGAGCTTTTTTCCACCTGTGTTATAATAATTTGATGCTCTTGTGAGAACAGGTCAGTTTACATTTTCCACAATATAAATATTCACGTTAATTTATTTAACTCCAACCTTGTTCTGACATCCAGTTTTGTTCAGTTTTTACTAAACAGCTGTGCGTTGTTTTTTTTTTTTTTTTTTATTTCATTCTGTTTTTAGACAAATATCAAGAGAGATTTCACATTATTTTCTCTTCCTGATGTTTGATGTGAACATTAACAGAAGCTCCTGTGTTGTTGTTTTCACCACAGTTGGATGATTGATTGAGTGAAGCAGCAGCAGCAGGTTCCTAATAAAGTGCTTGGTGAGTTTATAATCGGCTTTGGTTTTGCAGACGACACTTTGCTTTTTTCAAACACGTTTTTGTAGTTCAGTTATGTTTTATCTGGCATCGCCTCAGTAACAAAGACTACACCTTCAGATATTTATTATTAGATGCTAAAATAAATCTGTCTTCCAGATTATAAATATGTGGATGAGTAATCGATTAAAATGTGTGAGTATTTACAGATTTTCTCTGTTTTAAATCATTTTAAACTGAATAATTGTCGACTGCTTAAAGGAAATCGACATTAAAACGTCTCCAAAGTTTAATATCACATCTTCACACCAGAGATGTTTAATTAAACTTGATATAAATTGTTACATTAAATCCTGTCACTCAAGAAACTGACTTATTTTTAGTGACTAGAAAAACTTCTATTTTTTTATCCAAGTGAAGTGTAATTGGATTGTGTTTTTAGTTGTAGTGTTAAACTATTTTGTTATGAAAATTGAACCTCCCCCAACCCCCCCCCATGGGGACCCACGGGTCCGTGATCCTCCATCTTGTGGTCGTGGTTTTGTAAATGTGACCTGAGTGAATTTCCAGTTGTAAAATATTTTTTATTGAATGTCAGAAAATAACAACATACAGTCACAGATACAAAGATTTCAATGAGTTTATGTCATAAAACTGATAAATATTCCAGTTTTACATTAATCAATTATCAATATTAACCAGCTATTTGATCAGATAGTGGTTGATTCAGGACGTGGGGGTCATCAGGGGGGTCCAGTCATGATTTCTTGCCCTTGGGCCCAATAAGAGATAAATGCGTCCATGCAAATTAGCGTCTTCACACAAAACCTAGAAACAACTACAGGAAATAAAACAATCAAATGTTATTAATGTCCCGTCCTTGTTTCTGTGATCAGATACAGATGTTTCCTCTCTCTCTCTCTGTCTGTGCAGATGTTGGACAGTGAACCTCTCCACCTTCATGAAGGATGCAGGACGCAGAAAGTGTGATTCCTCTCTTGGCATTCACCGCGTGCCTTAATTGTATGGCTAATAAATCAAGGTCCGCCGTGAACACGAGGAGCGGTACAACCCCCCCCCCCGGTTTCCGTCCATCGAGGAAAGTTAAGCGCTTTACACACACACACACACACACACACACACACACACAAAGGATTTAAAAAAATACATTAGGTAAATGACTTAATAGGCCTGAGCGCCATTACTACAGTACGAGTCTGTTGTCTGTTTTACATCAATGTGAGACTCTAATTCAAATATCTGCATCAGACAATAAATCCCCTTCATCTTCATCATCATCCTCTTCCTCTCGTCCTTGGCCTTAATTTAACGCCATAATGAAGTGTCCAGTGTTTCCAGTGAGAGCAGCTGCATGTCTTCATCCTGCAGCTCCACAGCTGACCCTCTGTAGCACAAACATCTCTGCTTCATTAAAAAAAAGAACAGAAAGCAAAGCAAAAAGACACACACACACACACACACACACACACAGATGGATCCGTGAGGGTAAAACAGGCCAAACAATACCGTCCTCAGTGCTGGTATCGGTATGTACAGGCCCCGCTCATCATCCACGTCCTCTGTTTTTTTTTTTTTTTGCGCATCAGTCTCAGTCCGACCTTTGTGTTTAAACCTCCTCCAGTAGGTTTAATCCTCGTTTCTGAATTTTTCTTTTTTTTTTTTTCTTTTCTTTTTTTTTTTTTTTTTCTACAGATGAGACATTTCTCTACACCAAACCTACACGTCCTGATTTGCGTGAAGCTTTCATGCCCCGGTCCTCATAGGCTACAGCAGTAACGTCATGACGTGGGATACACTGCTCGATATCAGACGTTGGATGATGTCCCCCCCCCACCCTCCACCACCACCCTCCACCACCACCCTCCACCACCACCCTCCACCACCACCACCACCTCCACCATCATCACAGCGTCTAACAGATGATGCGCGGCTGCGCTGACCTCGGTCCTGAAACCACAACCTCCAGCTGCCATTCACTGCGTCAGTGTAATAAAGGTAAAGATGTTCTGTTTATATTTATATTTATCTTTATTCTTATGTTTCGAAAGTTAAATTATCATAAAGTTGAATCAACTCTGAGTTTACTGAATTAACTGAATTCATTATAATTTAATGAATTAATTGATTAATCAATGAATTTAGTTTTAATAAATTCAACCAGCATATTAACGGGACATCCCTGCATGGAGATGAACTTGATATTTGTCTTTAAAATATGTAAATAAGTCCGTTTTTATAACAAAAACAAGTTTAAATTAATAACTGTATGATTTAACGTTATTTTTCGTGTCAACTTAATATCTTAAATTTCTCAACTTGTTTTATTTTGCATTATTTTATTTGTCTTTTTTAAACAAATTTTCTAACTTCAAACAGTACAGTTTGCTGAGATTTTTAAGACAGCTGGGATGTTTTTTTTGTTTGTTTTGGGGTTGAAACAGTTTAAAATGATAGAAAAATGATAGAGAAAAATCTTAATTAGTGATTATAATTTCACGAACACTATCTGATCAAATGTAGAGCAGATTTAACGTCCTTTCCTATAAATAAACAGTGTATATATTTACTTTCTAGTCTCAACCACCAGGGGGCGTCTCATCACATTTATGAGGTTTCTGTCTTCATGTTAAAAAACTGAAAACAAGAACAAACACAACCACATAAAACTCAATAGAGAGAAAACACATCACCAGTGATTCTCACACGTGTTTCCTGATCTTGAATCAGTTTAATTTATGTTTGAATCAGTGGTGGAAGTAACGAATTACATCGACTCAAATTGCTGTAATTAAGACAGTTTTGGGGATATACTTATACTGTTTTGAGTTTTCATTTAACTGTGTAATTTTACTTGTAGTTGAGTATAAATAATCGTTTGTAATTGTCTCTCATTTAAAATCATATTCACTACGGAGCAGTTTAGTATATTACCTGGCATCACAAAGACACCGACATGTAACGATAAATCGGTGTCATTATGACGTTAACGAACCCGAACTATCAGACTCATCTGGTTCCTACGGCAACACAGATACATTGTTACAGCCAGTGAAGTTATCAATAGACTGAAAACAGACCAGTGAAGCACAGATGAAAAAAAGTCAGAGCTGTGTTAAGGAAACAAGGCAGGTTACCGGATGTGATGTTGGCAGCTGCGACCAAACCTGACAAACTTGTAGTTAATTTTATGGAGAATTTCATAATATTTGAACACATTTAACAGAAAAGACATTTTTTATTTGTTTTGAACACAATTGACCCATATAATCAGATAATTGTTCTGAGAAAAGTCTGTTGAAAGTAAATGTTTCCAGCGTTTGAACAAGAATAAATTATTCACCGAATAAAAAAAGCAACTAATACTCTGAGTAGTTGTTTAGCAGAATACTTTGTACTTTTACTTGAGTATATTTCTACACCAGTACTTGTACTTGTAGTTGAGTAATATTTTAGTCAGATTTTCAGTATTTTCCACCACTGGTTTAAAATAATTTCTCCAGATTATATTGTAATTTGGTTGTAGTTTGACTGTAGTTTGACTGTAGTTTGACTGTGTCATCCAGGTCTGTGTCTGAGCCACAACAAACTCCAAGTGACCCACATTTCCTTGGTCCTGATGAGAGCTGGATTCAGTGTAGCATCTAAAAAAAACAATCTTGTAGATCTTTGAGGCAGGTTTCTCCAGAAAGAAATGCAACTGTGGGCGAGATTTAGATCCACAACTTCCAACTAGAGACCAAAGTATAACCCAGGACAAACCAGTGTCCATTTTATTACAAATTTAACCTAAAATCTTCTATTAATCATGATCATTATTTTCATTTTTTTGCTGATTTAACAGTATTAATAATGGAGGTTTCTTCCTATTAAAGGGAATTTTTTTCTTTTCCACTGTGGGAACTGTCAGGTTTTTCTATTCAATAATAATATTGTTATGTGTCTTGAGACAGATGTTGCTATGATTTAGTGCTATACAAATGAAAGTGAATTGCTGTGAGTTGTGTTACTATTAGATGTAACATGATTAGATGTAACAGTAGGTCCTCACTTTTTTTTTTAAATTAAGCCTTTATTAATGATAATAAAAAAAAAAAAAAACATTTCTAACATTTCAAACCCTTTGTTAAATATTTCTACAATTATTTACGTTTGTACAGTTCAGTGACTTGCAGTAAACACAACAGGACTAAAACAAGCCTGTAATATTCAAGTTCATTCATTTCCAGTAGAGGAAATTTATTTCTCGTCATTTCATGCAACAACAAAGATGTGACTGATACAGAAAATATGAGTCAATCATACAAGGCCTCGGTGAATCCTGAGAAACACTGTGCAGAACAACATCCACACTCACATATCACTCACAGGCTGCTATTTGCAGCAAAAGGTTGAGGTCAAATCACAATAACCGGACAATTACCTTCCAGGTCGACACGGCGAGAGTCTCCAAATACAAGGAAGATCCCGAGACCTGTGACATTTACTAAAGTGATGAGGGAGAACACTGTGGCCCACGATAAGGTGACTTCAATCATGTAGCCGGACAAGGACACCAACACCAAACCTGTGCAACACATCACGTTTTTAAAATCTCACACACAACAGTTTGTGAGTGTAAACATACATAGTAGTAAACATCTTGTATACATACCCATAAAAGCACCCAACATGTTCATGAAACCTGTTAAAAGAAATAGAAATGATGATCAATTAATGATCAAAAATGAAAAATAATCAACAGATTTTTATGAAACTGAAACGTGAACTCACCGTACAGCGCTCCAGCACATGACGGTGTCAGATCCTGTACGTTCACAGACACGCCACTGAAACACAGTGAAACTCATCACACATGTGGCTGAATTTAAAGAACAAGTCTGTTGATATTATATATTTATACATCATTTACTGTAAATAAGAAAATAAATGTTGTCTGTGCATCCAAACCGTTAGAAATTAGTTAATAATTATGATAATTATTAATAAAATAAGTCACTTCTCTGAGCAACATTGTTCAAAAACACATCAGTGAGCTTCACTGTGGCACCGTAGTCAACCACACATACTTTCTGTTCTTCTGTCATAAACATGTATATGTGTTGTATCATATATAATATGTACATATGCTGTTGTTGTTTACTCTTTTTTTGTGATTGTTGAAGTGTGTTTGTATTTGTTTCTGTTCCTTTGTTGAGTGAAAACAGAATATTTTTCTTAAATTTAACATACCAACTGGTGAAAGTGTATAAACCCATGGCGGCTGAAACACAAGTGACTGCAGAGGTAAATGAGATATGTGCGACTCCAGACAGGAGCAATATAAACACGCTTGATACGCCCATGGCAAAAAACTAAAGACACAAAAAGAAAGAGTTAGTCAGCCATAGATAAAACATTTAGAGAAGACACATGTTAGTTGTAACAACATGTTTGAAACATGGTGAATTAATTCCTACAAAAACAGTGGAGGAATGTTTAATCCTACCTGCATTGTCTTTCTCACAGATGTTATACAACACCCTGCAAACAACAGATACAACATGTAAACAAGCATATACAAGCATATTATATATATATATATATATATATATATATATATATATATATATATATATGTGTGTGTGTGTGTGTGTGTGTGTGTGTGTGTGTGTGTGTATGTATTAAATACCACGGTTGATGAGTAGATCTGAGACATATCCTCCACAAAGTGCTGCAGGAATTGCAGTTAACCATGGTACAATATTATACACCCATCCCTGCAAGAAGAGACAATTATCAGATATAAATAACCAGTGTTTATTTGGAATTTAAACAAGGTAGAGTCTCGTCTGTCAGGTTTGTACAACATGACTATAATAACTTCTGGTGGAGAAAACAGTACCGTGGCATGAGGAAATGATTCTTTAAAGTACGTTGGTAGCCAGGATAGTAAAATGTAGGAAGTGCTGCATACACACATGTGAGCAAACATCATGGCCCTTAAAAAAAGAGGCAATTGGGGTGAAACACTCACGTTAATCATAGGTTGGCAAAAAGAAAATAGTAATAATAATGATGAAGGATTAAAGAAAATGAGTTAACTACCAGACGGGTGGTTTCATAAAAAGTCTCAGCAGGTGCGCTTTGGACAGCCTCAACTGTGAGACATTATGTGTTTCCAGTTTGTTGGGCTTAACATCACCTAAAACATAAATCACATAATCACAGTCACATGACTTATTTATATTATAGGTTTATATATTTATATATATAGTTGTGCATGTAGATAGATGGATAGATAGATAGATAGATAGATAGATAGATAGATAGATAGATAGATAGATAGATAGATAGATAGATAGATAGATAGATAGATAGATAGATAGATAGATAGATAGATAGATAGATAGATAGATAGATAGATAGATAGATAGATAGTAACCTTTTAATGAATACTGCCAAACGACAAGTGCCCACAGTGTGGACAGGGCACCAATACTGTAGAACATGCTTTCCCAACCATACTTGTCCAACATCATGGATCCCATCCCACCTGCCAGCAGTGTTCTGATCAACAAAGAGCAAAAAAGGTGACATTTAGTTAGTTGGTGCCTTTATCAGTACATTTATTGTTCGGTTTGTGTGTGTGTGTGTGTGTGTGTGTGTGTGTTATAATATACCCTAGATGGCTACCGCTGTGCATGGTGCTCATTAAAAAGCCTCGTTCACTTTCCCTGACACGCTGCGAGCAAAGACTGGCCAGAGATGGAAAAAATACTCCTGCAAGACATCATGGAGAGATTTATACAAAAATAATGACAATATAATGTAAATGTTTGATAAAGATTACACAAAATTACACAAAAGTTCCAACAATTTCCTCCCTCGAGCTTAAACTTGGGTATTTCATCAAAGTTAAATATCCTCTGGATTTTGGACTGTTGGTTTGGAAAACTTCACCCATACTGAAGTACTAATGACTGTATTTTGTACAGGCCTTGGATCATTTTGGGGAACATGCACCCTCATGTCTGTATGGTACGTAAAAAATATGAAGTTTTCTTTTCATGACCATTTGAAACAGGTGTAAGCAGCTAACCTTGCTCTGTTCAGTGTAGGACTGAGTATAAAGGGAAGCTGTTTTCCTACTTTCAGGTTCTTTCATAAGCTGTCAGACAGCTGTCTGTAGTGTGAATAGATGCACTGAAGTAACACTCACCCTGCAGTAGACCCATAAGGAACCTGGCTATATACATGAGAGCCAGGGTGTGAGAGCTGAGCCGGGCCAGGACAGGAGTAGCGGCTGTGATCACTCCCCACGAGGCTGCAGAGATGATCAGGACGCGTTCTCCTCCCACTCTGGTGTAACAATAGTCATTTCCTTTAAAGTAAACGTCTCATTCTGAAATCATTTATGATTTATCAGCCTGATTACTCACTTATCACTGGTGTGTCCTCCCAATATCTGCGTAAAACAGTAACCCCAGAAGAATCCACCCAGAACCAGCCCGGAGTCGATCTTACTCCAGTGAAAAGTGGCCGACATGGAGACGGCGCAGATGGGCATGGCCATCCTGGCACAGTACAGGAGGCAGGTTCCTACAAACAGCATCAGGATCCATATCCGAGCCACAGGTCTACACGGAGCAGGGAGGGAAACAGTTTCTATTTAATGACACGCAATAAAATGCTACGTGTAGTAAACGTGAAACCAGAAATGTGAAACCTGAACGTAAATGTAATTACGGATGAAGGTAAACACACAGGAGTTTACTCTGGGGCACGGCAGTGGAGTAAGAGGATCTTCAATGTCATCTAGTTATAAAGTGGGAATATCCTCAATAAATAACAAAAATGACAAAGGTCAGAGCGTGAGGCAGAGTCCTCATCATCATCTGGTGATGGTGAATGTTTGTACTAACGTTCAAGGTCATGGTGATTATATTTATGGTGATATTTCAGTCACCATCATCATGACTGAGTGAATACTCCACTTCTAGAAATAATGATTGTTAGTTGATGTTTTCGCTTGTGTCTGTTGATTTGTTTATTTGTACTGGAGCGATTTGCATCAGACTTGGTGCAGGGATGTTAACGTGTGTTAGAGAAGAACCTAAATAGATGGGACCTAAAGAACCTAAAACCTAAAGAGATTTATCCCTCTACAATGTGCCTCTAAATATTTGCTTAATGAACAGTCTTTCACATATAAATATTCAGTAAATCATTACATAAGACTGTGGGAACCATAATATTTACTTTTTATTAAGAATCAGAATCAGTATGAGAATACTTTATTCATCCCAGGGGGAAACTGAATAAAGGTTAGTGAAGATAATTAATTAACTATGAAAATAAGAGCAAAATAACTTTGTATTTGATAATCAAATACCGGACATGTATCATAGTAGCCTGGTGTGGTTGTGCGTCATTTAGCCTCAACTGTGACAACACGAAGGAAACACACTGTTACACGTTGTTGAAACTTAACTTGTTATTTAACACAGACGGGACAGCGATCGGTTCGTAAACAACAGAAAGAGAGATAAACACCAGCGTGTTACAGTCTCACCTGGGCCACAAGTTGCTGTTTTCCGTCTCCGCTTCCTTCGATACATTGTTCGAGTAAAACTTGGAATCCAGGAGAGAACCATTGAAATCATTCCTGTTTTCACCTGACGTCTGCTTGTCAGCCATTCAACCAACACCGGTCTCTGCTCTGTAATCTGTGCAACTCTCCTACACTGAGAGTTGTGCTTCAGCTATGTTTCATTCCTCAGGGCAGACAGGCCAAACAAGAAGAACTTGTTGAAACAAAACTCAACAGAGCAGGATGTCGTTTGCAACAGTAATAGAAAAGGTCTGATGAGAGGCTTTCCTGTGTGTCACATTTGCATGTTGACCTCATGTGGATTACAGCTTATTTGTTTGGTTGAGCTTCCGGGTTGTTACATATATATATATATATATATATATATATATATATATATATATATGTGTGTGTGTGTGTGTGTGTGACTGATTTTTCCTCATAATAATTTATACACATACACTCACAACTCAAGAGAATAAAAAAAGGAAACAGTTTTTATGGCTCACAAAAGTTTTGTTTATTATAATAATTGCAAATCTGATCTTAAAAATGTTTAATAATAAAAGGGATGTGAACTTTCTGGGTCTCGGTGTTTGTCAAAGCCAATATATATATAAAGACAATACAACCTTAAAACAAGTTAAGGATGGACGACTAGCAGCAACTTTGTTTTCTTTTTTTATAAAAGTAAACAAACTAAACAAACAAACAAAAAAAAGAAAAAAAAACAAAACCAAGCACAAGTGCCTTTTCTCCATTGAAAAAAACAAAACAAAACAAAGATACATTTACATGCAGTTAAAGTGAAAATACTTGTGACTTTAAAAGTGGCAAAATGAACATGACGTTCTGTGACCATCCAGTTCAACGTTTCAGTGCATTTGATCATTGTTTTTTTATTTATTAAATAAACAAAGCCAATGAACAAAATTTAAATAACAAGAGTCTTAACTAGAAAACAGACCGCGACAGCCGCCTTCTTCTCTTTAGCATTTTCTCAACTCGTAAGGCCTTTTTCTCTCCAGCAGCATATAAAATCCTGCCTCCATCGCTGAGATTGGCAGAATATTATCAAAACCTCCAACCGTCAACCCCCCCCAGTTAAATACACAACCAAAACACAAACATCTGGAGCACGATGGTGGACGTGACACATGCTCCACGCTCAGAAAGGCCAACGGAGGGTGGGGGGGTGGGGGGTCGACCAGTTGGTTGGTACTTCTCTGTCTCAACACGTGAAATGATAATTCTACAAGGCAGCTCATCCCATAGACAAACCATAAAGATACAATCACATTTCAACCTTTAGAAAGCGAGCGGTTGATCTTATTAGCAAATTTCCAAACATCATACTAAATTAAACTGTAAAATATCATATTAATTAAAATTATATTACATTAATAAAGCGCCATTTAATTGAAAAATATTCACATTTTTTTCCATTTAAGAAATTTAGATATCTTCTCTTTTTTTTTTTTGTATTTTTTTTTTTTTTTTTTTTTTTTTTTTTTAGATTTGAGTTAAGACGTTAGCGTGTCGTCTGAAAAGAGTAATTATGTCACTGCTGCTTCAAAGTTTGAACCAAAACAGCCGAGCCTCTTGTTTCCGGCTCGTCACACGCCACAATATTAATTAATATTGTTCTTCTACATCAACCTCAACTGTCTTTCTGACAAAATACGGCCTTGGTGGTGGTGGTAGTGGTGGTGGGGGGCGGGGGTGAGGTCACAATAAATAATACTACTGGCTTAGGCTTTAGAAAGACAAAAATATAAAACAGCAATTTGAATTTTGTTATCTCCAAGATCTATCTAAAATCCAGGATCTGTATTTAAACTAAATAATTTCTGTCACTTTGCAAATACAGCAATTTACAGTTTGCACAATGTTTTACTTCTCATGAATGAAACATGAAAAACAAAAACAAACAAACAAACAAAAAAAACAACATAGAATTTGTTTATACATATATGTTACCTGGTTGTCACACAGTCACTGACTGATCATAAATTAAGGAGACGTGGAAGGTGGTTTTGTTCTCGTCTGTCGTGTTCACTTGGGGTCCTCGATGGTGCCCGTGCTAAGGTCAGTCATTTTGGGATATTTCACCTTCTTCTGGTCGAGCTCGTTCTGTGCCCACAGCAGGAGCTTTAAGAGTTTCGCCAGTTTGGGTGTCGACTCTCTGTTTTCATAGTCCAGCACAGCTTGGTTCACCTCGCTCCAAACCTGAACATCGAGACAGATGTGTTGCAGATCTCACACTGACCAAGTTTTGTCCAGTTCAAGTACAATCTGTTGTGTTTGCCTGTTTAGTTTAGGTTGTTTATGGTTGTGTGAAAGTTGGCAAATGAAGTCTGGTTCAGTAAAAACAACCAGACCTGTAAATGAGTGTCTCAGTCCACTTACACGTGGCCTCTAGTGCCTCTTTTTCCTGTGGTGTGAAAGCTAAACTGACCTGTGTGTGGACTGTAACACTGTAGTTCTGAGGTTATAAACTTATTTTACTTATTTTTCTTGAATGTGTCTTTTAAATATTTGCTTATTGTAAAGTGTTAGACGGAGTGTTAGGCCAAGGAGCATTTTATTATTGGTGTATGTACTGTTTAAGGTACATCAAGTGTAGTAGAAGTAGTAGTGGTAAATAAAGTGTGAGGAAAAACCTCGAGAAAATTAAGAATTTCTTCTTTTTTTGTCAGTATTTATGTAAAGTCGGTATCTTCAGACATAACTTTGACATCATAGTTGGTGACCGTGTTTCTAATGTTTTGACCTCCGTCATATTTGTACCAAATTGTTCAGCAGCTCAAATACAATAATAAGAATTCGTTCTGACCTTTTGTCGCTGCATCATGTTGAGCAGGTCTCCAAAGGGTGAATCCTCCGGGTTGTCGAAGGCCAGAAGGGCCAGCGTCCTCTCCATCTCTGTCAGACACTCTCGGCTCTCCTCCCCCTGCTCAGCCAGTTGTGTCTGGGCGAACTCCAGTGCTGACTCAGTCTCCCTTAGCCTGATTAATTCAATCAAATGTTGCTGCTGCAATCAGAGTAAAGACAACATAATGAATACTGCTGCTCAGACTGTATCAGACTTGATCTTGATTCACAATATTTTCCTATTTAACCAGAAACGATGACACAGAAATTAGTGAATAGTTTTTTGTTGTTTTTTTTTACAGCTTTTGGGAAGGGTTATACAGATTGTTTTCTTTTCTAAAATCTGTAAATTTCATCCCAAACAAATTTCATGCCAACATGACACCAAACAGAAAATAATCACACATAAACATAACTACCATCAGAACTATTGATGGCCGTTTAAATGCTTTGTGCAAATGTACCTGCAGGTGAAAATACAAGTATCGATTGGTATCAAGCAGCTCTGGGTGTAGGCTGTTAATGAGTGCTATAGCTTCTTGTATCTGTCCCTTCAGGATCATCTCTCGGATCTTTATCCTTTCATCCAGAGAGTCCAGGTCCACACTCGGCTCGATACCAGACTCCATCCGAAATTTCTCTGCTGCCTCTTTAAATCCCTCTAGAAACATGTGAAACAGATAAAGACAGAAGTAGAGAAATAAAGGAGAGTTGAGAGCAGAGCTGTGACAATTAGTTGATTAGTTGGCTGACAGGAGGGAAAAGCCATTTATTTTGATAATGGATGAAGGTCTGAAGACTGAACGTCTGGACTGGATGTGAATGAAAGTGATGAACAGTGAAGAATAATCAAGTAAGAATAGCAAACTAGTAATGTGGGTTCAACCTGTCATTTGTGAGGATTTTGTGCGTATTTTTAAACTTTTCTAAGATATAGATATATTTCATTGTTTTTAAAAAATCTTAGAGGGAAAATTATCAACCCATGAAAAAAACCTGGCAGATTAAACTAAGACAGAAATAACTGTTGGCTGTTTTTCCCCATGAAAAGTTTTTTTTTTTTTTTTTTAAATGGGTTATCACATAAAACCCTACAGTGGGACTCCAGGGAGAAACATTTAAAGTTATAAGTAAACGCCGCACAGCAGCATTAAAATGCATATTTCCAAAAAGAAAATTACTTATTCATAAAGGGACCAAATATCCATGTTTATTAAACTATTAAACAAGTCATGTTGTGTCTTTATTGATACAACAAGGCTTCAGCCCTCCTGATTAGATTAACTAACTCTACTGGTATTGTGCTTTTAGTTCGAGTGATTACATCCAATTGTGGATAGTTTTTTTGTTTTTTTGTTTGTTTGTTTTGTTTATTTATTTTCTTGTGTTGTTCTTGCTTAATACTTAAATATATGTAAAATAAATACATAAATAAACAAATAAAAAGACAGTAATTGTGTAAAAACTGAATATTATTGTTAATGAAGCTAAACTAAATAAAATAAATAAAAATAAGTTGACTTTAATTAACCGCTGTCAGCATCCCTTATTAAAAATGTTTTTGTTTTTTTATTTTTAATAGTGTGTAGTGTCTCACCTGTCACCAGGTAATTCATAATGAGTCGATTCATGTCCGCCCTCTGAATGTGAACATTGTTTAGTTTCTCCATCCACTCTTCTTTTGTGATGTCTTCTGGCTTTTCAGCATAACTCATCATTAAGATGCTGGAAAATTATTGATAAAACCACAAAAAAAAAAAAAAAAACGTGAACAAGACTGACACAGCTCGGTCACAGTAAAACGTTACAAGCATTAACAATTCAACACAAACACAGGAGACATACGCAAACTGACAGCACCTCACAACAAAACAACAGACGTGACATTTATGTGGTTAAATAAGGTCTAAAAGCTTCTTATCGTCAGTTTTAAAAACATAATGTAGAAATTACTCTGACGCTTCCAAAACAAACCCATTTCCTCTCTCGGCTGATTAGCAACACTGTGTACGTTTTTACACAACTTACCGTTCAAAGCACAAGGTCCGGCGTTTATCCTTTGTTGTAGGCGTGAAAAGACAGTGAATCGAATAGCAATGTGCAGTTCTCTCGTTGCTTTAAGAAGAATTAAAATAAAATAAAATAAACCCAATAAACTGCGGGTTCACCAATCAAAGCTTTTCGCGGCTAGCTAACTACCCAAGCTAATGTGATAATCTCGCGAGAACAGCGTCGGTCCTGCGAGCTCTTGGATTGGTGGACACGGTGACGTCACGGTTGCCGAGGTACAGTCAGTCAGCGAAGAGAAATGTTGAAATCTGAAATAAATTGATTAATTTATCTATATTTATCTATATCGATCTATATTTATCTACAGCCGTCTGTGTTTTTTTTTTTAAAATAAGTGTGTAAAATATAGGGAAATATTTTAAAATATAGTCGCTTCAATACAGTTTTTTTACAGACAGAAATTGTCCAGTTTTTCACTTGTTAATTGACAATTAGCATTATTATAAATATTATTAAATATATAATTTACTGAGGAGGGTCCTGAATTATTACTCAGTGACGATTTTAAAAATCTGCTTTTTTCTAAATTTAGTTGTACCACAGACAGGAAATTTTAGTTTAAATATTGGTTAGATGCCTAATTTGATTTTATTCACGCAAAGTGAAAACATTGATCCATGTATCATCATATTTAAGTTACAAAACATGAATTAAGTTTACAAAAGTCTTTATGTCATCAATGACTGATAAAGAAACATGTCAACATGAGAAATGTGGTGCTTAAGTGGACAACAGAACATGTATTTTATCATTTTTATTTAAAAAAACAGTATTTTTTGTTTGTTTGAATGTCTGGGAGAGATGAGAAATAAAACAATAAAACTGTCAAATCATACTTTTTGTGAGTTTACATGAACTGATTGTGTTTAATGGATCAAATAACAAAATATACAGTAACATAATAGAGTAGAATAGAATAAAGTGAGAAAATATCACTATAAAATAACATTGCACTATTTGTCTCCTGCTAAATAGGGACATAAACAAACATCTATGATAACATGCTCTGAAAAGGCTTTTACTTTACAGACAGTTATGACTAATAAACATCAATAATGGCTGCTATGTTGCTGTCTGTGCGGTGTCGTATTAATTCTTTGCCCCTGGAACAAAATCTAGTTAAAATTAGAAGAGATGTTGTAAAAGGCGAGGCTGTGTCTTTCAGGTGGAGGGGGGAGGTCATGGATGGTTCACGGGCCTGAGGCATCTGCCCTACTTTCCCTCTGTGACGTCCAGGCGTGACATCTGAGTTGGTGGATTGTCCCGTTCACAAAAGGAAAGTCTGATGTTTGACAACAGCTGAAAGACTCGACACACACAAGTGGTTACGACTAAATCTGAACCATCTGCAGTTAATGCTGTAATATATAACTAATGGGGCCCTTAAAAAAAAAAAAAAAAAAAAATGATTACAGAATCTTTTAGAGTCAAAAATTACATGAAAGAGTCTGACATCTTTTTACAATAAATGTTTAATTATTGACATGAATCCAGTTTGTGTAATAGTCCTGCTGTATATTTTGGGCCTTAATAAAATACACATTTTCACTGAGAACAATGGGAATTGTCATATTCATTTAATTTTAATAAAACTCTTGGTTTTCTGATGTTTACAGACTCAAAAAGAAGAAGAAAAAGAGGAAAATGAAAGAAAAGAAAATGTGATACTATTAGGTTAAATACCTGGACAGTCATGCACCTGCTTTTTGCTTCCTGGAGAATTACATAATGTGATC
Organism: Polydactylus sextarius; assembly: GCA_016801845.1. Classification (NCBI taxonomy): domain Eukaryota; kingdom Metazoa; phylum Chordata; class Actinopteri; family Polynemidae; genus Polydactylus; species Polydactylus sextarius. Next base: position 7,591,529 of record CM028909.1, read on the forward strand.
AATATTAAATATAGATCGATAGCCTGTTAGCCTAGCTTAGCATCAATTCTGGACACAGAGAATCTAATCGGACAAAATAATCTGGATCTACACCAATAGGATAAAGTCCTGGTCCAGATCTATAAACCAGATCAGACCAGATCTGGTCTGATCTGGTTTATAGATCTGGACCAGGACTTTTGCTTTAATAATTAAATCTAAAATAATAATAATAAAACATGTGATTTAATGTTACAGTTACAGTTTATGTGGCTGTTTGAGAAAATAAAAAATATCTTGCATCCTGCATCTTCTGCCAAGATCATCATCCTCATCATCACCATCACCCCAGTCAGTTTGTGCACGCGCACGTCGGGTCGCCATGGGGGTGTCGGGGCGGGTGAGGAGGGGGAGGAGTCAGTGTGGTGCTGCAGCTGTCCATGGTTGTGTAGCAGGAGCCAGAGTGGGTCCGGGTACGTGCGAGATGCGGCCATAGTCACGCTACAGTCTCTTCAATCACAAACCGCTGGGATCGTTAGTTTTGCAGCGCATCAACTGTAAGGTGAGACCTCTCGTGCATTTCCGTTTTTTTTTCTCTCCCTCCCCCCATTATTATTCCTCCTCGTGACGTTGTTGCCCCTTGCCCTTGGAAAATTACCGCTGATGATCCGTCCCTGTCTTTGCATCAAGAGCAGGCCGGGAAGCAAACCAACATGGATGCTGTGCGCTATAGCCGAGCTGCTGCTGCTGCTGCTGCTGCTGCTGCTGGTAGTGGTGGTGGTGGTGATGATGATGATGATGTTTGCAGAGATTATGCTTCTAGCATCGTATTTACTGTCTAATCCTCCTTATAGACAATTCACAACGGGAATGCGATTCGTGACAAAGAGAAATTTCGACACCCACCGGTAGTTTTGCGGTGAAAATGCTGAATTTATGCCGCACAAGGCTTCAGATAGACGAGCAGCCATTCATTTATGACACCCATAAGATGACACCCATTTTTATTCAGCTGTATTCTCGGGAATTGATTTATCTTTTTTCTGTCTTCTCTCTCTCTCTCTTATATATATATATATATATATATATATATATATATATATATATATATATGTTTTAATATTTTTTTGCTTGCAGCATCAGTTTAGTTGCAGCATCCTCCAATTCACTGATTTACTTTAAGCAGCAGAGGCAGCAGGGGCCTTGCCAAGATGTCACACTTTAACTGTGTGATCACTCAAGATTAGATTAGTGCAGGGAAATGTTAGAAATGCAGCATTTTCTTTTTTCCTCTAACAGTTCACACAGGGCTGGGTTTCTCTCTGTGTCGACCAGCTGCATGTCAGCGTTGGACCAGCTGTTGCCTGCAATCAGGAGGATTCAATCACTCAGGCCTCGCTCCAGTCCAAGGATTTTTTTTTTCTTTACAAGCTAGGTTTAAGCCTCATGCATTCATTGTTTGTGTTTCTGTGTCCAGCCTGTAAACGTAAAGCATCATGGCCGAGCAGCAGAGGCAGCGCTCTCTGTCCACCGCCGGTGAGTCGCTCTACCATGTGTTGGGAGTTGACAAGATGGCCACAACGGATGACATTAAGAAATCTTACAGGTGAGGCGTCCACCAATTTTTTTTTATCTGGTTTGTTTTTGGTAACCTCCATTCATGACTGTGATTCGTCTGTCTGTGATTCGTCTTCTTGCACAGGAAGCTGGCGTTGAAGTTTCACCCCGACAAGAATCCAGACAATCCAGAAGCAGCAGATAAGTTTAAGGAGATAAACAACGCCCACGCGATTCTGAACGACCCCACAAAGCGTAATATTTATGACAAATATGGCTCTCTGGGACTGTATGTGGCTGAGCAGTTTGGAGAGGAGAATGTTAACACTTACTTTGTCCTTTCAAGCTGGTGGGCAAAGGTAAGACTGAGAAAATATTATGTCTGAATCTCTAGTTTTACTTCTTATCCTTCATATCCTTTGCTGTAATACCACTTCCTCCAATGAATGTGCTCCCCTGCAGGCTTTGTTTGTCTTCTGCGGCCTCGCCACCGGCTGCTACTTCTGTTGCTGCCTGTGTTGCTGCTGTAACTGCTGCTGTGGTAGATGTAAACCACGGCCTCGGGAGAACCAGGACCAGGACTTTTACGTGTCCCCTGAGGACCTCGAGGCTCAGCTGCAATCTGACGAGAGAGGTGAGATGTTGAGCTGTTTCTTAAGTTGATTATGAGGACGAGGTTTAATGCAAACACTTTAATGTAAATATGTTGTTTGTCTTCGTCAAACAGAGACTGGAGGTGACCCCATTGTGCTGCAGCCGTCAGCCACAGAAACAACCCAGTTAACATCGGATGGCCACCACTCCCACTACCACACCGACACCGGCTTCAACTAACCCTTCAGTTCCCATCAATCCCGGCCTGCGGTCCTGCCTGCTTCCCCGCTCCACCTCAGCGAGACGAAAGAAAGGGGCAATCCATTTTTCCACTTCAGAACAGGAGCCATGTGGAGGAGAGGGACTAGTAAGCATGGCCTACGAAAGGAACTAATGAAGTCATATTCCTTAAAGCCCTACGTATCCTAACACCCCCCACTACCAGAAGAAAAGAGAAACAACTAAAATTGTTTCCTTTTTATTTCTTCTTTTGTATTTCTTGGCCTTTAACTGCACACGTCGCCTACCCCACTCTCCCTCCCCTCCTTATATTTTGCATCATGGTGTAGCATGCACTGTTTCTAAAACATGGTCTCCGAATTTTCCTTTTGATCTTTTTGCAACATTTTTACTTTGCAAGACTCATAACGTGGGTGCAAAACGTAACAGTACATGCAATATGTTCACATGAGTACAGTTCACAATGAGGACGAGGTATGAAATTTTACCTGATGTTTTATGCTAAAGGAATGGGGAGCCGTGGCTCAGGGAGGTGGATGTGTTTGTTTAGAGTTTAGGTGGTGCCAATAATAAACCTGCAAGAACAGAGCTGTCATATATATAAGATATATATTAGTACAATTTTCACGTTTTCAATCAGTAAGGTTTCCGTTGGAATCGCCACCTGTCATCGTCTTTTGGCGCTGTGTTTGTTTTGTCTCTTTGTCTGCTCCCCCGAGTGTTTTTAGTGTGAATCACGAGGTCGTTAAGACACAGAGCTTCATTTGCTGACGGTTTTTTCATGATCGCTGCTGACGTTTACACTTCCACTTTAGTTATTAATTAGTATCGGTTTTTCATTCTCCTGCTGCAGCTTTATTCATTTCAGCTCATCCAGGCAGGATGTTGACTCCTCTCCCTCGTTTTTCTGCGGCACTGAGCAGGGTCGTTCATCATATTGATTCATAATTTATTTCATATTGTTTACAATCAGACCCACCAATCTGTCATTGTTATTATTATTATTATTATTATTATTATAAGTTACATGTGATCTATCAAACATGTTGACACTGGATTCATAAATTAGAAGCACAAGCTTTTAAATGAATCTCATACTAAACATTGCTGTGATCATTTTTCCTATTTTGGCAAAAAGATTTAGCATTTTGAGTCATGTTGTTGTTTTTGACTGATTGACATTCATTTCACCTAATTAATGCAGGTTTTTTTTTTTTTGTTTGTTTGTTTACTGGTTGATTTTGTGCAATATGAAGCCAAGTAGTTCCAGCTGATGGAGCTGACTGATCAGAGAAGTTATAAACCGGATGCAGAGGTTGATGACTGAGCTGTCGTGAGTGTATTAAAGTAGTTTACGTGATGTGATGTGCAGAGTTATTTTGGGGGGAGAATAAAGCTGAATTTACGTTTGGAGGAATATTCATTTTTATCACATTTTCAGTCTTTATGTTTTCAACTGAAGTCTGATGACTATTACATTTTGTCCAATGCTGTGATCGTTTATAATTACTTGATTTTTTTTATAGAGTAAGAAGCTTGTAAGGCATATCATCTGTGAGCCAGTGTTACAGGCAGCTCTGAGTAAAATGACTCTAGATTTTTCATACTAAATGAATTTGCATATATTGCGCCACATTTACAAATTGCCATAAAATTTGCCATGGACATCTTTGCCACTTTTGTCAGTTCAGTGTGTTTTAATGGTTTACACTTGGTGAGCCCCTGTCGCCCACCCTCTGCTATTAACAGTATGGATGTTGACCTCTGTGGCCCTTGTATGATGTTTCCTGTAACCCTTCAATGAAACATAGATGTTCCTGTCATGGCTTTTTCATTGAAACACTGAAAAATGCTATTGTAAATGTTCTAAGTTGAATGCACTGTGTGTTTTAAAAAATACTATAATGGATCAATGATCGGGAAATGACTCCTTAAAAAGACAACATAGTATATAGTGTAACTATAGTGAAATGGTTATATGATGCATTTTCTTTTTGGGAATTTTATTTATTTCATACTTTGTCATGTTTCAGATGATGATTGGATATAATAATTTTAACTGGTATGGTGTTGTAATGTGGCCATTAAATTTGACTGAGAATGATTTAATGGTTAAGGTTGCTTGTACATATATTTGGCCCATATAAAGTATAAACCTTAACATTTATGTTGTAGCATGGTAATTGTGTGTCTGGAAGAAAACAAGTGGATCATTGATCTGATTTGCTGTTGTTGAATAAATGTTCATGAACATTTTGACTTGTGTCCTTATCAGATTGTTATGGACGACAGACTCTTTTACATAAACCTTCATATCTGATAAAACCTGCATAATTTTTCAGTATCTTTAGGTTTTTATTTCCACAGATGGAAACGAGTGTTAAAAAAACAACTATTTCCACCACATATACATGTTTTCCAATGAATTTCTGCACATGTATCACAACCAGTCAGCATATCTTTACATGTCGTTATAGGATAAGACTGCCGATGTAAGGTGATGTCATGATTGTTGCACAAATGCATTTTTATCAACTTTGGTCATTAGCATTAGCATTAGCAACATTAAGCTAACATTAAAATCATTTTAGTTCTCGTTGCTACGCATATGATCATTGACAACCAGTTTTAAGAAACACCAAACAAGACACAGTTAAAACACATATTAATTTACTGAAATATTCATTGATAACCAAGTTTTTTTTAAATTTATATATTTATTTATTTTATCCATCTGTTCAACTTTGTGAGACAACTTCCTGGTCGGAACCGCTAAACCGGAAGTGGACGGTTCCAAAGGCTCAAATAGAGAGGGGGGAAGATAGAATGAACCATGTGCAAACTATTGTGAAGGGGTGATTGAGTTAGTCCTGTGGAAATGGCCTTTTAGGAGCCCAAATAAGAGTATAAGTAAGACGTGTGGATATTTCTCAGTTAGATGTATTGAGAGTTGTACACAGAAATGTGTTTGTACATAAATATCGAACCAGTAGCGTTGGTGGATTTTTATTATCTGTGGTTTGTCTCGTGGGAGGGGCTTCTGGTATAAAAGCCAGCAGCCCACAGTCTTTTCAACACAGCAGCCTGGAGAGCACTGGTGTCATGGTGGAGGTGAGGTTGTTGACTCTTGTTTGAGCGGCAATTTGTTTGACTTTTTTTCTTTTCTACATACTATACCTGTTTCATCCATCTCTTCTGGGTGTGTTTATCTGAAAGCTTTAAATTTGTGTGCATTTCTATTTTTTTTCCTTTTTACTTGGGTGAATTGGTTGTGTATTTCATTGCATGTACATTGTAGTGCAAAAACTATGATTTGTTCAATGCGTTGTGATTGTATAATTGTCTGGAGGAGTTGTGTTTGATGTTTGTTTTTTTACATACACTACACATGTATCTGATCCATTTGTTCCTGTTTTCTTTTCTTTCTTTCTTTTTTATTTTTATTTTTGGCTGAGCTTTGATTCTGTGAGAGTTGCAGTGTGCAAAATTGTTGGGCCACTTCTTCTTTTGTTGTTTTTTTTTATCACCAGTGTTATTTATTTATGTTGTTTTCCACCATCTTTTTAAGATACAAACGGAAAAGATGCACAAAAAAAATCACATATTTTTCAAATAATTCACTCCTCTTCAGTAGGTAAAATGCAGTAAAGTGATCCCTTGGAAATGCACATGTAAACAATCTTGCTGTGTGGTTTATTTATTTCTCTGCCCAGGTGAGTCCATACTGCCTCTGTATTCAGATCTGGGTCCTGTAGAGGCCTTTAAACCGGTCTCATCTACAATGCAGCCTGGGAGAAAGTGTAAGAGTCTCTGTTAAGTAGGTGAGTGTCACTATGGAGGTTTTCATATTGTCTTTATTCTAATTTTAACACACCACATGTTCCATGTTTTTTTTTTTTTTTTTTTGAATGTGCTTTGATTTTGTCTATGTGTCTACCTTTTAATGTCTCTACCTTCCAGGCTTCTTTTAGTATTTACCACACTTTCGCTGTTGTATTCAGTTCTCAACCCAGTGGAGTCAATCAGGCTCTAGCGTCCGCTCTCATCCACTCTGAGCCTCTGTCAAGTAGGTAAGTGACACTGTAAAAGTAAAGGCTTTGATCTTATTTGAGTGTTTGATATTGCATGAATGGCAACATCAAAAAGTGGACACTGTAGGACTTAACCAATGCCACAAGGTGGCAGTAATGCAACACTAAGGAATCCAGCTGCCATTTAAACTGTGAGAGGAGAAGACAGAGTTTGTAGTTTGTAATAACCTTGAGTCCCCAATCTCCTCTTGGGTCCAGTCTGGGAGAGATGTAAGTGTCAGTGTGTAGGGAAAGTTTTCATATTGTTTGAGTGTTATTGTTGTATGTGATCATCTTTCTCCTTCATGTTTTGTGATTTTATTTGTTGCATGTTTTTCTCTCTTTTTTTTTTTTTTTTTTTAAATGTCTGGTATCATCTATCTGTGATTTGTCTCATCAGAGAGGCTTACAAAAACAACAACACCACCACTCGGCACCATTGAGGTCCATACTGAGCCTCACCTGGCTCCCACTTTCACCATTCACGACTGAAGAAATGATTAAGCGTTTTGATCATAACCAAGTTGTAGGAGTAGTATTTTGTCTCCAGTAGTCTCAAAGCAAAGAACAAACTAAAATTAATTTCCCTACCTTTTTGTTTTTTGTTTTTTTCCACATTGAACTACACCTGAAGTCTACGTGCAGCTTCCTTGAACATGTTCAAAGTTTTAATCTTTATGTGATATTTTAATGGGCAGCGCAAATTACATTTAAAGTAAAGTAAATGACCTGTAGAAGTGCATGATTTTACTGGATGTGTATCTATGTTTGACTACGTATTTAGAGAGTGTTTCAATGAAGTTCAAGAAGTCCTGTTTGCCTCCATGTATATTACCTACTTCGAAAACATCTCCAAACACAACGAAGGGAATTGAAAGGTTAGAAAAGGTTGAAATGCTTTTTCCTCAACAATTACAGATTTTAAAAAAGGATGTTACATTAAAATAACTCTATGTTGTAATACTGCTGCTTTTCTTGCTTTTTTTTTTTTTTTTTTTGAAGCAGTTAAAATGTTAAAACCACAGTCTGGTATTGGTACAAACATCTTGAGTAAACAAATTAAGTAAATACTAACATGAGGTTTAGGATTTAATTATTTCACATATGTATTTTTGCTGAGGCAAAGCAACATCTACACACACTCTGATCATGATGTTTCTTTCACTACCAAGTTTTATGAGCAAAACTAATCCTGTTTGCATTTTTAGTATCTTTTTTTAATTAAACCAGTCTTCATTTGACTCATTAATTATTTTTGCTGTCTGACAGGTGGATATTGAGAGTGAGTTCTTCCCTCCACCACATCAGTTACCCAGCGGTTAGTGTACTATGTTAAAGTATATGAAATAGCTGTGCACCAAATCATTAGTAATGAACTAGTTTCTCTTTCAGATGAACATGGTATAGTTCGCTGATGCTGCAAATTGCTATAACGTGTTCAACAGCAATTAACAGACTGGTATTACCAACACGTTTGTACTTCATGATTGCACTTGTATTTATGGTAAAAAAATCTTTATTCATACTCTGATTTACATAATGTAAGAGCTTTCAACCACATCACATTTGAATTATGGAAATGTTTTTTGCTTCAAGGCATCGGAGGTGTGATGGGTTTTTATTTTCTAGGTCCTTTCTTAGAAATGATTGGCACTGGACTTGGGATTAATGGCCACACACACACACACACAAAATGTCAGTGGTGCAAGTTCTCTAAATCAGACAGTTGTTAGCCATCACTATAGGTCAGTATGTTAGCTGTGCAGGACCCATTAAAATTTAGGATTTATATAAAAGTTCAGTTTCTTCTCTCAGCTCAAAGACATGCAGGCTCTGTTCTTTAGAGACTCTAAATTGCTCATATGTGTCAATGTGAGTGTAACTGTTATTTTCCTCAATATGTCAGTCTCGTGATGGACTGCTGACCTGTCCAGGGTGGATGATATAACCACATATATGCATAACATTATAAAGTATGAAGTGAAAATCACAGATTAGACACTATTTTACCAATTTACCAAATTCTTCTGTCATGACAGAGCTTAAATGTCTCAATAATACAAAAATAATGGACAATGTGTTTAAAAAAAAAAAATAGACCTAAAGATACTGTAGCTACACTAAGAGAAATGGAGCACGAGAGATTGACACACTAAGTGGAAATAGGTGAGTGTTAGTGTTTACATCCTGTTCGTGTAAAGTGAACTGAGTACAAAGATGGAAATTTCAATGAAGCAAGACAAGAGACACAGTTTACCTTGATTATCTTTGCAGCAGGTGCACTTGATGTCCCTGTGCAGTTTCACGCTATACATTAATGTCATCAAAGAGCCCTCTGTGACAGTAGAGCAGTTGTTTCCATTTATATGTTCTGCACAACACGCCATGCTCCACTTCCTCTCCACATGGTTGACGCTCTCCGATCCTCTGTTATACTTCAGATTGATGAAGCCATCTGTCACGTATTTGAGAGTGGCTAGCAGCGCTTGGCCCTGTACACCGCACGCTACAAAGTGGATCAATATTTGTAATGTCACTCGTATATTTAATGTAAAAATATCTTCGTGCAAAAGTTAAAATTTAGACTGTACAGTTTAAATTTGATTGAACACGCGATAAATAAAGAAATAAAAGAGAAAGAAAAGGAAATACTGAGCTAATAATATATACGTGAATCAAATTTTCCTGTGAGGTGGTTAAAATATAACTTGAGTGAGTGAGTATCTGTTTCTTTTTTTAATTGGAAACAAAACTAGATTTAGGCCTGAAGAAAAAAGACAAGGTTTCCATAAAGAGGATATAAGAGGACAAAAATCCCCCGAGACTTCACTGCATCTGCACTGTCACCAGGTTCTTAGTGTTTCCATGAAGGAGTAGTTCAACATTTTAGGAATAAACTTATGTTCTTTGCTGCAGAGTGTGTGTCAGATTATATGTGTGGCTCTAATACTCTAATTTTATTAAACCTCAGTGACGGTTTGTTTTAGATTTGAAATTCTTCGTGTGATGTGTTGAAGTCTGAACGGCTCTGGTGTGGTCGCTGTTCTTGTATTAACATGACAAGTGACAGAAACAGTAGTTATGTTAATGAAGAACTCAACAGAAACATTCACACCCTGTCTTTTTTTCTTCTCGCCTCCGATTGGGACAATCACAGAAACAGAGACCTCCCTATCCAGTTTTTGAAATGTATTGTGGTTAGAGGTTTGGTTAAAGTTACTTAACCTTGGTTAAGCAGCTCTGAAGAAGTTGGATTGATGTGTTAAATGTCAAAAAACAAGCTAAGCAACGTTGTATTTTGTGGAAACCATGAATTGGCAACATAAGGTCTATCAAGGTCAAACAAATCTACATTTACATCCTACATTTTCCTATTAACGTATCAGTAGAATTTATTCTACTGATATGTAGAATTTGCTTTAATGACGGGTTCAGTACCACTTAAATATATCTAATCTAATGTAAAAGAGTTTTTATAATCAAACGGTTCATCCAGAACAACAACTACTAGACCATTACTACCTGTCCAGCTACTACTTCCCTGCCAGTGGATTTACATATCTACTTAGTGAGGGTCCCTGGTCCACAGGTGGGAACTCTCATACCTCAACTCCTCTACGATATAAACTCATAGATCTCAGCAACATAAGTCTCATTCCTTAGATAATCATCCATTTTGTTCCCTAAGAAATTGACAAAATTAGAGGAAATAAAAAGGAAATAAACTCAAAGATATTCAAATAAGGGTTGGGTGAAAAGGTGGGACTGATCTTTATGATGGTTATGAAGTTTAATTTGACAGAGTTTATGTTTAAAATTTGGTTGTTTCTTGTTAATTTGGTGCAGACGCTGAACATGGTCAGAGAGCGAACATATTGAACAGATAACCAGTTTCTACAATCAGTAAAATAGCTGCAGGGAAGATGCTCCTGACCTCTGACCTCTACGAAATCAAGAGAAAGTGATGTGTCGTATTCAATAACTAAATAACTTGGTGAATATTTTGACTGATTAATGATGAACCATTTGAATTTGGATTAACCAGGAATTTGCTGCAGCCTCTTCAATGTGATGCCACGTCCTTATTTTTTGGACACTTTTCTTTATGTGATATTATTGTAAAATAAAAATCCTCGATCCTCCTGCGGAGAAAAAAAAGAAAAGAGAAAGAAAGAAAAAAGATGATACTGAAAAAAATGTACCATGTTCTTCTCAGACACACGTCACATCCGTCAAGTCTAAAGAGAAAAAATATAACAGTTTTTGTATAAATCTGCAGGCAAATAAAAGAAGAAACAAAACAGCAGACTGGTTATTAAATGTGACTGGTGACGTTTAATATTTAACACGTTTAAGTGTAAATGTGAGTCATTATTTATGACTTGTCAGAACAAGTGAAATAATACAAATAATAATAATAATAATAATAATATACGTTGCTTTGCTTTCTGCTTGCAGTATTACAGTAGATGTGTGAGGGTGGTGGGTGTTGGTGCACTGAGGGGACTTATAATTTTAATATTCTTACAAACCTGGTTAAAGCCCTGCAGCTCTGCCTCCTCCTCCTCCTCCTCCTCCTCCTCTTCCTCCTCCTCTTCACTCATTGGTTGGCGCGACAATATAAAGTTCCGCAGTGACTCCTTCATTCATTGACTGCTCCTCTGCTTCACTCACTCACTGACCAGGCAGGAGGAAGCGCTCAACCCATCATCAGTGAGGACTTATTTCTAATTTATTTAATCAATCAATCATTTTCGTTCAGTCTCCGATCATGAAGGAAAGAAGACTCACGCAGCCTTTTGTAGCGAGGTGTAAACTCGTGCTGGTCGGAGACGTCCAATGCGGAAAAACAGCGATGTTACAAGTGTTGGCCAAGGACTGCTACCCAGAGGTACGAGATGTCTCTACATATTTAATGTCTGCAGTTATTGCACCGTCAGTTGGCTTGAATTCATATCCCTTTATATCGCACTTATATTATATATGAAAGGTTATTTCTTGGGTGGTCTAATATTGTACAAGTCAGTGCTACTTCTTTTTAATTTATTGAGATATTATTGGTATTATAAACAGTAGGAATCTTATTAATATATATTATTTTATACACATTTACGCCCATGCATCCTGTAATTGTTGTATTTGTATGTGCTACATAAAAGCTTTGTGACTTAGACATGTCTTAACAAAATACCTCCACACTGAGAATATGTAATGTCAGTCACTCAGAAATAAAAAGATGTACTTGTCTTTTATTTTATATATAACTATATATTTTATACATTTGCTGTCACTCAGACCTGTTAAGTCACCAAATGTAGGTTAATTATTGTACATGTTGTATTTGTTATTTAAAAAAAAAAATAACACAAGTTAAAAGATGCTTACTAAGTCCGTCTTTAATTGTCTGTTTCTAGACGTATGTCCCCACTGTGTTTGAGAACTACACAGCTTGTCTGGAGCTTGAAGACCAGCGGGTTGAGCTCAGCCTCTGGGACACATCAGGTGAGCTTTAATAACCCCACTCCTCTCCAGACTCCTCACAGTCTGTCATGGTCAATACTTTGCATCACAGTAATGGCTTCAGCAGTCAGTTTCGCTGCTGTATTCATAGGTTGATATGTGGCAGAACTTGTTTATCTTCACCCTCCTGGCAACAACAGTCGGCCTGGAGTCGGGTAACAGCTGTAAATGAAGCACCCACCCGTCCCTGTTCATTGTTTTACTTACAATGTCGTTGGTGTTTACCCAGTTGTCGCTATCTGTCAATCCTGTTTTGATGCAATTAAACAGCTTTTCACTTTTTTTTGTGAAATCTAGTGAGATGTTTTTACTTGACAAGTTTTACATGTGGACCGACTCTGGATGATTGAACGAATCAATTCTAGATTAATAAAAGAACAGACGATCAAAGACAAATTTAAGAAATAAAACCAAACTGTTTCCAGGAAGATCCCAAAGGAAATAAACTCAAGTAGATATTCAAATATTAAGGGTGGGCTGAAGAGGTGGGACTGATCTTTAATATGCTTATGAACTTTAATTTAACAGAGTTCAGAAACAGTATTTGGTTGTTTCTCGTTAACTTGGTGCAGATGGGTCAGAGAGTGAACGTATCAAATAGATAAACAGTTTCTACAATTAGTAAAACAGCTGCAGGGATGATGCTGCAGACCTCTGACCTCTATGTGAGAGAAATTACATCATCAAAAGTCACAAGAGGAAGTCATACATTATGTTCAATAACTCCTGTAATTTGATTGATTAATCATCTGATTTAACTTTTAAGTAGAAACGACAGGAATTTGTCACTTTTTTTTATGCTTTTCTCTATTTGTGTCATTGAAATAATGAAAATCATTGATCATCCTGTTGAAAAACTAATATAATTTAATAATATGCTGGTTAATCTGTAAGGGAAATAATTAGCAGTCACATACAGTTCATAGAGATCTTAGTATTTCACCTCCTTTTGGGATTTTTTTTTTTTTATCCATTTCTAAGTTGCTGTTTTGATTTTAAATTGATTAGTATCAGTGCCCCACTGACATAATGGCCTTAAACATACAGGAAAAATTATGTAAATAGGATCAATAAGAGAAGCCATCCGCTGCAGTATAGATTTCTTTCGTAACAGTGCTGGCTGAGGCATTGTGCTCAGAGGAAGTTGAGCATTGCCAGTTGGCCTGGAGTGGGGTTGTTTCACAGGGGAGAGGGGGATGCCTCGTCCATGCAGGGGGTGGAAGTCTGTAAGAGTGTGGGCAAGCGTGTGTGTTTACGCGTGTGTGTGTCCTGTCTTACTATGTGCACAAGTGTGTGTGTGTGCCTTACAGTCACTGTGAACAGAAGGCACAAGTGAGGGATACTGAGAGAAGAGATACGCGTGACCTCCTCACTGCCTTATGGTGCTGCCTAAAAAAAAAAAAAAAAAAAAGGTCTTATGTAACTGAAACCAGAACTGAACAATAAATGTAGGTTTGTCTGTTTATCTCCCACGGAGTAAAAACTTTCTGGACAGTCACCCTATCCAGAGGAAACATTGCATAAGGTCTATTTACACACACACACACACACACACACACACACACACACAGTTCCTGTCACTCTTTATTTTTCAGGTGTTGGTATTAAATGATAATGCAATAAATGATCAACTCTATGATCGTTTCTTCTGCTCATATATCTTCTCAATCAGCACAAAACACTCACACACACATGAAAAAAATAAAACAAAAGATTTGACTGAAATTGGTAATCAATTAATTTTCTTTATTATTCATCTTTATTTATAAAAGAAATGAAAGAACAGTTACACCAGTTCATCACCCAAGATGACCTAGTTCCAGTGATTCAGTTGTGATGACATTAGGTGTCATTACCAAACAATAGATTTATAATGTGTGATCAATAAAGGAAATAATTGTTTATTAAATTTGTATCATAGAACATAAAGGATCAGAAGTATACGTATATGTCAGCTAATCTTTTATTTATGAGGTGGTGAAATATTTAAACTTTATTTTGGTGTTCAGTTTCTTTTATTGACTATCTTTCTTTGACAGTTAAAGTACATCTGTGTGTGTGTGTGTGTGTGTGTGTGTGTGTGTGTGTGTGTGTGTGTGTGTGTGTGTGTGTGTGTGTGTGTGTGTGTGTGTGTGTGTGTGTGTCCATCCAGGCAGGGGTAGTTGTGTGGGAGTCGGTGGATGCTAGAAGACGTGTCCTCTCTCTCTTTAATCTCTCTGCCTCCTCTTTCTCAAGCCTTACATCACCCTGGATAGTTATGTGACGTTCGCTTTGATTGGCTCTAAGAGAAACGTTATTGATAGATCATAGTTGTATAAGTCGTCCTACTTTGCCAAAGATCCAGAGAAACTGACCAAACCAGAAGGTGTTTTTTTTTTTTTTTTTGGACACTCATGCTCTTTGATGGTGATGTTATAGTAAAAATAAATATTCATTAATGTCTCAAAGGCCACATCCATCATGACAATATGACTGTTAGTTAAATCCGGTTGAAGCTTATTAGAAGTATCTATCAGTGGTCTAATTATACTCTTTTATATGTGCATGGAAAGCCCCAGGTGCACATTTGGCCCCAGAGGACAGGAATAGGAAATTAAACCTCAGTGTTGGTGTGTGGGGAGTGATTAGGTGGCAGAGAGAAGACAATAGAGAGCGGACGTCCTGTCGGTCTGTTTTTAGCGCAGGAACTTTCCTGAGAATTCTGGATGTGTTTGGATGTGGTGCTGTTTATGGAAATGTAAGCAAAAGTATGTTTCCTTCACCCCATAATTCATATTCTCATAAGTAAAGCGTCATATTTATGTGATAACAATCTGGGTTGACTGTCTGAGTGAGGTGATGAATAGTCAGTGTTTCTGGTTAATAAAGACATTGTCTGCAGTGTTAGATACTTAATTGCTTTATTTCTGTCATCTAACTGTTCAACAGAAAAGAGGAATACTCTTTATTGATCTAGCTTTAACATTTATCTTTAACATGTATGTTGAATATTAATTGACACACACAGACTTAATTTAAAGTAATGGTCCAGAGTCATTTGAACCTAGGGTCTATTTCACCACGAATACTATTTGAACACCCCGTCAAGACATGTTTTATGTTGGATGAAGTAATATTGAGTTTGACCGTCTTTTGTTTTAACCAAATACAGTGATCCCTCGCATATCATGCTTCACCTGTCTTGGCTTTGATACATTGCGTTTTTTTGTGGCTACTCTATGTAAGTTTATATTGCGGGAGTCTTCATTATATCGCAGGATTCTGCGGCCTACAGGTATTTTTATTTTTTAGATTTTAATTATTTTTGTGGTAAAATAAGCAACTTCTAGCCTAAAAAATAAATAACAATATAAATAGTTTGTGGGGAGGGTTTAATAAAGGCTTAAAAGATAAATATATAGATAAATATATGGCTATTACTTTGTGTGAGAGACCACTATAGCTAACAATGAAAGTGAATGGGGCAGCCAGCCAAACGTATCTAAATTGTCATTTTTGTAATCACTAATAAAAATCAAAATATCACTTCACTTCAACAGTATCTTGAATAGGGTCCCTACACATAAACTGAAGTACCGATAACTTAGTAAGTGTAGTGAGAGTTTAATAAAAAGACTGTTTTACAACTTACCCAACGTTTTGTTTATATATTTGGTTGTGAAAACAAAAGACGGTCAAACCTGAAAATCCTTCAACCAACGTAAAATATCTCTTGAGGGGGTGTTTGACCTGTAATTATGGTGAAATAGATCCTGGGTTCATGTTACTCTGGACCAACCCTTTAACATAGATTGTGTAGAAGATAATTGAAAATAGTTTGACATCAATAACAGAAAATGACTGTGACTCAGTGAGTTTGTTTACTTTGCTGGAAAGATCCTCTCAGTGGGAAGGTGTGAAGCTTAGTCAGATGATTTGTTCACTTATTGGTTTAGTTAGTGTTTGTATTGTGTGAATATGAGGAGGATGACTGTGAAAGAACATTATAATAGTGTCAGTTGGACTGGAACCACAGCAAGAGAAGCCCTGTTTCTATTTCTATTTCTGTTTTTCCAACAACAGAAAGACCAGAGCGTCAACATTTTTCAAAGTTTCTGTTTCAAGTTAAGTATCATCAAACAAAATTTAAACTTAACCTTGAGTCTCTTGTCGTCTCAGGTTCGCCGTACTATGACAACGTCCGGCCTCTCTGCTACAGCGACTCGGACGCTGTGCTTTTATGCTTTGACATCAGTCGACCAGACACGGTGGACGGCGCGCTGAAGAAGGTACAGACGGCTGTAATAGATGACAGCACTGCAGAGTTACAGCTTCATTAGTCATGTTATTGTTCCCAGGTTGCTTTTGTGTAGAGCACGTGTATTACAGCCAGTTTCTGACAGCTGACTGATAAAATCATTATTTCATTGTTAGAATGTGTCATCTGACAAACTCAGTCTGTCACGCGGCCCACACATACAATACACTGTGTTTGAATGCAGTTTATAGTCATTCTCATTTACATATTTTTCTGTTTCTGCTGTCAGAGGGTTGAATCAGTATGAAATAGCGTCTTAATTGTAACAGATAAACCAGCAGTGAACCCAAAGCTGCTCTGTTGGAATTTAAAATGCCTTCACTCCACTATTTTCAACTATTTTCTTTTATGTTTTTTTTTTTTTTTTTGACACGTCTGTTTGTTTGTCGTTGTCAGTGGAAAGCAGAGATCCAGGACTTCTGCCCCAGTACACGCATCTTACTAATAGGCTGTAAGACGGACCTGCGCACGGATGTGTGCACACGCATGGAGCTGTCCAATCAGAAACAGACTCCCGTCTCCTATGAACAGGTTTGTTCCATGACTTCTCTTTCCTCCTCTGTGTTTGTATTTAGGTTTCTCTCCTGTCTAGACTGGGCACTTGTAGAAATTCCTCTTTTGTTTTAATCTGTTACAGCTCATACTCTGTAGTTTTACACAGTGTTGTATAGTAACGTAAAGTAATAATACCTAATAAAACTTAACTACTGTACTTCAGTATGTTTTGGGAGTATCTGTACTTTACTTGAGTTTTTTTTTTTTTAATTCTGTCAACTTTCAACTTTACTTCACTACATTTCCGAGCTTAATTCCTGATTTTTACTCAGACTTTACATTTTCAGTGTTCAGTGTTGTTACTCTACTGATGTGGTTCACTCTGTGACTGTTTAGACCATCAACACCATGTTTGAGGGTTGATGGAGGCTCCATCTTAAAGGGTGGATGGATGGAGAAACTTAAAATACATATATCAATGTGAAAGAGAAATTTAGAGAAAAAAGAACAAGTTTCGTAGACTCAGACTCAAGACATTGTCCAAGAAGATTGTTGTAGCTCTATGTTTTAAAGTGCTGGATAAACTTCATAATATTCTTCTGTTTTTATTAACATGTACTTGTACTTTTACTTTCATTACTTCAGTACATTTAATTATAGATTACTTGTCATACTTAAGTACAGTAAATACTAGATATTTTAAGACTTTTACTTGACTTGAACTTCCACCAAAATCATTTGTGGTCGAGTGTCTGTACTTCTACTCTAGTGGGACTTTCACTTGAACACTGATTTTACGTACTATATATATATATATATATATATATATATATATATATATATATATATATTAACCCTCCTCCCTTTACATTGTAGGGTATGTCCATGGCCAAGCAGCTTGGTGCAGAGACTTACCTGGAGTGCTCAGCCTTCACATCAGAGAAGAGCATTCACAGCATTTTCCGTACTGCAGCTTTGGCCTGCATGAACAAACACCAGCCTGCCAATAAACCGAGCCCTGTCCGCCGCCTCTCCAAGAGGCTGCTCCACCTGCCCAGTAAGACAGACCTCCTCTCCTCCACTTTCGGCAAGGACAAGTCCAAGAGCTGCTCCATCATGTGATTACTGCTGTGGGATCAGGCTGGATGAAGAGAAAGCAAGAAGAACAAGTGAACTGTACAACAGAGAGAGAGAGAGAGAGAGAGAGAGAGAGAGAGAGAGAGAGAGCTATGATGTAAATTTCTACAAAGCCTCTCTCCTTCGCAGCCCAAACTCTCTCAACTACTCCAAGAGATCCCCAAACTCCCTACATTCAGCTCTGACACTGAAACTTTTGATCGTGACTTGTCACCAGCACTGAAAAAAATTCTAATCAGTTAAATAATCCTGTACAAAAAAAGTGTAAGCGGCACTTTAAGGTGCAGACCCGTTTTCTCCTCATAACATAAAGGTTGCTGTGACAGTGCCAGCTTCAGTAAGGTCGGTACCTCCTCTTTTCTACGGGGAAAGTGGTTGTAAACACTGCGTTTGACTGCATTATCCTGATGAGACCCATTTGAAATTCTGATAGTGTTGCCCCGTCTCCCATCCATCTCTTGATTTGAACATCCCTTAAAGGTCACGATCTGGGCTGAGTGACTGGATGAAATGTAAAATCTGACAGCGCAGAAGGCAGCATGTGCAGCTCCTCCTGGGGAATTTAAAACAGTGGTCCTTGAGGAAATTACCCCCCACCCCTTTGCAGTTATTTTCGGGAATCAAAGATGACAGTGGGGAAAGAAAAAAAAAATAGAGGGAGGGGGTGGGGGGTGACAGAAGGGAGGGATTTGGCAAAGTTGAGTGTTTGCATTTGCAAAGGCAGTGGGAGGACGAGCTGAGAGCCCATCTGAAGCAACGAAACGTGACTCAGCACTTACATCCAATAAATAGTCTTAGTGTGGACAAGATGTGACAAAAACAACCATAAAATCTGGGGCATGAGAAGAGGACTTTTTTGTTTGTTGTTTTTTTTTTTGTTTTGTTTTGTTTTTTTGATCAGATCCATTTTCATTACTCGTCACCTCCTGCAGTCTTTTTTTTTTTTTTTTAATTCAGTTTGTTACAAAGTGTGATTAATATAGTGTGGTGTAGTATTGTATAGTATATATTAATGATGCATCATCATCACGCACTGCTGCTGCTTAATGGATGGGACATTTTCATCTTTTCTTATTCTTATTCAAACTAAATAGACATATTTATATGTACCCAAAAAACATCATTATTTTTTAATCACAGGCCTTCAACAAGGCCCCAAGTGCAGCGTTAAAAGAAAGAAAACTTAGCAATGGACACTTTTAAAACTGGTAAAACTGATGCAACACAAGTGAAGATGAGATAATATCATCTTCACAACTTGGCTCTTTCATGTAAGCAGTGTGTAATGTGGCCTCGAGCTGCGAGCCTCAGGCAATGTTAGTAACAAACTAGCGTCTAGTAAACTCACTTTATATATAACTTTTTTTTTTAACACTCTGGACAGTAGTCGTACTTCCCAAGAGATGTAAACAAACACTGATGGGTTATTAAAGATGCTCCTGCTGTGATGTTTGGCAGCAGAGTCCAAGGTCTTGAGACTAGATGGTTTTAACCAACATGGATCCACAAATACCCAACGGAACCAGGTTTTCATTAAACTAGTGCACGTCGGCATAAAACTTGATCTAATCTTTGAAACTTTTTGTGTCTTTGAGCATCTCCAACCACACATCTGCTGCAGGAAGCATAATTATAACAAGAGACAAACGTTATCAGAGCAGACCTTGACACAAAACTGCGTGCTGGCGGGTATGACCAACCGCTCCCGACGCTTCAAAAATAAAACCAACCATATTTACATTTATACTAAATGTTTCTGAATTGAATCGCAGGCTGGTCCTGTCTTCTGCAGAGAGTATTTCTCTGTTTCCTTTATGTTCATTAAAAATATTTTGCTTGATTTAAATTTTTCAAACTTTCTGCTGTAAAGTATTTTTGACATTTTCCACTTATTAAGCAGCATTTTTTTTTTTTTTTTCTGCTGTTTGCTCGTGGCTGTCGTCATTGTCGTTGTTGTTGTTGTTTTTGTAGCTGTCGATGTCGTTCCTGTATCCACTTGAGTCTTGTGGCATTAGCGGTTGTTAGCGGCTGTTGACAGCTCAGCTAATGGAGGACTCGATGATTTGTAGGTCTGCACCGAATCGCTCGGACGTCTCTGGATGTACAGAACGCTGGATTTTAATGCGTTGCCTAGCAACAGTGCGAGCAGGACTCCCCGTCTCCCAGAGAGAGGGAAGATGAGGGAATGCGCTGCCTCACCTTTTTTTATTTGTAGCATTAGACAGAAGCCACAGCGGAGGTGATGGCTGGACATTTCAAGAATCTGTGGACTGTTAAAGGTTTTAAACTATGAAGTTTTTCTTGATATTCATCTGCACATTTTAGCATCTCCACAGTTTCACCAAGTTAAATCTGAGACTCTCTAACCCCACACTGTATGGAGGTATGAGGGAAAGCTAGAAAGGAAGACATGTTTATGGTTGTGTCACAGTTTTTATGAATATTTAATAATGCTTCATTAAGATACTTGTCCTGCTGAGCTACTGAAAAACAAATTAATGGGTTAATTAATGAAAAATGATTCGTTTGTTTTCTCGTTTATGTCACTAGTTGTTCATTCTGGGCTGTTGGATTTTATAGCGTCTGTAGTTGGTGCTGACTCCCACCGTCGTGCCATTTTTAGTTTATAGGTGTGCAACGTCTCTCAGTCACATTCAGAAACATTTTAGAACAAACATTTCTGCCTACAGCAGCCAAGAGAGAGAGTTTCTGATGTTTGTTTGTTATAAATAAGGCCTTTAAATACCTTCTGGAGACTCTGTTTGGAGGTTTTATATTCATTAAGACCTACAGTTACAGATACCCCACATTTCAATGTTTCTCTCTTTCTTCTTTTTGGCAGACAGGCTTTGTTTGGGTTTTTTTTTGTACATATCCATCCTGTTATCCAAACTGTTTATAAAATAAATAAATAAAAATCCCCTAAAAGAATGTTACTGAAGCAAAACAACACAACGTGTTTGTGTCAAGTGGCCAATTATGGCTTAAATTATTGACTGAATTCTGTATTTGTTATTGTCATACGCTATTTTCATCTTGAAATCTTTATTTAAATAAATATGTCTGAATTCCATTTACACGTCAGTGTTTTTGTTGTGTTAAACTCGTTACAGTGATTTAAAATTAAAACTACATAAACGTTATATGTTGCACACAAGACATCAAACATTTTTTTAGGAAGACTACTTTTTATACACTTAGAGACAATTCTTTAAATTATGATTATTATAATCATCTATTATTATATTATTTATATATTATTATAATCATCTATTCACTCTGGATTATACTTCTCCCTTTCGGGAGCTTTATCAAATTAGAACAAATGGTTATTTGGGTAATTTAATCGAATTCAAGGCTCTTTGAAAAAAAAAAAAAAAAAAACAGAGACTGATAGTTTAGCTTATCACTTTGTCTGTTTTGTCTTGAAAGAAAGAATGATAATATACTTGTTCCCTAAACATGGCCGAGTGGTTCATAACACACAAATAACATCTTAATATATGTCTTACAAACTGATTTACACATCCATATTCATTTTACTAAAGTAAACATGACTGAAGTTGTTTTAGTAAAGTGTTACATGTGAATTTTCTTTATATGTTCTACTACTGCATCTACTGCATGTTCAAACCACTAAATCTTACATTTTGTAAATATATATGTATCATCCTGTTACACAGTTCATACCCTTATTTAAACTGGTGCTAAATACAGAAAATAGAGTTTAATTTATCAGTAGATATTGATTTCCAGAATGATCAATTAATCATCTTAATTTGCTTTAATCACGCACAGAACAAACACGTGCATTTCTCTTGGTGTCGATCCCGTCTGCATTTCCATTGATACTCAAACAGTTTATCAGTTGTATCGATAATGTGAGGTCAATTTACTGACCCGTGGTTCTACTAACACTTTAAGGTTTCAGATTCAGCTGAGTAATTTCACAAAGAGCAAAATATCCAATCAAAAAATGTAAAGTGTTTCTCTTAAGATTGAGGTTACTCCACCGTCACTTCTGTTTGTTTGATTTTTCCTTATGTAACCTACCATCCTGCCTGACCTCCATTATTATATTTGCTTAGTCTGTTAGTCGACTGATAGCGAGTCTCTTATCGAGGGCCTCCTGGCTACGTGCTGCAGTCACATCTACGATGTGGATTAGGTGGCTGAATGTTTGCCATTCCTGAACTATCACACGCAGGATACAGCAGCGACGGATGACCTCGTTATCCGTCACCTTTTGCACAATGGGAGAGGAGGAAATCGTGAGAATATTCTCTGCATCGGCGCTCTCAGATAAATTTAATCTCGAGTCGACTCCGACATTGATTTTCCTGCAACTGGAAATGGAATAGTGGTTTGATGGTCTTTTGGATAAACTGAGCTGCCAGCCTCTGTGTCGACGAGAGTCTTTTTTCTTATCTGTCTCCCTGTTTCTCTCACACAAATGCACATGCACACACACACACATACACTCACACACACATTACATTTATGTGCTCATGTACATTAAACGTCTCTGCAGTTCAGATAAACTTCTGATGAGGGCACTTTGAGTGTGTCATCCATGTCAGTTTGATCCAGGTGTGATTTACTGCACGACAAAAGTGGATGTGAAACTCAAATGCTGCAATTATCTACTACTATGACAACTACTGCACATTTTTGTTTGTGATTAGATATTGCTGCAGATCATGTTTAAAAGAATACATTAACACATTCAAGATACTTTGGTTCTCTTAAAACGAGCAATACATGATGACTAAAACACGTCTGATGTCTGGAAAATATGACATCAACAACCTAGTGACTGGTTAGATTAGTGAGCTAGTTTTAGCTTCAGTTTTTATTGCATGACAGCAAATAATTTTGTAATGATAATGCCATGTTGAGCTGAATGGGTAAATTATAAACAAAACCAAATGATTTACTTGAAATTTATCTTAAGCATGTGGTCCACTCTACAAAAGGAATAATTTGGGAAATACACTTGTCAAGATTTTTGATTGATACCATTTTAGATGGTAACAAAGAAGCTAGAAGCAGCACATGGTTAGCTTAGCGTAGCATAAAGCTAAGCTAACCTGGAAGAATCAAGAATCACAATTAAGATGCAAAGTCTTGTTGTTTATTCAGCAGTAAATTCAAAGTGGCAGGTCCATGTTTCCTACTCAGCTCAACTTATTATGACATGTCATTCCCCCGTCGTTTCCTGTGACTCTTCACTTCATCACTCTAACGAAGGCACAAAAAAATCTTCTGTTTTTACTTGAGTATCCATGAAAAAATAAAAATGTCAACCAGAGAAAAAGAGAAGGAAAAGAATGAAGGGAACAAACGTGTGGCTGCACTGCTGATTTATTGATAAAATTACTTGGTTGTCCTCGTCAGGTTGTGAAAATAGATGTACAGGCCAGCAATGAGAACACAGGTATGTCACTGACATATTGGATGGAAACTAATGAACAGGTCAGCAGCAAGTGATCTGTGCAGTCTAGACATTTGTCCCTTCCTCGCTGCCTGCAGCAGAGACAGAGCGACTGTGGAGGATCAGGATCAGGATGATTTAGGGAAGAATGCTGCCATCTGAAACCCGCTCGGGGAGTCAGGGAAAACGGTCGCAGTGCAGCGTGGCTCATTACCACATAAGCACATCATCTATCAGACATGGCAGCGCAGACACACAGGAAAACATGTGTATGATGGAGACTCACACACATTGGTACGATCAACCTATCAGACCCCTCCACCGCCGCTCGCTGCAGCAGAGAACAAGGCAAAGAGGCTGATGAGAAGATGGGGCTTTGCAAAGCTGCACAGTATGCTGCCTGGTTACTGATGAGCTATCTGCAGACTGACAGATAGCTTACATTCCCCCATATGCTGCACACACACACACAAATACTGAAATACACACACATACAATATGACAGTGAGCTTTGCCACAGCTGCTCTGACACTGTCATAACTCTGTCTGTGGATGGAAAATAGGGCTGTATGTCAAAGGCTCAGCTGGATGAAGAGTAAGGGAATGAGCGTCATATGGGACATAAGGACATCTGCTTCTCTGCGGCTCCCTCCAGCAAATACGATGGTCACAATACACAATTTCCTTCCATTTTCATGTATGTATATCTGTGTAATCCAAGTAATTGTTGCGTTACCTGGGTTCTTCCTGAGTTTAGCAGTAAGGCGATTTCTGTCAACCCTTTTTCAATTTCTGTCAACCCTTATTGTACTGAATTTGTTGAGCAAACAAAGTTTTGTTCAGTCAGTCCATCACTCTTTGTGTGACTGCTCAGTCAAAAGCTGAACCCCTTGAATCCCTCACACTGTGGGAATAGGAGGTCTCTATATCTACCTACCTACCTACCTACCTACCTACCTACCTATCTATCTATCTATCTATCTATCTATCTATCTATCTATCTATCTATCTATCTATCTATCTATCTATCTATCTATCTGTATGTGTATGTGTATGTGTATGTGTATGTGTGTGTGTGTGTGTATGTGTGTGTGTGTGTGTGTGTGTGTGTGTGTGTGTATAGCATCCATGCATGATGACAGTTGGCGTATGAATGTGTGCCAGTGTGCGCTGTGTATACTAAGCAGTTTTATCTTGTCTTCTCCACATTATTTTCCCAGTTCCCAAGTGCAGCGAGGTGAGTCAGGTTCACACACACTGGCGCACAGCTAAGGTCTGCAGGAGTGATAAGACCTCTTGTGCCCCCACCAGGGGTAAATAGATTCCCCCTGGTGCGACAATCCTGCCCCCTCCTTTTCCCTCATCCTTCGTATAATGACACCCCCAGAAATTCCAGTTCTTGCGCAGTGTTCACCTTCACCAGATACAACCCCCACTTCATGCCCACGTGCCCCATTTGGCACACCCTGAGGGCATGTCAAGAGTGAATGCTCTTCTAGCGGTTTAATTAGACAACCATGCCTGACATGGGGGAATATGTGGGGAGGGGGGCGCATGAGGTGCATAGGATGGGGGTTGACTGTAGTTATGAGTTGGGGGAGAGTATTACTGCTGGAGATGTGTACATCTGGAGGAAGCTAAAGACAGTCAGTCATATTTGTGCCATCCAATCATGTTGCTCCAGTGACAGTCTGTTTCTAAGGGCTTCAAAACTGGTAAATTTCTGCACGAGTGGAATCTTTTCCATGTTTTTGTCTCTGAATGAAAAGATTTATGCCCATAAAAAATAACCCTAAACAACATTATTTGTTGACCCTGTAAAACTGATCTTTTTGCTTACACAAGGTTTCACTTTAACTGTTAACAATAATCAGCTGTTAGTGATCCACATTAGATAATAGCCAACATTACACAACACCGCCAATAGCAGTTCAGCTTCCAGACGTGAGAAATCATAAAGCACAAACAAAATGAAAGAAGGACAAAGACTTCTGGCAAAATTTTTATATTCTATTGTCTGTTTAAAAATGGTTGTTTCTCTCTTTGATGAGGATGTAATTCTTTAGTTTTAAATGCTATTTTTTTCTCACTGAACTCACATAAAGACGAATCACTGAGTAGGAAAACGAACCACTGTGCAGGAAATCCTTGGTTAGTTGTACCTGCTAATGTTTATCTCATGCCATCCTATGTTTTTCTTCATCTTCCTGCCTTCCTATCGTCACTGTAGACACACCAAAGTTAAGTCAGTAGTGTGCAAAGAAAACCATATCAATGGGCATATTTCTGAGACTGGACTTAATCCTCAATCTGTGCTTTAGGATCGACTGTATCATGTCAGCATTTTGTTCCATTTTCCATCTTGGTCCCAGATAAATGTTCTCTCATATAAATAATATATTCAGTCTTTAATTGCAGTGACGAATAATGTATAGTTAGGACAATAAAAGTATAAATCATTGTGGTATACAAACTATAAAACATGTGATAATGTCTATATAACTGAAGTAGGTTTCTGTATATTGTAGAGAGAGTATGAATGTTTCTTAAGAGCTTTGGCTAAAAATATAATCATGTATAATGTTGTACAATGGTGTAACACTGGTCCATAAGATAAACAGGTGGCATTAAAAGTATATTTCATAGCAGGAATCACAGAGAGTTCTTAGTAAAGTGGCACAAATAAATAACATATTTACACCAGTTACAGAAATTTACATTATTTACATTATTTGATCTACGTGACTTTTATAGTTAAACTAGTTCTTTGTTTTCTTACCTCTATCTTTCTCCTTTGTGTGTGTGTGTGTGTGTGTGTGTGTGTGTGTGTGTGTGTGTGTGTGTGTGCATTTTTTATTATAGCATCAGCTTTAATCTATTCCTACTGAAACTGCTTCACCTTCAGAAGGGCTCCATAAATCTCTCTTGATCTCCCTGTGGATGTAAAGGCAGGTCCAGAATATGAACCGGCATCCAGCCAATCTTGACTGTAGTAATCTAAGTCACAGTCGGGCACAGCAGCATCTAAAACGTCTGTTATGTTTGCATGAGCATCTACACTCACACACATGCACCACAGGATGGTTTAGATTACAAAGAAAACATGGTCTGATCTCTGCACTAACAGCGCTTCTTGAATGTTAATATGCTGCACAGACTGTGTTTTTTTGGTGCTACAAAGCAGACAGGCCTATTTCATCACAGAAGCACTGTATAGTCTGTGGTCAAAAACACCTTGACGGCTCCTGGTTTTTCAGATAAACAGCATAACTAAAAAGACAGGTTGGTCTTTCAGACCTGTCAATATGAATGATCCAACCCAGAAAGACTTGACCTTGGCTACTTATTATTTCACATATGATATATTTTTTTCTGTTGAATGCATCTAACAAATTGTATTGTATTGAACTTTTTGTCTGCCCTCAAACAAAAGTAATCATTACCAACCATTATCATTATCTTATGTTATAAGACACTTGACCACTGAGTATATGCTGAGGCACAGTTGTAGTTGTGGATAGAAAATATTTGGTAGGAACCATCCATACAACCAACCAACCAGCCATAAATAATAAAAGGCACAATGTCTGCCCCTGGCTAACCTTTCTAAAAGCATTTCACTTTTTTTTTTTTTTTTTTAAACCGTTTAGACCACATGAGACCAGGTATTGATCAAAAACACCACTAGCCCTAATTTACCAGATATTGGTTAAATCATCTGAGCAAAGCTGAAGATGGTTTTAACATACTCAGCTTCATAATCAGGTTGATCTTGTGACTTAATTATTTACTTTACGTTGTTTTATTTTAGTTTCATTGTAGTTATATTAATTGGGGAAACGCTTAACTACTTGAAATACACTTTACGCTGTTTTATTTACTAACTAACTAACTTGTGACACTGTTGCCACCTTGTGTCGGAAAAAATGTGGCTTTCTAGAAGTATTTTTGATCAGGCACTTTGGTGTTCATGTGCAAAACAATCGGGGTCCTTAGAGAAATTTGGCTACGTTACCGGGAAATGTAGTTTAAAAACAGTTACCTCAGTTCTGAATGGAATACGAAGTACTACGATTCCCACAATCCCATCCTTTCTTCAGCTCGTGTCGGGGCAATATGGCGGCTCATTGAAGCGTAGTTCAGTCGCAAATGTTTTGTTGACAAGCGAGAAAGGTAAGCTATGAATGTTGTAAATCATAAGTTACTACGTTGTGTTTGGTACCTGTAAATGTGTGACTTTAATGAAGGTTTAAATATTGCAGGTTTGAACCGTTTTTTTTAAAGATTAGCCATTTTGCTAGCTAACGTTAGCTAACAAACGTTAGCTACGTTCGAGCTAGCTTGTTCGCACTGCATTTACCTTGCAGAGGCTAACTTTGTTTATGTAACTTTATTTTATTAATATACTTAACTGACTGTCGAATTACAAGTTATGTTTTTTCTATAAACTGAATGC
This sequence comes from Polydactylus sextarius, assembly GCA_016801845.1. NCBI lineage: Eukaryota > Metazoa > Chordata > Actinopteri > Polynemidae > Polydactylus > Polydactylus sextarius. The sequence continues at coordinate 7,619,308 of CM028909.1, forward strand.
ATCCAAAGGCATACACTTTAAATATGTTTTTAACGTCAGTACGTCATTATCTTACTTAAATTTGCCAAATTTAAAGGCGGTTGAACCACGAACCACATGTTAACACATGAACACCCAGTTTTAATGCATTTATATTTGTAAACACATGTAATATACGTGTGCTTGTGTTTACACAGCTTCTCTCATATTTATATTTCACAATTTAATTTTAGCTACGTCCATTGAAGTTGATGGATACAAGTTTGAAATGAAAACATTGTGCAACAGTGAATATGGCTGCTACACCTCATCCACAAAGCAGTATTAGTAAACTTTGAGAAAATACCATCAGGCAAAACACAAGACCTTATTAGGGTGTTTTGACTTTTTTTTATTTGGAAAATACATATTTTCAGACCGTGGCAGTGCATTAATTCTTTTAGTGGAAAGCTTACCTACTTGAAATTTCACCAGAAAGTGCAAGTTCAAAACAAAGTCACAATCTGTCCCATCTGTGTTTCCAGATGGCAGCTGACTCCACAGACAAGAAAGATGGAGAATCCTCAGGGACCAAAGACAGAGAGCGGAAACGCAGCCGCTCACGAGAGAGAGATCGCAAAGTCTCACCGTCACGCAAACGTCATCGGTCTCGTGAAAGAAATCGCTCCAAATCTCCAGACAGGTAACTCAAATTAAAATGTGCAAACGCATCTCTCACACCAGATTAAAGTTCGATCCTTAATGTTTTCTGAATCCTTTCTGACTTGTTTTTTTCTTCATGTCAACACATCAATTTGTTTGTTGTTAAAAATTGATAAAAGTGATTCATTATCTCATTTGTTTGTTTATCACAGAGATCGTCGCATGAAAGACAAGGATCGAGACAAGGACCGCGACAGAGATAAGGACAGAGAGAGAAGCCGTAAAGACAGAGACAGCCATCGTCGTGATAAAGATCGCAGCAAGAGGTCTAGGTACAAAACCACTGAAACACACCACTCTCAGAGATAAACAAAATGACACGTAAACACCGATTCACTTTCATTGAGCATAACAAAAAGGGTAAATTATTTAACAGCTTCAGGTTGTGATTTTCTGCCCTAAAACCTCTCAGACTGTTTGAGAATGTGACATTTGCTGCAACTTGTCAATGAGTAGCCTAAGGAGCATTTGTGTAAATATGACAAAGAATCTGAGGATTGTCTGAAACCTAAAAGCTCCAATTTATCCAGTTTGGAGGAAACAAACATGGATGTTTTGTGTCATCAGGGTCTATATTCATTAATTTTGAAGCACTAGTACTTTAAATATTTTGCTGAATTGTCAATACATATTGTTTTTAACCTTCATTTGACCATCTCTGCAGTCATACATCTGCGTTTAGTTGTCAAGTGAACAAGTCATGGAGATGGGAATCTTTCCCATCGTGTGTAATCTGCCAGTGTGATTGAATGTGTGTTCAGTTCTGCAGTGAACATAATAAAATAAGCTGTTTCCCCTCTGCTTTAAAGGAGTCCCTCACCAAAGTCCAAGGATGGCAAGATAAAAAGAGAGAAAGATATAAAAACAGAAGATGATGAAGATGAAAAAAAGAAGAAAGAGAAGGTATGAATTTAGTTTTGGCTGGATCTTTCGGTGTTGAGTTGCTATGGTTTTTATTTTAAGTGTTTAACCTGTGTTGCTTTTGTTCAGGTCCAGCCTCTATCTTTAGAAGAGCTTCTGGCCAAAAAAAAGGCAGAAGAAGAAGCGGAGGCAAAGGTAAGACGTTCCCCTGAGGCATAAATGTTCTTTTCCTTTTTAGACACTTCTTTGTTTTTTTCCCCTCTTATTTTTTCTCCCATTTTGTCCTGTCCAGCCCAAATTCCTGTCCAAAGCAGAGCGGGAAGCTGAGGCTCTGAAACGGAGGATGCAAGAGACGGAGGAGAGGAGGAGGTTGGTGGAAGATGAGAGGAAGAAGAGGAGAATGTTCCAGGAAATAGGGAGAAAAATGCTGGGTTTGTATCAGCCTCTGGTCCACTCATAATATTCATAATCCACTCATAACGTGAAGCATGTTGATGGTAATCGTGTCTGTCTGTCATACAGAGGACCCACAGGAAAGGGAGAGACGAGAGCGAAGAGAACGCATGGAGCGAGAGAACAATGGGAATGAAGATGACGATGGACGACAAAAGCTCAGAGAGGAGAAGGATAAAGGCAAAGAGCTCCAGGCCATCAAGGTTTGTCTAAGGACCAAAAGTTTAGTTTTTGATTTTTTTTTTTTTTTTCCTAAATGCTGTTCTCATTTAAATTAAGCCGAGTCTTGGTGTGTTTGGGTAGTTTCAGTCTAATTAACCTCTAAATGTCTTTTTTTGAAACATGAACCATTTGGATTTATTACCTAAGAAAAATCATCTTGACACATGGCACAAAATGTAATATTTATTGACATGAAAATGTTTGTTTGTATCACAAACTGTAACAAAATGCTGCCCGTTGATAGCTAAGAGTTAAAGGTCTCTGAATGCAGCAGGAGGTGCATGGATGGATTGATGGACAACTGACAAATGTTTGTTCTTTACAGGAGCGATACCTCGGTGGGCTCAAGAAACGTCGCAGAACTCGTCACCTGAACGACAGGAAGTTTGTTTTTGAGTGGGATGCTTCCGAAGACACATCAGTTGACTACAATCCAATGTGAGACGGCACAAACTTTTCCTCACTGTATCGTCTGATCATGTAACTCTTGAACCGAAGCCGAGTTTGTTTTTGCTTGATTGTGTTACGAATCCAAACAATGTGACCTGTCTTCCAGTTACAAAGAGAAGCATCAGGTGCAGCTGTACGGACGAGGTTTTATCGCTGGTATCGACTTGAAGCAGCAGAAAAGAGAGCAGTCACGTTTCTATGGTGACCTGATGGAGAAGAGGCGCACGCTGGAAGAGAAGGAGCAGGAAGAGTTGAGTAAAACATCCCACCGATCGGCTCTGCTTTTGGCTTTAAGAAGTGTTCTGTGTTTTTTAAAAAAGCAGCTTTAAGTTTTAGATCTAATCCAAAGATGAAATCGGTATTAAATAAAACAATTATAAAAACCTTCGTCCTCAAATTATCCATATTGTTATTTTTCCTGTCAGGACGAGACTGAAGAAGATGCGCAAGAAGGAGGCCAAGCAGCGCTGGGACGACAGACACTGGTCCCAAAAGAAACTGGACGAGATGACGGACAGAGACTGGCGAATCTTCAGAGAGGACTACAGCATCACCACCAAGGGAGGAAAGATCCCCAACCCCATCAGGAACTGGAAGGAGTATCCGCTGCCTGCGCACATCCTGGAGGTCATCGACAAATGTGGCTACAAGGTCAGAGTCACTGTTACTGTGTTGAAGTTTTCCTAAAAGTAACATGAGTGGTGGATGTCAACTGTAAACATGTGGTGAACATGAAGTGTGTGTAAATGAAAGTGTTCTTTTTTTTCTCTTTAAATCCAGGATCCAACACCGATCCAGAGGCAGGCCATTCCTATTGGCTTACAGAACCGTGACATCATCGGTGTGGCTGAGACGGGTAGCGGTAAAACGGCTGCTTTCCTGATTCCACTACTTGTCTGGATCACCACCCTGCCAAAGATTGACAGGTAAAATTGCCTATAATCCATAAATATCAAGTAAACCCACCACTAAAGTCCCAATGTCTTTTAACTCACATAACCGCCTGTTACATTCCTCCACTCGACTTTTTGCTGCAGGATTGAAGACTCAGACCAGGGCCCTTATGCCGTGATCCTTGCCCCGACTCGTGAGTTGGCACAGCAGATTGAAGAGGAAACTATTAAGTTCGGAAAACCTCTCGGCATCCGTACGGTGGCTGTGATTGGAGGAATTTCCAGAGAAGACCAGGGCTTCCGTCTCAGGATGGGTTGTGAGGTAAAACATCCGTCAGTTACATTTATGTTTCCTGGGAGAGCAGAAAAGCCACTGAAACTGGAACTTGATGAAGTTAATTAGAGACAAAATACTCTTTAAGTCTGTATTTGCCCACGAGTCAGTTATGTCTCATTTCTACATTAGAACATTCAAATACTTTGGCTATGCCAAGTTCAGTAGTTTGTTTTTAAATAATTAAAGTCAATTTTAATTTTGTAAAAATACAAGATGTTGCTTTAAAACTGAAAGCCTTGTCTACAAATCATCACATCTGGAAATTTTCTCCAGTATCAAAGTAACCCTGTGATAGTTGTCATGGATGTAAAACTGGTATTTTCCCTTTAACTCACATGATAATAATGCTACATGCTTACACGACTCTTTGCATTCCTCATCTAACAGATTGTGATCGCGACCCCCGGTCGTCTGATCGACGTGTTGGAGAATCGATACCTGGTCCTGGGTCGCTGTACCTACGTGGTCCTTGATGAGGCCGACCGTATGATTGACATGGGCTTCGAGCCCGACGTCCAGAAGATCCTGGAGTACATCCCAGTAACGAATCAGAAACCCGACACAGACGAAGCAGAGGACCCAGAAAAAATGATGATGAATTTCGAATCAGGAAAAAATAAATACAGACAAGTATGTTTGTAGCGTCGAATGTTCTTTCAATAAGGCTCCAGGTCACAAGGATCTTTTTCTAACCGTGTTTTTGATTGCTCTTTGGCAGACCGTCATGTTCACAGCTACTATGCCTCCAGCTGTGGAGAGACTTGCCAGGAGCTACTTGAGACGTCCTGCTGTGGTGTACATCGGCTCCGCTGGCAAACCTCATGAGAGAGTCGAACAGAAGGTCCTGCTCATGTCAGAGGGAGAGAAGAGGTGAGACACACACAGCCGCTAACTGTTAGCACCAAACGTCTTATTTATTTCTGTCGAAGTGTCCCACTGAGTGTTTTTGTGTTTTGATCGGTGCAGGAAGAAGCTGCTGGAGGTGCTGGCGCAAGGTTTCGAGCCTCCAATCATCATCTTTGTCAACCAGAAGAAGGGTTGCGACGTGTTGGCCAAGTCTCTGGAGAAGATGGGGGTAAGTTGTTGAAAATATAGTTAATGTAAATAAGTTTACACAGACATTACTGGACAAAGAATTAGTCCTACTGACACTGATTATCCTCTGACTCGTCCACTGATGCAGCAGCAAGTCAAAGTTGCTGGACTGACACTAAATATTGTATCCATCCTTTTGAATCCCTGAAGTTTTCAAAGGCCTTTTTAGTGACACACAATTCATTAATACTTTATGTTGTTAGTAATGTAAATAATCTATTAACTTGACCTAAGCTCAGATAATTATTTGTAATAATTCATAGCTGAAAGTGACAAATGACCATCCAGCAGTAGAAATGAATGGACTATCATGAAATCTGGTGTAAAGATTTGTCTAATACTTTACTTTTGTTTACCGTATTTTTCGGACTATAAGGCCACTTAAAATCCTGTAACTTTCTCAAAAGTCGACAGTGCGCCTTATAATCTGGTGCACCTTATGTATTAATTCTGGTTGTGCTTACTGACCTCGACCGATTTGATGTGGTACACGGTGTTCAAAAATCTGTCAAAATGTTTTAGTACGACTTTGGTAAAACTACAAAGCCGCACCGCTTGATGGATTGTCGGAACATTGCGGCTGCCGTGGTCAGGAGCCTCGCGGAGTAACACGTACTGTGCTTCAACATAATATTACCGTGTGTGTATAAGGACTTATCTGACTGTTTTGTTTAATTTTGCTTTAATGCGCCTTATAGTCCGAAAAATACGCTAGTGTTAATTCAATTCAATTCAATTCAGTTTTATTTGTATAGCGTCAGATCATAAAACATTTATTTCAAGGCACTTTATATAGAGAAAACCCAACATTTCCACAATGAGCAAGCGCTTGGCGACAATGGAGGAAAAACTCCCTTTTAACAGGAAGAAACCTCCAGCAGAACCAGACTCAGAGTGGACGGTCGTCTGCCTCGACCGGTTAGAGTGAAATGAAAACAGAGAAAAGAGAAGAGACAGAGGAAAGTGAGGGGAGGAGGAGTTAGTTAGCAATTGTTGCTAAATGAGCCTCACAGCTGTTACCATGTGGATTTTCAACAAAATGTGCTGTATCAGCCCCACTGAGGAAAACGCTGGATAAACTTTCATGTAAATTTGCTAAAATAACTTCCCTTTCCTCACAGTACAACGCCTGCACACTTCACGGTGGCAAAGGGCAGGAACAGAGAGAGTTTGCTCTCTCCAACCTCAAAGCAGGAGCCAAAGATATTCTGGTGGCCACTGACGTTGCTGGTCGAGGTATTGATATCCAGGACGTGTCGATGGTCATTAACTACGACATGGCCAAGAACATCGAAGGTAAGAGTCCCTGTTCAATGTGCAGTGTTTTTTTTTTTTTTCTTTTCTTTTTCTATCGTTTGTATTTTTATTCGACTTCTCCTCTTCCTCCTCCTGCAGACTACATCCATCGTATCGGTCGTACGGGTCGTGCTGGTAAGAGCGGTGTGGCCATGACTTTCCTCACCAAAGAGGACTCCGCCGTCTTCTACGACCTGAAGCAGGCCATCCTCGAGAGCCCGGTCTCCACCTGCCCCCCAGAGCTGGCCAACCACCCAGACGCTCAGCACAAACCTGGAACCATCCTGACCAAGAAGAGACGCGAGGAGACCATCTTCGCCTGATTTACTCTGACTCTTTCAGGCCGTCGTCCCGTTGTATAACACAATATTCATTTCTCTCTTCTTTTCTTTTTTTACATCTAAGATTTGGTCTCCAAATTAGTTTTGACCACATCTTTGGTTGTTCTTCACTTTTCCTCAGTCTGTTTCTGTCCAGTCTGCAGTTAGACATGGACTCGTTCCCAGGGCCAGAAATCATTGTAACGCTGGTTTGGAGGTGATGAGGCTCAAACGCGTCTTAATGATTTTTGTAGATTTGATTTCGTTTCAAAGACGTGTCAACGTGGACTCACTCTTCTTAGTAAAGACCCTAAAATACATTGATTATCAGATGTTACAAATACCAGCCAGGAAGTGAGTGTAGATGAGCATTAGGTGAAATGTCAGTTTTTATCAACCATCACCACAGTTTGAGTGTCCTGGCTGTTAAAGTGACCAATGCCACAAGTAACGGCACCTACTTTGACTTCAAATGCATCAGCTGGATAAAAATTACTGTTTATTGTTTTAAAATACAAACATTTGTATGAAGTGAATACAGTGAATTTGAGTGACGTGTGTGGTAATTGTCTAAATATGTGAAATGAAACATGAACCGCCTGTTGGACCACTTTGTTAGCAACGTTAGCAGCATCAGTAGTTGTTTGTAGCGGTGTGTTCAGATACTGTGATGAAGAGAAAGGAGCCTGGTTTTTATCTTACTGTCATCATTCATCCTCCTTAATTCACATGTAGCGTCAGTGAATTAATCACATCACATTATTTTTTTTATATTTGAAAAAGGTGAAAATGTTGAACATTAAAAGGCTTCAGTTCTGGTTGTTAGTCACTTATATTTAAATCTGAGCTGCGAAGCCTTTTTTATTTAACACAAATGTTAAAAAGGAATAATTACAGTAACAAAAACCTGTCTCAGTGTTTATATTTACACACGAATCACCTGCTAAAACAACTACATCTAAAAAAAAGTTACCACAATTTATTCTGTGTGAACCAAATCCATCAAATAGTTGTCACATCACTTCAGTTAAAACCATAAACATCAGAATCAGTCTGACGTCTAAACGTCTGGTTGATATTTAGAATATTGTCTCATTTGGATCAATGGGGATAAAGGACAAAAGAAAAACTTCAGGAATTATTAGTGAAACACACACAAACACACACACAAAAAAACGACTCAAACAGTTAAAAGTACATAAAATGTCATGTTTATTTTTGTTTTAGGTCGTATTTTACTCGGCATTGTAAATCTATTTTCAAATAGAAAGCATTCTATACAGCATCAGGCAGGAAATGTCTCACTTTTTACACATTTGCTGTCTCTTCTGATAAATAGAGGGAAGAGGCGTGTTGGGTCACGCTAGCACGCTGTGGTAGTCTGGTGGATACATTTGTTATATTTAGTGCAGTTATTGCATTACAAAGCAACCATCCCCAAAAAAAGTAGTAGTGCAATTTTTTTCTTTTTTTCTTTTTCTACTCACACAAAAGAGGAAGTCCAGATGGTCTAAGGCGTTTAAAGTTTTTCAATGTTAGGCTTAGTATTGCATACAGAATAAGACAGAGGAAACTTAAATTAGAACCTTTTGTAAAAATTGTGCTTCATAAATTGAAAAACCTCAACTCCTGTATCAGTTGCTAAATTGGTCCGCTTTGAAAAACATACTCTGCCAAAATATAATGAAAATAGCTAATTGGTGAACTGAGACATGCAGGGGTTTAATAATCCACTTATTGTTTTTTTTTTTTAAATAAAACAAACAAAAAGCAAAAGAAATCAGGCCTGATCTGGGGCAAATATATTGTTTGTTTTTTTAAAGTGAGTGATTTTTTAAAAGTGAGTCAAATGGCGTTCACCCAATTATTGTGTTAGAAAATAAAATGAGCCCAATGTTTAAAGGATTTGTAGATAAATAAACTGATGCATTTTTTTTGATTTTCAGTCATAGTGTTGTTAGTGGTGTGAAGAGTGAGTAGCCCCAAAGACAAAGACTATCACTACAAGACAACGAGGAGAATCAGAATCAATGCATTACTAAAATACTTAACTGTAAAAAGAAACAATCAGATTTTCATGCAACACTTGCATAGATTTTTTTTTTTTTCGACTTTTTTTTTTCTCCAATCATGCTGATTTTTTTTTTTTTTTTTTTTTAAACTCTTCAAAAATATACAGAACACTAGCTAGAGATACCTGTGAGACATGGAAGCAGTAAACCTAAAGCAGGCTGTGACGGTATCGACCCTGTTTGTGAACGGAAGCAGGTCGCTGCTCGTCAGCATCACGTCCAAACTCGTCATCGGCTCATGGACTAAAAATGGTGCAGGAACAGAACTGACATCATGTCACGGTTGAGGGTGTGTTTTTGGGTGAGGGTGGGGGTGGGAGTGCTACGAGTCCTTCGGGAGCACGACACATTTGTTGTTACATGAAGTTGAATGAGATGATGAGTGTGTTAGGACTTAAACCTGAGGATCTGCCTTGGTTTAGAAACAAACAAACAAAAACAACAAGTAGTGGTTGAACTGCAGTACACAAAAAAAAAAAAAAAAAAACGTAACACGAATGTTTGGCAGAGGCGCACAAGGAGGGGGGTGGGGGGACGATTTAAGTGTAGAAACTGTAGATGCTACAATCAATAACGTGCTACAATCGAATTACAGGGCGATCGGTTGGGTCGGAGACACCAGGTTTGGTGCTGGAGGTGCAAAAAGGCATGCGAGCTTTACATTCTCTGTAGCCTGGATCTGAAGAGGAGCCGCAGCTGAGCAGCATGTGCTTGAAAATATGTGAATGACTCGATGTAAACAAGCAGTTTTGGCAAATAATTCATCCTTTTTTCTTTTTTTTTTTAAAGATAACATTCCCTTTCTTAGTTGTGTTTACATTCTCTGTGCCTGCTTTTTTTTTTTTAGGTTTTTAAGAGGTGTTAAAGAGAGTGATTGTGCAACAGCAAAGACAAGTGATGCCCAGAAGTGACACTGACGCTGTACTGCAGCTTCACACTTACAAAATGATAAACTGTGTGTGCGTGTGTGTGTGTGTGTGTGTGTCTCCCAAACGCCATTCGCCATCTTCAGAGTAAAAACTTGACAACAAACATGGATGGCAACATTTCACCGAAACGGCAAACAAGTCCATATATATATAACAAATCAAACTAATCAATAAAGTAGCAATGAAACAAAAACCAGGTGCCCATTCAGTATATACATTGTAATCAAATGCATTACTATTCCCCATAAATTGATTCAACAGTAGACATTCCTACATTAGTTTTTATCTGTAAAGATCATTCACTTCCTGTTCTGACATTAATGTGCAAATAGTCTGAAAATAATTATACTCGTACATGCAATAGTAAAGATAGTTAAAAGTCTTAGGAATTTTAAGGCCGGTATATGAGACATCCTACAATAGAGAAACCTTAGGCAAAGCAGCTAAAGTTTGAGTTTGCGTACAGCTGGTAGCCTGAAACCTTTCCATTGCAGAGGTTGAATAGCCCTGTTGACTTTAATCTGAATGACTCGACCCTCGAAAAGGTTCTTACATCCCCTCTTGGTTTTGGAGAAATTAAAAACTGGTTGACAGGTTGTAAATACTAATAGTCTGCAGACAGACGACTGTCTGCTGAGAAAACTGGGCATCTGTTTCTGTTTGACACTAAAAGTTTGTAGCTGATTTTAGGAATGTTTTTTATTTTATTTTTCATCTTTATATGTTGTGTTTGGGGGGGGGAGGGCTCGGGGTGATCTCGAGGCTGAGGGAGGGGGACCTTGTTCTCAGTAGGTGTCTCGGGGCCAGGGCCGGCTGCGTTGGCGGTTGTTCCTCTGGTTGTGACCCTGCTGAGCTTCACGTTGGAGCAGCCTGTCCTGTGACTCGTGGCCGTTGGCGCTGTGAGCGCTGCCTGTGTGCCCACGGTGAGGAGGATACATGTCCCTGTATGTACGAGCATGACAAGGAGAGCCATACTCCTCCTCCTCCTCCTCTTCCTCCTCCTCTTCTTCTTCTTCCTCCTCATCCTCCTCACCTCCCCTGTGGCATGGACTCCCCCTCCGGCCACGTGAAAGGGAATCGCTGGCCTCATCGGACGGCATAAGACTGTCCTGCTCCAAGGGGGAGTGGGCCTCCTCACCCGCCTCCTCCTCCTCCTCATCACCCTCCAAGCCCACCGCCTCATGAGGCTGCGGCTGGTTCTTGTTCTGGTTCTGGAGGAGGAATTGAGGAGCCATGGAGAGGGGAAAAAAGAGACAAAAAAAAAAGACAAGTCAAAATAAAAGGTCAAGAGGACAACATCTGCAAGTACCTTCACACTTTTTTTTTTTTTTTTTAACAACAGCACAGATACTTTTTCTGCCACAAACGCACAAGAAATGAACAAAACGAAACGAAGCTAAGACTACATCCAGAAGGATTTTGAAGGAAATGATTCAAATCGATCTGAAATCAACACTAACAAGCCCAAATACACGTTGAAAAAGTTAGAGGTTGCTGACATTGTTCCTCATCACGTCGACGACGCCACTTCCTGATGTGTTTGCATTGTGAGATATAGGAAACAAAATGCACAGAAAACTGTGGATTATGTCCATTATATCTGATGCTGGAATCACTTCAGGAACTGATCTGTTGACAGGAGGAACAATCACAGAGACCAGCAACTATTTCAACCTAAATATGGGCATGTCAGTAGTCAGATTAGTTTTGTCTCTATTTTATCTCCTGAATTACTGAAACAAACTGTCACTTATGATGCCAATTGACCACATTTGTCAGCTTTATATCAGAGATTTTTTTTGTATTTTTTATTTTGTTTTAATTTGAGTTCGTGATTGTGCACAGGACTGCTGTAACTTTTGGGCACATTACATATTTTACTGATTTTTTTTTCAGTGAAAAGGAATAATAGCTACTTATCTGCAAAAAAAAAAAAAGATATACATAACATTTACATAATGTTTATTAAATGGACGTTTTTATCGTCTGTTTGCTGTATTAGTTGTGAATGAATGAATGAATACTTTATTGATCCAGAAGGGAAATTATTGTATTTATTTATTGTATTTATTTCTGTTCACTTAAAAAACAAAATCAGTGAAATATGTCATTTGTCCACAAATCAGTGCGAACACAGTGTCACAACTCTCCACACACGGTTGTAAATAATCCTGCTACGGTTAAAAAAAAATAGATGTTGCAAGTGTTAATAAGTGACATGCATTAGTGCAGTAAAAATGTTGGTAAAATCTCTTCAAAGTCCTTTTTTTTTAAGTATTTTGTCTGTGTTTATACAGATTAATGCTACAGACACTGAACAGAAGAAATGCGAGTGAAACATTTGAATGGATGGTCAGAGGGTTACTCTCAGACAGTTGAGAAAATGTTATTATACAGATGTTATGGTCTCGGTTTGTATGTTACGGTCTCAGATTTGCATTTTGGTTTCCATCGTCATTCAACATAACATCATAGCGTCATGTGCCGTTGTGAGCAGAGGGAGGGGAGGGAGGGGGGTCGTCATTCACAAAGCAAGAAGCTTGGAAAAGGAAATAGAGTGAATAGACTTTAGTGTTTTCAAATATGATTTTCTTAATTATGTTTTATGAAATTGAAACTGCTTTGTGAATTTTCTCCCAGAAAGCTTGAGGAGCAGCGCTGATTCACCTGAGACCATCGACTTAAAAAGGGGGAGGAAAGAAGAAGAAGAAAGAGAAGAAGGCGGCAGGATGCACAATAGAAACACACGCCATCGTTTCTGTGGTGAGATCTGAATGAATAAAATGCTGTTCATTCACTGTCTCAGCCGCTGTGTCGCGTTCAGGTGTCGGTAAAGATAAGAAAAGGGGACTGTTTGGGGTCGAGAGTGCAAATATATGTATATGTAAATATAAATATATATAATATGTATATAAACCCTACTACTCACCCCATTTTGTAAGCGATCATTCAATTAATTCCTGTGTTTCAGAAAACTGCAAAAATGTTAAGCATGGATGAGTGAGAGGACACACAAGACAACTGGAGACAATTAAATAAAAACACAGGAGTGAGAATCTGAGATGGGAAGAGCTGGTAAAGACAGTGACAACATACAACATGTTCAAAACAGGATTCCTACTTTCTTACTTAAAACTGTATTAACACAGTATTATAACATGCATCTCTTTGTTTCCTTTTTTTTTCTTTATGTCTAAACAGATGAATATAAAGTCACCTGTAGGCTAGAGATGGCAGAAGGTGGCGTCATCAGACTCTGCTCCAATAAGGGATTGAGAGGGGTGTTTCCTGGCAGGTGAGTGGCACGCCAGTAAATCTCCAAGTATTCAGCCAAATGCTCACAAGCATCTTCGAGCTGGTTCTCATCCAAAATGACATCAAACATATCCTACAAGTGAACAATGAATGAGTAAAACTGTGACACGGATCCTCAGACATGATGCTGACGACCAGAGGTTAAGAAACCGTAACAAAGCTGAAATGATTTAATAAGTCAAATGTTTACTTCACTCACAGGGGGACACTGAGAGAGTTTGTCCGCAGCCATCATCTGCACGTTCAGGTGCTTGCTCTGAGACTTCCCCCTGGATTTGATCAGCCTCTGGAGCACCTGAGAGAGAGAAAGAACAAGGAGGAACAAACATCAGCGTTAAAGTTAAAGATCAATGGAAGAAGAAGAAGATGACGCGGCCGCAATCCAACATTCACGAGTGAAGTAACCTTCTTCACCTTTGGTGAGGAAACTTTGACGTAGACGATGATGGGTGCGAGGGAGGTTTTGGCGAGCTGTGCAGGATGGTTGATGGTGTCGGCGTCCAGAACCACCAGCTGCAGGGTTTTGGCGAGTTCAAATATCCTCTCGATCTCACTCTGAACCTCAGCTGCAAAGACAGACAACATATTTTATTCAAGTTTAAATTCAATACTTCTATCATGTTGAAATTTAGGACTTGGGCAGCATCACTGGATGGATGGATGATGGATGGTGGATGATGGATGGATGATGGATGGATGATGGATGGATGATGGATGGATGTATAGATGTATAGAATATACAGAAATACACATATACCTTTATCAATCTACTCAAAAAGATGTTGAGTTCATAATCATAAAAAATACATTTAAGAAACTGGAATAATCTGACATTTGTTGCCATTTTTATCTCAAGTCAGTGGATAAATTGAAAAACTTGAATTAACTATAGATATGTGAGTTTATACAACCTCTGGCTTTCTAACTAAATCAGTGCAGTGAGTATTTTATTTTTTACTCTGGACGATATCATATATTGTATGTTATATATTTAATATATCACAATAGTTAGATATCCCAAGGATATGATTTTTTATAATTGTTAAAATCACAGAAAACTTTTCTATCCAAGTGAAACAGAAGATGCACCATTAAAGTGATGTATCATAGTGAACAACACAGGTCATCAAAGGTCAGTCATGATACACTGCAGCTGGTGAAATAGACCAAGATGAGAAAGATGATGTTGGGGATACAAGTGTCCCTGTTTGGGAATACTTTGGTTTCTGGTCTGATGATATATTTACACAATATACTATAATAAAAGTTGTGGCAAAAGTGGGTAGTGAATAAAAACAGTGTTGTGGTCCATAAATACGTCTGCGTCTGTGCTAAATGCTCCGACTAAAGCCAGGTGATGTAGATATGGTTTTCTTCTTGACAAAAATAAAACACAACACTGGATGATTAGGTCGACCAGATCTTTGAGCAGGTAATAAGGCATGAAAACATAGATACTGTCTGAGCCAAATGACATTACTTACCGAGGCTGGAGCGAGTGTTGGATCGCTCCATTATGGGTCTTTTGTTGAGGACAGATCTCTTGGCTAAAGACAGGTCGGCAGTTACACGGGTGATTGAGATTCTGTGAATAAAAAAAATCAGTAGAAGGTTTTTTTTTTTAATGGGATTAATTAAACATGTGACTTTATTCTGTAAAGTCTGTATTTTACTGACCGTCCCTCAAATCTGTGTTTCAGGAAGTCAAAAAGAGCTTTCTGCATCATGTCCGTCACCTGGACGGGAAGATTAAAGAAAAAAAACAAAGCAACAACATGTAAATATAAATCAGAATTTTTAAAGAAACAATTTTCATACTATCCACTCAATATCAATTATTATTCCTGCACATATAAACGAAGATAGAGCAGACACAAAAACATAAGAACAACTCCAGCTTCTCAAGCAACAAAATTAGCTTCTTCTTCTTCATCTAGATTCATTGTAAACTCAATAACTTAATGAACATAATGAACATAACAGGGGACCTGCAGACGCCAACTGTAAAGTAAATGTCAGATTGAATAATGACCCAATGAAAATAACTTTAGGTCACTGTTCCACGTTTGTGTTTTTATAACCCTAAAACACCACAACGCAGCAGAGCAGGGACAGTTTGTGACGAACAAAACTAAAACAGTAACAACAATAAAAGCACATTGTGAGATAGTCGTTCTCCGTCTGCTGGAGGTGAAATGGGGAGAGTCTGACCTCGTAGCCCTTCAACGATGGTCCCACGAGGACCACCGGCCTCATAGAGGGCACCACGTCGTAGGGAGGGACGTGTTCCTGCCAGAAATATTTGGGAGGACGACGGGAGGGGAGCAGAGAGAGAGCAGGGGTGAGACGAGGTTTGAATGTTGTAACAAAATCCCCAAAAAAAAATGCTTAATCAGGGTTCCTGCAGAATCACCAATTTAATATGAGGTCTTTTAAAACTCTTATATAATAATAATAATAATAATGAAAATAATAATAATAATATAACCACAATAATAAATCTACTGGCATGGAGAGTAAGACCAGCATTAAGAAAATGAATCAATTATGTTTTAATTGAAGTGTCCATTAGTACCTTATTATCATAAATCAATAGGTTTCTGATGAATGATGATACGAAATGATAATAAATAATAAACTATAAAACAATTCAACATCCTCCTATATTCAGAGTCCACTGTAGATACTTGATATCTCCTTATAGAAGTTATAATTTATATTGTTTTAACTGTATATGCTCCGTAAATCACATTTAAGTCTTGAGGAAGATTTTTTTCAAAAACTACATAACGTGCCACCTACCTGTTTTTGCTTCTGTTTGGCTTGTGAAAACAAGGAAATAACAATCAATGAAGATTAAAAAAAAAGCAGTAGTATTTTGTTCTGTTCTAGCATGAATTTGTAATACTTACATTCACCTGCAGATGGCGGCGTGGTCCTCCAGCTCCCTGTCACCATGTCTCCTAAACTCGATGAGTTACCTCCTGTTTTCCTGCAACAACACAACACAAATTTAAACGTAAAATTGTGGAAACTAAGAATGTGAACTGATGTGTTTTTTTTAATGAACCGACCTCTGTTTCTGCTCCTGTTTGAGCCTCATGGCCTCCAGTCGTAGCGGGCTGGGGATGAAGGTGATGTCTGCTCCTTCCTTCACTAACCGACCGATCCACCAGTCATTATTGTACTTCTGTTAAGTCCAATGCAACGAGAGCAACACGTCACACGTGTCTGTTGCGATGTAAAGGAGGAAAGGAAATGGTGCAGATCTACAGATAATCACTCACTTCTTTGATGTGCAGGAAGTCTTTGGCATCGAAATTGACTGCAGCTCCTTGGACTGGACAGTCCTCATCCAGAGCTCCACAGTAATTCACATTTGTCTTTACTGCAAACGCTACAGGTTTGGACTGTGACAACAGTAAATAACAACAACAAAAAAAAAACACACACACACACACACACACTGATCAGTGGCGTTTTGGACTCAACCAGGAGGGAAACGTGTGATTGGTGATAAAAACTAGTAAACAAATCTTTGGCTTTTATTGATCGTTCTGTGTTAATAACAAATAATAAACACATGGCGCTAAAAATCTCACAGGGAGAAACGACACTGTCTAACTTTTTGTTCAGCTTGTGAAGCTAACACCAACGGTACCACTAATACTCTTTAGTCAGACATGTTTAGCCCTTAGACTCCTGAAATAATGCGACAGGTTTAAGGAGACACAACATAAAAACAAAGTCACATGAGACTTCACCATCAGCTTCCTTTAAAAAGTGCTGCTTTATTATTCTCAATCCTCATTGTTGTTCAATTGTTGTTGACAGATCAAGTAAAACCTGAGATTTGATCATATACATTTTGGATAAACATATATTTTTTGCAGTTGTCAAAGTCAAAGTAAAATGGGTGTTAAGTTTATAAATTTTGACCATTTTTTTTTTACATGTTAAATTAGGACTATTTGTGATACCCTCACACATTTTTTAACAAGGCGAAAACAAAATTATTCACAAACTATCAACGAGGACCAGCGTCGCAAACTTAGTGTCGTAACTAAATCTCATGGCTCAGGATGTTGCTTCTTCAGGACTCAAAGTGCAAAGTTTAGCACTTTTTTGGGACCTTGTTTTAGCCACAGTGTGAGATTTTTGATCTTTAATTTATCGTTTATTTACTCTCTTACTATATTGTCACTATAATGTGCTTTAGCTTGTGACTGTAACTGTTGGGATTCACTCTCAGTCGCTGAGAGAAACAGCTCTTTACTTTTCCTGTAACTGTAATATGATCCGTGGTCGTCCAGACAGCTTACGTTAGCACGTAGACAGCTTGTGGCTTTTTTTCCACTTGGTTAATATCAGATTGTTTTTGGGCTGATGGCCAATCATGTTCTAGTCTTTTGTCTCTGGAAAAAAACAAAACTGCAGACATATTCAGCACAAAAGTATTGAAAGTGTAAAAGAATAATCTTTAATACTGGATTATTATTATGTAACGTCACTTTAATGTTCCACCAGGTGAATGTGAGGCTTCTTTTTAGATCAAAAATTTTCATCTTAACCTCATTTATTAGTTGAATATACCTTATATTATTAATCTGAATCTACAAATCTTGCTTCTGTACCTCAAAGCCTGTGGCTAAGTCCACACACTTGGCTACTTTGTGACTGAATATAACTTGTTTTCCTGCAGCAATAGATGAACACATGTGACTCCAGACGTCATTTCCTTCATCTGAAGTGTATAAAAGTGTTGAAATGCTTCGACATGTGTCGGTGTGAATCCCTGCGTGCCGTACCTTAGCTCTGTCGAGCTGCAGTTGTGCCTGGCGCTCGGCTTCACGCCGATACGCCTCGCGGTCCTCCTCTGCTGACAGGTCTGAATCCGACGGTCTACTGGTGTACGAATCAGCCGACCCCTGTCAGGAGAGTGGTTGTGTTATTGTTTGTTACAAACAAATTGATAATTTCATTACCTGTTTGACACAGACAGACAGACAGATTAGATGACAGATAGCTAGATAGATAGATAGATAGATAGATAGATAGATAGATAGATAGATAGATAGATAGATAGATAGATAGATAGATAGATAGATAGATAGATAGATAGATAGATAGATAGATAGATAGATAGATAGATAGATAGATAGACAGATAGTTCGGCCGTTTCTTGTTTTCCTTCTGCTTTCATCTGTTTTCTCTCCTGCAGTCTGACCGTGTGCAGGTGTGCATGCAATGTGCCTGTATTCATGAACACATTCATGAGTGAGTCTGTGTGTGTGTGTGTGTGTGTGTGTGTGTGTGTCTATGTGTCTATGTGTGTATATCTACAACACAATGCACCGCTCTCCCACACCAGCCATCTTCTGGTAGACCAAATATAGCACAAAGGAGGCAACTGCTTCCTCTTCTCTCCTGCTTGGCCCCAATCCATCCCATCATCCCCCACAGTGCAGCACATATACATCCTTTCTTCCCCTGTTTATTTTCCAAGGACATCTCCTCATTAGCAAAATATATGCTGGCTATCATTTTTCATTGTAAGCGGTTTAAGGACACATCCTAGGGATGGCTAGCACATTATGCTGAGAGAGAGGCAGATAAGGCAAACAAAAACAGAGGTGTTTTACACAAAGTAAAACAGTGAAATTTGCTCAATAGGTGCTGCTGTTGGCCTTTATTTAGACCCTGTAAGAAATCTGCTGTGATTATTTCCCTAAATACCTGCGTTAGATACTGTAGGACCGAAATGTTTAGTTAACATATCAATTAAGCTCCAGCTTCTCAAATGTGAAGTTTGTCCACTTTTTTCTTGTCGTATATCAGAGTAAACTGAATGTTTTATGTGTTGTTGGAAGAAAAAAAAAAAACGTTTGTCAATGATCAATAGATCGTGTAAAATGATGTTGTAGCTGGAGCAAATATCAATCAATCAGGAAAATTGACCAGGAGTGAATATTACATTGCATTTGTCGTATTATATTGTATGATACGCTGATTCAAACAGTAACCGTTTCAACAATTTCTAAAGAGCAAAACAGGAAATATAAAAGAAAATAAGCACTAAGACGCGGTTTGGGTATGTGTGTGTGTGTGTGTGTGAAAGAGAGAGAGTCCTCTTATATTTGACTTTTTTTTTTGGCTTCACTGAAGGAACTTAGTCCTGAATCTGTCAATAATAAAAGAATTATAAAAATAAAAAATGTAAAAAGCGCTGCAGCAAAAACATATCCAAGGCAGGCAAGAGAGAGAGAGACAGGTGAGATGAACATGAAATGAAAACAGACCAGAAGACATACAGGGAAACCTCTCACAGGTAACTGCAGTATTCATAAATACATTAATATACTGTGGACTCAGAGCATCAAGCAAATTCTTGCAGGATAAAACAGGATGTTAAGAAGAAGGGAAAAAAAACAGCACATAATACAGTTTTCACTTTGGCTTTCCTCGCCTCCAGAGTGCAGTGACTTAGTCCTGGTCATCCATCTTGCCAACATATACAAACGGATTCTCTGGAGGACCAATTAGCAGCAGCACAAGAAAAAGGAAATTCAGGCTCAAAATGCAAAAACAAAGTGCCCAGACATGAAAAACAACCAGCACCTTTGCTTTCTCTGCACTTCAGAATGAATACATATAATCCAAAATAAATCTTTCTCTACGGTACCACTTCAAGCCCCAGAGAAGCAGCAAGCGAACAGCTCCTCTTGTGTCTTTGTATGTGTGTGTGTGTGTGTGTGTGTGTCTATGTTAGATAACTAGATCTGATTTTTAGCAGCTCTGCAAGGCAACACTGCACCAGTGCCAGAGCAGCACCGAGAGAGAAAAGGAGGGTGAGGAAGAATGGGATAGATAGATGAGAGAGAAGGAGAAAGAGAAGGAGAAGGGGACTGAATATGGTTGACAAGATATCCTGAAAAGAGAAGGATGTTTACGAGAACGGAGAGTGACTGACGGATGGTTGGAAAGACGAGAGAGAGGTATAAACAATTTATATGACGAGATAAAGCGAGGCTATCTCAGGGGGAAAATGAGATTAGAACGTAATAAAATGCTATGAAGGAGTGGAGTGAGACTCAGATATCTTATCCTCATCGTCGATAGAAGAAGAATAAAAAAAAGGGGGGGAAACATAGCAGGGGGTGGGGTGGGTGAGGGGTGGAAAAGGACCATGACCACGAGAGACACAAAGATAGCTGAGAGAGAGAGAGAGAGTTGCATACCTGGCTGATTAGGAGGACGGCGCTAGAACCTGATAAAGACATGAATGTGAATCTCTCTCACTGCTCTGTCTTCACTGGGAACACACTCAAACACACACAGACATAAAAGTGGAATAAATATGGTGGTGGGCGCAGGGGAAAGGCGTTCGTTATGTCAGAGAGCTGTTTAATGATGTTCGAACACAGAGAGCTGCCCGGGTTGTGATTGTCGTTCATTATTAATGTTTAGACACCGGCTCTGCTGCACACACACTCTGTCCTGGCTACCTGTCAAATCCCTCACACACACACACACACACACACACAAAAAAAAAAAAAAAAAAAAAAAATAGCTGGTTTTGCACATAGGTTCTGCAGTGCTGAGTGTAACTGCTTTATTTTCTGGTCTGAGGAAGTCTTGTTTTCTTTTCTTTTCTTTTTTTCTTTTCTATTTGCTTCTAATGTCCCCGTCTGGAGGCTAAATTTAACTCTGTTCCTTCCTATTCAGCTTCTGTGATTATTTTTCACACACTGCAACACTGATGGCCTCAACTCCGCAGGGAGGGGCCGACGGGGAAGTGTGTCATCCAGCTAGTCGAGTCCTCAGGAGGGCCAAGAGACAGAACAACAACTCATTTTACCGTTATCATTTTACTGATTTATTGTCCGGCTCTTTAATAATTAGCATGTAAATATTTGGCACGAAATGTAGAGATAGTGTTGACTCTGTTAATTAAATGGTTAGACACCGAAGAGTTTGACAAATAGCAATTTTAACACAACAATCGTTCTTAACATAAGATTTGAATCAACCGTTCGTAACACTGGACATTTTTCGGTCCCTCTGGGGGCAGCACAGCAAAACTCAAACACACTATTAAAATATTATCACCTCATAAAGTCCAGAATATATAGAATGGTATAGAACCGTGTCTGCGTATCAATCAAAGTCGAAATCCAATATTCACTAAATTATGAACCATTATGTCATTAACTGTGTGTTCAGTTAGTTGAAACAGTAACGTTGGAGGGAAGAAATCCAAAACAATGAGCTGAAAGACGCTAAAATGCTCCACAGAGTTGAGGCTGAATGAATTGATCTCTGTAGATTCATAAATGAAAACTGATCTGTTGGAAACATATAAATATTGATTATAGCAGCTTCACATCATTAATGTTTGTAAAGTGTGATATAAACCAAATATGTTTAAAGATGCTCTGATTGGCTGATTGGAAATTAACGCTGGATTTAATAAACATAAATGGAGATAACGCTGCAAAGTTGACAGGAAATTGTTCAGAGTTCATAGAGTGAAGGTCACATCCTGTTCTCACTTTCTTAGCGTTAACACAACTAATTTTCACAAAAGTCCGTCCAATAGCTGTTGAGACACGATCAAAAACACAACTCAAAACTTTAAAATGTACTAAAACAGTAAAATAATATTATTTTGTAATAAATGAATTAAAAACATGTCTTGGACATTATGTAAAATCAAATGAAGAGAGTTTGTGCGGATGTTAAAAATCTAAATTCTCCGTCTTGGGATTTTGTACAACAGCAGAATATACTATTCAGCAGGTTGAAACACACCTTTCCCAACCATCAGATGAAAAACAAAGCAAAACAAAAAAAAAAAAATCTGCAAGCTCCAGTGATTTGGAAATCCAGTTGCCACATATCCAATTTCAAAAAGTGTTCGATTAACTGTGCAGTCATAATTCAATGTCAGCAAGTTACACATGCACAGAGCGCTCTCTCTCTCTCTCTCATACACAATGCAATAAATCACTAACTAACGCTGTGGTTACTGCAATATCAAAGTCAAGATCAGGCACACTGCATGTCAAGTTGATCAATCACAAAGCTCGGCGGGAGCGTGACGGGCTCGCGCAGGTTGACGCTGATCAAAAAGTAAAAACAGGTGAAGGAATGAGAGAAAAGAAAAGCCTTGTTGTGGTTTGTTGTTGTTGTTGTTTGTTATTGTTGTTGTTGGAGAGATGAAGCGAGGTGAGGAAGGGAGGAAGACAAAGGGAAAGCACAGAGAGGAGCGGCAACAATACGACAGAACAAAGCGAGACGAGTTTCAGACAGAGAGAAACGGAGAAGCAGACTGTTGGGAGTCATTTGTACTTACTCTGTTAATGTGGTGATGCTGCTGCCGTCAGTCCCTCCCTCTCTATACACTACATGCTGTAAAAATGCAGACAAACTGTACCGTGTCCCATCCCTTAACCAGGGAACGACCTGCACTGGAGCAGAAAGCAGCAACACCTTCTTTTCTATTCTTACCCCCACCTCATCCCATCACAACACACACACACACACACACACACACACAAAACAACCACCAACGTGGCTTTTCCTTCACTTGATCAAACCACATTTCTAAAAATCTGCATCACATGTTTCTATTCAACACAAACAGGTAGAAACAGAAAGAAATTCATTGTCATTATCAAGTTAAACTGCTGCTTTTTAAAAAAAATCAGACACACACACACACACACACACACACACACACACACACATGTAGCTCGAGATTTCTGCTCCTGTTCCACAGCCTCATGTCCTACATATAACACATACATCCACACTTATGGCATCGTATGCTTATTGTATCCTGCTGCAGAAATGAGTCATACTCCACTGCTCCTCCACAGACACCCCACCCCTATCACAGACAAGAAACTATCTGTTCTGTTTGTGAAATTTACTCCTCTTGCATAAAATACTTTGTCATATCACCTATGGCGAGGGGGTGTTGTTGTTGCTGGTGGTGGTTGTGGTGGTGATGATGGAGGAGGGAGGGCGTATTTGACTTATTGTGCATGCAGAAAAAAAAATAAATTTAGAATGACTAAAATGAAACTTAAAGGTGCATGTGTGAACAGTGGACCCACACATCACATCGCCCGAGGCCTTCAAAATGAGCATCATGAATATTTTAAGATGTGCAATATTCTCAGGGAATCTGGAGATTGTCATTAAGCCCCTGCCTCACCCCCCCACTCCCTCCTCCCCAAACAGGATAACTAATGTCCCCTCCCTGAAGAAGATGTCTGCTCAGCCTTTTCTTTTTTCTTCTTCTTTTTTTTCTTCTTTTTCTTCCTCTTCTCACGAACGCCTCTCACACTGCACTTACATTCCCTCACACTAATGGTGCTATGCATGAAACTGAGGTTTGAATTTCATTTTGTGTTTGCAGGTGTCAAATAAGTGACTCACTGTGGCGAGAGAGGAACATTGTACCTTTACAATCTTAATTTTAATAATGTTTTTCAGTGTTTCAATCACTCGTCTTTTAAAATACACTTTAATTAGATTGACACTTTTCATGCTATACTGTAGATATGATTGGATTTGAAGTTATTTTGCATCATATATTGTAGTAGAGGTTGTAGATATGATCAGAAACAATGATTCAAAGAGTCGGTTTAGACCAGCGATGACCTGTTGATGACCTGAAGCCGTAAAAACCACAGTGTCTTTAGTGGCACCTGCTCAGTGAATCAATATCAACATTAATGAAGCTGGTTTGATGAATTCACGACCTGTAGCTACAAAACTGAAAATGATCAGAGCAGCAGCAGCAGCAGCAGCAAATATGAAATGCTGATTGATATTGATCGTTGAGACACGATGGAATAACTAACAAACTGCCGTAGTAACTAAAAATGTGTTTTTTACTTTCACATCGTACAAAATAAATTAGCAAATCCTCACAAATACATTAGCAGCAGGAAGTAGAAGCATTTTGTTTTAAAAAAAGACTTGAATTAATTACATTTCATAAAAAGTTGCCAGTCATCAACTAATCAATCAATTGACTAATTGCTGTTGAACTAACATCTGACCATCGCATTATAATACGAGAAGCGAGGAGCATTATCCAGCCGGTTTCAATAGTTTCAACCATTTGTTTTAATGTGACTTTATTAAAGTTGTATTTCAGCTTCTTTTCATTTTTGTTTTTGTCGTAGATCAGGATGAAGCTGTTGTCTGCAGCCAAAACTTATCCATCTTAGAAATGTTTATGACAAGGAAATGCTGTGAATATGTGCACTTGTGAAGCTGAGTGTTTGGTATTTTTTACTTTTCTGTCTCGTAACCAGTGAATTAATCAACTGTAGTATCGTCAGTGTCGCTCAGACTCAGTTTTCCACCTTGTTGAACGTTAAAGTTGTATAATTCCAGTTATAGATGAATAAATCAGGACTAAATGGATGAAGGAGACGTACTGGATTCTTACAAGGTGTGAACAGAGTCTCATAGTTTCAGTCATTAGTACATGAGTCGTCTTTTTGGAGGAGAAATTCTGACTTACTCTTTTTGATGTATCGAGGCTCACGAACCTTCGGGGATCTGGTGGTTTGGGATGAGCTCAGTTAAAACTTCCCGACTTCTCACAACCTCATTTCCACGGTTCTTCCCATTTCTGGTGGACTTTCTGAAACCACCTCTGCTTTCACACTGACGCCCAAATCAAATCGCATGATTCACATCAGCCACGCAGTAACAGCAACAGGGAAATCTCCTCAGATTTTTTCTCCTCCTTCCTCCTTTTCCTCAGTCGCACAGATCGTCTTAAATAACAACTAAATCTCCATCTGAGCCTCTTGCACGTGCATGACCTAAAAACATTAATTAAAAAAACTGGGCTGTGTTGGGATTTTAATATAACCCACCCACACTTTAAAGCATTTTGCTGCCCTCTGCTGTACAAAACAACAACCGCAACAGAGGAGAAAGCTGTGTGTGGATGAAGATGCAGAGTAGAAACCTTCATGAACTGGATGCAAGGATGATAAATACAGATCTTTAAATGTATTTCTGAACTCAAATGAGAAAACTGGATTCAACTAACAAGTAGAAAATGAAGATTAAAAAGCCATAGGTGCTGTATTGATGCCAACAGAATAAATGCAGAGACGCCTCTTCTAGTGAAAAAGCAACTTCAAAGCTTCATTTAGACCTCAGAGGACAGCGTGACCTACTTTCTTTCTTTCTTTTTTAACTAAATACAAATAAGTTAGATAAGCTGCCAGAACATGATGTAACCAAATAAATATGAAAGATTGAGATGAAATAAAGAAATAGCTTTAAAATAAATAAAATAAAAATTTACCTGCCGTTTGATGAAGCTGGATGTTGTGTCAGAAGACGTACTGCCATCTGAGCGTTTGAAGCGACTCTTGCGTTTAGGCAACTTCCTGGGCAGCTGTGGTGAAAGAAACACAGCGTGAGAGAAAGATAGATAGATAGATAGATAGATAGATAGATAGATAGATAGATAGATAGATAGATAGATAGATTAACTGTCAAACCTCCATCTGTGGTCTTGTGGTTCTTTGTTATAAAGTTTTGCTTTTATTTAAGAAAATCTAGAGAGAGGTTGTAGCTGATAATGATACTAAAAAGGCTGCAACTTATTAACAACACTTATTACAATTATCGACACGGCTGACCTTTATTTTCTTTAATTATTACTCCATAATATACCTACAGTTATTCCATTAAGCCCAAATTAACAGATAGATAGATACATAGATAGACAGATAGATAGATAGATTGATTGATTGATTTGCTTTATAATTAACTATCAAAATAAGAGCTTGACTTTAAACAGACTGTTAAAGGAGCTGATGTGCAGCAAACTGGCAAATAAAATTATCTGTAACTCTGCCAAAAAATATAAATAAAAATCTCAACAAATATGTAAGAACTAGCTGCACACGGTGTTTGATGTCAACCAGGAGACGATTTCTCCTCAGGGCCTCAGCCTGTAACACAGCCCATTAATAAGAAACCTTGGATGTTGCAGTGAGAGCTGACAGGCCCTGTAGATTCAGGCTACAGGTGAGTTAGTCATGCACCTTTTACAGCACACACACACACACACACACACACACACACACACACACAGGTCCCATGGGGATGCTGGTGGATTCAGTGTTGCAGAGAAATGCATTGGAAACATTTCATCAAACATCCATACATCCATTACACTACAGGCCTGAGATCAAACTGCAAATGTATCAACATCTGAACTGGTTGAATTGAACCTGTTCCTCTGTGTGTGTGTGTTGAAGGCTGAAGGCGTAAAAACAACCACTTTATAATCGCATCCTGCCTTATTTTATAAAATACATAGAAATAAAATAAAATCACCCTTCAATAACCAATTTCTAGTTTCAGTGAAGGCGTAGCTAGGCTTTAGAATAAATATATATATATATATTAATCATAAAATAAAAGTAGCCGGCTGCCAAAACGCGACAACAAGTAGCAAAGACATTAACTGTTTTATTTTCTTCTTGTGATAAAATAATTAAAAATGGACCGAAGAGAGAGAGAGAAACACAGCGTGTATGAGTGGATTTACCTGAAAATAGTGCGACTGAGAACCGGTTTCCACAGCAGACAGAGGGTCTACGGGCGATTTGGACATTTTGACTTGCACCATCTATTGAGAGCGCAGGGAGGCGGGATGCGCACAGACATGGGTTACTGGAGGAAACAAGGGGCGCAAAATACATCTATGTACGAGTGAAGACTTGAGGATATGAGCGTGGGGAAAAAAAAACGGAGAGTAAGAGGAAGGCTACACGGCTTCACAAATCAAAATAAATAAATAAAGTAAAAAAAAAAATTTGTAGAGATATGAAGCGAGCCGGATCAAATACCGGAGCTAAAATAAACCGATAAGACTGAAGCGTCATCGCTCGAGCAGCCGTTCAGGTCCGTACTAAGTGTGCGCTTCAGCCGGGGGTGTCAAGGTTGGATTAACAGCATAAGCAGCGATTCACACACGCTGCAAGCGACAAACATATCATTTGCATGTTTTTATGTTTTATTATAACAGTTTATTTCTTTCTCCTGTTGCCTGTGTGTTTGTGTATTATTTGTGTTTTTGGAGGAGGAGGAGTCGAGCGCATGAAACCGCAGTCAAATATGTGGATCTCTGAATTCATAATATACAGTAGGGGAGCTCAGGATCTGGAGAAAAGGGTGTTTTTTTTTCTGTTTCGACTTTCTGATAAACATGGACGGATTCATTGCATCTGAAGCTTCAGGGCAAAACTGTAACACTTAGCCCCTACCCCCTGTTGGACACCCAGCTGAAAGATTTTTTGGGGGCAAAATTTTTTGAGATGCTTTTGCACCTTCTGCATTTTTAACCTTACCACTTTATATATGTCCCAGAAGCTCAGGGGGATAAACATGGCTGGGTTTGTTACCAGTTTATCAGCGGCTTTGGGGCAAAAAATGTCACACTAGGTCACCCCTCCTACCCCCACCCCCTGTTAGACACTCATCCTGTTATTATTAATTTTTCCAGCTGAAATAACTCTGTTGGACAGCTCCACTCTTTAATTATTTCATTTTCACTGTTGAAATAACTAAAACTCTGCAGATATTTGTGTATTTTTTCAGAAATGTTGCTGCACAACAGCAATATTACGATTTAAAAGTTTAAGAATTCAGATTTTTTGTTTAGTTTGTTTATTTAACTTTTCAGAGATGTTGCAGACTCACTTTACCGTCTACTGCTGGATATGTGCTGCTGATGTTATTGTGAAATGTGTGTGTTGTGTGTGTATCACAGGTGTTGGTTTGGTTTTTGCAAATAGCATGTTTGTGGTTACCAGTGATCCAGATCATGGTTGATGCAGATCACAGGTGCTAAGGCAGACAACTGGTCTCGGTTTGACACATTTCTATTATAGTAGTGACAAGTAGACTACAAGACTAGAAGGAAGATCCAGGTTCTTAGCTATAGGAGGTAAAAGATGCCAAAAAAGAAATAATAATGAAAACAGTCAAATGAAAATGCAGATCTCATTTTGCTATATTTCATTTTCCATATATCTGCACAATGTTCCCTCCAAAATTAAAATGAAATCAAATAATAACATCTGTTGGTGATTAGCTTTCTGTTCTCCACTTTGCATTTTCATTTTCAAGTTACTCCAACATGCACATTAGCCCGTATGTTCATGAGATGACTGTGGGCTGTGCTCAGAGAGTTAAAGCCAGAGAAGACCGGTGTTTTGAAGGGAAGTGAAAGAGACGGTCTTCAGAGGTCTATGTTGGAAGTGAAGATGATGCCTTCAAGTAGAGAAGTCAGGAAAACATGGACGCTCTTTCAGAGAATAATCAACTTCTACACTAACCACAGTCGTAATTAGCCGGACCAGTATTTTGCAGCCATGTTGAATTCTTATGCTGACATTGGTGCAGTTTGCTTCAACTTGGAATTTGAGTTGGAAATCAACTTTAGGTGGCGTTTCTGAAGAAATTTCTGACTAACAACTTTGAAATTACAACTTTCAACTACAACTGGAACTTATAAATACTGTATTGTATTTTTTTCAACCCAGACTATCTTTCTTATATGTGTTATCCTCCTTTTCCGTCTCTACACTGTCTTTATTATTAAAGGCAAAAATTCCCAACAAGTAATGATAAAAAGAAATAAAAAACACCACTCCTTAGATCATGCCGCTTGCTACCACAGGTCATGTGCTTGAGCAGTAATGAGTCTTGAAGAAGAGGGATCGTCTTATAGTCGTGTCAATACGGTAAATAAACTTGTCCACATCTTGTCTTGGCATCTCTAAGGATTTCACGTCCTGTTTTCTTTACAGATAGGATTAATTGTCTCATGATGAGTCGTCTCATGGTTAATCCTCGCTCCCTGCCTCCTTTCAGTCATGGACTATGAATGATGCAGCATCGAGTCGCACCGTTGCACCAGGTGATGATGGGACAGAGTTCACTTTGCCTATGTACCTCTTTGTTCTGTGTTTCATTGTGATTTATGAATAATAACTTGAGAGTCTGTGATCATATTGACCAGAGATGTTTAGTTTGGTGACTGACTTCAGTTCCACGTAGCTTTTTTCTTTGTCTATTTCTTGCTAGATGCAGGGATGCTATTAATGCTGTTTCAAGTTATTAATATAGTTTCAGTGGTTTTGTTCCCACTTAATGTAACAAGATCTTCTTTGGTTATATTTGCTTCTCTGTTTCTGCCTCACTGTTTTATTATTTAATCTCAAGTTCAGGCAATGAAATAAATAACTTAATCTAACCACAAACAACTGGTTTCATGTTACTCCACCTTTGCCCCACCGGACGAGGTGGTAACACTGTAGTATATTGTTATATTGTTATATTGTTTTATCATTTTACGCACCTTGTACCGTATAAAACACTTCTACCAGCTTCTATCAGCTCCATACACTGTTGGCACAACAGTGGCAATAAAAGTTGGGTTGAGTTCAGAATATCTGTTTTACAGTTTGATTTTCTTGCTAAGTCAAGTACTGTAATAAGGTGTGGTTGCAATCAAAGTATTACTGCAGTATTACTGCAAAAGCTTTAGATAAAGTGGATCGAGATGTTATATCAGTGAACAGAACGCTGTCAAGATTCTAGTCAGGACAAAATAAGATAACTGCACTTACATTGGTTAATTGGGGACAACAGTACACCAGTGAGTACACCAGTGAGCTTTCCTTGTTTCTTTGTGTCCTCCTTCCTTGTCAGTCCACTGAAGAACGTTGAACAGACACTAAAGGTGATGAATCCAAAAGCAGCTGGACTTGGTCATAGATTCTTGAAGACATGTCACTTGTTTGATGACATGATGGTGCTCCTAACAAAGTGTTCAACAAGATTTTTGTGAAGACTCTCGTTCATCCGGGTCACAGTGTCTGAAGAAACTGGACTTTGAGCTTCTCATTTCAAAAGGTGAAGAAGTTGCTTGGCTGAAAGGTGAAATGTCTACAAGAATATACAACCAAGTCCAGCTGCTTCTGGATTCAACACATTCGTAAACTATGACACAGATGAACGAGAATCTGCACAGATGAAAAGTCAGGCATTTAACTGAAGTGTCAGAGGAACTTGATGCAGTTTGGAGGAGAGATAAACTTTTTGGCCTGTTAGCGTTAGAGATTGATTTAAACCAAGCTTCACTGGGGTGAATGGAGCAGGAGGCCGGACACTTTATGACTGGTGGAACAGTCTAAAAGGCTGATACTGTTTTGATTGGCAGAGATTTGGGAACAAATTTCGGCAGCGGAGCGAAGTAGAATTTACTTCTGAGCGACGTAGTCGTGAGACAACGCGCTGTTCATCCAGAGTACTTCTTAGCTCATTTAACACATTATATATTACACATAAATAAAACATACTGATTACCATAAAGTTATTGGGTTTGTTGCTTACAGTAGTTCAATGATAATCATATACTTAAAATCACATCACCTAGTCAAGTTGTAAAGGGAAACTAGCACTAGCTACTAGGTGTGCTAGCATAGTTAGCATGCTAACAAGGCTGGCACATTTAAAACGATCTTCCTCTGTTTGAAAGACCAGCAGCTGCCACTAGTAGTGATCCTGTTCATGCCACTGCTGAAGTGAAGTGATATTTTGAGCTTTATTAGTGGTTAAAAAATGTCAATTTATGTTTGGCTGACTGCCCCATTTACCTTCATTGTTAGCTATTTGGCTGCGAAAACCAGAAGACGGTCAAACTTGAAATGAAACAAACTCAATCCTTTGACGAACATAAATGATTTTGGCAGGTGTGGGGGTGTTCGACCCATATTCATGATAAGATCAAATTACTCGAGACCGTCACTTTACAGGAGCACCATGCAGATGGTTTTCTATGAAGCTCCTAAGCCCTATAGTCTCGGTAAGGCCGAGTAAGGCCAAGTTTAAGACGCACAACGTGTAGCAAAATATTTAATTAACAGAAACAAAGCTGAACACCCTGTTGCATGACGCCAGTCTTGCTACTGTTTACAATGGCTTTTTAAATCATTGGGGTTTATATTAAGGAGAAAACTGCCTTGAAAGTCTGTTGCAAATCGTTGTTCAACGTTGTGCCACTGACCTTGACCTTCGTCAATCCAACATGGCTGCATCATAGACTCTGATCTTGCAAGTTTTTTTTCTGTCAAAGAGACAGTGAAAGCAGCTGAGCCGAGACCTTTTCATTGACCTCTTAAGGAGACATTTAACCATTTAATCACTTTGACTAGGTAGCTGCTACATTATTTTAAGAATCTTGCATAGTGCACCTTTAATATTTTAATATTTTGGAGGATAATGATGCAAATTGTTACGTTTCCACTTGATACTGGAACACGTTCACAACATCCAGTGCTCAAAAAACCTTGATATATAGCATCAGTTCAGACCCAGATATAAATAATAAACAGTGAATTTATCCAAGCTAACATCATTTTTTCCTTCATGCAGAAAAAAATGTAAAACAATACTTGCAGCTTAATTTTTCCACAACCACTCAGGTCAGACTCATCCATTAGACGCCCTCGTTGAATGTTTTTCCCTCCTGTGTAGGTCACATGATTGCTTTTGTTTTCTGCCACCTGCTTGTGCCCCCTATTGTTCATTTATTTATCAGCTCCTTTGTAAGGATAATGGGTAATTTTCCAGATCCATTTAGCCAATTAGTCTCCTCTTACTGGTGGAGGAGTGCAACAGGGCTCCATCTGAGGGTCACTTCTTATTTCGACCGTAACTAGATTTGCACCTCCATCTTTATTCCTCTGACACCTGGCAGCTTGTTGTTCAGACACAGACGGCTGTGTAATGTTGTGAAATTAAACATTTATTCTTCATTTGATTAGTTCATCCAGTTCAAATCACATATTTTAAAAGTTTGTACTTGCATATCAGAAAATATTAAACTTATTTATATAAACTAATAATATTATTAATCTTAAACTCTGACCTGTGATCAGTATCATGAATGATGGATAAATGATAATAAATATAGATAAAATATGCAAAATAAGAATAAAAATGAAATGTTTTCTGCATTAAAATTATTCCATTGTGTAATTAAACCTAATAAACATAAATTAAAATAACTAATCTACTGAGCCTGAGGATTGATAAAGAAAAACAGGATTTTAATTCATATGTTGCTCATTTGTTGGTATTTGTTCAATCAAACTGTTTCCATTTTCTAAAATAAAATAAAATAAAAATCACAATTTGTAAATAATAATAATAATAATAATAATAATAATAATAATAATAATAATAATAATAATAATAATAATAATAATAATAATAATTGATTTATTGTTAAATTAAATTTTGAAGCCTGTGGGGCTCGTGTTGGAGATCACATCCCGCAGCTCGTGGTGTTTGACCGGCACCGGGCTCACTGCAGACACCGCTTCACCTCCAGAGGGAGTGCCGAGTTACTAGAAGTGAGAACGGGCAGAAGTGGTGCGAGCAGCGGCCGCCTGGCTGAGGAGAGCTGCGTCAAACTAACCAAAGTTAGACAGCATCACACCGGAACTGCGTGGAGTTTGATTTCAAAATAAAAGATTCTTTCAGCTGCAAAATAACCATAGTTGACAGTTATAAAAGTAATACCAATGAAAATATCTATGTAGAGTAAACATGAACACTTGGTTAAGTCTATTTCTTCTGTGACCTGGTACCAGACAAAATATTTATCATATGAGCTGTTTGACTGACCGATTGAAACATATCTAGTAAAAATATTCACAGTTAAATAAGTTATGAAATGAATAATCACTTAATAACTGCAGACAAATATTCTACAATATAACCAGTGAATTTTAGATTATTAAAGTTTACCCTCCCCAGTTAATTGTAGGTTATTATTGTTCTTTTATTTTATTCCAGCAAATCAAAATGTTTTGTTTTTTTTCTGACCATTGAACATTGGCCTTACCCTGTTCATAAATTAAAACAAATTCAGCTGTTTATAAACTGAATAAGATTAAGTTCAGTTCTCCTTTTATTCAGTTGTACTTGTACAATATTGATCTTAATGACGGAGAAGCTTCATAGACACTTTTACAATAACAACGTAATCTTGTGTTTACAGTGAACAATGCAGTGTTTATTGGGTGACAAAAAATAAATATTAAATTAAAATTGTTAAAACACAACTCATATAAACAAAACATGAAGGTCTTAAAACTGGATTTTTTAATTTACATAAGAATGAGTTTCTGATCAGTAACCTGACCAACCTGACTGTCTTTGGACTGTGAGAGGACGGGGTTGGTGCTGACAATGCTGCTTTAAAATATAATGTAAGAAAGAAAATCAGAGAATATCTAGAATGAGGACAGTTCGAGTTGAACAGAGGATGTGGTCTAACACGATACGACTCCAGGTACAGGCTGCGCAAAGATGTATGCAGGAACAATGTATATGAAAGTTTACAGAAACATCTGTCATGGACACCACCTCAAAAATGGCTGAGCTAAGATCCTGGGGGACTTCCAGATCCACATCCAGCCAACAATCCTGAATGACACCAATATTATTAAGAAGGAGCACAAGAACCAAAGAGGAGCTGTAAAG
This sequence comes from Polydactylus sextarius, assembly GCA_016801845.1. Lineage (NCBI taxonomy): Eukaryota > Metazoa > Chordata > Actinopteri > Polynemidae > Polydactylus > Polydactylus sextarius. Next base: position 7,652,848 of record CM028909.1, read on the forward strand.
ATGTAGAAACTAAAGTCAACAGTAGTTACAGGTTTGCCTGTGGTCCCCAACTAGGAGATTTGTTGCAGCAGGTTCCTGGTTCAACATATGAAGTGTCTGGGCTCAGCCTTAGAAACAGGGTCATCTAGAGAGAACTGGATCTGGAGTAGAGCTGCTGCTGCTGCTCCTTCACGTTGAAAATGTCTAGTTAAGGTGATTCAGGCATCCTGTGACAGTGAATCCTGGAACTTTTCTTGTTTGAAGTTTTCCAGGGACGTCCAACAGAGGTAGGACCTCGGGGTAGAGCCAGAAGACACTGTAGGGATGATATAACCTACCATCTGAGGTCATAATATCTGATGTAGTTGGATCTGAAGAAACTTGATTCTTGATGTTTCACCTCCATCATTCTAGAGTTTTCTTCAGTTCTGTTGGTTGACTTCATGTAGTGGACAAAGGTGTATTAATGATGGTTGTTAGGGAGCTTAGGTAGTTTGGATGAGGATGTTGGCGTCACTCGACTACAGATCCAATGTTTTGTTAAGGTTTCTTGAAAAATACAATAGAAGATAAGTAAATGACTGTTAAATGTACTAATTTACTTTTGATTCAGTGTTTTTTTACACGTTTTTGTTGGTAGTTTTAGCCACTAATGCTCTAACCAGTACTGCTGATTGCAGATGCGCTTTTATTTTGAAAACTCAAACCGGAAGTGTGATGTTATGTGTTTCCTCTCTTCTTGACAGTGGTGCTCGGAGCTGAGAGGGTCAGGGGGAGGAGAGGCAAGAGGGAGTGGAGCGAGAAGACGACAGGAGGAGATCCACCAACACCAACACCACCACCACCACCACCACCACCAGCAGCAGCAGCAGCAACAGCGGGACTGTGGAGAGACTAATTTACCCGGACCATCCCCGGACAGACGCGGCTACAAATGGTCCTCCACCCGGGCCGCTGCCGACCGACGAGCAGGCCTAACACCACCACACCGAGTCGGATTGTGCGCTGCGGTCCTGTCGGGGAACAGAAACAGAAGATGATCACGGTGAGTCCGTCTTTCTCAGTCAGTGTTAAACTGCTGCTGTAACACACACACACACATACACACACGCAGGCCTATATGTAACACACACATAGATACATACATGTAATATACATACATATATATACTTGCAGCTCTAATGTCACACGCTCAAAAAACGTGTCTGTTGCATTGAAGCGCTTCTGCCACTCGTCTGTCAATTCACCATTTCTGCTGGAGTGAATGACATAGCTGGCGACAGTTGCTGAGGCCTCCGCTTTACACTGGTGCTGCTGCTGCTGCTGGTGGCAAAGGATACACGGCCAGTACATGCAGTAACAACAACAACAACATCATTTATAGAAATACATGTTTTTGTAATAAAACATTGTTTTATTTGCAATAAAAAGGATAAGAGAGAATTCTAAGGGATTATTGTACTGGAGGGTGTTGATGTTGATCTAATGCTCGTAATGATTCACATCAGCATCATTTCTTTAAAAAAAAGACCTACATATACATGCACACATATAAGGAGGGTGTGTATATATAAATATATATACATATAGATAAGATGTGATCATTTATTACCCCTCCTCAGTCCTTCATCCATCCATCCACTGACTGATGCTGAGGAATGTGCAGCAGCAATAACATGTTTATATCTGTTTATTTACGCACTTATTTATTTATATTTACCAGAACATTAAAATCCTGAGGCATTTTTTTTACCAAGAAGAAAATAATAGAATAAAAATAAATACATGAATAAATAAATGAGACAGAGAGGCGTGTTTAGTGTTTTAACTTGAGCAACCAGACCAATGGTTTTTATGGTAACCCCCCCCTCCTTCTCTCTCTCTCTCTCTCTCTCTCTCTCTATGGTTGTCACATAGGCCATGGTGTTATGTAACAAGAAAACCTACGCTTGTTTGAATGCGGGCCCTCATACACACACACACACACACACTGCATGTGCATGGTATTTTATTATTGTCATCATTATTATCATCAAATATAATCATGCGCACATGATCCAAACCAGGGCGCAACGTGCGCAAAAAAAATGCAGATTGAACGCGTTATCTTTGGTTTTTGTTTAGTTGCATGATCTATTTTCGCATCTGTATCATCTGGATGACAACTGAGCCACACACACACACACACACACACACACACACAGAGAGAGAGAGAGAGAGAGAGAGAGCCTAGGACACGTCTGACTGGAACAAGCCCACATTGAATGACTTTCTGCTCGCTGTTTGTGGCTGTAACGCCAGTGTAGCGGCTGTCCGGATGAAAATGTCCCCTAGGAATAGTCAGTCACCCCCGCCTTCCTTTTCCACCCCTCTCCTCCCCCTCCCCTCTCCTCTCCTCTCCTCTCCTCTGACTCTCCTATAGCGCTAGTGGTGGTGTTGTAGGGAAGGAGAGGAGGAGGGAGGGTAGTGGAGCCAAGGACCATGCAAACGCGCACCAAAGCGAACTGGCAACACCGCGACGTTTTTTGCAAATGGGTACAAGCTGGTCGACCTTGTGCAAAAGGAGGGGGAGGAGGTTTGTGTGTATGAGAGAGAGAGAGAGGGTGAGAGAGAAGAGTGGGGAGGGAGGGGTGGGGGAGTTCTCCTTGAATCTTGTCGATCAGCTGCCAGCTGGGAGGAGGAGGAGGAGGGATAGAGGTTGGACGGAGACGTGCCAGAGAAGGCGCATGCATGCAGGCGACATACAGCGAGGAAATGCTATTTTTGCTCCACGGACACAGCGTGGTTCTCCGGTGGAAACGACGCTCCGGTCGCGTCGGTTTGGTCCAGTCCGGTCGGTTGAGGCGGCGGCTGCGGCTGCGTTTGCGCGTCTTTCTCTCTCTCTCTCTCTTTTTCTCTGGAGCTCAGCGCGTCTGGTCTGCTCGCAGTTACTGAAGCATATGTGGACGTTTTCTAATTCAATCAGGACGAAAATGAACAGCACTTACAATGAATGACTGCTCTCCCATACTATTATTATATTTGCTGTTATAAAAAATGCTGTGGGGATGTTAGAGTGATATCACAGCAAGATTATACCGTCAAATATGAAGAGCTCGGCATGAACCCACAACTGAATATCTCACGTCCATATCTCAAGTCCATATAGGAATATTTTACATCTATTATTTTATTATAGGACAATAACAATAATCACTGTCACCAGTTACATCTGCAATAAAAACACAGATCGATGAGATATGTTGATTTTCTCCTTCACACTAAAAAGGTGACTGGATTAATGACACCTACATTTTATTTTATCCCAGCTCACAAACTACCTCTTCATTACCATGCAGCAGCAGCAGCAGGAGAAAACATGCTAAACGTCGTCGTTGTTGCCAAACTTAACAGAATATTAAACTGATTTCATTCACAGATGATATTTTTTCTGTCATATCTCTTCGGCAGCTTGATTTCTAAACATCTTTTTGTTTAATCTGATGCTGCAAAGGCCACAGATCCTGTCATGTTGTATATATCACGACTGTCTTGATATTAGCCTTGACAGTATCTTGTTTGTCTGTATTATTCCTTGTCTTTTATCATTGATTGTGATAATAAGCAGAGCTACAGTGGAAGGAGGCCTGACTCCAAAACTGCAAAATGCTGCTGTGTGTTTATACCACAGTCTGTGTTTTTTTATATATATATTTTATTTTATTTATTGGTGGTCACACAGAGCACATTCTGGTTCACCTTAGAAAACCCAGACCTACAAGCTTTGTGTTCTGCCCCAGATGTGTCTCATTCAATCTAAATTCGTGCCACCGTATCGCCACAACACCATCACAGATCTATTTGTGCATCGGCTTTTCCTGTTTTTCACTCTGCAGTCAACGTGCATGTGTTTGATTTTTCCTTCAGACCCAGCAGAAGCCGTGGAGATAGAACCTGGCAGCAGAGACCGGTCCTCTCATTAACCTTGTGTCTCTGATCACCAACTCTGGCACAAAAACATCTGGAGCATTGTGAAGTGTGTGTTTTGACCCCCTTTTCGGTCGGACGTCACTCCCACCCCCTGCAGCCCCTGCAGTGTGGCCTCTACAAACCTCCTCCTCACGTCTTCAAAATTTCATCCACGGGGATAAATGAGTGAACCGGCTGCAAGGGAAAGGGCTGGGACATGTACCAGAACCCCAACAGGTAAATGACAACTCCCACATCTGGATTGAGGAAGCGATTTTGCATCCTCCCACGTGATCGTTGTAGTTTCACCTCTCTCTCTTTCTGTCTGTCTCCAGAATGTCCTGGTTCAGTGGTTTCCTAGTCGCCAGAGTGGACGACCGCAAGACAGCGTGGGGGGAGCGCAATGGCAAGAAGTCCAAACGAAAGGGAGGCTCATCTCTCTGCAACCCGCGTTACATGAGCTGTCTGCGGGATCCAGATGCTATGGAGCCCCCCTCCGGAGCCCCCCTCCATCAGCACCACCGCGGAGGGGTGGCGGGGGCCGTGGGAGGCGGGGGCAACTTCGGCGTCCGTTGTGGATGGCAGGAGGACCACTACGGCAAAAGGGGAGGGGCTCCTGGGGAAGGGGTGGGGCTGAAATCGGTTGACTTGGGCTTTGAGGACGGGGAGCTGAAAGGCAGGAAAGGGGGATGTAACGGAGGAAGCGGGGACATGGGCGACGAGGGTCCCAACGGCGTGGCCGGGGTGCTGACGGCGGCGGACTGCTGGCTCAGGGTGGTGCGGGTGTTCCAGTCGAAAAAATTCCAGTCCCGCAAACTGGAGCGCCTATACCAGCGTTACTTCTTTAGGCTGAACCAGAGCTCCCTGACCATGCTCATGGGGGTCCTTGTGATCGTGTGCGGCATCATGCTGACCTTCCACTGTGTCCACGCCGCCCCTCACGTGGCCTATTCGTCAGCGCTGTCCGTGGCGATGGCGCTCTTCATGGCTCTCATGGTAGTTTGCAATCGCAACGGCTTCCACCAGGACTACATGTGGATGGTCAGTTACCTGGTGATCGGAGTCTTGGTGTCAGTTCAGGTGTTCGGGGTGCTCATGGTCGCACCCAGGAGCGCTTCAGAGGGCATCTGGTGGTCCGTGTTCTTCATCTACATCATCTACACGCTGCTGCCTGTGAGGATGAGGGCGGCGGTGCTGAGTGGAGCAGTGCTGTCCATCATACACGTGGTCACCACCTGGCAGATCAACCAGGAAGACAAGTTCCTGTGGAAGCAGGTGAGAAAAACCCAACTGATGCAAAACAGAGCAGAAACTAGTAGGTACTACTTTTATTTTCACTTCCTATTCTCTCTTTTTTTCTGTTCCCCTCCTGCTTTATTATTATTATTATTAAGTTCAGATACTCTGATCTGAGTCTTCTAATAAACTCAGAGACACTTTGGTTGGTCAGTCAGAGTCTTTGTTCAAGTCCACAAAACTTGATGTTATTTGAAGCAGACAACTAATGCATCAGTGTAAAGTTTCCTCTTCATCAGGGTCAAAAGATGCACTTTTAAATCAACTGTTTACAGCTAATGATCATGGACTCAGTTACATGAAGGTGTAGGTTACATTCTTCAGATGCAATTTATTGACTTAAATGCACTTTATAAATTGCTATTGTGAACATTTTTTGCAAACGTTTGGCCTATTTTCAAGACCCAGGAGCAACATTATTATCAAGTTTCCAGCCTGATCACCACATATCGAGCTTTTTAGCTGCTTAACGATCCACTGTGTTGTTGTTTGGCCTGTAATGTCTGTGCTCTAATTAGGATTAAACTTTCAATTCCTGCAAACCAACACACCCACTGTGTCACAAGACACATGTTTAATTATTACATAAATTTAAAATCATCAAGTGAAGGTTGAGCACTTGTGCTTCGTGCACCAAAACTGGTACAAACAGGGTTTTTCTTGTATCGTATTAAGCCAAAAATACCAACCACAAATATATAGATTGAGCTTCTGAGTTGAGATAATTTGCTGCTTAATTGATTAATGGTGATACTTGATAATTAAATTGTGACTTTAAAAAGGAAACAAGTGAAGTTGAAGTTGCTGTAGGTAATGAAATACGTTAGGAAACTGTGGGGGCTGAACTTGTTCTTCAAAGCAAAGATATGAGGTGTGACACCGTGTGAACTGGCAACACAGCTGATGAAGTGTGTGTGTGTGTGTGTGTGTGTGTGTGTGTGTGTGTGCTCTCTCACAGTTGTCATGTCGTATCTGTGTATTTACATTTACTTATTTACTTTGAAGTGCATGGGTCTTGCTGTACAGTGTGTTGTTTGTGTGTCATGCCAAGGACCGAGGGGGCTCGCTGAAGGTCAGTGGGCTGAATAAAGCGCCCCGGCTGGACGGCTGTGTGTGTGTGTTTGTGTGTGTGTGTGTGTGTGTGTTTGTGTGTGTGTTTGTGTGTGTGACACTGGGAGAATACCATGATATAAAGCAGTATCACTCAGGTCTCTGTGCTCTCACACAAGGGACGCTTTGTACTTTTTCTCCAAGGGTGGGGTGACGGGGGTGAGGCTGAGGAGGAAGGAGAGGAGAGAGAGAGGGGTGGGGGGGAGACACACAGTATGGTGGTTGATTGCTTTCTGTACAACCATAGCTGTTTTACAACTGTTGGCCTCCTTGGGGAAAAGTTATAATGGGGAGACCAGTACATGAAAACAATAGAGGGATATAGGACTTAATGATGAATCGCTGGTTGTCACCGTAATGTCTTTGCCATCGCTATAAGCGTTTAGCAACATACTCTTTAAAAACATGTCAGACAAACTTCTCACAACTGTGATTGTTTAGTATAAATGAATTAGTGAAATACAGGACTAGGTTAGAGATTCGTGGGAACTCGGTAACATCGTACACGATAAAACCAGAGTATAATCCATCACAGGATCCAGCATTGTTTGCCATCGTTAAGTGAATGAATGTCATGAGATAGCCACAGCCCAGCGATGCTGTTTATTCCTAAAGCTGTGTGTGTGTGAGCAGTGTGACACAGTGATACAGTGTCATCAATCACCACTTCACGCTTGTGTATAAGTATTTCCTCTTTCTACGATGATTCATTAACCTCACTGGGTTTGTGTTGATGGATGCAGATAAAGACAAAGTCGAAAGTGAGGAATAAAAAAAAAACCCTGCAGATCCTCCTTTTTGTTTGTTTTATCTTTTCATTGCGGTTTGCAGACACTGAAGAGTTAAACAGGGTTCTTGTGAAGGAATCTGTGCAGCCGAGTAGAGTCGAGATTGAGTCTCTTCACTATCAAGTCGTTAGATTACAGGAAGCCGATGTGGTGTAAATAATGTTTAAGGCTGCGGCTATTGATTATTTTCTTGAGTAACTTATTAACTGTTTTATTTGGTGAATAAACAGTAAAAAAAAAAAAAAAAAAGATTTTCCCATAATCCCGTGGTTCTTAAACCCTTTCCCCTCCCACCCTGTAATTTTTATTATCATCAACAAAGACTTTAATAAAAGGATCCAAGTTTAATTTTAATGAAATAAATGTTAACATGATTACATCAGCAACCTCTTGTTTGTTTCTTTCTCTACATAAATTTAGTCCTCGCTCCTCCTGCTTTTGACAAAAAAGACTAAAAGCATTTGATTATTAAAATTGCTGATTCATTTTCTGTCAATCTACTATCATTTACCAGCTAATCGCTACAAGTCAGTTTGTGTTATTTATAAACCAGAACTGTGGTAAAGATCATTCAAACCCGCAACGTGAGAGCGTGTCTGTATTTTGCGTTTGCTCTGACCTCTTTCACTCGTTTTGATTAAGCTGGACGCAGATGGAAAGTGATCGATGGCAACATTTAGTGACAGCTGTTGTTAGGATGATTTTGTTTTGCGCTGGTAGGTCAGTGTCGATCGAATCTGACCAAACCTCACCCTCACGACCCCGATAAAACAGATCAACTTAGACTTTCACGGCTAAACTTGTTGGTATTTCAACAACGTGTGAACAGATCTTTTGTAAACTAAAGACTGAAGATATAACACTGAGTCAATGAAGAACAGGTGATAAAACTAAAAACAAGAAGAGACAAGTCTTATGATGTGTTTAAAAGTTACTGGTTTGTTAAAGATTCAAACATATGTCATTAAACCTTTGTTTAGCACAGCAGGAGGAAAATTAAGAAACATAAATATAATTTGTGGTCTCGAGAGCTGCAGCTCCTCATTTTCATCTCTAACTAAACCATCCAGAGTCAAATATTATGTTGTTCCTTACATTCACAGTTACATTACATGTGTGTAGTGTTTGCTTTAATTTTTTATTATAAAATGTAGTTTTTTATAGTTAATCAACAACAACAACAACAAATCTCTCAGATTGAATATTTATTTTATTTAAATAAAGTGACACTGAGCTTTTCAGACAGACAAAACAAACAGGAAGACCAAACACAAAGTTTCCACATCAGCTAAAAAAAAGTATAAGTATTAATTCAAGAGCATTGGTTTGCTTGTTGTTTGAAATATGATTACTATCAAAATAGTGACTGACTTTACTGGACAGTTTTGAATGATAGTTAGTGTTAGTATCAGTTTAGTTTGTCCAGGATTGTCTTCAGCTCTAGCACACGTCTCAGTAGTGTTTATGTCTGTATGAGGTGTATTTTCATACCCTGACGGTCTGCTTCAACACACACACACACACACACACACACACACTCTCTCTCTCCTTCCATGTAGTTGCTCTTTAAGCTGTCTTCCTGGGTAGTTGTGTGTGTTTTTACAGCTGCATGCAACAGAATCAAGTGTCTTGTTTCTTAACTTCGCTCACTGAGCGCTCGCAACATGAGCGACAGGATCAATGAGTTTAAGCTGCTGGTGATTAAAAACATGTTGCGGATCCTTTATAATAGCTTGAACTTAGTCATAGTTTAATCTGACGTCTTGTTACATGCGAGCTTCACTCTGCTGCTGCTCCTCGTTTTTTTTTTTTTTTTTTTGCTTATACTGTCGCCATGTTTCCGATCCTCAGACTCCTCAGCTGAAATCAATTAGCCACAGCAGCACAGAGCAGTACACATGTGGATGTCCCACCCAGTCACCCATCAATACACACTCACACACATGCACACGCACACACACATACACACACTAACTCATGCTTTGTAACAGTTGACGCCTCTTACAGTCTCTATTGAATGTTTGTCAGAATTTCTGCTGTTTGTTTTTCTTTATAACATCACAAGTCTATTGTCCTGCCACCTAGTATCTGTGGGTGTCTTTATGACTGTGAATACTGGCACCAACATGTTTCACATGTTTCACACGTATCAATATACTCACTTCCTGTTTCGTTTGTCAATGAATTTCTTTTTTCTTTTTTTCTTTTTGGAAGATTTCATCACTGATCACATCACTTTTTTTTTACAGTTGCTACTTTTTTTTTCTTTCTTTTTTTCACCCTCAGTATTATTTGTTTTACGACTCGTGACAAAGGCTCGCATTGTTGTGTTGGATGTTGTTGACACAAGTGCTGTGAGAGGTCAAAGACTGGTTCCTAAAAATACCCAGCCCGTGGCGTTTCTGCTAACTGTTGCGTCACATGGAACAGTCTTATCAGAGCCTGCGTCAGAGCAACAGGCAGGTCACTCTATCCCCCTTTTTCTCTGCGTTTACATGGACCTGTGTTTCCATAAACCCTCAAACACACACAGGTGTAAAGGCTAATAATAGTGTATATTCACAGATACTGTAGCAATTTCTTTATCTTTTTCTGTTGTGGGGTAATGAAGCATAACCTGATGTGTGTGTGTGTTTTTAAAATGGATCTCTGATCTTCGACCACAACAATGATGGTGGGTTGAGCCCCTAAAAGCCCATTAAACAACAGCAGAGGGCAAACCAAACCTCTGTGTGGATCAGGATCAGGGACAGACAATATGTTTCACCAGTCTCCTTGTCAGGCTCCCATTAAGTGTTTAAAGTGTTTTGTATTCATTAGATTAGATAAGGGAATAGAGTTTAAATAAGAAATGTGCTGCTTATATAGTAATGCACTTTGAAATCAAACTTTCCAAATGGCTGTCTACTTGTTTTGTTTTTTTTTTAATTTCCAGGATCTTATACCGATTGGGATTTCTAAACAGTCCAAATCTCACACCATATCAGCTGTTCGCAGTTTCATAGCAGCTCCTGGTATTGGAATAACCTTGTGTGCTTGGAAGATGGGATCCCCAGTGGGAGAACGGTGCAAGTCGGTGATGATCACCTGTGCAAATGTGAAGCTATAGAATAAGACACCGTGTATAAGACAGCGAAGACGAAGCAGTGAGAGAGAGAAAGAGGCGAGAATCCGATATTCTCCCCACGCAGTCCTTCCACAGCCTCCGTGATAAATAATTTGTGTGTTTAACGCGGCAGCAGCATTTTAACGAGGATACCTGTCACATGTACACTTTGCTCCAGATGGGGATGGGTGCTGACTGATGGGGATCACACACACACATACACACACACACTACAGCGTTACTCAAAGGCTCAAGAGAGGTTGCAGTGTATCACAATGTAAGCTCTGACATGATCCCTCAGAGTTTAATTGTTTCTCAGGGTAAAAATGTCTTGTGTGTTCGTAATAGTGAATAAGATAGGATAAAACTTTATTAACTCCTTTAGAGGGACACTTAACAGCACAGGACAGAAACACATACAGATTGTTTACAGTGTGTAACATGCAAAAAAAAGAACATACTAGTGCAATTAAATGATATTATCTTGTTGTATTTGTCTTTTAATATAGTATAATGTAGTATGAAATAGAAAATATAAAGTGAAATGTTCTAATATGAAATAATTAGATAGATTATAGTCCAGTTTAAGACTAAACATTATAATAAAACTCCACAGTGTGTCATTTAATTTGAATTTAAAGAGGTTTATCTGATTCAGGATTGAGCCCTACATTAATCACAAGGTTTGTTATTGTTATGGATCATTTATTTTAGAATCAATAATTTGATGCTCTCCTCAACCAACATAATATAACTCCCCTGCTCAGTGGGCTCATAAAAGACTCGGCCACATGTCAACAGTGTGTGTAATATAAGTGTGTGTGTGTGTGTGTGTGTGTGTGTGTGTGTGTGTGTGTGTGTGTGTGTGTGTGTGTGTGTGTGTGTGTGTGTGTGTGTGCTCTTCCTCTTACCCCTAGCATCCTGTATGAAACTGATTTTGTAATAACTCCGGGCTTAACCATGTTCTGTAGCATACATATAGTCTACATATATTTAGATGTTAGATGGAGCCCTACTGCCCCAGATCCCCGTCTCCTATGTCTATGCTATACATAGTAAAGTGTGTGTAGAAAGTGTCTGTTGTGATAGATGAAGGAAGAGAGAACAGTAAGAAATAAAGTGGCTAAAAAGAGCAGCAACATGTCTGTTATTTGGAAATGTTTTGGTCATATGAGAGATGACATGTTAGAAATGTAGTAGTAGTTTAGAAATAATGGAAATACTGTATTTGTGACCACATAGGCTGATCACTGCCTGTGGTCTGTGTGAGCAGCGAACATGAGGAAGAGATTAAGAGTCACCTGCTCAAGAGATATTTTAAGTTGATTGAGGTAATATTGAGTTTGACTGTCTTTTGTTTTCACAACCAAATAGTTAACAATGAAAGTAAATGGGGCAGTCAGCCAAAGTATCTAAATTGTCATTTTTACCCACTAATAAAACTCAAAATATCACTTCACTTCAGCAGTAGCATGAATAGGGTCCCTACACATAAACTGAAGTACTGATAACTTAGTAAGTGAACCAAGAGTTTATTAAAAAGACTGTTTTACAAGACTTACCCAACATCTCGTTTTCATAACAACTAGTGATGAAGGGTGTTCCAGATCAGCAGATTCATCATTTTCCCGAACAACCACCTGATGTGTCGGTGAAGAGCGAGGAAAACAATGAATCTGCTGATCTGAAACACCCTTCATCACCAGTCATTATGTACTTTATGTCTTGTGTACCACTTATGTCCATTTTTAACTATTTGGTTGTGAAAACAAGACAGTCAAACTCTATATTTATTCAACCAGCATGAAATATTTCTTGAGGGGGCGTTTGACTTGTATTTATAGTGAAATAGACTCTGGGTTAGTTACTACTCCAGACCATCACTTCAAGTATTTTTTTATTATTTTTAATATTGTTATTAGTAGTATTTTTTATTTATCATAAGTCATATTTTTATTGTAATATTTAATGTCTTTTCTGTGTAGTTGGATTGGTCTTCATTACCACCAGTCTCCTGCATATTTGAACTACATCTGATGTTGTGTGACGTCTGTGGTACGAACGTTGCACATGTTAATTACATATATGTAACTGTGCTACTGCGGGTTTGACCCAAATGGAAATTTATATATTACATAGATTTTTTACATAGATATAGATTGTTTTATTTCCCAGGACGTAAATGTACAGTAGCAATATGACGCACAAAATCTAATATAGTGTATTTCTATGAGGATTACATAGAAACACACACACACACACGATCAATGCCAATCAGTCAGTCTGTGGACCAATCAGAGTGCTGGAAAAGGAGATATCAGTCGAGCATCACTTCTGAGAATGATGGGGAATAAACAGCATCACTAAGTGTCTCACTCAGCGCCTGTGTTGAGTTGGTCCAGCGGTTGCCATGGAAACAGCTACGACTCAAGCAGCTGAGACCCCCGTTCAAGCCTGACGGCGTACAGTTTGGTAACGGTTGCTTGAAGTAATGATTAAATAAATAAATAAAAAGGAGAAGAAGAAAGAAAAAAAAAAAAATCAAGTCAAAATTGATTCATGATTTTTCTGAGAATTTGAAAGTGTCGAGTGTTTGAAACGTCCGAGCTCTTTTCTAGACGCGCTGCTGTTTGGCTGCTGGGATGCGTTCATGCTCTGTCTCCTCCACCCCCCTCCACCCCCCACTCACTGTCCAAATGAGACAGTCCATAATTAAACATGGCGATGACAGAGGAGAGGTCATATGAGTGGTGGTGGTGGTGGTAAGTCGCGAGGGGAGGGAGATGCACAGGATGTTGTTTGCCTGTTGTCTGGTTCAGAGAAGCTTATCTGTGGTCAGCTCATTGTGACTGTGCACGTTTTCTTTTTTTTTAGTCTCAAAGACACAAACCGCTTTAAGAAAACTCACTTGGCTGAATAACTGACATCGTGTGCTTCTGTTATTTAGATGAGTTTTGCAGATAATCAGTTTTATTGCTGCAAGAAAAAAACATAAAACCAAAAAAAAAAGTTTTTTCTTTTATTGTGAAAATAATTTTAATTTCCTCAAAATTTCCTTTTTATGCAGATTTTGTTTTTCTCTAAATAAATTAAAAAAAAAAAAAAAAAAGAAAGAAAGAAAGAAAAAAGCAGTTTTGCGACTGCAGCGTCAGGACACTTTAATAGTCACACTCTCTCCACAGAAGTCACACCCGTCTGGTTGCCAACAGAAATGTGGCAAAGAAATGTGGTGTGTAGTTTTTTTTCAGTGTCAACCAACCCCACCCCCACCCCCCTCCTCTCTTATACAACACACCTCCCTCTCTCTGTCTCTCTCTCTCTGACATGACTGAGAAATAAGGCCAATATGATCCGGACAACTGGCTTTACATTACATGTAGATGTTCGCCACCTGGTTTTGCATTATTCATGTAATGTGTATGGTCTTGTGTTTCAGTGCACTGCCTCTGAAACATTTAAAGACGTCTAACACGGCTGAAGGAAACACAGGAAATTAGAGCTTTCACAAGGAATACATGTGTCATCAGACACTTATAATGTCTAAATTGTTTTTTGTTTTTTTCCCCCCATCCCTGAATAAATGACACTGTTAGAGACACATATTTGCACATTTCCTGTTCCTAAATATATAAAAATATATATCATATTTCTTTTTTTTTTTTTTTTTTTTGCTGCTTGTTGGTTTAGACTCATATATTTTACTTATATACACAAAAATCACGCTACTTCCTTCACAAATTGCCAAGACCCCAGAAGCTAATGGAGTGAACTGTTATTTATCACATGAATGAATAAGAAGGTTGTAGATTTAATTGTCCAACGTTGGAACAAAGATATCACCGTAAATTATTTCTGGATGTAATATAAGTGAAATCATGCTTATCCAAAAGTGTCCAGAGTATAAATTTAATGCTCACTATGGGATAAACTATTGACTTTCTCTAACAGTGAATAGTGTGTGAACATGAGCCACAGTATAATTCATCATTTCTTCATTTCTTTTTCTAGAAGTGAAAAAAATGTATTTATTTCTCTGATCCATAAATCTTAAGATATTTATACAAGTCATTATTTCCTGCAACATGTTTCCTGGTGTCTGGTTTTTGAGAAGACAACATTTCTAGTTTAAGAATAAATAGTTTATAAATTGTGCTGCTTTATTTCTGTGTGGTAGAATTTATAAAAAAAAAAAAAAAAAACAACTTTAAAAAGGAGAAAGAAAAATATAATTGAGATGTATTTGACTTGAGTTGAACTGTTAGATTTCGTGCCCTCACATCACGACGGTGCAAGTTTTGTTTTGTTAAAAATGACACTGCTTCTCGTCAGCGGCAACGGATGACAGATTTAAGAAACTAAAAATACATTTAAAACACTTTGATTGATGCTGTTCTGGAAATGTCCTACGAAATGATTTCCTGAGACACGACAAAAGTCTGCGCCGTTGTTCTGCGCAAATTTATTTCATCTTATTTTCAGAAATGACAAAAAAAAAAGTCTACACCAGTTGTTGTTGTTGTCGAGGTTTATTTTTTTTTTCTGTTCTATGGTTAAGACGATAGCGTGTTTATGGTGCGTCTCACCTCCAGACAGTGTATAGTTGTCGACGTAATGAGCGAACAGAGCGAACAGGCGCGGCTTCACTTCTTTATCTGCTGATGTGGTGCTGGTCATTTCAGATAAGGGCAGTGTGAGCTGTGTGTAGACATGAGGCTCAGGCTGAGTACACAAACCCAGCAGCAGTCCCCCTGGCACCGCACACACACACACACACACACACACACACACACACACACACACACACTGCAACAAAGCCTAACAGTGACCGGGAGTGTGAGGGGGCAGGAGAGAATAAATGAAAGAATTTGGAAATAAATAACCAGTGCTCTTTGGGGGGGAAAGATAAGGAGGAAACCTACAGGAGAGACTCTTATGTTTTGTCACAAATAAAGCACCGTCATTGTGTTTTGGGTGCGAGAGTGTGTTTTACAGAGCCTGATCTAACACAGATGTTCTAAGGAGTTCCAGATGTTCCTCAAAGGCCTTTGGCTTGCACTCTCTTTGGCCCCGTTTCAACAACAATATCCTATCAGTCATTGCTCCCTCTGGAGAAAGGGGTCTTATAATGTCTTACTGTCTACGAGGTTTTACTGGAGAGCACTGTCCCAGCTACGTGATCTAATCCATGTCAGCATGAGTATTTAGTCGCCATTGTGTTTAAGTGACCTCTGTAACGTACGACAGCTCCGGGTTATTTGAAATGAAGCAACGTTGAAAGTTTTTGTCAATTGATTGACAGTTTGTGTAGTCGTTCATTCAAAGGTTAAAACTATAGGTTATTATTTGTATTATCACTTAATCTGTTAATTGTTGGATTGAAAAAATGACAAAACGACATCTGCTGATGTTTTGTTTGTCAGATAAATGTGTTAATTGTCACAAAAAAAAAGGAATAATTTCACATCTGTGAGGATGAAACAAAACACAAAATGATGAGTCATCGTTACCAAAGTAGTTCCTGATTATTTTTGTCAATCTATTGTTCCAGCTCTGGTTCAAACATGGATCTGAAACAATAGTCAGGAACAGAAACCTGCATGTTTTCACTATGTCTGTGTGCAGGTTCTCCAGGTTCTTCTTAATTGGTTGTTTGTATATATTGTCCAGGATGTTTCCTCTGCTCCTGTGTCCTTGTGTTTGACGTATATCTTGTTTTTTTTTCATCACATTATTAACTTACATTATTCCAAAAATAATAATATAGATCTTTGTTGCTGCTGTTTTATGTTTTCTCCTTTGTTTTTTATTTGTCAGTTGAATCAAAACTGGCAGTTTTTAGACATTTTTACCACTTTCCTCACTTGTCTCAGCAGATAACATGTGAGCGTTGACGCAAAAACCAGACATATATACATGATATTGTTGCCTGTCAGTTAGTTTGTCCAGTTTTAGTCAGATCACGTAACAATCCACCTCTGACAGACGTGTATAGGATTGTTTGGCCTTGACAGGAGAGTCGTTTTACAGTTTGCAGCTGCACTAGATGATTTGCAAACAAGCCATGAATACAGTATGTTCTGACTGTGGTATGTCAGTGTAATGAGTTTTGTAAGACAAAGTCATTAGCCCACCCTCACCCCTTCTCCAACACCCACCCCACCCACACAGACTCTGTCCCTTTTCCTCCTCAGCAGGTCTCCAAGCTGCGCCGTCCGTCCCCGAACCGTGGGGTGGGGGACGGACAGGTCCTTGGAGGGAGGCTGAGGAATGTGGGTGATAGTTGCTAAGTGAAAGCTGCGCTGCCATCTCTGATAATTCACAGTCTCCGTGGGTGTGAGTCTCGGGCCAACACTAAGCAGAACCTTTCACAAGACTGAGAACGAAGCACATGCAACGAGAGAGAGAGAGAGAGAGAGACCCTTCAGCAACACTGGGTTATATATAAAGTCAACCTCATCATCACATCTCCATCTTCCATGCATAATAACTGCTGGCCTCAAAATGAGCTCTCTAACAGGAATATTAAGCAGAGGAAGTGAACATAATACCTGCTACACATTAGAGCAAATCTCGCTATATTTTGCGACAACATCTTGTAAAAACGAGCGACTGAACAAAACAGACAAAGAATGCGTCTTGGGAAATGTGTCGGGTTGATTTTTTTTTTTTTTTTTCTTTTTCTTGCTAACACGCACAACTAAAAATGATTTAAAGCGTAAATTACACAGAGCGAAAGAATTCCAGTGTTTGCATGCCCGAAAGTAGCGTCTGTGTTTATTTCGGTCGTTTCATTTTGTCGACTTGTGTCCACAGACCCCGCTGACCCCCGATGGGCTCTGAATAAATGAAGCGGTGCAGTAGCAATAGCAGATGCCCGGTGGGAGGGGGTGTTAAGATCTTCCCTGACCTGCTGGTTATGTGTGTGTCCGCACGCTCGCACACTCACCTTCCTGTGATCAGTGTCTCGGTGTTGGGTGTTGGCTGCGTATTGTTAGGTGCAAAGGAGAGCAGGATGGGGGGATTAAAGGAGGGGGCAGGTCACCTACTGCTGTGGTGTCGTGTGAACAGGCAGAGAAAAAAAAAGAGGAGAGACCCCAGACTGGAGCTCTACACCGTAAAAAAACCTTGAAACGGAAGTGGATTTGAGTGCTTCTAATTGCACATCCTCCTGTTTGGACTGTTTTATTCATTTTATTTGTTTTTGTTTTTTTCTGTTGATATAATAACGTGTTTCTTGGCCACTTGAGGCCAGAAATAATCACTCATGTAATTTAAGTTGATGTGACGAACCTGTTGGCAGACAGTCACTTGTTTACACATCGAGTTAACGCAGAGCAACATTATCTTTCATTTGGAGTCACGTCTCAGTCCAATTTTAGCTCCGTCTTTGGTCGTCACCAACTCTCGAGGGAAATATCAAACAGAAAACAGCTGCTTGTTGTTTTCAAATCTGATGCTAAAGTGCTAAACGTTAATCTCTGAGCTGAAAAAACCCAAACTCAAAGAGCCATATGATCCATTCTTAATGTAAAAACACTGATTATATCAACTTTTAATGGTTTTTCTTCCAGTACATCAGATTGGTGTCTGTCTTGTGGGAAGCTGTTAAATGTTCCATTTGTCCACTTTATCCCACGTTGCTGTCTCCTCTTTAAACTCTTTCCCAGACTGAAAAGAGGCCTGATGGCCTTAAAAGTCAATGTTTATAGACTCACTGTCAGGACCACAGACTTCCTGCTAAAGTAAATAGCTGCTGTGCTAAATCCATCATAAAGGAGGAGAAAAATTATAAATAAAGTTTCTGAATATTCCATTAGCCTCGGTCCTCCTCCTCCTCCTCCCCTCCTGGTAGCTGCTGAGGTGTTAGCAACGACCAGCGAGGTGGATTTTATTGTCACGATCTCAGCAACTATCAAGTGAAGTAACCTGAAGTTTGATTGATTTTGATGATCACTTATTTTCTTCTTGTGTCTTTGTAGATTCATATTTGTAGATTTTTGGTGAAATATCTTAACAAACTTCATAATATCTATTATTATTATTATTATTATTATTATTATTATTATTATTATTAGTAGTAGTAGTAGTAGTAGTAGTAGTAGTAGATGTATAATATTATTATTATTTATTAATAATTAATTATTGAGAACACATTATTTCAATGCTGGGTCATATCAGATGATATAAAATAAGGGATAAGGGAATATGTGAATATATATATATATATATAATATATATATATATATATATATTACACACACACACACACACACACATATATATATATATATATATATATATGCATGGGCCAGGTTGATTGATTTATTATTGATTTTATTGACTTTTGGAAGATTTTTTTTGTATTGATAGATGAACTGTTACATATTTTATTATAATTGTGAGGAAAAAGATGCAGTTATTAATGTCAGTTTTGTCTCTTAAATGACCTTAAAGTCACACAACAACACATATTTATGTATCAGCTTGTTTTAGATTTTCATTGACGTTATAGTTTTATATTTAATCTGTGTGAAACATCTGAACTCAGGACTGATCATTGGATTTGATGTGATTTATTCAGCTGAGTCTCCACAGAGCCGCGGTCATCATTTATTGATGAATCCTGCATCTTTCTTAAGCTGCTGGTGCTTTTATTTTATTTTATTATATTTTATTTTATTTATTCATTTGGTGAAAAAAATACATTCTAATCTCTGTTGTTGCTGAATAGCCAGTATTACTGTTGTTTTTGCCTGTTCTGTGTAGATCAGAGCAGCTCTTACATAATGCCATTTTGATATCCAGGGATTAGGCAGAGGTCCTCTTCACAGACTGGCTGGCTGGCTGCTTACATCATGTCACCTCCGGGGAAATGACGACTGCTTTTATGGCAAAAAAAAAAAAAAAAAAAAAACAAAGCATAAAAAAAAAACCTGTGATATTCAAGTGATGTGATGTTTAATTCCTGGTTTAATTTTAGTTTCCACAAAACTGAGTGTAATCCCTTTAGTTAGCCTTAATCATATTGGTAACTCAACAATGAGGATTATAACACACATTGGTTTGATTGTAATGCTAAAGGCTGGTAGGATAAGGTAATAAGTGAGGACTTATGATAAATGAGTGTGTTGTTGAGCACATGAGGACATGAGCAGGTGCGTCGGGCCTTACACTGGGAGCGTGGCAGCGTGCGCAGGTAGCAGGTAAACGCTGCCAAGCAGATCTCCTAAAGAGGTGGAGTGCTGTTGCGTAAACACAGGACCTTACTGTGTACTCTGTAAACCCACTCGCCCTTGCCCTCTTGAGAAAAGCAAGCAATTAGTTTGAGCCTGTGGGCTCTGGACGCATGGAGTGGCGTACCCGGCGTCGAGTGAGTCTCCACACGTGAACGTTTACAGTAGCCGCGTCTCGTCGCATGTGAGGGAGGAAAAAAAAACCAAAACAAAACACATATCCGCACATAAAAGTATTGAGTGCACATACACCAGACGCTGACAGGAGGTGTTCACCTGCAAACACGCATTGTGCGGCAGGTTTCACTTTTGTCTCATGGCTGTTTTTGCTTGAACAGTGAGAGTAATGTAAACAGAGCTGAGCGCTCTGAGCCATCTGCCTAATGTCACTGTGGCCCATATCTGTCCTCTCTCTCTCTGTCTCTGTGTCTCTCTCTCTTCTTTCTCTTGTCGTCCTCATGTTGTCTTTTTCCTTCCTCATCCTGCTTCTTACCACTAATTTCCTTCCTACCCTCAACATATGTCATTCTTCTGTTTTATCTGTGTCCATTATGCTGCTTCTGGTCTTTTTTTTTTTTTTTTTTTACTCCGCCCCTTGTTTGCTTTCTATTCAGACTCAACTGTCCATTACCCATCTGTCTCTATTCTTGTGTCTGTGATACTCTGTAAACTATGTCACCTCGACTCACCTTTATCCTCCATTGTTATTTTAAGATTCCACTTGTAGCCACAGGACACACACACACACACACATATATATATATATATATATATATATATATATATATATATATAAATGATTGATATGAAATGATTTTATCAACAAATCAAAACACAGTCTGATTAAAATCTGACAAAACTGAATGTGGCACATTTCTCACCGCTTTGAAATACAACTGTTTTTCTCCACGACTGGAGAACTTTTCAACTTCAAAACGTAAGCCAAGCGCGATGATCTACAGACAAAACATTTGAGGTTTAACAATGACAAACTTCAATTGTGTTGAAAAGAGCAACGGTGGATTTGAATTGTGGAAAATTGCATTAGTGCCAAATAAGACACAGATGTGTTAACATTTCTCTGAACTAACCTCATGAGGTTTCATGTTTTACACAAATGTTATAAGACAATATCGACAATAAGTCAAAGCATCAAATTTTAGTTTTTTACTAAATAAATAAGTTCAAGTTTCTTTAGGCTTCGGGACAAAGAAGTGTCACGTCAGTGTAATTAGACTCTAGAGAGAAAACACAAACATTACAGGATTAAAATTTGAAAAAGTCGTCTTGATAGAAAGATTTTTATATAGTCTGGTGGGTTTTTTTTCTGTCTCTCGTGTGAATGTTTGTTCAGAACGTGAACTGAACTGTGGTACAGTCTTGTGGTAAGACCAGCGTGACCTCTTGACCTTCGTGTATTTCCAGTTCCACCCAGGAGATGTCAGTGTGCAATAAATTCTGGCTGCTGTATAAATGTATTTATCATAAAAAAATGTTAAAAGTAAAGAAAGAATTAAGATTTAAAGTAGATTTCTGTTTTGGAAGTAATCTCGTCCAGTGACTACAGCGTGTAAACGGTTTGTCAAACGTGTTGTTTTCACCTCTTGTTGTTTTTTAATACAGGATGTCTGATCTCTGTTTCCTTCTGGTTGCACACTCAACCTTTGTCAGCGTCCAAATGTAGCCTCTGGAGTCGAGGGCTTCACATCCAGGCTGTAAACATCTTTTAAGGAAGTGGTTCATTCCCATGATGCATTTAGCTGCAGTTTTTTTTTTTTCCACATTCCACATTGGATGTTATTCCAACGAAGAAGTAACATCATTAAACCACCAACACATCTCATCAGAGTAGCACGTTAAAAAAAAAAAAAAAAAAAAAAAAAAAAATTAGTCGGTCAGAGGACGGTGAGAAGAAAAGGGGACGACCGATCCACATAAACAGGATCATATCCTGTCAGAGGAAATGTTTGGTGTGTGTTTGTGTGTGTGTGTGTGTGTGTGTGTGTGTGATTTTAAAGTATAGATTAGCCACAAACACTCAACAGCTGCAACTAAATGAGACAGATTAAACTAGGCCATTTGAAAGTGTGTGCTTTGGCACAAATATGTTTTGTTTTTTTTTCTAGAAAACAACAAACAAATATTTGAATAATTGAATTACTGAACGTTTAAGTTTCAGCGGTGATGATGTGGTGTGCAGAGGAGTCAGTGCAACGGCCGACATCCACATCGGTTCATTTAACGTCACGCAGCGTGAGAGAAAAGGTTTAATAAAACCTCGGTTGCAATCTGTGTCAGGTCGTGTATTATCAGTTTGAGTTATGTCAGAGCTCGCGGTGAGTCACCATGTGGATGTAAGAGCAGAGGCACGTCATCAGAGATGGCGGCTGGAAAACGGAGGTAAAGATGTAAACAAGCTTCGGTGCCTCAAACTGCTTTTTTTTCTCCTCAAGGTTTCGTCTTGTTTGTTCTGCCTCCGCACTAGTGACACTTGTAGCTGGAGGCATTGTGTTTTTGAGTCGTCTGTCCGTCCACCCCGTTCCTGTGAACGCAGCATCTTAAAAATCGGTCATCAATGTTCATTTAAAGATAAACTAATTTGATTTTCACTTTGTCAAAGGTTAAAGATCAACCCGAACTTCACATACGTGTATACGTGTTTGTTTTTTGCTTAAATGTGATATTTCATGACTCCTTTGAGGGGAATCCTCCTTCAGATTTGGCTCAAACATTCACTTGGACTCAAGGATGAACTGATTACATTTTGATGGTCAAAGGTCAAAGGTCAAAGGTCAAAGGTCACTGACGTGACATAACACATGAATTTAAGCACAGACGACCC
Source organism: Polydactylus sextarius (assembly GCA_016801845.1). Lineage (NCBI taxonomy): Eukaryota > Metazoa > Chordata > Actinopteri > Polynemidae > Polydactylus > Polydactylus sextarius. The sequence goes on from CM028909.1 coordinate 7,675,150, forward strand.
AGTTTTAGTAAAATAATACTATTTATGCTTCATTATAATCGTTTTATAATAGTGTATAATAATTCTGAATGTGTCAGTTTATCCATTACAGTGATGCTACAACAATAGTTGATTATGTGATTAGTTTATTGACACATAATGAATCAGTTGATCATGTTTTGTTATGTTTCACTGAGTTAACTGCTAATACAGTCACAACAACGTTTGACTAAAGAGGTAAAAATGGGAATGATGCTCACACCTCCTGTATTATAATTTAAAGAGAGCAATAGAAACCTGTCATTATTTAGTAAGTTTATGTTTTTTTTTCAATCTCATGATTTTTCCAGGAAAAATGTCTCCGTCTGTGTCACGGTCGCTCTTATTGTCAGTGAAACCAGGGGACAGGTTTTACCATGATTTAAGGTTAAACTCATAAAAAGATAAACATGTTTTATTTACTTTTTATTTTAAATTGTACATTTATTTCCAGGAAATAATCAACAAGACAAGTACAAACGTGCATAAGAAACAGACCTGACGAGTTTCTCAGTTAACACACACCTCCATCCTCCCGGTCATCTTAATTTTTCTCTTTTTTTTTTCTTTCTCTTTTCTCTCCTCAGGTCAGCGCTAACGTCCTGATCTTCCTCTGCACTAACATCATTGGCATCTGTACCCACTACCCAGCCGAGGTTTCCCAGAGACAAGCTTTTCAGGAAACCAGAGGATACATCCAGGCCAGACTACATCTGCAGAGGGAGAACCAGCAGCAGGTAGGTCTACACACACACACACACACACAGACAACACACACACACACACAGTCATCTGTCTTTATCTCTATAGAAAGTTGTGTGATATAATGATCTTAATAAATATAAAAAGAATAATACTAAAATAATGCTACTACTACTACTACTACTACTACACACACACACACACACACACACACATATATATATATATATATATATATATATATATATATATATATATACTATATATATATACTGATGAGACAAACTAGGGCAGAACTCCCCCTCGGTGAACAATAAAGAGGGTCACCAGAGACCCTAAATCAGGTTTTGGTGGCTCCAACTCATAATACCTTGTCAATATGTTTGTTACTACAGCATCTGTTTTGGGTTGAGTCCAAAGTGAAGCCAGCAGCTGATCCTGAGACCCCTGTCACATCTGGATCTGCCAACAGTTTCTGTCAGACCAGACATGTCTATCAGTGATCTGAGTGTGGAACAATGACTTTGTTATCAGCTTCTTCCTTGTGGTTGTTGGTCACTGAAGCACTGCTGGGGCAATAAATCTGGAGGAGGCCAGAGTCTGAATCCAGAATACTTTGTACACATTTCCTGTATTTTCTTATTATATCTGCATCAAGAAAGTGAGAGATAAATATGTATTGTCTTTACAGCTCTGCTAAAACAAAACATGTGGGGTGTCAGGTTGTGGTTTAGGTTCCTCTTTCCTCCTCAATTCATATGAACTGAAACATCAAGCTGATGTTTTCAGATTTACACACGTTGGATCGAACTCGTTGATCGTTCACATGTTCTAACGTCCAAAACTTAAAATCCTCGACACACATGAGACTCAAAAAGAAAAACACACCCACACCCGCACGTACACTTGACAGATTTCAGATAAACAATATTTCAAATGACACAATCCGCATTTTGTTTGGTTTTTGTGTGTTTTCCAGGAACGTCTGTTGCTGTCAGTGTTGCCAAGGCACGTTGCTATGGAGATGAAGGCTGACATCAATGCCAAGAAGGAAGACATGATGTTTCATAAGATCTATATCCAGAAACACGACAATGTCAGGTCAGCCGGGACACTTTGCCTTGGCCTTTCGAGATATTTACATGTTTTCTGTTTTGCTAGCTCACAAAGTCACAAAAACACAGGAGGTACAAATTTAATAATAAACTTAGAGTTACAACCAGTATCTGACATATGTATACGTATAATTTGACATGGACATTATTAGCTATTTCTGTCTGTTTCATTCATTCAATATGCAGCATAAGCATCAGATTAAGTTAATATTTACATATTAATGTTCATTGAAATTGAACTGACATTAAGAATTTCGGAGAAAACAGATGGATATTAACATTTTTAACGGGATTAGCTGGAAAAGAGATAAAAAGACAATGATATATATTATTTCCATAAAAATATGGATATGAAGTTTGTTCTTTCATTTATTAAGGCAGCACCTCATTCAACTCATGATAGAGAATAAAATGACTCTGATTTTATATAATTTATTGGTTATGATATCTTTAAGTTCCATATCTGAATATATATTAAACTTAAATTCATTTAATATGTCGATTTCAAGAAAAAATATTATTTAAACCAAGAACAGTTGCTTCCTATCAGTCATAGACTATGTGATCAAACACAAGTTGACTTTCTTAAATAAATTAGTTAAAATGTAGTAAAATGTGGAGAGAGAAGAGTTTGTCATCCAGCCTGAACACATAAACTATTTTTTTATTTTTCAAACGACACCACTTGTATAGAATATATGATATCAACTATATATTTAAACATTTAAAGTGAGCCCTTATTTTGTTTTTTTTACTTCCTGTTTGCTCTGGAAGTGTGAATGAGTCACATTGTAGACGCTGACGTCCGCTGCGTGTGATCGCCTTCCACCTACATTTTCAGCAAATATTTGATTAGTTTTATAATCTGATGTTGCAGCGCTGACTGCTGTTTACATAACGACACTAACTGGATCAGTTGTCCCGCGCAGATCTGGGATCAGCTCCGTGTTTCTGTAATAACCATCATGGTGGCTGATCAGAAAGTGTTGGTATTTCTCTTTTATTTTGTGGTTTGTAATAAAATATAATTGTTGGGATGAAACTTACATATTAATTCATGTTTATAAATGACCTTCCAGATAGTAATGTTAATAACTCTAATTATTAACTGTACCGCTGTACACACACACACACACACACACACACACATATATATACATGCATACAGAGTCAGAAGAGGGTAGAGTGGTTTGGCAGACTGGAGGCTAATTAACATTAGTGAGGGAATACTTAATCACCAGCAGCCAAGATAAGATAATCCCTAAAGATGGAGAGCTTCAGCACACATTCAATTACAGCATTGAGCAAACATACTGCACACGTTCTCTCTCACACACACACACACACACACACTCTGCACGAGCACAGATCTCCTTCAGGAGACTTTAATGTCAAACTTCCCGCTTCTCTCAAGATCACTGGCCCAGATAGTGACATAATGCAACAGAGATACTGAGACTTTGATACTTAACCTTTGAAGATGGTTGAAAAATCAGGTTATTGGGATTACATTTGTTTTTACTATTTGTTTGTTTTTGTCAGTATTACCTGTGTTACTTGTTATCTTGTTGCTCCAAGCGGGAAGTTTTGGTTTAAGTGTCGCCTGCCACTTGAAACACATATGGTATGTTCCTCTTAGCAATGAAAGTAATCGTCTGCAGTCAGTCTGTGCTAATATTTAAATGACGTCATTATTGATAAATAACCTGCCTTCGATGTTTATGCTGCTGCTTCAGTCTCACGCCGTCTCTCCACCTGTTGATCTCGTCCACAGTATTCTATTCGCAGACATCGAGGGTTTCACCAGCCTCGCCTCTCAGTGTACGGCTCAGGAGCTCGTCATGACGCTCAATGAGCTCTTCGCCCGTTTTGACAAGCTGGCATCAGTAAGAAGCTCTTGTCACCTTTCACCTACATCTGCATCTTCATCATGTTGTGTTGTGTTGTTTTCTAACATCAGACACATTCTCTGTCCTCCCTTTTCTCTCTCAGGAAAACCACTGTCTACGTATTAAAATTTTGGGTGATTGTTACTATTGTGTGTCCGGCCTGCCTGAACCACGGGCTGACCACGCCCACTGTTGTGTGGAGATGGGCGTTGACATGATCGAGGCCATCTCGTGAGTGAAAACTCTTTGTTCACTTTAGTATTTCTCTAAAAAGTTTCGTCCTCCAGCTGCTGTTTTGATGCTGATCCTCTGGGTTGTTTTGTTTGTCTGTTTGCAGGTTGGTGCGCGAGGTGACGGGGGTCAACGTTAACATGCGTGTTGGCATTCACAGCGGGCGTGTGCACTGTGGTGTGCTGGGACTCAGGAAGTGGCAGTTTGACGTGTGGTCAAACGATGTCACGTTGGCCAATCACATGGAGGCGGGAGGAAAAGCAGGGTGAGAGAAACATGCTCAGGCTCACACACACACACACACACACACACACACACACACACACACACACACACACACACACACACACATAGCTGAAATGAATAAATTATTCTTATTACCCATTATTCTTACTGTTATTTTTTTATTGGATGGTTAATTCATTGTTTCAAATCAAAAGATAAAGAAAAGTAACTTGTAAACACCACATCCTACAATTGCATATTTTATATATATATATATATATATATATATATATATATCCAAAATCTAAAGATAACTGTAACACAATCAACCTACTATTTATTTTTTATGATTGATCAGTCGTTCATTTTGGTAACAGCTCAGCTTATGACTGAATGAAACTTCTAATATCCCTGAATAATCTCCAATAATTTGATTGTAAGATGGCCTGAAAGACAAACCATTATTATTATTATTTGATATCAACTCCTTATTTTTATAAACTAGAATGTACATAATTATATATAAATTACATATTTATAAATGTGTCTCTCATAATAACTCATGGACTTTTTGTCCCTGCAGCCGGATCCACATCACTAAAGCCACGTTGCAGTATCTTAACGGAGACTACGAGGTGGAGCCGGGTTTTGGAGGTGAGAGGAACGCATATCTGAAGGAGAACAGCATCGAGACCTTCCTGGTCCTTGGCTGCAGCCAGAAACGGGTCAGTACAAATATAGAAGGTTTACTAATGTAAAAAAAAAAAAAAAAACTGCCAGAGCTGGGTAGAAAACATCGATCAAAGTTTTCTAGTAAAGACGAAAGAAGCGTGTTGAAGGTTTTTCAGACACAGTGGTTGATGATATTATGAGAGAGCAGGTCTCTGAGCTGACACCTACGCTGCAGATCCCATTCACACAACCGAGGGGGCTGAATTATTTCACACAGGGTGCAGTCGGTCTGAACATGGTGTAATGCTGGAGGTGGTGATGTGCAGATCAGCAGTGACAAGTGAAATGTCTGTAACATAGCGAATAATGGTCAAAGACTGAGAACAGCCGTTACAGCCCTTATGTTCTTCCCTCTGAGCAGAAGGAAGAGAAGGCGATGATGGCCAAGATGCAGCGGACGAGAGCCAACTCTAACGAGGGGCTGATGCCGCGTTGGGTCCCTGACAGGACCTTCTCCAGGACCAAAGACTCCAAAGTCTTCAGACAAATGGTGAGACTTAACACCAACACATTTTACTTCATGGTGACACATCTAGGCTGCAGCTTGTCTGTGAGTTTATTTGTTTCTGTTGCTTTTTTTCCTCAGGGGATCGATGAGACGTCCAGTAAAGACAAGTGAGTACAAGCTCCGTATCCTTAAATACATAATAAACATGTGTTTATAACATACAGGAAATGGTGTTTTCTTTAAATATCTCCAGCCTGATCTGTGACATTTCCTCTGTGTGCAGCCGTGGCGTTCAGGAGGCCATGAACCCGGAGGACGAGGTGGACGAATTTCTCGGACGAGCCATCGACGCTCGCAGCATCGACCAACTCAGAAAAGACCACGTCAAGAAGTTCCTGCTCACTTTCCAGACCTCCAGCCTGGAGAAAAAGGTTCAAAAATAAATCTACTGATCATTTTTTATGTTTCTTTAGCTTAGATATGATTTATTTATCATTTCTGACGTCTTTTTTCTTTCCATAGTATTCCAAGAAGGTAGACGATCGTTTTGGAGGCTATGTTGCTTGTACTCTGCTAGTATTCTGCTTCATATCCTTCATACAGATTGTTATCTTTCCACAGTAAGTACTTTACACATTCACATTTCTCAGCTTTAGTAAAAATCCATGAATATTTACTCTCTTTTTAAGATTCTTTTACACCTGTAGATCGGTTCATTTGGTTTGGACGAAATGAAAATAAATAGGTGGGAGAGGGATTTTTATTTAGTAAAATTTATAAATTTTTAGAAACTACAGATTCATTCTATAAACATGTCTCAGCAGATTTAAACTCAAGCTTTAACCTGCTGTCGAGGATTTTAAGTTCATTGTGATTAGATGCTTCTTCACTGAAGTCATCATAGGAGTCAGACATTCATTTGTACACAAGCTTTAATCAAAGAGCCACATATTTTTTTTATATATTTGATAATTTGATAATGGATTTAAACTGGGAGAGTTTCATGCTGATCCAGGATCCTGTAGCAGAGCCTCATCTGTGAGTCATGTGACATTGTCTGAGGGTTAAAAATGAGCAGGATTTTTACCTGTGGGAAGTTTCCTCATGGTAACAAACTCTTTGATTGAACAGTTTTGATAACATCATTCTGCATCATTAGTGCTTCACTGTTCCAAATAGAAACAAGCGATTGTGAGAAGAATGACAATAATGCAACTTTGAATTAACACATAACATATTATAACTGATACAAACTGAACAGTTATTATGGTATATGTGTATTAACATCATAATACACATATACCATAATTTCCTACTATTGAGCCACACTCACTAAATTTAAAAAGAAAAAAATTAAATTGTACGTAAGCCACAGGTGTCCACGTTGTAACATGGGATTTTTACACAGAAAGATTTTTTTTCCACTTTTAATTAAATGAATGATTTTTTTTCCGAACAGTGCCTGTAACGCGGCTGGTTACACGTTAGCTCTTTGCTGCTTCGGCCCCGACCGTAGTTGGGATGCACAGGGGAAACATAGTGATCTGCTCCAGGGCCGAAGCTAACATTAGCTCCGGGGCTAACTCCCTTCACTTTGTGCTTGAATCCGGCTGTAACTCAGGGAGGTTGGGGTCTTTATTATCAGCAACAGTGAGCACAGCAGAACATAAACAGCGTTTTAACAGCTCTTGTATAACCAACTCACTCTTCAACATGACAGGGCTCAAACTGATCTCAACTTTCGCTGTCGTTCTCTCTCTCGCTCACCCCACGCACATATATGCACAGTAAACACACACCGATCTGAAGAATTTAGTGTGATTGAATTTAATTTGAACAGTTTCATTGGTCCACTGTGACCTGTTCGGTAATTTCACTGGTCTGATGCGACGAGGCTAAATGTTTTTGCAGCATGAACGTCGTTATCCCGTTAAAATCCATAAATTAGCTGCATCATTGTTTAAGCCGCAGGGTTCAAAGCATATGAAAAAAGTAGCGGCTTATGGTCCGGAAATGACGGTATATCAAACCTGAGTTGTTGTCACTTGTTTGACTGATTTAACCAGCTTTTGATTGACAGCCCAAATGAACCAAACCAAACTGAGACACCCAACAGGTTGTGTCTTATCACTGCGTCTCTGTCTTTTTCTCCTGCAGCACCCCAGTCATGCTAGGAATCTACATCAGTATCTTCTTCATACTCGCCAACATCCTTTTTATCTGTGCCATATACTCTTGCATCAAGGTACTGAAGCTGATCAAGATTCATTAACAAAAGTCTTTTAGTCTCTTTTCATTTTAGTTTCATTTTAAAATGTAAATGATTTATCGTTGCTGTTTGCTCCCTTACTTCTTTCCAGCTCTTTCCAGCTGCAATGCAGACTGTTTCAAAGAAGATTGTCCAGTCTCGCACCAACAGCACCCTGGTCGGAGTATTCACCATCATCCTCGTCTTTATCTCCGCCTTTGTTAATATGGTAAGAGCCATTTCATCCAAACGAAACACAAAAGGTTTCTAGGGCTGATTGTTGTCTGGACCCTGTTTAACATGGAGTAATTGTGTTTGTTTTCATTGCAGTTTGCTTGTGACACTACGAGCTTGGCGGCGTGCGTTGCAGACAAGCTGAACACCTCTTCAGCCCTGGTGACGCCCTGTCTGATCCGCAGCTTGAATGTGTCTGTTGAAGGGGGTCTCGAGATCTGTCCGAGCCAAGGACCCTCCTGCCCCTTTCCTGAGGTAAATTCACTGTGTGTTTGTGTGTCACCACTTCACCGTCGAACTATTTTACCAAGGAGAATGTCACATTTGCATTTGTGTTTTCCTGAGATCTGTTGTTGATAAATTCAAACCCTCTTTGTGATGCTGTTTTTTTTTTCCTGTTTGTGGCAGTACTTCAGCTACAGTGTGCTGCTGACGCTGCTGGCCTGTTCGGTGTTCCTGCAGATCAGCAGCATAGGGAAGCTGGCCCTCATGCTGCTCATCCAGCTCACCTTCCTGCTGCTGGTGGAGTGGCCACAAGTAGCACTGTTCGACAACGCAGACCTCTTTGTCACCTCCAATGCCATGTAAGCACCATGAGCCTGATGCCTCTGATGAGAGGAGGAGACAGATTTTAATATTTGTGTGAAATTATTGGATCTTAACGTTTCAGTCCAATTTTTGTTCTTAAATCATATGTGTCCTGGTTTAATTCAAGACACTTCTCAGTTTATTCATCTATTTTTATATAGATAATTTGTTAAGGTTTTAATATCTTGCCCAAGTTGGGGCGATATACGTTTGATATTATGATTTTTAAGAAAATATTTGTTTTATTTTCTCTCTTTGTAGTGATTTAAATGAAACTACTACTCCATGGTAAGATCTTACATTTCTATTTAGGTTCAAAATAAATCATTTTAATAAAATGATGTTATAATAGTTATTTTATGTTCACTAATTATTTTTGTTATGTTCGTACATTCAGGTCCAGTTTCAATGAAACTACAAACCAGTGGTGAGTATATTTACTCAATGTACAATGTTGAGGGTTGAATATTGAACCACACACTCATTTGACTTAGATACAGAATGAATCTAAAATATAATCAGCAAATGAATTAAGATGTATTATGATTATTTGTTAAGATCATACTAGAGATACATTAGATATATTTTTGATGCTGATACTTCTTTAAGTAAAATTTGAGTGTTTGTCTTTTACTTGTACCAGAGTATTTCTCCACAGTTGAACTATTATTACTTTGACTCCAGTAATATTTCAGTACTTCTTACCTTCACTGTTCCCAGTTTACAGAATCAGTCTGATGACGAGTCTGTTTTTCTTTGCAGCCCATTTGTTGTGACCAAAGTGTCTCTGAGGGTCATGACTCCAGTCATTCTTACTGTCTTTGTCCTGGCACTGTACCTGCACGCCCAGCAGGTGGAATCAACTGCACGCCTCGACTTCCTGTGGAAATTACAGGTACGTGCAGCAATGCACCACTAGAGGGCGACATCAGACGAGTTTAAATCTCCAGGATTCAGATATTTCAGTCAGTCACGTGTGTGACCTACACTCACTTATAGTACTCTGTAGCACACAACATACTCACTGATGTAGTCTGTGAATGTCAACACTCACTTATGTGACCACAGTTGTTGTGCCGTCAGTTTTCTCCTTTCTTTCCATTTTCACAAATTTGAAAATGCTTGTGCTCAGTCCTGTTCCTTCTAAAAAACAAGGTTGAGTGAGTATAGCAAGTACAGCAAAATAGAAAGTGTGAGGTTTACAAACTGAGACACAGCACCCCAGCAAAGGCTTCAGATTTCTCCATCAGTGAACAAACTGACCATATCTATCTTTCACAGACATGGTTTACTAATGTCACATGTTATAAATGTCCTAGGCCACAGAGGAGAAGGAGGAGATGGAGGAACTTCAAGCCTACAATCGTCGCCTCCTCCATAATATTCTGCCTAAAGACGTAGCCGCTCACTTCTTAGCACGCGAGCGGCGTAACGACGAGCTGTACTACCAGTCCTGTGAGTGCGTGGCCGTCATGTTCGCCTCCATCAGTAACTTCTCTGAGTTCTACGTGGAGTTGGAGGCAAACAACGAGGGAGTGGAGTGTCTCCGGCTGCTCAACGAAATCATCGCTGACTTCGACGAGGTAAAGACTCTCTCCTCGTTGTCTTTCAGCAGGTTTGACCTTTAAAAAGTGTGAATTGCACAAATGTAATTGCTGCACTTTTTTTTTTTACATCTCAGATCATCAGTGAAGAGAAATACAGGCAGCTAGAGAAGATCAAGACCATTGGTTCCACCTACATGGCGGCTTCTGGTCTCAATGACTCCACCTACGACAAGGAGGGTCGGACCCACATCACTGCACTGGCCGACTACGCCATGAGACTGAGGGAGCAGATGAAATACATCAACGAGCACTCATTCAACAACTTCCAGATGAAGATAGGTACGAGAGACTTACTGTTTCTTTTTTAACATGTCGATAATAACGCAGCAGCTTTTGTTGATTGTTTCTTTTTTTTTTATCTTGAATGAAAAGGTCTGAACATTGGGCCTGTGGTAGCAGGGGTTATTGGGGCACGAAAGCCTCAGTACGATATTTGGGGAAACACAGTCAATGTGGCCAGTCGTATGGACAGCACGGGTGTGCCTGACCGCATACAGGTAACGTTTTTATCCAACTACAACCAAACTTCAAACCAAACAAGGTGCAAAATACCAATTATACAGCTCAATACAAGACTATTGACTTTGCACACATCAAAAATAATTGCAACAAAAACGTTAAAAACATTATTGAATGAAATCAGCAGCTGTAAGTTTATAATGTAGTTTTTAATCTGTAAATTCAATGGCATGTTTATTACTTAAACACCTTTTAATCTGTTCTAATTTACTATCAAATTAAACAGGGACATAAAAAAGACTCCATGATAATGATAATAATGATTTATATACATGAATACAGCAGAAAATATAAGAAATAAAACTATAAAAAAATGTTTTTACATATTAAGTGATGTCATACCTGCTCATTTTTATACCTTTTTTAATGAAAAGTCTTGTTTCTACACGATATATAAATATACTTACAGTACAGTTAATAAAGGTATTTACTGATAGACTGTCTTTGATTGAGACACCTCAGTTAAATCAACACATGACAGTTTCAAAAGAAAACCTGGACATTATTTGCAACGGTGTATGTAATAAAGTGTTGAAAGCACGAGGAAGGCAGTGAAGACTTTGAAAATAACTGTCAGAGAGAAATCAACACAAAAATATTTTCCTGCTGCTCACAGGTGACCACAGACCTCTACCAGGTGCTTGTAAACAAAGGTTACGTGCTGGAGTGTCGCGGGGTCGTAAAGGTCAAAGGAAAAGGAGAAATGACGACCTACTTCCTGAACGATGGACCGCCCAACAGTTAGCAGCCACGGCGGCGGCAGCAGACGCTGGGATGATCTCCCACGGCAAGGACACGGCACCACCGAGCGAGGACTCACAGTGTGAGCAAATGGCTTAAAAAAACACTTAAGAGACGCCATCACTTGAATCCCAAGCAAAGAGGAAAATGAATTTAAAAAAAAAAACAACAAACTTTTAAGACTTCAAAAGGAAAGTGTTCTTGATGAGAGGAAAATGTTCTCGTTTGACAGCCATTTTGGCCCACACACATGTTGAAGGACAAGTGTTTTTCTCATGTCTAGCCTCTCTCTCAGGCTTCTTGAAAGATGCAAAGTCTGTTTATTTAAAACAACGCCTTTTAGCCTGTGTCAAAAGAAGTTAAACGCTGTACATAAGGCTACTTTTTATTTTATTTTATTCTTTCATTTTATTTCATTTCGTTTCGTTTTATTTTTGTTTTGTTTTTTTGTTTTTTCACATGAATTATGAACAGGTACTCATATTTTATTTCTGAATTAATTATTTATTTTTGATCTTGATGTTTTGTGCAAAAGGTCCTTTATGAAAAAGTGTGAAATACATACGTGCACAAATATCCAGTTTATTACACGTTTATAAGTGTGTATGTACATGCATATTTGTGTGTGTATGAATATATGTATAAACTGAAGAGGAATATATTGACCAAAGACTAAAGTATTTACTAAAAGCAGACATGAAGGCAAGACATGTTTGATATGTTCTCGCTAAAGTCAGCAGCGACCGCCGCCTCTGTTTTTTTTAGGCAGCAGGCCTGAACCTTTTTTTTTTTTTTTTTTTTTCCTTTTTGCCCGAATGCTGGCAGCAGAGGCTGCTTCTTTATTTTCATAAAATATGTACAATTAATTTATTTTGTCTGTCTTTCAGGCAGCAAAGAGCTGATCACATTAACTCTAAATTATAGTATTGCCCTGAACCTCCAGACAAAACTACTACTTACTACTAAAGACGACTAAGGATGTTATTGAAAGGTGATATCTGAAATCTTTATATTTTTAAGAAGATGCTCCGGTCGAGAATTTTGAATCCTCTTCATCATCATTTCATGTCAGATTGGTTCCTTAGAGCTTGAGCAGCCAGCGTCCCGCTGGTTTCAGCCGTAACAGTAGGTTGTAGTCGACTGCTCCTTCCCTTTCAGAGAAGTATTTTTTATTTTTATTTTATTATTATTATTATTATTTTTTTTTTTTTGGTGCAAATGGAAATGAAGGAACTTAGATGGGAGAGTTTGTTCCAGAGCCATCGGGGGGCGGGAGGGTTGGATGAGCGTGAGGGTTTGGATTTCATCGCAGTGGTACCACACAGCTTGATTCTTCTATGAAGAAGAAATAGATGGAAGGAGGGAAAAAAACAAACAAACAAACAAACTATATAACGATTTTGACTGAATACTGTGCTTTGTAATCCTGAAGGGGCATAACTATTTTCACTGTGAGGTTTTTATGATACAACAAAACTGCTTTCTTGCCAAACATAACCGCTTTGAAGCATGTCTGATTGTGGTATGTTGTTTTCATTTTTGTTTGTTTTAACGTAGGGTATTTTGTATCACTTCTGTATCCATCATTTGTATATTCTTAATGTTGTTATTATTATTATTATTATTATTATTATTATTACAATGATTCTGATTAATTATTATGCTTATTATGATGATTTCATTCCAATGATAAGGATCAAAGACCAGCACGCTTTCTTGTAAAATGCCAGTTGTAAAGCTCAAGCTCACTGGTACCAACTGATCAACTGCAGCCAATGAATTTTTGCTGTTCGGTCCTAATGTACAATACAGTATTTGAGCTGGCGATAGGTGTGGTCATGTATAGTAAGTAATAACCATTAGCTGCCTTCGCAGCAGAACCCGAGTGGTGTATGCTCACATAAGCATAGCAGTAAACACACACATATACTGATGATTCACTGTGCTTTTTTTTATTATTATTTATGCCACTACTGCAGTATTGTAAATCTCAGTCAGGCTTTAAGGTGACCTCTCCCTTCCAAACATTAAACGTCTAAGTCGTAACAAATCGCTCCCCTGGAAAAACGATACGTAAAGAAATTTGTTTTATTATCCCCCACACCTCCCTTTTACTCAGTCTTTCAGCGACAAGTAAAACTACTAATAGCTGGATTTGATTGCCTTAATTAAATATAAAAACAATTTCTAGAATAACAGTGAAACAGGAAATGTGCCTGCTTGCCCTGTCTGGACTGCTGATGATGTTTGGATGGACAAAGAGAGAGAAAAAAAAGGGATAAGGGCTTGTCGAGAATAATTTTGGGTAAACATTCTCATCACTGCAGCGATCTTGTTTTTTTTCTCCGGCTTCGATGTTTTGTAATTGGGAGAATCGGCCCCGACTCAGCTCTTCCGTTAAACTCAACGACAAATGGCAAAGCAACAGTTGATCATGTTTGTACCAAAGCCAGCTCACGCAGCCTTGTGCTATTGGTCCCTCCTGTGCAATGATATTTGGCCTGGGTGCCTCGTGGTGCGTGCGCCAGAGGACGGTATAATGTAAAGGAGATCACCAACTATCACGTGAACTGTGACCAATGAAGAGTGATTCATATAAGCAAAGAGTTTATAGAATGGACATGAGTTTATAAAAATGTGCATTGTATGTATTCTATTTCTATTGGCTGTCCATAGAGTTGTGTTGATTGTTAACTCTTGGGATGTTTTGGGGGATCATGAGAGGGGAGGAAGGTTGTCCCCATACTACTGAAACAGTGTTTTGCTCAGGCCTGATGAATCCTTCCGTATTTGTTTTTGTTTTATTTGTATTTACCCTGAGTTGGAGGAGGATTTGAGAGGGGAGTGTTTTTTTTGCAAAGTTGAACAACGAGAAGAGTTGAGGACTATGACAAAGAGAAAAATAACATTTCCCCTTGAAGAAAAAAATAAAAAAAAAATCAATGGCTGTTTTGTTTGGTCATATATTTACTGATCATCTTAAATGTATTGTGAATATGTTTTACATAATAACTGCATATAAGCTGCGGTATCTTTTATTACAAGTCACAGTGAGACTTTTAACTGGTAACATGTAGGAGACAAAACTATCTCATCACTGTGAAATGAAGAGACACTGGAGAAGCTGTGGTTGGATACAGACGAGGTTGAAGCACTGGACCGTCAGATATTAAACTAATTCAATATTATATAAAGATGCAGCACCAACAGTCTCACTTGCAGCTTTGTCACTGATGACCACATGCAGCTTTGCACCATCTACAGGCAAGTGACGGTAAGTTACAGCCGACAGTGGCTCTGTTCCTGGCACCTGTAAGTAGTTTGTTGTATTTGTCTGTAGACCTACTTATCAGTGCAACTACAGATTGTGTGTGGTTTCTTTTTTCAACAGACAAAGATATCACCAGACATAGTAGGTTGGGCACCCTGAACCTGCAAAGTACTACTTTATAAATTCTTCATATTTGTGTACGTGACAATCATAAGTTTGATGTCTACACACCTCTTGCTCTTGCTCCAGATAAGTTGTTGTTGTGCCAAACCTCTTGTACTCAAGTGACCCTTCATTCTCCACGTGACGAGTAAACCTTGCCACATTCATGGTCAGTTTTTCAGTCCGTCACACAACCGAGACTGTGACTTCCAGCCGACATACTTCACAAACAGTGTAACATTTCTTTATTTCTGCTGCTTGAGAACAGAGGTACTGTATGTAAAATAGTTTTAAGTTTCCTGTTTTTAGAGCCACAGGGGAGGAATGTAAATAAAATCTCAAGTTCAATTTAAAAAAAGATTCTCATCAAAACTGATGCTGCTTCTGTCTCTGAAGGAAAACACGAAAATGTGTCAGAAGATGCCGAACTGTTTGGCTGACACTGACATTTCTTCAACAAACCTGTGAAAGCAACACATAGATTACACTCAAAAATAGATAACATCTGAAAAAAAAAATCAATTATGAGAATTGAAAATGTTACTCACTTGGTCATTTCACTGTTCTTTCGTGGAAAGCGTTTGACTCTCATCCAGGGTTCAGGGCTCTTTGACAACATCCATCCATACTGCTGGTTGTCTGTCAGAGGCATGATGTACAGCTGGTTGGGAGCTGGGGAAGAGAGGACACCAAGTCGTTAACCAATCATGTTTGTCGCTTGCAATACAGGTATAATTTGAGCCTTAAATGACATTTTACGTCTTCTTACATCTGGGTGTTTGAGCCCGTTTGACCATTTCTCTGTATTGCTCGTGACTCCCCTGGTGTATGTCGGTGCTGTTGGGAAGAGGCTGGAGGGAAACGTTGAGGGGTTCCTGTTTTTCTTGAAGCATCGGAGGTGGTCCCGCTCTGATGTTCATCCCATCATCTGTAAAGAAATACGGGATGTGCATTAAAATGATAATCCTGTGGCTATTACAAAGGGCAGCTGAAGAAGACTTTGGGATAAAGATGAAACATTTTCAAGGAAATAAAACAGTCCATTTGTTTTAGATTCAGGATTTTTCTTTAAAGGTTGTTTAGAGTTGAAACAATTAATTAACGAATAATCTGCCAGTATCTGTTATACAAGGTTTTTGTTTTTTTTTTTTTTTTTCATTTTTGTCAAATTTTACAGTAATAAAAGAATAAACACACACACACACACACACAAATAAATTACTATTAATTATATATTACACACACATATGTATGTAATCAATGTAATTTAATTTAATGTAATTTATTTTACATACATACAATGAGAGTACATGACATTGACTGGAAATTAGCAAAATCTTTTTCTATCCGTGTGTGTGTGTGTGTGTGTGTGTGTGTGTGTGTTAATATTGATCTTATTTATCTTATCGGCAAAGAGCGAACAACCAATAAACTAATATCGTTATACTGAATTAAAATAAACATCTATGAGTGTATATGTTCTATAATTTATCTCTTCGTGACAAACACGTGGTCTGTGTTTGTATCTTGTCATCTTGTCGCTACATGTCATCGTCATCATTTAAAATAGTTTCTTACCCTGAGAACGAGACGCTCCTGGTGGATTCACTATCATTTTATCTCCTATCGGGTTTTGATAACCGAGGTGTGTTAGACCGAAGAAAGCCATGTTTGATCTGAGTAAATAATCCTGCTGCTGGAAACTGAGACACAGACACAGACACGAGGTGTAAATAAATCACAACTTCAGGTTTGGACGTCACCATGGCAACACGTCATCCATAAAAAAAAAAAACAAAAACAAAAAATATTAATGGTGTATTTATTAGCTTATCTATTTATTTGTGTGTGTGTCTATTTATTTATTTATATTTTCGCTGGTTTAGTAAAATCAAAATGTATTTATTCATTATTAAGATGTTTTTTTTTTATCAAATTTAAAATCAATTAACTAATTAATTATTTTGTAAATATCCATTTCTGATCTGATTATGAACAGAATTACACAAAAAACCAAATCCTGCAATTATTGAGATAAAAAAGGAAGCTACAAACACACAAAAGTGAAGAAATTATTCATGAATATTTAAGAATATAATAATAAGAATATTATTATTAATATAAATAGGAATATTTATGAGGAAAAAAATCTATTAAATAATATTTGAATTACCTTTATAAAGACTGATTGATCAGAAGTAAAACAGCTGCGTGTTGAGTTTTCAGCTTCATTCATAAAATGATCAAAGTTTTAAATAATTTCTCTGTTGTGGATCGAGCTGCCAAGTATCCAACCGGTTCGAGCAGTCATGGCTTTTTTTTTTTTTTTTAAGTGAGTCTAGTTCCTGGAAGTTGTTCATATGAATGTCTTGACTTGAAAAGCTTTGTGACACAACAACAAGAAGGACAACACAAGTGGAGGAATTTCTTCATGTGGTGCAGCTAAAGTAAAGTAAGTGCAAATTCAGTAAACTTATTTATCTGTTTTTTTTTAGTTATGTGCTTTAATGTGAACCTCCAAATTCATACATACAGTCAACATATTTAAAAACAGTTTAAAATCTTCAAAAACTTTTTTTTGCATGAATATTTTCACTTTCACTACAGACTTTATGTAAAATTACATCATGTTTTTATCCTCATTAGATCATCAAATATAATGATCTGTGGAAATGTCTTTAAATACACAAATATTGTGGAATTTATCTATAAATCATAAGCAGAAGTAATAAATTGTTCATTTAAAACACTTGCATCTGTTGTGATTTATACATACAGCACAGCAGATATGTGAGGTCGACACAAATAGAGCGATATTTACTTCATATAAACCCTGCAGACTTTCTGTCTTTGCTTAAACTTTGTACTATTAACGAGGAAGTTAATGCATCTGATAGTGACATAGTGTAAATGTGTAAACAATGTGGCTGTAATACATGTAAACCTTTAACAAAAAAAAGACAACAAACAGGTAAACAAAACTGTGTGTACATCTGCATCTAAATGAGAACTGTAGTATCATTCTGTAATACAGATTAACTCTTTAATCTTCTTTCTCTTTCAGACCAGTTCCCTCTGCATACCATGGCTATCTTATGCCGTCAGTTCACTTTTCCAGTCAAGACTGTTTCCTGCTGTTTGTGTTTCCTTTATATTATGTATTATGTCATTACCTACACGCCCTCTCCACCACTGTCAAATCTACCTGAAGCAGGTGAGGGGAGGCTTAAAGGATCAACTGTCCAACGTGTTGATCCCAATTGTCGTCCTGGCTTTTACACCGAAAAGGAGCTTGTGCCTTTTTTTCAGAGGCCTCCTCAAAATCCCAGGGCACCAGGTGCCAATGGCAAAGCCTTCAGGTTACGCGAAATGTCTGTCGAAGAACATATTGAGAAATTAGATGGGTTTGAGAAAAACCAGTTCAACCAGTTTGCCAGTGATCGTATATCTCTGCACCGCTCATTAGGCGAAGACACCCGACACCCAGAGTGAGTATACTACATTTCTGTAGAGAACTATATTCCTGCATGTCATCATAAAATCTGACACTTGTCTGGCTTTGATAGCTGCGTGGAGCAGAAGTTTTCGCGCTGCCCAGGTCTCCCCACCACCAGCATCATCATTGTGTTTCATAATGAAGCCTGGTCCACTCTGCTCAGGACCGTTTACAGCGTCTTACACACTGCACCTGCTGCCCTGCTCACAGAGATCCTGCTGGTGGATGATGCCAGCACAGATGGTGAACGTCAACACACACTTAAGACTCAAATGTATCACTGATTCCCAACACATCCATGAAATCTCATAGTTTATAAACTGGCTGTGGAAGAAGTATTAACTTAAATATCATTAGCTAAATGTACTCTAGAGAAGCACTTAAGTAAAGTCACTATGATTTTTCTGACATTGAGTCAAGTTTATTTAGAATAGCACCAAATCATAACAACATTTATCTAAAGACATTTACATTATACTATATACTATAATGCTATACACCTGGGTATTTTTATTCTATAATGATTATATAATAAAAATACCTAAGCAGCACTTGGTGATAATAGAGGTAAAACTCCCTTTTAACAGGAAGAAACTTCCAGAACCAGACGCAACTACAACAGAGAGAAGATAACAGTTAATAACATGCAATATAGTCAAATAAAGGCATTGAGGTGAGGGTAAGAGAGAGACAGAGAGAAGAAGTGCAGTGCATCATGGGAGTTCCCCCAACTGGGCTTAAGGAAGGTCCTGGACCAGTTATACCTTTGAGCTTTATCATAGAGGCAAGTTTTATATCTAACAAGGAAGCCTGATAACTGAAGACTTTACCTCCCATTCTGTTCGTAGTGACTCTGGGAACCACCAGTAAACCAGCAGTTTGTGATCTAAGTGATCCATCTGGATGATAAGGGACTATGTATTCTTTAGGATACGATTGAGACCGGTCATTGAGGAGGATTTTCAGTTCTACCTTAGATTTTACAAGAAGCCAGTAGAGGACAAATATGATCTCTGGTTTTTCTTCCTGTCAGAACGTGGAGGTTTTTGATCAGTTCTCTAAAGCTGTGTTACTGTTGTACACTTTATCTCCCCATTTATCTGTTAAGTCATCTGTCTTTAGATCACCTGAAGACTCACCTGGATCAATACGTGAAGCATCTGAAGATAGTTCGAGTGTTACGACAGAGAGAGAGGAAAGGCTTGATTGTAGCCAGGCTGCTGGGAGCGCAGGCTGCGAAGGGACAAGTCCTCACCTTCCTTGACTCTCACTGTATGTATAATATAATATTTTCATGCAGAATTAGTGTTTTGCATATGTTCCAAAAATATAAGCTGTTTGACATTTATTTTATGATCTGCAATAAACTGAAATGTTCATGCAGTTTGTTGAATAATGTCTGTGGGTAAGTGAAAACTATTGGGACCACTAACTTCTTAGCTATACACCTATAATCATTACATTTTTATTGAATGACATTTCATAAATAAATGCTGAATATATCTTTTACATTCCTGCACAGGTGAATGCTTCACTGGATGGTTGGAGCCTCTTCTGGCTCGAATAGCTCAGGAGCCGACTGCTGTAGTGAGTCCCAAAATTACCAACATTAAACAAAATAATCTGAAATTCATAAAGCCAGTCCCAAAACTGAATTATCAAAATCGAGGGAAATTTGACTGGAGGCTCACGTTTGGATGGGAGACTCTCCCTGATGAAGAGAAGAAGCGGAGGAAGAAACAGACATATCCCATCAGGTAGAAACAAACACACAGAGATAAACTTTAGTAGTAGAAAATCTATTTTCTCTGGATCATCTAATTCTGCTACTTGTGCAACAGGATGTTTAAGATGAAGCTGGTGATGGTTGACATAATATTTCAGTGTCATAACAAGAAAATTTGGACTTTATTTAAAGCAGATTGTGCAAACTGACTCAAAAAATGAAGACTCCTGGAGTTATAGCCAATAAAATTAACAAAACCCAATAAAATTGTGCAGGTCGCATGATTTTTAAATTTAAGAACATCCAAATATGTTAAGAAAATGAGTGTAAAAATTGCTTCAACGCTACCATCTGCTCAAACAGATGATGGCATATGTGACACTGTCAGATTGTCCTGAACAGAGGGATCTAAAAGGTAAACATCAGGGTTATAGGCCTCTCTTTTCAGGTGTTATAGTTCAGATGAGAAAATAGATACCACTCTCTAGATACTGTGTCTCCAGGTAACATGAGGCTGGCACCAGCAGCCAGCTAGCTTAACTTAGCATAAGCATTTAAAGCAGCAGGTAAAAGTTATCGTGGTAACATATGAAGTCAAAAAACAACAGTTTTGTTTTTTAACTTTTCATCAAGATTAAATCATGTTACTATTAATAGAGACTGGTTTCTTCAACTTTGTAGAACTCCGACCATTGCTGGTGGCCTGTTTTCTATTTCTAAATCATACTTCCAACAAATCGGGACATATGACAACCAGATGGAGTTCTGGGGAGGAGAAAATTTGGAATTATCCTTCAAGGTAAGAAGTTTTCATTTGTTTTCAATGTATAAAGTATATTCTAAGTGTTAAAAGCTTCTAATTCTACGCTGTGTCTTCTTCACTTCAGGTCTGGCAGTGTGGAGGTCAGCTGGAGATTATTCCTTGTTCTGTTGTAGGGCACATTTTCCGCATAAATAGCCCCCACACCTTCCCCAATGGCAGCACTATTGTTACCCGTAACCTGGTCCGTCTGGCTGAGGTCTGGCTGGATGACTATAAATGGGTTTTCTATCGTGCGAACAGAAAAGCTGCTTCCATTTTTAAAGAGGTTAGCACACATGTACAGTAGCCCCACAACTCTGAGAGTCAGTCACATCATATATGTGTTGTTGTAATGGATGCTACTTCACCTGTTGTGTTATTTTGTTGTTGTTTTTTTCTTCTTCTTCAGAAATCATTTGGAGATGTTACTGAGCGTCGTAAAATCAGGGAGAAATTAAAGTGCAAGAGTTTCTCTTGGTACCTGAAGAACATTTACCCAGAGGCCTATATTCCAGACATTAAGCCTCAGATGTATGGTCAGGTAATTAACTTCATCAACAGCTGATTATTTCTCATTGGTTGATCGATTTACACACCTCCCTGTAACATTTGATCGATCGATTTGATTGTCATTTGATAGAAGTGAGTGTTGTTTAACATGTTGACTGAACACACCGTGTTGTCTGACATCAGAAACAGTAAAATGTACAGTAAAAACAGTAAAAATGTAAATAGGAACAACTTCACATGTTTGGAAAATACAGTGTGTGTGAGCTCAGACAGAAGAGAAGTAAACACATAAAGCAAGTAAAACCAGTCGACAACAGGAAATACAAACACAAACAATGAGTTCATGAATATGTTAAATAGTGTACAGTCACTTAATCCTTTATGTAAACAAGTAGCCTCAGTGAGATCTGGAGATCTTCCTCTTCAAGAGAAAGTATGAGATAAGGTATTTGACTCAGACAACTGTAGAAAATTCACTCACAGAATTATCATTAATATATTATCATTTTCTATTAAATCTTAAAACAAAATCTAAACATAATTATAGATGGAGATTGTAGTTGCCTCTTTTCACTGTTCAGTTACTGTATTAGATTTTGTTTTGTGTTATTTGCAGGTGGAAAGCACAGGTTGGGGATGCTACCTAGACGTGAGGAAAGCAGCAAAGCGATGGAAACCTGGATTAAAGTTTCAATGTAACAATGATATCGGAGTTCAGGTACATTTGTTTCCGACAATAATTATGTCCTGTCACACAAACACACAATTATTTTTACATTTCAGATATTCCTTCCCTCTACTTTTGCTCTAATCTTGTGTAAAATACTGGATATTTTCTCTAAGTTTCTCTAAGTCTAAGTTTTGATGAAGGGAAACAAGTTGACTTTTCATTTGAAGGGTTCACATGTCAGAGGAGTTGGGAACCTGGTTTAGATCAACATATCAAACTACAGTGCAGTTGAAAATGTATTGATAGCATTGAGATTACAGATTATTCTCTCTGAACTTCACTACCATGTTTGTCTGTGTGACTTTCAGTATTTTGAGTACACTTCCCAACAAGAGGTTCGGCTCAGTGTTGCCAATACATTGTGTTTACATGCAAGTCCTACGAAAAACCTGGTGTCTCTTCAACCGTGTCAGCGGAAAGGAAATGTGACCACAGCAGCGCCGGAGCAAGTGTGGATCTTCACTCAGGTACAAGACGCATTTCTGGCGAAACTTGAAAGTTTGAACTCGTGTCACAACAGAGTTTCTGGTTGCACGGGGAAATAGTGACATTTCCTTTTCCTCATTCTTGTCATTCGACCTCTGAATATGTTCTTCAGTATTTAACCATCTTCACTACACAAAAAAGTCCTTACACTGTCTGTTATTGTTTCAGACAAAACGACTGAAGAATCCTTCATCAGGCAAGTGTTTGACACCCACTGCAGGAAATGTGGTTTTGACTAAATGCACCAGATTTGGTCAAACTTGGAGATTCATCTGACTCAAATTATGTCTGTTTGTGTACGTGGACTTTTGTAATATAAAGACAGATTAATATTTTTTCCAAGTCTTTCTAAATAAAGTTTTTACTTTTATTGTAATTGTTCCTCTTGTCCTGTCATACTACTGATATTTAAAAACTTAAAAACTAATTTCATGTGGAATGAAAACTCTGGTCTTTGACCCAAATCTCTTGTACTGGAGTTGTGAATAAGTAACATTTTATCTACATGTTAGCATGGTATCCACTGAAGGATAATATTTATTTTATTTTATTTTATCTTATTCTATTTTCAAATTCTATGGTTCCAACCAAAGACCTTTACTGACACATTAAGGGTGAATTTTCTAGTTTGAATTGTTCTTGATTGTTGTTTTTGCAAGAAAAAAAAATCCCCAAGTTTTCGTAATGATTAGGCTCCATATTAAATATGACATTTCTAATATACCATTAAATTACTGACTGTTCAAAGCAGGAGCTTAATAGACGAACGGATGGATGACAACATATCCCTCATACCATGTATGATGGTGTTACATGAAAATGAAAAAGTTTCCTTTAAGAGGAAAAAAAAAATGCTGCATTGCTTTTTTGTTTCCTCATACTTGTCTACATTGTTTGAAGGAACTTCATTCCACAGTTTTCGTTACAGACAGGTTGAGAGACTGGAGAGGATGTGAGGAAATAAACCAGTTTTTTTATCCACCATAGAAGAAGCAGCTCTTTGAAGAAACATTTAAACTGTTTAAAGTAAGAAAGTAAGAAAAATGACTAGAAAGAGGCTTAATAACAACAAAGTTTCTCTTACTGACTTCATAAAAACTGAAGTGCAGTGTTTCATTGGCTGCGGTTTGTTACCTTATTTTCTTCATGTTGAACATTGGGAGACTTTGCTCTTAATGCTCCAGTGTGAATTTAATCATGAGTGGAAGAGGTCAGTTAACATTAGAGTCTATGTGGTATTTCTGGGACATCTCTCGTTGCTCTGTTGCTCAACACCCGACAGTTTAGTCGTCTGCATCACACAGCACAAATATCTTCATAAAACCATATTGTTAATGAGAGATCCATTATAAACTCAAACAATAAAAAAACATAAAACTTCATCTGCGTTGAATCAAAAACTATACAAGATTTGACAAATCTAAATAACATCTGAATAGCTCAAGCCTTGTGACACATTTAATACTTAAATCAGGCTTTTAGCTGAAAGTATACCAAAGTAGTTTCACCACAAACTGAAAGGTTTTGAAGATTTCACCAAAAGACAAAATGTAATCATTATGTTGGACATTTGAGTTATTGTTTATTTATCAAAACTGCACAAGGTGTGAAAAAATAAAAGGTTTCTGGCTGCAAGTAGTTACACTTCAAACGGGAGATTTGTTTTTGAGCTTTCAAACAACTTGTCCAATTCAATGAGGAAAAATATTGATGATTGTGTCTTCGTAGAAAAATACCCATAATTCAAACATTTGCAGATTAATTATCTGCACTGGGACAACGATGTGTTGTGTTGATGGGGAAAAAAAATCTGATTTATATCCCAATAGAACATTAAACATTTTAAACTTCAAATGGAGTTTCTATGATAAATATGTAGAAATAAGTCAAAAAAACTGAGTTCATTTCTTACTCAGTTGTCAGTTTATTTGGATTAAACAAATGCAGTGTGATGTTATATATATTTTTATATAAAGTTATAATGTTCGGTTAATTAACAAATGTTTCTATTATTTTCTCCAGATCGTTTAAATCCATTAATTTAAAAAGATAAGACGAGGAGATAAATGTGGAGTCTGTGCATCTGGGGCACGTGTGTCACGTCATTACGTCGTAGCCACGCATACGCGCTGGGGCCGGTGACGTCACGGGGTTCGACACGGTGATGGGAACTCGAGCGAGCGCTGGTGAGTTTCTCTCAAACCAATAAAATCTCTCAATTCTGCTTTGTCACTTCAACAGGGAAGTAGGCAGGACCGACTGCTAGATACGCACCACCAAACCCTCACGGCTGTTTATCTGTAACGCGTGTGTGTGAGCTTGTGTGTGTGTTTTTTAAAAAAAACGTATTATATTGACCGGTCGTGCGGTTCATCATCTCCATTAACAGACGTGTGAGTAACGTGTTTTTTAAATTCTCTCTGTAACTTAAACATACGCGTGACTATGTAGCTCTTCTGTTGTTAAGCTAGTAGCTAGTTTATTGCTTGTCAAGTCGTGTTGTCATTATAGCAGCATGTGACAGTTAAGTTTGCCAGTGACAGAGCGGGTTTTTGGTTTTAGTCTTAGCTCCGTGGACATGCAGCCAGCGACAGGAAGAAAATAGCAGCGTAATCTCCTGAGCGTTGTCCTGGATGTAGGCAGCTAATTTCTCTGAATTTGCGGTTACAGAGCTACGTTAATGTCAGGTAATGTTATCGTCATGTTAGCTGGAGGTATTCAGCTTCATCAGGTGTTTTGCAGAAAGGTTTAGCCCTCTAAATACGGGATTTGGTGGAGGATTTGACTAATATCATTATAGTTTTGTGTGTGTGTGTGTGTGTGTGTGTGTGTGTGTGTGGTTATTTCTAGGAGCTGCTCAAACCATCTTACAGAAATCCACATGCAGCCCTCAGAATATGTCTATATGCATGTATGCAAAGAGTCACTATAGGGGAAAATCATTTAGATCTGTTTATTTAAAATAATGATAAAATTACAAACATTTGAATGTGCCTCATTTCACAAATGTGATAATATCCAGCTTTTATACATACATGTACATATCATAGGGTAGTCTGGTAATTTTTAGTGTCTTTATTTAAATCATCAGCCACAGTTGTTTAACTTTTTGCAGACAAAGTGATTATATTATATCATATGTTCACCTTGTATTTTGTCTCTGTTTTGGCACCAAAATCATGATTACAGTAATTAATGTTACACAATTAAACAGATAGAAATGTTAACTAAAAAAAGTCATTGGTGCAGTTACTGAAAAAACAGGTACTTCCTGATTTGACACAATTGAAATGACTCCAGGATAATCAAGTCCTTGTCATTTTCTCTCAAACGTGCTGCACCTTTTTCTGTGACTGCTGGATATTAAACGAGGAAATAAAGAAGGAAGTAGTTTTAGTTTTGCATGGTGAGGTCTATTTACAAAGCACACATTTTGCATCACTGCTCACAATTTGTTAAACAGTGTTGCTCTAAGTGTAACGTTTTAGTTCCTGCTACTTCGTAGGTAATGATTAATTTTATAATGTTCTTAATCAAAGAACCGCTGGAATAATTTTGTCAGAAAATGGCAAACTTTCAAATACATTTAGTTTTCTATTGCAGAAGGCTGTGAAAACAAGCAACAACTCACATTAGAGGAGCTAGAACTGTAAAGTTTCTGTGTTTTTCATTGAAAATTTCATCATTATAATCAGTTAATCAACTTATCTCTCTTGTACTAAATTAGTCAGTCTTCTGAGTTAAAGATGGAGGTTTTAAGTCTTTAAAATGTAACTATGTGTTGAAAATACTTAAATTGTGAGAAGTCGATGTCTTAATAAGGCTTTGATTGTCTGACTAATGAGACAAAACAAACATTAAATTCAGAGTGAAGAGAAACAAATCAGTTATCGCTCGTTAGAATAAATTTTATCTGTGTTACTGCAGATCTTTTTTTTTTTTTTTTTTTTTAAATTTGGACAGGAACCAAGATTAAATCAGCAGCTTATGCAAAAAAAAAAGGAAGAAGAAGAACAGACTCAAGTCTTTGCTTTTAAATTTAATCTGTGTAAATTTCTCTTTAAATTATTTAGGCTGCTGCTGCCGCCGGCCTGGGTTCATAGGAGAGGGACAAAGATCATTTATTTTCACACATTTTTTTTTCTTCTTTTTGCTGAAATAAATTAGTTGATTAATTGAACTCTCCACTTTTTATTTATTTATTTGCGGTAGAGACAGTATCTCCACCAGCTGATTGCTGTTCATGCTGTGAATGCTGTGTTTTTACATAATTTGTCTAAGGCACCCAGAGGGTCAGCTGATTCCTCTCTGGAAAGCAAACACATCCCTGAGGCGAAGTGACTTTACATTAACAAGAAGCTGTAACATCTTCCTCCCTCCCTTTTTTTTTTTTTTTTTTTTTTTTACTCTAGCAGTGTTAAATGTGTTGTAGCTTAGGTCATGTGCAGAAATAAAGGAATTTATAAATAAGAATAACAAGAAAATGACACTGTACAACGTTTTGAACTTTGATTATGAGTATTAGAGGTGAATAGGATTAGAGGTGCTGGGACATTCACGATAGAAATGAGTTTTTGAGCAAAGGAAACACATTCAGATACCAGTCTCTGACACCCCAGTGGGTATCTGAGCTATTCTTGGCTTCTCTGACACCATGAGAGGCAATATGAGGAAAAAACATTTAAAAAGTTGAATTGATGCAACTAGAGGAACTTAAAGTAAGATGATAATGTCTTTTTTAAAACTGTATTTTCTGTTTGTATTTGTTTTTGTAGAGAAAATGAGCGAACTCCCCCTGTCTCGCTCCGAAGTGTTTGGGGAACTGAGGAAGGAGCTGCATGAAGATGAAGAGTTTCACCAGTCGGACGTGCACATCTTCATCATCATGGGAGCATCGGTGAGAGCAGGGGCGGGCGATTAAAGTCTACTTAACGTTGCTTAACTAGAGTTTAAAAATGAGAACTGATAAGGCAACGTACGTTTAAGCAATCAAAAGGCGGTTTGGAGCAATCACTGGTCACACATAGAGGTTCTGTGTAATTTAAGATAATACAAATTGACCTTTTTAGGACAAATCGTGCAAAGATTATTTCTTCTTTTTTTCCTTATTATTTTTGGCACATTTACACAGCAGCCAGTTTAGGCAAGAAATGTTGGCCATAACTTCAAAGAAAGAGTTTTGAAATATTTCAAAAATAAAGCAATAATTGCACATGGTTTTATAAAGGAAGTGTTGAAACTGATTTCTCTGAGCTTCTGCAAACGAAGCTTTCAAAAGTCTGGAATTGAGACACTAAATAAATCGAGGTTCCCCATTTAACTTATCAGTTCAGAAGCATATGAAACATGGTTGATGCAGTCGGATCAAATGTATCGGAACCGGCTTGAATAAAACAAAGTGTTGCAAAACGAACATTTGTTTATTTTAATTTGACAATCAGATTAAAGAAAAACAGTCGAGGCCAAATATACAAGAGGATAGATGCATTATTTTGCTGCTAAAGTTGATAAAGTAGATGGAAACGTGAGAGCTTTCTGCTTCCACGAATGAAATAAAAAACGGTCATTTATCACTGTTTACTGTTTCTTCAAACTATTCAGGTGTTTTAAGACCTAAAACTATCTAAGCATCTTGACGCTCCAGCTCTATTTCCTCCTTTATTTGTTAATGTTTCCATCCATCTGCAGTTGCTCCACTGTCCCCAGGTCTGTCTAAACGTGTATCGTCTTGCTTGTGTTCCTTTTTTTTTTTTTTAACGAAGCTCAACAGCTTTGCTTTCATTGCTCACACCACATTTCTGCAAAATAACCTCTCATAAGGACCTTTTTTCTTTCTTTTTTTTTTTTTTTTTTTGAAGCCGCTGTCATCACAGGCTGCAGTGATTCATCAAGTCATTTATTTGCTCGCTCTTTCTCTCTCTCTCTCTGTACTGTTTGCTCTTGGGTGCGGAGAGAGGCGCTGCTGCTGCTGCTTTTTGCAGTGTCACTGGGTGTCAGCGTTTTCTCTTTCGATGTGATGCCTGCCAGGTCAAGGGAGGAGCTGTACCGAGTCTTGTGCTGTTTACACGTGTGTGTGTGTGTGTGTGTGTGTGTGTTGCAGCTGATAAAATAATTGAACAGCAATCACATTTTTACCTGTTATTTATTATCAAGTGAATAAATAAAGTCAAACAGTCGCACTACATTTTCCACAACCAACTTTTTTACTTGAGCTGCTACTAAATCAATAGTTATTGTTGCTCAGCTTCATGTCAGAGAAACAACCTGGTCCTTTACTGATGTCGAGTGGTTCTGTCACAAACTAGATCAGTTGTAATAAACGACCACAGACATTTTCTCTTCCTTGTCATCTACAGTTATTTTAAACACATAATCTTAAACAAAGTTGCAGGGTTATAAGTTGAACAATCCCCAGCTGGGGAACGGTGCTTTAAAGGAGATTTCAGTGAGCGATTTAGGCCAAAACTATACTGTTATGGGAATTAAATTTAATTAAGATGATGTATAATGTCCTGGTGCCTGACATGAGTCATACTTATGTTAATGTAAACCACTGTTACTTGAAATTTGAACATTGGGTGAGAAGTTGGTATTTGAACTGTGTGACCTGTTGGAAACAGTCTTTCCAGACTGTCTGAAGTAATTTACCTTGTGATCCAACAGATGGCGCTCTATCAGCTTAAACTGTTATGTGCCACATTTCCCTGACAGTAAACTAAGGTAATGATAATTCAGTGTTTTCTTCCAGAAATGCAGGACAATAGTGAAAACAGCAGATTAGCAAATGCAAATTAATTTAAACACATTTTGGGGTTATTTTAATTAATTTGGTTGATTACAGCCTTCGTAACACTTTGTTTGTCTTGTTGAAACATATCAAACAGTATTTTGTTGAATTCCTCTGCATGGTTTCATTAAGCAGCAGGACTTGGTCTTGTATCTCCAGACTGTTAGTTGGTGGTTGTCACTGGCCTCCAGTGGGATTACTGAAGATGTGCAATTCTTAAATAAGCCAAAGCAGCCTACTTACCAGTTGCCACATGCTGTAAGCTGCAGCTCTGCTGCGTCTTGTTGTGTTGTGGAAAATAATTACCGCTGTGGCACAGTGCACCGGTGAAATAAGCAGCACAGCGACTTCATAACAATGAGTCTGCAGCTAATTATCGTGTACAGAACCTATATTTCAAAATGAACTCATTTTATTTGTTATGTGTTTGCACCTGTAGGGAGATCTGGCCAAGAAGAAAATCTACCCAACTCTGTGGTGAGTGAACATCTGATCCCTGTGAAAGCTCTTTGTGTTCGACACGACTATAACCTCAAAGTGAAGCCTTTGAGGAAACTTATATCCCTCTTTCTGTCCCAGGTGGTTGTACAGAGACGGCCTCCTCCCTGAGCAGACATATTTTGTGGGATTTGCTCGCTCTGACTTGACGGTAGATGCGATCCGGGCTGCTTGTATGCCATACCTGAAGGTGAGAGGCAACGTTTCAAGTAATCTTCTTTTTCTTTCTTCTTTTTTTTAACAAAGTTATTGGTTTTATATTAAGAAGTGGTCATGACATTTGCAGGAAATTGTAGCTAACAGAGTAAAAAGAACAGTGAAAACACACTTTACACTTTTTACCCTTTCAGTATTTATCATTTTGATATTTGATACAAGTAAATGTTTACATTGTGTCGACATATTTCATGTTAAACTTGTATTTGATGCCTGTTTCTGGATTTTTTTTTTTTTCCACACAGTTTTTTGCTGACATTTTCTCACCCTCTGGTTCAGGTGACAAAAACAGAATCGGACCGTTTGTCGACCTTCTTCAGCAGGAACACATACATCAGTGGCAAATATGCCGATGAGGCTTCGTTCTCCAACCTCAACACACACCTCCTGTCTCTGCCTGGAGGGAATGAGGCGAACCGTCTCTTCTACCTGGCGCTGCCGCCCACCGTCTACCACGACGTCACCAAGAACATTAGGCACCACTGTATGAGCACAAAGTCAGTGCAACACGCTTCTTTCACTAACTGATGTTTTTACATTGTTAAATCTTTGTTTTTACATGTGTGTGTGTTTGCCCATTATCCACTGTCCTGCTCACATCTATGACTATAAGATATTATCATAGATTTAACTTCATAAAACACAGATCTGTATTTACTACTGCTGTTGGACATTCTGGTTGTTTTCACCAAAGTTTTTTTTTTTTATCGCAGTACATCTTCCAAAATTGAATCAACACCTTCATAAAACTGTTTAAACCAAAACTGAAAAATGTAACTTTATGAAGGTAGGATTTATTGTAAGACTGTTATTAGGATTTATTGTAAGCCTGTTGTATTAGATTAGTTTTGATTATACCAAACTAACTTAAACTTATGGTATAAAACTAAGAAACTTTTCTTTCCTTTTGTTCTCATCTATTTCTGCCACAAATAGACCTGGTTGAGGAGACAAGTGATCCTCAACAGCTACTATCATCAGCGTTTTACAATCGTAAAACTCGCCAATTGAGTCGATCCTCAAGCCTTTACCCACAGTGTATCACAATTCAAGTGGAATACATGCCCAGTTGTGTCCCATTAATGTGTCTTTGTGGTGATGAGAGAGGACAGAAAAGCCCAGTATCAACTAAAGTGGTTTGGAACTGATTATTGATTGTTTGTTTTCGTCTTCTCTTCAATGGTGCATGTATTTTGTGCAGGGGCTGGAACAGGGTGATTGTAGAGAAGCCGTTTGGACATGACCTTCAGAGCTCTGAAGAGCTGTCCACTCATCTCTCCTCCCTCTTCACTGAGGAACAGATCTACCGTATAGATCACTATCTGGGCAAAGAAATGGTCCAGAACCTCATGGTACTCAGGTAACAAAAAGCAAAAGCTTTTCTGTTTTTCTTTTTCTTGCATTATTGATTACGAAAACCTTGGAAAACCTGACGTGTCTCTTTTTCTGGCACATCCTAAAAAACAAAGATCTGCCGTTTAAGTAATTTTAATTATGCAACACTTCAGTGTCACATTTGTGGTTTGAGAAAAACCTCCTGTGGATGTTATATGACATAAATAGAAACTGGCCTGTAAAGAAGAGAGTCACAAAAGAAAAATGTTTATGTATGTTGTCATGAGCAGCTGTCCCTGACACCGTGCATGCTGCGATGTGCACACAACGACTGTCGTGTTTGTTGCAGGTTTGGAAACCGAATCTTTGGGCCGATCTGGAACAGGGACAGCGTGGCCTGTGTTGTCCTCTCCTTCAAAGAACCATTTGGTACTCAGGGACGAGGAGGCTACTTTGATGATTTTGGCATCATCCGGTGAGGGCAAAATAAAATTTAATTAACTTGTATACAAGTACCGTTTTGACAATACAAGCAGAAAATCAGCACTAACACATGATCAGATCTAATTTATCGTCCGTCGATTTATCTCTGTCTTTTTTGTGACCACCTGTTCTTGCCGTGGTCAGAGACGTTATGCAGAACCACTTGCTGCAGATGCTGTGCCTGGTTGCCATGGAGAAACCAGCCTCCACCAGCTCTGATGATGTCAGAGATGAAAAGGTACAATATCAAGAAAAAAAACAATGTGACAAATAACAGAAACATATAATCAATTACGATCGACTGTAAATTCTCTAATATGAGTCAAAGCTCTTTATTGCTCTTTATTTAAACTAGTTAATGCAAATTCCAGATGTCCTCCCTCTTCATCTGTTGTCTTTATAAACTGGCCTTTATTTATTTGTTTGAGCCGTAACCACCAGGTATCATTTGACTGTCAGTATTTGAATAGAGGCTTTGACAACGAGACTTTATGTTTTATGTGTTCAAACAGACCGTAATCGTGTCTCTATCTGTTTGTCGTCTCTTACAGGTGAAGGTGCTGAAGTGCATCAGCCCTGTGTCCATGTCAGATGTGGTTCTGGGTCAATATGTCGGGGACCCAGAAGGTGAAGGAGACGCCAAACTGGGTTACCTCGATGATCCCACCGTTCCCAAAGGATCGACTCAGGCCACCTTCGCCACCGTTGTCCTCTATGTGCACAATGAACGCTGGGATGGTAAAAACTCACTTTGCCCCTATTTTTAAAACTCCTCACAAAGCAAATACTCCTGTCATCATGTAATACGTGTGAAATTTGTGCTCCTCAGGTGTTCCTTTCATCCTTCGCTGTGGCAAAGCTCTGAATGAGAGGAAAGCAGAAGTGCGGCTGCAGTTCACCGACGTCCCGGGAGACATTTTTGGAAATCAGTGTCGCAGGAACGAGCTGGTGGTGCGTGTGCAGCCCAACGAGGCTGTCTACGCCAAGATGATGAGCAAGAAACCCGGCGTTTACTTCAGTCCTGAGGAAACCGAGCTGGATCTCACCTACAAGAGCAGATACAAGGCAGGTTCAATGATGTTAGATGTTGATCAAATCATTTTTTAATTTAACAAAGTATAACACATTAAACATATTAAAGCTAAATTTCTTACTTCCAGGATGTGAAACTTCCAGACGCTTATGAGCGTCTCATCCTGGACGTCTTCTGTGGGAGCCAGATGCACTTTGTTCGCAGGTCTGTGTTTTTTTTTTTTAATCTTTTAGATGAGACAGATGAAACTAGTTGCAAAGCAAAGCTCGTCTTTTGTAATCACATGGTTCATGTGAGCTAATGATCCTAAACACTAGATGGTGCCATAGTGCATCATTTCCCCATCATTTCCGAGATGTAAATGTTCACAGGGTTTATGTTTTGCCATCAGCTCTGTTTTTTTGTGGCCTCCACTAAACGTTGATTTGTTTGTCTCTGCAGTGATGAACTACGGGAAGCATGGAGGATCTTCACACCTCTCCTTCATCACATAGACAAGGAGAAGCCGAAACCTATTCCATACAAATATGGAAGGTAGGAAATGTCATTCACTGTGGCTTTAACAGTCCCTGCAGGATTTCACAGGATTTTTTTTTTTTAAATGATTGAGGCCTGATTTACCTGATTTTGTGGCAGCGTTTCTAGTTGTGTTTTTTCCCTCTTTAAAGAGGAAAATTCACAATAACAGTATAATTCTTAAAGCTTTATAACAAAAATATACTTTAACAATTAATTAAAAATGATGAGAACAAAACCACTTTGTTAGAGTGATGAGTCTGACGTCCTCACGTCATTTTTCGTGTGTTTCCTGGTGCCAAAGTCTTTCTCAGCAGACAACTTCCTCTTGTTGCTCCACAACAGGACAAACAAGGATTTAATTTTTCACTATTTAAAATTGTTTTACAGTTTTTTTTTTTTATGTCTGTTTGTTTTGAATTTGTGTTAGTACCTCCGATCGCAACATTGACAAATCTGTTTTAAAGAGAAGAGAAATCCATCAATGTCGAGTGCTGAATGTAACAAATGTGTGTTTCTCTCTTTTTATTTTTCAGCCGTGGTCCAACAGAAGCCGACGACCTTTCGAAGAGAGTCGGCTTCCGCTACGAAGGCACTTACAAATGGGTCAATCCTCACAGACTGTGAATTGTGATGAGATGAGGGAGAAGTTAGAGGTAGCATAGTAAGAGGGGTGCAGCAGGGTAAGTGAGGCTTGTCATCTTCCAATATTGGAGCTTCTTTGAAGAAAGAGTTGTTTCCACTGTGTGGATCCATCACAGTAACAGCAGAGGAAAAAAAAAGATATAAATATTTAAAATAAAAATGTTTCTCAGGTGTAGCACTTAATCCATGGAGCGAGTTCACTAGATGTTCAAAAGGAAATTATGAAGGCTGTGACCACAGGTTTATACTGAAGGTTTGGCAGTATTAGTAGTTTTTCCATACATTCACAGTAGCTTTGCTTACTTACAATTAAAGGTGGGACCAAGTTAGTTGGGGAAGGAACAAAACAACAATATTTTTGTGAACAGAACAAGTGTCTAGTGATTTGCTTCCATGTCCTTGTCGCTATTAATTAGGTCTTAATTTGTGAGGATTGTAAATGGAATAACTGTATAACAAGAACAGAACAGAACAGAGCACTTACAAAAAAGCTGCAGCTGAGTCATACTCACCCAGAGTAAACACTGCGCTGTACCAAAGATGGGAACTGAACACAGCAGAGACGAGGAACAACAAGATTGATTGTCCACCAGCTGTCACTCTTATAACCATTGTGATTGTAATACCTCTACGCTTTGACTGCATTTATTAATCATTAATTAATCAGCTTAATGGAATTTATTTTTCAATTTAGCATTTTCTCTTTTTGCTGCTTCTGCCTGAGACCAAGGTCAACATCAACGGTCTCTATGGTCTATAAAAGCCAGTGCAGACAGTGTCTCATCTGAACATTCATACTGGAATAGTCTTAAGTGTTGCTCTTTACACTGAACCATCTCTCTTGTTATTCAACCCCCCCACCCCCTTAAAGCTTTATCCCATTTTGTTAACATTTTTTTCCTGTTTATTTAAGTCACCATTCCATATTTCAAACTATTGAGACGACAGCAGCGGCGGCGGCGTCTGCTACAGGTCAACACTGAATGTCTTTGTATTAACGTACTGTAAACTGCTGGTAACTGCACACTCATGTTTAAAGGCTAGCTACATTTTCACAACTTGTAATAAAGTAGTTTTGCTTCTCTGTTAGTGTGTCTCATGTTTTTGTGGTGCTGGTGGGTGGTTTCTTGTGAAATTGAAACTGTGAAATATGTTGATACAATGTAAACAGGTCATTTATGAAACTAAATGAAGGCGCTTTCTTTCTCTATGTTAAATCCAAAACTAAAGTATTTAGCTTAGCATCACGACCTGAAGCAAGCAGAAACAGTTACTCTGTCCCTATCTAAAGTTGTAAAAAATAATTGTTTTGTCTGCATAAATATCAAAATGTTTAGAGAGAATCTGTTTCTCTTTCAGCTTCACAGTTCGAACCATTTCCCCAAAGCTAATCTAAAGCTAATGGACACCGGCTGTCACTAGATTCAGATGTGAATATCATCACTCAACATGAAAATGAATGAAGTTTAACTTTTCTTCTAACAGGGAAACTTTTTACCTCACTGGCTAAATGACTGAAAAATCCATATAATCATATCATAGGAATGTGACTATAATTTTAATTACCCAGAAATCAAAGCAAATACTTCACAAGCTAGTTTTCTGAGTTTGCTTTGGATAATATTACATTAGAATGAATGGATTCTTTTTAAATCAGTTTAAAGTCAAGCGTCATATTTAACCTCTTTCCATCCACCACTGTGATACTGTCACAGCAGTGCAGCATCAGTTTTCAATCCTTTATTACTCAGTGTTTTCATTAGGGCCTGAGCACTAGAAGTAAAAAGGACCCCATTGTGTTTGTAAGGATTCATCTTATTTTTGTTTTCCTTCTCATGAAATGCAGCTATTTTGAAGTGGTTCTTATGTATTTAAAGTATGAAACTTTGCACCCGCATCAGAATTGCTGCAAAGCTGTCTGGGAAAGAGTCTTGGGTCTGGGTGCGGCCCAGGGGCTCCATAGCGCCCCCTTATGTAACATAGGCTAGTGTTGGCAAATAGTTTCAGGTACACACACCAACTTTGGTGTATATGTGGGGCTCATCAAGACGAACAACTGACCCCAGTCACACCCAACAGGAAGTGAAGTATTTGGGTATGTTTGCGTTTGGACACCTAAGGAATTTGACATACTTGCCCTAGATGACTTGTCAGCTTCACGGATTCAAATTTGGCGTACATGATGTCAAGATGTTGCTAATATTAAACTAATATCTTGTAAAATGTTTAAATGGTGAGATGATGATTATTAATATCTCGCCACAAACAGAAACTGTCATAAAACCACATTTGTTGCAAACTTCATATTGCCCTGGCCAGTCTTTGTGTTTATAATAAAAATAACATTGATTCTCTTGTGTATTTGTGTCAAAAACATGATTTGGAGACCAGGCCAAACACCAACAATAAGAACCACTGTACAATTATGATCGTCACTGCAATGCAGTGACTCCACTGACGTGTAATATTGTTATTTATTTATTCAAGCATCTTTATTTTGGAAGATATTTTATTGTTGTTTCTCATTGGTTTTTATTTCTAAATATCCTACTATTTTTAACATCCTATCCCGTTGTTTTTAATATGATGTGTCTGTTCCTGATTTATACCATCAAATAAACCATTCTTTGTTAAGTTCAAGCTCAGTTTTGTCTGAAACTTTGGTGTATCCTATTTTTTTCGTCCCCTTTGAACGTCGCAGAACAATTTCCTAAGTCACAATTTTGATGCGTTTGTTTGCATCCTGTTTATCCAGGTGTGTGGATATTAACTTAGATCTTAATCGCAGCCTCAGCTCCAAACACTTTGGCCCAAACACAGTTTGTCTCAGTTTGGTGACAAAACATTACAAAGCGGGTGCAGCCGCTAAACAAGAAAAAGTAATAAAACACGAAGGTTTGTGGCTTTTTAAATGCCGATGAGGTATCAAACATTTTGTTTTTCACGACTTTCCACGATCCGCAAACGCATCAAAAACGCGCGCCCGCCGATTGGCAGCGTGACGTCAGACGCCGTTTGAAAAGCCGCCATCAAAGGCCACGGCGGCAAAACTTAGTCGCGTGTGCTGCTGGTGGAGTTTAACGTTTAAATCCACCAGCGCTTTAAGTTAAAGAACCAAAAACTGCCTACAACGAAGACAAATGTTGAGGCAGTCAACAGAGAAATGAGGTCGACGTCGTCCGGCTCCAGGAGAAGAAGGGTAAGAGAAGAAGTTTTACTTCTTTTAGTTTAGTTTTAGAGCTAATGTCAGTGCTGTCAGGTGTGTTAACTCGTCCTTTTTCGCTAATTAATGTTTAAAGTGTCGCGTTTGTTCATGGTGACAAAACTTCACCTGCACTTTGCCACTGTTTTTTTCTTCTTTTATTTGAAGCTTCAACATTTTAAGTGTAAAACAATTTATTTTAACAAGAAAAGGAAAAAAAAAAAAAAAAAATTCAAAGTTTGAATTTGTTTCAGACATTTTTTTTTTTAACCGGACAGAGCACGAGCTCCACGCTGCCATTTTGCTTTTATACTATACAACACTGCCTGTAATGTTTTGTGTTTTATTTTATTTTTTTGTCTTTGCCACAACTTTTGGCTAGGTTAGTATTTTTTAAATTAATGTCTAGACATTACTTTATCGCTTTACTTAAATCTTATCAACCAAAAATAAAAAATTAATTGGAGAAATTGGCCTCAATTGTTGGTTTTGGTGCCGAGTGTTAATTTAATTATGTTGCTACATTTAAATAGTTGAATAGTTTGTTGTCTTCTAGTTTAACTTTACTTCTTTTTAAACAGGAGAATTGCTGAATTGGACCCACCGTCGACCACAAACTTCAAGGAATGGTCCTTCAAAGCTCAGATAAAGGTCAGTAATGGATTTAAGTTTGTTTGATATCACTGCAGGATGGTTTGGAGATCAAGGGGCATAAGTGACATTTTTTTTTAATTTTACAGGACTAAAACAAACTTTTCTTTGATTGTAATTACTTATTTAAAAACAACATATTTGAGCAATATACTTTTATAGAGATTAGGCTTCACAGAATCAATATTTTAAAGATTTTTTTTTTAAAACTACAAAAATACAACTTTTTTTTTTTTTTTTTTTTTTTTTAAGCCAAAATGTCATTTACTTACTTTTGTGTGGCGACATTTTATTACCTATTGTTTGTTTGTTATGGACGCAAGTGACGTTCTAAGATATGTGATACTGGAATAGAGACAGAGTTACAAGAGATAGAGTTACAAGCCTAAATAAGCCTTTTTTATTCTATTAATCATCATTGATGTGCTGTAACATAACATTTGTAAGATTTGTACCATACTCTATATACCAGTTCATTTAAAAACGGTAACCGTGAGCCTATTCAAAAATAGTTTGTACAATTAATATATCAGTTCATTTAACCCCATGTAAAACAAAAGCTAACTAGCTAGCTGGCTAGCTAGCTGGCATACAATCAGCATTGGCATTTGGTCAGGAACTCCATGTTGCTGTCTTTCTGAGTTTAAATCTTTGAATAATTAGTTATCATTAACATTGTATGAATTAAAAACTATTTGTACCATTACTCTATTTCAGCTGATTTAACCCTATGTTTATAACCTCAGGAAAATCCTGACATTAAAAATGTGTCATGCTTATTGTTTATGTTAGAATAATGCCTCAGCAGCCAACCAGACGTGACTCATTTAATTAACTGATCTCAGTCTGAACTTCCCACCCATACACCTGCTGGACCAATCGCAAGCGCAAGCGCAGACAAGCTGTTGATCGTGGTATTACATGCCATCATCACCAATAACATCAAATAAAACCAAGCTTTTGGTGAAAATGAGCACTGGAACGGACTAAAATGACAGAAATCATCTTTGGGGGAAAATATTTGATGTATATTTTGAGTTTTTAATTTGGTCCATGTCCCATCTATTAACATGGAGGAGGCAGGATTAATGAGTTATACAGCAGCCAGCCACCAGGTGGCAATCCAGATGATTTGACTCCACTTTTGTGGAGCACTCATGATTTTCATTATGTTGTCAATAGTCACTGCTCTTAAGATGCAGTAAATGAAATACACAGACAGAAAGATTTAGGCTACATAACCTAACTAGCTTGCAGTTTGTATGGTAATTAAAACTAGAAAATACTGATCAAATGATCAGGACAAGCTAACTCAGAGCTAGCTAGTTAGCTAATACCATCTAGCTAGCTAACATGCGATATCATCAGCAGTTATGGGCTTTGTTTATAAACCCGTAAGTTCAAAAGCTAACTAGCTAGCTGGCATACAGTCAGCATAGGAATTTGGTCAGTATTTTGTTTTTAGATTCATCATTTAATATTTACTTCCATTATACAACTATTTCCTCACCATCATAACAATGTAATTAATCCTCTTCCCTTGTGGGTATATGAAATTCTCCAGTTATACTCAATAGCGTTTGTTGTGCAGTAAACTGTCTTTGTCTCTGCGGTGCCATTTTTCTGTACTGAAGGGTACCAGTGCCAGGCTATACCAGTGCAGTTCTTTTATGAATTGTTTCGTGCACTAAAGGAGTAAATGCACTTGAATGGCACTTACACCTTTTGTGCACCAAGCTCAGTGCACTTACGACTGTATCCCTCCAAATTCAATTGAAGGTTTTCACTCACTTACTAACTATTATTAGGACCTTTTTTTTTTTTTTTTTTTGATAGAGCTCATCAAGACGTTTAAAATGATGTACAAAACTTATTTTCGTCACTTATGCTCTTTGTGCTCCAAACACTTGATCATATTGTTTGTGGTAACAGAAATAATGTGTTGTTCATAGTTTTTAAATAAGGGATAAGTCTTATATTTTATGTTTAAAGTTTGCAGGAAGTGAAAAAATCAAAGCTCAACTTGATACTAATTTTATTTAATGTTTCATTTATTGCAGGTAGATCCTCTTCTAGACCTTCAAATAGTAAGGGTTGAATTTTCATTTGTCCTTCCTCTCGCTTTCCTTCCAACATGGCCGCCATGCCATGCCTGTGAGCTTTCCTAGAAATGTGTTTGTTTGTTTATGCTTGGCTGCTGTGCCAAAACTGAACCACACCACAATTTCAGTGCCCATCACCACCTCCATCAATCATGAATACACATCTGATTCTTTCAGTCTTTCTCTGTGTGATTGAATGTTTCTAGCTGCTCAGTGTGGAGCTGTAGACAAGAACACAGAGCTCGTTGGACCAAACAATGATCAACATTTAGTTGTTTTGTCTGTGAATAATCTTTACTTTAGGCTAATGTGTCTTAGTTGTGGCTTTTGTCTTTTAGCTTTGGCTAGTTTGTCTTAGCTTTAGCTAGTTTTAACTTTGGTTTTGATTGTCCTGAATTTGTCTTTTAGTATTGGTTTTTGAGTCTTGACATCTTTGGATTCTTTCATCTTTGGTAAATGGTTAAATCTTTGGCCTGTTTTGTTCTTTGTCTTGTTTTTTTGTCCAAGTAAAACTTAATCCAGAGCTCTGTGTGTTGAGGTTGTTTTGTGTGTGTGTGTGAGTTGGACTTTTTTTTTGTGCTGAGATGTTTCGACTTCTGTATTAAAGTTGAAGGTGTTTGAGGCTGTGAAGTCGGTTGATTGTGGCATTAGTTAGTTCAGTGTTCAAGTTTTAGGCTCAGCTGTAGTTTTGTGTTTATTCTTGTGCACTAACTTTTCCTTTGTAGGTTTTGTCAACTTGAGGTAGGACCCATTTTAACTTTCTTCTCCAGTCAGGTCAGATTAGCTGTTTTCTTTTTGTTATTTTGAACCCTGCCAATAAAACACTTTGAACCTTGTGTGTGTGTTTCCTTCTGACACTGATGTAGATCAGAATAGGGACAGATGGTTTCAGAGTGTTTCTCTCCACAGCTGCATCGCCTGTTCCTGTGGATCTACAAACATAAGCTGCGGCCGGGTGGTACACAAGTAAGTGTGTTTCCTTACCTTGGGGTGGGTGTGGGCGTGGGCCGTGTGTCGGTCTGGCCGCCGTGCCATAACCTTTTACCTTTCAGCTCCTCCACCCGGCGTCGAGTTCTTGCACCGTTCGTAGAGGGAGCAAACAGGTAAGTTTCTGCCTGGCCGCCGCGCCAAGCCTTCGCTCGGCTCCCTTGCCGACTTTTCTTTCTCACGTGGCCACCGTGCCACGTCTTTGCTCGGCGATGTCGCCAAGCAAAGGCTTGACGATGTCGCCGACCATTTTTCCCAACATGACAGCTGCGTCATGTTTTCGCTCAGCTTCCTTGCTGATCTGTCCTTTCTCTCTGATTTCATGGCCATCGTGCCGCTGTTCATTCCCTCACATGATGTTTAGGGAAAGTTAGTCAGCTGATGAAGTGGGTGGGGTTGTTTAGGGAAGTGCAGGACGGGGTGGGACCTCTCCTTGTGTGTGTGTATGTGTGAGTGTGAAACATGTCTTGGCTGCCGTGCTATAACTGTCTACTTCCTGGTTCCTCTGTCAACATGGCTGCCGTGCCATGACTGTCCACTTCCATTTCATCCACCGCAACATCACATATCACAACCTAACTGACATTTTTACACTCCAGCGTTTTATCCACAGTGGCTCCAGCAATTCATTTCATTTCTACTGGACAATTGAATCGAGTAGAAATGAATGAATTTACAACACGGTAAGTCTTCGCCCTGGTCGCCGAACCAGTTCTGTCCTCTCTGGGCCGCCGTGCCGTCTGAGCTTTCATTCCTTCTGTTTTCTCTGGTTATGATCTGTTGTGTTTGTGTACGTGATGTTAGTCTTGTACTTGTCCGTCCTTTATGTTTATATGGTCCATGTCTTTGTCCCGTCTGTCTTATCTGTTGTGCGCCTCCTCTGTCATGTCTGTCTCTGTGTCCCCGTCTGTCACGTCCCTGTTGTGCGCTCTGACTGACAAAGACAAAGACAATGTTGAGTCCACTGACTCTGTTATTTGTCAAAACCACTGACCAGACATCAGACTACAAAGATTCTCTCTTGATCCTACAAAGGTAACATGTTTTTTTTCCACTTTTAGTTTCCTCCGACCCTACTCTGTGATTTCAGTCAGTGATTCTTTCCTGTGCCATGACTTTCAGCATGAGTCACGTTTTGGTGCAACAACATTCAGGTAGAAACTTTCACTTGTGTGGTTTGGGTTTCACAATGTAAAATAACAGCTCACAGTCACAACACTGGTATTTAGTCTTCACAGGTTCGTCCTTCAGTCTCCAGCTTGGTCTCTGTCTTGCTCCTTTTCTCTTTCTCTCCATTGATTCATTTCAGGAATGAAGACCCAATGGAAAATGGTAAGAAGGTCCACGAGGATGTCGTTTTAGACAGTTTAAAAGAAGTGAGGGAAAGGTAGTACGAGTGTTCAGTTTGAGTTTAATCTTTTTTAATAAGATTCATTTGTAGATACTCATTGGCTTTTGACAAATCATTGCCAGTTTCACATAATGTTTATGTGCAGTTTAAATTTACAGAATTAGCCTGTAGTATAATTGTGCTGCTGTCACTCATCGCCGTCTAGATTCATACATATTCTTGTGTGGACTTTTGAAGTCTGACTTGTCTCTGTCAGGTTTAATTCCAACTGGAGTTTCAAATGTAAAGTTGTAGATTTTCAGCCGGTCAGGTGAAATAACGCTCTAGTTTCTTTTTTTTTTTTTTTTATGTTAATGTTTTTCTTGCGCAACGTATTGGGAGGCCTCCCAGCAGGGGAATTAATTCTCCCCTGTGAAGCGTGAACGGTGCGTCTTCGTGTCCGTTATTGACAGTTCGCTGCGACTTCAGGTTCCGTGATAGGAAACATTTGTTCTTTAGCAGGAAGTGAACCTGACAGAGGGAGATGGTTTACATGGTGACTCTAAAAGACGCCCAGCTTGGGTGTATTTGCTTAATTTTAATTTACTGGTTCTGAGTGACAGCAACCACGACTACAAAGCAGGTTCTAGAGTGAAAACCACATTTTAATAGAAACCTTTTTCAGTGCAGTTTAATGTTGAGTTATTGTCTAGAAGTATGAAAACTGCAGGAACAGAATTAGTGTTTATTAGTCTTTAAACAAATCTATGAAACATGAACAGTAACAGTTAGTTGAGATGATAATTTGTTTCATAATTTCTCAGCGATTATTTTTGATCAAGGAGCTACAAGATGAAACCTGTTCATGGCAGTAAGAGGAGTCATCTCATCTCATAAATGTGACGTGGTGAGTTTATCTGGAGTTTCATAATAATCTAAACTGTTTTTAATTGTCTGTATTTTAAGTCGTCTTTCTGACGTCTGCTCTCATGTGTTGACCAATGTTCAACTTTCAGGAATCAACAATCAGCAGTTGACTCTCACTTGACGCTCTGATTGGTCAGTCTGAAGAGTCGTGGTAAAATAAGTTTTAATTCAATAACTTTGTTTCTCTGCCTCAGATTCTGTTTCTTCCTCTGAAGGTCGTCTTTGCATTAACCCTCAGTTGTCTGTTCATGAGACAGTCTCACGTCACCGTCACCTGGTGTCACTTCCTCCTGATGTGTCCGGTCAACGTTCACCGCTGCTGCTGCTTCAACCGTTCAGTGAGTCGTTCTCCTGCTTCACTGGTTGTTTTACATGTTTGGAAAGATGTGACAGTAGAGGATTGATGAAGCAAACGGCATCAAATGTGTCAATAATATACCACAATAACCTCACAGTGTTAATGACTGTATGAGGTTGTGTATGAGCTCCTCAGTTTATTTATGAGGAGCAAACTTTTTACGCTTTATGCTAATTGTCAGTCACAATCAGGATTCATTCAGCCAGTTCTTAACAAACAGAGAACAAGGTAAACTGAGTCGACTCTAACATAAGAAGGTAAGGCTTTTCTCCTTCCCTTCTTCTCTGTGTGTGACGAAGTCTGAGCTTGAAGGAAACTGATTGTTTACAACATTTAAAGTTTTACATGTAGGACTCAGAGTCGTCTGCCTGGTGATGTAGTTTCCAAAACTAGACTTGGATCCATCTGGTTTTGTGAATCCACTGACTGGTGTGATGTTACTGTCCTACAACAGCAGCAGTTGAATTAATTTGCTGTGATGATCTACACAATTGGGGCGATCCACGTAGTGATTATGTAATAACGTATGTAGCAATTTAAATCGTTTGCTTTGTCAGTGGTTGTCTGTCACATCTTGACAAATGTGTGGAAATAATCGAGTTGAACGAGGAAACGACTTCCTTCACGGATGTGACGGCAGCTGTAGTGAACGTTGATCGACCACATCAGGAGGAGGTGACCTGGCGACTGCGACGGGAGGTCGTTTCATGTACAAACGACCGAGGTGGATGCAGAGATTAACTTGAGACGAAGCTGCAAGAATCAAGAGCAGAGGATCAACTTAGTTTAGACGACAAAAAGTCTCAAGCCAACGTTGTGGTTCTGATTGGACGACGAGCCATTTTCAGT
This sequence comes from Polydactylus sextarius, assembly GCA_016801845.1. Taxonomy (NCBI): domain Eukaryota; kingdom Metazoa; phylum Chordata; class Actinopteri; family Polynemidae; genus Polydactylus; species Polydactylus sextarius. Next base: position 7,719,549 of record CM028909.1, read on the forward strand.
GGTGGTGTGAAGTTGGCGTCTGGTGCTGGACGTTGATTTCAGAGAGTTGGACTCTGGGTAACAGACACGTTAGCAGGGATCAGAAAAATGTGAGAGGAGTCTCGGTGCTGTTTCACTGTAAGACTTGAAACATAGACAAACTTTAATGTTTAAGTCTGATTCAAACTCCAGATAAAACTGTCACATCACAACTAGAAGACAGGATGGTTTGTAAGTGTAGGAGACAGTCAGGGAGAGAGTGAGGGAGGTGAGTGTTGAGGGTCCAGGCTGAAGACAAACACTCAACCAGGTGAGATACTGTTTCATTCCTGAAAAAAATGTCGGTAACTGACAAGAAAGAGACGACATCTCATTGTAGTTTTTACTATTTCAGGACCCAGAGGCCACGAGGAGCTGACGGAGGCCGAGACGTCTCAGTGAAGTCGACGCTGTGACGACTCAGACGCTGAGGGAGGAGAGACCGAGCTGCACCGAGCCCTTGGAGAAGATTTGTCACTGCAACAAGACGTCGTCGGGTACACTCTCTCACATCATCAACTTTTATTTCATCTTTAAAATGTTTTTTTTTTCTTTTTTAACTCAGCCTAAAGCATGTTCAGACCTGAACTCACCATCTCTCTCTCTCCAGCTGTGAACAAGGACATCGCCTCATCCTCTTCACCAGGATCAGCTCTTTGAGCTCAATTGTTCATGTTGGTTGTTGATGTTTTGTGGTGGAGGTTGTCTGAGTTTATTCTGGGGTACCCTGTACATTTAACACACACGCAGCTGCTCTCTGTCTACTTCACTAGGTTAGCGGTTGGTGCCACTATTGTATGTTTTACTGAATGTCTTTTTTTTTCTTTTGTTTTAATTAACCTTATTTTGTTTTTTTTAGATAAGATAGTCAGGATAGTCGCTTGTCGTTTTTGTTTTTGTCAGACAGATGAGTTAGGCCTTGTTTTGTTTTATTTATTTCATTTATTTGGCACCAACCTCCAGTCAACCTCCTCCACTCTTTGTTTGTTTGAGAGATCAAAGGTCAATAAATGTCACAACCTTTGATTCACTCACATCAACTGTGTCTGGTGATTTATGGTTTCCACACACACACACACACACACACACACACACACACACACACACTACACATGTAGTAGAGACTCCACATTTCATTAGTAGTGTATTTAAAAGCTGAACAGGTTATTTTCTTCTGTCGCTGCAGCTCAGAGGAGGAGAGGAGACTCTAACATTAATTAGAAAATATAAATTAAACTGACATCTTTTATTTGAATGTTATTCATTTACATTAAATATTTTCCATCATTTTAATCTACTTGAATCAAACTTTTTTTTCTTATCTTTATCACATGATGCTCATAATAGTTTTTTATTGTGATAAAAGAAAGAAACGTGATCATTACAGTAGATTCAGAGACTTTAGTAACATAATGTTTCTTTATTTCTCATCATGTGATCATATGGTTTGACCTTGTCGACCGTCACCTGTCGCTCTAACTTGAGTTTGTAGTTTCCTCTCATTGTACGATGTATTTAAAGAGGAGCAGTATATAAAAACTTTTTCTGCGATCAAATTCAAAATACTGTCACACATTTGGCCAATCTAGTGTCTGATGTTAATGTTTCGTATTTGCTAATTAACTAGATGCTAATGTTTTCACTTTTACTTTTTTTTTTAATGTTTTCAGACTGTGGGTCTGTGTCATTGTCTGAATTTGCTCCACTATAGTTTCAAAAACTGGACCAGTGATAATTGTCCTCTGCATTACGGCACTTAGTAGCTGTAAAGTTAATGCATTTGACTGATGGTTTCTGCTTTTGTCAAGATGTTTTTGAGCCTTTTAGTTTTAGTAATGTTATATATTTATAAGCCTCAATGCCAGTAGCTGCAGCTCAGTGGTAACTGGCAACCTGGAAATGATGAAATGCTGCTGACTGAATATTTGATGTGTTGTAATATGTTAACATGGCAGTGTGATTTTAATATCTTGCCACAAACAGGAAATGTTTAGTAAAGTGACAGTGCATTGAATGATTAGTCTGAACCTTCACGTGTTATTGGACACTATCATTATGATTATGATCATCCACACTCCCTATAATATGCCACAATCTTGTACGGCGCCACCAACTGGCAATCAGGAATGTTTTTTTTTTGTTTGTTTGTTTGTTTTTTTGAACCTGTGTTATATATCACTCCGAGGTAGTTCATTACGTTGAATTCAGGTTTGGTGTATGTTCTCCGCAAGATACATACAACTGTTTTTGAATTTCTATGAAAATGAGATGTTCAGGATTTCTAGCACTTTTCTCATGTTCTTGAATTGACGACCGTTGTTCAACTAAGACGAAGTGAAAACGGTTTTTGATTGTCACCTTTAAATGTGTCCTGTTTTTGTATAACGAAGTTAACTGACTGACTATAACTGTGAGAATTACAAATGTTTCTGATGCCGTTTTTTGCAAAACTAAAGTAATGTTTAAATTTAGCACCGTTTACAGCCATGATTACTCGCTTCATCACTACTTTAGTCAGCACATCAGAGCATATCTTGTCTCATTACTGCCACATGTTGATCAGATGAACAGTCTGGAGATAAAACTCCTTTATAAAATAAAAGGATTAAATATAGTTGTAATTGTAGGCACATTATACAACAACGTTTGACTGATTTACTGTAAAAAAAAAAAATAAATAAAAAAAGTGAACAAAATATTCCAGCAACAATGTAATGAGAATTAATTTATTCGCAGACAAATGTTGATACAATTATTTCCCAACACACATCGGCTGTAAAGCCGAGTGGTGGAAACGGGGTCAGGCAGGTTCACATTAACAAATGGCGTAGTGGACGGATGTCAAGTAGTTTAGTCTTTGGTTTGACCAAAAAACAAAACAAAAAAAAAAAAAACAAGATGGCCAAGGTTTAGCAGCTGTCTAAGGCACTTCACTTGTATTTTCACGTTAAAAACAGTTGCTGTGCGGTCGACAGTATGTCACTGGTACAGTGCAAGACGGGACACATAGTGAATTATGTAAGACACTTAGAGAACATACAAAGACATAACAAAGTGAGGTATTAAATCCATAATTAAATAACTAGGGATGGACGCGGCGTGGACGTTTACTGGATGGTAACATAAATGTTAGATGAGGACAAATCCTATACAGAAGGCTGCCATTAGGATTTTAAGTGGTTGGGCCCCGTGAAAATCTGTTGAAATGAATGTCATTTTCATCAAAGACATGATTTTGCCATAATATTTTATACAGAATCTTGATAATTCTGACGTGAAGTTGTATGACAGCTGTGGAGTGACGGGTCATACGTCCTTTTTCCCCGACGGTTGAAATGGATGAAAGGTGGTCATGTTCTCCATTCAGAAGAAGGCACTTGGTCAGTTTGGGTTTGTTTTTTTTCTTTTTACATGTGCTCTGGGTGGTTCTGCAAACAGCTGATGAACTCTGTGACTGGATGACCCTGGTAGCAGATCTGATACACTGCGTTGAACAGTGGGAACCTGGAGGGAGAGGAGTTATTGTTTAGAGCCAAAATAACACTGGATTCACATCATCTGTGCGTCGTGTTGCTCCTTAACTTACTTGTCAATTAAATTCTTGTGTTTGAGGATGAGATAAACTTCAGCTGCCGTCGCTGGTCCCTGCAGCTTCTGACCGTTCAGCATCTCTTTCTCCAGCTCCTCGATGGACTGAGAGAGAAGACAAATATGAATCTTGGCTGAAGGGAAAAGCTTTCACCACTCACACACGTCAGATCTAAATATACTATAAAATACATATTTTTTTCTCCAGGCTGACACATCAATTAATAACCAGATTTTTTTTGGAATCTGAGATGCTTATTAAACACTAGCGATGCAGCGAATACTCGGCCAAAAGACTTTCATCACCGAAACAAACACGGCTGGAACAGGATGTTGTGATGACGCAAGAAAAAAACCGCAGCCAGCAGGGGCCAATATGTCTGTCGTGTGGACGTATTTCTACATATATGAGTATTTCAATATATCTAAATCTGTTTAATTCATCAGTAATCAGTTTCATGACAGACACATGCAGCAGTTACTCAATTCGGTCAATTAATTACATAGTAAGACAGTGTGAGACCTGCAGTTAAGGTTTCCTCATTTTCAGTTTCAGCCAAGAGTTTTCATTTCGGTGCATCGCTAATAAACATAATTTCTTTTTATTTTATTTTTTATTTGATATATGTTGATCAGATATAGGTCTCAGAGACTCATGCACAAATATGATACAGTTGGAAATAAAAGGTTAAAACTGCTTTGTCATCACCTTCCTTCGTAAACGCTGCCTGATTTTATTCTAGTCTAGTTTTTAATTGATAGACCAAATAAAACCTGAGCTACAGCAACATTATTGATTTTGGATAAAAAAAGTATCTATACATTTTTTATATGTGTATCAAAGTATTTAAAATAGGGGGATGCAGGCATTTATAATATGTATAACGTCATTTTTTAAGTTAAAGCCTTTATTTTGAAAGGATAATGTTAACCAATATGAAAGACTGAAAATATCATTCAACTTCAATTTAACTGTTTTTGCTTGAGGGTGTATTATGTATGTACATCCACGGCTCCATTTCTACGTTAATTACTTCAGTCTTTAAGCTTCTTGGCTGTAAAAATCCAGACTTATATTATTGTTGTATATTACTGTGTCTGTGTCAGAGCAGAAACTAAACTAATCCTGAGAAACTGATTTTGAGGACACAGGATGGACGTCACCAGTATTTGAAGCAACGCAGCATAATAATGTCCTGACACGACGTGTTAAATACAACGCTGCCCGGCCTGTACGAGTAACGCCTTTATGTTAACGACTCTTTATTTTAGCAGTTTTGACAAGTAAATAAAAGATCGTAATGTTAATCTTGTTGTAAAATTTCATCTCAAACTTTTAATCTAATGTAATTACTGGCGAGACTGTCAGCTCAGCGCGTCTTCACAGCAAAGGAAAACACATTTTATTTATTTAGCACTCGGCTGATGAGGATATAAAAGTTTGTCTATAAATATTTACACACAGGGCGTTAACCCAAAGCTCTCACCTTCCCCGTCTTCACAAAAGCCTCGGCTACTTTGCGGTTGCGGCCGCCGTAGCAGGTAGTGATGAGGTCGGCCACGCCGCAGCTCTCCAGGAAGGTTGCGGAGGACACGGGTCCAGCGGTGCAGAAAATGCGGGCGAAGGCAATCATCTCCATCAGACCAAGTCTGATCACCGCCGCTTTCGTGTTGTCCCCGAAACCCAGACCGTCACAGAAACCGGCCCCGACCGCTACGATGTTCTGAAGGACGAGGAGGACAATCATGAAAAAAAAATAAAATAAAAACACATGAACACTTTGATGTAGAATATTTGGTGAATAATAATTAACATCCAGTATCTAATCTTCCAGTATTTATCTAAAACTTCTCATGTTTTAGGCAGAAATGACTAATGGGAATAAAAAAAGAACATTTTAACTGGGAGCAGCAAAACATTTGTCCACTAGAATGAGATAATAGGTTGGATGTATAACCCTCTTAATTATTTAACTTGACATCTAAATGGAAACACTCCAGTTCCAACCGTACAAAAGATTTACTCTTCATCTGTTTGTATAATTTAAAACAGTATAACGACTTCATTGGACAAACGTTCGGCCAATGGAGTCGACCCACACTTGCGCGAGTCTGTACAAGTCTACAACACGTGTTCTGGACGTGTCCAAAACGACATCATCTCATGCAGCCTATTTATAACTCTGTCTCTCTAAAGTATTAAAGGAGCCAATGGATCCATCTCCTCTCATCGCGTGATTTGGTTCCATATCACAGTGTGAGATATCAAAGCAATTACAGGTGCCACATTGTGGCCTTTTGAGCACTGCTGGCTGGACGACTCCTACCGGCAGACAGAAGGTCCTTACCACCCTCAGCCCACCTCGGGTATTTAACTGGAACCAAAGATATGATGTAATTATCTTCACCAACAGAAGATGAGATACTCTCCCTCTAGAGAATGTGCTTAGATTTTATTCAACCCGGCAGCCTCGTCTTGTAACTGAGTATATACCATCCAATCTAAAGGTTCTTACCTTATCTTTGACGTTATCATGGATTGGATTCCTACTCATCTAAACCCTCTGTTTTACCATAAATCACCGTTTTTATCTCACAGAAGATGAGTTTCAGTTCAACCCCCTGTTTTTTGTCTGTACCATTGTGTAGCTGCATGACGTATTCAGACCCTTTAAATAAATACGAGTCCCATATGTTTGCAGCAGCGTAAGACGAAATAAATTAAAAAAAAAAAAAAAACAAGTACTGCTGCTTTAAATGATGCGAGCAGGCTGCATTATGTTTTATTAAACGTTCTTAGTTGGGCGTGTTTCCTCTAGGACAGATTTATTCGGTCAGTGCTGCCGAGATCTGACAGCACTGGTCTAAAAACAGCGTGATCTTGTTTATAAAAAACAAAAATAAAGCAGTTTTACCTTCATAAAAATACATTATATCTGACAGTACAATGTCTGGCTTTGATTCATGTGTGTGTGTGTACAGATATAGATACAGGTACAGATATTTTTTCAGCTGTCGTACCTGTTAGATGAACACTTTGAACATTGAACTACGTCTGTGTTGCATAATGTCGGTTGTGAACAAACTGCTGTGGGAGATTTTAAAGCCTTTTCTCTTTTTACTTCCCAAAGTGACCTTTAGCTTGCGGCTTCCAGTTATTTCAAAACACACTTGAAATTAAAGGCCGTGTCCTTATTTTTCCACGTACATCTACATTTTGTACAAAAAATAAATAAATGAAATAAAAATATAATAATAACTCACCTTCAGGGCACCACAGATTTCCACCACATCATACTCCTCCACCACAGTGACTCGGAAGTTGCTGGTCTGCATGAGTTCCTTCAGGAGAGCACCGTGGTTGGTATTCTTACATCCTGGAAACAGCACAGTTTTAGTCAGGTTTTAATTATCATGAGTCATGGTTAAAATGGTGACTGTGCACCTGAATGATCCAAAAAAATAATAATAATAATCCTATAAAAGCAGGTTAGTGCTCTCGTTTAATACACTGACAGTTAATCCCATGAAGCACGGCGTCATCACGTGGGGCTTGAAAAAGATGTGAAAAAAAAGCAAATGTCAAACTGAACGAGCTCGCTCTGTTATTTACAAAGCAGATTAAACCTTCAACCTAATGCTGACGATGCAAAAAGCTAAAAAAAAAAATGCAAAAACACTTCCTGTTTAATGGTTAAAATAACAAGCAACAATAATTATTTAAAGAAAAATGAGATAAAACAGTAATAAGACTCACCAATGGTGGTCTCACAAAACTTCTCATCAGCGACTTCATTGGCAATGTTGGCTCCCATCAGGACACTCATAGTGATACCGAGTTTCTCCTGGATCACATCTGAGATGAGTTTAAGCCCATCGGGCCCCTCGTCCACACCCTGGTGGAATAATACAAATGTAATGTGAGAACGAGCAGCGTATTTACATTGAGCCAAACCAGTCTTGTATGTAGAGTCAAAAATCAAATGACTGGTTCAGGGACAAATTGTGGAAAAAGAGGAAAAAAACAAAAAAAACAAACAAACATTACAACAGACCTTGATGAGAGAAATCCCCAGGGCGTCGGTCTTAATCTTGTCCTTCATGGTGTCACACACTTTCCCTATAAACTGGTGCGGGATCACAAATACCAAGATGTCTGCGTCCCTGGACGCCTCCACCAGGTCTGGGACGGCGAGCTGATGTTGTAAGAGATATGACATTTATTAAAGTCTGTTGATTAATTTACGTGACAACGTACAAAGCACAAAGTGTTAAAAGAAACAGAAAATGTCTTTAAAGGGCCCTAAAATAATAAACATTTTAGGACTAAAGTACATTTCTGTTCCACAATAATGGTGAGAAACTAATAGTTTCTTACCACATTCGCTGGGAGCTTGTGGCCAGGAAGGTACTTCACATTTTCATGTTCAGTGTTGATTATTTCAGTCAGTTTTCGTCCGTTCACCGTCTCCTCAAACACCCACATTTTTACAGTGTTGTCAAACTTTGGGTTCTGAGCAGCATTGGCACCAACTATCTTGGCAATGGCCGAACCCCTGTATTGTTAATAGTTACAAGGTTAGTGTTTTGTTTATATTAATAAAAACAAGGTTAATTAAAACAGTGCATTAAAGTTGGTTAAATCCACTTGCGGTAAGTTTGAAATAATCACACGAGTCTTCGTGTTAAACACTTCAGTGATGTTTAAACTATTATTTTTACAGCGGCTCTCATCAATTACTACATTTTTTTTTTCAACAATTATTCACAATAACCCTGCAGGCTGCACAATTACATAAAACAATATGCTGATTTTCATTCTCTGATCATATTTAACAAGCCAAAGAAGATAATGATGAGTGAGATTACCTGTTTTCATAAATAATTAAATACGTCTGCCTACTGTCATTCATTCATTCATTCAGTGGGGAAACAACATGGCGCCAAACTCCATTGAGAAATGAAGTGTTTTATATTAATCTGATCCAATATTACATTACATAAATGTTACATAACTTTTAGGCATTATCCTGGTAATGTCAAGCACGCACATTAATTCGGCATAAAAACCAAACTTAAAATCGTTATACGTTTTCAGAAATTACAACAAAATTTATTGCAACTGTGTGTAAGAACGATTTTAACGAAAGAAGAAAAGTAAGATTTTAACTTTAAAAATAATTAACTTTCTTTGATTGAAGAACTACAAGCTATGCGCCGAATTTACTATTAAGACTTAAAACATCAAGTCATGATTTAAAAATGTGTTTTTCTCGTAAGGATTTTGAAGTAAATAAGGAAACTTTAAATTAATTAATTGTTGAATTGAGTTTGGTTTTATGCAGAGAGAAGCGCGAGGACAGCCGTTGGTCAGAATGCGAAGCTATGTCCAGTTTTTAATGATTAATAAATCAATAACAACATTATTTCTACCAAGGAGGCGTTAATGACAGTAAATCAACATGTTGCATGTGTTGCCGACACAGTAAAGAGTAGTCGTGACTGACATATGGCCGGTTTTCTCTACACTCAACCGGTTTTTTAAGCATGTGAATGCCTGTAATCGAAGCTAACGGAACGTTACCGAAGAGCTAAAAACCTAGCAACTAGCAAACCGGCGGCTAATAGACGTTAGCCGTCTGTTTGTCCACTGATGCTAAGTTGGCTAGCAACAATTCACCACGGGTTGACAAGTAGCAAGTAACGAGTACCAGCCTACAAACACACACACACGTAGGTGGCAACCCCACCTACTGCAAAGTTAACACACCCGACATATTAACGCATCGTCTTACCAGTTTCCAGAGCCGATGATGCAGACTTTCTTCGGAGCTGCCATTGTGAAGCGGTAAACTGAGCGGAGGTGAACCTGCGCTACTGGCTCTTCTACAACCGCTGCAGTGAGATTATGCAACACACAACCCGAGCTCCGAGAGGATTTTATTGGTCTGTCCGAGGGGGAGACACTGACCCGCCCACCGTGGAGAGAAGCCGAGGGCAGTCACTTATTCATAGAGCAGCCACCGGACCGGAGGTTAGTAGGCTCAAAGTAATCAGGACAAAGTCTAAAGAGTGTGAAACCATCAGAGTTGACGAGATGTCTGTGAAAGGTCACAACACCACAAACAATGCAACACATCCTGTATCTCTGCAGCAGTTTTATCTGATTCTATCTATTCTTATATATATATATATATATATATATATATATATATACATACATATATTGGGGTCACAGGGGCCACCAGACCCAGAAAGGTAAAATATAGTTCAGGTCAAGTGTCCCCCCAACTTTCCAGTTTCGGCAGTTTTAGGATCAAAAGGTCTTCCCCAGATAGATAGACAGATAGATCCGTAGTCCAGACTAGATCAGATCTGTAGTCCAGACTAAACCAGATATGTAGTCCAGACTAGATAATGAGATATGTAGTCTCTCCAGTGTGGTCTAGGTCTAACTCTGAGGTCTCCTGGGTTTACTGGATGAGACAGATATTTTGATCACATGCATCACACCGACTGGTGTGTGTAAATCAAGTGTGTTTTTGTTTTCTCCTGGCTAATCATGGATGAGGAGGTTTGTACGTCTCTCTGGTTGTTAAGAACAAAGAGATAAGTGATATCTTATCATTTGGAGCAATACGGTTCAGTGTTTCATTGTGTGACATATTTCACAGCTCACATGCAGAATGAAAACAAGCATGGTGGAGACGCCAAGCAGAGGAGGAGTTTATCCCTAAACAAAGAGTTACCTCATCTGAAAACAGGTTTGCTCTTAGAAAATCAGAGGAGGAGTAATATACAGTTAGCTAAAAAAAAAAAAAAACAAACCCAAATCAAAACAGTACACTCAATGGTGAGGAAAGTTTAGCCTAAAGCAAGAATCATCACATTTAGGTCAAAAGTCAAGAAAATTTATACCATTTGTACGAAACTATATTATTTGTCTTCAGGTTATCATATAGATACAGTTTGATACAATAGAGCAGTGATCAAAGGTTTATAATCACTGTTCAGAGTATTAAAAGCTTAGTTTTACTGTTTGTCGTCACTACATTAACTTCAGAAAACCTCAACTAACGTACTGATTTACACAATAATGTCTATTAAATGTCTTTAACTCTAACACTCTGCAGCCACCACAGTGAACTCATGTGAAGCTCTGTAGAGTTGAATTATAGCCAACACATTAAAAGTCACAAGAGCAGCGACAGAAAGATCTTTGTGAGAGAAATTATTTGGTCTGAAGAGCTCAAACAAAAAGGACCTTGTTACGCAACAGTTGACAGCAAACAGGAGAGGAGACATAAGAAGGAACTGAACATTAGATTCAGCAGTTTGGTTTCTGTCAGCAGACACAAACTGAGAAAATTCAGCTTATTTTGTTGAAAAGTGCTCGTGATTGTATCTCCACCACAAACATAAAACCATAGATCATGATTTAGTGACCGTAACTCAAAAAAATATGCTGATTAAACGTTAAAAACATTTGCATGCATCCATTAGTGACGGTTTTGTTTCTGTCTATTTACAATGTTTAATTTTCAACAGATGACACAGTGGCTTCACGCTCATGTTTGAGTGTGTTTGACTAAATCACTAATGTCAACATGTCAGGTGTTGGCTCAACTATGAATAACTTAACCACTGTTGTTGAATAAAGGAGTATTCAAATGAGATAATCCGAAGAGACTTTGGGCACTTAACAACACTTAAAGTGATGGTCTGTAAGTAATTTGAATCCAGGGTCTATTTCACCATGAATACATAATGAGTTTAATGAAACAATGAAAGTGAGTGGGGTGGTCAGTCAAACGTATCTAAATACCGCAAAGCTGCAAATAACGGTCTTTATTTCCCTAAATGACTCAACAGACCCTGCATTTATTTGGGACAGGCGTCTAAATGAATATGAATGAAGTTTAATTTTTCAAATAAGAGACAGGAGTCTATTCACCACTCGGCTGTTATTTGCAGCTTTACTGTAGTCGTGTTTTAACCACTGATAAAGAAATATAAATATAACTTCACTTCAGCAGTAGCATGAATATGGTCCCTACACATAAACTGAAGGACTGATAACTTAGTAAGTGAACCGAGAGTTTATTAAAAAGTTTCATTCTGGACCCGATACGTTAGTCAAATGACACCAGTTAATACCTGGAAATGTATGATAATAATAAAAAGTAAAATAAAAAAAAAACTGGTGGGAGTAGAAACTGTTCTACAACAAATGATGACACAGGTGACTTCAAAGATTAAAAGCTGCGTAAAGTTAGCATTTAATCTGTCATATAACAACTTCAAGATCATTATTTATCTATACATCAACAACTAACATAACCTTTCATATCTCACATAAAAATGGAAAATTGATTGAAAATGGAGGCATAAATATAACAAAACCTGGAGGCTCGGTGGCCACATGACCTGCCTGGAGATACACGACCTCATGCACTTTGATTTACTGATGAATACAGTAATAATTAGCTGTGATTGTAGCAATAGTAGAAACAAACAAACGAGTAAATAAATAGCCTCGTACATGAATATTGTGTTTGATACATGTTATATTGGGAAATAAACGATATACAATCAATCATATGTACAGAAAAAATGAACTGAGACACATTGCTAGTCAATATTAAATGAACAAGTACATTAAACAGATCAGACTATGCTAATAGAATAAGGTTATTATCCATAGTCATTGTTTTATATATATATTTATATATATATACATTAAATTACAGCTGATTGTATGATTGTGCTTGATAGTAACGCTACACAGCTACACGCGATACAATTCTCATTTCCTGCTGAAAGTAACATAGAGGTCAGTGGGAGAGAAAGCTTGTGGATTAACTCTGAAAGAAGATCTAAAAATAATAAATAACAAACAGTGTTTTAGGATATGAGGGCATGCTTTCAAAGTTTCCTTTAACAGCTTCTGAATTCAGGACAGATGTTGTTGGGTAACGCTGAAAACACACACACACAAATAAATACATGCTCTCACAATACACAGCCAAGGGACATAGACAGATGAGGAGACAAGCTCCAGTCAGACGTGCGTATTATCTGTTCACGGATGGATCTGTTTTAAGCCAACTGTACAATGCTACATGCAAGTTAGAGCCCTAAAAGATGGAAAAAACACATTCAATGTATTTATTAAGTTTATCTTGCCTTGTTGTTTTTCTTTAAATGTGAAGAATAGCATCTGTGTACCTGTAAAAATGTATGTCATTCTCCCAAATAAATGTTTTATCCTCTTGCCTGGAAATATTTTTTTATATTTTTATTTTTTCTTCGTATTTTATCTCGACCTTATGCAGTGATTGTCACTGATAGGGATCTTAAAGGCAAATTATACAATATGTAGCACCTGGCTGACACGGAGAAGAGCTTTTTAATATATATATATATATTATATATATATATATTTAAATATTCTGACTTGTAAACATTCAGTTTTCTTGCTGTGTCCATTTCTATTTATTTCACTGTCATGGGAAAATGACCACTTAAAACAGAGTAAAGTAAAGCAGATGAGAAGATTGTTGCCATTGTTGCTATTGTTTTACAATAGACTATATCTAACAATAAATATAAGGCTACCGCTAGCAGCAGGTTAGCTTAGCACCAAGTCCAGACACGGGATACAGCTACCCTGGCAGAAATTATAATTTATGTCTGATTTTATGTTGTTTGTGTTGTTTCTTCTCTGTAAAACTAGAGAAGATCGATGCTTTTTTTAATAGGGCTAAAGCTAGCAGAAGATTAGCTTAGCGCAAATCCCTGACATGCAGGGTAGCCTACAGCAAAGATTAATGTTTTATGTTTTATTTTATGTTGGTAAATCCCTGTAAAACAAAAACCATGAAGTTAAACAAATAAAGATGCGTTAACTTTTGAGGTTTAGCAATGCTGCCAGGTGTGGGAAAGCTTTCTGGCTTTCAGCCTTTGTGCTAAGCTAAGCTAACTGTTGCTAGTTGTAATTGGCGTTGATCTCTCTGAAATGTATTTTCGAAAACTATCCTCGATTTATTTCGGTACATTCATGGATGCCTGGTCTGATTTGCCTGGTAACTTAAAGCTAATGCTAATTTAGCTCACTTCAATTTTGCCATATAATGTTCATTACTTAGTCTTTTTTTCTGATTTAAATCTATACTATTTGGTTTTGTTAAACATAATTAATTTTTTAACCATTATCCTGTAATTTAGTCACAACTCTGACATTTTTCACAGCAAATGTTTAGACTTATCATGGTGGAAAAAGCTCAGCTTTGGGAAACATAACGTTAAAGTGAGCCATGGCAGTGTGACAGTGAGCCAACATGAACACCACCAGGGCCATGAAGCAGCTAAATGGAATCAGGCCAACTTTAATTTTATTGTTTCTACACCTGAGCTGTTTTCACTATGACTTGTCTGTGACTGCTGATTGGCAACGACACATCTTTAACCTGCTCTTGTTGTATTTCTATACATGAAAATGACCTTTTTTGTTATCATTTGCTCAGTTTGTTAAGTTTTCATGGCGCCGTCAGCCTGCAAGATGAGGTAGTACAGTATATCGGCAAGATGTGCAGGGTTTAACAAGGGAAGACCGACTCAAGATGAGGATGATTGACATCGATGTAAAAATGACATAAAAAAACAATGTTTCTTCAGAGCTAGCTGAAAAGAATCATACTAAAACCACACTAATAACTATTTATTATTTTGATTATATTGAGGTCATTATTGACTCGTAGGTGAATTTAAAGGCCGATGAATATTTGTTCATTCATTTATTTACATTTGGAAACTTTATTCTTCATTTGTGCTGAATTGCATGTTTGTTTGTAGATATAATCTACATTTTGCATGTTCAGCTCATCTGTTTTTTTTTTTTTCCCACTGAATAAAAATGTTGAACTTGCGCTACCTTAGCATTTAGAAATAACTGTAATGAAACCGGCTGATTACTCTCGATTTGACCTCTCATTATTACCAATTATTTTTAAATTTTCTAAGGAGCTTATTTGGAAATGAAGTGGAATTTAATACCTGTAAAATAAAACATTACTTTAAAAAAAGATTGAACTGAAAAAAAAAATAATTTACAGTGCTGACTTTCTGTATGATATTTGCAATGAAACCAAATTTGTCACATGAATTATTTTTTATAAAACACTCAGATTCAGACAAAACAACACCGCACAGCTGGGATTTCTAATGCTGCTTAACTCAACATATATGAACCTTTTGTTTGTTTTTTTGATTTTTGTTTTTAGTATCTGTTTCTATGTCTGTTTACAGATGACCATGCAGTTATTATAACACTGTATTTTTTTTTAAATCATCACAACATGTTGATCACTGGTTTGTGTTGCCCTGCAGTCTGTGTGGCCGTCTCATTACATTCACCACATTACAGCTCTTCGCTTCACAAACCTTCACCGGGCACAGTTCAGCCGTGTGTGATGTTGCTCCAGATGTTTGCTGAGGCAAACTGCAATGAACAAAGTTCAGGAAACCACTCAGAGATAATAGAGTGTCTCCTCCTCCTCATCATCATCATCATAGACGTTAACGCCTAGTGAAAGTTACTGACGTGACACTTGACGTCGTCTAAGCTCAGGACCGTTCCCTGGTCGTTGTTGTTGTTGTGCTTGTGCTTCTTATCAGAGCAGCGACACAGCTTGTACTTCATCACCTGAGAGAAAATAACAGAGCAGCAGTTCACTATAATTAACAAGTCGTCTGCTTCTGTTCGACGAGGATCGAAGGAAAAGAGAGATGACATGCAGGAGTTTGTATCAAGAGCTTTAGAAACACTGACGTCAAGAGTGAAATGAGGATTTTAATCATCCAGTTTATTCTCTAATCAGCCATATGGTTACATTTCCTGGAAGTTTTATTTCCCAATGAGGATCTAAATACAGCTGCCTCCACTGCCAAGAATAAAGTAGGCGAGGGGGACTGCTAAATGTGGTAAAATCTAAATGTGTTCAGTCAAAACTAGTTGTATCTGCCTATTAAATACCTGGGAAATATTAAAATCCCCATTAAAATTACAGATGACATCATCTCAGATTATTCTTCAATCTCAACACTTTGCTAAAGAAGTCTCACCTCATAAAGGTAGTCAAACAGCTCCAGGATAGTGAGGATGCTCGCCCCAATAAAAAGTCCCATCTGACCTCCAATATCACCTGAAAAAATAAAATAAAAAGTAAAATTAGAATCTTTTACCACTAAGCCACATCGCAGGTATAATGGAAGTCAATCAAACTTGTACCTAAAAGTCCAGCCACTTCATACGCTTTCTTTTGTTCAATAGTCTCATAGTTGAGAGCTTCAAAAAAGATGTCTAAGACCAGGATATTCTCCCTGTGGAGACAAAATAACAACACTTTGCTTTAAATCCTATCATTTCTATCATTAATAACAAGCACACTTAAGATAAATGGGTCATAAAAAGTGGTTTTTAATATATTTGCTAGCGGCCGTATAAGATACAAATAACTCTTTATCTGCGTATTCACACATGCACATTTTACAAATGTATAAACAGTATAGTTGATATTTACTTAATGTACTGCTCAGATTTGTTGTATTTCTTTGCGAGATACTTGGCCGAGGCCTTGCTGGGGATCTTGACGAAGGACAGCTCTTTGCTGTATCTGGTCATGTTGCACGGCGTCTCACAAACACAGAAGTCATTGTCTCTTTCAACAAGGAAATCTACAGAAAAGAAAACCAGAGCTCAGCTTGACCTTTGGAACAGATTAGAGCAGCTGTGGAGATGCCACGTGATCACAACTGTGTGTGTGTGTGTGTGTGTGTGTGTGTCTGGATCTGTTCCTCAAAGACTGAAACCACACATGGACAGAGTTTTTCTTACCAAGAGCTGGGTCAGCACATTCTTTGTAGAGCTCGGGGGTGCAGTATGGAGCATCGCCTGCAGCCAAAACAATGCACAATCACATCAATGTCTTTTTTTTTTTTCTCTCTTCTGCTTTTCTTACTTTTGAAATATCTACAGTAATTTTTCTCTGCAGCTTCATTGATGTAACTCTGACTCAACACGCAGTAAGAGCGGCCTCCTACCGGGCATGTGCACCATGCGACAGTTGCAGTTGTCCACCAGGTAGCGTGTTTCACAGTCGATGCGACAGGCCGTGATGCTGTAACTATCAAAGAAGTCTGAATCCATGGGCGTCACCTTACAGTCGCCCCAGGGTGGAGGGAGATATATGAGCTGCAACGACAAACACGTCACTCATCATAACAGCGATCACACAACATCAGATGTTCCCCCACAATATAAGGACACTTATAAATACTGTTACTGTCGCTATACAGCCAGTGTTTTATATACAGTGATCAATTATTATTGATTTTTGGTCTTTTTAAAAAATGAAAATGATAAATTATAAGAACGTTTAAATAAAATCAAGAGCAAATGCCACTTAGCAGAATTGGAGAATAAATCACACAACTACAAAAACAAATTTAGCTGAAGTCTCCATCTGCATATAAATAGACAATCGATTTAAAAAGATTAATGTGACTTTAAAAGACAATGCCGCTTGTTTACAACTTTGGTCCCATTTTCATGGATTTGGCATCATTCCTCTTAATAACATTATACGCACAAAGTTAATTGTTTACATCTGGATATGCATTAATGTTTCTAAAGGGCGAGAAGACAGTTAGATTTTATTAAAGTGTCAATTTATTACTCAGACTGTCCGTGATGGTGCTTCACCACAGTTTACAGGCTGATGTCTTCATTCAACTTTGCTGACTTGTTTTAATCTCTGTCCACTTGTGTTTCTTCCTGTTTTGAAGTTGTATTAATTTCTAAAACCGATTATATTATATTATATATATATATATATATATATATATATATATCAGTCCAACCTACTGTTGAACCAACTAAGTTAAAATCCAGTGCAATATGAATCCAGGGTCATAAATCTATATTATTTGTAATATATGAGATTGTATGAAAGGATGTGTGATCTGTACCTGCCTACTTGTGTATGACGTTAATGGGGCTCTATATCTGTGCATTTTTGTTCAATGTAGTATGTCGATGGGGGATGTTACATGTTATATTTGTCTTTGTGTATCGGTCTTTATCATTTCTTGTTCTACATGTTATGTTTATGTCCTCTTCTTAAATGAGCTACTCAGGGATGCGAAAAGCCTGAACATATATCATATTGCATCAAATCACATCATATCGCATTGTATCGTACAAATACATTTCTGTTATACTATTATGATTATTTACATGTACATGTTCGAAATAAACTTCAAATGAATGAATAAGCTATGATAAACCTTTTTCAAATGACCACATGTAAAAGGTTCATACCCGTTGTTCTTGGCAGGAAACAAATGTCTGAAACCCGGGTGCCACTCCGAACCCGAGCTGATCAATGAAGGACGGCTCGTCCTGACTGTGGATCTGAACTTTGACCCCTGCTTCAAATGATGTTTCATCTACAGGAAGACAAAGAGAGTGAGGTCAGTATAAAACCCTTTAAAAGAAAATTTAAAAAAGTGACAAATAATCATAAGATACCAACAAGTGAGTGGCATAAATAATGTTTTCCTCACCCGTTTCTCCCCAGACTGGCAGGTACTCATCCTGCTGAATGTCCAGCATTAGCTCAAGTCCGTTACCCATACCTCCCTTGGTGGTGATGCGAGGAGGGCGTCCATCACCGCCGGCGTTGAAGGTGTAACACTTCCCATAACGAGTGAAAACCTGAGACACAAAAAACAAACAAATAGCAAAGAGTTCCTTCATTATGTCACACGTCTTAACAATAGTTTCCCACTGGGGGTCAGTATTTGTCTCAGTTTGTGATATATGAGTGTGTGTGCGCGTGTGTGCGTGAACATGTGTGTATATGACAGAAAGAGAGAGAGGGAAGACATGGAGACATGGAAGAGGAAAAAGACAAGAGAGAAAGGAGATATTCCTGTGGGTTTGTGGGTTATACAATCAACCCAGTGAGGTGATGGAGACTGGCACATTGGTTGTTTAATATTCCCTCACATGCTCTTTATGGCACTTATAATGGACCTGATGTTACCATGGAGACCAAGCATCCCAGTCAGGAAGAATGTAATCTTCTATAATCTCATTTTTTCTTTTTTCCTTTTTTTTTTTTTTTTTTTTAGAAAAGCAGAGATAGAGTGAGTTAGAGTGAATCTATGTGAGATATCAAAAACAAAACCTGTGAGTGCATGATCGGAAATAGACAGAAATCGGCACGGAGCTTCTTCCTTTAGCGAGGAGTTAATCTTGCATTAGAGCATTTAGTGCTGCTGCATGAGTCACATACAATCCATGCAAGGAGAAAGCGTGAGAGTGGCAGAGCACAGGGATGGAAAGTGAAAGAGACAGAGACAGAGACAGAGAGAGAGAGAGAGGGAGAGAGTTTAGCTGCTAACGCTCGGAGCAGGCTATTGTTCAGCGTTATGGCACAGAATGACATATCTATGATTAGAGAGAACAAACCAACCAAGTAATTGTTGAGAAAGAGTTTGGGTCCTGCCAAGGGCAGTTTAACATTTCAGCCATCTATCACGTAAAGTCAGCAGGAAGACATCAATCTGAGTGGGGAGGAAGAAAAAAAAAAACCCAAAAACTAAGACGAAAGGCAAATGAAAGGCACAAAAAACAGCAGGAATAATAAGTGAATGTTTCTTTGAGAGGGAAAGTTTGTTTCAAGTGAACAAGATGAAGAGGCCCCAGACTTGTTGTTGTTGTTGTTGTTGTTGCTGCTGTTGTTGTTGTTGGTTGAGAAGCCTCAGAAACCTCCTCATCTCACACCTTATCAGAATTACCAGGAGGGGGAGTCTCCTGTATCTGACACTTTCTGTATCCTTCTGAAAACGATAATCTGACATTCACACCCACTTTGAGCCGTGATTGACTGACCGTCTGGAGATGAGGAAGGAAAGATTATTTCTGTCACCTTTCATGTATACAACCAGGTTCAACACTGCTGTGAATGTTTTCCAGGAAAGATGGTCTGAAATTTGAGCTGGTTACCTGTTATTCAAACATCATCACGTCTCCTTCCTCCCTATAGTGACCTTTTCACTCCGCTGTTTGGAACGAGCCATTTAAACTATTTTCCTCAGGAATAAACCAACCATGGGGCTATGGTCGTGTCACGTAGGAGAAGTTCAATTTAAATTCAAGAGTAATCAAGTTATGAAGGGAATATATCTGATAGTTGTCAAAATATTTTCGTCTGTACTGTCTGTATAATGGCTCAAAATCATCCCATAAGAAAAGCCTTAGTCAAGCTGCCCAATCTTCCTATTCCTTTCTAATCTAATATCATCAATCTGGTGCGTGTAGCCTTCATCACATATTAATTCACATTTACTGATCACAACCTCTGTGAACACAGAGGGCAGTTAAACATCTGTTAGAGAAAACCAGCTGTCAGACAGAAAGGCTCCATAAATAAAACTATAAATGTGTGATCAAACGGCGGCTGCACAAATCAACATTTACACTAACTTAGTTTATCTCGTGTGCGTCGTGTTTCTGATCGATAGACAGATGTTCAGTGATGTCAGGTGACGTTTCCTCTCTGCTTCTCGTTGAATAGTTGATGTTGTGACACGAGGTGGTTAGAATAAAGAACATCCATCATGTATAATGCACAAACCACACAGCGTGCATACTGCAGCCGCTTGTTCTGCTGGTTATGATGAATTAATAAGTAATTGTGCACATATATAGAAAAAAAATGGGGGAAAAAAATCGTATCTAACATGAAGTAGGACGTGTTAGAGCAAGGACTAAAATGAGACGCGCGTGTGTTTTCACACTCTTTGGTCATTATTTATAGGTAGACTTAAAATAAAACAAAAAAAAACCACCCTCAATCCCTCTTTTTACCACAAAATTTAATCCAGTACTCACCAACTGCAGTTTTCTCAGGCTCTAACCTTCAAACTCCTGAGATCAATAAAACCGTCACTCACACATAATTTCCAGTGTATTGAAAAGCACTCAACAGTTCTCAGCTGTAATTAATCATTATGCACATAATTATACAAATCAGGTTTTAGAGTAACATTTTCTTTTTTTTTTTTTTGAAAGAATATCCCAATCATGAATCTGTGCACTTTGCCACCATCCATTTAAAGAGGTCTTAATACGTTCTTACAGTCTGTGAGCTGCTGGGAGACGTCTCAGCGGGGTAAGTTCATTCCATTAGTGCTCTGTTGTTTTATGGGCGATGTTTTCAAAGACTTTAAAGCCATCTCAGTAAAGTGCAAACACTTTTGCTGTTATTATGTGCTACGCTTATACAGCTATCACATGGGAGATGTTATTTAAATGCAACAGTGGGCAGAACGCAGCTCCATGGTGACCATCCTGCGTGCACGTTGTTGTAATTTCGTTCTGTAATCTCATAAAGATTTCAAAGGATTTCACACTTCATACATGAATAAGCTTCAAGAAAATACATAAAGAGATTTATGTTAATAAAAGCAACCAAGTATTGTTACTCAAATACTATATGTAAGTACACTTATAAGATATTTCATTGTACTGTTTTTACTTCACTTCATCTATTTAACAGATAGATGAATAGACAGAAATAAAATAGATAGAAAATAGATTTTTAAGATAATATACACAATAAATTCATAAAATACAAAACAGTTATTAAGATTAAATCAGTGTTCAAGTCAAGTCTGAGTCATTTAAAAGAAATTTCATAGATAGATAGATCATAATGTGAAAACGTATGTTTCAAACCAAACAATCATTAAATTGCGTATTACAACAAAATAAGTAAGAATCTGAATCTTCCTTGAGTCTGAGTCAAGTCCAAGTCCATAAAATTAAGGCACAAGTTGAACTCAAGTCTGAGTCCTGGACTCGAGGATTAAAGCATCAGTCAACCTTTGTTGTCTTATGACTGAGATGAGGGAATGTGATATGTCACATACAGTACTGTGTAAAAGTTATAGACACCCCACATGTTTTGTTTTATCACTGCTGTAAAGACCATACAAATTTACCTCTCACCTTTAAGAAAATACAGGAAATGTGTACAAAGTATTTAAGAAAACATAAAATCTACTAATGATTCTGGATTCAGACTCTGGCCTCCTCCAGATTTATTGCCCCAGCAGTGCTTCAGTGACCAACAACCACAAGGAAGAAGCTGATAACAAAGTCATTGTCACACACTCACATCACTGATAGACATGTCTGGTCTGACAGAAACTGTTGGCAGATCCAGATTTAATAATAATCGTTTAAAAAATATGAACACATTTAAGAAAAAAGATACAACTAATCACAAGATAGTTCAATTCTGTTGATGTCAATCTGCAGTTTTATATCGTATGATTATACAAATACATATACAGTATGTTATAAGTATTAATAAGTATATACATTACATATGAGTCCATTTATAATTATACACATATAAACATGCATGTTCATGCATGTTATGACATATATGAAATTGTTCTAATTTTGAATCTGTTTCATATATAATACTATGTAATTACACATAATATGTACGTATATTTCATGTAATGTCTTTCCATTTATCTTTCCTTTGATTTCCCTCTCTCTTTGTGTGTGTGTGTGTGTGTGTGTGTGTGTGTGTGTTGTTCCTTGTGCATGCTTGATTGCAGTAGCGTGTGGGAGGTCAAGCCACGGCTGCTCATCATCATCACCCTGCTCTGCTGTAAATACCTGGTTCCAACCTCGACATCGCTCCACCTCCTGCACTCTGTTTGACACTTTCCCCTCACCGACTCCCATTAGACGCCAGTACATCCAATAGTTTTCAGCAGTGATGGACTGACCATCTGATCTATGTCACCATTTCTAAAACCAAGTTACTAACATAGGTACAAACTCCAACTGTGTAATTTTCAGGTAGTGTGGTGCAAACAAAAGCAATCAGTGAATCTACTGTAAATGCCAACAAAGCCAGCGTAGACTGGTGAACACTGTGATGATGACTGATTACAGTTTCCACTCTTGGCAATGGGTAATCTTAGAGTCTGATTACTCATTATTTTAATTCAAGGCTAAAATAATTCAAGAAAAGAAGCATCAGCTCCAAACCACCCCTTCTGCTATGAATGAATAGCTGACTCACCGCCCTAATAACCAGGTTTGTTGGAGCAGAGATCCACTCAGAAGAGAAAATATACTACAGGAAGGCAGAAACACAATGTGTGTGTGTGTGTGTGTGTGTGTGTGCTATATTTTCCGGATCATGGAATCAGTCCTTGAGTCATTGTTGGTCAAAATAAAGATGAGAGGCAAACAAGAATATGTAGAAAAGAACTGAAGATCTTATTGGGTAGTAGAGATAACTAAAGCCTCATATAGAAACTCTGTCTCCTAATTAGAGAGACAAGGCCAGAGGCCGTCATACAGAGACGTCACCTTGGTCCAGACTATTTCATTTACTATTAGATGGATTGCAATGAAAACTTGGCACAGATATTTAGGATTCTCCAACAAGGTGATTTGAGGCTGTTTCCTTTAGGGGTGCTACTACTTTTAAATGTAATATAAACACCGGATGAATTCTAACTTTGGTGCCATTAACCTCAGCTCTGGATTAACAAATGCTAACATGCTAACACTTCACTGCAGCGATCCCAGCACATGGTCAAGACGGTAGCTGTTGTTACATTTCTACCAAGCAAAAAGAAAAAAAACAGACTACCCAGATGAAATCAAAATCATTACAGGCCGAATTTGGCCCAATTTTGACAAAGTTTTGGAAGGATGTACGGCCGCCATATGGTGCGGCCACAATATTGTGGCCGTACCCAAATTAGGGGTGCAATAGAAAAAACAGAAGGATGCCAAAACTCACATCAATTATGGATCTCCAAAACATGGACATAACTGCCCCAAAACGAGTCCAAAAGACCTCCGGACCTACTACTAACAGGTGGGATAACGTAATGATTAGTTTACAGCAGAGTTGGATTTAAGATTTGTTCTCTTTTTCAATATGGGACTATATCCTCTACAGTTTATCCCAAAAGATTTGTGTCCAGTGTGACAGAAAATCTTATAATTTTTAACGAGAACACTGTCTTCATGTGGTAGCAGGTAAATACACTAAATTCAATATGACATAAATGTACCATCAGTTAGCATTAATATTATCTTCTAGAGGGTCTAGTATAGTTGTATGATTCCTAATCAATGTAATTAATTTGATTTTAAATGTGTTTTCCAGGAATAAGTTACATTTGTGCAGAATTCTGCAAAACTGTTAAGAAGCTAAATTACAGGCTCTTTTTTCTAGAGGTCAAGTCAGAATAATGAGCGAGAATCGATCATGCAAATTGAGACCATCATGTCCAGTGCATTGACTGCTGGACGACCCCCCAGGGCAGCGTGGGGCTGTACAGGGCATGGCTGGGTAATGATCACCTAATCAGTTTGGACAGCGGGTCCTCCTTACGTTATTGACAACAGAGGAGAAAATAGAGGACAGGAGCTTTTTGGCAAACTTTTCCAAAGCTTGAGGAAAATCGCATCAGTTTAAATGTCAGAATCTGATATTTCCAGGAAACCATCATCAGTGTCTTCTACCTTACCTGCCCCTTTATGGTTGAACTATCATAAAACCTCCTCCGGTGTTGTGAAGGAGTTTTTATTTTTATTTTATCTAGTATAGTTGGGATTTTCACTACCAGCTCCTACACATTAATATACCTCTTCCCCTCCTACATGTATTTCCTCCGTGGTTTGTGTCGCTCTTCCCTCTTTCCCCTGGTGTCTCTTCAGCTCTGATGTTCTTTCCTCCGCGGACTCCTCTCAATCTAATGCCGCACTTCCCCACCCACCCCTTGCTTTATTTGATGAATATTTCACAGGCCAGTAGAGACAGTCCTCCTCCTCTCTCATCCTATTCCCAGACACCGTCCGGGCTCTCAGTACCTATCACCTTCAGAGACGATAGCATCATAGCAGGCGGCTAAAGGGCATCTCAGGAGAGTGAGGAGCATATCGTATGAAGAAAAATGGAAGTGTGTATTCCCACAAGTTACACATGCCTGAAGAGTGCTGCCTCTATCACAAAATAAGATCAGCTGACCTTAGCACTATTGCAGCATGACGGAGTGAATTTCAGATGTGGGTTAAATCAGCCTGGTGTTGAAATGAGGTGAAAAGACTCTGTCTAACCTGCATGAGCCCATTACGCTTCTGTAAATACAGGACGCTTACCAGTAAGGGTCCTGTATTTAATATAACAAAAGTATCAAATAAAGCAGCTACTTCTGCGTATCTTATTACATTATTATTACATTTGTTATAGTCATCGTAATCATTATTTTGTAGTTTAAGTAATTTCCTGTTTTATTCAACATAATTGAAACTGACAACCTCCACAGACGTTTCCTGTTTTCTGTGAAACTGTTGTCTTGTTGTTTTTCTATGTTGTTCTACTCTGTGTGTTTTTCTGACACCCACCTAATGTGTTGCATATATATATATATATATATATATATATATATGTGTTCATTCTCATTACTCGTTTTGTTTATTCTGTTTTGTTTTTGTGTTTTTTGTGTTTCCACAAGTTTTTGTTTTTGTCTTCATATGTTTTCTTTAGTCAGAATATGGTTCCTGGGTTTTTGATTTGCCTTTGGCTATCTCATTCTGTGTCCTGGGTTTTGTTTTCCCCTGCGTCCTGAGTTGTTTTGTTTCTCTGTTCACTCAGTTTTAATGAACCTGTTTGCTTCCTCTACCTGGACTTCATACCACACACTCTGCTTTTTTGGGCCCTGTTACCACAAATTCATGACAACATTATTAGATTGTTAATGTTGCTGCATTAATACTAGAGCTGCAATTATTAGTCAGTTAAAAATTCATGTCACTTATTAGACCAAATATTCCCAAAATACAGCTTCTGAAAATGTGAGGGTTTGCTGCTTTTCTTTGTTTTATATGAACTGAAAACTGAACAATCTTTGGGGTTTAGATGATGTTGATTGAACAAAATAAGAAGACAAAACTAAACAACCCAAGACTGTGGTCATGATGAGTATCGACTGGAGTTAAAATACATGAAATCTGTGGAGCTTTTGATTGTGGAAACCATTAATAAGCATCAACAAATTCACACATTATGACTGCAGCTAGTACAAAAATCAAATAATCAATTATTTAATCAACGGAAAATGGATTACTCTCGAGCCAAAATGCCAGAAGATTCTCAGTTTCTGAAATGTAAATATTTGCTAATGCTTTTCATCCTCTGTGAGAGTGAGATGTGAATCTTTGGGGTTTTGAACTGTCTGTCAAAGAAAACAAGACATTTCGGGAAGTCACCTTGTGATTTGGGATTTCACAAACAAAACTATCATTAATTTAATCTAGAAAATAATTAGCAGTTGAACCACAAGCCAGCCATGAAACTGTTAATAAAGTGAAACTGTGAAAGTGTTACCAACTTTTCTTGTCATCAAGATAAATGTTGCTCGGTGGGATCCAAATCAGTGGAGAATTACAGAGAGACCTTTTCTGAAGAAAACAGAGGAGATTCGCAACTAAACGACATAACAGCTGATCAAGTAGAGGCAGAAGTGGCCTGCGGGCCACTATCTGTCTCTGAGGACAACTAATTGTTGGTTTAATGTGATCCCTGCTCTCTATGGTGGATGGACTTGCAGTGGCACCACACACAGAGAGGAAATAACACCCCGAGGGTGAAGGTTTCCTCTATTTCCTCCCACCTACTGCTAAAATGAAGAGAGAGGGATTCTTTTTTTCTTTGTTGAAAGTCCACTTTAAATAACTATTGAAAAATGTGACTTCCTAACTCCTCCAGAGCAGAGTCTCTTCCTGGTGAATAATGGAAATGGTCGTGTGAATTTGTATGGGAGGCATAAATGTCTTAGAATTGCTGGTTCACATTCATTCAGAGCTGTTCAATTTTCTGTAAAGGCTTTTGCAGTTAGCAAGCACCCGCTTATTCTCCCCTAAGTGAGCAAAAGTACAACAGTGTGAGATGGTAAGTAGTTGCATGAAGGACTAAGACATTTACCATCGGCCAGTTATGTGACGCAGTCACACTGTTCATTTTTATGATGTGATTATATTAAATTAAATTGGTATATTGCATCTTAAAAGTACTTGCACTGCTGGCAAGTTGTGACATGTAATATTAATCTCAGTGTCACTGCCCACCCCGCCTCAAATCTCCGTCCCTCATGCTAAAATCCTCGACACCCAACAGATCCGTATGGGGATGTTAAAGCCTCCTCTGCCTGACTTTCTCCCTGCACGTCTCTGTCATCACGGTCGCCTACAAATCTCCTGTCGGCCCGCTTGTGCCAGCCTCTAGCAGAGCCCACGCTCGCTCTCTGCAGGCAGGCGAAGAGAGGCCGTCAGAAGCCTAATGCTGGATGTACCGGAGCTCCAGTGTGCAGTGGCCTCTTGTCAAGCACAGCTGAGTAAACATTGAGGGATAAACAGCCGCAGGGCCCAGTCAGAAGGGCAGAGGTCCTGATACAGCTGAGGACATTTTAAGTGGAAGACCACGGGGTTAACTATGATTACATTTTCACAAATTAAGGGTAATCGCACTGTTTTCCACTGCACAGTCTATATTTGTCATTTACATCTTTATACAAGCAATATGTGGGGAAATGCTACATTACCATATTTCAAATATAGTGCAACATTTGACAGATGATTAACAGGAGAGAGAGAGAGAGAGAGAGGAGGGAGAGACAGAGAAAGAAAGAATAAACTCCCACAACGTAAATGCACACTTATTTATTTGGGCTTTTCTCTAATCTTTGCTTTGTTATGCATCTGCACAAGAAGTCTAAATAGGGAAATGAGTCACTGTTGGAAAAGATATTCCCCAACAGATCACAAATAATCCTTCACAAAGATTTGTATTTTAAGTGCTCGTCATATGCTGTTTGCAATGCACAGTAACTCAAAGCAGAAGTTTGAATATAGAGTCAAGAATAAAGCTTTGAAATAGCACCAACAGAATAAAAATCAATGTGTGATAACATAAATTTGACTGCACAGTGAGCTGATAATGGACGTGTAAATCGAGCACGTAAAAGAGATGAAGGATTTACACCGACTCGACTGAAAGGCTGAAATAAGGAACTCTAACAATCCAGACCTGATGATTATTAGTTGAGAACACAGTCTCTAAGGAGGACCATTTGTCTGACAGCCTGAGGAAAGAAACTTCTCCTCAGCTTCCCTGAGCTTTCCTTCAGGCTGCAGTGATGCCTGTCTGACAACCGCGGAGGCAAGAAGCCACCGCTGGGGCGTCAGGTATCCATAACAAGTTTCATCTGCTATCATCCTGCAGCATTTGCACTGAATGTCCTCGTGTAATGTGGACCAGTTACTGTGACCACAGCACCGAGCACTCAGGGGCCATCTGGTCCTGCTGAGTGCTGCTTCTCAAAAAAGTTTGTAGTGTTCCCGGTCTCAGCCTGACTGATATGTAGGAGGAAGAAGTCCATCAAAGAGATTCAAAATAAAATAAAATAAAATAAAAAATTCAGAATGGGTGTAAATCAGCTGTTAGCCGTGGCAGCAGCATGTGGATATGTGACGTGTGTGCTGTGGAGGAGTTGAAGGAACAAAAGAAGAAGAAATGTGATGCCGAGTGAATGTCAGCTGAGGAGACAGAGATAGTAGAAAACTCAGTCCATCTTTTACAGCACAGTCCTCTCAGGTACAGGTCTGCTCTGCTGCACCATCTTAACTGTCATGTCTACATGTAGTATACTGTGTATGAGGTTCTCCGTGATGTGAATCTCCAGGTGTTTTTTTTTTTCTAATCTTTTATTTATCATATAACTGTAGACACTGTGGTCATAATAACTCTCAGACACATAATACCACAGGACAAAACCTTCTGCAGCTTTAACACAATTTCTCCACTAATCATTTCTATCTCTTGTCTCTGAGTGTGAAGATAAACTCAGACAGCAGAACAACTCGGGGATCCAGGTAAATGTATGCTTTGTTTCGTTTGTTTAAACGACTGAAGCTGTGGATAGATTTCCATTTAATGTGTGTTCACTTCCAGGGAAGTAGAGGATTTTGCAGAAGTGATTGTTCTTGATTAAACAGAGCCTCTGATAGAAAGATTTCAACACAACTAACATCTCTTCTCCCTGAGACATGTTTACGTTCTTGCTGTAGTAACTATCTTGTAGATCTTATCAGAGACTTTATAACTTAATAATGGATTTATGAATAGTTGCTGAAAACCAATCCTGTTGTACCACTTGACAAAATATCTGCTCAAGGGGTGTTTGCAGTAATATTAAACCACCACTGCTGTTTGCCACTTCACCCTCGGATTAAATCATTTCTATGCCTCTGGTGCGAGTATATACATTATTTAATCATCTCTAGATTTTTATTGGATCACAGATGAATAGTCTTGTTGTATATAACATACCTCTAGCTGAAATGTATGTTGCTATATTGTTTATTTATGTGATATAGAAAAGATAAAAAACAAAAAAATCTGATAAATTAGTCGTACACATAGATAGATAGATAGATAGATAGATAGATAGATAGATAGAGAGAGAGAGAGATAGAGAGAGAGAGAGAGAGAGAGCAAAAAGATAAAGACATTAAAGAAAAATAACGACATTAAAGCAAATCTCTTCCCATTGCAGGCCTCTGTTAATGATCTTTGACCTTTAACCAAAACTAATCACTTTGTCTTTGAGTTCAAGCAAACAAATTTGCAGAAATCCTCTGATGGCTCCTCTAAGATATTGTGTCCACAAGAATGAAATGTCATCTGGGTTGAACCATAAATATTACGACCATAATTAAAGCGTGCGATACATTTTTCTATACTGCAGCAGCCTGAGCAAACTAACTGTGCCGAACATTGGAGTCTAATAATAACGGGTCATTTCAGTGGAGTTTCAATTAGCCTCCAGAGCCAGATGATTGCGTGTCCGTCGGGCTGCACAGACCAGTACAAATGGTGATTAGCTGTAATAGCTGGTGATGTACTTCTGGCTTCTAATGGATAGATGTTTATTAGAAAGTATGGTTAATGTGTGCGTCACAGCCACTCTGTCTATATATGTGCACTCACGTCTGCGTTTAAAGTCCTATGGCAGTTTCCTCGGTGCATGTCTAATAATATGCTCTGTATAATAAGGAGTCGTAATCACCTTCCAGCATGATGGGGGGGGATTCATTTAGGAAAAGCCAAGAGGCTGTCACTGAGCATTTCACCTGACACCTGACTTGAACAGGGTAATAGCCCCAGAAGGCTCCTGAAATTGCACGTTTCACTTTGTACGTTCATCTCGGAGTTTCTCATAATTTGCACCGACTTAAATCGATTCAATCTTCACCCACTTAATGAAATTGTGTACCATGCTAAAGTTTTAATTACTTTTTCTATGTCATCTGTGTTAGACAAAATAAATTAAATCACATCTGACTCAGTGACACCGCTGTGTTGTGACAAAATGGACAGACACGCTTCAGGAAAACAATGTACAACATGTCAAACGGCTTCGCAGGGAAAGACGCCACACGAATAAGTGAAACACTACATGTTGTATAGTGAGATGACAACTATAAGTATTTGTGTAGGTGTATGATAATATGTCAGCAGCTGCTGTACACATACATGCACAGAGACACAATAGGGATACGCTGGCAGATGAACACATATGTGTCTCCATTCCCATTGGACTCTGTTTGTAAAACACACTCACATAGTCTTGTTACACAATACAGAACTCGTAGATTTATTTTAGGAAGAGTCCCATGATTCAACATCTGAGTGGTTATAATAAACCAGTTCAGCTCCACTGGGAGATATGTTGGAACCAGCTCGTACAGTAGGTCTGCTTCAGGCTGGAAACTGGACAGCAGGAAGAATCATTGCAGCCAGGTTCGGGCTTCTGGGCGCCGGGCAATTCGATCACCAGGGACTGTATCCCAGCATAGGAGAAAGGAGGAAGCCATCACCCTCATTAATAAGAACAAACGTCAAAAGATAGATAGAGGTGCTGCTGGAGGATGCTCTCCTGCTGGAGAAGAGCACCTTTCCACTTCAGTGCAGCTAACAAACCCTCTTTTTTTTTACCAACTGTCTTTTGTTTTGTTATTCCCAAAATACCACCTGGCAAAGGTGGGACGAACCTCAATTAATGAACGAATTCATTACAGAGACTCCTGTCACTTTTTGGTGCAGTTTAGAGGGCGGGAAAACTGTCAGGATATGTGGGGAAGAAAAAAAAAAAAAAAAAAAAAAAAAAGAGGGCCCTGCAGCTCTTCCCCTGGAGTGAACCTCCTCCGTGTGACAAATTTCACACTCTGCTGAGAGAAATCCGCTGAGGCTTTAGATTTCCCAGCCTGTCACATGCTGTTGCTGAATACCAAGAGATTAATTCATTTCACAGACAGAGCGTGTTAAGCTTCTACAACTCCCAAACGCGCAACTGTTCGCGCCATCGCTACCTGCACAATCTCAAAGTGACAACAAGGGGTTGATTCAAGCTGCGAGGCACGATAAAACGATGACACAAAGGTCAACGTGTCAAAGGATATATCGCGTTTGTCGGGCAAATCAACTGTAATATATATATATATGTGGAACATCCCGGTGATAACTTAGAGTTTAATTAAATTAATGAAGAGTGAATTAACTGTACATTTCTCAATACTTTACTGCAGAAATCATTAAACAGCATATAACTCTGTGCCTTGTCTCTTCAGAGTCCTTCATCAGCTGAACTGCACGACCATGGAGAGTTTTATTAAAGACATTATCATACTTTTCACAGAGGCAGAACTCAAGCAGCGGTCAAACTACATCAGAGGACACGTTATGAAAATGACAAAAAGACTCATCAGCCGACTCCACATCTGCTGACAAGCTATCATTTTCTGTTAAATCTATTATTTCAGAGAAACTAAAAGAAAAAATACTTTTTATTGTAGAAATTTCAAGAGGAATGAACCATTGTTCAACCATTCGTTTTGATGTTGTGCACCATGTTTCAAAGAATCAATCTTTTTTTTTTTTCTCTTGATTTTTCCTCTTGCTGTGTGTTTCTTTAGTTGGGTGGATGTTGTTGAGTGTAAGTCTGTGTGTGTGTGTGTGTGTGTGTGTGTGTGTGTGTGTGTGTAGGACACACACAGGGACAGGAGGGTTGGTGTATTTATCGTGAGGACTCGGAGAAATAAACAGTCATGGAGAGGTGGACTTGGCCACCCTGCTGTGTCCTGTCAGAGACAAAAGGACAGCAGGCAATGACACAAGCACTGCAGCAAAGAAAAAAAACACACTATACCTACGACACTTACACACCTTTAACGTCTGAAATCACATCAGATCATTAATTTTATACAAAAGTTGTTTTTTTTTAGTTTTAGATTTTTATTAATTAAAGAGGAAGGGTCTTTAGGGAAATAATCATAAATTCTACTTTTCTTCTATTCCAGTCGGAGGGAGCTGTCAGTGTTTGACTGACAGCAGATGGCAGGATGAGCTGTAGTGTTTAGTGATAGATAGATAGATAGATAGATAGATAGATAGATAGATAGATAGATAGATAGATAGATAGATAGATAGATAGATAGATAGATAGATAGATAGATAGATAGATAGATAGATAGATAGATAGATAGATAGATAGATAGATAGATAGATAGATAGATAGATAGACAAAACCAAACAGTGATTGTGTGTTTTTACATTTTTACCATTTGTACCTAGACAGATGGGAATTTTATTCAGTTCTGCAATCTGCAAAGTTTCAACTGGATCCATTAACCAGCTGTTAGATTGCAAAGCAACTTACTGCTTTCCATTTGTACCTGGAAGTTGGAATCGAGAAAGTTTCAACTGGATCCCCTTGAGCTGACAATCACAATCAAAGATGGCTGCCCCGAGTGTAAACAAAATAGAAGCTCCTCATATATTAGTTTATTAGCACTTCTGACTAGTTTTTGTTGCACTAAATTGTGACATGGTAAATGGAACGCAGCGTTCATCCTTGAAGTTATTTCACTTTTACAAGAGGAAAGTTGTTTCCTAGTAAAGTGTAGATTTTCACCTTTGTGTTTCCTATCGTAGCATCTACCTCACTTCATTGTGATTGTGGTGCATGAAGTTGTAATGGCGTCATTATAGTCTCCTGAGGCAGGAGGGTGGAAAACATCTGGGTGGTGAGAACCACAGTTGTAATGGATGTTTTCCCTCTAAAGCCACAAGGGAGCTGATCCCACACCTGAAAACTAGATTTGACAAGTAACACAATGTGTGAGATTTATGCTTTAGTCTTCTCTCTGGACCGTTTTTTTTCTTTCTTTCTTTCTTTCTTTCTTTCTTTCTTAAATTCAACGTAGCTAAGGAAAAGACTTTTTAAAAAAGGGATCCAACAGGTTGATTGTGTCACATATACATCCATTAAAGAGCCGTGTACGGCTGCAACCTGGAGCTTTTCCATGAAACCATCTCCCATGCAGTCACGAATCGCAGCTTTTATTTTGAAACAAATAACTTCACATACTGTTTAACGTACACGTAACGACCACATACGTGCGTCGCTTATTCCTGGTACGAACCACAACAGTGTCCTTGAAATACAGAGCTCCTGAATGTCAGACCTTCGTTATCATAATCACAGTAATATCAATATAAATGGTTTGGTTCAGGATTATGAATGGAAATTTATTTTCATGAATGGTCATTTGCAACTCAAGGTGTTCTGTCATTGATTAACACTGATATTACCACTGCTCCGTCAATTAACCAGAAAATAAAGTTTCTATTTCCTACTTTCTTATGATTTCATATTTTTCTCTCAAATACAGGACATGTGATCCACAGAGCATATACTTCTACTGCAGATACACACACACACACACAATATTTAAATTCAAGCTTCACACATACAGGGGGCCATGCAGTCAGGCTAACATTCACATCTGCGCTGTCAAATCAGTCACCCAGAAAGTCAAACCAGTTGCGACAGTTGGTGTCTTAAAGCTGGAAAAAGGCCCCGACGTGCACGTCACACTAACAAGACAGAGAGTAAAAAAAAGAAAAAGAAAAAAAAAATAATAAAAAAACAAAATATATATGTATAAAAAACCCTGATGTATGCGGAGGTGAGAGCGCACTGACTGCAAAATAAAATGGGAGGACTATTTGGGCCCATTTGCACAAAACATTCAAAAAATAATTGGAAACTGCTGAAAATAAGGAAAAGCATTTCAAACAATATTTCACACACAAGCGGTAAATGACAGAGGGGAACAATCGTAAACAGTGGCACACCAATCTGTGACAAATGGATATGAAATTGATTTGCATCTGTAAACAACTGGCTCTTATGAATTATTTCTTTGAATTTCTCTCTGGAGAATGGCTTTTATGGATTTCAGTTCTTTCCTTATCAGTTAGAAATGGTGGATAAAAACAAGATTAAAAAAAAAAAAAAAATATGTCCTCCGCCGTGGTGCTTTTACTCTTTAATCTATTTTTTTTTTACTGGGAAATGGTTCATTTCAGAGCTTACTGTGAGCGAAGGGTGTCGGTGAAAGTTGAGGGTCAGGTTGCCATGGTGACTAAATGAAAAAGGGATTGCGGGAGGCTAACAGCTCGTTTAGACAGATACTCGCTGTAAACCTGTGCTCAGATCCAACTACAGGTCTCTCTCTCTCTTCTATAGACTTGTTAAGAGTGCGTCTGCTTGTTGTATTTGTTCATTGTCTGCGACTTAAGACCTGT
Organism: Polydactylus sextarius; assembly: GCA_016801845.1. Classification (NCBI taxonomy): domain Eukaryota; kingdom Metazoa; phylum Chordata; class Actinopteri; family Polynemidae; genus Polydactylus; species Polydactylus sextarius. Next base: position 7,753,979 of record CM028909.1, read on the forward strand.
GAAGACAGAAAAGAAAAAAAAAAAAAACAAATGCTGCAGTCATCTTCCCTGCGTGGAGGAACAGCCCAGGTTGGAGGCGCAGCTAATGAGAGGCATCATTCAGAGCGATGGGATCGTTTTATCGAAACACACAATGCAATCAAATGATGACTTGATGAGTGCCTCGCCGCTGTGCAAATCAGAGAGAAAGCCAAAGCCAGAAACACACACACACACACACACACTCTCTCTCCTGCTGGAATGACATCTGCATATTGACATTTTACATTTTGGAGACACCAATTAAACTGAGACACATTAGAAATACAAGAGAAGTTTTCAATTCAACTTTTTTTTTTTTTTTACTGAAATCATTAATGCCACCCTGATGTGAAAAACTGGATGACTTCTCTCAAGGGTAAAAAAAAAAGAAGAAAAAAAAAAGAGAAATAAAGAGATATATAGATATTAGTTTTTTGACCGTCTCCGCTCAGAATATCAGCACAAACGCGGCTGCTGGGGTCTTTTCGTTAAATCCTAAACTGCTGATCACTTTTAGCACATTGACATTCAGCGAGTGTTTGAGAGAAGCACTGCTCAGTATCCCTGAGCCAGTCTGCCTGGTTTGTTTTTCAGGACTGGAAGGATTGCAGAGAATGGAAGTAATAATAATGAAAAAAGATTTTTAAACAAAGATAAAAAAGTCCAGCAACATGTTTTGTTTTATATATATATATATATATATATATACATTAACAATGAGCACGACAGTTAAGACCCGAGGGTGTTCAAACACATCTTAGGATATAAGTCCTGTCCTGTTTTGTGTCCCTGAATAAGATAAGAACAGGGAGGTTTGGGTGTTGTTAACCTTCAGCATAATCCTCTGATTTATTATTTTAATTTTAAATACTGCAAACCTACACACAGGTGTTTTCTCTTCTCCTCTGCTCTGGTAAATGATGTAGCACAAGAGGCCACAGCTGTGTTGAAAAAACGTGCACGCATGGAGATGCAAAGTGGGAAAAAAAAGCTATTTTTGGGAGCTTCAATGTGATTCTGGGAATCTGGGGGAAAAAAAACTACATTTATTTTCTCTACACTTCTCTAAACATTAAGCGACTTGCAGTCAGAGTATTTCTGTGGTTTGTATGAGGATTAAAGTCTCCAAGTGCAGCAGATAAACAACTGCATTATGAAAATATTTGGTTCTGTGTATTTAAAAATGAAATGTGAGAACAGACACGACGGCTGAGGCGCATTTTTAGTAAAGAAACATATAATCACTAGGCTTTAAAAGACTCCTCCACCCACACTGTTTCCTTCATTTCTTTTCCCGGCTGCTTTTTGTCGTATCACGAGAGTAAATTTCAAACTCAGTCTGACTGCACCTTTAGACCTCGTGTCTCATTATTTCAGTTTTGACCTTTATTTAATTAGATAGAAGAAAGAACAAGAGAGACCTGAGTATGGCCGAAGAAACAACAAACAAAAATGTACAATATATAAAGACCATAGTTAGGCATGAAGTGCCCTGCAGGATGAGACATTCAAGGTTTAAAATCCTTTTTTACAAACACATTTACAAAGTAGCTTCATGTGAAGATATGTTGTTTTTGTATGTTCTTGGTTTTACAGTCTATTAGCACAGTAATATGGCCGCCAGTCAGGATCTGTCCTGATTGTCTTGACTTGTTTATCATCACGACTGAAACACAGAACAAACAAAACTAACTAAAATAGCCTCTAAGATGCTAAAAACAGTGTCAGATGCAAGACGACTGTGATGAGTATCGAAGCCAAAAATATAATCGTCTCCAACCTGAAACTGTCACGTTAACAACTCAACTCAATCTGTAATTGTTTGGAAACAACAGTTGGGTATTTTCCATTCAGTTCCAACCCCTAAAAAAAAAAATCAAATACACTGATTTTTCAAACATTTCTCATTCCTACACTGGACTTTAAAAATGTGTCCAAAACATCACAATGGTGACATGAAAACAAAACAAGTATCAGTACCTTTATTCTTTTTCTTCTTGACAGAAACAAATAATTAGATTCCAGATTCTAGAGATTTCATTAACTTTATTATTTTATTATTAAATCTTGTGATTTTCCTGCTGTGATGTGTCAAAAGTCCTGTGATTTGTTTAAAGGTGACAGAGAACGGTTGATCAGGGTTTGGATCCTTGTTCTGTGATGTGACATAAACACAATAAAATGTTGGTTGGATGTGTAACGTCTCAGAAGCTTCATAAAAACTTCTCAGAAAGATATTTTAGGGTGGGGGGTTTTAAACGCCTGGTTTTACACCTATTTGGCATCTTTTCAGACTTAACTGGCAACCTCATTATGAAATGCAAACACTTGACACTGATTGGCTCCTTCAAGGTCACGGACAGATCGTCTTTTTACTGCTAATCACCTTTGAAGGGGAGGGAGTGGAGTCAGAGTGGGGGCAGTGAGATACCTTTGACGTCACAAACAACATTTTTTGAAACTGACCCAATTTTCTAGCGACATTTCTAAAAGAGGAATTTCTATGAAAAGGAGATGTTCAGAATTTCTAACACTTTTCACATCTTCCTGAACGAGTGTGGACGACCGTTCTTCAACAAAGACGAGGTGAAAACGCTTTTTGATTCTCTGTCACCTTTAGATTGACAAAATCTAAGAGTTTTTATTATATAAACATTATGGTGAGGTACGATTTCAACAAGGACTGTCTCCTCTCTCCCCGTCACTCCTCTTCCTCTCTCCATCTCTCAGTGTCTCTGTTGTTATTATTATGAATCCTTCGTCATTTTTTTTTCCCCCGTATCTGAACGTGTGCAGCCCACGCTCACAAAGTGGAACTCATTTGTCTGTCTTCAAATGCTAATAGAAGACATAATGAATGCCACTCAAAATTATCTCTGCTTGCTGATATCAGAGTATAATTAAAACAACACTGTCCTTAATAAGGTGTCAGAGGTGATAACACAGGGCACTGATAACTTTTGACACACGCACACATACACACATGCATGCGCCCCAATCACTCCCTTGTTACCAGGCAACAATAGACTTATAATGAGAGGGACCATCAGGCCAAAACTAATTTCCAACTATGAGGACTAATGCTCTGATTGCTCAGTGGCCCTCAGTAAGTAGGTTATTGTCTTTAGTTATTTACTATTTTAATTAACCTCTTTACCCTACACACACACACACACACACACAATCAATCGTTATCATTTTTTGTGTTGCGTCAGCTGAAGCTAATTTCGAATTTTGATAATTTTGAATCAATAATTACAATTTTCAATTATGTAAAAAGGACTAAAATAAATATTTTATATTAAAAAGGATCAAATGTCTTCACAGACGCTTCATTTACCTTCATTTCTCTACACAAAAGCAGCTTTTTTAAGCATCTTTGAGCTCATTGATTCAGTTTTATTACTCTCACTGCTCTTACTGCTTCAAGAAGTGACTGCACCAAACAGCGTTAGTGACTAATTGAGAAAGACAGGAGCATTTAGCAGTTTAGTAACATGTTAAACACAGAACAGAGCTAAATTAAAAGAGAGCATATTTATCAGGTTGAACATAAACAAGGCTCCAAATGAATGATCATGTTCACCACATGTACCAATTTGCTCTTAACTTGTTTTCATGCTGCTTTTCAAAAAGATGGAGAAAAAAAAAATTGGTTAATGCAAGTTGTAGCTACAGAGAGCTGAAGTGAAAACAGATCTTCACTGACATTTGCAGTAATGCTAATAGCTAATGGTTCAGGCTTGAAATAGAGCCCTTTTTTATACAGTGAGTCACGGTAAAACACATTGTGATTAAATGTTTGCTACAGATTCAGTGTGGTACAACTAGAAAAGTTAGAGAGAAAAAAATATGAATGAAATTATGCGGCTTTCACATAAAGGAAGTAGAGTACGAGTGGTCATGATAGACGGTTGTGTCAGCATCACAGTTAGTGATCTCTCTTATGAAAAGTGAACTCTCTCAGACACTGACTGACAGATTGAGTTGAGTTTCAGAGGCCAGAGGAACCAGGTCATTGTAGGAAAGTGTGTGAACTTCCTTACATCACTTTGCAGATAAACTTACTTACTGCTCTGTGAAGCAAAAGGCTGCTCACACCATTTTAAAGACAGAGGCTGCGAGTCAAAAATTACAGCCTAAAGAAATGCAACACGATCCCGTTTCATCAACGTTGTTTTCTGCTGTTTCTGACTCAGAACATTTTGCTTCGCTCCTTTAACTGAGCGCTGAAGTGTTATTGAGGTGTGTAGAGGTGGGAGAGTATTTGGACCGGCGGGGTCCTGTGGGGGCAGACAGCAGCATCTGCAGGCGATGGAGACAGACGACAGGAGGAGCATAATAAGTTGCTGCTACTACTTTAAACAGGTGTGTCCCTGTCAACCGGAGGACACAGAGAAAGAGAGAAAGAGCCCGGCAGCTCGCCCACAGCATCGACTCCGCTCCACTTATCAGAGCAGCAGAGAAACAATGATCAACAGGGAGTAAACAACAAAATGCAAAGCCAATTTACTTTTTTCAGATATAACTGTCATCCCTCCAAACCGTGGCCGCACGCCGCAGTGACTGATGTCCTCCATTCTGGGTAGTTGTCTGAAAATTACTCACTAAGTGGTAATGCCTGTTTTACCTAATGTCAGTACGCGGTGGCGTGAGTTATGAGTCTCATTTCATTTCATTATACAAAGAATAGAACAGTTGCATCACGTTTATTGTGAGGTGTGTGTGTGTGTGTGTGTGTGTGTGTGTGTGTGTGTGTGTGAAATAAACAGAAAGAGAAAAAAATGGCTCATTTCATTCTCCCGTTTCTTTGTTTGTAACTCACCTTGACAAAAGAAGTGATCAATTTACTCTTGACAAGCACGCATCCGCTCTGAAACTAAACAGTCCTCAGTGCCACTTCAATGCTGCTTCACATCTGCTGCTAGTTTTGTCTCAGAATAAAGAAGAAAACCTTGTGAAAACGTAGATGCATTGATCTATATAATCAGTGGATGTTGCTTTCTTCCCACCACCTCCAGCTGTCTCTCTATTGTTACAGGCATTTTCTTGTTGCTCTTTTTTTTTTTTTTTTCACCATTTCATTTCATCTTCTCGCATCTTAAAGTCACTTTTCAGGCAGACTAATTGTCACAAATTGAGTCTTGTTCATTTTAGGGATTTAATTTCATTTTCTAAATTGTCCAATTACCAATATGATGGTGTTGAATCTAAGTTAACTGGACTGTTTCATCTCTTTTTTAGTTTCGTTTCAGTGTAAAAGCTAAAGTTCTAAATATTGAAGAAACCTCTTGAATGAGGGTGAAAGTCCAGTTGCTTTAGATTCAACACTGTCGTGTTGTTTTCTTTATTCAGACCTGACTTTATTGATTTTCCAGTAAATGTGTTTACACACACATTTATCGATCCAGCTCATTCAGACTAACATTGTCACACACTTAGAGTTGTGTTTGTGTCCAACTTGACAAATATGAGTCTAATATTTAACGTTCACTTCATATTTATGTTATTCTAAACGTTGTCAGTTTCCTGTCTAGTCTTCACGAGAGAGAGAATTAATAAAAATATTAATCTGAATCACAGTTTCTGTAGAACGTATAATACGTTTAAGGAGCAGCAGCATATGGTTTTTAAGTATTTTTATTTTAAATTTCTCCTCAGTTTTGCCTGTCAGGGTCCCTGCAGGCTTCCTGCCTCACTGGTGGAGGTTTTTGGGCAGTATGTGGCCTGAAACGACACCTGAAGTCACTACTTGGCTAGAAAAAAAACACACAGCACAGCTTCTCTGCACTTAATGTGTGTGATTGTAATTGAATACTACCCCACACTAGAATCTGCAACGCTGTGATCAAACATCAATCAAACATCAGGCCCCTGAGTATCAAGAAAACTAAACATGATTTAAGTCGTTGGTGCAATAACACAGAAGTTGTGAGATAAAACTTTTGTCCCTGTTTCCCACAAACTAACTCCTGAGGGGGAAAATGTGTCTGTTAAGCTTCTAAACGGACTCCACGTGTGTTCAACAGCTTATTGCTAACGGCGTCAGTTGTTTGGTGCTGGGACAGCTGACATGCAGAGAGTTTTAGGTGCTGCCCGCTGTGGCTGGAGAGTGGTGACAGCGCGGACCAGCGGTATAATGACACGGACCATTAAAATGAAAAAAAAAAAAAAAAAACAGTGAGCGAACAACAACAACAACAAGCTGGAAGATGCACTATGGTCCACAAGTATCTGCTAAATGTAAGTGACTCTTAAACATCACATATTGTCATATGATCCATCGTTAATGTTAAATAATTGCAGAGAGCAGCTTGTATTTGTTGTAAAAGTATGTTGACATAAAGTCAACGTAAGGTTATACAAACTACTATTACTCAAAGCCTCATCATGTATTGATTCTTTCTGTTACAACACTTTGAACAACCCTTGTGTTAATATCTGCCAACTGCCTAAAATGTCAGTAAAATCCAGCAGATATTGGCAGATTTTGGTGGATTCTGTTACCGTTCTTGACATTTTTGGATCCATTTCCAGGTTGGCAGAATAAAAAGCTCCAATGGCCAAAATGTCTCTACAGTTGATATTACAGCTGGTATTATTTTCACTGTGTTCAGCTGCTACAGCTGCAGTACAACTCCACAGTGAAGAGTAAACATCATATTCCCCCATAGCTCGAGGAAAAAAAATAAGTCAGGACAGGGGTTAATGAATGTCACAGAGCATATCATGGTGAGAGCTGAATGGTATGGTATTGTACTGAATAAAAAATAAATACAATATAAAACTAACAAAGTGATGCTGTCATTCCCACCAAACAACCTGCTTAACATTCAGTAAGGGATTTTGCAATTGATATTTGGATTCAAATTATATAAAATGCTATTAAACGCCATCCCAAGTTAAAGCTCAGTCATAACGCTAAGACGACTCTAGCGGATACAGTTTGTATTCTGATGTACTTAATGAGTAAGACACTTCATTCAACCCCAATTTTTCTTGGCAGATTATATTTAATTGAGCCGGTAAGTGAATTTCAGACATTATTTATAGTTATTGAACGCTCTCCCCAGACGTTTTGCCACTTTCCTCCTCCCTGTCAGCCTATAAATGTCTTTCTATCCATCTCCTTACACTCTCCCTTAAGTCTGCGTATTCTGTGTGGTAAACAGCAAATGTCATGATGATCATTTTTCAGGATAGCGCAGCATCCCAAGGAGCCGAGGTCTCATCAACACACACACACACACAGATCCACACATTACACACATCAGCTGGTCCACTGTGGCCCCTGCCACTTATTTCTGCAGACGTGCTGTTATTTCCTGCAGACACATTAAAAAGGAAAAAAAAACAACAGCAAGAAATGTTGCTGAAAAACTCGGGCTGCAGGCCAAGCTGCGGCCATCGCTGGTTAACTGATTAGCTCTGTAATTGTGGTGGAAATGCCAGTCTGAGGTTGATATAAAAGTGCAAAGGCACATCTAGGAAATACTAATCAGTCCCCCGGCTGTTCTCCCAGGAGGCTGCTGCTGCTGCTGTTGTTGTTGTTGTGAATACCACTGCCTCCTGCAACAGCACGTGTGTAAGTTTAGGTCTCTCTCTCTCTCTCTCTCTCTCTCTCTCTCTCTGTGTGTGTGTGTGTGTGTGTGTGTTTGCACCTGTGACTGATCTCTCTGGCTAAAAATTAATATGTCCTACTTTCCCAGTAGTTTTCCCTCAGCCTATAATAAAAACCTTTAATGTGAGCAGAGCAAATCTGGGCAGGATCTACGTGCATATGAAAATAAATGAGTCATTACAGTTTGTGTCACAGAAACACATGACATAGACACTTTCTTCTTCCATATGTTTTCTTTCGTGGTACTTTCTGCTCCCAGTCAAAACCTCTTCATTATAACCCTTATCTTTTTTTTTTTTTTGCTTTAAATAACTCGCCTCTGGCTCGTTTTCTTTCCCTCTTTCTCCCCGCCCTTTTCTTTTTTCACTCATTTGTCCTTGCCTCATTTGAAGCAAGGACAAATGGTTCACACCTACAGTGACTATAGTCTACATCCTCACCTGTCACTACGAGTGCTCCCATCTGTCTTTTCTCACTTCATCGTGCCCTGCGTCCATTTCTCCAACCTCGTCACACACAGAGACTCCGTCTGTCTGCACACAGTTTTTGTGCAGTTTACACACCAAAGAGGCAAAGAAGAAGAAGAACAAAAATAAAAAAGACATAAAACAGAAGCAGATTTCTTTGAAAAGAAGTTTGAGCCGCATGAAAATGCAGCCGCCGCTGCTGCCGATTTTCAGTTCTTCTTCTCCTCTGTGTTTGTGTCTCTGTCAGTGCTGTTTGTACTGTGGCAGGATTATTTGATTGTTTACAGGTTTAGTGTTTGTCTGCTATCATTCTGTTGTGTTTACAGAGCTTGTTCCCTGACAATGAAGGATTATTTGGAATCGCTGTGTTTGTGTTTGTGCATTCCTGTGCATCTGACTGGATGAGCCCCCCCTTTTTTTTTTTTAACAACTAACAACGTTCCTAATACCTTCTTCAAAAAATCCTGTTACGTAGCTTCATTCCCCCCCCGCTGAACGTCTTATATTCTGCTGCTGCTCATTACAGCGCTTCATTAAAACAATATTACATTCAAACTGAGTGAACTATTCAAATCCAATCATGTTTTTTTATGGCGGCACTATTACATTAAATAAAAACATCTTGGGATGGTGATTGAGTCTGACATGACAACTTCACACAGGGGTGAAAGAAGAACTGATAAAACTCAGAAAAAAATATTACATTACAGGTAAAAACAATAAAATTTCTACTTAAAGCAACAGAAAAATAAAGTTAAGTATCAAAATTTGGAAGTAATAAAGCCATTTTAATTGATATTTTATGATATTCAGCCCCATAAAAGTTGTATTTTTTGGTAGTTAAGTAAAGTGGTTTCAACCTTCAGGTCAGGACTCTACAAAGAGACAGGTTGATGTTTTCATACTTTCTTTGTGAAACCCTAGATAGTGTGACACTAATACTAATAGTGATTTAAACAAAACCATCTGCAGAGTTTAAGGGACAAACTGACCTCAACCATTTTTTAAAGGAGTCGCGAGCCAAAAAAGGTTAGTGGAAAAAGTGGTTTAATCATAAGAGTGCATCATATTTTGTCAGGAAGACTCACATCAGGTCTTGGCTTTTTGCAGAGGCTGAGCATGAGCAGGCACACGGGCTACCAATCACAGCAGCACTCTGGGAAAATGAACCGTCTAGTGGCTCTTTGACGAGAGAGGAAAAAGTTCCTGCTGCCTGAAAGCCTTGATGTGAACGGTTTTATCCTTCACACGCTCAGCATGTGACACGCATGGCCATGTGAATCCTCACAACACAGTCAATTTTACTTATTTACTCTGGAAAGCAGACAGTTTTCAGCAGCTCACAACCGACTGGTTGATGCAGATGATATAGAGTTAACTGATCAATATATTGCATGTGCTAGTGTCTGACCGTAATTACATGTTGCTCTGTCTTATTTATGCTGCTGTTAAGCTGATTCTTTTCTGTAAAAGTTAATAGATTTGGAGCTATTTGTTTTGTGGACAGTGTTTAATGTCTATTTTACTTAAGACATTTACTTCTCAGTCATTATTTGACAGCCTCTCTCCAGTTTTAAAGGATTGTTGTATTGTGTTTTTTTTTTTTTTTGCTTCTGACGTTACCCATCCAGACTTTTTGCATTTGAGCTGACGCTGCTCTGTATCCTGATCAATTTCCTAACCCATAAAATTTATCTTTCTATTTGGTTGGATCACAGCCACAGTGTCAGTGCCAAATACAAGCAAAATGTTTGTGATCGAGTGGCTGAGTGATATAAGTTGAATGTGATGGAGTTACGCCATTGGTCAGCCGAACACCATGTGAGAGATGAGAAGTTTCCCTATTAGTCGTTTTTCTTTCCAGATGAATTACAACAGACACTGTTGCCACCTTATCATCTTTGGTTCAGAGATAAAAAACTTTACTGCAGTATTGTCCCACCAGTATGAGATCGGTTTTCTCTCTAACTCTAATTCAACAGACAGCAGCAGAAAGATGTGACTGAGCATCTAACTTTCTCTCTGAGTGATTTTTATGAGTAAATTCAGCTGTGGTTTTTGTCACACGAGTCGATGTCACGCTTATGGAAATCAGGTTTTTTTAACGGAGCGGTAGCTTGGAAATGAACACGAGTTGACATGTTGACGTGTTCGTAATGAGCCTCATTTCATGTCAGGAATTCATACTCGTCCCTTTGTCTGACAACAGGAACAGAAAACATGGAAATGAGAGCAGCTTTATTGGGAAATGAACTGTAAAAATATTCAGAGAGCACAGAAAGTAGGAGAGAAGCAAACGCAGCTGACATTATTCTACTGCCCTACTTCAACTACGTCATCAGTTTTCATAAACTGAACATATGGAGAAATATTCTGGGTTTTTGTCTCGAAAGTAACGTATAACTGAAACTGTCATGGGACGTACGGGAGTAAAAACTACAGTGGAAATACTTTATAATTATGTTAAAGTACACAGTGTAAATGTGCTTTCCACAACTCAGTGCCCAGTTTCTTTCTGTCTTCCAGCCAGCAAATCTCTAGAAACACACAATTAGCCTGATTTGGGGTCAGGCGAATACAGAGGAGCTCGACAGTCTGAACTGCGGCATCACCCCTCCTCAGTCTCCTCTTCCTAAAGCCTGAGTCACCGCTACTAACCCTTTGCCAGCCTGCCTCCGACCCACACAGAGTCCCGGCCCTCAAGTCACCTGCACTAATCCTCAGGATAAATAAACCATGTGTGGAGCAGAGCAGTCAACTCTGGGCTATTTTCAGCCCCGCTATGGTTTTTTTTTCCTTCTTTTTTTCTTCACTCCCTTTCCTCTCTCCCCAACCCCCCCCAAGTCTGAAATGTCTTCTTAAAAAGCGTTTCTCCCTCTCAGGCCTGAGCAAATAGAGCGTGTTTGAGCAGCATTACTGATCCGTCTAGAAACCAGCTGGAGTCATGGGGATGCTGTGTGGTTGTCCACCCTCTAACAAGATATCTGCGGACACATTTGATCAGGTTTAATAGAGATAATATTACAGTTAAAGACAGAAAGTGAAAGTGATGATTAGTTGTTTAGTTTCCAAACAAGCGGATATGTTTTGAAGCTTCATGTTTTCCTTCTCTTTTACCTGCCCTTGCTTATGATATAAACTTCCTCCTTTTTCTCATCATAAAAAATAAAACCTCTGAGTGGGTGAGTTTGTGGCCTCGAGGGATCGTTCCCTCTAATGGTATGAAACAAAAGAGTTTTTCTGCAATGGGGCGATTTAGAGAATGAAATGGATAAAGGGATATTAAAGAAAAAAAAACAACAACATTGAAACTTATTATTTGCATTGAAAAAAGAGTCGATTATCACAGTTTTTATGTTTGATGAGGTGGAAAAGTATCGATAAAAAAAGAAAATGTAGCAAAGTGAAGTGGAAACAGGATGTGGTGAAGATACAAACACTTTATTTGTCATTTAATATTTTCCTGTAAATTTTTGTCAAAAACTCAGGTCTTCACATGACGCGAGGCAGAACCACCATGTTGTAATTTAACATGGCTTTTAGAGTTGTAAGCATGACGCATGAAGATTTAACCTGCAGGGATAGAAGAAGGGGGTGAATGTTTATTAAAGTTCCCGTTTTAAAATACGCTCAATAAATTAGCACCGCAGATTTCCTGCTGTGTCTGGCAGTCTTACTGCTGACAGATGGCTTTCGTGCACAGGATTATTCTCCATTATGAGCCCTGAGTGTTAACCTGCTGATCTAGGTAATGTGGTTACTCTGCCCCTCGATCAGTCTTTAAAAGATGGTCAGCACTAAATACCCCTCGTTCAGCACTGAAGGGGCAAATATTAATTTAATCCTCTCTGAGTGTGTTCATATGTTTAACACAGTGATGTTGTGGGATGTGGGAATAAATTTAAGTGACTGTTAAAGTGTTTTATTGTTGTTGTTTTTTTTTTCCTCCTGTGCTCTTTATTTCTCCACCTGTTCTCTTGTCATCAGAGTGTGTTTTTCAAAAACCAAGGACTCTTGAATCAAGGAGTAAAAAACCAATGTCGCAGGAGCAAAAGAGAACTACGGGCATGAGAATGAGCGAGATGGGGGGAAAGAAGAGGAGAGAGAGCATGACATGAAAACATAATGAGGATTGTCATGCCCATGGGGTTTGATGTGAGGAATGCACCGTGCCAGGGTTGAGATAAAGGAGGGAAGCAGCAAGGTCTCTAAGAAAGAAAGGAAAAAAAAAAACAAAACAAAACAAAACAAAGATAAATACTATGACATAACTTAAAGCTAACTCAGCGAAGGAGAATGCGACAGGTTCAGGAGCCAGGATGTTGAACGCAGCTGTGCTGACCCACAATCCTCTCTGGGCGGTGTGGGTGGTGACTGTGCTTCACGTCTGTCGCTTCAGGCCACGAAAACCCAGAGGAAATGCAAGCGAAGGTATATTCTTGCCAAAGGGAAAGATGGGGCCATTATCCCCCACCCAAGAGTCTGGGTCTTTTCCAGCTCCCAGGGCGACTGGAGATGTCAGAACAACCTGAGCTCATGGTCACAGTCACACACACACACACACACACACACACACACACACCAGGCTGCTTTACAGAGTTCAGAAGTTTAATGGCAGTCAAACTGGAAACGACACAAATGAGACAGACGACTACAGTCCTGCTCTGCCATGAAAACATTGCTCTGTAGAAAAGAAACTGTATTCTGCAGTTTTAAGCCGTTTTTTGAATGTTTTACTCCATCTTTGGATAATATTGATGCTGATACATTTTTAGAAATCTCACAGTTTGGAAATGCCACCATTATGTCTTTATTTACTGACAGTTTCTTATTCTCTGTTGTGCTATGCATCTGTGAACAGCAACTGCTTTGGGAAACGGTTGTTAGTGATGTAATTAAGATGAAAAGGATTAATAGGGAGCAAACTAAAACATGTTGAAATTGTCCTTTAAGCCGTTACATAACCGTCTTAATGCATTCAAAACCATATATTTTGCAAATGATATTGCCTCTTCTCTTTTCTTCTTCTTAGATTGGTCTTAGATTTCTACAAAAATCTACAAATTCGCTTTGCCTCGTTGAGAGATGGCAGGAGCGATCAGAGAACAGAAATTATAACACAACCATCTTGACAGCAGTGAGCTGGGAACTTCTCAAACACACACACACACACACACACACACATTCCCCTGATGGAGCTGTCAAGTCAAAAACTCGCGTTTGACAAATAAAAAAAAAAGGGGCCGAGCATCAGACCAAGAGAGGAACTCGTCAGTGTGGGACTCTGGCTCCTTCGCTGAGATTTACTGGTGAGTGGGTTTTTGAATAAACACAGTTCATCGTTTAATACAAAAACACCTCAGAGTCCAATTAGCACAGATGACTCTTTTCTACTTTTGAGAAGCAGAGGGGGAGCACTGGACGTTTTCAATAATTTGGTAATAACTATCTCAGCCATTTGTTCATTTCTCAGCGTGAAGGATTTTTGTAAAATGTTAATTCTTTTTTTAATTCAAATCTCACTAGATCACAGTCCCATCATAGAGAATCCTCTTTTTAAATGTAATACAATCAGATTTAAAAAGGTTTTTTTATGTGTTTCAAAAAAAATATTGTGTCTAATATTCTATTTTTTGGGGGAGGGGGGCGGGTTGCTGTTAATCACGTTGACATTACTGCACACCTCAGCTGAAGAGGGAATATTAGCTGAGATGATGCAGAACAATGAAGCGACACATTTATAATTCTGTGACAGGAGAAGACGACGCACTGTCAACTTTCTGTATGTGCCATCATTTAGAAAGGTCTACCCTCGAGGCATCTTACAGACGCAGAATCATTCTTTCATTTTCATTCAGTTACACATACAAGATCTTTTATTAAAAAAAAAAAAAAAGATAGAAGAAGACGCTGAAATGCTGTCAGTTGGACGAGGCACTGAATCTGTATTCTTATCACAAGTAGGATGAAATAGTTTCTTATCAACCTGTTTTTTTTTTTTTTTTTTTTTTGATCTTTTCACAAAGAATAATCATTTGGGATATACCTCTTTCCTTATTCATCAAGCACTTTGCAATGAAACAATGAAAAGATTAACAATGCAATGCATCAAAGACGGTCTTCAAAGGAAGTGCATTTTCCAGTTTTCTGGAGCTGTGCGCTGATGTAGATAACAAAGGGAGGTTCAGAGGAGAGAAATAAAGGCCTTAAACCTCTCCAGGGGAAACACCTCTTTGCTGCCACTACGATCTGGCCAAATGCAATTTCCTGAGCACCACACTGCTCTTCAAAGAGAAGAGAAATTGCTCTATCACAGTAGAGAGCTGTGAAGAGATGGGAGTGAGATTGAAGAGCTGGTGGTGGTGGGGGGACAGTTTGAAAAAGAGTCTTAGACTTGTGAGCTACATAAATTATCCATCTCTAACAAATTAGAGGAAAAGGTCAATAAGATACTTGAACGAGTGTTAGGACTATAGACACACACACACACACACACACACACACACATGACACAAAACAACTATTTACATACTTAATATGTGTGCCTTTCATATTCCAGCGCTGGGATGAATTATTGAAGCAGCACTAACCAAATGTTTGTGTGCACAACCAGAAGGCTGTCTCAGATCCTATCAGGGCAAAGTCATGATGCAATGTTTGGGTTTAGGAGAAGGGCACTCTGCTCTACTGACTCTTACTGCATCATTTAAGTGCCACAGAACCTCAATCTTCACCTCTCGGTGCAGGGCGCCGTTTGTTTGGGGAATTTAATCTTTTCTTTTCTTACACTGAGCAAATAAATTAAAGGCTCATGTTTGTGTTTTTTCTTTTTTTTTTTTTTTTTTAGCATGCTAACCAGCTAGCCCACAACTTCAGTTGTGGGCTGGAAGAAGTGTCACAGCTTGGATAATGTATTAAAATCTCTTTCTATTGTAAACACAACCAAAGTTAAAGCTCCCGACAAGAGACAATGGCTGCCACATTCAGCGGCAGAGAAGCGTTGGACAGACCCTGTTTAAAGTGTCTCTCTCTTTCACAGCAGACATTTCTACATTTCTACAACAGGAAAAAAAAAAAAAAGCTCAGATGTTATTAATAGCATCAACAACAGTGTCCCAGTAAGTCATGACAGTGTGACAGCATGTGAGCCAGCGCACACATCAAGCATGACCCTGAAACTGAGGCAGCTAAGTGGAATCCAGCTTTGCGAATATTTACAGCCCATGAGTTCAAAAGTTTTGGAGCCACAACTGCTTTATTTTCGAGAGTAGTGTGAGCTGCAACCAACTTGACCTCACAGACTGAAATGCCATTTCATTTTTTACTCTATTTATTCTTTTGTTGGTGTCATTTCTTCTCTATTTGAATGACTGAATGGTTTGCAGAATGTACAGCTCTGGAGCCAGACCACAACATTTTTTTTTTTTAATGTTTTGGATCTGTGACTGTTTGGACAAGTGGATCATAGTTATAGCTTCCCAACACTAGAGGTAAGAACAGATCTGGGTGCTGTTGTTCTCTCCAGGGATTAATTTAGATGTCTCCCATCTCAACAGGCGCCTGAATTAATCAGTTACATCGAGTTATTTTGTTCTTGACTTGACTGTCTGAGGTCAGACTCATTACCCAGTCACCCCCCCACCCCACACCCCACCTAGACATATGGTGCTTTCTGAACTCAGAAATCATAATTTTCCCAGAAGTCAGATTTATGTTGTAAGAACAACAGAAGAGAGAGCTGATGTATTATATTCTTAATTAGCTCGTCTGCCTTTTTATCAGTTGTACACACTGTACTGTCCAGCCTTACCGATATTTTGTTTCTGCAAAATACATCATTGCATAATTCCTGACAATTTCTAACTTCCACCTTCAGAAATAAATGAAATGCACCATTAAATTGACCGTTTCCATCTGCCGGCTGCAAGATTTCCAGTGTTGCTTTGTAGCTTTATCGTTTTTCTAAGCTTCAGCTTCTGTTTGACGAAACGCATGACGGGACGACTGGAGCCTAAACATAATAAATGTAGAAGTGGGTGCGATTTAATTTAAACTGGATTGGGGAAAAAACCCAACAATGAATGGATGGATGGACAGACGGAAAAATAGACAGACAGACAGACAGACAGACAGACAGACAGACAGACAGACAGACAGATAGATAGATAGATAGATAGATAGATAGATAGATAGATAGATAGATAGATAGATAGATAGATAGATAGATAGATAGAGGGGTGGATGGGGGTGGATGGGTGGATGGATGCTTCACTCATCCCAAAGAGAAATTAAGGCATCCATTATCTTATTCACATATACACTCATATATACTCGTTGGAAATAAAAATAATCTATTCAAGGTGAGTGTAAAACAAACAAACAATAAACAATAGATTCTGGCAATTAAGTCAAACAGTAATCAGCACCTTCTTACTGTCATTTGTGTCGTAGCTGCCGTGACATGATATGAATCAACGTGTCAGTGAAGTCATCCGTTTTCATTTTCATCTCATTGTTCACTTTTGTAATAATCTGATTGTCCATTATATGTTGAGCAGTGAATGACTAAACCTCTGTCACACTAAGAAACTGCATCAAACTTCTTCAGCTCCTTTTACTCGCAGCAGAAAATATTTCTTTTTAATAAAAATTTAACAGCCACTGACACTAATATATGTATATATTTCCATGGTGATACTGTGATTTCAGCCAAATTCTCCTCACTCTCTCTCTTCTCATTATATGCACCAACACATGTTGACATGTTAACCTGAGGATCAGATGTGTAACTATATGTTTATGAATATGTTTAGAATATGTATAACCAGACTTGAGATCATTATTTCCAAGAGATGAACTTAAGCCTCTTTTTACAGAGTCATGCTGCAGAAAACTTTTAGGCAGTGTAGTAAAAAACAGGATAATGTAAGCTGCTCACTAAGAAATGTGGGGAAAATCAGTAAAAGATGTAGAATGTAAATATTGTAATAACTATTTCTAAACACCGACCTTTAGAGATATCTAGAGACCAGTGATGACACCAGAAACTTAAAGCCACTTTGTGTCATTTTTCAGATTATCTATGAACAACTATCACCTCGTCTATTAGATATTACCTCCATCAACGAGTCGAAATGTTCTGGAAAGCTTTTGAATTTGTTTTATAGTGTTGTGAGCTCAGTGGGGGTCACCATATTGCGCCGCCATCTTGAGACCCCCTTTTTGTCCCTCCCCCTCCCCCCTCTGCATGGCGTGGCTTCAGGGGGAAGTCTGAAGAAAGGGGTTTGGAGTTTTGAATTGTGTACTTTCATAATGTAGCTTGCTCGAACCGTTCTTCCAGGATCTCCCACCCTTGGTTGTTGGTTGTGGTATACGACTTCACCACTAGATGGGAGTTAATCTTACACAGTATGTCTTTAAATTTGACTCTAAATATGCAAAGAAGCCATAGTAATAAAATAAAATAGATCAGAGTTGCTTCTTGCTGCCAGACACGTCTGATAGATGAGCTAGTCTGCACTAATCTAGCTGCTTCAAACACTGTGCTGAGACATAAAAAAAGACACACAGTAGTTTTGATTTCACTTGGTTCAAAGCAAGAAAAAAAATAAATGCCCAAAAGAGCAGATATCACCTCACAGCTGCTTCAGCTCTGCTGCTACACTGTGTGACAGTGTGGTGTCATTGTGTATAAAAATGTGTTAATGTTAATGTTCCCTGCCAAAAATAAAATATATTCAAGCTTATTTTTTTTTTAAAGTCAATGCTTCTGGTTAAATTGAGGGTAAACAGCGTATGATGTTGTAACACGTTGGTTCTGTTCAGCGTGAGGACGACTTCCTCTCCTCGTCTAACCCAAAACAAACATCACACACGTCCACTGAAGATAAATGGGAATCTTCTCAGGAAGGAAAAAAAAAAAAAAACTACAATAAAACTTAATCCAATCTATTCAGCGACGCGGCTGCATGGAATGATCAATGTTCAGCTCCAAATTAAAAACTACGTCAGATGCCTGTGACTATTGGCAACTGTGTCTGGGTGTGCCAGCAGCAGCAACAGCAGGGTTTTATGGCGCAGACATTGCAGTGTAGTCTAGCTCCATTTTTTTTTTTTTTTTTTTGCTGCAGGGGGTAAAAAACTTACTCGTGCATCAATCAGTCACACATACCTAACGTCAGTTCACTGTTTAAATATGTTTCTCTGACCAGACCCGCTGCATTTATTCCACATCTCTTTCATTCGTTTCAAAGGGCAATGCTGTGCAATGTCACCCCGTCTGATAGAAACGATAACAATACAAAGATGAAAAGGTCACGGTCAACTAAATAAATAACACGAAACGATGCATGATCATAAATTTTAACCAGAACTTGTTGGAACAGACTGATAAAGAAAAAGAAGAAGAAAATGAAGAAATCAATGGTAGAAGAGTGAAACTGACTTTGCAACTCTGGGTAATAAAAGACATATATGACAACAAAAACTATCATGCGCTGTTACAAATTTATACCAGGAGATTTCAATTCAGAAAAACAAGCTTCAGCAGAAAAACAACAAACAACAAACAAACACACACACACACACACACACACTCAGCAGGTATCCTCGGGTCAGAAAGTGACATATCTCTCTTGCTCCTTTTTTGCTGTGGGGGTTCATCATTCTTCAACCCACCATAAATAGATAATCTTGTGATCTTTACAGCGTGTGTGTGCCTGCGCTCTGCTTTTCAAACATCACATCAAAAACACAGCGCATCTTAAATGTTAAAGGATACTTGTTTATTCACATTATTCTAGTATTTTAGTAACGCTTTATTTTACAGGTTCTGTGTTTTTCAGCTTATTTCTTGAAAACTTTGCTCATAATTTTCCCCTCTAAAAAAAAAAAAAAGAAAGAAAAAAGGTGGTAATTAGCTGTGAATTAATAAGATATTTCCATAAAAGGCAGATGTAATTTGGTACTAATTATAATGGAAATGGGGGGTGTGTTAATTGCTGCAGTTACTCAGCATCCACTGATTATATCTTTTTTTTTTTTTTAAAGAAACTTTATGTAGTTTAAAAGGGAAAAAAAAAAAACGATATATCCAGCTCCACAAGATGCTTCCTCACGTGTGATAAATGTAATATAGCAGAGGGATAATTAGACATCTGCATCTACCTGCTTCACCTCTCAATTACACTTCAGGGTGCTTTCACACTTGTCCTGTTTGGTCCAGGACATTTGGGCTTTTAAGTTGAATAAAAAATAGCGTGAAAGGACCAAAGGTCGGTCGAACCAGAGGAGTTGGTCTCGGTCTGGATTCGACTGCAGCGTGAAAATACTTTAACTTAGACTTTTGGACCAGTTGCACCAAGTTACACAGGATATCATCATCCAGTAAACAGTAGAAGAAGAAAAGAAAAGTAATAAGATGCACTGCCAACTCAAAAATAACATCAGAAGAAGAAGAAGACAAAGCAACGGTGATGAGCTGTGGGAGCACACAGGGAGATGAAGAGGCCAAATATTTTACACTGATTTGCTCGAAGGAAAATATAAAACAGGATTCCTTGTAGTCTTCACCATGTTTACCTCCCGGTGATGATTTAATCTTTATACAAGGACAATGTTTGTTTGTTGTAATCAAACTAGTCTCGAGTATTGAATTGGAAGTTGGTGCTGCTGGCAAAAATGCCACAACGATAACAGTGAAGTAACAACAAAATGAATCTGTTCATTCACTTATCTCAGTTCAAACGAAACTACCTGTCTCACTGACAAGAAGCAACACACACACACACACACTCATCTACAAACCAGACAATGTCAAACTCAGTTAGACACAACCACATATAATGTAAACAACGTAACCAAAAACAAAAACCTCAGTCTGGACGATCTCTGGTCGCAGCTCAAAGTGAAGAAGGAAGTTTCTCATAAACTTTGTAAACTGCGGCTCAATGAATTAACCATTACCCTTCAACTGGAAAGACTAAAGTCTCTCCCTCTCTCTCTGAAAAACAGAGTCACAATAAGATCAATAAAATCCGACCGCGTCTGTTACCTAAGAAACAACCCAGAGCGGACACTGGTGTAATTGACTTCTCACCCTTTGCTTTTATTATTTTCCACTGCAACCTTTATTGTCATATACACTACATACTGCCCTAAAAGAGAGTGACTGGAGGTGTGGAAATTTCTCTTATTATCTTCAGTAAAACATATTTAATATAGCCGTCATTTAAATGTGATTGACTGAAAGGACAAAAACGTCCATCACTACTCGTCAGACGGTTAGGCTTGATAGCTTTTAGCTACGTTAGCTTACATTTCTTTTCTTATCCATTATGATTAGATGTTACTGCATTATTTGAATGGTACAACAAACTTAAACTAATTTAGGGCCAATATCATTTCTGTTTCTACCCCTTTACTCACCCCTTCTCCTCATCCCTTCAAACAAAGTGGTGAACCACCACTACTTTATCATTACACGTCATCAGAAGTTGTCGCTAGTTGTTACGTAACACGATGCAACAGGTCTCCATGACAACAAATAAAGATGGCGTCTACAGACTCGTTTATGTCCGTCAAGTTAGTGACGAATTAAAAACTCACGAGCTGTTTGTTTACATTAAAAGAGTCCTGTTATCAGATGAATGGAAAATGTTAGCAAAGTGACAACAAGCAACTCCTAGCTAACGTTGATGAACGTTATTGATTAGTGCTTAGTGATAAATTTAATAGGTTAAATGTATTGATTAGTTTATTAATGAAATTACTAACTTTTTTGACAACTGCATCTTTGTCCTGGTGCATACTGGGAAATAACCTCATAACCCATTTGTTTTAAGTGCTGGTCCTGGAACAGCTTTGTTTGGAGAGTTGTCTGACCCCTCACCCTTCATCCAGTGGGGGAATTGAGGTAAATAGACCTTCTCCTAACATGAATGCGCAAAAGAGAGGGGTAGGGCTAAGAGGTAGAAATAGGATTGGCCCTAAAATTATGCTGGAGCATCAATATTACAAATACAGGAAAAGGGGTGGTAAATCAGTGAGTAGCCAAACTGCTTCACTTGGCAACTGTTTCTGCATTTTATAGAAAAAAAAAATAGCTGACTGGAAGTTTATTGTAACTTCCTTTTGTCTTTATTCATCAAAATTCAATAAGGTCTGGTCTTGTTCGGACGTGATAGATTAACGTGGGTTTTCATGGGTTATGTGTTGAAGGAAAACAAAGCACAACATCACACTTCTCATTAAATCATTATCTTACCACTTTGAAGTCCTCCGGTCTGCACTCGGTGCCGTGGAAGTGGCAGGAGAGCAGCATCTCGTTGATGTCGTGACCGGTGCGGTCGTAAAATTCCCACATGTTGAAAGGTCGCGGCTTGAAATTGTGGAAGTCGGCTTTGACCTTCAGGTTCTCCAGGACGCTCTCCTCCACGAGGTGAACGTCTCTGATCTCATACCTGCAGAAACAATAAGACAAAACGAGGCGTTCAAGAGATACTTTAAGTCTAAATGAGAATTTTATGTCCTGTAGTTTGATATGGATTGATGAATTTTCTTCAACAGTAAGTCTTCACGGTGACTACTTGCTGCGTGATGATAAAGCAGACCTCGTAAAAAGTGAATTTTCAGCCTTTAAACATTTTCGCACACTTCACAAAGGTTTATGAGTCTTTATCAGCGAACTTTTTTTTCCGCTCAACCAGAGTTGAAAAATGCAGCTGACGATGAATCAAAAGGGACAGAAAACAGCGAGTTATAATGTGCAAGATGTTTTTTTGGGTTTTTTTTTTTTTTTTTTGTGGCATTTTCTGACTCTAAAGTGATAACACGAACCAAAGCTGTAATGCTTTATTGTACAGTATATAATAAATGTCAGACCAGAGCTGTTCAGGCTCATAAAGCCAGACGTCCATTTACTGTCGATGCAGCACCTTCAGGCTACACGATAGTTCGACTTGAGTCACTTAGATTCAGTCTTGGGGCAAAAAAAATGTGTTTTGTTTATGTTAATCCAATTGATCTCTTTTTTTTTTTTTTTTTTTTTTTTTGAGATTAATCATTTAACATTTGTGACTTTGAGTGAGTTTACTCATTACAAATCTGTTCACCATTTTTATTATTATTATTATTATTTTTCCTCTTACTTTTCCAATAAAAGAAAAATACTTTTCCATGAACTAATTCGGTGCGATGCTTTGATCCAAATCCCGCATAAGAAAAGTAAATAAGCACATGCAGAATCAGATGTCCTTTTTCATTTTGTTATGCACCATTATAGATTTTCATGGTGGATCAAAGGATGGTGGTGTCAGTCTATCAGTCCACCACTTTGATCCAGGCAGAAATATCTTGGCTACAACTTCAATGATTTTCATGAAATTTCACACAGACAGTCACGATTGCACAGAGAATCTCACTTGTTTTCTTTCTTTCTTTTTTCCATCTATGGCCACCAGCAACTCAACGTTTTCACTCATCCAGTAAAATATCACAGCATCTACTGAACAGATGAGCAAAGTATTCAACTTCATCATAAAGGAATCCCAGATGAGATGGTTTTGTTCGTCTCTTAATACTTTTCATCACTTCTTCTACTATTTCTACCTCCAGCGCCACCATGAGCCTTGTTCTTACATTTCTCAACAACTATCAGACAGATTGTCAAAAAATGTGGTTCAGACATCCACATTTCCTCCTGAGGATGAACTGGAATAACTTTATAGAGTCACTTCACTTGTCATCACATCAAATCTTATGACATCTAAGATATTTTGGGTTGTTACTATCAATATCTGTCTCCCATTTGCTGCTGGGAAGGTAGTGTACAAAGAGTTTTATTTATTTTTTGGTCTTTCCCACTAAAAGCAGCTTCCTGCTGTGGCTGAAATAAAAAAAGGCTTTGTGAGCAAGTATATAACAGTAAAACGATGAGCTGTAAAATCAAGAGGAGCTGCACATTCAGGGGATAATTCACTGTAGATTCATCAATACAAGTGACACTTTTCACAACAAATTGACATGTTAGCGCGACTAGACCATAGACACCATAGACAAGAAACTACAAACCTGTCATTTAATGTCTGGTGATCACATCCAATATACTGTGTGTTGTTAAGGTTGTCTTTATGTATTCTCACATACATAATATCTATAATTTAACTATACAGTTTATTTATATTCTCATCACAAATTCACAAGCTCTCAGTGATTTCCTTTCTTGTCTGTATCACCAACCATTGTCTTTTATTTTGTTAACTTACAGAGTGTAAATGTCTACCAGTAAGCGGGAGCAGTCAGCAGCATTATCCACGGCAGTGGGAAATTTCCTCTTATTTAATGGAGCTCACAAAAATCTGACCATGCTGCCACATATTAAAAGAAAGTGGAATAGCTGTAAATGTTCTCTCTCTCTAGCCTCACTGTGATCTCCTACTGTGCTATTATTAAAAATGTCACCATTTTAATGGACTCACCAAACAGCACTATACTTGGAGTTGTTTTTTTTTTTCATTCTTACCCCTCAACACTGCCTCAAATGAAAGGCCTTTTAGAAATTTCTGATATGAATGTAGCCACTGTTTTGTGAATGCGGTCCTTTATTGATCATTTGAGAAACACAGTGTCAATAACACCCTGTGTGTTTGTATCTATCACATGAATAAGAATTAAATTTAGCAGTTTGGGTTGTTTAGACCAACAGCTGGTAATGTACGACTTATAACAGTGTTTCCCAACCCTTGTTGAGCCACGGCACACCACCAAACAAAAATATCACAAAAAGTATATGTAATAAAATACATTTTTGAGTAATTAAGTAAAATTAGACAATTCCCACAGCACACCTGATGATCTCTCATGGCACAGTGGTTGGGAATCACTGACTTATAATTACTGCAACATAGTTACACATTACACCATTAAATGTCTGGTTAATACTCGCAATTCTTTTCATTTTATTAATTAATTAATTTATTTATTTATTTTTTCATTTTCACAAGTGCAAAGAGCCATTTTTAACAGTCTGACTGAAATCTTCCAAACATTAAATCAATATTAACTTGATTCATGCAGGTTTAAAAATGAGCTGATAGATTTTTGTTTGACATTAAAGATCAAGTTGAGCACCATTACGGCGGAGGCGGAGAGTGTTTTTGTTTGATTGAAAGAGAACTTAATTGAGGAGAGGCGTTCTCTCCCCTTCTGTTTGCGTAGTGGACAAACCTGCCAAGAAGGCACTCATGAGATAAAATCCCACGAGCCCGAGCCGACAGGATCGACGAAAGGCTGACACTTCAGCATGTGTGCAGTTTAAATATCATGCCACAAGACATTTCCCAGACCAGTGACTCCAGACGTGGGAAGTGAGCAGAGAAAAGTCTTAAATGGATTTCATGCCACAAGCACTTTCATTTCTGGCCAGGGGTATAACAGTTAAGTGTGCCGTTACATCGCCTCTCTACCTTGCCAAGGGAGGGAGGATAATGAGGACTAGACCTACTTCAGAGTGTAAGAGTTGAGATGAGTACATGGAGAGAGAAACTTAGAGGGAAAATTGGTCTCCTTTATACTTCCATCTCCAACTTTGAAAAGTCTTACCTCTGCCTGGAAATGTGACATTAAGATGTAAATGTAAGAAAAAAATCAGACAGTTGTGATTATCAGTCATCTCACCATCACAGGAGGAAAGAAAATGTTAATTTTAGTGCTCGGTCTGGGATCTTCATTAAAGATTTAGGGTAGAAGTTGGCTCTGTACCCACATAAAAGTAAAACCACATGAGGCCTTTTCGTACGCTGAGTCCTGTCCTCAATCTCTTCAGCTGACAGCCTGTCAGAGGTTCACATCATCCCAGCTCTGACTTTTTTTATGATTTGAACATTCACATCGCTCTCTCTTACACGCACCCACACACACACATACATGCACACGTGTACAAACACATACTGGTCAACACACTCTTCTCTTGAAATCCTGAACCAGGCCACTGTGTGGTGAATGACACCAGCTTGGTGATTGGGTTATTAATGCTGCCTTCATTAACACTTGGACGATATTACCATGACAGGGTGAGAACAGGATGTTTATCAAACAGCTTTTCCAAAGCCAGGATTTGTCACAATCTCTCTCTCTCTTTGTCTGAGATCCTTCTTCTTACTCCTCTGCTTCTTTGACAGCCAATGCGTATGATCCTTATCACCAAAAATGTGTTATTCATTCAAAACCGCTCTTTTTTTTTTTTACTTCTGCACCTACAAAGAGAAGGGAAATCTTTGATGGATCAGAAACAAGTGGGTTTAACACCCAGGATTGGTCGATTTTTTATTTTTTTATTTTGGCAGCTTTGCTTAAATTTCAGATACATGAGGATTTAAATGTATAAATAACAAAATACCCCAAGCATCTGCCATTTCACTTGTAATCAAAAGGAAGCAGACACTCCACATCTTTTCCACCTGTGCATTAAGTAGATGCTTGCCAGCTCCACTATCCAGAGCTCTCAGCTGCACAGTGAAACCGGCTGGAGTTTTCTGATTATAAAGCCACAGTTAATTCAAGCCTGACAACCCTGCTCTCCAAGCACTGAATGACTCAACTCAATAGAATCTATTAAAGCTTGTTGGATAAGAGAGACACTACTACTAGATCCATTAATTAAGTAAAAGTAACAGTGTCACTCTGATAAATTACTCCATTACAAGTGAAGCCCTGCGTGATAATTTTCCTTGTGGTGTATTTTAGGTTTATTATCACTGATGCATTAATGTGTGACTAGCATTTTTTTTTATTATAATAGTGTCATAATTTATAAGACTGCTGCAGGTTTTATATCTTAAACCTTTATCTACAAAGTAACTAGTTGCTATAACTGGAAAATAAATGTGTAAAGCTGCTCCCACTGTATGTAGCTCTTATTTATTATCTATCAAGCTTGTTTTATATTCTATACAACCACTTCTCCATCTTTTTCCTGTCATAGTCTCATTATAAATCTCTCTATTGCAGCAAATTACATTTCCTCACTGCACTTTTTGCACATTTTACCAAAAAAAAAAAAAAAAAAAAAAATCTGATTTAATCCCATTTTATACTTCTACTCAGAGGTAAATATTGTACCTCCACCTCCACTATCACAGTGGAGGTGAAGGGTAAAACGTGCAAAAAGTGCAGTGAGGAAACGTAATTTGCTGCAATATGGAGATTTATAATGAGACTATGACAGAAAAAGATGGAGAAGTGGTTGTATAGAATATAAAACAAGCTTGATAGATAATAAATAAGAGCTACATGCAGTGGGAGCAGCTTTACACATTATATTCAGTGCAACACTTGGTACTTTATAACGTGTATGTGCGTGTGTACCTCTGGTTGAGCAGAGCCAGCAGCTCCCCTGCGTGGTACAGGTCGTTACGCGTCACTCGACTGAAGCGAAACGCGTTCAGGTTGCAGAAAGTGACCGCGGGAAATGTCATGATCGGGGTCGTGACCTCGTCCAGTTTGGTGACGTGCGGGTACTCGAGGTAGAAGTGGATCCGGTCCACGCACACGTACAACAAGAAGGTCAGGGAACCCAAGAAGAAGACGACCCACAGGCAGCGTTTGATGCAGAACCGCTCGTACGTGAAGATGTGGGAGATTCCGTGAAGGGTCGAGCTGTGCGCAAAAACTTCTATGGGCGGAGGTTTGTTTGAGTCCATATCTTCGGTTTCTACTTTAAGATCCATTGTCAACAAACAGAGATAGAAAGCAGATATTTTTTTAATGAAAGAAAAGAAGAAAAACCCTCGCTTGCTCGGAGAAAGAGGAGCTGATGTTCATTCACCTGTGGCATAAACTGTCATTATCATTATCCACCCGAACAGGTGCAGACGCGCAGATAAGCACTGATGTTGGACTTGGTTCGGTTTTGTCGCCATCTCTTATACAAACTGGTAGAAAAACAAACCGAGCATCTATCGCTTTTTCTTTTCTGTTTTGTATAAAGTCAGACCGGTGAGGATTATATTCAAAAGTATAAATATCAGTTCGTCACAGGCGTACATTACCAATAAGGTCCATCACAGTGACAGTGTTTCGCACGTTTCTCACTTGGTTGCAGACATGCAAAGATGAAGAAGTCCGGAGGAGCGCGCATCGTTCATGCACAGCGACCAGAGGAAACCCCGGAGCAGGAGGAGAGAAAGAAAAGAAAGAAAAGACACTAAAGAAAAGACAGAAATCCCTCTGACACTTCAGAGTTTCTCTGTAGCTCCACTGCAAACACGTCCAGGTCCGATCAGGAGGTTTCTCCTCCTCCTCTATGGGAGTCAGATGGTTGGTGTTTCTGGTCTGTGGGGAGCGAAGAGTCGTGAGCTCTCGTCCGCGTTTAATGCTCGTTTGTGTCTGACGGCAGCAGCAGCAGCAGTGGGTGAAAGAGGACTGAGGCTCTGCTGTTCACGAGTTGTGCTGCGAGTTACTGTAGTTTCACATATTCACTCCACAACAGAGAGAGAGGGAGAGAGAGAGAGGTGGGGAGGAGTAGAGATGCTCCTATAGGGGCTCATAACGTGTGGCTGGTTTTATCACAATGTTCTGTTATAGTGAATTTAAAATGTCCAGATTTTTTTTTGTTTCAGCAGCTTGAGAAAGACAGAGATGGATAGTAGCAGTCAAAGAAAAAGAAGCTTCACATCAATTTAAAGACAGAACATTGAAAGGAAACTTCAGCCTTTCTCTATAATAAAAAATAAAATGATATCAATATGAGAGTACAACAACTCCATTTCTAATCATAACACTCCTTTTGAAGAGGAAATACAGTTTATAGTGATGTGTATCAAGAATGTACCATTAGATATTGACATAAAATGAATATAACAACAGACAAGACGAGTAGCTGATTTAACATAAAATAGAAGAGAAACACTGAAGAATAGTAATGATAATAAAAATGAATTGTGGGCTCATATCAGCAAATTCATAGTGAGTTAGCCTAAAGGACGCAGTGAAGACATGTTGGTTGAATAAGTTGCAGAGATATGTTCCTCAGTTTGATGAATAAATAACAAACCTCCAATAAACCAGCAGCAGATGATCACAATGTTCTTGAGGGCAAAGAGTTAACAAGGGACTTGTAAACGCAGCTTAGTTTGAGGAGCAAGGTCTTAAAAATCTCTTCTAAATGTTAGAACAAGCTGCATCTGGACTAATGCGCTCTCTCTCTCTCTCTCTCATTTCTGTTTTAACAGCAGAGCTGTAGAGTTTTTAAATGAGCTAAAAGTGTGTAAATGTTGGACCTGAAGGTTAGAGCTGAATGTTAAATAACACGGAGACTTGTAGCATCAGATGATCCACGGATTTCATTTCTCCAGTTTATTAAACAGCGTTTTTCTCTTTTTGTTTGAGGGCAAATGAGGAGGATTTTCTTGTTTGTTCTCATTTAGCTCGAAAAGATGATTGCTCATTATTTATTTATCGACAAATCTACAGCGCTGCAGCATCATTTGGTTCAACGAAGGCAAACACTTGTGTGTCGTCCACATAGATACTGAGACATCATCATTAGCCTCTTGTCACGAATAAACTGGATGTGGTGACGATTCGTTTCCACGATTTCTCAGAGAACAAAACATATTTTAATTTGAAACATACGTTGAGTATTTCTGAAATTAGAATGTGTGAGTTTTTAAACTGTATTTGATTTTTTAAATTAAGTCTAATTAACTTTAAACCAACTGCATGAAGATCTTGTTGTGTTTTGGGTCATTATATTTATATGTATTCGTGTGTGTGTATGAGAAGGGGAGTGGGCGCTTTAATTGTAGCTCTGACATTATTATAAAACAAACAAATAAACAACAAAAACTGTAAGAAAATTAATGACCACCATCTTTACTACGTTTAGATTGGACCATGAATAAACACTGACATTTAGTCCTCAGCTGGAAACCGGCGTGAAAAATGGTTTTGGCTTCGTAACAAGACTGAATCAAGCTTCGCTAATATGTCAAAAATATTTATTATGCGTCATAAAAGATGCATTACCCAACTTGAAAGCATCAGTTTGAAGAAACAAATCCTAATCTGTGACATTAAAAGTCCTTGTGTTTTCACTGCTCTGCCCAGAGGCTGTTCTCTACTCAATCATCAACACCTCTAATTAAAGCAGAAATGTGTGTTAAACTTAAACATTTCCCAGACGTGTATAGTTTCACATTTGTGACTGTGACACTGTGTTATGGTAATGATGTTTCTACCACGTGGATGTATCTTTTTACTTTAGTAGATAATTTAAACATGGTCTCCACAGGTGCTGTGGAATAATAAACACTCGTAATATTACCATGGATGGATGGATTACTGAGAGACACATACCTGATATGAAGAGAAACGAAATGGCCACAAAGAGACATAACATGGCTGCAGGGAAATCACAAAGGGACTCAAAGCGAACCTCAAGTAGACTTTAAATAACTACAAAGAGACAAGACTCACGCAAATACTGTGGATGAAAAGTAATGGTTTGTATAAAATGACTGGTGTGTGCAGCTTTTTACTCAGATGTTTCCAGGTTTCTATTCTCTCATAATCTTTATGTACATGATGCAGACACAGAAAGGTAGAGTTTGTTAATAAATGTGATGTGTCAGTGTCCTGACTCACAGTGTACAGCTCCTCAATGAAATACTGAACATCACCTCTGATGTATAATTAATAATCTTATTTACATTATTGGCTGATGCCACCATTTTTAGCCTAAATTAGTTTTAAGTTTCACTACTTTTAGACCAACAAAATAAAGAAACTAAGAAATTATTCAATATTTATGCAACAAACTATGATTCATGAACTATGCTGTAATCTACTACTAATTTTCCAGACAGTAGATGATCTAATCTTGACATTAACTTTACTTTTTTTATCATAATTATTTTACTATATTTGATATATGGCTAGTTTTAGACTAACAAAATAAATAAACGGATAAAAAAAAAGTCAATATTTTTGCAACAAAAAGTAAATCTTGGTAGTGTAATTAAAACGTTTAATTATGCAGTAATATACAACTAATTTTCTGTAGATTAGGTCTAATCTTGACCTTGATCTGTAAAACAAATATATATTTTAGTATATTTTAACTGTGACTCCTTGATAAATGAGTCAAGATGTTATTATTCGACAGTGTAAAAACAAGCTTGATGAATTATGTACGGTTTCGTTAAAAGAACCAGCTAATCTAATCTTGACGTGTATGACTTTTTACTATTTTTAGACAGCTGAGGTTGTTTATTGTTGCCTTTCCATATGATGTTAATGATTATTTGATAATTTGAGGGATATCTGGGGTTTTAACAGTGAGTTTACGGACTGATGCTGTCCGTGGTGCTGATGTAGGTGCAGTTCCTCTCCAGACCTTCAGGGGGCGGCGGAGCGCGCTGCGGGTTCATGTGACCGAGCAGAAGGAGACGGAGCATGTGAGCAGCAGCAGCGAAAACATGGCGGCGCCTTTGACTGCAGCTCGTCTCTGTCGCCTGGCGGGACGGACCGTCCCCTCCCTGTCCGCCCGACACAGACGAGCTGTCAGTCTGTCAGAGAGGAGATGCTACATATCCAGCTCGACCGGGACCAGTGAGTTATTGTTGTAGTTTTTATTTCTAAAAAAGAAAGAGAGAGATGTTAGCTTGAGAGTCTGTAGCTTCAGAGGTCAGTGTCTCATCAGGCGGAGCCGACATGACAACAACTGATGAATGTTTTGATATTTTTCTAGACTTTTCTCGTTGAAAATCAGCATCTTATGTCAAAATAACAGATAAAGTAACTGTGCTGTGGAAACACTGATGAAATAAACATTAATGTTTATTCAGACATTCATACAAATATGTAACTTTTTATTATATTTTGATAAGGACTGAGTGTGAGGACACATTTGATTTGGGGAAAAAACATTGTTAAAGATCAAAATAATGATTCACAAAATGTCAACCTTGTTGGTGGATGATTTCACCCTAAACTACAGATAGTTTCATATAAACTAAGTATAAAATCACTACTCAATCACAGCTGTTACATGAAGCATTTTACTTTAAAATAAATATATTTTAGCAGCAAAATCTCCTGCAAATATCAGTAATAATAATTCATTGTTATACTTTCACTTGATAATTTAATTCTGATTGTACTTTTCTACCTCTACATAAGTTTATTAATAAAGCATTTTACATTGGTGTTATTGCTACTTTTATGTTGCTTTACTCACTGTTTAAATATGCATCTGTCTTTGCTCCAATCTAAATTAATTACAATGTATTTTCAAAGCTTTAATGTGTCTAATAATGTCTTGACAGTAAATTTCATCTCATGGTTAAATGTATTAGCACACACTTCATTTGCTGCAGTTTTGTCTCTTTTTAATTGTCTCCTAAGTGATTATGAAATGATAATTATCTTTACCACTGTGCTAACAAACTCATCATTAAATGCTCCATTACTTCTCAGTGATTTATTACAACAGTTAACACGGTTTTCACTCAGACAGTGTGTTTGTGATCGTTCAGTGGCAACGCGAGTGAAATTCCCACGCAGGAAAATCAGGAAAAATTTAAGTCAAACCTTTGAACTTTACTCAAAATAAGTTTTTACAAAACTTTTACAAAACGTTTTGCTGATTTCACTGTGAAGTCAAAGGGAAGACAGGTCTCTTATCGTCTAGTCCATCTTGTAACTGACGTGTTGTTTTTCTTTCTGTGTAGACGTGAGGTTTGGTAACTTGAACATCTGTGTGTGTGTGTTTGTTTTTTCTTTTTCCCTACTAACAGAATTTGGGTCACAGACTCTTTTCACAGCAGAATTGTTTACTTGTTAGCTGGAAAACTACAGGTGAATGTTGTCATGGTAACGATGAATCCCTGTGATTAGTTTTATCAGCTTCACCTGTGATTAACAAGTCTGAATGTCGACTGTGAAAAAGGTTGATTCAGTGGTTCTTAGACCTGATTGGGAACCACTGATTTACATTATTATTATTAAATAGCAGGAATCATCTAATTTTTTTTTTTTTTTTTTGTGTTAATCTCTGTAGATCTGCAGTTCAAGCTTGATGAGAGAACAGCCCACAGCAGCCTGGACCTCTTCAAGAAAGATACTGGCATCATCTACCGCATGCTGGGCCTGGATCCGACCCAGGTTCAAGACAACCCGGAGCGTTTCCGAGACTGGGCCGTCGTGTTCGGTGACGGGAAGATCAGCAGCGGGCGACACTATTGGGAGGTGACGGTCAAAAAGTCTCAAGAGTTTCGTCTGGGTGTGGCCGAGGCTCTGATGTCCCGAGAGGACTGCGTGGGCACCAACAGCTCCTCCTGGGTGTTCGGCTACGCTCAGCGCAAGTGGTTCACCATGACCAACAATAAGATGGTTCCCGTGACACTGGTGGGCAAACCGGACCGCGTCGGCATCCTGCTCGACTACGAAGCGGGGTCTGTGGCGTTGGTGGACGTAGAGAAGCCGAGGATCATTCACAGCATCAAGGCTCAGTTCAAGGCTCCTCTCTGTCCCGCGTTTGGACTTTGGGACGGAGAGCTGCTCACACACTCTGGTCTGGAGGAGCCTCAAGGCTTAAATTGAGGCAGGAGACACTGTTGATGGCTGTGATTGTGACAGGCAGTGGGCTGGGTTGAGGATCATGCCAGGAATTATCACCATATTTTCTTACATTTAATAAACAAAACAATATCTTTGTTGAGAATCATTTACAGTTTAACTACAGGTGAAGGTTAATTTCCTTTGCGCTAGCTGATTCATAAACATGACTCTTAACGATGCAGGTTCATACTGTGTATGTCATCCAGCCTCAAGCCGTCGTATCACAGGAGCTATTTTTGTGTATTTCCCTCCAGACTAACTGATGGACTTCAGGATGCGTGGTTGTTTTTCAGAGAGACATTAACTGCCCAGCTGTTCTCTGACACGGTGTTTCAGTTTCAACACTTAAATCTGCACAAAACCTTTTTTTTTTCAGTATCATGTTCATACTACGCATTGTTTAATAAAACAACGTAACTGAAACTGCATTCACGCTCCTTTTATTTACAGCACAAATATACATATTTACAGTAACAGACCAAAGCTCAAGTCACGTAGGGAATCATGTCTCTGCCACAGTTGAAATTAAATAAAACTATTCAACTGTATTTTTTTTTAATCACATGACTTTGTTGTTCATAAGGTTTAATTTTCCTTATGTCTGAATTTCTCACTTCAAACGTGACCGTATTTAGTCTGCAACACCCGTTTGCACAAATTGTAATTTAGTTATATAATGTGTAATTATGATGTGCTGGACTAACCTAAATGAGCATTGTTCCCAGCGTCTCACACATGCAGATGTTTCTGTGACAGATGAAAAAAGCTCATGCTCATGACACTCGAGAGTAAATTCTCCAAAATGATACAAAGAACCGGCTCAGCCACCGTGAGGTTTCAGCAGTGAACAAACTGGACAATCAACCTGCTACAATGACACTTAACGTCCAGTGTTTACAGCACAACTGCAGCTGAATCTCCTCCCACTGAGGTAGAATAATGAACAAGGCAGCTTTAGGAATATTTATACAGTTATTACACCGTGGGAGTACAAATCCCATGATTAAATAATATACAACGATGAAGCAATATATATTTAAATATTTTAAAAATAAATACGTGAAATACATTCAATATATTTGCTATTTACATCTTAGGTATTTTTTATCAGAAGCTAAGCACAAAAACAGTTCATTAATGTTACAACAAGCCAGATCACAGAGTAAATTAATATAATTTCCTTCCATAGTTACACATTACTTCTGCTTTGCGGTATATACTTAACCAAACCTCTAGTCTGCAGAAATGCACTAAAAGGGCCTTTACTCCTGCACTATGCAACTTTCCATTCGTCCAAAGATGATGAACCAGGTGCATAAAATAAAATCTACCGATTTCCTTCACAAACCTTTGTGTTCCCTTGTAGTTTAAACAATACTCTTCAACGTATCCAGCGCGGTCTTCTGCTCCTCTGTGTCACATGGCGAGTGGTTTTCAGTGTAAACATGGTGATACTCCTGAAGGACAGAAGCAGTAACATCATGGCCGAACTGCATGGCGTCATCTAAGGGTGTGTTTCCCCATCTGATGGATAACAAGAGGTAGAGAGACAGACAGATAGATAGATAGATGAGGATCAACATATTCTGCCATTTTAATCTAATATCAGATAAATTAGTTACTAGTTTATGTCCCTACCTGTCTTTCATGTGAGGATTAACTTTGCATATCTCAGTCAGGAAGATTACAGCCTCAACATGACCTGAAATGGGAAAAAAAAGCAAGAACCACTTTCATACTTCCACACCAGACTAAACCATTGTGATGTAAATACCAACGCTTCATTTAGTTCTTGTTCTCAATCTCAAAGATGAGATTATGAATAGAAGAATGAATTAACTGATGAAATGAAATGAAATGAAATGTGACCTTCGGCTGCAGCGATATGAAGCGCAGTGCGAGAGTCATAGTCTCTCTGCTCCATGTTCACAGCCGAAAGGGCAAACCTGGAGGGATAACAAAGGCGCAGATGGTACATTCATGGAAAGGTTAACTCGAGTGATGCAAACTGTCAAGAGGAGCTGAGTGTCTCTACAGTTACACAAGTGGAAAGCATATCAGGAAAAGGGGCGAGGGAGCTGGTAAGAATGTGAGATACCATAGATGAGAACACTGATACCACTTTTATTACGTCTGTGAAATGAAGCCAAAACATGCTGTGTGTCTCAGTTCGGATACTTCCATACTTACACTTACTATTTTGAGTGTGTAAGTGCATTCACACTGACAACTGTGGTAAAATGCAGTGTACTGTTAATACCCGGACGGTTTCACTCATTACAGTCAAAAAGTTGAGCGTGGAACAATGGACACTTGTCACCCTCAGTGAACTCCATCTTGGCACCACACAAGCAAACATCAGCACCAGTAAGACTTTTATTATTGATTATATTTGAAAACAAACCGGCTGATACGTTGGCGGGCGACAATCGCAAATTACCGTAAAGATGCAAATAACAACCTGGGCGTTTATTTTCCCAAATGACTCAAAAGACCCTACGTTTATTTGGGACAGGCATCTGTATGAGACAAAGGCAAAATACCAAAGCACGGCGGCGTTTCGGTATCGTTACGTTTTTAAGTCTTTCATTGTCATTTATCAATGGAAACTTGTCTATGGCTGGTTTCACGCACAGCGTGTGAGCGATGTGGGGAGGAAGATAACTGTGAGCGGCACGGGAGCATGTGTGTAAGTCACACCAGGCATGTCTGTGTGTGCTGCGCATCAGCTGTCAGCTCGGTCTTTAAATGCACATGGGCCAGTGTAGCCTCGTTTTTTTTTTTTAAAGTGTGCAGACGGAGCGATGGCCCCGGCCTTTGGATTAAAATTATAAAAAAACTATATTTCACACGCTCCGCTCACATGCTCTGGTCTGGATACGGGGGAGTTAGATTGAGCTAAATTCAACTACAAAGAGGAAATCAAACCCGGCTTTTATTTTGAGACTGGTGTTTATGGCCCAAATGTGTTATTGTCCCCAGCTAATAAAAGAGACCGGTGTCTATTTGCTATTTGGCTATTATTTGCAGCTTAATGTAATTACTTAAGGTAATCAGCGATTAACGTTCAGTTAGGTGACAATTCGCCATTAAAAAGAGAAGAAGAAGAAGAAGAAAAAGAAGATGTTGCAACCATCATTTCCGGCAAGTGCACAATGATTTGAGACATTACCCTGTTGAAATTCACACACTACGGAAGTGAGCACATAGTGTACTAATATATTACATAAAAGTGTACTAACAGAAGTATCCTAATTGAGACACACTAATGGAGACTGTTAGTTTAGCTTATTATCAAGACTAAAGATTTTAACACCTCTAAACTACAACAATAATAAACCATCACTCAGCGTGTGATGAAATGTGAAAACTTTATCTGTTTGTTATTCACCTCCTCAACGCAGAGACGTCACCACTGTACGCTGCAAACATCAGGTTCACCACAGACTTGTTCTAATGGATCAAAGGCAAATATTAATGAAAGTGAATGAAAGTCTACTTGTTACATTAAAATCAAGCCACTGTAAAAAGCAGCTGATGTTTTTTGAATGTGAGAATCTACACTCACTGGATCGTCATCTGACTTTCTTCTGGGGTCGTGTTTCTTGGTGAAGTGTCTCAGGTTGTCATAGTTATGGAAGTTAAAGTGTGACACCAGCTCCTACAGAAATAAAAGTTGATTTAGATGGAACGAAGAGATGTAGACCTCATTCAGATAAAGACGAGTTAATACGTGATGATTCATACCTGGCAGAAGTGAATGCCACGAACGCTGTTTCCAAGGCGATCTAAAGGAGGAGACCAGCACATCATCCCCATGACGTTGGGGACCACCATCAGCACGGCACCAGAGACCCCAGATTTAGCAGGTAAACCCACCTAAACCAGAGGAACAAGAAAAAATGTCTGATTAAAAAAAAAAAAAACAGGACAGAACAGACGTGGCTTTAACATGTCATGACTGGCGAAGTCTCAGTGACTCACATGGAAAGCAAACTGCCCGGAGAAATCGTACATGCCGCAGGAATGCATGAGACTCAGAGTGTTACGAACTGCTTCAGCGCTCAGCACACGCTCGCCTGTGATTGGACAAATGCCGCCATTGGCCAGCGTGGCAGCCATGACACTTCCTGACTCACAGGTCACCTCAATGGAGCACAGCTGTGACAGAAAAAACAAAACATCAAAGTGTTAAATGTCTCTTTGGTAAATGTGAAGCTAAAGCCGCTTAGCTTAGCATAATAACTGGGAACAACATGGAGCAGATGTTCCAGGAAATGTTTGTTTAAGTTGAAGGCAAAGGGAGGAAATATTCATTTTCATTTTTAGAGCAGTGTTCCTGGAAAAGTGCTTGGTGAGTGTAGTTGTTCTCATTAACATATTTTACTTTCAGCTGTCAAACAGGGCAATGAGCATGAAATATGATCTTAGCTCATAAATACTGTGTTGACCAGCTGCTGAGCTGCAGATAAAATCACGATTTTATGCTTATGACACTGTCACAAAAAATACCGGTTGATGTGCTGTGAAATGAGAGATATTCAGGGTTTCTTGTGTCTTTTAAAGACATTTTTATTCTTAATGATATCATACCAACCTTAGGAATGAACACAAAATAGTGGGTAGATGGATTAAATAAATAAAAAGTATTTAGTTTTATTTTTAGTATAATTATTTCAAAAAACAGATTTTGATTCTTTTTAGGACTTTTAAAGGTCAGATATTTTGTCTATTTCTGTTTAAATTGAAAGGTCACAAACTTCAGCAACAAATGTTTTTTATCTTTTCAAGTAAAAACAAGAAGCATCTGTTCAAAATGAGCCGCGAAGGTTAATTTATGCCTCTGAAACACAAAGAAAATCAGCGTAAAACTCATCTTCTCAACGAACTGTTGGTAAGAGAGTTAATAGGTGATAAATGTATTTTAATGACATAAAACCACAGTGTCTCACCTGAAAGTAGAAGTCAAGGGCTGCAATCATATCTGCATTGTCAGGAAAACACTACAAGGACAACAGCTCAAAATCAGTCAGCAAATAACAAGGTTACTCGTTTTTGTCTCTAAAAATTTGAGCACATAACAAGCTGTTAAAGTGATGAGAAATTATAAAAACTCACCTTTTTCTCTTTGAGGTAGTAACCAATCGCATAATTCCTATCACCGGTTTCTCTCTCTGACTGGAAACTACAAGAACATTACGTGTATGAGATTCATGAAGTAAAAAAAAACAATTAGATTTAATTTCCTAAAGTCTGGTACTCACGTTGCATTGCTGAAGCCCACATACTCTGTACCAGCCAAGCTTTTCAGAAACTCCATCACCTACGACGACACAATATATTTACAGACGGTTCAGTCAACTAACAAGTGGCATCAGGAAAAAAAGTGCAAAAGACGAAGTATTTACTTACATAGTCGAACCTCTCAGCTTTATTTGAATGAGGCTGTCAACAGAGGAGGAAAAAGCTTTAAGTATACGAAGAGACAGAGAGTCCCTACAGATGGCAGTGTTTGAGTACTTTGACAGAGAAGCAAAGTTTAGAGTTCAATCTCGGGTGGGCGTTGAGGTATGACGTGGACATGATGTCTTTGTGCATATCTGTCCATGTGGCGGATTGCCCACTGTAGCCAGGGGCTGTTTATGGCAGTGCTTGAATTTCAAGGGATCATTACCGAGCTGTAAAGTTACCAAAAGGGGACGGTAGTCACATTCTTATTTAATGACATTAACTATAAAGGGTAAAGATGATATCAAATATTACTGTGAGTTTTAAGTTTGACCCGAGGCTAAATATCAAGGCCAATAAAGTGGTTGATTTTATGTATTTGCAGGTAGTTTTTCTCTCTGGTCAAGTAAACTGGGACTGAGACACGATATCAAAAACATCTGAATCAAATTTGTGTTTTATGTATAATTTTTCTGCCTATAAAATATCAGTGTATATTCAAATAATTTACTAACTGTATTCAAACTAAATCACCCCATCTACAATCTCTTGGATGGGAGGACACACACACACACACCTTCTCCTCTCAGGGCTGTAATTGGCCAGAGACACACACACGCCCCTGATGTCAGATGCAAACACACAGTCCTTCCCTCCTGTGTAACCTGACCTATATATGATAAGAGGTCCAGAGATATCAGCTGTGAAACTTCAGAAAAATCCACAGAACCATATATGGCTAAAATCCACCCACGTGTGTTACGATCAGGCCAAAGGATAAGTTTGACGTACGGTCAGTCAGATGCTATGACCACAGTCCGACTGCTCGGGGCGTCAAAAGGATTCAGTCAATAAAGTGGTCAGATATGTGAAAGCTGCTTCTGACGTCACACTTCTGATTTGTTCACTATTTCTCAAACGAGATAAATGTATAAATGAAAAGTTACAACACCATCGAAAGATTTCAAAAAAAAGTTAGGACACACTGTGTGTTTGTATAGCTTCTGATGCGTAATTTAATAAATATTATTTTAAAAACCAGAAAACTTACAGGAAAACAACACTCTGTGCATTCCTTTATTTCAGACTGGTGTTTTGTGAAAGCTATTTGCTCACATTGTTTACACACATATTGCAAACAGGGGCATTCCTACTGATTTTCTGTGACAAATGTCAGACAAACTCAGGTTGAAAAGGCTGAAAATGATGTGACATGTTGTGGTGAAATGTAGTGAATGAAGTATTTCACAGGCTTTTTTTTTTTGCACAGCTTGTAGTGAAGAGCAATGTATTAAAAAACCAATCGAAAGCATTTTGTTGACCTCTTTAATTAATGCAACAAGTCTGATTGTGCTGTTTAGGTTTTTGTTTTGAATCATTACTATGAAGGCCTAAATAATTACCTCTCTGAACTGTATTTCAATGCGGCGAGACACGTCAGTAGTAATTAATGGAGGAAACATTTAATATAATTAGGTCTAAGGTCTAATTCTGGCCATGACATATTACTTCCCAGGGTGCCGCTGGTTTGCTCTGAGATGCTGATTAATGACAGAAAACGAAACAATATGTTTTGTTGGTTTTGCTGGTTGGCCATGAGATTTTACCTTAATTAAAGAACTGATGACGATGGCTCCTGCGTTCACCATCGGGTTGTGTGGTTTATCTGCACAAAGAAACAAGAGCGTGTTATCAACCACAAGAGCAATAAATAACATCAGCTGGACCTGGACAGTTTGCTTTGGAGAGGAGTATATAATAGTAAATGATTACAAAGGTGAGGTGATAAAATGGTACACAATCTGGTGAAATGACGTCTTGTTCTTCACTCAGAAACCAACTTTCAGAAAGTGTTGAAATTATGGCTCGAGAGCAGGAATTGCCTCGATTTCTCAACAACATACTGAGGGAGAAAGTGTGTGGTCTCTGCTTTTTACATAAGCTTAAGTAAAGTTAAGTACTTAAGTACGATCAGCATTATTTTTATTGGTTCGTCGCATCTAGAGGGGACAACTGGCGTCAATTACACTGATCACTTACCATCCTCATTTAGTGACAGTTTGTTGAACTTCAAACCACTTGGCTCTTTGCCGACAAAGCGGTGAACGTGCTCACTGCCGAGCTCGTGCACAGCGATGGCGTACTCCAGCGGCTTCACGCACGACTGCAGACAGAAGGGAACCTTGGTGTCACCCACAGAGTATCTGCGTCACATGAGGGTGTAATGGAGAAGCATGGAAACAGAATAAAAAGTGATAAATATGGAGGTTTGTTAGTGAGGTGAAACAGGCAATGGAGGATTTCAGAATGACTCAGAGTTAATGTTCGGGTTGATACTGCACCTCTGTCCGTCGATCGTGCACAGAGATACTCCCCAGAGATCAGGGCTGAACTTAGCCAGCTGGGGAATGTAATCAGCCACCTGAGAAAGGATATGGAAATATGAGTGAGTGTGCTACAATAAATAAGCAAAGCCCGAATCAGCATGTGTGTTACTTACTTGTCCTCCCTCCTGCTGTTGTGCACTTTCATACATTTTATTAATCTGCTGGGTAAACTCTTCAAAGTTGGGGATGATAAATTTTTTTCTGAACGCCTTAGTGAGTAATATGATGTTGTTGCCCACACACCTAGAAAAAGAAAACACACACTAAGATTAAACAAATACCCCCTGGTGAGATAAAAAAAAACACTTCAAAGACAGACGCTGCAGTTAGTGTTGGATTTATGGTTTATAATTCACATGATTACGATTGATAACAAAGTGTTGTTTCATCCAAATTACTGAAATGTTGTTTTCCTGGTGGTATCTATTCACCCAGATCAGTTTATTTTTACTTGCAGTTTGTTTTTGTTTTTTTTTTTAATTTCTGATGCCACCCATATAAAACAGAATATGATTTAGTTTTTATATGCTCACAGCATTAGGTATTGTGAAAATTGTCTTTCCAAAAAAAGCAAGATATCACTGGATATCAAACTGGACATACAGAGTATCTTTCTTTAGTTATAATTGGGTGAACTGACCCTTTAAGGAGCCAAGCAACCACAGTTTGAATCACACTTAAGGGAAATGTAAACTGATTGTATTAATCAATTAATGACCACTGCACTGGCAACGTGGTTAAGACAGCACAGTAATTAACAAGATGACTACATGCTAGTGCGGCTAACAGTTACATTTGGTGGAGTTTGGATTTCCTCGTGTGGCAGGAAACACAAATATGCAGCGTAAATGTCATGTCTTGGGTCAGGGAAGTGAAAGCTAAAAGAGGCGGATTTCTGCAACACGACAATGAACCAAATTGAAAAATCAATCATAAACTACTTCAAGAAACACTGTCTGAAGCTTCGAGAGCGACCCTCGTCCTTTGACTTGAACATCGTCCTAAACTTGCTTGTGTGTGCAAGACAACCTAAAAATATCTCACAACCTGAAGTGATCTGCAGGAAGCGTGGGTGAAAAAAACTTCCCGTATTAAGAACAGAAATACGCTTGGCGAGCTTCAAAACATGTTTGTAAATTGTGGCGTCTGCCAAACTGATCTTTATGCGACGGAAACTCTAAACTAAACTTTAATCAGTTTTATTTTTAATTGATTTTTTTTTTCATCACATTGAACTCAAAGTGATAAAATCAATGAACATCCAAGCTACACAAACACAACTATCTATATCAAGTGTTTGTTGTGAATTTATCTTTCTGTAACTGAGCTACACTATTATATGCTCTCAAGGAACATTATGTTCACTCGTCTCAAATATCTGCAGCCGTCACTGATTCAAAGCAGTGTGAGCGGTAGTGTGAGGTTTTGGAGACATCAGCAGAAGAGAGTGGAGAAAGTTTACATTATTCATGTGGGTCATTTCCTAAAAAAATTGAAGATAGCTCTGTCTATTTCTGGCAGTATATTTATAGTGAACTCTTGAGTGTTCTTCGGGAAATGGATAACCTCGTAAAATGTCAGAAAACAAGCAAAGGAAAAAACAAAAGGCAAACTGATTTAATTAAATTTGAGGAAGATAAGACAGATTTGTCTTCTGTTCCAAAACCAAAACACGAGTCTAAGTGAATTACACTTGTCAGTTCAGAGATGATTCTGTCTGGACAGCAGTGTGAACAGATCTGTTGAGTCTACTAATGTATTTGCCACAGTCTGGAGCTCATCCAGAATGATGCCCTTTCATTAACAGTCCCAGAGACGCCTCTATCTTCCTGCTCCCTCGACTGCTTTGGGTGGCATGTGTGCATGTGAGGTTGGTTAGTAGCAGCTGTTAGCCATTAAATGCCTGTATCTGTCAGTCTGTTGGACTCAAATAGCGCTGACCACAGATGACCTTCTTTAAATAACCACAAAAAACCCACGAAAGACCCTTAAATCAACCTTGTACCTTGTAAATATCCTTCTCTCCACCTTTTATTGGGATTCATTTATAGTTTTTACAAAAATAGTAAGTAAGAAGAAATATAACTGGAGATTTTTAAAAGATATTTTTAAATATCCAAGATGTTCTTGTGTTTTAGGTACATGGGCCAGACCATGGGCCTAGTGGGGCTGGATATAAACTCTTGGAATTTCTTGAAGAAATAAAAAAAAAAACAGGAGGTGCTCTGTTTACTATTCACATGCATGTAACAGTCGAAATAGTCTCTGTAAATAAACAAAGCTTAGGTCACCTTCTGAAGAGCTTCTTGTCCATCATGACTGGTCCCACAGAGTCACGTGAGGACCGTCGCATCTGATGGACGCAGTCACGAAGCCGAGGGTCAGACGTCAACAAACCAGTTTTTCTCAAAGCCTGGAGAGGACAGAAAAGAGTTAGACTCGAGCACATGAACACAAAAAGGAGGAAATCTGGAGGTGATAATTGATAGAGACTTTATTCACAGTAGTGTTTATGTAATGTCAATTAGCGGGATAAAAAAACATGTGTGGAAGGATTATTTAGTTGTTAGTGGTCTTCAAAGGCTCAACTGTGCCCACATGGCACAGAGGAAGAGGTCCAGGTGCAGCCTGGATCACTGAAATCTCACAGTGATCCAGTCTCACACGAGTCGAGTCACATGACAGTATTTCGGTCACTGTATGAACCCTGTGCATCTATTTTGGGGAGACCATGTGCAAGGTCCTGCTGACCAACAAGGCTCGAGTGTTTTTTTGAGTCATCTCATCCGATAAGCAATTCAATAAGCAAACAGACCGAGCACATGGCTGCTAGCTTGATGTTGCTATTATTGAATGTCTGTGAGTGATTCTTAGCTTCAGGGCAGGAAATGCTGAAACTGGGGCCTCGGTCATAGCTTATGTGTGCTTTATTCCTCATCCTTCAACTGACTGAATGACTTTTCTGATTAGATTTGTTTGCAGTGTTGGAAGCAATAGAATAAAAAAGGACACAGATAGGTCATGTGAATGAGATCAAAATCTATTGAATATAAATTTCCTGATATCTGAATTTGAAAGTTTGTGACATGTTAAAAAACATGTCAATATAATCGATCCAAACTGTTCATCAACACATATTTGATTAGTCAATCAAAAGAGTTAATCAACAATAATTCATATAATTAATTAAAGACATGTTATAAACTAACATATCAAAAAATGTGAATATTTATTGATTTATTACTTTTCTATTACAATAAACTTGGCTGTTTGTTGGAAAATACATCAATATAGATGAATAAGCATGGGTTTGTGAACATATACTGGATATTTTCATGACTATTTTCACATTTAACCAATCAATTTATTGATACAAACCTTTTTTTGTCTGGTTGGTTAAAATTATAACATGATCTCACAGTATTTGACGGTGTTTACTGGTGTTATTTAAGATCAGGGACACCATCAACACTTTCACCATCAACACTCTGCCCGTCTCACCGCTACAAACACATCAAGTTGCGCTTGGCATGACAAGTCACCTGTGTTGACACATGCTTGTTCACCTAAATGCGTACTCCTTTTGAAAGTCACTCTGTTACCATAGACACCGAGGTCACCAGATGTCCACGTTTACTTTTTTTTTTTCGTGAGGCTACCTAAAAGGTCGGACCACATGACGCTAAATGCCGGTGCAATCAGAGAACACAAAAACATGTCTCTGTTCATGTCCTGTTCACAATGTACAAGTGGCACCTTGAAGGACTATGAAAATACACATCACCGTGACGGAGGTTAAAGCACAGAAATCATTAGGACTTCAATGTGAAAAATGCATGTTACCTCAGTGTCACACCAACTATATTTAGTCCCATTACATAAGAAGGTCTATAAACACCTTTTAAAGTTGACCAAACATCCATCTGGGGACAGTAGATTCCTGTTGTGGGCTCCTATTTTATTCCCCGAACTTAACTTTACTAGTCAATGCTGCTTTTAGGAAACATGACGGTGCTATACCACAATGTGTGTTTGTGTCATATTTGCCATGAAAGTGAAAAAGTCAAAACAATCCAAGGCGTACAAAATAATATAAAGGTGCTGTTGACTCACAGAGATAAACTGGGAAAGGGGAATCATCTCTTTGCCTTCAGTGATGGTGTAGAAAAGTAGGTCCTCCATACTGGACATTAACCTGCTTCTGCAGAAGAACAACACACACAGTATGTTATGATCTTTACAATTGGGGCTCCTGTATATCAAGTCAAAACACGTCAACATTTCTATGAACAACATGACCAGTGGTTACCTGTTGGCCTAGTTACATACATGATCTGTATCTGTGACGAGAGTGACA
Organism: Polydactylus sextarius; assembly: GCA_016801845.1. Taxonomy (NCBI): domain Eukaryota; kingdom Metazoa; phylum Chordata; class Actinopteri; family Polynemidae; genus Polydactylus; species Polydactylus sextarius. The sequence continues at coordinate 7,798,898 of CM028909.1, forward strand.
ATGACCCCTATGCCATGACTGTGTACATAAAATACAATAATACAAACAATTCAATAATTCCTACTGTACCCAGTACAAGATTACAGTGTATTTTTTTACTTCGACCCTATGCATATTTTGCATGTAAGCAAGCTGGGCTGGGTAGTATCAAAGTATCCATACCACCAGTATACTTTTAACTTGTGGTAGAGATATTTTATTTTGTGCATCTTTATTTTAGGGCAGAAACAAATGACTATCATCATTTCTCTAAGTTACATGATAGTACATTTGCTCCTCTCAACTATAAACATGTAAAAAATCATCAGCTGTCACTGTTAAATAAATATTACACTTGTTAGATCAGTTATTACCCATTAATAATGATAACAACTTTAGGATGGCAGGCTGTTCAATATATATATATATATATATATATATATCCTCTCAATATATCCTCTCTTTTTTAGTGTTTTTAGGAGAGACAGCTAATCATAGAGATGGACTGTTAGACCACTTATCTTCTAGAAACGGGCTGCTGGACATTACTGGGCATGATTTATTGGACAGTGAGAAACACTGCCCTTTGTTAATGACTTACTAACATTTATAGCAGCGGAGCTGATGGCTTGGAGTCGGTTCTCCAATGAATTTAAGAGCTTGCAAAGTGAAATGTTAGGGAGGTTTCTCCTCAACCTGGCAACCCAAACACTGTTCTTATTAATGGCCTATAACTGATCTGTAAAACATTAGTAGACATTAACCATTAATAATAATATTGACATTGTAAAGCATTAATATACATTAACCATTAATAACAATATTGACATTAATAAATGCTGATTTATTAGAAAGTCATACTAAATATTTTTGATGGTATTAATATCAAAGATCCTGGTGCTGTCAATCTATTTACTATCCCTCTATACATTACTCATTAGCACATGGTATTGCTTTTATTTAACTAAATTTTAGACTAATTTTTCTTTAAGTGGACAGATAAAAACTGATTTGAGCCAAAACATGAGGATCTTCAATCTTTATTTATGAAGTTAGCTATCACAGTTAGCTAAGGGTCAATGAGCTATAAACCCTTGGTAACAGAAGCTAGCATTTGTGTCAAAAGAATCTGGGTCAAAACAATTTCATTTTTCAAATACAGCTACAATAATACAAAACATTAAATAATTCCAGTTTAACTTTATTTTATCTTTTTTAAAAATAAATAAATAAATAAAATTTAGCTGCTTTTACTGCAACTACGTAACAACGGTTACTAGGGAATCAGTTTTGGAACTAGCTAAGCTAGCCAAAAGATAATTCTCATATAATCCCTTAAATCCTCGCTTTATTTTTTATCTTTAGTTTTTTATATGTTTTGAACACAGATAATAACTTATTAATTAGACAGACTGGAGTGCTAATGTGCTTTTATTTGTCAGTAAAAGAGCTGGGCTAGCGGTTTTTTTTCCCCCTCGTCATTGTGCTAAGCTAGCTAAGATAGCAAAACTAGCTAAATTAGTTAAACTAGCTAAGCTAAATCACGTGTGGCTATGGTATAATTTTAACTAAAATAAATTTCAAACTCTTTTTTTTTTTTTTTTTTTTTACCTTACATTAAATTTTAATACACGTATTAAAATATAGATGTTTCACCGTAATCATGTACTATATATACTAATACATTTATTATTATAACTAGCTCACCAAACTCTGTGTAGGATTATTGTATGACTGTGTTGATGTTTATTGTTTATTTTTTTTGTTTTTCTTTTTCTTATACCTCAGGGACGTTGTTGAGAAACATACAGTACAACCGTGAATAATAATTTGGCTAATACATGTCTGATTTATTCGTTTACAACCAGCTGTGACCTACTTTGAGTGTCCTTGGTCCACATCAGGGCCCTTCTGGTGATGAAAGGCTCTGTGGGTGTGGGAAGATGCTGCGACCCAACAGGGGAGAGAAACAGGTTGTTGTGTCCTGGACAAAACAGTGTTGTCAGCTCCAACTCTGGCGGAGACCCCTGCATTTTTAAACAGCTGCAAGATTCCCGGGTTAGCTGTTCTTAGACTTTTCAAGCAATGCATTGTGATAAGTACGACTTAATCTTTAATAATTCAAAATAAGAGCTTTTTTTTCTCTCTCTCTCTCTCTTCCCACCCCTCTCTTTAGCCACTGTCTGATTTAGAGATATTTTTGTGACCAGTGCTCCTTGGTCCTCAGAGCTGTAATAGCTGCTCCTGTCTTACAGCCTGGATCAAGTACAAGTTTGCTGCTGCTGCTCCTGCACGAGGGGGCGGGGCTGTGACACGTGCAACATGTTGGCTCTAGACATGTCAAACAACCACGAGCTACTGACACCAACCGGTATGAGACTCACCCAAAGTATGACTCTCCACCACAGCTGCTCATTAACAAGTGGGATCTAAAAAAAAAAAAAAAAAACACTTCAGTTGTATTCCTTAGATATTTCCTTGTTGGCACTGAAATGATTTACATGCAAAGAAAATAGAACAGATTGATAATGTCAACTTGAACGATTGCAGTGATTAATAGGCCCCAAATTTGAAAATAAACCAAGTTGAAACTGAATTAAGTAGCTGGAATAATAAACTTATATCATTTTACATAAACTGGCCTTAAACCAGAGGATATGTCACATTTATTCAACTTGTATTTCACAAACAGATAGTGAAATTGCTGAAATTATGGTCAAGTGTTACCATATATTTTGTGCTTTTACATAATATATATAGCTATAATTAGCTATATATATATATATATATATATATATATATATATATATAACTAATTATGTTATATACAACAGAAACAATGTTAGTTTCGGTTTATTATTATTAATATAACTGTTGGTCTAAGGAGGAATATCAACATCTTTATCTCACGTATAAATATGCACCAATGTGACACATTAACACAGTAGTTCAGTTGGTAGAAACACTTCAGGGATCATTATAAAATATACTGTGTATCCAGTCTGGTAAAATATTGTTAATAGACAAGATGTCAAGGCGCCAGTAGAGAATAGTTTCTACTGTTGAGAGATAGTGACACCCCATGGTGAGTTTCCCACACTGACACACTGAGACCTTACAGTCGTGTCCTCTAGGTGGCGTACTCACTCCAGGACGCTGTACTTGGGGCCAATCCCTGCTCTGAGGCTGTTGATAAATTGAGAGGACTCATCACAGTCATGTGTCTGAGATGCTTCCTCTCCAGACTATTTTTTTTCTTTTCAGGGAGCAGGTCTCCTGGTGCTTCAAACACACTTTATTGTATAATTTGAGTGCGTGGGTTTTTTTTTTTTTTTTTTTTTTTTTTTTTGAGATTGAGACTCAGCTTCCTGTCTTTGATGTTGTTTGAGTTCTGTGTTGAGCACCACGCCACCTTTCACTCCCCAGTATAACAAAGACTATCTTTGAGTATTAGAGTATATATATATATATATTAGAGTATATATAGAATATACATGGATATTGAGTGAAAGTGTGAGTCTTATTCTATTTATCTACTTTTTCGAGGTATTTTACATACATGTTCTTATGAGGGCAACTTAAATACCATTGGACATGATCCTGATAATAACCCACCACACCCAGGTGCAGTTTCAAAGCACACATGCTAAACATTCACATTCTACCTTTCTCATTCTTGCAGACTGTGTAGTATCACTTTCTAGGCGGACTGTTGATAGTGACATGATATTATCTCTATTACCAAATAAACAAGGCCACGTTGGGTTCTGGTGGTCTCCTCTGCCTTTGTAGGCATGTGACTTCTCCAAAGGGGTGCATGCTAACCCATGGCCTCTCTGCACTACTTCTGCCGGTTGTAGCTTCTCTGTTTTCAGGAGAAAATGTTTTCCATTCCTGGGCCAATGAATGCCACCTTTGTCCCTTCAACCTCCATCTTGTGTGAGAAAGCCCCCCTCGCTGCACTCACCAAGCCTGCACAAACTTAACCTCTTCCCCCCTCCACCTCACACAGGAAAAGAAACATACCGGGTCTGGTGCTTTGATTCAGGCTCAGTAATCTGGAGGTCTGGATAAAGCCCTGGCTTAGAGGCCACTTTGGACAGACAGTTTTAGGTATTTTAGAAGGAAAGAGTTAGCAGCTGCTGAAATGAAATGTGCCTGGGACACTGATATACTGATTGATGCTTATTTTTTAAAATCACTCTTAGCCCCTCTGGCCCTTGAAACATATTCTACTTATGCTACCGTACACCGCTCTTCACTCATGTTGAACTGACAACCACTTAATTTAACCATTTCCACTTTGAGTTGAGCCTCAACTGTCACTGTGCACTGTTACACATGGTAATAATTTGATATCAAGTAGATGTATGAAATGAAAACAAATCCCCTTATTAGAAAGTGTGAAATGCTTTTAAGGATTTAATGCATTGTTTATTTCTCAACTTAGAGGATAAGAGCAATTATCCCTGATCCCTGAGCCACCCAGGGTGAAAGAAACTCTATCTCTTCCCTAAATTAACCCACACACCACACCCACAGAGACTATCTATCTGTCTATCTATCTATCTATCTATCTATCTATCTATCTATCTATCTATCTATCTATCTATCTATCTATCTATCTATCTATCTATCTATCTATCTATCTATCTATCTATCTATCTATCTATCTATCTATCTATCTATCTATCTATCTATCTATCTCAGTCTGTAATCAGTCTGATTTGATCAAATCAAGTAGTTTTCTCCAAATTTATCATATGTTTTTTCATATGAAATTGCTATTCACATTATTTGTTTCTGACCGGACTGCCCTAAAAAAAAACCGATATGAAATTACTTATGAGCAAATTTAAATTAAATTACTCTTTGCTGTTGTTCCAATAGTTTGGCATGAAATCCAGCACAGATTATAATCTCTGGGGAAATTCACAGTCCCCAGAAGATAAATCTTAAGTGGCTTCAGCCTCAGGTGTAATTTTACTTAAATATAAATAGTCTAATAATATAATATATGCTAGCATGTTAATAGTAATAACTCTCTAAAAGCACACAGCTGAGAGTAAGTAGAGCTCAGGCTGACGTAGCCCACGGGACGCTGACAAAGAACACGTTGAACTGATGAAAGCTGAGCCGAGTCTGAAGAGACAACTAGCGTGTGACATGTCTCTTTTGATTCAGGTAATAACACAGCTCTTCCCTCTGGCGCTTGCCCTCAGGCCAAACTATATTTTCTACCTTGACAAAAATAATTTGTACATTTTTTCTCATCCAACAACCAGTTTTCTATTCAGGTGAGTAAAGATACATTACATCCTATTCGGGTCTTAGTCTATTTGAATTAGAAGTAAAATGTCACTGTTTGAACTTTTTCTATATTTGGCTCCTCTTTGCCTTTTTGTTGCATGTACGGTTCACAGTAGAGCAGTGTATTGTAGCCACTAACGTCTCTGTCCTTTTATCATTCACTCTCAGTTAATTATAACTGAAACTTTGAGTTTTTCATGAAGGACAGGATACATTGTGAAACCCTCTGTCAGCCCTCAGGACTCGTCTGTCCTCTCCTCTCCCCCAGGTGGGTGCTGCTGACTACTCTCTTGTCACCAGTTTGTGTGTACACAGAGGACCACAGCCACCCCTCTGCTGCGGTCACTGTGCCGAAACCTAGACACCCTCTAGACCCCTGGAGCCTCTGTGTACCCGTACAGTCGTGAAAGATCACCCACCCCCCCTCCTCCTCCTCCATCACCACCCTCCTTCCGTCACTACCATCTCTCTCTCTCTCTCTCCTTCCGACCCTAAAACCAACACCTCCCCACCCCTCCTCCTCCTTCATCCTCCGTGCTTCCACACCCTTCCTCGCCCACCAACCCCCATCCTCACCATGCAGCTATCCCACTGCCCTGCCATCTCGCAGCATTCCGCGGGCCGTGCACACAGAGGCCTATTGTGTGTGCTGGGAGGCGGCAGAAGGCCGTATACAGTCAGAGCACCAGAGAAAGAGGATGTGTAGAGCTGAAATGGACTCAGTATTCCTGCTGTACGTTGTACAGATCTTTCAGTTGAAGTTGCACTGGTGTTCAGTAACATTGCTGCAATGTCGTTTTTTTTAAAGAAAGTGAACTATGATACATGAATGTTGAATGATTGTTTAGAGATATACATCATCAGCACTTGTAGGATGCTATAAATGGCACCAGTCAGTATTTTGTTCAACTTGAAATAATCAGTTAATCATCTTTAAACTTTCTTGCGGTTATTTATTATATTTAGGTGGGTTAATTTAACATTTATAGGCTATAAAAGACCATTCATATTCACTGTACTGAAGTCTTTTTCCAAACAGATGTACCACTGTTAACAGCTGTAATAAAACAGTGTGTGAGTGTCATTCTCTGAGTTTAAAGCCCCTTTCCAACAGTACAACCACTTCATCTTTCTTTATGTGACATGGCAACAATGACTTGACCTGAAACAGCAAACTGCACAGTTTTAACAAAGAATGGCTCTGTGTACTCCTCTCTATTGTACGAACACAGATTATTGATTCAGCTGGAAAAGTGGCTGTTTAAATTCCTGAAATATTTTTGTTGATAGACTCACTAACATCATCACCAGTAGTGGTGTTAAACTTGAAAATCAAATCAGGAGGAGCAGCTAAACCAAGATCTCTCTTCCTCATTAATGATATATATACATATATTAGCAAAAGAAGAGATGAGTCTGGGAAGTGATGCAAAATTAGTCTGTCTTGAACATAACTGAGATATGTGAAACAGCTCAGAGAGCCGGTAGACAAGAACTAAGATGGCGGCTCCAAATCTTTCTTTCCTGTATGTGGAATGAGGGGGGCTGTCTAGAAGGTCGTGACCCTTGAATTACTGTGCCTCCCCTTCATGACAAAGACCCCCTTTCAAGCTCACTCACCTGGCCCTATCTACTGGAGACGTACATGATAAAGATCACACAGACGTTTCACTACCCTTCTGGCTCAACTTCACAATAGATAATTCTGACATATATGTGCTATTTTGTCAGGAATGTTGCTAAGAAGGTAAATAAATCCTGTCACAGACTCAGTGGGCAATTAAACTGCATATGAACAAGAGATATGTGCACATGAAAGTAATATTTATCAGCTGATTGAGAAAAAAATCTGTTGCATCTCAAAGGAAATTCCCTTTTGTGTGAGCCACAATAATTGTTCTTTTAACTGGAACTCACAACCTCCTGTCAATGGTCTTTGTCCAAACAGACAAACTTCTCAGAAAGTTTGACTGTCATGCGACCAGGACAAACCTCCACAGATGATTGGTCAGTTCAACACTTCAGGGTTGCCCAAGATCTAAAGATTAATCCATAATCCATGAGACTAAACTGAAACAAACAACCCAACTGATCCAAAGTTGAGTTTCTAGATCATGTATTGTTTTTGTTTTTGTTTTTTTTGTCTTCTTGTTAAAACTATAGTCTCACATATGAATAACAGTTTTAATATATACATATAAACCAGCCAAGTTAAACTTAAAGACAGTTGTGTTAGTTGTTTCACAGATCTGGGACAGGATTTGGAGCTTAATCTATAAAGCGATTATAGGAAAGCAGTGTTTTATTTGCTGAATCAGACATTTAATTCACATTTCTTTCACTGACCTAACTGAGTTCCAGCTAAAAAGTTTCCAACAAGTTTTACCTTTGGAGGGTTTGGACCAGGTCTAGAAATCACTGGTTGGTTAAAAGATACTGAAGTATTAGAAGCAATACGGTTGTTGTTAGTTCACTGTGACCAGTTTCCATAATTTCCTTTATAAATCTAACATAACTCGACTGTATTTGTAAGATATTAGATATGATGTCCTTTAATATATATCCAAATAGAAAGGCGCTCTTAGTATCTTGAGACTTGTGCACAAGAGAATGATATCTCTTACTAAAATGGATGTACATCAACGTTGCCATATTAACATGGTTCTTTCAAAGTTCTTTAATTTCCCAATTCATTGAAACTGTTTCATTAAGTCCAGTCAGAGCTGGTCTTGTTGGATGTAGCTTCCTTTTATAATGTGAAAGTGAAGGTGCATCTCTTGACCAGGGCCAGGCCAAGCAGGTCAAGGGAGGAAGGAGGGCTTGAGTTAAAAAAAAAAAAAAAAAAAAAAAAAGGCCTGGGAGAGTAGATGCTGCTGGATTGAGGGGAGGGAGATGAGGTTCAGGTTTCAGCTTTACAGGGGGTCTGGGGGAAGGACTGGTATTTTGGAATATACGAAGATCCATACAAGGCACAGTGGACATAAAACCGCGGTGCTTGCCCTGACGCGGTGGGTGCAGAGTGCCAGCTAGGGCCCCGCGTTGGATTCCACTTAGATTTTGGAGGGTTTGACTGCATGGTGCCATAAGTCTCTGGGAACAAACACTTAACACACCTCCGACTGAAAGCTTGGTCTCCTCCGTCCCTTCACTTCTCACCCAAGCTACTGCATGTCTAATATTTAGACATGTTCAGCTTTGTGGATTCAAGGACTGTTCTGCTACTTGTAGCATCCCAAGTTGTTTTACTATCCCTGGTCAGATGTCAGGAAGAAGATGACCGTAAGTTGCAAAGTTTTTCTTTATGTTTTTTTTTTTTTCTTTTTATTTGCAAAAGAAAAAAAATGTGGATTGTTATTCTGATGACATTACAAACTTCTTGTTTGCCTTCTCAATCTTTTCTACCTAATGTTTCAGAAGAATAATGGAGAATAAATCCAGGGCAGGTGATATTGTGTCAAATGAAAAGTATTAAGGGCACAATTCTGTTAAGATTGGAATAATGTGTTTCTGTATGGACAGTTGTTAGTATGTATTTTCAGTAATGCGGTAGTTATTTTTTCTCTCATGATGTGCATCTATACATAATCTGTCAATGTGTGCAATTGTCTCTCCAAGTAAATGAGTAAGTGCACAGTTTTCTGTAGGAAAGCTGAGGCTGTCAAGGCACATCTGTGTGGGATGGAGGACCAGGTGAACAAGTGTCCATTTGTCCTCACCTGGATCCCACTGCTCAGCCTCTCATGCTGTGTTTACTCTTATTGCATATTGTTATATTGCAGGAGAACGTCTTCTTAAATGAGACTCTTTTTACCACTTATCTAAAAGAGAGTAAGACAAAAAGAAAAATAAGAAAAACAGATTTTCTAAAAATGCATCTGCATCTTCAGCAATCTATTGTCAAAAATCAGAAGGGAATATAATTGTCTTTTTCAAGAGGTGTTAAATAAAACCTCACCCACAGGGTTTGGCTGGAGCACATTCAGCATTTTCATGATGTGAAGTGACAGGGTCAGACAGTGTTTGACCTCAGACTAGCAGGCTCAAAGGGTAGCAGGAAGAGAGTGGGACAGAGGACAGAGTGCACAGCAGGAGTCAACAGATGACAGATACGTAGTTTTATTTATAGCAAGATGCACTTTACTGCTCTGCATTCCTTGCTTCTAATTCCCCCTGTTCAAACATTTATCAGCTTTTAGCTGATAAAGATATAATCTGTATTTAAACGAAATAGTGGTAGAACACTAGACAAATAATTATATATATATATATATATATATATATATATATATATATATATATATACAGGATTAAGAATTAACCTTCGTAACATGTTTGTGCCAAGTTACACTTTCTCAAATATACATAAAAAACAAAGAAGAGCAGTTAGTGGGTTGAGCCCTAAGCTGTGTACATAAAACAAATCACCCATTCTTAATTCCCCAATGTGTTTGCACTGGCACTTGACACAGCCATGGGACCCAGATGGGGAAATTTAAAAGGACCCCCTGTTTGCTTAAGGCAGCAACTTGTCAATTGGGCACAGTATCCCTGTAAGAGAGGTTCATTCATACAAGCAGCGGAGCAGACTCGTGGGTTAAATATACTCAGTCAGCAACGTGAAATACCTCAACTAGGGCTTCAGACACAACTGTTAACTGTGCCTCTTGTTGACATTACCTTTTCAGTTCCTGTAAAATCCTCCATAAGGTGATAAACACTCTGTCTTCCTGTGTTATTATAATTATATTTAAAACCATTCAATCACAGTTTTTGCTCCACAGCTACTTCTTTGTACCTGTGTATTTTTGTGTCAAATCAGCAACTACTCATCAGCATTAAAGCATCAAGGCCTCCTGCAGCTGTAATCAGTGTTTAATTACTTTGCCTAATGTCACTTTTTATATACTTTGTACTATTTTATGATGTTTTTTTCATAGCACTTAATTGATACAGGATAACTTTTATCTTTCTCCGTTTTCCTTGTACTTCCCTCCCCTTCACTCATTAAACACTCCTTCGTCTTACCCCACACTGGCATTACTCCTCCTACCTCCCTGCCCCTTGACTCCCTTTCACTCTCTTATTCACTTTTCTCCCTCTGATAATCCAACTTCCTACATATCTATTATACTGTATAAACAACACTTTTCTCTATATAACTTCCTCTTGAATAAACTTCTCTGTTCATCCTATTGCTCTTATTCCTCCTCTGTCCACCTGCCACGCTCCCCCTGCTGGTCACCACAGAGGAGGCAAGTGGCTGCATCCAGGATGGCCAGCAGTATAATGATAAGGATGTGTGGAAGCCAGAGCCATGTCGCATCTGTGTGTGTGACAGTGGATCGGTTCTGTGTGATGAGATAATCTGCGAGGAGATCAAAGAGTGTGCCAACCCTATCATCCCATCTGGAGAGTGCTGTCCCATCTGCCCTGCTGATGCCAGTGACCCCATTGGTTGTAATTTATTTATTCACATACCCATAAATAAATTACTCTTGTAGCTTTTGCATTTCTCTTCCTCCTGGCTAACACTTTTGAATGGGGAAGTGCCACAGGATCAAAAATGCTCATCCTGATCAGAGCTGTAGCTACAGTGTGGGTGTAATTTCCAAAATGTTTGGTATTTTCTAAAAGATTATAGTTTTATCATTGCTTAAATTTATATTAATTATTTGTTTCTTGGTAAACATCTGCTCTTCCCTATTCCAAAGTGAACCTCTACATGCTCTTTGGTTTTTATTGAGACCAGATAAGCAACATTATCAGGATTACGTAACCCCTCAGATGAATCCTGAGATGTGATATCTGGTTCTCATGTAAACCAATAGAGATGCATCTGCTTATTTTAACTCATGAGTAAGATGAAGCCTATGTTCATGCTGAGCCATAACTCAATGATTTATTTGACCCATTTACAAAAGTAGGGTGTCCTCAGGTGATTTAACTTTGAGAGGAACCAAAGTTTCCCCAACATTTTATGTATGAGGCCTCGTGTCAAAACTGACATTTCAAGGCCTTTTACAGAGCCACTGTCCTGTGGTGTCTTCAGTTATCTCCTAGTATAATATTTTTTCACATTTTCTCTTAAATACTCAATTAAAGATAAGTAATAACATTAAAAAGCTATTGCTTTTGCCGACAACCCAATGTTTGCTCAGTAGTGGTCTCTTGTAATGGACCATGTTTGAGATCACTCAGGCATACATTAATTTCCACAAATTTGACATCAACTATAATAAAAGCAATGTGTTCTACTTACTGGAAGTGGCTGCTATGCTTTTTTAAAATAAGCTAAGCCTGCAACTTGCAAAACGTTTTGCATAACATTTAGCTTTAATGATTAGATCTAAACAAATTCTCATCTCCAAGTCTGTTGCTTGCTTCTGCTTCATCTCTCATCATTAATATAATCTGGATGGGTCCTTTCCTTTTGGGTTAGTGATTGGTATTTGATCACTATAGATTCATTAGATTTTTCCAGATCTCCTTTTGTAAGAATCAACAGGCTAGAATTCAAAAGTGTCTGAAATGTTAATCACTTTTAATGTTGTCGCTCTTTCTTTTTCTTTGTATCCGTTCATCTGCAACTACAGAGACAATTGGTGCCAAGGTGAGACTGACACTGACATCTATGTACACTCACACTCACAGCAAGTGATAATAAGTTGGTTTTCTTTTTTGTCTGAGTGTTTCAAACAACTGATATCTCCTCTTTCTTTTATCAAACAGGGCCAGAAAGGTGAACCAGGAGAAATTGCAGATGTAAGTATGAATCCTTTGCAGTCCACACAAGACTTCAACGAAAACTAGCTTGTCCTTAGAAAACTCTCAACTGATTAAATCCAACTTTTTAGCATTTTTCCCCTTTTTAGGCCCTTTGTAATGCCCAGCACTGTTTTAATGCCTGTAATAATCACCTGCACATCGCAGACATTTCTGCAGATTTTGCTTTGTTGAAATTAGTATAGTTGAATTACTCTGAAACCCTGAGCAATGCATTGATTATGCCAGTTTTAAAGATTTTCCCATTAAGAATTCTTTGATCCTTGGTGGCAATATTTTTCAAGTAAGAGACTAACAATGTCCAATTATATTTTGTTGGAATTTTATTAAATGAGGACAAGACCTGCATTCCTTGGACACAATGAACCCAATCAAATCCTCTTGATCCTCTCAGCAACTTTGCTGCAAATACACATGTCACTGTGAACAAAGCCAACCAAACCAGGGGTTAAAAGGAGGTGATGTTTTAGAAAAACTTTCCTGTCAAATGAAATCCTCATCAGATTTTTTCCTTTCTTTCTTTTTTTGGCTTGATATCCGCCTCCTACAAAGTTGGAATGTTTTTCTCTAATTTTTCACTGTTCAGAAACTGGGACAACCACACATAACAAGAGAGATTTGTTTTATAATAAATCAATCAATTGTGAATTATTGTCAATCATGACAGTAAGCACAGAAGCGTCACATAAACTATCTGTTGTTTTATCTTTGTGCAGGTTGTAGGACCAAAAGGACCACCCGGCCCTATGGTAAATGCAAAATATGTTGATATATATTGATATAATTACTCAACACTTATTCAACCAGTGTTGTGATGAAGTGGCTTATTGGTGCATGACAACACCCCTGGACGTGTTGAGACATTTATCTTTGTTTTTGCAGGGCCCCCCAGGTGAACAGGGACCACGTGGAGAAGCTGGCGCTAAGGGTGATAAGGTAAGACACCACTACACCTCCACCAATTCACAAAGAAATTCCCCCACATCAGTGTCATGACCTTCATCATTACCTAGACCATCAAATATTAGGTCAAGCCGTTGTAACTACACTTCTCAGTGTAGAAATATACAGTTTTAATCATGGAACAACTTATTCTATAAATGTTTTTGGTTTAAAGGACACTGATAAATCAAACCAGTGCAACGAATAGAAGAAAACAGCTTCATTTACAGCATGCTGCATATAATATATAACTTAAAACACAGAAATATAACCACTGTTAGTTTAATAAACCAGCTAAGCTAGTGATTTCTGACCTGAAGGCTTCTTTAATCCATGCGGGCGACTTAGAGAAAATAACGGTGTCTCTTTTTCCCTAGGGAAATCCTGGACCTCGAGGAAGAGATGGTGAGCCTGGCACCCCCGGAAACCCCGGACCAGCTGGACCACCCGGACCACCTGGACCACCAGGGCTCGGAGGGGTGAGTGTCCAGGGAATTTCTGTAACATGACATAAACAATGCACAAATGAAGCTGCAGCACCACAGTTAGCAACATTGACTGATAAAAAAAAAATAAACCCCTTTATTTGCTCCATTTATAGTCGTACAGAAGGAATGAAATGTTTGACTTTTATCTAATTAAAGAGGAATAGCATCAACACACAAACAAATATAAGATCAAGCACAGTTCAGGCTACTGCAGGACTGTGCTATCTAAAGGATAAAAATGATGCTTTGGTTCAGCAGAAAACAGGTGCAGGCACATTTTCCATGTGTGCCTAACTGAGCCATCATTTACAGCAAAATTTCAGTTTATGTTTTTTACTCGATTCATTTCAGCTTTTACAGGATAAAGGGCATTAACTGAGTCTCAACCTCTCCATGCTTTGTGTTTTTACAGAACTTTGCTGCTCAGATGGCTGGAGGATTTGATGAGAAGGCTGGAGGCGCTCAGATGGGTGTGATGCAAGGACCAATGGTAAGTAGCGCCTGTGTGCTACTAAGTGTGCTTGTTTTATTATGTAGACAGTTCAACTGTCACAGTAACCAAATGTCTCTGTGGACATTTTTCTTTGCTACTACAAATAAGTGGCAAAGATAAACATCTTCACTATTCGGTGATAGAAATGCTGCCACCTGGTGGTTTAAGAGCATATTTTCAACAGAGATTACTTACTGACTTAATTATTTCACATCACAAATCCACAGTAGGATTTTAAACTTCTTAAAAATTAAACTAAAAAAGTAGTTTTTATTATGATATTGAGATTTACTTGAATGTTAACTTTGATATTACAGTCACCAGTCTTCTGTGTGCTAAACAGAAATGCTAAGAACTTACTTGACTGTGTGTTTCTTTTGCAGGGCCCCATGGGACCTCGTGGTCCCCCTGGACCTTCTGGAGCTCCTGTAAGTACAAACATTACAGCACTACATCATGGTGCAATCGATCATTATAAACAACAGCCAATGTGTGAACGTATATTTAAGAATTATTGGCATAAATTAATAAATCCTTAATACTTTTGTTTTGTCATTTGTGTTAACAGGGACCACAGGGTTTCCAGGGTCCCCCTGGAGAGGCTGGAGAGCCTGGCGCAGCTGTAAGTTATACCTTACTGTACATCTCTGTGACTGGGCATATTTGCTTTTCACATTGTACTTCCACTTTACATCACCTCTGACACGGTCTGTATGTGGAGCGAGTACAACTGTCACTAAACCAACTAACTTTGTTTTACAACAGGGACCAATGGGACCTCGTGGACCACCTGGACCTTCTGGAAAACCAGGAAGTGACGTGAGTGTCAAGAACTAATTTACATGGGAAATCCACATCACATGAAATCATCAAAATAAAAAAACTTACACTGAATAAAAGTCAATGCCAATCACAGCTTTTACAAATAAATTAAAAACCCATTGTTCCTGATATTTTCCTTTTATATTTTTATTTTTCAACAATTAATTTTTTCATATTATTTCTCAATAATTGAGATCAGTTCACCCTCGTCTGCTTCACTGTGGACTCTATGTGCCACCAGGGGGCACTGTCTATCTCCTAACAACACATGAAAATGATGACTGCACAAAAACACAGGCTGTCGTCATACAGCAGCATCCCATAATAGTAAAATACCCTGCAGATACATCTCATCATCACTTAGTGTAATAATTTTTCATGTTTGTTTTAGGGTGAGGCTGGAAAACCTGGCAAAGCTGGTGAGCGTGGACCTGCCGGGCCTCAGGTGAGAGAATAATGACGGATTCATATTTGAGTATTTCACACTTATCACAAAATAATATCTGATGTCACTAAATTCAGGGTTTATATCAAAGACAAGAGAAGAAACAGATGTAATAATGAAATATTCCTCACTTTATTATTATTATTATTATTATTTCAGGGAGCTCGTGGATTCCCTGGAACTCCTGGACTTCCTGGAATCAAAGGACACAGAGTGAGTGTTAAAAACTTTCACTGAAGCAACATAACAAACTGCTCGATGTTCACAGACCTGCATCTCCTGTTCAGTGATGTCTGAGTCCTGATGAGTGCTGGTGTTGTTCTCTGTAGGGTCATCCTGGTCTGGATGGATCTAAAGGAGAGAACGGTGCTGCAGGAGCTAAGGTAGAATCACTACATTATATTCAGGAAATAATATTGATTTTAATGTTTCCAACATTTTTCCAATTTGTTCTGATCTCTGTTCCAATCAGGGTGAGGCTGGTGCCCCTGGAGAGAACGGTGCCCCTGGACCTATGGTGAGTTTACAGACTCAAGATTATGCAAGATTATTCTGGACTTGTTAACATAAGAAAGCTACAATGTGATGCTGCCATGCTTTTTTTTTAATTGCTAGGCTAGATAAGAGAACTAATTAGTTACATATAATTAATCAATTAAATCTTCTGTCATAGGGCCCACGTGGTCTGCCTGGTGAGAGAGGACGTCCTGGAGCTGCTGGTGCTGCTGTGAGTAACTGTTTCATATCTGCTGTTTGTTCAATGTTGAATCTATTATAATTCATGTTCTCTTTATCATGATGCACTGAACTGACCATCCTGTCTTTTCACTCCTCAGGGTGCCCGTGGAAATGATGGCTTGCCCGGTCCTGCTGGTCCACCTGTACGTATCATAGTACCCACTTTAAATCCAGTTCACCTACTTTATACAACCTACTTTACCTACTTTACAAAGTGATGATTTCAACCAGACCTGAATGCTAACCTGCAGATTTTTTGTTCTGTCTACAGGGACCCGTTGGTCCTGCTGGAGCTCCCGGTTTCCCAGGATCCCCAGGAGCCAAAGGTTTGTACAGATCAGATCAATATAAACATGTTTTCATGTAGTAAAATGAAACAATAAAACTCTGGTTAGAGTCACTTGAATTTTTCTTGTAGCACTTTCAGAAAGCTGAACCCTCTTTATCCTGTTTGTCACATGAAACTAAATCCTACACATTTTAATGAACACATGGTCAAAATCAGTAGCGTAGTAGTTTGTAAGTCAGACGAATCATTTCTTTGTCATTCAGATAGGAACATATAGTGTGTAAGAGGTAATAATAGGATGGTAATAATAGGAGGATATAATGGTGTCTTATACGAGTCTGACACAACCGACAAAAAACAGCACCACCTTCATCTGTACTGCATAGAGATATAAATATTGAATTCAACTGCAGTTTTTTTCCCGCCTGTTAACGATTATATTTCTTGTGTCCTGTCAGGGAGAAGCTGGTCCCACTGGTGCTCGTGGAGCTGAGGGAGCACAGGGACCACGCGGAGAGGCTGGTACCCCAGGATCTCCTGGACCTGCTGGAGCATCGGTTCGTTTGTCATCACTCACCCTGATCATTCAAATTTAATTGTATTTTACTTATACTCATGGTCATTCTTCTTTTCATTTGACATTTTTCTATTTAATGTAGAGCTATAGATTTTTATTTACTATTTCATTCTCTGTCTGTTTAGGGTAACCCCGGTACTGATGGTATTCCTGGAGCTAAGGGATCTGCTGTAAGTCCTTCCTCTTTATCAATAAATTTAGAAACTTCTATTATTTTACTTTGTTTTATAATTTATTATATTGAGATTGTACTTGATTCTGACACCTTATTCCTTCCTTCTTCCTTAAAAGGGTGCTCCCGGTATTGCTGGTGCTCCTGGATTCCCAGGCCCCCGTGGACCACCTGGACCACAGGGAGCTACAGGACCTCTGGGGCCAAAGGGACAGTCTGTAAGTCACTTGGAAATAACCTAAAAAAAATAATCGGAAAATATAACACCGGTTTGTGTTGATTCTTATTTATTGATGTCTTTGTCATTGTCATGTTTAGGGAGACCCTGGTCTTCCTGGATTCAAAGGTGAAGCTGGACCCAAGGGAGAGCTTGTGAGTTCCTCAGATTTGATTTCATTTGATTTCAGACTCTTTATACTATAAGCAACATCTTTATAATTAGACTACAGAGGAGACTTACAGAGATGTCTTGACTTTACTAGGGCCCCGCCGGTCCTCAAGGTCCCCCTGGCCCTGCTGGTGAGGAAGGAAAGAGAGGAGCCAGAGGAGAACCCGGAGCTGCCGGACCCCTTGGACCACCAGGAGAGAGAGTAAGTGACCAAGATATAGCATCACTTTGTTAAAAAGTAACTTTATAAATTACTGGTTGATATTTTTAGCTCTGTCTAATCAATGTTGTTTCTCTTTGTGATTTTTACAGGGAGCTCCTGGTAACCGTGGTTTCCCTGGTCAGGATGGTCTTCCTGGTGCTAAGGTGGGTCCCTGAGAGAATGAGAAACTTTAACAGCTCAAACCAAGAGATAAGCTGTGGTTTAATAACTTATCACACTGAGATGACAGTGCGAACTGAAGATGACCTACTTGTATCTTGTTTTCTTCAGGGTGCCCCCGGTGACCGTGGTGTTGCTGGTGCTGCTGGTCCTAAAGGTGCAACCGGAGACCCTGGACGCACAGGAGAGGCCGGACTTCCCGGAGCCAGAGTGAGTCCTGCATCTTCAATCATTACGAGTCCAGAAGCTGACAAATGTTGCAAGACATAGTCATTTTTAGTCCCAAACCAGATAAATATTTAATGTAGCTGGTTTGATTTGAGCCGTTTCATTTGATTTTTCCACTTTTTGAGTGATGCTGATGATCTGTAACAATTTCTGTGCCTTTCATAGGGTCTTACTGGTCGTCCCGGAGATGCTGGTCCTCAAGGCAAAGTTGGACCCTCTGTGAGTCCAATTTACAATTTTATCAAAATTACAGTGTTTCAGTTCTGAAATAATACAAGGTATTCTGAAAAAATCCAAGCAACACACATTCTGTTTCCTTCTCTTCTTTACATTGTCAATTAATGGCATGAATGCCTGAAAAATTGGCATCACAATTTGTTCAGCAACACCAACAGTGGTTTATAAATATTTCATGATTATAAGACTTTGAAATGAAAGTCAAAGAAGCTTATTCATTGAAAGTCGATTTCTAGCGGCACTTAAATACAAAACAAACGCAGTGCTCTGTAATATGAGGATACTACATCGATATGATCTGAGCTCAATAACCACAACAATGGATTCACCAAATGTCCTAAAACAACAGCATTGTATTAAATAACTCTACACATCAATGTCTTCCTCGCAATTAATGAGCAGAACTGACTATTTCATTTCCTGTTGGTATAATAATCCTTACGTGTGCAGATATACCACATAATAATGATTGGTGCAAACAAACAAGTGCTGATTCAGAGTGATTTCTACCTTTTTATTTTCTGACAGGGTGCCGCTGGTGAAGATGGTCGCCCTGGACCACCTGGTCCTCAGGGAGCCCGTGGACAGCCTGGAGTGATGGGATTCCCTGGACCAAAGGGAGCCAACGTATGTGATCAGACTTTTTGATTAAAGTAGTGTGAGAATATTTCACTGTTAAACATAATATTCTCATACAGCCTGATTATATTCACTCTATATACATCATTATGCAGCTTTTAAGTAGCCAAACATCACTGCTGTCCCTAACCTGTTGTACTCGAAGCTACAGAGACTTCAGCAGGTCATTTAATCGGATTTCTCTTCAACAGGGTGAGCCTGGAAAGCCTGGAGAGAAGGGTCTTGTGGGTCGTCCTGGTCTGAGAGTAAGTACATTTTCTTCATAACTACTTTATCCTCCAACCAACCTCACAAATGGATCCATAATCTTCTGTCACCACATCACTTCTCATTGTTTGAATACTCTTCTCTGAACAGGGTCTGCCTGGAAAAGATGGTGAGACTGGTGCTGCTGGACCCTCTGGCCCTGCTGTGAGTATTTCAGTATAATTTCAGGTTGTGAAACAGGAATCTTAACTTGACCTCGCTCTTGGCTGATCACCTGTGTTTTGATATTTCATAGGGACCTGCTGGAGAGAGAGGAGAGCAAGGACAGCCTGGACCTCCTGGCTTCCAGGTGATTTTCTCTTCTCATCAAATCCCTGATAAACCTGTGTGGAAAACCAAACAAAAAAATACATCTTTGGACACCTGGTGTTATTTACAGACATTAACATCAGAGTTTAACATCACACTTACTAACTAATCTCTCTGCTATTGTTCAACAGGGTCTGCCTGGACCATCTGGTTCCCCAGGAGAGGCTGGAAAACCTGGAGACCAGGTGAGTGTTCAGTGATTTGTTACATTTATAGATTTATCTTTGTTGATCAATCTGGTCAACACGAACTGAAGCATCCTAGAGCTGGTACAAGACCACCTACTGTATGTGGGAAAAGATAGTATTTCTGAGTAGTGTAACATTCCTGGTAAGATAAAAATATATGGTATTCATAACTGAGATATGAAGTGACTGCTAGAAATATTGTAAAGGAAGTAAAAGATAAAGTAAAAACAGTGTTGTGTTCTACACAGTAAATAAACTTTAAATAAACTGCTCCATCCCAGTGCTGCTCCAGAGAAATTCGGTTCCTTTAATTTGTAAAACATTGACACATTATATTCTTCAACAGCTCAGTGTTACAGTTTAGTCTCTGTTTCAAGGTAAAAATCATGGTTTTATAAATCTATTCAGTTGAGAGTCCTTTCTTTCTGTTTTCTTCTTCCTACACAGCTTCCATAACTAATCTGTCATCACAGTCAGAAAAACAAAACACTAAGGAAGAAATTTATGTTGTGTAGAGGAGAATGACCTCTGTATAGTCTTGTGTTGTGAAAGGCTCATTCATTATTGCAGAATGGTTTTCAACCTCATAAAAATGGCTTTGATTACATTTCTGTTTGGCTTTTCATACTTGGAATAAAAATGAAAAGTCGACTTTGTTAGTTTGTTCTCATATTAAAAGCCGTAATAAAACTGTGTCTTTGTGTCTTTGCAGGGTGTTCCTGGAGAGGGTGGAGCTCCTGGTGCTGTTGGACCTAGAGTGAGTTTCTTTAGGCTTTTCATCAACATTTACACTAATTTACATCCTTTTATCCTAACAAGTCTCTTCCTCACATCCTATAACTGAGCAGTTAACTTCCTTACCTCCCACTGATCCAGTGTCTTTTTGTTCCCTGACAGGGTGAACGTGGTTTCCCTGGTGAGAGAGGTGGTGCTGGAGCTCAGGGTCTTCAGGGACCTCGTGGACTTCCTGGAACACCTGGAAGTGATGGACCCAAGGTCAGTGCATTGATCTAAAACAAGTTTTATGATTCAAATCGTTGCTCAGCATCCATCAGTGTCAATAGCGTCTCATCCTCTGGAGTTTCAGTTACTCAGCATGCCTGGTGTGTAAAAAAGTTAAAAGTTGTGAATTCAGAAGACATTTGTCATCATTAAAGGAATGACTTGTCATTTTAAACCTCAGTTTTGGTACAAATTAGATAAAACATATTAATCAACAAACTTTAGAGATGATGGCAGGTGGATTTGTTACCTTTAGACTGAGCCAGGCTTTCTGTTTCCTACTGTTTCCAGGCTTTATGCTGAGAAAAGCTTCATGTTTCAGCTTCATATCTGTCAACAAACACATGTATTTCCAGAAAATCTAAACTATTCCTTCAGTACAGGTTACCTTTCCAGTCTATTTTGCTTTTGTGGTTCTTGTTTTCTGCGAGATTATATATTTTAGATCAATGATGGAAGGTTTGATTAATCCATAGTAATCAATAATAATAAAGTAGAAATTTGACTGACAAATGATGTCTTAATTCTGATTCAGGGAGCCATTGGACCAGCTGGTGCTGCTGGACCTCAGGGACCCCCTGGACTGCAGGGTATGCCTGGAGAGAGAGGAACTAGTGGCATCCCAGGACCTAAGGGAGACAGAGTGAGTAAAGTGAAATGGCAAATTTAAATATCACGACCAGAGGCTTTGTAACTTGATGTGTGATTAACATGGAGCGTTTTCCTTTTCGTCCAACAGGGTGACAATGGACAGAAGGGACCTGAGGGTGCCCCTGGAAAGGATGGTGCTAGAGTGAGTTTTGGCAGCCATCATCCAAAAAGTGATGCTTGATGTTAATTAAATTTTAAACCATTATCTTTAACTTGTTTCTTCATCCATGTTTTCTTCTCTTTCAGGGTTTGACAGGCCCTATTGGTCCTCCTGGCCCATCTGGACCCAACGGTGCTAAGGTAAGACTTTTGCTCTTTGGGTTGTTGAGGGACATAATCATCAACTATATTTCAGTAACTGGGGTTCAATTTCAAATCCATACAATATGCTTGTTGTTTTTGTTGGTTTGACTGACTGTTTCTCTCTAATCCAGGGAGAGACTGGCCCTAGTGGACCTAATGGTGCTCCTGGTGCTCGTGGTGCCCCTGTAAGTAACTCTTTATGTCTTATGTGTATGTCACAGTGGGTCTTATACACCTCATCTGATGAGTGGTTATGAGTGAACTGAGGCTCGTTATAGTGGCGAAAAAAAAAATTGTTGTTTCTTAGAGTGGATCTATTTTTTGTGCTGTGACAAAAATGAATTTACACTCTACAGTTATTCAGAAAATCATATAATGAACAATCACACAATTAATCAAAAAACAAGCACTGACTTGGTGCGACCTAGTTCAACCTGAGCAGAAACACTTGTGTAATGTTCAAGTCTCAAATGGAAAAAATCTTCTGTAACCTGGACAGAGTATGACCCCTCTGCTCATGAATTAATAGCATACTAACATAATAAGAAGGAATCAAACAGGGGTAATGAAGACACTAAATTGAATTTGTACAATGCAGAGACATTACCACTTACTATTAAAGTTGAAGTGGACCAGAGTGAAACTTTGAGTCCCTCTAAAAGATGTTTCCATAAAGACCTTTGTATCTGAAGAGTCAGTCTGTTAACATTTTTATAAACAAGTAAAAACTGATTTGTTTGAGAAAAATTATGAAATAAAAAGATAAGTTATATTTCAAACACCATCACTGACCGTGCGTACTGTCTTATTCCAGGGTGACCGTGGTGAGGTTGGTCCTCCTGGACCTGCTGGATTTGCTGGACCTCCTGTAAGTAAAGGCAACAAAATACATTTTTAAGAATTTCTTTTTAAAATTACCTTCATTGACATTCTGCCAACATTAATGTTTTGTTTAAAATATCCAGGGTGCAGATGGTCAGCCTGGTGTTAAGGGAGAGCTTGGTGAGTCTGGACAAAAGGGAGAAGCTGGTTCTCCTGGACCTCAGGGACCATCTGGGGCTCCTGGACCTGTGGTGGGTATCTGGCCTTTAAAAAAAACAGATTTATGTACAGTATCTTTGATCACATCTATGAAACACATGAAACTGGCAAAGTCTTATACATCTTTGAACAAGAAAGTTTAGTAGTTTTTTCATAGTTTTTTCATAATTGATTGTTCTTCCTCTTTTTCAGGGACCAACTGGTGTATCTGGACCTAAAGGAGCTCGTGGTGCTCAGGGATCTCCTGTAAGTAAATTATATTGACACTTTATGACATGAATGACCCATTTTACAATATATCAACTGGATGCAGATCCAGACTACATACATTGACATGTTGGAGTCCTAGTCCTTGATTGATTAGCTGATTGACTGATTTCAATAGATTGTAATGACCAATGACCATGAAGACAAACAGTCATTTGGTGCCAACTGAGAAAATAGATTAACAGATGTTTAGAAATCTTTAATTGCAGCCTTATATGGGAGTATAAACTCATGTAGACATGTAATCTGCTGTGTACACACACATACACATTTACACACAAAATCAAGAGTAGATAATTAGGATAAAACACATAAAGAAAATCAAACTGTTACGCATGTCAACCATGCAAACAGTATTTTTATTTTGATGAACATAAAGTTATTTATAAAGCTATCAGCCTTTTTAAACCCAAACCCAAACTCCCAAATCAGACTGAGGGTCCAGCTTGACTGTGCCTGGTAAATCTATGGGATGAGAACAGTAAAATCATCTGAATGCAGCATGATAATGGCTTGAAAGATGTTTTTTACTAAAGCAAATATATCTTTTTTTTCAGTCTAATGCAGAACAAATGAGTAAATGAGTATCATGTAACAGAGGTCCTTACTAATAACTACTATATACATTTACAAGTTGTATGAATCAATTTTACTCTTTAATTAAATAACTAAAACACAGACCTGCATTTCCACCTTCCTTATTATTCTATATTGGCCCAATAGTCAACAATGACCCATACATGAACCAAACTGCTGACCGCTGCCATGAAGGTTCCTTCCCTCTAATCTCATAACATCCTAATACACCTCAGTCATTGATGACATAGCAACAAGATGTGTATTTTAATGTTTATTGATCTCTTTTTCTCATTGACAGGGTGCCACCGGTTTCCCTGGTGCTGCTGGCAGAGTTGGACCTCCTGGCCCTAATGTGAGCTCTTCATCAATAATAAATTACAAGAAAAGATGCTTTGGCTGAATCAATCTACAACTATTTGTGTATTTCTGCTCCTTCTTACTAAAATTACCTGTCTTCTCATCACAGGGTAACCCTGGCGCTGCCGGTCCTGCTGGTTCCGCTGGTAAAGATGGACCTAAGGGTGCTCGAGGTGATGCTGGACCCCCAGGAAGACACGGAGACCCTGGTCTTCGCGGACCTCCTGGCACACAAGGAGAGAAGGGAGAACCTGGAGAGAATGGACCTCCTGTGAGTTTTAATTACACCATCATGAATAATCTCTGAGACAACATCCAGTCTCAGTTACCTGCTATTTCACCTTCATAATAAATGAAAACTGCAGAGATCTGTGGGCTTAGAAGTCACTCAGGTGCAGCTGTATAAGAACATTTCATGACTCAGTCTTCTCTTTTCTGACTGTGTAGGGCCCTGATGGACCTTCAGGTCCTCAAGGTCTGGCTGGATCCCGTGGTATTGTTGGTTTGCCTGGTCAGCGTGGAGAGAGAGGCTTCCCTGGTCTCCCTGGACCTTCTGTACGTGTCTTCATCTCCTTCATAATTTACATGATTTCCTAAATCTGTCTGACTCTCCAACACCCTTTAAAATATGTCAAACAGGCCTTCATCTCTCTGAAGGGTTACCTTGTTCTTGTTAGTTATTGTGAAGTTTTCTCATATTTTCAGGAGGAGTGATTCTAAACCAAACACAAAGTATAAATTCAGTGAAAGTCAGAATATCATTGAAGACCCTGGATGTCAAAGGAGCAATTGATATATGATCAAATATTTCATTTGTGTTTAGGGAGAGCCTGGTAAACAGGGAGCTCCTGGCTCTGCTGGCGACCGTGGACCTCCTGGACCTGTAGGACCCCCTGGACTTACTGGACCTGCTGGCGAGACTGGTAGAGAGGTCAGAGCAACAAATTAGACTATTATACGATCAGAAAATGGCATTTTACCTTGACCTGCCAAATCAAATGTATACCATGTCATTAAAAAACATGTGTCTTTATCTCAGGGTACACCTGGATCAGATGGACCTCCTGGTAGAGATGGAGCTTCTGGAGTCAAGGTGAGAGATTTACATGAAACTAGTTCATTAAACACCACTTTTTGACAAAAGAAAATGTCAGATAAACATGTTTGCAGGAGACTGTTGTTATCCCGAGTCATGACTGTGTCTCTTCCTACAGGGAGAGAGAGGTAACACTGGCCCCGCTGGTGCCCCTGGAGCTCCTGGTGCCCCTGGTGCTCCTGGACCTGTTGGACCTCTTGGCAAGCAGGGAGACAGAGGAGAGGCTGTAAGTAACACAGGATGATGTAGGCAATCACATGCAAAAGTGTTTGGCATCGTTCTGTGTTTAATGTTGATTCTTCGTTCTTTAGGGTGCTCAAGGACCTGCAGGACCAGCTGGACCTGCTGGCGCCAGAGGAATGGCTGTAAGTCTTATCATCTCTAACTACAACTGTATCGTTCAATTCTTTTAAAATTTAATACCATGAATTTTAAAATATGATAAACTTTTAAATCCAGGGACCCCAAGGACCACGTGGAGACAAGGGAGAGGCTGGCGAGGCTGGAGAGAGGGGACAGAAGGGTCACCGTGGATTCACTGGTCTGCAGGGTCTTCCTGGACCTCCTGTGAGTTGATCTTATAGTTTATACCAGCAGCAATTTTTTATCTGTTTCTTCTGCCATTTCTAACCTATTCCTCTTTTTGTCAGGGTCCCGCTGGAGATTCTGGAGCTGCCGGACCTGCTGGACCAAGCGGAGCAAAGGTAAGAAAAGTAACTTAAAGCAAAGAGTGAAAGAGAAGAAAAACTTATTACATCTCCGTCCTGCTGCCTTAACACCCATGATATTTGATGGTAATGAAGGGCACAGGTTAGTCTTTTTGTAAATTTCCAATCGCCTGACGTAGACAGGGACAGGAAAGGCCGCGTGCTTTAATTATGCACTGCAGTGATAAGATGGGCAGCTGAGGCATTTTGTAATTACTCTCTACAAGGAAAAGTGGCAGACAGACCGTGATGTGTGAAACCTCTCCTGCTGAGATCGGAAATTGGACTTCAATATCTTTTCTAGATTAGTTAAGCACTGTGCATGATAAGAAAAATGAAGGCAAATGTCACCATACAAATAATCTTCATGCATAATAAGTCAAAGGGTCTGGAGGTGATTGGGCTTAAAGAGAGAAACTGGTCCTGCATTTAAATGTCTTCATCAGATTTACTTTTCTAATCCATCCAATGGTGAATGTAAAAATAAGAAAAAGAAAAAAATAGTTTTTTCTTTGAACAGAAAGTTTAAGTTAACACCCAGTGTTTTTTTATTTAATCTAATTTAATCTAAAAATCATTGTGTTTGTAGGGACCACCAGGACCAGCTGGACCTGCTGGCAAAGATGGATCTAATGGACAGGCTGGACCTATTGGACCCCCTGGACCTCGTGGACGCTCTGGAGAATCTGGTCCTGCTGTACGTAACATGTCATATAAAAAAAAACTACAACCACCACAAACAAGCCTGTTCTGTTTCAGTGGCGTCTTGCTTCACCTGATTGTACCTACTCTTTTGATCCGTTTGTCATTTTCACCTTTGTTCAGGGTCCTCCTGGAAACCCCGGACCCCCTGGTCCTCCTGGTCCTCCCGGCCCTGGCATTGACATGTCTGCTTTCGCCGGTCTGGGTCAGACAGAGAAATCCACCGATCCTCTCAGGTACATGAGGGCTGATGAGGCCTCCAGCTCCCTGAGGCAGCACGATGTTGAGGTCGACTCCACACTCAAGTCCCTCAACAGCCAGATTGAGAACCTGCGCAGCCCCGACGGCTCCCAGAAGAACCCCGCTCGCAGCTGCAAAGACCTGAAACTGTGCCACCCTGACTGGAAGAGCGGTAAGTAGGACACAGGGATAAAAAAGGATTAAGAAAGGAACTAAATCTGCAGATGTCTTGGTCTTAAAAATGTTTTTAACTGGTGAACACCAGTTTTAAGATATTTCATTCTAAAGTATCCAAAAATAATCGTGTGACAACAGTCTAGAAAGAAAATTCAGACCAAAAAAAAAAATAGACTCTTAGTGTGAATTTTGCCCCGATCACTGCCCTGATACAACCTGTTGCATGGTTAAACCAAACACCACTTCACCTCTGATCAGACTCTGAATACACCTGTTTGGGTGAATATATGTTGATATGAGACAGTCTGACAATAATTACACTCTGCTTCTGGTTTTTTAATTGTTACGTTTGTCTCTAGAAGCAGCTGGGGTTCCACAGGGCTCAGTTATCGGCCCTCTTTAACTCACATGACAGAATTAAATAAGTAACAATAAATGATTATTTCTGTTGATGAAGCTCTGCTCAACTGGTGTTTGTATCTTTTCCATTAGGGAAGAAGTTAGTCTGATCACAGCAAAGTCTTCAGGACTGACTCTCACAAACAACTTATCCTCTTCTCCTTTTATTTTATTTAACTTTCATTAGTTATACATTTTAATTCACATTTTTTGATTTGTTTGTTCCTCCAATCGCATAATTTGCCAGAACAGAATGTAATTCTTAAATTTAGCTTCTTAGCTTCACTCCACATTAACACGCTTCCCTCATCTCTCCAGGTGACTACTGGGTTGATCCCAACCTCGGCAGCACAGCTGATGCCATCAAGGTTTTCTGCAACATGGAGACCAGTGAGACCTGCGTCTACCCGAGCATCGCCCAGGTACCAAAGAAGAACTGGTGGACCAGCAAGAGCAAGGACCGCAAACACGTCTGGTTCGGAGAGACTATGAATGGAGGATTCTCTGTGAGTCCATCAACATAAAAACTTTTCAATCATTTCTGATCCTCATTATAAAAACTGATATTTAATCCTCCAATTGTTGTGTTTCTACAGTTCAACTACGCTCAGGACGGCCCCGCTGCCAACGCCGCCAGCGTCCAGCTCACTTTCTTGAGGCTTCTGTCCACTGAAGCTTCCCAGAACATCACTTACCACTGCAAGAACAGCATTGCCTACATGGACCAGAGCGCAGGCAACCTGAAGAAAGCTTTGCTGCTGCAGGGCTCCAACGATGTGGAGATCCGCGCAGAGGGCAACAGTCGCTTCACATACAGCGTGTTGGAGGACGGCTGCAAGGTGAGAGCACACAGCTGCAACACAGTCGGTTTAATCCTAATGTGACTGTCACATGTTGTATGTCGTTAACACGTTTCTCTGCTCCCAACCAACAGAAACATACAGGCCGGTGGGGCAAGACTGTCTTTGAGTACAAAACACAGAAGACCTCCCGTCTGCCAATCGTGGACATTGCTCCTATGGACATCGGAGGAGCGGATCAGGAGTTTGGAGTGGATGTAGGCGCAGTCTGCTTCTTGTAAAGTGGAGTATCACAATGGCCCCCCAAATAACAGGAAATAAATGAAACTCAACCATGAAACATTACACACAATTCCACAATAAAGAAGACTGGAAATTTTTAAAAAGAAAATTGATACTTTTTCTCTCACAACGAAGTGCTCTCCAAGTTGTACTCCCTGGATGTTAGCACTGAAGGGCACCGGCAATATCTGTACACCACACCAGCATTCTCTGTCAACCCGCTTCCTGAGATCCAGTCATGTTTCCCATGGCCCACTGTTGACGGGAATGAGTCAGAGCCAGGAGGAAGAGGGACCAAGCGAACAAGTTATGGAGAACAGAAACATGACTTGATGTCACTTATTTATTGTCTAACCTGAATGGGCAGAGCTGAGGTAGGACTGGACGGGTTTACTTTGTAAGTACGACAAGCCCCCTTTCCACTACAGAACAGCCGCACAACCTCTGTCCCAGTCCTACTCCACCTCCCTCCCTGTTTCCCTCCTGACACACAAATACGGCATTTCGAATCAGTGTAGACCAAAAAAAATATATCTATATATTCTCAGTAAGTAAAATCAGATCCAGGTGCTCCAGACCAGTCCATCGTGAGCAGGAGCCAAAACCTTTACTGTGTATTATAAATCCTTGGTTCTATTGTTGTAAAAGTCTGTGTTTATAAACAACCAGATGGTTTTATATATATTTCCACAGTATGTGTGTACATGTGTCTATATGCACACCAACACTTTTTGGAAAGTGAGGTTACATTTGGGATGTATGTTTCAGTGTCCTGTACCCCTTGACTGCCCATCAGAGGAAGGCCCAGTTCTCATCCAAACAAAAACAAAAATAAAAAGAAAAAAATAAAAAGAAGAAAAAGAATTTGAAGGAAATTAGTTTTGCCTTTTTTTTAATGTAGTCATCCAGATTGTTTAAAGCTACCTCACGCTGAAAAACAAAGTGAAAATGTTGAGTTTTAATCTGAGCTGACCAAAATATTAGCTTTCAGGTGGATCTGGGGCTGAACGGCCATCTTTGCTTTGGGTTGCTCTCTCTTCAGAAGGTGCTATGAGTTCTGTAATTCTCCGCCAAACGTCCCCCTCACCCCTACATCCCCTCCCCTCCCAACCCTAATTCCCACTAGCCTCACACTACACATTCACACTCCACCCTGGAGGAGGGGCGCAGTCGGGTTAAGACAGGGGTTAACAGGGGCAACATGGAGGCGTCCTCTGGAGTCCAGATCCCCAAAGCTGAACGCTGGACTCTGAGGACAGTCGCTAAAAACACAACCAGGGTGGGTTGTCTCTGTGTGTGTGTGAGGGCGTGTACATTTTTTTAATTAATTTTATTATGACCATGATCATTTTTGTTTTTATTTTGTTACACTTCTAATTGCTGTAAATTGGAAAAAAAATAAAAGGAAAACCGAATTAAGAATGAAGTTGATTTTTAATTGAGCTTTGAATAAAAACAGAAATGGCGTGGGGATCTATTTCTTCTCTCTACAGAACCATTCATGTGTGCTTAGATGTTTTTTTGTTTTTCTTTTGTTTGACTTGTATTTCATGAGGTCAGTTACTCTTGACTGTGAGTGCGTAGTCTGTGTGCGAGCGTGCGTGTGAACGTTAAAAGACTGTGATGCTAGTGTGTTTTTTCATATGAGAGAATCTCATCACAAGAAAAGGAACTAAAGTACTGTATTCGTTCTGCGGTTTCAGGGTGGGACTGGGCGTCGTTGGCTCCTGTTGTCTCAACTAATAGGCATAAATAAAAAAAACTTGTTGACTGGAAATCAAAACATTTTGTAGAGTAAAGATGCGTCTGAACAGCTGCATCACTACATGTCTGTACTGTGGCCTGCTTCCTCTCCGGTCTGTCCTGAGTAATAAAAGCTTGACTTAAGCCTTCACGGTGACATATTCTTATTTAAAATTACTTTAAATAAACTTAAAATACTTTAGTTTATGCTGAAGAAGATAAAAGTACATCTGCTACACCTAAACCAATGACAATACACGTTAAAGACCGGAAAAAAATATTTTGGATCACATTTGAACATAAACTTTTACACATTAAAGTGTGACTGCAGGTCTTAAACATACAAAGGGACATTTTTTGACAAACTTATTTAAAAAAAAGAAGAAAAAAAAGACTCAGCTTTGCAAGCCTGCAGCTGCAAATCTCGCCATCAACCGTGATCATTCATGACACCTGAAAATAAGACTCACAACCACAAGCTGATCCAGGGACAGATCACTGAACAGGTCTACCAGGCCAGAGGACCGGGGGTCTAAGAGGTCAGGAAGACACTGAAATAAAACACAAAATGATCACAAAGAGATGCAAACCGATTATAGACACAAGAAAAATCACCACAGAGAGAGATGAAAAACAACCACAGAAACATACACAATGACTTCAAAAAGACTAAACAATTACACAGACGACAAATGACTAAAAATAGACTAAAAAGAAGCGTTCAGACCAGGTCCCTGCTGAGGCCTTTAGATGCTGCCGTGTTTTAATCTGTTCGTGGGCTCATCAGATACGCTCTGAAACACTGAGCAGCACTGGACACAGAACGAACCAAGTAACTGATGAAATAAAGTAAATAAATGTAACATAAATTAATGAGATAAAAATATGAAATAACAGGTTGAATAAATCTCCACATCACTTCTATTTCTGAGGGTTGTTCAAGGACTTTTTATTGGATAAATAAAAGAACAGAAGACATGAATTAGATGTTTTTCAAACAGAAAGGAGCAGCAGGTGAGTCGTCTTGGGGTCTGTTAGCGGACTGAAAAAAGCAAGATATGAAATATTTCAGTCAAACTGTGACGGGAAAGTTTCTGCTAATTGAACTTCAAAGCAACATTGAAACTTCTCCCTAATATTTAACACTTTTTACATTCTTTCAATATTTTTTTTATTACCGTTTTCAATTTGCTTCAGAACAACTTAACAAAATTTCCCAAGAATTAAAAAAAAAAAAGAAAAGCAATTACAGTAATAATAATTACATTAAATTTTCAGAATTTATCAGACATTATTGTGTCTTTCATGGACTTTAAAGGTGCAATTCTAAAAATCAGTGAAGCACCCTTAATCAAAAAGTGCAAATATTTCTGCATAAAAACCCACATTTCAACATAAACGTCACAATTTGGTTCAAACGTTTTGAAGAATAAAGAAGCAAACAAGTCGAATATAGAGCAAGAGATTTTTGAACATTTATTGACAAACCATGATCGTAAACAGATTTGAGCGTGTGACGATCGGTCATGAGACGAACTCTGTAAAGAGCGACTGATTGGCCGAAGGTCTTTCCTGCGGACGGGGAAGTAACGGGCTGCCGCTCAGACCGAAGTGAGGAACACCGGCGCTCAGGAAGTAGAAAGGAACGTGAGTGATTCTTCCAGTCGACCAACACTGAAAACAGAGAGAATGAAAAGTGTCACTGTGGGACTGATAGATCGTTTACTGAAACTCAAGATACCGTATTGACCCGAATATAAGACGATCCCTCTTTTACAAACCCATTTTTGGAAAAATTTGTGAGAACATGACCTGTAGTAGCAAACATGCATCATCTAGAAGCAGATTTGTTTTTTCTAGAGAAAAAACCGTCTTATATTCGGATCAATACAGTAAAAACCTGTGCATGTTACAGAGTAGAGACTGACCACAGTGAGCAGAGCTCCATGTTGGAAATTCGGGTGAAACTGCATCAGTCTCGGCTCCGCACCAGATTCCCCCTGAATAAAACCGCTGAGGAGGGAAACACAAGAAACATTCAGGATACAGATACAGTTTTAACCTGGGAAATGCAACTCTTTTAACCTCTGATTAAGTTACACAAATATGAAATTGAAACACAAATAAAATAAAAATACAAACCAAGGCAAAAGCTCAAAAATGGGGTTGGTTCTCGTCTTGAACACTGCGATGACTGTAGGCCGGTCTGCTGCCTGTGGGCCACCTGGAGAGAACAGATACAACACAGAAAGTTAATAAGACTATAATCTAAACTCTAAAGAACTTAAACTTTATTTACTAGCTTATGAAGGTAAATAAAATGAACAAAAACCTTTGAGAAGCACCGCCAGCCTCTCTCCTCTTGGGTCCCAGGCTAACGACTGGATCTCTCCACCAACACTGGCAGATCAATCAGACAGAAATTAGAGATAAGTTTATTTATAAAAGTCCAGAATTCACAATGTTCCTTAACAAATAATTGCCCCTAATGTGTCACAAGTAAAAAGTATGTAATATCAAGCTTTTATTTTTATAGTGTTGCATCATTATCATTCACACTTTCATGTGTAGGTAGAACCTAATTTATTTAAATGTTGGACGTTTTGATCAATAGAAGAAATGATCTTATTTCATAAAATGGTCACATGTTTAATATGTAAAAAATTTCACCTAAAAGGAAACTACTAACTATAGCTGTTGTCCTGAAATAGAGTATTAAAGTATTTAAAAAAGGGTTTTAAAAAAGCACCAAAGTTACAATCGAATATAGAACTGAACTTAATTAA
This sequence comes from Polydactylus sextarius, assembly GCA_016801845.1. Classification (NCBI taxonomy): domain Eukaryota; kingdom Metazoa; phylum Chordata; class Actinopteri; family Polynemidae; genus Polydactylus; species Polydactylus sextarius. The sequence goes on from CM028909.1 coordinate 7,831,706, forward strand.
ACATGATTTCTTTCCATCATTATAGTTGAGATAAACAACTGATGCATAACGATACTTAGAAGTGAATAAATCAAGTCTCTCTGCTGGTTTGTTCTAAGACACATCTATAATAAATAATTCCAGGTGACTCAGACCATCTTCATGTTTCTCTCTGGGACTTTTGGAGGCCTCGTGTTCACCTCCGTGTTTGATGTATTCAGGCTAAAACGTGGCCAATTAGTGATTTAGTTCAAACATCTTACATGATGTCTCCATCTGGCGTATTAAAGGTTGTCTCTGACAGGTCAGCTACCACCGCTGCTGCTTGTGGTCCTTTTGATGTGCTTGTGGGAATGCCTGCTGAATAACAATCACGTCACACCGGTGAACTTTTATTTTACCCAAAGTGTTCTACTTGTTAATTATTTTTACATCCTGTTTAATTATACAAGTTATCAAATCTCGGCTGCTGTCGTTTCTCATCAAACATAGTTAATTATAAAGAATAGACATGAACCTGGTGTGTCGTCGAAGGTCAGAGCGTAGATCACCGTCTCTCCCTGCACAGTGAAGAGAAGTCGACTTCCATCTGGACTCCAACAGCCAGACTGACGCAAACAAAAACACAAATTCATCATTACCCAACAAATCTTACCTAATTAAAAACTGACTGAACTGAAACTTGGCGACAAGTTAAACACCTGACAGCGTCCTTTCACGCACGGCCAACGCTCACATGTCCACATCCTGGTCTCCCAAACCCTGAAGAAAGAAAAAAAAAAAAAAAAAAAAAACCTTCATGTTTCATCCATTTATTAACTGACAATACCTGCATATCTACAGACCACATCACTAATCCCTTATATGTTCATAAATATTCATGAAAACTGAGTGCTGCTGGTGGTTAACACACTAATATTACTTAACATATTCTTAACAAGAAATGTGCTGATGTAGCTCAACAGGGAAAGATGGAATAAAAGAAGAAGGTAGAAGATAAAAACAGGAAGTAGAGTATTGAAGAAACTCCCGCTGTCTCTAACCTGAACAGGGCCGACGGTGTAGAGGCCAGAACTCGGCTGCCATCGGGGGACCAGGACAGGAAGGTGACGCCGCCTCCTCCGACCCGCTGAAGAGGCACACAGCTTTCTGCTGCGACATCCCAAACCTGAAACACACGTTAACATCAAGGGTTTATGGTTAAGAAACACACAGCGAGACACTTTTCAACAGCAGGAGTTGAATTTAAAGATGAAACTGTTGCAACCATCACGGCCGTGTCCATGGGCGACGCCGACATGAGGAGAGAGCCGCTTGGAGACCAGACGATGGACGTGACCGGAGAGTGACCGGGATGAGACAGAACCTGGGCACAACCGGATGAAGGTCTGGAAGAGTCAAGAGGAAGAAAACCACATGAATTGAACTGAGTGTTTACAAACAAAATAACAGGACAGGTAAAAAAAAGCAGGTGTAACGTGCTTTGTTTTCTGGGCCAAGTTAAAGTTTTCACAATAAAAAAAAAAATGTCAGGAAACCAGTAAACAGAAAATCCAACAATTATCAATAATGTTGCACATTGTAGGCATGTTCCAATCTCAAGAAACAAATCAGAGCTGATCCGAGCTTTTTTTTTTTTTTTTTAAGTATTTTTTGGACATTTTTTGCTTTTAATCAGAGACAGTGTAGAGACAGTATAAACGCCAACGTGGTGCAACTTAGCAACTCAGCCATCAAGGCAGCCTGAGCTTTTTTTTTTTTTTTTTTTTAACTTATTAGTGATTGGTAATAATCTCAATCATCCTGCCCCGACCTTTTACAACAGAACACAAACACTCAGGTAACATAGTTTCAAAACTTGTGGTTCAAATGTCAGCAGTGTAAAAACATGTCAGAGTAATAAACACAAACAGTCCAACTTGTTATCACATATCTGTGATATGATTGTTTCACAAAGCATATGCATATATATGCATATATATATATATATATATATATATATATATATATATAAACAGCTGATTCATAGTAAAATATACACAAACTTGATTTTTATCCAGTGATAAATGAAAACAATGAACCAGCCAATGTTTGTCATATTAACAATAATTACAAAAATATTTACTGATTAATTTTCTTTCAACAGACTAACCAGCTAATCATATCTAAATTATCAATATTAATATCTGGAACAGTGACAGTGTTTCTACAGGTCTGACGCTGCCAATTTAAACTTCTAAGAGCTTTAAATAACTTTAATATTTGTTAAGACCATTTCAAGACCTGCACATACTGCAGAGTTTACATACCTGGTTGACAGTGAGCAGGGGTCGACGTGCCAGACTAATAAACAGTTTTGACAAGCAACGGCCAACGCAGACGCACACAGTGGCTTCCACTGCACCGCTGCTACGTTCCTCTGTAGACGGTGCTTTAGTGTGGGTGTTGTGGCACTGACAGGCAGAAAAATGAAACCTTTAGTGTCATTTTTCACTGCAAAACTCTGATCAACAATTACTCATGCCATAATCTTTGTCTTTATGTAATGGTGAGTGTTTCATCTTAGGTAAAATTTCAATCAAATTTCAAGAATTTAAAGCTGGGCTGCCGTGCTCCTCTGGGCTTCTTTGGCTGAAAATCAAGTGTAATAACTTAGAGAGAAAACAGAAGCGTCTTTTAATTAGAGAGATGCAGCGTAGGCTTTATTCCACGAACTGTTATTTTGGCAACAGTTCTTCAGAGCGCAGTTAAAGTACCTTTTAGGGTTGTAGATTTTAATGGAATCGTCCAGGAGGGCTACAGCGAATTTATCAGTGTGAGGATGCCAAGCGAAGGCTCGCACCACACAGTCAGACCTGAGAGCACAGGGAAGGAACAAAGCACAGAAATATTGCTGATTATTCTGCTGATGTTTCTTTTCTATTATCTTGCAGATAATGACTATTTTCATTATCCAGTAATATCAGAACAAACTGTGAAAATGTCCGAAGTGACACCACAACTTCTGGATGCTGCTCCAGAAGTTTGAGAACTTTTATAAATCCCACCAACGTTTGTAACTAATGACGTGAATACGCCTGAACTCAAGTGTTTCCCATCAGCCCTGGACCTTCGCAGACTAAACATCACAGCTCATCAAAAGAGATGAGTCCAGTGATGACTTAGAAGCTTTTATAAATAGAAAGTTGGAAAAGAAAAGCAACACAACATTGATTTTTATGGATGTGGATGATAACAAGTTGTGATGACTTGATCTACTTTTTTTTTTGCTGTGGTTTCTTTGTGAAAGCTGTAGAGTTTATTCACAAAGGTTTCAATGACTCATAGTTACTGTTGTAGTGGAGTTTGATTTGCCTTCAAATATGACGAGCAAACTCCAAGAGGATGCTTCATTCAGGTTTTTTGTTAAAAAAAAAAAAACAGTTCAAAAATGATTTTCAAGTTACTTTAAGGCAGGTTCATTATCACAAGTTTGTTCATAATAAATGACACGTACCAGTTCAACACTTGTGAAAACTCAGCAATCATGTCCTCGCTGCTCAACTACAGAAAAAAAAAAAAAAAATGAATAAACATTGATAATCAAGCGCACATCCAATGATCATCTCCAAACACATTTTTAATATAAAACTATTCAGTTTTGAGTAAAATAAGTTAAATTACATTGGTCTAAAAAGTTGCAAACCGGAGCTTCAAATGTTCAACTCTCTGATTTTAAGTGGACACAGAGAAACTTTCAGCTGGTGGAAGTGAAAAAAAACTTCTGGTGTCAAACTCTACACATCATAATTCAGTAAAATAATAAGAAAAAGACTTTAACTAGTGGCCGGTGCTTACTGTGAGGTGAGGAAACAAGGAGCCGTGAAAAGAAGCGACACGTTGGAGCAACGCGAGGGTACAACCAGAGCTCACTGACAACCATTTAGGCACTGCAACAGTTTGAGACACAGGAGAGTTATTGTTTACGTAAATCGGAGGATATGCAGGATCAGGAGGTCGTTGTGTAATTTTTTTAAAGCACAACAGGAGATTTTAGTGCCTCACATACCTTCTGTATGTGAATTAGTAATCTCAGTGAGAAGCCCTGTGAAACCACCGTCCCTCCTGTAACAGAGAGAGAAGTTGTATCAGATTTGATATTAATTATTTTCAATTAATTATTAACAGGACATCGCGACACAATGTTTAACAGTTCATCTAAACTGTGTGAGCTGTTCAATTATGACACTGGATCCACTCAGTTTTCAAGATCAACGTCTTTTACAGATGTTTCCGTTCTTTACTCAACACTTGAACTGTCTGATTCTTCAGAAGTAATTTTATGTCACATAAAGTTTTTTGTGTCACTTTATGCTGTTAAGAAGAATAAAACAACACCTTATTAGACACAAATGAAATGAAAACAGGTTGGGGTTCACTGTTTTGCTCAGTAATACTTGAATATACAGCACATCCAGGAGGAAACAAGAAATCAAACCACCACTACTCGCAGTTGAAATACACTATAAGATTCCTACTGAACAATTATTATCACACAACAAGTTTTCTAAAGCACAGTCATCTGTAATTACAATCAGAATCCACTGAAGTCTGTAGTTTATTTTTTACATCCTGTTTACCACAGTGATAACCTGTGTTTGTGTCTTGAGTTTTATGATGTAGTGTCCTGTAGCACTAACCAGAGGGTGACAACATGTGGTGCTACAGCAATTATTATTATCATTAACTTAATACAAGTATATATCCATATATTGTGTACATGTTGTCCAATAAATAACGAAACTAATTGTAAAACCAATAGCATGGTATGGTTTGTATCTTGGTTTAATCTGGCAGATCACTTTTAATAGTTGTATGTTGTATAGGCAGTAATAAGAGTAGAGACAAGATGTCAAAGGTTTAGTGTGTGTGTGCCACTGGCTGCCCACATCTTGTAGGGCAGTTTATGTTTATGTTTGTGTGTGTGTGTGTGTGTGTGTGTGTACCATGCTGCTGCACTCCTCATCCATAGTGTTTCACAGTGATCCAGAAAAGCTGCCTTGCTGCTGTTTTCTGTGCGACTGTGAAGCTTTAGAGACTCTCTGGGAAAATACAGACTCAGAGGACTGGACTCCTGCAGAAAACACACACATACCACAGCGAGATGATGAGCTTTACTAAACACTGTGCAGATGTATTAACATAAACATTACGCCGCTAACTGTGACCAGTAATGAACCAGACCTGTTTCGGTCGGTCCTCGGTGCTGGTCCCGGACAGCAGCTCGTTGTTGGACTCGCACAGGGTGGTCTGTCCGGAGGCCAGCGGAGGGGGGAACAGCGCTAAAGAGCACATCTTCAACACGGTGGAGCTCTACGGCAGGATCCTGTCAACACAACATGGGTCAGTCATGTCTACACAAAGTGTCTGTTGTCATGTTTACACCCAAATAGCTGCTTGTAGCTTCACATTGTCCCAAACTGAGTCTCAACCGGTGTGAGAGCACTAACGGTTAAGGTTAGCTAGCTAGCTAGCTAGCTACCTCAAATTAACTAATCTGACGTTGGCCTATTATTATTATCATTATTTTATAACATGTCGTTGAAGTTACCTTGTATTGTTGCCTGTTTATAGTTGTGATTTATCATGCGATACGTTTCCTTCCGATAAAATAAACATACAAACTTCGCTGTTGTGCCACTTTTCATGCCCCTGTTGCTGCTTCAAGTCAATTCAAACCCGCCGTGTGTGCTACTACGGTGAGCCGGATTGGACATATCACACGTAGTTTTGGCTTCGCGTTTTGAAAAACTTTATTTAAACACATAAAGACACAAAAAGGAGTCAAACCTTCCTATATTATGTTTTCTCATATTAAATAATGTAATTTTTTACCTGTACGACCAGATTGATAGATATTTATGTGTGTCCCCTAATGTTTATTGTATTTAAATAAAATTCCCCTTTACATTTTTTTTTAATTCCAACACATGCTGGTGTCCATAGAAAAATTAAATTTACACTCAGTCTATAAAACATGTGGACATAATTTAAATATTAATTTTTATCTTTGGTTGGGTATTTATTGCAATGCAGCCCATGGTTGTCTTACTGTTTTCAGTGCAGACTTAAGCTACCTTCTATAAACTGGACATGTCTCCCCCTTTAGGACACAGAGTGACACTGCAACAACACTGGGCCAAACAGGTAGACTACTAGCTATTTATTTATGTTTTAGACTTTATATTAAAGAAAAAAATATTTCATTTTACTTTTACACATTACAAATTCATTCCAACTTGTTTTTCTTATAATGTTGACTAAATTATTAGCGCAAACTAGCATCTGTTTTGAGATTGTAATGAAGATAATGATACCTTCCTTCCTCTTTAACACTGAGCTCTGATCAGCTGTACAATTATATTAATCCATTAAGAGGCCCACAGGCAAAACATTTGCTTTGAGCCTCCAGAACCAGCCTTTTTTCTATTCAAATCAAGACAATATTTTTGATGGTTTCAAAGCAAACAGAAGGTTAAAAGTAGACACAAATAGATAAGTGAGGCTGGAAAACTTAATTAAAGAAAGCTTAATAGACAGTTTGGCTAAGAGTAGAAGTGGATTTGTGTATGTATTCTAGGATCTAATGAGGGACAGGTGAGAACGAGGGCAGGAAGGTGGTTGGTGGGAGTTTCAAGGTCTGAAATGACAAGGGAGTTAGTGTTATTTGGCAAAGGCAGATAATCAGTGAATACAGAATGAACTGTGACTCAGCTTTGACTTCTGTTATAAGGTTCTATATTTGCATTTCCCTGTTGAGTATGAAGCGAAAGAAAAGCAACAAAAGACACCTTTTATTTCAGAAGCTTTTACTTTATTCATTTGATTAAGCTCAGTGACTGAGGCCTCATATCAATTTCAGATAAAGTTGTGAATTATATTTATTTATTTATTTTACACAGAACAAGGATTTAGTTTTGTAATGCACTTCCACTAATTTGGCAGTGTGAATTAGGAAGGGATAATTTAATGGCCAGGAAGAACAGGAGGAACAATTACAGCAAGCAACGTCTGTTTCAGCATCGTATAGGGACCTGATAATTGTTTTAAGACAAAACATGAACCTCTCATTTAAAGTCAGTGCAACCACAACTGCTGCGATGTCACAAAACTTAAATTTGTTTTGGTCTGAGGTCATGTGATTAAACAACTTTGTCAAAATAAGAGCTCACATATAGAAGTTTTAGTTTTGTTTAGTCCATCAGCTGTTTGACATGTTATTGAGTCAGGGCCCACGTTGGCTGCCAACATATAAGAGAGTGTCAGACACAAATCAGAGCCGTATATGTGAGACCATGTAAAACTCTCACCTTAAAGGTAAGAGCTTTGTTTTGTGTTTAAAAAGTCCAGGACGTCCAGAGTGGACGGATGCGTGACAACAACAAAATGAAGTTTGTAGCATTATTGTGTGTAAAGGAAGCGACCGGTGCGTTTCATCTGTCATCAGTTCAGAAATAAAATACATCTGTGGATTTATGAAGCTTTAAAGGACACAGGTCAGTAGACGTGTAGGTGCTGTTTATTTCAGGAAATTACATGAGAAGTTGTGCTGTTGAATTACAATCTGTCTTTTTTCCCAGTGCAAGTTTGTGTCCAGGAAGTAGAGACCATTTCAGAAAAAACTTTCCTCCATGATAAAGCTTATAGTTGGGGATGTTTCAGGTTGGTCCTGAACTTTCCCTTGGTTGTGCTGCTATCGGACCAGGCGGCTGGGGGAACTCCCATGATGCACTGCAACACACTTCATCTCTCTTTTCGTCTCCGACAATTACAACAACATCTTTATTGTCATTACTGTTACCAACGTTTGGTGATTTAACTGTTATAATACTTGTAACTGTACTTATATGTGCTGCCCTCATATTAGGGCTGATTGTAACAGTATAAAATGTTTATAGTCTAGAACGTTTGTGTTTTCTCTATAATATTGTAATGAGGTCTCTTCACAAGACAAGGCCAAATATAATAATCTCAGATCCAACTAAAGTGGTATAGTAGTTTATGATGATGCATATATTTTTAGATATTTCTAACCGAATCGATTTAGAGGATGTGTGAACCTGGACTTTAGAGGTTCTTCACAGTTTTTCTATCTGTGTGTTTGCAGAGGGTGGTGGTGTTGTGGTGGTTGTGATGATAGCGCCCCCACGCGGCGCAACTCGCATTTCCGTGACGTCAATTCAGCACTGGGAAAGAGACAGCTCCCTCCTCCTCCTCCACCTCCTCCTCCTCCTTCTCTTCCTCATCCTCCTCCTCCCCCCACCTCCCCCCAAAAAACCCAGCGCGCCTCACGTTGCATGGGTCCCCGGTTATTGATAACACAATTTACCCGCTGGGATCCATCCCAGTAGCGTGAAACTCGTGGATATAGGAACTGGAAATACAAGAGACATCCCGGATCCGTGGAGGAAAAAAAAAACAACGATTTGCTCATTATCACCGACAAATAGAAAACCGAGCCCACCCCTTCACTTGACAACGCGGCATCAACCAGGCAGAAAGGTATGGGAATGTCATAGTACCCGGTTAAATGCTGATTGAATAAGAAATCAGGGATCACAGGACGGTTTACAGGGATGATGCCGCGGCTCGGTGCGGTAGCAGCTCATGCCGCTCGCATTGCACCAATGAACTGATGCTGCCAAGAGACGAATCATCGTCGATGAATGCTAGAAAATCATATCTTGTGCAGCGAGAGAGACAACATTACGAAATATTTGCGTTGACGCCAACATTGAGTAAAAGGAAAAATAGAGACGCTGCGGCAGTTTGACTTGGCATGGACCATAGTAAGACATCGGGCTTGCAATTCATGCACGTCGGCTATGATGCTGCTGAGTGTCATCATCACATCCTCGGTTATTTAAAGATTGATCTGCCTGCGTTTGTGTGTGTATGTGCGTGCGTGTACGCGCATGTACGTGTGTGTGTGTGTGTGTGTGTGTGTGTGTGCGTGCGTGCGTGCGTGTACACACTGCTCCTTCGCACAGGCCCGGTGGTTGTTTATTGCTCGTTTTTTTTCATGCTCTCATTTCGCTTGGTAGCCGTGGCTCCTCATGCAGTGGTGCAGTACAAGACATGGAGCTGCTGTAGGATATGTGAATCGGGTACATGTGCTCTCTCTCTCTCTCTCTCTCTCTCTCTCTCTCTCACACACACACACACACACACACACACACACACGCACGCATGCAGCACGCACGCACGCACGCGCGCACACACGCACACACATGCAAGCACCCGCGCAACTGACGTACGTACACATCTACGTCGTGGTGGTTATGCAATTATGTCATATTCTTTAAAATGCACACAAAGCGTCCGCGCTTGATGCATGACAAACGACATATGGGCGCTGATGCTCCTCAGAGGGACGATAAAGAACAGGTGACAGTCAGGACTAGTGGACTATACAACCCTCGTCTTGATCGTCTTCATTCACAAAGCACATTTTCACTCTGGGTGATGGCTCCACTGGGCAGGCTGCTGCTTTACCCCCCATTCACAGACACAGAGACGAAGCTTTACTGCATGATTCAGACACAATTTTGTTATGAAGATGGAGCAGCTGAGTGGTTAAACTAGAGGGACTGGCTCAGTGCCCAATGTTCACAGCACGAATCCACTGTCTTGGTGGTTTTTTTGTTTTTTGTGTGTTGCATGAATGAAATAAAAAGTTAGAGTAAAGTCTATCTATCTATCTATCTATCTATCTATCTATCTATCTATCTATCTATCTATCTATCTATCTATCTATCTATCTATCTATCTATCTATCTATCTATCTATCTATTCTTCCATTCAAGTCATTTCAGCACTGGACAGCTCCACGAGTGAAACAGAGCTGTCCAGTTCTGAAATAAGTCTAAACTTGAAAAACTGATTAAATTATATGTCATTCTAATGCATTTGTTATCATGAATCTTCTCCTCCAGGCTTATTTCTCATCTGTCCATCCTCCATCCACCCTAACCTGCGGTGTTGGGGAAACCCCTGATGAGTGGGACCTGTATCCATGAGCCCCGTGCCCCTTCCCCCTCCCTGTCAGGCTTCAGCACCCCCATCTCAGAACCCCCCTATCGAAGACTCGATGGAGACACCCCTGCCTGCACCCCCGAAACGGACCTGACCCCCACACAGTGTGTCCTCCGTAACGTGCTGTCCATTGACACCGGTGGACAGGGGGCGCCGGGTGGCAGCAGCCCCACCCCCAGTGATGGACCCTCAGCGCACTTTGACAACAGCGTGCTAAAACTACATGAACATGAGGTCTGCCAGTGCGGCGGCGGGGCCGAGGCAGGGCACAGTCCAGAGGCTGGCGCTGTACGGAGCCAGTCGGACAACATTCGACTACAATCAGGGAGCGGAGGTTTTTTGGAGGGACTGTTTGGCTGTCTAAAACCAGTCTGGACCATGATTGGAAAGGCCTACTCCACTGAACACAAACATACCCAAGAAGGTATGTGGAGACCACAGAACATATTTCACCTCAATCACTATTTGCCACTCTGCATTTTGGACACTGTATTGAAATGCTATTAGACAGAAGAAAAGTCAGAATAGTTTGTGTCTAAAAACATGTAATTTATGCATTCAGTATATGAAATTATTGTGGCTTCGTAACCATGGAGATGGATCACAGAAAAAGAATATCTGAGCTTGTGGATGAAGCTTGAACTCCACAGTGGTTAAAAAAAAAAAGTACTCAGTCCCCTCGGCTGCATAAAACTGGGCACAACAATAGAAAAATATTCTCCACAACAAGTAAAAGTCTTGCTTCTGAACTGAAGTTCACACTGAAGTAGGAGGAAGTTTTAAAAGTTAAAGGGTTTGTTCTTTGCTTATTGTTATATATTGCATCAGAGGTTTACCTTTAGTCAGAGATCTCCAGTCTGGGATCAGTCTCCCTCCAGACGTTCACTGAGATGATTTGTGGGGTATGGAAAAAGTAAAAAAAACACTCTGCTACACAGAGTTCCTCTAACACTTGCTTTTTAAAATGAAATATTAGATTTTTTATATATATTTTTTTTTGGGCCTTGAATTGTTATTTCAAATGTGACAAAAGGGATACACACTTTTTTCCTTAGAAAGAATAAACAACTAAAAAATATACTTCAATTTGAAGTATACAATGACGGAAAATGAAAATATTTACATTTAAGTATTTCAGATTGTACATCAGTACAGTTCTTTACTAGTAGATTTAATTTGTTATCTTCCAAAACTGAAGCTCCATCATTTTCATTGCTCTCTGGCTGCCACCGTGTCCTGTTGGCAGGTCGGCTCAGCTCATTCACAGTCATCAGCTACAGTGAGTTTTCACAGCTGGCCATGGGGAAGCATCATGTGAATCTGCCTCCGCTGCAGCTCTCCAGAGATCCAGACACTTCAGTGGACCTCATAAAGAATTGATCTGCCTGTCTCTTTTATTCTGTCCAGCTCGTCTCTCTTTAGTTACCACGCTCTCTCAGTCATTTAAGCAGTGTCAGTGTGACAGTTGACAGACAGTTTAGACTATAAGCTGACTGTTTTTTTCTTATCTCTGAATAGGAATGTAATGGTTTACTCGATAAGCTGCCAATATACCATTTGTTTTAACATGGCAGGTGCTTTGTATGATGAAAATGTGTCCTGCCAGCCCATTTGAATGTGTAGCATGGACCTAGCATTTGCTCAGTAATACCCCTGACTCATTCCTGTCCAAACTGGCAAGAGTACATATTGACATTTGGAGGCTTTGCAGTGTGTGATGGATATAAATTAAGTAATTACTCTAAGGGTGTTTCTGAAAGAATTCTGTCCCAGTATCCTGTGAAACGCTTCATAATTCCGCATGTATTCACTTTTTTTGCTTGTGTTTTTTTGACTTGTTGGTCTGCGTTTAGAGTCCTGGGAAGTTCCTTTCGAGGAGATCTCAGACCTGCAGTGGGTGGGCAGCGGGGCTCAGGGGGCCGTCTTCTTGGGCAAGTTTCATGGTGAAGACGTGGCTGTGAAGAAAGTACGGGACATTAAAGAGACTGAAATCAAACACCTCCGCAAACTCAAGCACCCCAACATCATCACTTTCAAGTGAGGAAACTCCTACAATTTCCTACACACTCACATATCGATACATTTACATAAATCCCACTTGGAAATACGTGTGTGTGTCTTGCCTCCTTCTAGGGGTGTGTGCACCCAGGCTCCTTGTTACTGCATCTTGATGGAATATTGCGCCCAAGGTCAACTGTATGAGGTGCTGAGGGCGGGACGTAAAATCACCCCATCCCTCCTGGTCGACTGGTCCATGGGCATCGCAGGTGGCATGAACTACCTACACCTCCACAAAATCATCCACCGAGACCTCAAGTCCCCCAAGTGAGTCAACGCTGCTAGCCTGATGTGAAATCCAGCAAAAATGTTGTTATTTTTGAAAAACAAAAAAAAATAACCCTAATCTGACTTTTGCAGCATGCTGATTACACACGATGACCTGGTGAAGATCTCTGACTTTGGTACCTCAAAGGAGCTCAGTGACAAGAGCACCAAGATGTCATTTGCCGGCACAGTAGCCTGGATGGCTCCTGAAGTGATTCGAAATGAGCCAGTCTCAGAAAAGGTGGACATATGGTAAGTCTGAAAAAAGGCATGTTTTTTCACTCTGTGTAGCAATTTAGAAAGTATTTTTAATGTACTAGAATAGAATAGAAGATAATGTATTTAGCAGTTTGTGGTTTCATTCAAAGATATTAATTGCACCAAGGGAGCTGTAGAGGTAGTTTCTGTATGATGTCTTGATGTGATTTTGAGAACGAGACTTCCTGAATAAATAAAAGTTAATTTGACTTAAAGGTCCTTTGGAGTGGTGCTGTGGGAGATGTTAACTGGAGAGATCCCTTATAAAGATGTAGACTCCTCTGCCATCATCTGGGGCGTGGGAAACAACAGTCTTCAGTTGCCCATACCTGAGAGCTGCCCTGACGGCTTCAAGATCCTCCTCAGACAGTGCTGGTGAGCAATCGTCTGACAATCAACAGTCTGTGATTTAAGGACCTTGTGATTTTACAGAGCATCGTTGAACATACTCAGCTGTGTTCTCCATATGTTGTTGTATCTGCAGGAACTGTAAGCCCAGGAATCGTCCTTCTTTCCGTCAGATCCTTCTTCATCTGGATATCGCTTCAGCTGATGTGCTGTCCACTCCGCAAGAGACGTACTTCAAGTCTCAGGTACGGCTGCCTCCTCATTTGAATATACAGTATATTTAAACAAATATATACAAATACAGATTTGCACAAACACACACCTGCCACACAAAAGAGAACTGGATTTAAAGTCCGCTCAGGCTAGATAGTTTTGGTTAAGAGCAATGTGCTCTCATCAGGCTGAATGGCGAGAAGAGGTGAAACGGCACTTTGAGAAGATTAAATCTGAGGGCACTTGTCTCCATCGACTTGATGAGGAACTGATCAACCGACGCAGGGAGGAGCTCAGGTCTGTTCTTTTTGTCTTTTTTTTTTTTTGCTCCCTTTTTACCCACATAATTTCATGGTAACTCAGGATTTATACACTGCATCAAATTAGTTGTATCCAGCGGATAATAGTCATTTCTCCATGTTGGCTACTGCTACTTCTCCTCTGCCCTGTTTCACTCTTTGTCTGCCATGTGGATGAATTAAGTGCCTTGAGAGCACGTCTATTGTAGAGGATTTGGATTCTCTCATGCGGATGCACAATGACATCGACAGCCTCTTTTCTTCTCAGGCATGCTCTGGACATTCGCGAGCATTATGAGAGGAAACTGGAGAGGGCTAACAACCTTTACATGGAGCTCAGCGCTGTCATGCTGCAGCTGGAGCTCAAAGAGAAAGAGTTGCAGAGGTACGAATAAATGCATGAACGCGGGGTATATTTTTGTAAAATGCTGACATTCTTTACAAATTAATAAGACACAGTGCATTCACGCTTTTGTGTCTTTCTTTTTTTCCTGTCTAGGAGAGAGCAGTCTTTAGATAAGAAGTATCCAGGCTTGTTTAAGCACCATAGCTCCAGACAGAGCAGCTCTTCCAACTCTATGGACAAACTCATCAAGAAGAGAAATGTCCCACAGAAACTGCCCTCAGGAAAGAGGTATCAAATCTAATTTAAGTTTGATACTGAAATGGATAAATTGGAAAATTCAGTAGACTTGTAGATTATAGTTGTTGACTAATCACTCTTGTTCTTTCAGGCCAGACATCCTCAAGTCTGAGGTAATCATTCCCAAAATGGATTCTTCTGTAATGCAAGTCACTATCCCGACCTGCCCCAACAGAAGCTCCACTTCTCCCAGTCGGTCTCGGAGGGTGAAGACCCGTCATCGCAAGCCTGGCAAAGGCAGCAGCGGGGACCTGGCTGTACTTAAAGCAAATCAGTCCTCCCCTAACAGGGACACAACTGCCCAGGCTAACACTTCTACCACTAACACCTCCAAGCAGCTGTTGGAGCCGTCTGCAGCCCTGCGGGGTCTCAGCCATGAGCAGCAGCAGAGGCAGCTTTCCTCCTCCAGCCCTGACCTCATCTGCACCACGTTAGAGGCAGATGGTCAGGGAAAAGGGGAGTCCTCAGTAGGTGGGCTGGAGAGAGGGGGGAGCCTCAGCGCCTCGGCGGGTTTAGGGGGGTCAGAGGTGGGTGCGGCCGGCCTGGATGATCTCACAGAAACTCCTCCACGCAGTGACACTCCCAGCGAGGACGCTGCATCGTTTCCATTCTCCAGCAGCCCAGACTCACCGTGTGGACGGGGGGCGGCGGCAGGACGGGGATCTCTGGGATCTCCGCGTCTGCCTCACGACGGAGAGGACAAAGAGGAGGGAGCCGGAGCTGTGAGGCTGCCTCGAGGGGCGTCAGGAGGAATCGGGAGTCAGCACCTTACACCTTCAGCCATTTTATACAGGGCAGCTATCACACGCAAACAGGTACAGTACTGGTTTCTGTTCATATTCCTCTGTAGCCCTCTGGTCACACTTTAATCATTTTCACTTGAGCATCTTTCCTGTCTCTGACTACAGAGGCGTGGAGTGTCATCAGAAGAGGAGGAGGGTGAAGTTGACAGTGAGGTTGAGTTACCAAGGAGACGGTGAGTAACTTGATGTCCTTCATCAATGGAAAATTCCCCAAAGCCATATTTCATGTGACAAGTTCCTCTGTTATTCACAGAGCCAAGAATAATTTTCAATTTACGTCATTCTTACTATTTTGAAACCTGTTTTGTTTTGTTTTTTTTTTTTTCTCTCCAGACGTCCGACCAGCATCACCAAATGCCAGTCGGTGTCGACCTTCAGCTCAGAGAACCTGTCTGTATCGGACGGTGAGGAAGGCCACACTACTGACCACTCTCACAGCGGCACCCCCGACGTAGTCAGCACCAACACCGACGACAGGCTGGACGACCGCAGCGATGACCTCCTCTCTCAGGGGTCGGAGATCCCGGCTGATAACACCGACCCCGCGCAGGTTTCTGACGGTTTGTCAGAGAGAGACGGAGCTCTTGGCCACACGAAAGCTCAGCTGGACGCTGGGAACAATCCTAATGAGGTAAAGCAGAGAGATTTACTCTAAACAGTCTGTACTTTATTTGTCTGCTCCACTACATTTATATGAGCTATAGTCAGCTTGTCATGTTACAGATTAAGAAAAAACAAAACAAACAAAAAACAAACTTACATACATACACACACACACACACACACACACACACACACACACATATATATATATATATATATAGATATATATAGATATATAGATATATATATAGATATAATTTATATATACATATATACATACAATTTAGGATACAAACAATAGTTCCTGATGTTTTATACACTACCTGAAAGTCACACTAGAGTAGAAGTACAGATACCAAAAAATGACTTTGGTAGAAGTTAAAGTCAAGGAAAAGTCTTAAAGTATCTAGTATTTACTGTACTTAGGTATGACAAGTAATCTATAATTAAATGTACGTAAGTAATGAAAGTAAACAGAAGAACATTATGAAGTTTATCCAGCACTTTAAAACATGGAGCTACAACAATCTTCATAGACGATGTCTTGAGTCTGAACTAAAGTACCAAAGTTGTTCTTTTTTCCACTAAATTTCTGTTTGATATTGATATATATTTTTAAGTTTCTGTATTTTTAAGATGGAGCCTCCATCAACCCTCAAACATGGTGTTGATGGTCTAAACAGTCACAGGTCGACCTAGAGTGAACCGGTCACATTTACTTTACTCTGTTCTAACGATGCTGAAAATGTATCAGAGTAAAAGTATGAAATTAAGTTAGGAAATGTAAAAATTTCCTAATTTTAAAAAACTTTAAAAGTACAATAGTAAAGTACTTTGTCATTATACAACACTGGTGATTCGCAGCCTATTTGGCTTTTGGCTCTTTGAGCTGAAACGTCTGAAACGTTCTTAGATGGCTTCATTAAATTATGGGCAAAAAAGAGGTAATATGACACATTATTTCACCAAAAAAATCAATTATTCCCTAAATAATTAATCATCTTACAAACCCTAAAATTAAATTTTTGGTGTCACTTTGAAGAAGATCTGAGATTTGTAACTGGTGAACAAAGCTGTGTGAAAGTAGCAGCTGCAAGATGATAAAGGCTGTTTGTGGGTTATTACATCAGTATCGATACAGTAAAGATGTTACATGTGAGTTTTTTGCTATTTGAAGCTTTAAAGTGCGCGGCTTTTATTTGTAATGAAGCATATTGATGCTTTCACTTCACTAAAACATCTTAACAATTCTTCTGACATTGATGAAAACACTTGTCAGCTGTGATATATGACACGGTTTCCTCTTCCTGTTCTCCGTTTAGAGTCGGGCTCTGTGCGATGACTCCGACTGCGACAGCGCTGAGCTGGATCAGTCAGGTAGTGGAGAGCCCAGCCGCCCCCCCAGTGCCGGAGCGTGGGCACCGCCATCTCAACTCTATCAGGGGTCTCCACAGACGCCTCATACAGGACCTCCCTAGATCACTGGACACTTACGAAGACCTCCAGCTACCCTACAGTGAACAACCATAACAGGCGTACACCAATCTGCCAGTGCAGTACATTACTGTCGTCATGAGGGATCACACCTACTACACCACTCAGACTATGACAAGTTGACTTATGGTGTCTCACAAGTTTTGTTGGCTGGCAAACCTGCATCAGATGACATAGGGCATTTGTCATAACCTGACATCAAATATTTTGGCAGCTTGTGACATCAGATAAATGTCATTTAAGTTCAGTAGGGTTTTTCTTTATTTTTTATTTATTTATTTATTTATTTTTTTTTAGGGCAAAAAAAAAAAAAAAAAAAAGTTACCAAGGTAAGCCACTGCTCCAGTTCAGCAAAAACCCTTTCACAGACGCACGCACAACGACGACCACACTTGTAGTCCTTTAAACACTCTAACCCTCACTCTGGGAGCATCCTCCATGATACTCCACACACTAATGCATCAAATACTAATGAATAATAATGTAAATATCCATTACATAACACATGAGAAATATCTAACTTTATTTTATTTGTAAGATAAAGATGTAAGACTAAACGGTATGCAGCCCTGTGAACAAATGCATGACTACATGTTTATAATTTATGGTTCGAATGTGTCCGTTTTATATTTTGTGAGAGTTTACACTTTTTTAATCCTGAAAGTATTACTTGAGTTATTTTTTTGTTTGTTTGTTTTGTTTTTTTTTTTTTTTTGTTAATAAATGTCAGCACTTAAGAAAAAAAAAAAAAAAAAGTTAAAAATGGAATGAAAATCTCACCAGGACATGGATCATGATGCATAATTAGGACTCTCAGTAGGTGATATATTATTTTTTTTACCCTCCTACTACTGAGTTTCAAATATACATATGACATACGCCGGGTTTTTTATTAAGCTTGTCAAGTTTGTGATTGGACACATTTCACTAGACACTAGACGCTCAGTTCTTAGTTCATTTTTAGGTACATTTTAGTTCATTAACGTCTAATACAAAAGTCCTTTATTTTATAATGATTGTAATGTTCAGATGTTATTGAGATTTCTTCAGACTTGTTGATTCAACTAAGTGATCATTTCTGAGGATGTAGCATTTTTTTTAATGCTGTTGAACTTTATTGGATTTTCAAGAGGAGTGTTATTTATCTTGTTGGCATAGATATAAATAGTGTGGACAAAATAAAACGCAGAAGAACAACTCACTGCGGCCTCCAGAGTGACCACGCTGTTGAATCAATATCGTCATAAGACAATATCAGCAGTAGTTTTATTGAAGGACTGTTGTATTTGACCGCATTAGTTTCAGCTACGTGTACCTAATAAACTGGCAACTTAGCATTGACAAGTTTTGCTACTGTTTTCGGAAATTGTTAAACAGGCTCTGGCGTCGTTAACTCCTGCTAGCTTAAGTCAGTTGTACTGACTCCTGTGACATCACTCGAGGCAGCGTCTGTTTCATTTGCACAAAACCTGCGAAAGACCTCACGTTTATCACATATGTGGTTATTTAAACCCAAAGCTGATTATTATTTTTTTTTTTAGTTACGAACCAAAAAGACGTCCAACATCTCACAACACCTGACAGGCTTCATGAAAACCTCGGCCGTACCTTTCACCCTTTAATATAAACTGCGGAAGTAGCCAGATAAGGAATAGAGCACTTCTCTGTGGTGGTTACTAGTAGAACAGTAAGTATCCTTTGGGTTTGAATAGGATTTTTTTGTTTTTATACAGCATTGCACATTGTACCTGTAACATAGGAGTTATATCAAAAGCAAAAATATTATGAGCAACAATAAATAATGTATTGGTTAAAAAAAAAAAAAAAAAACAAAGGAAAATGTGTGTCGTTTCTTTTGAAAAACACAGGTCAAGATACAGTCACATTGAAACAGATGATTTTTAAATACAAATCCAAACTGATCCAGGGTTATTTCTTGGAATTTGTTCTTTCACACCTGTCCCTTAATAATAATAAAAAAAAGTAAAATACAGTCAAATTAAATTAAAAGAAGGTGGGAGAACAATGTTTTTAAATTAATAAATCAGCACGGCTCATTAACAGGGCACATTTTATGAGGTGTTTATAAACTGTAATTAATGTCTTTATTACCAATTAATAAATAATTTTACTAATTCAAGATATAATTTAACATGATGCTTATTAATAAGAGCAACTTGGGTTGCCAGGTTGTGAAATATCCTTCTATATTAATTCATTTCTGTCAATGGACCCTTTGACCACTTGTCTCCTGGAAAAAAGAACTAATTATTAATATGATGGATTATTAGAGGAGCTTTTAAGGATTTATTAACATTTTCAGGTGACCGACCAACTTGGTCATATATATCATTAATAAAGGGTAATGGGTTCCTCAGTTCGTCAAATGTCATAGCGACATTTTTAAACTTCATAAAGATGGAAAGTGAAACATGGGACCCTTAATGACTTCATAACATTTACAACAGCAGACTGGCTGGGATGGAGAGGTCTCTGTAATAAATTGAAGTGTCACGCTGAAAAACAACCTGGCAAACCCAAGTTATTAATAGTTTATAAAGCATTAGTAAATGACTTATTAAATTTTAATACAGTCATTAATTACAGCTGCTTATAGGACCTTTATAAATGGAGCATTATGAGAAGGTGGCATCACTACATCTGAAACTGTCGAACAGGTTAATAAAGGCGTCTTCTCAGCTGCCTGAGTGAATGACTGACCAACTATTGTTTAAGCATTTCACATCTTTTATTTCTGCATTTCATTTCTTCAACAATTTAATTGCACCCAGATCTACAATAGTTTGAAAACGTGCACAAAAAACGTGAGTTTCTTCATCCTGCAAAGAATAATAAAAAATAAAATCTGACCCAGGCAAAAAAGGATAGCAGGAAACTAGTGTTAATTCTATAATTCTCCTTCTAGTTAATCATAATTTAATACCGCAGCATAATATACTTATAAAGACCAATATGTCTTGTAGTTTTTGCCCCTTGCAGCATTCCCCAGCCCTGCAGTTAAAAAAAATATTTTCTCTATTTAAAACAAACATTTCAATGTTATTATTATCATCATCATCATCATCATTACCATGGTCTTAGTAATTTCAGAGAAAAGAAAATATTTTCCTCTCATTCAGGCCCACTCCTCGTCACCAAGGCCCACCCACCCTTATCAGAATCCAATACACAACGATGCTCAAAAGTCCTGATCGAGAAATGAAACGGATGGAAACACAGGAATGACACAAAACAATTACTCAGCAAATTAGAGGTGAGACATAATGTAGCTTAAAAATTCTCCTTTGAACACCCACTTGACGAACAATAAATTGCCTTCAGACTAAAAAGTTGTTCCTGCACACATCTTCACCTGGAGATCATTTACACCCACTGAAACCCGTTAAAACCACATTTCCTTGTTTCAGGAAGTACAGCTTCAAACAGAAGATGGCAAATATCAATGAATTCTACTCTTACAAGGAGACGTGTGTATTAAATAAAAATAAATAGATATTTAAAAAGGAAGGGAAAGAACAGTCCATCTATAATGTTATTGTGTGTTTTTTTCTTCATTTTTACATTTTCTAAGAAAAATCTGACATAAGAAAAAACATTATTTATGCCTTTTTCAGATTTTTCTAAAACTTTTTTTTTGTTTGTTTGTTTTACCTATATCAAGAAGATCATACAGATATACAGCAAAATAAGGAAAAAATACAACGGAAGGAAATCTTTAAAAACTATATGCAAAGGGAATTTAAAAACATAATAAATAAATAAAATACCAATATCATGAAGATGGTATAATTACAACTGAGTAGGTGTCTAACCAAAGCAGAGGAGAAAACAGTGAGTTTATAGTACTTGGTTTTTGCATTAAGTTCAATAAGGGACCTCTTGGTAAAAAGTAGGGGGAGGGGTTACTTTAGGTGCTGATGAAGATCCTCCATGTCAGTTGGCTCCAAGTCCAGTGGCTTCAGAAGAAAGCCTGAAAACACACACACAAACATTTATAATTCATTAAATTACATTTACAAAATAAAATCATTGTTTTTTGGTTGATAAACATCAAGTGTCATTTGACATCCACACGATCAGAATGTAAGAAGGTGAAAAACAGTCGTTTAAATTGATGAGTTGCACAATTTTCATGTTCAGTTCAATGTAACTGTTGCACCAGTTTTTCACACAAAATCTTGAAAAGAATCCGTCGACCCGATGCGATGAATTCAGACCCGAATGGACAAGACGGTCGTTTTATCTTTAACAAATTTCCTTTTGAAATATTTCTCACACACGACAAAATTTATGAAGTAATACAAGTAAAAGACCTGCAATTAAAAACACAAGGTGGAATAAATCAATATAATAAAATATGTTCTTACAACATTAACGCACAGTGGCCATAAAATGTTGAATCAAAAAGTCAAATTAATTTTACATGAACGTAAAACCTACATCTACGTCCAGAAAAATATCTACTTCCACTATGTAACCAGCAACAGCTCAACATTTAATAATATGTGATGAATTAAGTAGCAGAGTTTTGAGTTTCTACTTTTGTAGTAGAAGCTCATGTCTTTTTATCAGCAACTGACAAAGTGTGTGCGGTGCCTGCTGAATGATAAAAAGCACCAGGAAAGAAAAGCTTATTACGTCATCGTCCGGCGAAAACTGAACACCCATAAATTATTTCTACCATCATACTGAAGCTGACAAGCTGCACTCTGGATAAAACCAAGCACAACCCATGACAGTAACAGGCCGTGTTACTGTCTGTTTACTGTCTGTATGTCAACTCGCTGAACTGTGACGGATGTTTCTGCGATAGCCGACAGGATCTTTCTTACCGGGCATTGATCAGGTACTCAGCCAGGCTGATGCTGGCATGGGAGCCAGTGATGGTGACCTGTCTGTCAGTGGAGCCCTCCACGGGGTTGGCAATCTTGATCTGAGCCCCTGACATCTGACGAATCTCATTGATCTTTGCGCCCTGACGGCCAATGATGCAGCCAATGAGCTTAAGGAGGCAAAAATAAAAAGCACAACACCACCTTCAATTCCATGAGGTAAACAATGTAAACCAAAGAACAAGGACATTTTTAAAACGAGGCATCGTATTTTTCTGCTGATATCAAACTCTGTGGAGATAAATGTGACTTACATCGTTTGGAATGGTCAGCTCATGAGAGCCAGTTTGTGCAGAGGCATCCATCCCAGCTGAAGAAATGCAAAGAAAGACCCATGAGATTGTTGACTAAGTAGATTATTACAGATCTACCAGAATCACAGTCGCTCTTTTCAATTTGTCCACCTACCCTGGAAGCCCTGGTTGCTGTGTGCAATGGGGAAGGGGCTCTGCTGCATGGCCAGCTGGTGAAGTTTGGTGAGCTTTTTTGGAACAACGGAGGAAATAACACCGAGAGCAAACAAACACAAACAAGACAGAAACAACAAGTGAGTAGAATTTTTGGGAAATAACACACCAGAGCTGAAATGTTGTAATAATGTCCCTTTTTGTAAGTGGTTATAGTGATGATGAGAGGAAAACGTGAAATGGAACATAGGACCTAATGTTTCAAAAAAATAAAATAATAAATGTTAATGTTAGAATTTACTCTAGTTATTAAATGAACGTGTCTATCAAGCAGTAGTGGTTGAAAAAACAACGGAAAAAAGAGTGAGAGGGATGAGAAGAAGGTGGCATGGCTTCCCAGGACCGAAGTTGCAAATATATTGGATCACTTACAGAGGGCCCTTCACTTACATCAGGCTGTGGAATGGCGTGCTGCCCTTGGACAGCGTATGCCTGCAAGGAGAGAACGGCACTTAGGAGGGTGTGGCAGTGTCACACTCACACACACTGCACTCAAATATCCATCAGTTATCTGTCCTTGGTGTGTTACAAGAACAAAGCCAGGCATGCTACAGACAGCACACCAAGCTACTAGGATGATGGACTATGTATAATTCAATTGCTTCAACCAGAAGTGCTTCAGGACAAAGACCGAAAACAATGTCTGGCATAAATACGACCAACGCCGAATGTAGAAGAACAAACAAAAGCTTCTGCTGTTTACCTGACCACCTGCAAAGATGACAGGAGAGCCTGAGGGTTTGGGTCTGTACGGGATGGTCACTCCCTTCGGTGGAGACTAAAAAAAAAAAAAAAAAAAATATTCACCATTGATGACAAACTCAGCTAATAAAAGTTTTAATTAGTGTTATTGCACAGTTACAAAAGAAGAAAACGTCTGTACCTCAAGCATGACGACACAGATCTGCTTGACACACTCAATAATGGACTGTGGGGTCCCTGCGACAGTAATGGCACGCTCTGTTGAGTTGGGCAACATGTCCCCTGCTACTTGTACCTGAGCTCCTGCTGACTATGGAGTCACAAGAGTAAAGAACAAGAGTTAGGACTCACCAGGGATTAGACAATTTCAAAGCATTGCAAAAAAGAGAAACAAATGTGATAACAAACCTCTCTGATTTCCTTGATCTTGCAGCCACCCTTGCCAATGAGTGAGCCACACTGGCTGGCAGGCACAACGAGGCGCATGGTGACTGGCGGTTTGCTGGTGGCTGTACTGTTAGTCATTGAGGTGCTGATGTCCTGGGAAGTGGGAAGCAAACAAGAACCAGAAAACAATGAATATTTTCCAAACATTAAAAACCTACTACTTTTAATGTTTATAATTTAAAGAAGCAGCGAGCAGCTCTAACCTCCTCCAGTTTCTCAATGATCATGGAGAAGGCTTTGAAAATGGAGGTGGTGGGTCCCGCGAGGGTAATGATCCTCTCCGGACAGTTCCCCTCTGAGATGTTGATGCGAGCACCGCTCTGCACAGACAGTGGAACAAAATAGTAAATGAAGGCACGATGTTAACATGTGATGTATGAGTCAACGCCACTGGATTGGTGAGTTGGTTACTGTCTAAGAAAAATAAAAATAAAACATCTTACCTCCTCTCTCATCTTCTTAACTGATTCTCCCTTCTGCAAAGAAAGCACATGTAACAGAAATTACAAAAAAAAACACCAAAAGACAAAGGGTAGATGGCATCATTTTGGCAGTAAAAACAAACTTACCTTGCCAATGATGCTTCCAACCTCCTACACAAACACACACACAAATAAAAACCATGTTAGTAACACATTTATTCTTCATGGTTCATTGAGTTTGTTGTCATTTGACAGTGGCTACAGTGCAACTGACCCTTATAACATCTGTTAACGAATGAACACGTGCAGTCACACTCACCTTCCCGTGCATGAGTAACCTGATGGTTAAGGTGACATTAAGTCCACCTTCAACCAGACTTGAGTCCATTTCTGCCGCTGGATCCAGATTTGAACGACGCTAAACTGGCCAAGAAAGTGAAGCTTTGGTCACTGGCTGCTGGAAGTCTGAAAAACCAGAAAGAGTGGAAAATGTGACCATGAGAGAGAGATGTAGTTAGTGGAAACTGTGAGGACATCTTTCTTGTTTACTAAGAAGCTGCTGCTGCTGCTGCTAAGTGCAGATCAGTGAAGTGATGCAGGCAGTTAACATCCAGCAGACATGTACTGTAGTTTAATAACGTTAGCTACCCACTTCGAAAGAATGGGACGTTTCAGCTCAGTAATTCACATTAAACTGGCCCGAGTCCACTCATTCACGTTAGCACAATGACCCACTGTCTCCCTATGGTAAAGTCTATTTCCTGGGATTATACGGCTATGGCGACATAACTTGACGTATTAATTCACAGATTTAGCTCAGAAACTTCCACACAGTGTTGTAGTAAGTTTATATCGTTTGTGTATCGACAGAAAGCTCACAGGATAACGTTAACATCGCAAATCCTATTTCAGAGAGAGCATCACAGCTAGTCACGCAAGCAAGATTTGAATGCTAAGTTAGCTAGCACTGTATCGTTTCTATCGTAACTTCTCACATTTTTAACAGCTTGATTGTTAAAATCTTTAGCCAGTCCATTTATTAAACACACTCGAAACACAGCAGCTAGAAGCTAACTCGTGAGCGGTCACCAAGCCGAACGGTGCACGGTAATTTTCCATCCAGCTAGCTAGCATTAGCATCGCCTGCTCCAGCGAATAGCCGGACCCCGCGGCCTACGGAGCGCGCTGAGGCACAGTGAGTTATCCCTGTCCTTCACTCACGTAAAACGAGGAGGAAAAGAAACTAAACAAAGCCGTATTTGTAGAGGTCTTACCCGAACCGTCCCTTGAAGTGTGTTCAGGGGGTGGGTAGGGTGACAAGGGTAGAAGGGGAGAGGTTCGGGAGGGAGTTTTAAAAGGACCCGGGGAAGAGGGAAGAGACACCGCTGTTCGATCGGACTCCACTCTTCTGCTTAGCACAAAAGACAAAATGCGTTCAACTTTGACCCCGGTGAAGCCCCGCCCCCCTGCTGGGGTCGGCCCCGCCCACTCAGAGGAGGGTCCGGCGACCCCCCCCCCCCCCCATTATAATAACTAAATAAATAAATAAACAAACAAATAAATAAATAAACGTCAGTCGAGTAATATTTGTGATTTTTTAAATTTATTTTAAATCTTCACAATTGAGCTAAATTGTCTCAGTGGTGCTGCACTTTAACAATGATGTGTTTCAGTTCATCATCGATTTTAAAGTTGTGTTTTATTCATTTTTCTGTATCATAATATTTACACAATATTTTTTTACTAAATTTCAAAAACTAAATTTAATTATTATAATTATTTTATTTATTATTTTATATATTTAATTATTATAATTGTGTATTATTCACATATACACATTAGAATTATGTATTAAATTATTATTATTATTATTGTTGTTGTTGTTGTTGTTGTTATAAATAATATTGGAAATTATGTAATTTTAATGTTTTTTGAAACATACAGAATTATGTTAATTCTTATTCATAATATCTATAATAATTGAATAATATTAATATTAATAGTCACAGTCACAGGCAGTATTTATTTTATTATTATATCAGATCTACCGTATCAGTATTATATCAGTTGTTATGTTATTATTTTTGATTTTTGTTATTATTTGTAATTTATTTTTGAATAATTTTTTTATTCAGTAAATTGTGACACCATTTATTATTCCTTGAAGCATAATCTTGTAGTTTATATCTTAAGATCTTGTCTCAACATATTGCAACTTAGAATCATGCAGAAAAAGTTTGAAAACCACTTGAAAAAAAACAAGCAGATATTCACATCTGAGAAGCTGGTACCAGACTTAAACGACAAATCAGTTGTCAAACTACTGCTTGATGTCTGAGGGCCTGGAGAAACGCTGATAAAAGATTAATCTAGCAACAAAGAAGCTCTTCATCCAGAAATCTCCTTATATTTTGTATTTACTAGAACAGACTGTAATCATTTAACTTAATAATGATCATTGTTTTGTAATTCTTCTTGAACAAACCGTTACAGTTTTCTCAGTTCTAGATATTTATTTTTCAATCAGGTTTCATAGCGAGCCTCTTCACAATAGACTGATGTTTTCTTCTCATAAAATCCTGGCTTCTTTTAAATGTATTTTTTAAGTCACCAACTTCTTAAAGAAGCCGTAACCTTGATCACACTCTGATTTCAATGTACCCGGCCACTGATTCACAGATTTTCTGTGTGAATGTGACAAAACCGAAAAAGGTGTAATTTTATTTCGTCTGTCTGAAGGACATTCAGAAGCATTGCTGCTTTCAATGTGCATTTTAGTCAATTCCAGACAAGTTTTTCTTTTCAAAAGTGTATTCATCCTTGTTACTCTAAGTATTGTGCAGCCAGATGCTGTTACACCTCAATCTTGGAGGTCAGCTTGAATTTGTGTGAAACTTTCATTAATTTATCCTCCAACTATTGAAACAAAGTTTCTCCCAGAACCTTAAATAAGCAGCTGTTGTTACAAGAACATCAGTTTACCTGGAGATCAATTTGTAACAGTGACTATGCCTCATGATTATTTCCTGCTTTTTCTTCTCAGATTTCCTTTCTTCCTCTGGTCCATTTAAATAAACAGAATTACTGATTATAAGATTGAGTGTGATTGAGATATAAGTACGATCCACTTATTTATCACAAATGTACTGAGAATTCAACTCTTTTCAAAGAAAAGTTTTACACATTTTCAGCTTTAATACCTTTCAGGAAGAACACAGTCTTGTTTCATTGAGGTGTAAAGGTTGCTCACGCTTTGAATGGAAGTTTTATACAGTTCTTATAGATGATTTGATATCGTTTCCTGTGACATTTTCTTAAAATACAGACAAATATCTTGAAAATTACTGCTGTTTTTCATAATTCAACAACAAGTTGCAGGTGTAAATATGTACACCATGTTGGCGTATCTACGCCGTACATGTGTTCATCAGTTCAAATCCTGACTGAGCCGAACTTTCCTGCATCTTTCCCCCCACTCTGCTTCTTATTTACTGTCTCTGTCATCAAAAGCTAAAGAATCCCCCCAAAATAAATAAGTAATAGAATATTTCTAACTCATATGAATGTCGCTAATTAAGACAAAACCCCTCTCATCATGTTTTAAGGATAACTATGTACTGCAGAATCTCAGAAAACCACACTGAAGTAAAATATTGTAAAATATTGTATCAGATATTGTGTATGTTTGCATCAGTTCATAGGTTCATGACTCACTTTGTCGCTGACATTTGGTCCGTGTATATTATCTTCACCCTCAGTGTTCAGTGCTGCTTCCTCCAGTCACTGATATCACACCGCTGTAGTTGCCTGTAAATCCAACAGATGGCACAATAACACTGTGACAGTCACGAGTCTTTTACAAGCTGCTTTGCTCCTCTTTTTTTTTTTTTTTTTTTAAATCCTCCATCCTTTTATAGCCTCACTCAAATACAAATCGTTCACAGCTGGAGGTGTTGACTGAGGTGTTGTGACCTCACCAGTTAAAAACTTAAACTCACTGAACAAGCCGCACTAAAGAACAGACCCTTTGATAATAATAATAATAATAAAAAGGCATTTCGCCCCGTTAAAAATATGAAATTACAGGTAATAGTGCGGGTGAAAGTCCTCGCTCCCAGGTCTATTTTGTTAAATGAGTCAGCACTCTAAATATAAATCTTCAAAGAGCAGCCGGTAACTGTGGATTGTGGTTTAGTTACTGAGCAGGACAGTTAAATGTCTGAGCAGATGGTTATAAATATCAACTAGCAATTTGATTTATTTATTATATTACTGTGGTTAATCTGTCAGCGTAGACTCAGGCCGCAGAGGCCTCTGTGTTTTCTCAGCCTTCACATTTCTGATGACATAAGAGACAGTTGGTCAGTAATTAGATATTGTTCTGTGTTGTAAATGTTAGTTTGGTTTTACCAACATCATTAACGGTCTGAGAACAATCTAAACTAAACTGTTTGACATTTGTACCTTTGGACTTTTGGAAACCCGGCAGAATCATTTTTTTTTTGCTGACACAGTATCAATGTTCCCAAAAGGAAGACCTCAGGAATTCACCTCTTGACCTGAAAACATTGAACCTCAGGTTCATTATTTTTCATACATTAAATATGATTGATGACTTTCCGCTTTGTGATGGATTGCTGATGTTTTCTTTTGGGGCCATTGTTTTGTTTGTTTTGTCACATGATTGATGGGACAACTGAGGACCTTAATTGTCTGTCAGTGTTTGTTTTGAATTAGAAAGAGCAATCAAAGCGCTGGATTGTACAGTTAAATCCTCAGAATCATGATCTTTTTTAAAATATTATTATTATAGTAGAGGTTATGAGCCAGGAAGAAAGAAGAGATGGGTAAAAAAAAGGAACAGTATAGCCCTACAACCATGTGTTCATGGTCTGGTTGACAGAGTATTCTGCCCCAACTCACTCAGCACATGTTCATTAATCTGGTGCACATCACAGCACCCACAATACAATTAGTCAATGGCCAGAATAGCTCACTATTGTCTTTAACCAGTCTTCTTTTCCTCTGAATCATTAATCTTTTATAAATCCATTTCTCCATCAGAACCGATGTCCCACACAGCGTTGGTTTACACACTATTGTTTACATGAATGACTCATGAATCATGTCTGCTCAGTTTCATGGATTCAAAATCACTGTTTTTGATAAATTGCCTCCACAGTAGAAGAACTGGATCTCAGCTACTTCCTGTTTGTTTGTTTGTTTTTTTTTTCAGGTTCTTGACAGTAGATGTTGAAGTTTGTTTTCAACAAAGCCATCTGCAGCGTTTGCTTGAATGGTGCCAGGCTTACAAGGCTGGTGGTGTTTTTAAAATAGAACCACAGCTGACCAGATTTGCCCTCAACCGGAGACCGTCATGCTCTGGTAACAGGTAAAACACTTACTGTAAGTATCACCCTACCCCCCACCCTCCGTCAACCCCTCCGCCGCATGCTACATGAACAGTGCGGCTGTTAAATCTTCACGAAAGAAGACCAAAGGGAAAATAAATTAAAATCACATGAATCTGAAGACAAAGAATAAATGTTTTCGGTATAACAAAAGATGTTTAATTAGATTAAAAATGTCTGTAGCTTTGATCTGAGGAGCGATCACTGAGAGCAGGATTATACAGAGGAGAGGAGGTGCAAGCTCTTCAGCTTTTCCAATCAGCGCATTGGCCTCCATGGCCTTTTATGTGTGTCTCCTCCGTCAAGCGATTGCTTACATAATCATCTGCTTACTTTAATCTCTGCATCTTTCACACAATATCTGCTCTTCTTTTTTTTTTTTTTTTTCACACAGTCGTACCCCACCACCATCCCGTACCCTGCCAAAATTAAACACATCTTTTCCCTGTTCCCCCGTTTTTCTCCTTCAGTGCCTTTATCCGACATGCCCACTGGCGATCTCACTCTTTCTCTCTCTTGTCCCTCTTCCCTCCACTGGTGAGTGGTCATTGATAACTGTACATGGATTGTATGATGAAATGCCACTCGCCCACCTAACATCCTCTTGTCAGCTGCCCCTGACATCCCACTGCCTCTGTGAATTTCAGACTCTTGTCTTTGGCAGCCTACTTCAGCACTGACAGTGTTACGTACATTTTTGTCGTGCCGTGATCTGGATTCACACTTGAAAAATCACTTTTTTTTATTTTAGCTGAATTATAGTGTTATAGTAATAGCACATATTTGCTACATGTGCAGGTGAAACCAGAGCAACTGGTGGCAAAGTGGCAAAAAACACAGTTGTTTTAAAATGATTATTATTATTAAGGGAGAAATCCAGTTTATTATCTGGAGCTGTAACTTGTCTGTGCATATTAAAGTAAACGATCTAAATTACAGTGTGTAACCTGATGACACACTGAATGCCAGTGAGAGGGGCATCCAATTTGTCACATAATTAGGAAGCGAATGTTGCTTTAAAAATTAAAGGTCTTAGAAAGAGATGGTAAACAAAAACAATGAGGGAAAATTAAAACATTATTCTCCATTATAATGCATTTTACATTTGAGATCATGCTTTAACTCACACAGTGAGGACTGTAGTTTTCTTGTATGTGCTCTGTGTGTGTGTGTGTGATCGAAGGTTGGGGTCCACCCAACTCGTACAGATCTGTTAACTCACTAAAATGGAGATGCAGAGACACACAGTGGGGCTGAATTTTCCCGGCGGGGGTGTGAACAGAACCGAACGCCTGCGTTAGTATGGTGACTGCAACGTCACTGCCTTTTTTTCCGCCACAGTTTGAGGGGCCTGCGGGGTCACAGCGAGAGGTGACACGTGCCTCCATAAACTGTCCAGTCAGAGACCAGAATGGATGTAGAGCGGCTGTGACTCCCATTTCTTATTTTAAGAAGATCTTCCGTAAATAGGTTGCTCCCACAGAGACAAATAATTGGCGTGATATCTCGGGGGCACAAGCATGAGGAGCAGTCTGCATTTTAATGCCAATCCTCCACAGGAAGAGCCCAGTTATGCAAGCGACTGGGCACACTCTCTGGACTGTGTGTTTAGAGAAACACATACAGTTGGAGCAGAGCTTAAAAAGGCTATAAGAGTAGGTTTAATGACATGTCACTTCTGTGCTTCTGTGATTAAATCCAGTTGCGATGACAAAATGTGACAAAAATGAATCTTGGTGGGATGAAATGTTTGTGGCGCTGCTTTAAATGGTAGAAATCCAAAATCCACATATGAATTTCCTTAACTGGGCTCTTTAAATCAAATAAATAACATATTGTTGCAGTTGGTGATTAAAGAAGCCACAAATTGACTAATTATTGGTTAAAAACAGATTCTGATTGCCGCTAAATACAGTTGTTACCCTCAGATATCTTATTTTGTAACTGAAATATCCTGTCAAACTTTTTTTTTTTGCGTACATTTTTAATAACTGGAGACTGAAGCCTGTTGATTTTGGTGATCCTTTAATTTTTCCTCTTGTGCCATCAATAGATTGACATTTTTGTTATTTTAATGAGATGCTTCAACAAGTTTTGGATGGATTGCAATTCAGTTTTGTAGACAAATTGAAGGGAACCATCAACCGGAAAGGGAACGTACCAAGTCTGGGGTTGAACCGGAAGTGAATACATAATATGCTTTTTCGTTGATAGAGTTCATGGACTCGTATTGGCTGTTCCCACCTCCGGTTCAACCCCAGAGCTGGACTTGTAAAAGTGTTTCGCCCCTTGTAAATTTGTCTTGCCCGTTTGTGAAAGTGTTTCGTGTCTTGTTAATTTGTTTTCTGAAATATAAATTTGTTCCGGGACTTGTAAATGTGTTATGGTAATGTAATTTTGTTTTATGATATGTAAAAATGTTTTCTAAAATGTAAATTTGTCTCCAGCTTTGTAAAAGTGTTTCACATTTTGTAATCTTGGTTTGCACCTTTGGGCCACCGTACCTTACATATAGTTAAACTAGATTTTTCTGTTGACTTGTCATTTTAACTTGGGCTTCATACATGTGGATAAGTGGTACTGTCTAGTTTCACTTTCCTCCTCTTGTTTTTAGGATGATGACGATCAGATTAACGCTCTATTTTGGACTCTCTATTGGTGTGTTCTAGTTCATGAACACCAGTTTAACATCAATATTGATACTTTTTCTCTGATACTTATCAATATATTTTTTAAATCACACTGAAAGTAGTAGGTGGACGGCGTTCCCATGCACCACTAAGTTCAAAATTCTCTAATCCTTTGATTCCTGCTCTTGTGCCACCATGAGGTTCACATTTTAGGATTACTAACCCTGTTTTACCCCCCAACTTTACATCTACACTGTCAACCAACACAGCAACACTAATGACAATCCCATCATCCTCAGCTGCATCTTGTGTGTTGCGGGCTAATAAACAAATGTTAGCATGCTAATGCTAACAACAACCCTCAGAAGCTGTAGTCCCCTGTCAGTTTGACCTGCACCAGTACAAGACAGTGGCAGCCAGCGAGATCCAGTACAAACCAGTCTCTGTGGCGGACCTTCCAGTGGTCCACAAAGACCTTTGCCTCACTGTCTCCACATCAGCCATACAAGTGGAGCACATGAACTCCTCGGCTTCATCTTTCTACTCTGTTTGAGGTAAAATATTTAGTGTCTGCAATGTAAAAAGGTCCATACAAACATGCTAATGCTAACACACGACATTAACTGTTATAAATACACCCTCTGAAACCTGTGAGCAACAGCAATGCCATTTTTTTTTTTTTTTTTAGCATGCTAGCTTTCTGATGTTAGCATTCAGCTTAAATTACTCACATAATAATTGGCCTTGCCAGATTTTCTGACACCACTTTTATTCTTTATCAGATCATATTCTCTATAAGACAATATGTGTCACAGATCCAAAATGACTGTATCAGGCAGATGTCAGTTTCACAAATATGGAAAATTAAAGCAACTGAGTCACAATTTTAGTGGGAAAGTTTGTTGCTTCTTTGGATTTTCATGGCGATAAATATAGTAATGATGATGATGTGACCGCAATGCTTTTTTAAATAATGTTATGATCTAATAAATTTTACCTTTTGATAATATTTTGATTGACTTTTCAGCCATACAACATGTGCCCGTGCACCTGGCAGAAACACTCTGTGAGTAATCTGAGAAACCGTTTGTTAGTTCTGGAATCAGAACTGAAGATGGGAATTGTTACATAAAACAGATTGTCAATGACAGAACGGACTGATCTGATGGAGCTCACAACAGAACTTGGCAGCTGATGGTGGAACAGCTTTCTCCCTCCTCCAAAACACACCACACTAGTCACTGGTCCGAGTACACATGGGGAGGCCAGACACAAAGCAAAACTAAACCCACTATTTTCACTCCCTCTGCCAACAATGTGTCATGATTCTGAATGGGTTAGGAAGCTGAAAAGAAACTCATTTTTGGTCCATATTTCATTTCAAAGTCGAATAAAATTGCACACTTTGCTTTCATTTGAAATTTCTGCATGTGAACTAAATGAACCACACACAACAAACTGCACAGTAATGGATGGACTGTGAAAGCAGTTTCTATTTTCTCTCCACCCAGCACATAAAATACAAAAGAAGAAACAACATTTTATTTTAATTGTAATTCGCAATTTGTTTCTTAAAGATGTTATATTGAGACAAACCTGATCCATCTCGACTTAGAGGCTGGTGGTGCCAGCTAATTAGACATGGTCTGTTTGGTTCTGAACAACTGAAGAAGGTAGAAAATAACGTACCTTGTTAGAGCCATTAATCAATTTGCGCTTATAGTATTTTCTAACAGAACAAATAAACTGTATCTATCTTGCTGTTATCGTTCCTGTTGTCTGTCTAAAGCTCAAAAAAAGAAAAAGAAAGGTTTATTGCGACTGCATGAGCCCATAGAAGGTGCACAAAGCTTTGAATGTTTGTTTAAGACTACATTTGTTTCCCCTGTGAATCACAATGGTGTCTTAAAAAACAAAATATTTAAGCTCCTCCAAGTTATTATACAATACCTACCTCAGCATGGCCGCATTATCAGTTAGTCACTCTCAAGCTCTGTGAGGAGAGATAAGACACACGAGGCAGAGAAGGTAGGGAAACAGATAAAGGAGAGTTTGAATGAATAAAAGGAAAAATAAGAGATAGAAGAAGCTGTGTGTGTGTGTGTGTGATTGCTTATATATGTGCATTTTGAGTATATGTATGCAGCTGGATAGCACAGTGGTAGTAGACTGGGAGTTCAAATCCTGGTCAGAGCAGCAGGACATGATGATTGAGCATGTATGTTCTACCCGAAGAAGAAATCCTACCAAATATACTAGTCTGGTGCATAGAAATGTACTGGTTGACCAAGCATCGAGTTTACAGCTACACTAAGGTACAGGTAGTGAGTAAAACGCTCAAAATCCCAAGTCTCTGCATCCACTATAGTAGAACTAGAGTAATGAACTAACTGTCAATATGGATGAGATGTTACTGTGTCATAAATTTGCTCAGTTTACTATTCAGCTTATACAACACAACTAACTGGTCGCCTCTTTGATATCCACCCTTGGATCAGATGTGGAGTCATTAGTCATGGTTTTATCCAATCAGCCATCTTTAATGCTCATGCTACTGGGCATTAGGACAGATTGTCTTTTATTGTCAGTTTGATTTCAAACAGGAGATTAGTCATTTTCATGCACTGTGGGTGAACAGACCTCTCTCTCTCTCTCTCTCTCTCTCTGTGTGTGTGTGTGTGTGTGTGTGTGTGTGTGTGTGTGTGTGTGTGTGTGTACCTATAATGTTGCAGTACATTTGTGTGTCCAAACATCTGTGTGGCCATTATTCATTTTGACAAAAATAAATGACTTCATACGTTAAAGGAAAATTTGACGTCATATAAACTCAGGTCCAATAGCTGCTCCATGTGTTGTACATAACAGTGGAACAGCGTCACTTTATTTCAATTACTAATTTAATATCTATTGGAAATATATAAATATATACAATATTGTGTGTTGAGCTGAAATGAGTATGGCTGATATTAATTTATTTGAATTTACAATATATCTCTGGTCCCCCTGTGAATGTAAGTCCAGTATTTGTTTGCTTTTACCGATCAAAAATAACTAAAATTAACAGAATTGTGGAAAAAAAAAAGAATCAGGACAAATATATTAAAAAATATCCTGCTCACATTTAAAATGCAACTAGAACAGCAATAACATGGTGGACTAACTGTAGAAATCATAAATTCATATGAATTCATGAACCTGTCCAATATTACTGATGCTGAACCTATTAATGACATGTGGTACAGTCCAACCCCCCCTCTCTACCAGAGACTTTGGATCCTGCTACTTCCGGGTTGTCAGTGGAACCCGGAAGCTTCACAACCACAACACCAAACGGATAAAAACGGTAAAAGAACAAACTTAGTCATTCAGTAAATATTTCAGTAACTGTATTTTGTCTTGTTTGGTGTTTCCGACAAGTTTCTGTCACTGCTCATATGTATAGCATGGTAAGCTAAAAATGATTTAATTGTAAGCTAACGTTAGCTTACCGTGCGAATACGGTTGCTAACAGCAACCCTAATGCTAATGCTAATGGTAGCCCAAGTGACCGCGATTGATTTAAAAAAGGAAATTCAGCAAACAATGATGATATCATCGCACATAAAAGCTCCTATGTTATTGCAATTAAAACTAGAAATGCGGACTGCATGTTAGACAATCTGTCTCTTAATCTGTTCTTCCCTCCATTTGTTTGCAGTATGTTGTGTTTTATACATCGCTATACATTCCTAAATGTGTTGTTGTATTCGTCATCTGTCATCTGTGGTTTGTCTTGGGGTGAATCCAGCACATCTTATCCTTCTTTGGACTTTGTTCCTCTGTTGTATTCAGGTTCAGACCCTGAGGAGGCCGGTCCATGAGTTTCTGACCAGTAGGCAAGTGTCACTGAGGATTTCATATAGTGACTGTTGATTGATATTGTTGTGGTGAAGTATAGTGGTGTTGTTATTATTTATTGCACATGTCTCATATTGATTTGTTCCATGGTTTTGTTTGTGCTTTGGTTTTGTGTGAATTGAGGATGCTTGTTTAACATGTTTCTCTGTCAAAGTGACTCCATACTGTTTCTTTTGTATTTAGTATTTGATCCTGTGGAGTTGTTCAGCTCCCTTCAGTCTCCTCTACATGAAGAGGTAAGATTTTCTTATTGTTTAATTATTATATGGCAATGTTCATCTTTATTTTGTTTTCATCCCTTGAGGTTTCATTTGTTGCATGTTTTGTTCTGTTTTCTTTCTTTCAGGTTAACAGCTGTGGAGGTTAACCTGGTTTTCGTATTCTGTGGCAGTGTCCTGGGTACTGAAGTGGACTGTGATGATGATGATGCCAAAAAATCACCTCCACTTCTGACTTTCTCAGGTGATCTACCTGCTGACCACAGGCTCTCGTGTTATTTCCTGAAATAAACAGCACCTGCACTTCCACTGACCTGTTTCCTTGAAGCTTCACAAATCCACACGTATTTTGTCTGAACTGATGACAGATGAAACACACAGTCACTTCCCTCACACACAATAACCAAACTTCATCTTGTTGTTTCCATGTGGTCGGTCACGTGGTATGTGAATATGTGATTTTTTTTTTTGTATTCTTCATACAACCTGGGTTTTACTGGGCCTCATATATAAGGCTGTGATTTGTGACACACTCTCATGTGTCAGCAGTAAATGTCTATGTTAAGTTGTGACTGTCACCAGATAACATGGACGTGTTCCCTGACAACATTTCTCCAGATGCAGCATCTTTATTGATGAGCAGATTGGTGATGTAACATGTAGCTCAGCAGTCAAACAGTTTCCAATCCTGTTGGGGACCTGAATATGTTCATTTATTTTTTTTTTTGGGACCAGCATACCTCCCATGTCTTTGACCTTTTTAACTAACGGTAGATGTTAATGTTTTTTTGGCGAAGACTTCGTCCTCACTCTTCATGGTCACACCGGCCCGTTGTAAAAGAAAGTGATGAATCTACGGACGCAACATCTGGACCATCATATGGCAGCACTTAACATAAACTGTGTTCTGTGTTCACACAGTTCAAATGGTTCAAACCCAAACCCACCACCCGCTTCCAACTCTTCTTCTCCCCTGTTTGTTTCTGACAGTGGACAGTTTGACTCATTACCACCACCCTCTGGCTTGGAGCGCACGAAAAAAAAAAAAGAAACTGGTCAATCTAACTTTTTATTTTTTTATCTGTTTTACTTTTTTATATAGGCTACTAATCATCATTACTTTTTACAGCTTTTATTCACTTATGTACCAGATGAAGATATATTTGTTGTTACGCAACTTTTCTAGAAAACAATAATGATAATGTTATTTTAAAAGTCACAGGACTGTTTGGAAAGACTTCATTTGTGTAAGTTGTTTTTACTAATAAAATATGAATTTTGACAGTTTATTAATGTTTATAGTTGTTATACACTTTCATAATTACACAACACATCTGTTCTTTAACAAACAAAGTTATGTAAATTAAATGAATTATGTAAGTTAAATGTATTTTAACATTTTCATGTGTAAAATAGGACATTTTTACCAAAAACAAATATTTTAACAACATTTTTTGTTTTGTTACAGTTGTACTTAAGTTAATTAAATTAAAGTAAATAAAGTGTATTTCTTTTTGTTGTTGATAAAGAAGTTTATTAAAATACAAAAAAAAAAGTTGGAAAAATTAGATTTTATTTAAATTACATTTTTACAGCATTTTTACTGTAATAGTAATAAATTCATTGGTCAAATAAAACATTTGAATACATCACTTGTGTGTCTGTCTTAGAGTATGAAAAATTTAAGTTTTTATTTTTAAATTAAATTAATTAATAGCTGCTAAAAACAATCGTGATGCTTGTAAGTCAACTTCAGAAAGTGATAGTAAGTCAATCAGCTGATGATCTGGGTCCAGACAGTTGATATAATTGTCGGGCAAAGGTTGATTTTTGAATGAATTTTCTCTTTTAAAATCCCACTTCTTTGCTCTTATTCATCAAAGAGCATCACTCCTGAGAGACACATAATAACACACACACACACACACAGTCGTGTTGCTCTGTGCGCATAATGATTCATCAACCACCGTTTGCTCATGAGACCGTGATTTCAGGTCCGATGAGTTCATTTTCTTGTGAACTGACTATTTTGTCGTGGGTCCTCGGATCTCCCCCCTCCCTCCTCCATCCTCACCCACCACCCCATCTCTCTCTCTCTCTCTCTCTCTCTCTCTCTCTCTCTCTCTCTCATCCCGCGTCTCGACGGACCAAACGCTGCTGCTGCTGCAGCATCACCGGCAGCCTCCAAACTGCGTTTTCTTGCCGTGATGGATCCGTCTGTAAACCGGTGAGCTGCCATCAGAGAGGACCGCTGCTGTTGGTGGAGGACCGACATAAGCTACAATGACCGAGGCGAAATTGTTGCCACACATCTAAATGGATAAGAGAGACAGAGAGAGAGAGAGAAAAAAAAGAGGCAATTATTTTAATTCTAGCAATGTAACAGGATCGTCTTGTTTACCTTCCCCGACAGATAAGCAGCCGGGTGACAGTGATATTACGGCCGACATCATCATGTAAAAGAGCTGGATAACTATTCCTGTGTGAGCGACATCCATCTGCAGCTGCTTCCACTGAAACATGACAAGGTAAGGCTTGTTGACACGTTCAGGATCCACATCGGGCGTTGCGGCTTTCAGTCAGAAAACTACCAGCTCGACCGGCAGCTCATCAGGCTGCATTGTTGCATCGTCGACCAGTCTATGAGTTGAAAACTGGACGATTTTTTCCCCCTTCCGCCTTCCCTTCTTTCTTGTTTTGTTTTGAGAATAGGTCGCTTTTCACCTGTCGACCTCATGAGTGTGAGTCAACAAGCTGCAGGATGTCATTTCATGTCTTAACAAAAAACAAAAAACCCTCTTTTTATTTTGTGATCAACCTCAGGATGCCTCAATCAGAGCTGGCCCAGTCAGTTTAATATACTTTAACCTGAGGATATTTGCATGTTTTGATATATAAGAACAATATATCTTTGTCAAAGTTATTTAATCTCATTTTATTTACTTAGAAAAGGGAAAAAAAAACTAACTGGATTTTGAGTTTTGAAAGAGACAAACATTTTTTGAGAACAATTAGGCAAATCTCTGTTTTTTGAGCTTTTAAGTCAGATTGCAGTGCAGATTTTTTTGAATTAATCAGCATTAAATGAATATTTACTATTTATTTTAATTTTATTTTATTTTTTTTGCTTTGGATAAACATCAAATCTCAGCACCAGCATGTTCCTCCTATGTCGTCCCTTTGAAGTTTCATCTTTCTCTTTCTGCTTTAGAAAATATTCTGTGTTTTTCCAGTAGGTCAGATGTTAGTGGCATGTGGAAAACATATTTCTAGGAGGCCCTGTCCTCTGAATGGAGCAGAAGCTGCTTGTCAGATCCCTGTGAGGATATAAAACGGACACACTTCTCCTCTGATGCTGCATCCGTCTGAGATAGGGGGTTTGATCGATAGTCAGTTTGTATCAAGGCCTGTGTTTCGGTTGTTGTTGTCAAACAGGAGTCCCTACAATTAAAAGCCCATTTTGTTAGTAGAAGACTGATTAATAATTTATGCACTGCTCAATGGGACCACAAATCTGTGGATGGCACATTGAAGGATGTCAGTGTAGCAGTGTACGAGCCTCTGCTGCTGCTGCCGCCAGCGGAGACACACTGAGTTCTTAGGCAGCCTGAAAGGTTTACACATCACAACATAGGCTGAATGTCACACACACACACACACACACACTCTCTCCCCGTTTCAGCTTTCTGAACTTGTGCACGCTTTTAAACGTGCGCACGGTTGTTTGCTGTGATAATAAACAGCAGGAGGAGAATGAAAGCACTGAGTAGTGAGCAGAACAAACAGAGCACAGGAGCAGCTGCGGTGTAAAACAGCTCTGTTGGTGGTGGTGCTGGACTGTATAGGCTCTCACTTAGGTGTCAATGTCATATCTGCTGCCAGAGATGATACTGTACCACATAGTTTGAAAGAAACCCAGCTGGCTCTGATCCAGGATGGTGGGTGTTTTTTTTTTTTTTTAAAACTGGCTTAGTCAGGCTACTGCGGGGAATGATTAGACGAGCTACTGTACAGTATCACACACACACATCAGAATGACGTCAGAGCACAGAAAGCATTAAAAGTCTTTTCACACAAAGACCCTGTGGGATCCTGCAACAACTGAACCAGTACTGCGCAAACAGTCTTACTGAATACATTAAGTTGATATTTAGATTGATTGTTGTGCAAACTGTCTGCATGAACATGGACTGGGTTATACTGTCTACATTTATAAGCTTTGTTACTAACAGTATAATGTGGATATAAACAGATATGAGAACATTTTTAAATGTTTAATGTTGTATTTGTTGAACACTATATCTGACTTATCTTATGAAACGTCCCCAACTAGTGTATACATGAGGAAAACAGATTTATTTATTGTAATAATATTATAATTTATTACTTGTCAACAACTTGTGCACATTTATTATCGGAGGCTGCTATTCAAGCAGATGATTAATGACAGCAGTAATATATTAAATCTGTTTTTATAGATGATTCTTAACAAATACTATACATTTACAATCACTTTAAATGTCAACATATCTGCTGACAACTACATTATAGTGTGATTATACACACAGCTTAT
This sequence comes from Polydactylus sextarius, assembly GCA_016801845.1. NCBI lineage: Eukaryota > Metazoa > Chordata > Actinopteri > Polynemidae > Polydactylus > Polydactylus sextarius. The sequence continues at coordinate 7,872,425 of CM028909.1, forward strand.
AAAATATATTGAACACTGTACGACTTTGATTTTGTTTTTCAATGTGAATATTTGACTGTTTGGTCAATTTACTGTAGTCTCTGTCACATTTTGAGGAGGGTCTGCGTTAACATTGATAATGGTTTGACAATATCCAACAATATATTTGTCTCCAACCAACTAATCAACTTTTAAACCATTTTATTTATTTTCACATCCAGCAGTAACAGAGCAACATTATCATTCACTAGGACTTGTAAGGATCTAATATGCAGCATTCACTGCTTTTATCTCTGTTTTTGGTCTCCACCTTCATTAATTACACACTCTAATGTTCATCAGCTGTTAACAAACTGTTGCTGTGTCTCATTATGTGTATTTAAACTTGCTGTTTTGAATGGATTTGAAGTGAAAGTTAAATTTTGGACACTTCTCGACCTTGGCTACGTAGAGAAAGGGGTCAGACGACTGAGCATATTTTCAAACTTTTAGAAATGTAAGTTTGGTTTTGGACATAACCATCCTATTAAAAATTTTACACAGTTGCAGCAATAAATGGATGCGCAGCACAATACAGAAATACTAAGCACAAGTGTTAAAATCTTCTGACCTACTGTATTAGAGCTTCAGCGTTGTAAAGCTTCTTGAAGTACGACTGCTCCTGCTGGGGAGCATTAGCTGTATCACGAGAAGAGAAAGAGCAGAAACGTCGCATGCTATCGGCCTAATTGGCGTTTCAGTGAGCACAGACAGCAGAGCCTTCTTTTGACGTAATCCTCTGTTTTCATTTTTGTTTTCTCTCGTCCTCTGTCGGTTTTATTAACTCGCTGCCTTTCCACTGCCAGTTCCCCCCCTACTACAATATATCAGCTGAATGTGGTGGGTGTAAGGTCAGCTGACAAACACAACAAGGTAATTACAATATAGCAGATTCACCAGCCTTTCATGTCACTCGTCACACTGCGTTATATTGAATGATGTAGTGCTATGACAGAGTCTGTATGGATTCCTGTATTTCCTATGTTATTATGTCTGCTGCAGTGCAAGCTCATGTTCCTTTTAGACTGTCATCGCTACGACCCCACACTGAAAAAATGAACAACAACATATACAAACACATTCATTCTTATGTAGTGTGAATATGTGAATATGAAATCAAATGGTTCGGACTTGTTTAAACATTATGGTGAAATTAATATATACCAAAAATTCAAAGTTAATATAAAACATATACTTAATTCACAGTGTTACCATCATCATCTTTTACAGTTTTTTTTTTTTTTTACAATGTTTTAAACCGGTCTCTCTTTATTTTCCTCAAGTGTGACGACTATTTCTAATTGCTACAGCTCTTCTACTAAATATATGATACACATCTGCTGAGAACTTCTTTTTACTGATGTAATGTCGTCGTAGCTGAGCAGTTATTCTTAAATTGTAATTTTTAATGCTTCACTAAAGTTGAAGATCAGTAACATAATGTAAGAACCGATTATATTTTTTATCAATTAATGCCAATTATCTATCTGATTAATTTCCAGGTACTTTGTCTTCCTGTGTCTGTTAGTCAGAAAAAATACAAGATACCTCAAGATCTGTTTGCACCAATCTTGTGGGAGGTTTAGGATGGGGTTAGGGTTAAGTTTTAGAACAGATAGTGTGAGGGACGTGTTACATGATCTCCTGAGGAAGTCGTTTATAGTGTTGTACTCAACAGTTGAGTAACAAAACAGCTCGAGGGAGAAGTTGAGACCCTGGTTCCTGTCCCTCCTCTGCACAGCTGGCTGATCACAGCGTGAAGTGGGTGTGAATGTCAGTTTGTCAGTTTCAGAAAGTTGAAGAAATGGTCGAGCACAGACTGAAGGTCTGGAGTGGTTGTTTCTGAAGCTGTTGTTGTTCTGAAATGTTGAAAGCGCAAAATATTCAGTTAGTTCAGTTAGAATAGAAGTTTGGTACCAGGAAAGGCACATTTGATAACGACCATCAAATGTCTTCATGAGTTTTCTGCCTATTTGAGAAAATTTGATGGAGATAAAAATACCGTCGATGGAGCTGTCACTTCTCTGCAGTACATGTACCACAGTAACGAGCCAGCAGTATCTCTTCAGTTCAGACAGAAGTACATGTGTGCACTTCTTCCTTATCGTCCGTCCATCTGCACAGCTATTGTCTCATTGTCATTTTCTCAAATTTGTGGATGAAGGAGAAACTCAAGCAGAAACGGCTTGATTTCATCTCTGAGGAGAGCGGCTCATTTTCTTCCATGTGTTGGGCAGACAGATTTTATGACCTTGGTAATGCCGCTCTCAGTCCATCTCACGCAGGAGCTGATGAAGTGGTCGGAGGTGATTAAACGCTGCCTTCACAGATGCTGCTCTGTGCTGCTGAGTCAGTGACCTTTCCTGCCTTCAGGTCGCTGCGCTCAACCAGCTCCTGTCCTCTTCTCTCCTCTTCCTCCCATCTCATCTCATCTCCTTTCACCTCCTCTCTCCTCACTTATTCTTTTGTCTTCACTCCTTCTCCTTCATTCATTCCCTCTCTTCTTGTGTCACCTCCTCTCCTCATGTGTCTCTCTTCTCCTCTCCTCTTCCATTTCCTCCTGGTATCTTTCCTCTCCTGTTGTCCATTCACTTCTCCTCCCCTCTCCTCTCTTTGCCTCTTCTGTTCAGCAGTTTGTTTAATGCAGCAAAAACCAAGGACGAAGCAAATGAAATGATAAACACTTCACTACATCACACCAAAGAACTCGCCTGCCTCCTTACATTTCAGGCCTTTCTCAGTATTTGTCAAATCCAACTGGTAACATCTCACATTTTTCCACTTCTTCTATAGGAGTCTCAAAATAGAAACAAGTGTTTTACAGTGGGCCCGTGACAAGTGTCTTGTTATCTCTCTGCGTGTGTCATTTTACAATAAGTCCCTGCCTGGGCTGTGTTGCTGAATGGATCCTGTGACACAAATTTGCATGTTAAGCTGAACATTTCTCACCAGGGACAATTAATCAACACACAGCAATTAATGAGTGTGTGTCCCCTAGTGATTAAAGCGTGTCTCATGTGTCCAAAGCAGAGACCGTCCCAGCAACAGCTGTTTGTTCTTGTCAACACTTTAATGGCAGTCCACATTTTTCATTCAGTGTCCCAAAAAAAAAAATCGTTTTCTCATAATATTAAACATTCAACTTGCGTTTAAATGAAATGAAAAGGAGAACAAACAGCTGATGAAGATTTGCCCCATTTGTTCTGCTTGTAGTTTCCAATCAAACGCAGCTAAAAAACAAACTGATATGGACAAGAAATAAAACGGGTTTTATTTAAGATGCTGCCTGACGTTACTTAGAGGCAAAGAAGGGGCAGTGCAGAAGAGTAGTGAGGATGCTGCAGGAATAGTGTGGTGATATTCAAGGCTCAGGGATATTTTGTTTCATGACTACAAAGAGAATTTCTATAACCTTCACTTGGATTTCTGGGGCAGTTCTCAGTGATTGTGTCTGTGGGTGGTAATGTGTATATAAAGGGACTTTTGCACCGGGACGAAGCTCACAGGGCTTTTTTTTTTATTGTAATATCCGCTCCCTTCGAATCACAAGTTGGCTTTAATTACTTCTGTGTAAATATAAGAAGGCTGGTGATTTTGCCTTTTGGAAACCTGCTTCCCTTTGGCAGGTTTCAAATGCATAAATTCACATACATATTCCAGAGAACAGCAGGAAGGCAGAGAAACGTTCTCATAGCGACTGTAATGTGTTGCTGGCCAAGCATGTGGGAACACTGTGGTAAACAAATACAAGCAAGATGGAAGGAAAATCACTGTAAGGCTTTGTTTTGGATTATTATAAAGTTCTTGTTGCATAATTTCATACATCTTTACTTGTTGACTATTTCGACTTGCAGGTTTTTTTTTGTTTTTTTTGTTATTGTTTGCGACAGTCGGTGTGCACAGACGACTGTCTACATCTATTGAGATGGAGTCGGAGAGCAGATCTGAGTTCTCTGAAGATCAACACCTTTGGATGTTTGCCTCCTGCCACTGATTGAATTCTCTCAAACCAAGACCTGACCCCCCGGGTGAATCTGTGTCATGGCCCCGGGCTCCGAGCCACCTTACGGATACGATTTCTTACGTTATCAGGCCCGTTTCCATCATCACATCACCGCTCTCTCTCACCACACCAGATGATTGTTTTCACTGTTTGACACGCGTGGCTCTACATCAGTTCATGCACAGATATCAGAGCTCCAATTTTCAATGGAGGTAATTAATACGTCTGAATAAGACCGTTCTGTAGTGGTCTAATGGTGATCAGGGGGTTTTTCAGTACAATGGTTCTTTCATAACTGTCTAGCATGAAATGACCGGTCATATTCCTGCGGGTGCACAACACTGACATTATAACATGACACTGCTGATTATACTTGCTGCTGCAGCTCCAAACACCAACCCAACCTCCTCCTTGTTATTTTTTGTTTTAACCAGAATTTATTATTGGGGGATTAACTCACTCAACAGAATCCTTGTTTCACTTTGATTTTCTGTCAAAAAGCAGAGGCTCCTCCACCGGGTCGAACTGTATAACCATCTATGTTTTAAATGCAACAAGAAGAGCAGCTTCTCTATGTGTTTGTGACACCCCTAAATAAACCGGTGTTATATTAATAAAGCAGATGGCCAATTACCACTGATTTCATGCAGCATCATGATGCAGTAAAGTTGGACACGTGCAGCCTGTTGCCTGCAGCTTTTCCTCTATCAGCTAGCTCACTGTGGTTACTCCTCAAAATGATCCGCAGATAAAAAAAAAAAAAAAAAGAAATGGCCGTTGTCTTGTTTGTTAGATGCATTTTTGATGAACGACTGCAGTCAGTCCATGTGTTGCCAGTTGAGCGCTTTTAATTTGAAACAGGAGCGAGCGGTGTTTGGTCCACCGTTTGATGTACAGTGTAGAGGGAACGAATGAATCAATGAGATAAAAGTGCAGTGGATTACGTGCTGCATCATTTTTCTGTGGATCTCTGGTGCTTAAGTGGGCAATCTGATTACAGAAGGAGAACTGCGGACTGTGCCACTACCAATCTAAACTACTATATAGTTATATATATAAACTTCCTTCAATCTTTGCACAGGGCAGTTACAATGACAGTAATGTTAGAGGAAGATTGTGTTTATAGCAGATACATATTATGAAGGTATGGCTAGAGTTAGGGTTAGGATTAGGCAATCAAAACACTTGACTAAAGGGGTGTTTCTATTAAGTAAGTTCCTGGTAACGTTCTGGGAACATTTCAGGAACATCCTTTCACTCTGTCTTTGGAGCGTCTGTGTCTCCACCGAGGGTAAGAACCCGATCGCTGACGGTACAGACGGGCGGGACGGACTTTACCAATCATCTTCTTTGTGACTGCTTCATCGCACTATTATAAATAAACTACACACTGCAGACCTGTGTGTGTGTTTGTGTGTGTGTGTGTGTGAGAGAGAGAGAGAGAGAGAGGGAGAGAGTTTGTTTTTAACGTTGTGTTTCACGTTGGGAAAAATCAACTAATTAATTTGTAGCGGCTGGTGTTGATTTGTGAAACCATGCAATCATTTTGCGACGGTTTCGACTGTATCACTTCCTTCGCTTCTTCGATTCTATTTATAGAAACTATTTATTGATATGCTTCTGATGCTGATGGGTTTTAAAAACGGCGCTTCTTTGTACCTACTTACAACCAATCACCACCAGCTCAACCTAAAACCCCGTCCAAGAACCTTTCGGGGCTGAATGGAGTTTCTACCCCCGGACAGGGACTCTTTCCGCCCTGTAAAGGTTCCTGAGTTTGGTTCAGACACGCAACAGTGCTGGAGACGCGCCAACGGCCGAGTTCCCGTAATGTAACCCAGAGGTTCCTGCGGTGGAAACGCCCTAAAAGTGTCCTTGTGGTTTATAGTTGCAGATTTGAGATGAGACACAAACTTTTGTAAAAGTTCCTCTCCTCTTTGTGATTGTTGGTTTCAACTCACATTTACCAAGAATGGACCTTAATAATGTATGAAAAAAACAAACAACTAATTCTCCATATTCTGAATAATGTTTGAAATGATTTACTGTTTCTTAAGGAGGGCACTGACCTTTAATATGTTAACATTTACGCTGCTGCAACAGAGGTAACCTGGCAAGTCCATGTCCTAGTCTTATTATATTATTTATCAAAAAACACTCACACACACAAAAACGCTGTATGTTCGAGGCCACACGCGATGTGCAACTGTCATGCCAGCAGCACTTACTTCAACCTGATGTTTCTGTCCACATGAACTGGTTAATGTGAAGATTCAACTTGCACCAGGCAGATGTGTACATTCACTGACACATGTGAGTTGGAGGATTTCATGGAGGGATATGGTAGCCCCTTTGTGAAATGCAGATTAAACTAAGCTTGAGTTGGTGACTGGGAAATCACACCATGGCTTCGCTTTGACATAATCCCGCCTGTGCACAGCGTTGAGATCTCGCATAATGACGTAAAGTCACTGCCATAGCCTGAGATAACAGCAAAGTTAGAAAACTGTAGGATTTTAAAAAGTCGTGCACTTGAAGACGGAGGTGTCTCCTTGAAATTAAGTCAGATTTTGCTGCTAATTTGTTTTGTGCCAGAAACATTTGCTGAGTAATGTTATTGCAGCATGAATGAGAGGTACAGTCATATTAGCACAACATTGAAGTATAGATAGATATAAAAGCTCATTCAAGAGTTTCCAGAACTTAGTATTGGCATTAACATGTCATATAATAAATTATCACTCAAGTTGAAACGATTTCTCTCCATATTTTTCTTTGTAAAAAGATACTTGAAGGAATCAAATGTAATTTGATATAAAATGGTATAACAATAGGAATTACAGGTTGATTCTACGACTTCAGTGAAAAGAGGCTGTGTATATTTGATTATCAGCAAAAAGTCCTACATCATACAACTCTAATTAAATCTTTACAAAGTCGATACTGTGAGCTTGTTAGCAAATGTTTGCATATTTACAAATCCAATAGACACAGAGTGATGTTAGCAGTGACTTAGTCATGTTATCTGGCCACCTGATCAAGTCAATATTCACTTAAGTCCTGTTTTTTTTTTTTTTTTATTTTGGCCTTTACTAACTCCCAAGAGAAATATTTATCTATTTAGCAGCTCAACGGTTCAGGAGGTCCACCAGATAGTTTTTGACTTTATTTGTCTGCTGTTTGATGCGGTGCAGGTTGAGTACAGTTGGTTTATTAGAGTTTTTTGTCAAAGAACAGCTGCTGCCTGTGACAGAAAAGTGATACAGGGGGTGAAAGTGAAAGTAAAAACAAGGAGTCTTTAGAGTTTTAACCAAACTTTCTTCACGCATGAGCTTTGTAGGTAATATTAATCCATGTTTCAAGTTCAATGCCTTTGAGTTTTCATGTGTTTCTCTAGCAGGTTTCCTGTCGTCTATTTTAGTAACTCGCAACCATGTTTGGTCAGGAGAGACACTCGAATGCACCCACACAGCTCCCTTCACTGTCAGGGCCACAAAGAGTCAACAACAACATTCAACCTTGTGACACTACACGCACCAGCATCCCCATCATCCCACACACACACAAGCACACACAAACTTTGAATGTTGCTGGAAGGAGTGATAGTGCACTGTGTCATCCTCAGCGCTGAGGCAATTTGAAGCATGTCTCCCTCCTCACAGATAGATGCAACATGTCCCTCAGGACTGCTGAACACAAACACTCCCATGATCGCTCACCCTCACTATAACCTTGAAGCTAAATAGAACAGTTTACCACACGACACAAGGTGTGCCACGATATTTCTTCTTTATCAGAGATCCGGCCCCTTAGTGCCCTTAAAGTCCACGAGCCTGGATTCTGTTCATGTAAGTGAACAGTATTTTCTCTGCTGTATATTCAGTCAGATGAAGGGTGTTTTAATTTGCTAAACGTTGTATTAATAAATATATATTCTTTCTTAATCCCTAAAGTATAAATCCTGCCCAAACTAATTCGATACATCCAGTGCTTTCTAGTTTTATCGTGGAGATTAGCAGGGCGAGAGATTTACATGACAATGTGGTCACATCTTCACACCTTTAAACGTCATTGACACACATGACGACTGCCTTCGCTTCTACGCTTCAGTTTGCCACCTATATATTATTCATCACGTGTTCGTGTGCTCTCACACTCTCCACACAAAGTGGAGCTTGTGTTTAAGTAGCACTCAGACTCACATGAATAATTGCTAACAGACAGTTACATGAGATCCTGTCATATTAACACCGCATTCATTTATTACATCATAGCTGTGTCTTCATGTGTCATATAGAGAAAAACTAAATAAATGATAAAACCAAGGGCAAGCAGAACGGGATCAGTGAGCGGACGTTCATTAACGAGGGCTAATGGAGAGCACTGCTGGGTGTTTTCTGGATTTAGAGAGAAAATGTGTGATGTAATACACAAACTCGTGTTGCTGTGTCACTGCAGCAGCGTTTGCAACACAGACAAACAACTGACTTGTGCAATTCCTGTGCTGTTTTGTGTTGGTGTGTACCTAGACCTCACAGTCGCCACAGCAGGCTGTCTGTATCGCTTAGATTTCCTCGACGTGACTTGACCTCCGGTCTTGTCGTCATCCTTCTGCGCGGAGCATCAGTCGATGAGCAGGTCACCCTGAGCTGTCTGTTGTGAAGTCTTGTCGTGTGTGTGAACTGTAAGACAGCAAGAACAGGGTCCTGCTCAGCCTCATATCCTCACCAAACTGAGGTTATACGTCCTTGTCTGTGTCTGTGTGTGCGCCTTCATCGTAAACGCTGTCGTTGCATAATTCACAGAAAAAGAGGGAGGAAGCTGTTCCTGACGCCACACAAGAAACTGAAGGTGCAAATCCTGGATGAGTTGAACATTTAATGCACTTCAAGTCTTCCTCAAAGACGATCGGGTCTTGTTATTGGATGAAGGACTCCTTTGAGTCTTCCTCTGGTTGATTTACATCTGAGTGTTGTGTAGTTACAGGAACATGTGCAGTCAAGCGTTAGCGGCTGACTAATGACAGAGCGATTGTTGTGTTGGTCTCAGATTCACCACCTGCATGGAGAGCATCTGTCTGTCATCAGAGAGCAATCTCACTCTTTATTAATCTGTTGGGGGTGGTAATGAATTTCATCTGGAGAATTTCAAGGGTTCCCAAAGGTCACAGCTTCTATTCTTCCTATCTCGTCATCTCGCCGTCTAATCCTCCGCTCGTCTGTTTGTAATTTGTGTATAACACAAAAGCATATACTTAGAGTGAATACCATCACGTTCTATTGTTGTTGCGCTTATTTGTCTGTCATTCAAGCTCAGAAGTCTCTTTGAGCTCTTTTTTTAATGACTTGCAAGATAAAACACAAAATGCGCAATACATTACTAAGATAAAAATGTATTGCATCTAAACATTTAGGGATGTAAAAAAAAAAAAAAAGATTATTTGGTAATGTTTACAACAACTAATCTCTTACCTCAAGAGATGATTAGACAATTAAAAATTTAAGTTACCAAATTTTAATCTCAGGCTGCAGCATAGTCGTGAACTAACTGACCAAAAGTGGTTGTTGTTCCTGCGGTAACAAGATTGATGTGTGATTACAAAGGCTCAGTCTGCGCCACATTTGTCAGAAATTGTTTCGAAGGTTGAGAGGACTGAGATGGAAAGAGATGAGAGCAAATAAGTTTTTCCTTTTTTTTTTTTCTGAATGGTGAGATGAGAAAGACACAGCGAGGGAGGGAGAGGAGGGATGGAGGCGGTACCATGAGGCAATATGCTCTGTGGTAGCAGTGTGATCGTTTGTGCCTGATCCTCCTGCATACGCTTGGTCACTGCGCCGCGTAGAGTCTCATTAGTATGGGTGTCACTGCCTCTCCTTCAGCTGAACCTGCCATGCCACTACTGTAGTAGAGCTGCTTGCCTGCCTTCCTGCCGCATTGTCCCTGGATGGCCGATGTGAGGCTGCCAGCTCCGTCTCCTCCCAAGGATGGATGAAATGTCTGCAAGAGTCCAACGCTGAATGTCATGATTAGAATGAAGGAGATGTGTGTTTGACTGTGTGACACAGAGAAGCGTGTTTATTATACGTATATAGGAAACAGGAAATGCAACGTTAGAACCGGTGGTGACATAATGCAGTAAGATGCAAGGAGCTGACCCATGATTTTGAAGTTTATGTAACTCCAGTGCTTATTCTTACTATTTCTATTGCAGTTTTTGCTGTTTATAGTCGGTTCAACTAATCGTAGATGCACTTCGCAGGCAGCTAGGCATATTTCTTTGTTTATTCTGACAGTTCTGGCAGTAGCTGTATCCCTCTTTTCTCTTTCTTTCTTTTTTTTTTTTTTTTTTTTTTTTGTTTTGTTTTTGGAAGCCTCACAGGTGAAGTGAGGTGAGGTACAGTGAAAATCCAAAGACAAAACTGACACAGAAAAAGAAAAAAGACAAATAAACAAAAAATAAATAAATAAAAAAAACAAATGACGTCACTTGTGAGATTCAGTAGCTGTAAGTAGTGAAAACAAGACGGGCTAAGCTGTTGGAACAGAGGAAAGAAAACATGAGAAGAGGATGCTAATGTAACACACACACACACACACACATAAAGAAGCAAGCTAAAAGAAACCGAAGCTGTCAAACTGTCTCACTGAAAGAGAAGTACCAGAGTAGTCTAGAAAGTCAGGAGTTTTCAGAAGAGACTGTGATACTGGGTTATATAAATAAATTTGAAACTAAGCACACTTAATCCTGTCAAGCAAGAAATAACTCAAAAGCACATGATCTTTGTCTCATCCCTGCAAACTATTTACTGAGCAAGTCGGCAAGTCGGTCCTGATTTACTGTCACCAAAACAAACAAGGCTTCAGTCACATACCTCACCACCAGCACCTCAAACTCATATATATATATATATATATATATATATATATATATATATATATATATATATATATATATTAAGGCAGAGTGAGGTTTATGCTGTCAATGAATAGAAAAGGAAGGACAATTGTATAAGTGCAGAAAAGAGCTGAGGGCAGAGATGTTCATATATTCTTCCTCTGTGCACTCATAGACATTGTCCTTTGTCCGTCCTGGAGACCACAGGGTGAGCTCTCCTCTCTGTACCCGCTGCTATGTCATCACTCCTGGTCTCCATTCACAGTGACAATAAGATGAAACTGCGCTGCTTTTGCAAAGTCACCTGATTATGCAATATTCTGTTTTTTAGCCTTCACAGCACCAGCTCATCTATTCATCTCCTGCCACGTTTCCAAACTCTGCACAACACCGCAAGAAATCACAGATAAAACTTGTTATTACTAGAACTTTGTTTTGCGTTTCATTGAAGTAAAGTTACATAAATTTGTTAGACGGCGTTTTACTGTGTTGTGATTCTCCTCTTAATCCGACTTTAAGTCATCACATTTCAGTCGTCATGGTTTCTTCGACCCCCTTACCGCCTGCTCTATGTAGCGCACGCCGCGGGAGTGAGACTTCTTTCAGGCACGACTCGCAGACACTGACACCTACCAGTTTTGTTCCTCGTGTGCTCACCGTAAGACATATTGACATGTTGTCTCAGTGTTTTTGATAATGCATTTGGTCCTGCCAGATAAGAGGCCCATACATCAAGCTGTGACAGGTCTGTCGAGCAGCAGCTTCACCTCATCACTTATACTCTCCGCTTCATCCTGCACAATTGTTTTTGTCTCTACCACTCCCACACATTTCTGTTTACTTCCTTTCATTTTGCTCTCTCTCTTTCTCTCTGTTGGCGGTTTTCTATCTTAAATTCTCTATTTGTTTGTTTTATCATTTTTCTCTCTCCAGTGTTTCTCCTTGTCTCTGCCCTTGTTACTGTCTCTTCCTTCTTCTTAACGTTCCTGCCATCCCTGTCCTGGCACCGAGTCTGTCACTGAGACTCTGCTTCATCTCAAACCTCAGTTTGACTCAGACTTTATCTTCCCTTTCTCCTTTAATTAATGTTGCTTTTCATAAATAATAACGTGTAACGCAGCAGCGTGTAAAAAGCAAACACCTGACGAAAAATGTGTTTAAAAACGAGCGAGGCCTTGGTTTGAAATCTGTGGCGTTAGCAGCTCCTGAGGGTAAACAGGGCGGGACAGGCTCATTTGTCACAAGCTGAAGCCTTAAAGGCAGAGCAGGTTTGGCTGAACAGGTGAGTGTGGTGCACCACAGAGGAAATGTCAGCTGATGTAATGGTGATCGTGCTGTGGTCAGGAGGCTGGTGGCTGCGTCAGTGATTCATTTCTGTTTACATCTTTGACAGACAAATGTTGATTTAAATGACGCTGTCGTTCCTTGTGCTGATGAAGACGGACGTGGTGGTGAAAGGCAGCTATCAATCTCCCTCTTAAACGTTAGCTAAACCCAGACAGTGATTGCCAAACTATAGCTCAGCAACCTGTCAGGCTTTTGACGTTTCCTCATGTAGATATGTGTGGAAATTAGTTCCAGATCCCATCAGAGTTTGGACAAATCTTTTTTTTTCTTTTTGCTATTATAAAAGTAGAAACATACTGTTAAACACGTGGACAAAGCTGGTGAGCTAAGCAGCCAAAAAAAGGGCTGTGATAGAATAAAAAATAAAAGCTCCTTTCTCTTCCCTTTTGAAACTAAAAATTAGAATAACGTAGATCTACATGTATCATTAAGACTCTTCACAGGGTTGTGGGTTTAAAACAAGTCACCCGGAAACACTGAAGAATTTCAGACAGCTAATGGAGCTTAGCTTAATTAGCTTAATTAGTTTGCTATTATTAATCGTTGTTAGCATTTGCATTATAAAAAACAGACTTTCTCAAAGATGATGCTCCATTTCTGACACACTTGTTGATACACTTTAATTCTCCTGATACACACAAATCATCCATTGTTCTCGAGTCCATGTTGGTAAAAAAAAACAAAAAAAAAAAAAAAACATCAACACGAAAAACTAGTGCCAACAAAACAGAGGTTAGGTTTACTGAATGATTTGGTTTTGACAACTTGATTTTATGCCTTTGTTGAATAATATTTTTAGCATGATGATGTAGGCAACACTTTAGAAAAATGCACATAAAAATCAATTCTCCAAAACTCATTGTGGGGGTTTTGATTCATGGGATACCTGCTGTATCGACTGAAGTGGATGTTTCCCTGTGAACAGCCCCCCCCCTCCTCCCTTTGGCTCCACATGTGGTCAGAATTAGCATCGAGCGTTTCATTATCAAAGACTTGTCGGAGCACGCTGGCACCCAAAAATGCTGATACCTGCTCTGGAATGATGTATCCTTGAACACAAGAATCTGTAACTTTTGCATTATTTATGTGCTTGGTGTTTGGTATGCTAATCGTGAACATTATTTTTTTTTCCACCCCTCATGACATATCCCAAGGGTACATGATCCCAGCAGACTGAGACCATCAGTGACACAGCCGAGAGAAAAAGGGACGACCTTTCTTTCAATAAAATTTAATAAGTCACCTTGTAAAGATAATGTAATCTCAAAAGTCTGTGTTGAAACTGTGGGTCTGTTGGACTAAATTTTATAGTTTGAAATATTCGGTTTTATGTTGTCTCTCCTTCATTCATTTGCCTTTATCTTATCACCACAACAGATAAATCCCTGTTATTTTGCACCATCCACTTATCACTTAATGCATCATCCTCTGGTTCCAGCAAATCTGCTCATCAGCACCGCTGCAGGATATACATGAATTTAAAGTTTGCCTCTGAAGAAATTCTGAATCATTACCCTCTAACTAACTATCCAGCCGGCTAGCTGACTCATAGCGTGTTATTTGATGTGATCAACCTTGCTGATGTCAGGGATTATTCCTTGCAGCCAGACTCAGCAGTGAATCACAAAACATTATTATTTTCCTCCTGTGTAAAAGCTGAAATCTTTATGTGTTCAGATGGATTCAGGAAGAATGTTAATGTTAGTTAAAGGCCAAATTCAATCCAGTAAACACATGATAAATACAATACCTACATATGAATGAGATCAATAACACAAGGACAAGGGAAATGCACATTTCCACATTTTATTATTTTACATTATTGTCAATAACTGGGAGAAAAAATGGTCTTTTTCTCTATTTTCTGTACATGGGGGCTGTAAACATGGACAAAGTCCAAATATGGAATAACTACAACGACAATAACTGTCAGATTATTGGTTTAACTTAATGCTACTCCTCGTTATTCTTTGGTTTATAATCCCCTCCATATTAAATCTTACTTAGAGCTTATGAAAGACCAAAAGTGACCCTGTAAGGTCTTAACTCAGACAACAATGCCAAGTCATATTAAAAAAAAAAGAAAAAAAGGCTGAGATAATTTAATTCCTCAAATATCCTTTGTGCTTTAGGTCTTTCCTTAAAAAAGAATGGACCATATTAGTCACCGGGTCAGATCAGTCGTTGGTCATTTAAGACATTTGAATGACAGAGAATTGTAGGTTTAACATGTGAAATCTCTTAACACTAAATCAAACCCTGCTCTGACAGATAAATCTAGCAACACATCTGATGTGCAAGACACCAGAGCAGTCTCAGCTCAGATTGACGTCACTGACAACTGAAGCACATCAAAAGAACAAAAAAAAACATAGTGACTGGCAGACACTTTATTAGCAACACCAATACGCCAATCATGTGGCAGCAGTGCAACACATGATGGTATGCAGATACAGGTCAAGGGTGATTCAAATGGTGGGAAAATTTATTTCCGTGACTTTAGGATGGTCTGTGATGGACGGGTTGTTTGCTGATCTCCTCAGATTTTTCACTCAAAACAGTGAATTTACCCCGGGTGATGCAAACAACAACAACAACAATAAAACATTGAGTAAGTTGTTGTTCTGCAGATGGAAATATCTTATTGATGGGGAGAGGTCAGAGGAGAAAAGTAATAATAACTCACATCAGCACTTTTCCTGAGAATGTCACAAAGCAAAAGTCTCAAACTAGTTTCATGAACATCACAGTGAGTTCAGTCTTCAGGTTTGAATTTAGCAGATTTTATCTTTAGGATTTTGGCAGTATTAATCTGCAGCTGACAAATCTGCAGAAATCACTTGATTTCCCAACATGTTGTGGATCCATGAAGAACTGAGACCGTGTTGGTATGATGCTCCTAATAAAGTAAATGTGTGTATTCATTTATTAAAATATACAAAAGTTACTTTATACAGTTTCACCTCAACCAAGACTTAATGATTGTGGTGGAAATAAAATCATGAAGCTTTAATAACTAGTGATTTGGTTTCACAGCGGTGTGAGATTTTCTTTTTTACTTGTTTTCCAGAATGTATTTCATGAATGAACAGATCACAGTCAATTGATCATTTGATAAGACTCTACAAATTATAAACCCTGTGATTAATGCTGGATTGTAATATTTGTAATACTGGTGAGACGGTACAGACGATTTGTATTAATTACGACATCGATCACTGTCCAGTCAGTGTTTACAATTCCTTCTCGTAGCTGTAACCCAGCAGAGCAGACAGCAATCCGATGAAGGGAATGAGTGGAAGTGCAGCGAGTGTACGTCAATATAATGATTGAGATTTCTCTTGTGACGTATGTGAGCTTTACTGATGCATCTGATCTCAGTCTTGACATGAGCGCTTGAAAGACTTGGTGATAAGTTGTGCTACCAAATACTACCTTCTGAGTGTGTGTGTGTGTGTGTCGGTGCAGCTGGCTTGACAGCAGCGACATGGCTGTGTTTGATGGAGTGCTCACAGCAGGCTGACCACAGTAATGAAAAGTGCATGGCTGCAGCTGATACCCCAGGGTCTGGCTCACCTGAAATGGATACCTACTCATGCGCACACACACACACACAACCAGAGCTTTGCCCTGATACAATAAACTTAAAGCATTTTAGAGGACGCTTGTATCACTTCATTTATCAAGGCTTTTTTTTTTTTTTTTTCTGAGACTACCTCGACACTGTGAGTAAGATTTATGTGTGATGCAATCTGGGCTTAAATGGCATGAGCTCTTCTTCAGTTTGTCAGTGATATTGACTGAGATTTCATAAATGTTGTTGTGGAAAATTGACCAGTTTAAGAAGACTGCACCCCAAGGAGACAATCCACCCCCTATTTATCATGTCCATTGCTATGAGGAAGCTTGCATGTAATTCAGGCTTAAAGCTCGATCTCACTGTCACTTCAATAAAATGTTTGGAGCCGTCTCATGGGTGTTGCCCTCTAGCAGCCCCTTGGCAGACATTTACTCAGAGGGGATTTGTCTTTAGTACAAGGACAGATGGAGAGCATGGTTAGTGTGGCAGAGTGGTCAAGTGGTGGGAGAGTCCAATCTCTAAATGGAGTCAGAGTGACACGATGGAGCCAGCAGGTGGCTATTCAACTGTCATATGGAGTCCGACTTTGCAAGACAAATGGTCGCGTCGCTTGTTTCAGAAAATCAACAAAAACAACAAAATTACAGTTGAGTGACGAATGCATCTGCAGGAATTATGATGCTTGTCCATCAGTGCTGTAGTACTCAAGTGTATGAGTTTGTTTATTTTGATTTGTTCATACCTCTGCCAAATGACAGTCTTATTGTTCTAATAACAACAGTAGCTTGTATTGGCTACATGTGACAACAACAACAACAACCAACAACCAAAAATGACCATTTTCAAGCAAGAAGAGACTGAGAGACTTGGGGACAGTTTGATTTATAGAGGAGTGACTTGGCAGGATGGAAAGGCCCATCCATATCCTTTCCTCACCCAAATGAATGTGATGCAGCCTAACTAGCTTAAAGACAGATGATGAGCACTTTGCAGCCCATTCAAGCTGTCACTTACTATAAGCCTTAATCAGCCGTGTTGTGAAAGTGCTGTCTCACCTGCAGATGACAACAGTCGACTGTCTGTCTGGATTCATAGTGCGTGTACTGACGCATGACATAATATGAATCATTCAACCAATGACATTATTCAACTTCAGTGTGTTTTTGTGTGTGTGTGTGTTTGTGTGTGTGTGTGAAAACGATGGATTTTTACATCAGGTGCAAATAAACCCGAGGGGTTCGGAGCCCGTCAGAGACCACAGCTGCACCTGGAGGTGACAACAGCTGTCACATTTTCACACGTCTACTCAGTTCTGTGATCACAGAAACTCTCCTGGAGTGAAAAGTGTCCGTCCATCTTAGAGTTTGGTGCTCAAAGGTCAAAGGTTATTGTGACCTTGCAAAGCATGTTTTTGTCCTCAAGTGAAGGATTTACATGCTAACATGCTGAACTGATCTGATCTGCAGGATGGCATTTTGTCTGTGCCTCCTATAATGGTTTAAAATCACTTTTAGACACAAAAAATGTGAGGAAAGATGAAAAATGACACCGTCAATGAAATCAGAGGTACTTCCACATTCCTGGCTACGGTTAAAGAGTGACTCTTTTTCCTCTTTATTTCCATCACAGGATCATAAACACACAAACACACACACACACACACACACACACACACACATATATATACTATATGTCAGAGGTTGACAACACATTTAAACACCTTCAGAGTGCTCTGCTGGTTTCCTTGACAACATGAGAGGTGATCGATTGTGCTCCACTCCTCCAGGTGTTGGGATCACACTCGGTTCAATCAGCAGTGCACCTGCCGTACAGTATTTATTAGTGATTTCACAGACTCTGACTGCATGAGGGAGTTCCTCCCAAGTCAGGCACAAGCGACATACCTGCAGGAAATCATTCAGGTTTGATCTGCAGGACGTAAATGCCCTCCAGCGTTACAGCGTCTGTGAGTGAGACTGAGAAACTTGCTGCATTGATTGAGGGTACTGCCCCTTCATCACCACCAGCTTCCTCCTCTTCTCTTTGTGATCTATTAGTGGTGCAGCGGTATTAGTTCTGACACACAAGAGGCAATTTTTGGAGCTATTTCTGTTGTATTTGTTTTTACAAACCTAATCAAAGAGCGTGTGTTGAAATGCTAATGTTTTTCCATTTCTGACCACACCCCACCTCTCTCCCCCACAGCTCCTGCTTCATTGGCGTGTTAACTTCCTGTTTCTTCCTTTCTACAGAAGTCGTTGCCATGTATTTCTGTTCATGATGTAACTGATCAGCATGACGCTTGTGCAGCGCCTTGATGTTGCTAAGCTGTTTGCAGTCTGCTGTCATGTCCTCCGCTGTCATGTGCCTTGACATTGCCGTCTCTCTGTCTCAGATGGTGGCTCATTGAGTCGCTGTCACTGACATCATCCAGCTCTGCTTAAAGGGGAGTTGAGATAACAACAGACACACACAACAGATGGTTAAGCAATTGCATTTTGTCCCTTTTTGTAACAAACTCTTACAGGAGTGTACGTAATTGTGACAACAGCTATCTACAGTCTACATTAAACTTTTTGAGTTACTACTTTGACTCAATTTCCCAATGGTCTGATATGAGTGGAGCTTAAGAAGAAAGTTAAGCTCCATGATAAATTAAACAATATAATCTTTACTTATGTATTACTGTATTTCTACCAGAATGACATGAAGTGCCATGATGTGATTATAGCCAAGGTGAACATATCTATCATATAGAAAAAAAACCCTCTATAGACCTAGAAGACTGTCTTAGATACACTTATAGATGTTCTACTTTTAATTATTTATCTACTTTTCTAAAGAAACTGGCTGTTTATATGTTGTCCTTGAAGCATCTCCACACTCCATTTTCTTTCTTTAACCCTTGACAAACAGCATCAAATCCACAACAAGTGAAAGGTGCTGAAATTTATCCTGGGCTTATGTTAACACATCACACTTTAACGGAGGATTTAACAGAGTCTGTTGAAAGGATTTGTCGCGCACGTAGAGTAGATGGGGATACAATGTGTTTAAATCACACAGACAGGGTTAACGTATCTAAATTATAATAATGAGACGCTAAAAGGAGTAATTCCACATAAACACACACACACGTAGACACGTGCGTTTATCTGCCAAACTAATTCTGCGCACTAGTTTAGACTCTGTACCTTTCTAGAAAGACAGAGTCTCAGGAGGACAGTGCCTATTAGTGCATGATTGACATTGGTGGAATTTCTTATGTAATCCGTGGAGGGACAAGGACATTGTTATTGCTCGCATTCCCTGTCATCCGAGTTTAGCGGCGGCTGTGAGTTTTTTTTTTTTTTTTCCCCCCTTTTGGTTTAGCTCCCAGGGCCAAATGATTCAGAAATGCTGTCACATGACACAAGATAATGAGTAGACCGCACTACTGCAGCATGACAGCAAGTAGGCCTGCTCAAATACATTGCGGCAAAGTGCGCCTGAGCATCCAAGGACAAAGCTTTGTCACTTAAAAGGCTGCGCGCATTTTATGTTTCATTGTGTTTGTGTGAAAACTGGATGATTATGTGCGTTTGGAATAACGCATTATGTATAGTTATGGACATGTATGTGTGTGGAAAAAGCGTGTATATATTCGTTCAGAGATGATATATCTTGGCCTTCGTACTCAGTGCAGTTTAATATACTGCCAAGGAAAGCTGTCAGTGCAGCTTCAACTTGAGAGTCAGTGTCCTACATCCATATGAAATCAATGCTTGATGCAAGTTTGGTTTGTTTGATCCACACACCCCAGACATTACTAGAATTGGAAGAGAATGCAATTGCATGCTAGGATAATTATCTTCCCTTCGCTGAATTCAAAATGAGGACCAGAACTGCCAGATGTACACCATGTGCTCTTCAAAACAGCTCGTTTTGTCTTAAGCGGCGTGCACCATGTGATGTGTTGTTTTGAAATTTTCTTCCCTGACGGCCACAAGGGAGACGACTGTAGCATCAAAGTCCCTCTTCACTGTTTTGAGGTTAAGACAATTATCATCTTGCTGTTACAGACGGTTTGAGTTTTTCAGTTGTTTAACTTTTCACTGAAGTATTAACTGAAGCTGCAGATCCAGGATGGGATATGTAGAGAACTTTGTCAGCAAGGCGCCGTATGGCGACGTCAGCCATTAGGATTTCTTGGGCTTTTAATCATGCAATTTAGAAGGAGAAGTTATTCATTAAAATAAAACTCCTGTCTGACTCACAATGGCTCGTATAAAAATAGATGCAGCAGAACCAGAATGGTCGTTTTTTATGTTCTATGCCGTCTTCATTCATTTTCAAAAACATTAACCACAAACTGCAACTCAAGCAGCGACAGTTTGGTCAGAGATTTAGTTGAGTTATGCTAACGACAGGTAATATAGGCTGGAGCCGCCGGCCTGAAGCCGAGATGAGGAGCAGGCGACACACGTCTAGTAAAGCCTCCAGGTTTTTTCTTTCTTTCTTTTAACATCTTCAACCCCAACTGACTTCCAACAGTTTATCAGATTTTAATAATTCCCTCTAGAGCCACAAAAGGCTTTACACAACATTTTTCACAAATGCATTACTGCTCCTTAAAACCTGTGAACAGACTTTTATGTGTAAAAACGGTAGAGTCGCTTTAACAGAGAGGTTGGTTTGGTTGGAGCAGACAAGAAGTAATCCAGAGATTTAGTGTTGCACTCCACCATAAATCTTGGCGACTGACAAGAGACAGATTGAACAGAGAAAAGGTCAAAATCGATGCAGCAGAGTTCCAGATATCCTTCGTCTCTAAACACAATCATTCCTACATTTCCCACAATGCAACTCAACAGTTGTTGTTTTCTTTTGTGTTTTTTTTTTTCCTCACACCCCGTCATGCCTGGTAAATGTCACGTCTTTCACACTCAGTGCTCCCAGTCTGTAACAAAAGCTCTGTTTTATAGAAAGAAAAGTGAAACCAGAGCTTCTAGTTTCTAACTACACCAGCCGTTAACGAGTGACATGAAAATAACATTTAATTATGATATAAAGACAAATATGAAAATCAAAATGAAATGTCACACTAAAAAAAGTTGAAATTTCACTATTTGGTAAATTATTGTTTCATTTGTGTAATATTATATTCATTTATCAATATTTTAGTTTTATTGTTAGATATTATCTTATTTTTTTTAATATTATTTTATTATTACAGAGGCACAGAAGATAATTAGTAGTGAAATAGTGAGTAATAAATTCACACTGACATGTAGATTGGTGCAATGACCCATCACTTTTTCCTATATGTTTCTAGTCATTTCATATATTTTATGTAATTTCAAGTATTATGCAACGATGTGTTAATGTTTACCAATGCCACACAATTTCCTAGCAGCATATTAATAACCTAAACATGCAAACAGCTACTATTGTAACGTGTATATTTCTGTGGATCTGACAGTATCTACAGCAGACAACTCTACTGTAGTGGCACTTCTTTTTTCTATTTATTTATTTGTTTTTTGTCTTTGCTAACGCCTCGCTGAACCTTCATACAGACGACTGGACCATGTTCTCATAAATGTACTATACATGTCTGTGTTCAGCGTCTTAGTCTTTTTCGGTACAGAAAGAGCAGGGGAAAGATCAGTCAGGCCACTCGAGTGTATTCAGGCAGAAGGAACAACAGCCGGGCTCATTCTCTAACTGTGACTGTAGTGACATCTATCCTCCTCTTCCCATTTACAAAGACCAACGCAGAATTAACCTGCCTGCTTTGGAGTCAAGCAAATCTCACAATCCTACCCTCACAACCCCGCAGAAGCAGCAACACTCACATATACAAACAAACAGTGGACGACTACAGTTCAACGGTACCTGCACAGCACGAGTACAACACAACCAGTCACGCACACTGAATGCACACTCTGCATAAGTCCCCATCATGAATATGGATAGTAATGAGCTTTTCCTCTGTATCAGGGCTCATGCTTATGAGAAGGGATTGTCCCTTATGGCGGCGGTGGCTCTGTCGCCAAATGAAGATATGCAGTTCATCTAATATTGAATATCACCCTGGGTGGGATCCATAATTCATTATCTAAGTGAAGACGTGACTCTCATGAAGTGGATGAGATTTAAAGGCTCAGAGGGAGGGGCTGATAAAACAACGGCCCACACCAGGTGCCCTCATTCAGACAGCAGCTGAGATCACTCCCATATCCCTTTGAGAGGTGAAGTTCAAGGCTTGTCATTCCAGGAGGTTATCTCTGTCTTGTGAAGAGCTGCCACAGTCCCTGCCTTTCAGTGCTTATGCTAATGAGCACAAGGAAGCACTTAAAAGCTTTTAATTTGCGCTGTTTGACACCGTGCCATAGGTGCTTTGTCTAATAGACTGTATAAGCAGTGGAGTCATAAGCAAAGGAAACATGCGGCGTGTCGTAGTTTATTTATTTTTGCATTCAGTGAAGGAAGTGATTTTTTTTATTTTTTATAAATCTGAAAATGAAATGCTTGTATGTATCCTAAACAGAAGACACAATGTGACTGTATTCAGCCACATTATGTAACAGGACCAGTAGTCTGCAGCCCTGCTCACGGCTGTGTGGCGCACCGTGGTGCTCTGAGCTAAACGCTAACACCAACATGCTAACGTGCTCAGTGCTCAACCATCCTAGTTTTGCATGTTCTCGTACTGACAAGCTGCTAATTAGCACCTAAAACAACTTGATGAAAAATCAGTGGATGCATCGCTGGTGCTGAGACACGTAATCTGGGCAATTTATAAATAAAATATTATAATGTTCCACTAAGCAGATGTATTTTTTGTTTTCTTACATTAAATAAGTGGATAAAAAGTTAAGGCATCACCAACATCAATGGGATTCATCCTCTGGGGAACATGAATGTCTGTCTATATGTATCATCACTCACTCAGGACATGAATAGTTTGATTCGATTTTCAGTTGCTTGCATTAATTAAAATATTGATCAAACACCATAACAAGTAAGTATCATGTCTGTACATGCACATTACATGAATTCATCCCATGTATCCGTCCGTGGAGTACGATTGAACACTAATCGATCAGTTTGTATCTAGAGCTCAGACGATTTGTGTTGCCCTGTAGTAGCATCCAGTTCACCATTATTAATAATTCAAACGATACACAAGGTCAATTTTAATTTAGATATTCAGAGCAAATATGTTTACTGCGTCATCCCCTTCACAGTCAGCACATATTTCTTTTTCTTATTTATTTATTTTGTGTTTTGCTCTCAGTGTGGGGAGGCTGAGAGCGAGACAGTGAGATGAAAGAGGAAGAAGAACATGTGGAAACATTTATGCAGCATTGGTGATGATGAGCTCGTCTGTTTCACGCTCGCTGCAGATCTCAGGTAGTTTTTATGTGTGTGTGTGTACGTGTGTGTTGGTATTTGAGTGTGTCACTGGGAGAATGAGATGCAGTAAAAGCCTGAACATCTGTTCTCTGATGTCACTGTGACCTAACAGAGGAAACAGCCCGGGTGTTAGCGCTCACACTGCTCATTCAATCCACAGCGTCACTGTGACATATTATTGTGATTTCACAGTCGCAACCTGTAATTGATGGTCCTGCCCCCAACTAGAGCAGTAATTACAGCTCCTGTTTTGTTGGAGCCATTTGCCTCCAGGGGGTTAAAGGTGATGTTTTGTTTGAACAACTCACCCTTCAAATTACAGCAGTGACAGTATTTACCACTGTACAATGAAATAAACAAACATCCCTGAATATGAAATATTGACATAGATCTTAGCGCCGGTTTATCTGTAATTACCTGATAGGTTTTTTTGTTTTGTTTTGTTTTATTTTCTGATTTTCCTTCTGTGTCTGGGCGAATGAGCTCCGTTATAAGAGATGTTGGACATCTGCCTCTCACTGGAGGACACATCAGTCTGCACTGAGGACAGGTGATGGACATGTGAGGTTGATCCTGAAAACACACACACTCCAACACACTCTCAATCACCTCTTGACATAGACTCTGTATCAGATGATGGGGCAGGAAATCACTGCGTTCCCTTCATAACAGATGATAAAAACATAAAAACTGCCTGGTTTCATTTCATCAGGTGTAAAGAAAGCAGAGATGACTCATGTGGTGACTGTTTTCATTTAAGGTAAAACCATGATGGTCTGAGGCCACACGCTGCGATGTACTGTCTTTATTTAGATTCATCCTTGTTTTTATTTATATATCTAGAAGGGAATGTCATTATTTTTGGAGCATAAAGAAAAAAACCCTAAATAATTTATACCTAAGTGAAGATAGCTCCCACATCTATAGTTAATTTAAAAAGATACAGTAAAGAAAAGATAAGTTGCTAAGTGTCAAGTATAGTTTTGGATGTTTTTTTACGCAGAAAAGACTGTTTTTTGGAAAGTTTACATAGTGGAGAAGACAGGATTAAGGCGCCTTGCATGGGCAAGAGCTTGAGAGTTTCTTGTTTACCAAAAAAACAAAACAAAAAAACAAAAAGAAAAAACCGTGTCCTCTTCCTGCCAGAGCTCTCATCATGACAAATAGTCTTGGCAAAGCCTTTGGCTCCATAATTAACACCAGTTCAATGAGTAACCATTTCTGCCTATGACCTGACAGGCTTGTACCCACACTGGCCTCACACATTAGGACCAGTGTGTCAGAGCAGATCTCCATTCACACCCGTTTCTGTCGGCACAAGGCTCGTCTCTGTGGACTTCCTGTGCAACCCCCCCCAGGCATCGCCAGACATACACTTTCCACCAAGTTTCATGAACTGTTTGATAAGCACAGCAACCATCAGTATCGCTTATCCTCCCCATAATATGTTGACATTATAACATATTTATAGGCTGTACAATCGTTTAAATTTTCACTCAGTACGCCTTTTAGCTGTTCCAGCCTGAAAACCACCATGTTGTTGTTAAATCTTCCATATCCTCCACCACTGCAGTGCCTCTTGTGACAGAGTGCCTCTTTAGTATGGAGGTGGGAATGGACAAAGGAGACTTGGGAACCGAGGGCTCAGCAAGATTTGTCACATTTTGACACTTGCTTTGCTCCAGTAACCAGTGTCACACTAGGTCAACGTAATCCACCCCATTTCTGCAGGGAGATATTTCCCCGAG
Source organism: Polydactylus sextarius (assembly GCA_016801845.1). NCBI lineage: Eukaryota > Metazoa > Chordata > Actinopteri > Polynemidae > Polydactylus > Polydactylus sextarius. Next base: position 7,897,417 of record CM028909.1, read on the forward strand.
CAGATGGGATGATAGAGGTGGATGTGCAGACGTTGTTTTTTTTATATGAGAACTGAAGCCATGCAGGTAGTGGGATCTGGCTAACATGAGATTTGAAGTCACACCTCATAGAAAAGGCCATTAAGTGTTATAAAAGTCCAAATAGCTGGGTTTGATTTATGCATTGGAGAATATGCAGTGTTACAAGGTTTTAGATCACAGCTGGAAAGTTACAGTGTAAATATTTTTTACTTGTGCAGAAGGTAATAAATTTGATCCAGAGTACTTTGTAGCATACACATTAAATTCTCTAATTTCTGGCATTGCAACTTCCCACAGTCTTTAATAACAATAATTTAATTTCACACACTGTTACTTCATTGTTCCAGTTATGTAACACAGTACAAATATTACTGTACCCTGTAATTATAAAATCAAGTTGTCCGTTTCTTACCCACCTGTCTTATTTCCTTCTATCTACATATATTGATACTCTACATAGACTAAACAACCACACAAAGATTTACAAACTGTAATCTTTTTTTTTTTTTTTCCATCTCATTATTATTATTTTATGTCATTATTAACATAGATTATCAGTCACTGTCTCAACTGGTTATTTATTCTCCCAGTGATGAATCCTCTCTCATCAGCACTGATTGCTGCTCATTAACAAACCAAATATGTAAAGATCTAAAGTTTAAATCCCAAAACAAGCAAAGTGACTTTACCTTTCACCAACTCATATAACCACACCTGGGCCACACACACACACACACACACACACACACGGTGGAGCTGCAAAGACAAAGGAGAGAAAAGTAACTTTGAGAAAACATCTGAACTGAACACTCTGTGGCATTATCACCTCCCCTTGGGACGTTCTGATTAACGATTCCTAACCACAGAGATTTATGTGCCGCTTCTTTTACATAATTCCTTATCTCTGCCGTCCATGAATAATTCATGTGAAAGTGGAGAATTGAGAAGACATTGTGCTGAAGAGAGCTGAGCAGGAACATCTTGACTTGCCTTTGTTGTAAGTTTGTGACCTTAAGTAAATACTAAGTTCATAATTAATGTTGTTTCCAGTGGGAAAACAGGAAGTGAAGTCATGAATCATGGCGACTACAGTTTACATATTAAATCATTTACTTCAGTAACTAACTTGTACACAGCGTAGTGTAGTATTGATTATTTTTTGTAATTGTGGCAAATGTGCTTCATTTAATCCATGTTTTTGTTGTTGTGTTGTCTTGTTTTAATTTAATTTAATTTAATCTAATTTATTTTATTTATATAGCGCCAGGTCATAAAAACATTTATCTCAAGGCACTTTACATAGAGAAACCCAACATTTCCACAATGAGCAAGCGCTTGGCAACAATGGAGAGGAAAAACTCCCTTTTAACAGGAAGAAACCTCCAGCAGAACCAGACTCAGAGTGGACGGTCATCTGCCTCGACCGGTTGGAGTGAAATGAAAACAGGGAAAAGAGAAGAGACAGAGGAAAAAGAGTGAGGAGGACGGGGGAGGGGGGAGGAAGAAAAGTGGGTGACCAGAAAGAGACAGTAGAGAGTAGATGGTTACAAGTAGTTGTTAAAGTAAAATTATCATTACAATTAATATTACAATAATAATAATAATAATGATGAAGATGAAAGTGATGATGTCGTCAAAGAATTGGAGTCCAACAGCTCTGGAGTTCTCACACTTCTCTTGTATCCACTTTTCATATTAATCACGGCTGCTCTTTCATTCACACAACCGCTTCAGCATTTTATGCGCAGCAGCATTTTCTTGCCGTTTGTGCCCCTGAACAAAACACCAAACTCTGACTGCATGAAACTGAATATGAACATGAATATTATAACACTTCTTCAATACGATAGTACGACCATCATGTGAAACACTGACTATGTGTGGTGGTACATGATCAATGTGTTACATTAGAAGATGAAACTAGTACAATATACAGATATTATTCCAAAAACTGGTTTATTTCAATTTTTTTTTTTAATGTTAAAATGTTGTAGACAAAAGACAAAACCATGATACCTTGATGTTCAGTGCATCAGTGTAAAAATACTTTTACTACACGTGTCCTGTTTTATCAAAAGTTGTTTAATATTTTAAAAAAATCATCATACATGTTATGTTCTGTTGCTTATGTAAATAATTAATTGACTAGTAACAAGTAATGAAGACTGACAGATAAATGCAGTGCAGAAAAATACAAATATGAAGTGACATTGAATGGAAACACTCAAATAAAGTACAAGTACCACAAAATTATACTAAAGTACAGTATCAGAATAAATGTACTCATTTATTTTCCACCAGTGCTTCTGGTTAATCAGATTTGTGAAAACCTCTTAAAAGGCCCCTTGAATAATTTAGTCTAATTTCTACGTTACAGTTCTGTCATCACTGATTTTTTTTTTTTTTTTTTTTACTTGAGCTAAAGAAGAAAAAGAAACAGCTCAGTGTTAATGTTATCTTCAATTATGTAATTCATAGAACACACAGCATTATCCAACTCATGTAGAGTGACGTCGTTGATAATAACAGTGTAGTAAAAAGCTTGTACAGCTAGTGCTGATAAAGAGGTAGTAATACATGCTAGCAGATTAGCATTGGTGCTAATTGGGTTTTTCCAGATATGTTGTAGAGGGAACATAATAGTAAAGGAATGAATTCAGTTCAGTTCGATTTGATTTGATTGATTGATTTGATTTGATTTTTTTTCTGTCTGTCCATCCATCCATTTAGTCTTATAGCAGCTTAATTAAAGTAATGAATGATATAGAAGTAACAGCAAATTAGTTTTGCATGAAATATAATGACGGCCATTTGTGTGTGAGTGTGTGTGTGTGTTTGTGTGTTGCAAACAATAACAAAAGCTAGTGAAAATAATAAGTGTACTTTTGGTTTAAAACTTTATTTTCAAACTAATGAGATGAACATTGAATTTTGGATAATTCTGCAGCACCAACTCAGACATTAATTGACGAGACTAAAGTCCAGTTATGGGCAGCACAGGGGTTAGCGCTGTTGCCTCACAGCATGGAGTTTGGATGTTCTCCCCGTGTCTGTGTGGGTTTCCTCTGGGTTCTCGTAGGATGTGAGTGCGAATGGTTGTTCGTCTATATGTGGCCCTGCGATGAGCTGGAGACCGTCCAGGGTGGACCCTGCCTTCGCCCATAAGCAGCTGGAATAGGCTCCAGTCCCCCCTGACCCGAGTACGGGATAAAGGGGTAGAAAATGGATGGATGGATGGAAGTCCAGTGACACAGATGCTGTTGTGTTTTCTGCTCTGTAAACTGGAAAAGCTGTCACATCAGTTTGCTCCACGCCCCACACACACGTCTTTTGTCTCCCAAGTCATTCTGATTCAAATATTCTGACTTATTTTGTATAATGTATTCAAAGAAGTTTTGGTGAAAGCTTTTTTTTCCCTCTTCCTCCTACTTTGAAATCAATTCAAAGTCCTGGCTGTCAGAAAAAATAGCCAAACGATTTGGGTTGGAGCTAAGCTTCCTTTTGCCTTTATGCATTTTCAATCTCAACCTCTAAATCTTTCACACAAACTTCTTCTTTTCTCACTGTCAGTCCGCCTCTTTTTCCCCTCTCTGCTTTGCTTTATTTTCTCTTTTCCATTTCTCCCGCGTCTCAGAAGTCATTGATTTAGCCATTTACCAGAGAAAATGTCTCTGTAAAAAAAAAAAAAAAAAGACATGAAGGGTTGGTAGAGCCCTTGAGGACCCATTCATTCATATACAATGGTTTGCTATGGTCTCCTGGGTTTAATGTGTTTGTATTTAATCCTGACAATTTATGCAGACCATGAATAGCTTTTATTGTAACCTGGTTATTGTGTCTGTTGTGTGCGATTTGGTTTTGTACGATTAAAGATGTAAATGCTCGCCTCTGCTTTAGCCTTTTCTCCTCCATCTTTAAAAAAAAAACCTTAAAGAGAACTAATGTTATTGCTATTATTGGTAATTATTTGTTAAAGCTGTTTATGTTGTTATAAATCTGTGTAACTCTTCGAATTTTTAAAAACTCAGTTCAGTAATAAAGACAAAAGAAAATGGCCACTCGGAGATACAATAATTAATTTCTGGTGTTGTCAAACTGTGAGTTGTAAAATGAAAACATCCCAGATTAAATATCAGAGGATGTTTACTCCTTTTATAGCGTGCACAAGATGATACTAGATCAGGTCTGAAATATCTCTTCAGCGGCTGATTGTAACGGAGGTCGTAAACCTTCTTAATTAAAATTCCATGGAGATTTTTTCCAGCAGCGATTCAGTAACATTTCATTTCACCGCGTCATGTGTTGTGTGTTTGTGTAACTCTTAACCCTTTAAGAATCAAATAAGCTTGTTTACCTGATGTTTATGTCTGTGTTGGCAACAGATGTGGTCTTCCTTGAGGAAGTTTGGCACAAATATTCACTTGGGCACAAAGATGAAGCAGTTTGATTTAGTTTTGATGGTTGAACTTCAAGGTCATTGTGACTATTTAACACTAGATATCTGCAGTTGAAAGGTACATAAAACTCAAAGGCATTTCTCCTTTGAGTTTCTTTTATTTATTTGTTTGTTTGTTTGTTCGTTGCAGAAGAAATGATGGCATCTAATTTAAATCTCCAATCCTGTACTGACTTTAAATGAATGAAAATTAGTTCAGATCAAGCAGATCAGACTTTCTTGTACAAGAAAACAGTTTCTGATGGATATTCATTCCACGTGTTTCATTTTTTATATTATTATTTATTAATAGATTTTTAGTTTTACATCCAAATGTTCACAAACATGAAGTGTTGCCAAAAAAAAATGCATATTTTGGGGGAATACGCTTTAAAACGTCACATTTTCTGGTTATGGTGCACCACGTTGACATTTGTGTATATATATATATATATATATATATATATATATATATATATATTTACACAGTCTATATCATTATCTTCAAGGCAAAAATACCCAAAAAATAAATGATATTTAAAAAAGAAAGAAAAAAGACAAACTAATGAATCATTTACTGTAAAGTGGCGCTACAGGTTTTCAGTGGTGATTTTATTTCAGTCGACAGACTGTGGTAACTGGATCACTGTTTCCACAGAGACATGTTGTTGTTGTATTTTTACTTGAATACAATATGTTTTTTTTTGTTGTTGTTGTTGTTGTTGTTGTTTGTTTTTGTTTTTTTGACCACTCTATGAATTAATAATCTATCCACGAGATCTCCGACATTTCAGAATAAATAAATGTTAAAACTTTCACAGTAAAGTAAAAGATGAGGTTTAGTTGCTAAATTGTCAGAGAATATTATACATAATTCTTTTCTGGTTATATTGTGTAATAACAACAACAGAAACGTCTATATAGGAGGCCGTCATGTAGATGAAGCTGCATTAGTTTGTATCTACTAAATACATCTCTGCTTCAGGAGCATCTTTTATTTAATTAATCTCTAAACAAGTTATTATTCATGAGTGAAAATCTTTGAAGAAACAACAGACCGTTAAGTGAACGTAATGTGCTTCCTTTAATCACATCAGTGTTGACTGTGTTCACGTTGCTATTATTGCTCTTCAGCTGAGAGTTGATGGACTTCATTAGAAGCCCAGTGTGTATAAAAAGTAATAACACAAGCGTGAGGCTTTAACTTAGATGAAATTCATCCCCCAAGAGATTAAAGTGAAGACCGCAATCTCTGGATCTCACTATCGTCCTAAGTGTGATGAAGAAACAAACCACTGTTGACCTTTGACCCATCAACTCAAAGGCACAAATGAGATACAGCTATAGAAGAGGATGTGACACGCTGCTTATAAGCTGAGATTTAGTCTCCACAGAGGTTACACATCACTACTCACTTAATGATGAACTCCCGCCTGACAGACGGTTTTCTTTGAGCTGATTGTCAGAGAGCTGATGGAGCTGTCCAGGGTCCTGACCTCTGTTACTGGTGAGGAAGTGGAGCAATAGAAAGCTTGTCTTTATTTCTAAATAGCAATGGCACAAGTCTTTGGTGAACACTTCTTCACATGTAGATGCATGACATGTGAGATGTTGCTCCAAGTGACGTCACGTGAGTCTGTACATGAACTAGAGTCTTTCTAACAAGCCGACCCGGCCCACCAGACCTCTGTAGCCTGGATCAAGGTTTTACTTAAGTAAAGTCCACCAAAAGTATTACAAAATGAATATTCAATATTTTACCCCAGGTTGTTTTAAAAGAAAGATGAAAGATTTTAAATGAAAGTTTGTATTTGCTGAAGACTGGTTTTGTATTTTTTTCCAAGTTAGCATGTTGCTCTGTGTTGAATTTTTTGTTGTGTAGAAAATTTGTTTGTGTGCAAATTACACAAATAATATATAACCATATATTAAATCAAAGCATCTTCTTAAAATTATACTTTTTTACTCCAGATCAGTACACACACACACACGTGCATTATTTGTTGTGGTTTTTGTGCTTGTTTTTTCACACAGGCAACCCTGGCAGTCCCAGCCACATGGCTTTAGGAATGGCACCGTTGGGCTGTCAGTTGGTCTGTTGTGTGTTCAGGTCTTCATGCTAAATCCTGAGGACTTGGATGATTCTCTGACTTTTTATTCATGAGGTTCACATTTTTGTTTTTTTAGTGAAATGTCTCAACAATCATGAGGATGCATGTTTGTTTATTCAAAATGAATTTAAATATCATCAGGTCAAAGAAAAAAAAAAACATGATAAACATGATGGCAAACGTCATAAATTATACCCATAGATACTGTCATTGTAAACATGTTAGCATACTGATGTTATTGCATCAGTATGCTAGCTCAAAGGCATCAGGCACTAAGTAAAGGATGTTGATGCGTGTCGTTTTGTGTGTTGTATTTATGGTGATTCATCAGTCACATGACTCATCAATCAAATGTATGTAAACTGGCAATAACCTCAGACACCATCAGATATGATATGTGTCCTGTTCCTCTGCTCTTTTGTTTGTTTGAGCTCGAGCCCGTGATGCTCTGCTGCTTCACGCCAGCTGCATATTTGAATTTTCAGACCGACAACAAAGAGCGCCACAGATCTTATGAGTATGGCCTCTGCGCTGCTGCCTCCTTGCTACATTGTTCCTATTAATCAGAAAGTCATTTGTGATGCCGCATTAAACCCTTGGATGTCTAAAATGTGACAAATGATGATTACCTGGGGGAAATCGATGATGATCACAACACTATTAATGGTCCCTCTGCAGGAACAGTATTCATCGACGCACAATTGTGGCGAGATTCACAGACAGAGAAAGACCTCTAATTTAGAAGCAGATTCGTGTCAGGTGATTCACAGAATCCAAAAAAAGGTCTGTTACCTCGTGCTTCTTTTTTACATCAAACAGGCGAAGCAAAAAGAAAACAATACCAGCATTGTCTCATCCAGCCGGTGTGAATACAGTCGCCCTGTCGGCTGAGAGCAGCTGGTGAGCCAGACTGTGTAGTATTGCAGATAGAAGGAGAGAGGAAAGGGATGGGGAGTAAAACACTTGATAGTGTGTGGTTGCTGTATTATAGTGAGTTTCTTCAGGGTCAGAAACATACTCACTCATCACTTATTGCCCTTGGCCTCTCTCTGGTCAGCTTGGAGCAATGAGCTCAGTGGCATTGACTTCCACGTCTGCGCTGGCATGCGTTCGTTTGGTCGTCACTTTTTCTCCCGAGGATGAAAATCCATATGTCACCTGCAATTTATGGTCTGCTACTTGCATGTTCGCTCATATGAATAAGTTATCATCCGTGTGTGAACATGACTTTGAGTTGGTTAGATAAGGGCTTTCATGTTGCTCTGTGTGTGTGTGTGTGTGTGTGTACGTGAGGGCCAGGGGGTGGCCTTTATTTATGCATGAGGCAGTAGTTTTCCAGCTGATCACTGATTTGATTTTCCTTGTGTGATCGCTCCTGAGGTCTGTCTGCAAATTCATGCTGGATTTTTGTTTTTAACCAAAAGAAAAAGATCTTCAAAGTGAAAACATCATGCGTGTTGTCAGAATATATTTGCACGTCTGTCAGTTTGTATTGTTTTCCTCTTTCCATTTGTTAGTGTTTTGTTGATTTGCTTTAGACTATTTGTTCCTATTTTTGCTCCATGTGATTCAGCTGCTGGTGGTGCTGATGGTGGACATCGGACCTCCTGACCCGCTGGGCGTCTTTTACTTCACTGTGATCACCATCTAGTAGATGCCTACGTCTGCCTGCTCTTTCAGACTGGGCAGGTGATTTTCAGCTCTAGGCTAAAAACAGTTGTGGATGAAATATGCAAACATGCTCAGTATATCTGATGGGAGCTACAGAGTTGAGTAATTGTTTTTTTCTCCAAGTTTGTCACAAATAAACTTCTTCTTCACTAAACAAAGACATGTGATCCATTGTTAGAGGAGAACGGTGGTATAAAATGAAATTACGAACAATTTTATTTTTATGGTTTTTGTCGAAAAGACTCATCATGCTTTGAAGACATCGCTATTTTAAACCATTAAAACAGATCAAAGTAGCTCCACACTTTCTTCCTTGTATAATAAGGACCCTGACATTTAAAATGAGGCATGGAGAACTTGGTAAGTGTACAGATCGTTTATTAAAAAGACTTTTTTTTTCACAGGTAGGACCTAGCAGTAGTTTCTGGTCGCCACCATGTTGAAAGTAAGTCCTACAAGTCAACTGACGAACACAAACCAATGGGCAGAAGAGATACTACATAGTTCAATTTAACTGTGCAAATGCATGGATTTCATCTGTTGGTGACAATATCTGGTCATTGTCTACAAGGGAATGAATTAATTTGTACTATCTCTCTCTCATGTTCTGCCCATTGGTTCATGTTCGTCAATCAATCAATAGGACCAGAAACTACCGCTAGGTCTGACCTGTAGAAAAAGTCTTTTTAATAAACGATCTTTACGCTTATAAAGTTCTCAAGTTCTCAGCTGGCTAGCGTAGTTTTGCTCCTCAGCAAACATAACAACTCGTAACGTCACCCCAAAGTTCATTTTACACCAAAGTTCTCCTTTAATGTAAAAAAAAAAAAAGATTGGCCACTTTAATGAAATTTCATCCATTTCTAACTTCTGAAATGTGAAAGTTTCACTTCAAATTGCACATGTTGTGGGTTGGGGTTGATATGAAAGATGTCACCATGAGCATTTTAATATGATGATATAGATTTTTCACTATTTGACCCTGTGATAAACCTGTTGACCTGTGCAGGGTGTATCGCCCACAGTCAGCTGGGACCTGCTCCAAACGTGATCATCAACAGGATAAGAGCTGTAGATAATGGACGGATGAATGGATTTTTCACTATATTCTCACATTTTATAGAACAGTTAATTAAAGGGGCCCTCGTAAACAAACTTTAATTTACACTTTGTGTTCACTCGTGTAAGTGCACTGAACCAACAAACATGTTTAAATATGTTCTTCTTCCTTCATTTGTTTTTTTTTTTTTTTGGTGTGTTGTGCCATGATTATATGTGATGGGTTGTTTTTATATCATATAGGTTGTAGCTTTGTGTTTGTGCTTGTGTGTGTGTGTGTGTGTGTGTGTGTGTGTGTGTATTGATGGATAAGATTTGGTTGAGCAAGAGAGGTTGAAACCAATGTAGTGGTGGTGGAGGTGTTTGGGTGAGACTCCTTAATATCCTTTAGCAAAGCAATCACACAGTGAGAAAAATTGTGTGTGTGTGTGTGTGTGTGTGTGTGTGTGTGTGTGTGTGTGTGTGTGTGTGGAGGGCGTAGAACAAACAGAGGGAGGAGAGTGTGTGTGAATTTACAGTATGTGTTTCTGGGTGTGTGACAAAAGGGGAGGAGGTGTAGGAGTAGGGGTAGGGTTAAAGCGAGAAATAGGTATAAGAGCGAGGGAGGAGTTGAGGACATGGTGAGCGAGAAGGAAAAGAGGTGGCAGGCAATAAAGCACCCCATCAATCTGGTAAATGAGTGTCCTTCCAGGAGAGGGTACTCTGAAAAATGCAGCGTGCTCCATGTTCATCAGTCACAGGTTTAGCACTCATCCACGTTATCTCACCCGCTGCTCGGACACTTCCCTATCAAAGAAAGTAGCAGTTAAACAAACGTCTGGTCCGTGGGTCACGTTGCTAATTAGACCCCATTTACTTACAGTATGAACACACTCTACCTGCAAGGATCACACCGACGCTACTGAGGATTTCGCTCGAATTATCACCCCACGCGAATGACACATCCGGTCCATCTGTATGTCTATTATAATACTTGGTTGCCGTCTATTATTATTAGCTTAATTTTGCAGTTTTGACAGTAGACGCAGTCGCAGGGAATAGTATTTGCCACCATGATTTTGACAGACATCAGTGTGCAAGACTACACAGTGTCAGAGTCAGTGTCAGTGTGAAACTGGTTTCTACAGAAAGAACAGAAGCACAGATGGATAACCTCCCAAAAAAAACTCAGGAGCTTTAGATGCACATTTGGAGAGTTTTTAGTGGCATTCTTTGCTAAATAAAACAGTCTGCATACTGTATTTGGAGCCCTTTTTTTTGGTGGGGGGGTAATATATCTGTGTTATTGTTCGGAGAGTAGAAGTAGAACGCTGTTGTCAAGGCTGAGCATCGTCGTCGGTGGAATTGCTTTTGAGTTGATATGATGCTCGCGAACCACGCCGCGCGTTTGTCATTGTTGTCACGAGCATTGTGACTCCACCGCACAATCACATGGCTGTTTGCGGCGGCGACAATGTGAGAATCAGTAATGCACTTCTCAGATGAATGTTAAGACTATTGTGCCCTCGCACAATGATGGGAACGTTTGATATCAGTGTCAGTCACAATCACAAAGAAAGAAATTACACACAGATTACAGCTAAATGAATGGGGGGATATTTCTGTTCCTGTCTGCATGCATGTAATATAAACATGAAATATGTCATTTAGTATTACATAAACAAATATTTTTCCTTTTGAATCAGTTTAGTTATTGTTGCACAGTAATTGAATGAATGTTTTGAAAATCAAATTTTTAGTCCCTTGGAGAAAATATTACCTGAAAAACGTCCGTCATGGGAATACAGGTAATAGTAATAAGTTTTGTTGTTTTTTTTTCTTCTCAAACATGATGGATTTTTTTTTCTCTTTCTCTGTAACAACATCATTATTTATCTATGAATAATAAAACAAATGGCTGCAAAACAAGAAAAAAAATGTTATGTAATCTGCAAACGTGAAAGTGGCAGAAGCACAGAAGAATATGTCAAATTAAAAAAAATGAATCTGACCCGTTCGGCAGCTCACAAATGTTATAAACACACACTTAACAAGCCCTGCAGCAGCTCAAATGGGCACAGGCGTGTAGTGAGTCTCAACATTCAGCTGGAATTGCAGAGAAATGTGAAACTGAAAACGAAAAAAAAAAAAGCAAGAACATCAACTTGCCGACATTCACCTGACCTATAAAGGCTACAAAGACGACCAGTTCAAACACGAGGATCAAACAAAACTCAGTGGCGTCAGCTCATCCAGATGTCTCAGCCGGTTCGAAATGTTTCACTGATAACGGTAATTTACTTGATGCTGTGATTGCCTTTAATAATTGATGTGATCCTGTGGCCCACACACCTATTCACAGCTCACAGCTCTGTGTCTGTGCCCAGCGGCAGGCTCGGGGAGACAAGAATACCCGAGAGACGGGCCGGCCTCAACGCTCTGTCCTACAGCGTTAAACAGTCCCACAGGGACGGGACGCTCACTTCCCTCCTGCTTCTCTTTTTTAAAAGCTGTCATACTGGGCTGTGTGGCTGCAGATCAAGCCAAACAGACCTGTCCTCTGGTTCTGCTCTGTGGTTTTTTTCCAATTATAGTATAAAAGCAGTGGCTGTCCAAAGATCTTTAAAAACAAAAAACACACATTATTAAACCGAATAATAATTCCTCCAAAAATCTACAAATCCAACAAGAAAAGTCCACATCAAAACACGTCAGTGTCAAGGACAATTTGATGACTTAGGTAAAAACTTCATTGACAGTTTCACTATAAATGTGTGACCCTGACTACAAGCTTCTTCTCTCGTTTTAAAGGATGGATCGCTCTACAGTGTAGCACCATTATAAAGTTTTAAAAAAAGGAGCTTATGGCAACGTTATTTATCTGAGGCCCTTCACATGAATGCACACTGGCCCTGGTGTTAAACACATGCTGATTATGTACATATGCACCACTGGTTATCTGTGAACGGGGCATAGTGAGAGGATCATGGGACTAAGTAACCGTGGCTCCAACATGGGGAACGGTCCTCAGAAAGCCTGAAACTAAAAGTTACCAACAATTTAGACATTTGACACTGGCTGAATAGTTTTCTTTTTGTATCTAACGCAATATTAGAGGCGAAGGTCTGTTATTTTAAGGAAAATAATAGTTTCAAATCCTGTTTTTCCAGTTTTATTACAGATACTTTTTTTGTAATTATATAAATATCTAGCTTGTGGTATTAATGTTATTACTTTATTCTGTCTTTTATTCTGACAGTCAGACAGTTGGACTAGAATAAGACAGTTTTTGACCTTTTTGTCACTGTCAGGCTACCGTCCTGGGAGAACAGATAACAGATAATACATAATGTCACTGTGAAAATGTCACAGTGTCAAATAATAGGTTGAAAAAGAAAAAAAAAAGTGTTGAAATATTATGAATCTAAAAATTTGACTTGTTTATTGAAGGTTTGTTCTTGTTAGGCAGAGCTGTTGCCATGGTAACAGCCCACAGACCTTTGGGTAATGTAGTATTCGACAAATCAAACTTACTGAATATACAGTGAGTGTTTGTAGCTGACGGTCAAATACAAACCCTCTAATGTAAATATTAACTTATTATTATAAATATTATTAAATAAAATAATTCTTTCTTATTTATTGCTGACTACGGATTGAAGATGTCTCACCGCTTGTGAATTAAATGTTCTCTTTTATTCTATTTTTAAAGCTTAAAAGCTTTAATCAGAGAGAGAGAGAGAAAGATGAAGACATGAGTCAAGACACTTTGGATTACATTTGTAGACTTGTTCTCCTCCTGTTACCAAGACACTGTGTCTGTTAATTAATCAACAATGTGACAAAAAAACAATGTAACCCCATATACGTTTTTTTTTTTTTTTTTTTTTGTTTATTTATAAGAGTATAAGAAAATATTTGATTAAAAAAAAAAAGCTGTGCATCATAAACTTCATAAACATCATAAACCCCCCAGCTGTTAGAAGCTTTAATTATAGCATCTAAACCCACAGACAGATGTTCTATCTTCGCTTTGCCTGCTCCATAGGCTTAGCCACTCATCTCAGCTCCAGTATGGCAGCATAGTCAAGGATAAATTAGTCTGACACTTCACTAAACTAAACAGTGCCCATCGTGTCCCTTCTTAGTAGCTGGCGTTCATCCATATTTACTCTGCTTCGCGTCGCTCGGTGTCAAGCACACATGAGATCACAGAGCAGCTGTAGAGTCTTGACTGATGAGCTTTGACACTTTGATACGACCACAACTCTCTCAAGAACAAGCTGTACAGTGCATCAGATAGACGTACTGTACTCTGCCCATACTGCCGTGGCAGAGTGATCTACCTCCAGTCCATCATTACTGCATTTACAAACTGCTAAAGGGTATTTACACTACATATTTAACAAGATCTGATAACGTCTGAAAGATGATGGCTGCAGCTTGTGCCAATCAGGGCTCCCGTTGTCAGTTCTGATCAGTCGAACACCAGGACGCACTTTGTGCCAGGATGCTCCTCCAATTAGATGATGTGCTAGCTGCTCACTTTTCACAAGGGTGTGTGAAATGCTGAGAGTGTAGGAAATGTATGTGTGTAGGACAGATAAATAAAATGACCAAGGATATTGCAGTTACCATGAGCTCAATACACCATCCAGTATCTTGAAAAACCTTCCGTTGACAAGTACGTCCTCCAAAACAAAGCACTGGGTTTTTCTCCCCAATAGGCCAGACGAATGCAGAGCTGAGGCCTCTCTACCAACCCAAACGTGTCACTTGTCCAGGTGACCGATGCTCCCTCTAGTGAATCTGCATAGTCCTGAGGGTCCTATAACAATCCTGCTCCCACTGCTGGTGGAAAAGAGGAAATGTCCCTGTTCAAATACTTGTTCTTGAATGTGTCTGATGTTCATGTAGTTCTCTAATTAGTTTTACAGAATCAATTGTGAATGGAAGACTTTGCAACGTGCCATTTTTATTTAGTCTGTTTAGTAGTTTAGAAAGTTACTAAGGATCTGGTCCAACAATAATTTGTTGGATGTTTTGTTTTGGGGTCAGGGATACAACATGACAATACTCTTAACCAAACATACTCTACTAATAGTTGTAAATATTATCTTGTAGCTTCTTATATGATCCTATTTCCCCATTGCGGTCTATACAAGCTTTGATGTTGACTCTAATTAGACCACTTTGCCGCTCGTTTTAGAAAAAAACCTATCTGCCCATATTTAATCTGACCTCGGTGTAATCCTCACAACAGCTGCAGCTCCTGTTTAAGTGCGGTTCTTCATGGACAGATGTGCTCCTCCTTCACACCTCTGTTCCACCCCACCGCCCCGACCGCGGCTTTTGCAGTTCGACTGCTCTGTGTGGTCATGTTCAGTACCCACTGAATCCTAAATCCTGATACTGTTGGATGCTCTAATCCCTTCACACTACAGAGAGCAAAACAGCATATTAATTTCATCTTGTTTCTAGTGCTGGGGCCAATTTGAGCAGCCAGGGATAGCTGCTGTGTGCCTGGTGCCTGATTGTACCTCCCATAGGATTTACGTAGGACTATCTTTGAGAAATCCATTTGATATGACACCCCAGGCTGCTATGTGATGTAGCTGAAGCTGTAACTGTAAAGCCCGACTACATTAATTTGTAGTTTTATAGTTTTGTTTTATAACTAATTTTGTTAAAAATTGTATCACATTAATCATCATGAGCAATACTTCTTCTTCCCACAGTCGAGAAAATGTTCACTTTGAGTTGACACAAGCAATAACGATGACGTAACATTACCGTTGTTTTTGTGCACGTGTCCATCTAAGGTCACTGTCCTGATGCATATTGGAGGGAGTCCCACTGAGGGGGTCGGCTAGATGAACCCATCAGCTCACAGGGATAGATTTAATCCAGCCTGCAAAGAATTAACCCCAATATTTTAAAAATGGGTTAGAAATGCAAATGGCTATTAGGATACAAGCAACGAGCCAGACAGCAGATTAGTTTAAAGCTCAAACAAAAGCTAAAACAAAGCAATTGTATTACTTCCTATAGCACAGCACTCTCTGTAATGCCTTTCCTGCTTACAGAGTCGACTGAAGCGTTTCCTCTCTAAGCCAGAGCCCCCAGGACTATTAAAGCTTTGACAGTATTTTAAACGAGCACTGGTGGAGGATTCACCCTGCCAGCTACTAACCAATAGCATGCGATAATTCCCCCGGGGGCTGAGGGCCAGTGCTGAATGTATGGGTAGCATGTTTTAACAGTGTAGACGCCAGGCTGTGCATGTTTAGCATGCATGACACAACAGCACATGACTGCAGAGGTGAATGCGTGCAGCTTATTGGGCGCTTTATGTCTTGTTTCGCCTGAGACCAATACAGTGTCAAAGTCATTTTGTCAGCGGGAGAAGTTCACAGCTCTCAACACATGCCCCAAAGATCTACAGCTTCTGGTATAGATCTGCTTTATGAAGACAAAGACACAAATATGGACTCATTTAAAATCATGTTTATCCTTTTTGCTCTATACATCCATTATCCTACGATCTTACGGAATAATCTTACAGGCAATTGATTTATGCCTTTACATTCATATGTCATTGCGTGGCTATCCAGTGAGCCAACATTAATATTACAGCTTTTTTTTGTTGTTGTTTTAAATTAAACCCATAAATATTCATCCTCTACCCATCACAATGCCACATGTTCAATCTCGCAGAATCACTGAACTGGATCGTTGTGGTCAGACAGTTCTGGCACAAGATGTTACCAAATGAAAACATGCAGAAATGAACCAACAGCAATACAGTGGATGGTAAATGGCCCGAGGGAAAGGCACAACCTCTCTCTCTCTCTCTCTCTCTCTCTCTCTCTCTCTCTCTCTCTCTCTCTCTCTAATTACACTTTGGTGAGTGCAGTGGTGAACGGGGGAGAGCGGTGCACTGGGATGCCTTTAATGTGCAAAGCACTGATGAGAATCCTATGAACGCCAAACATGTTCAGCAGGCGTCACATTTTGAGAGCAACATCATACCATGTTCAGTAATGTGAAAGCAAGCTGCTTTCAGATTTTGGAAGGTGTGCTTGTACACCATTAACAAAGTTACTTGACAAGGCATTCACAGAATGAGAAAGGTGTTTTGGATAGCTCCTTACCTACAGTAAATACAGGGAGAGCAGTATGAAAACTGTCAGCTGCTCTAACTAAGGCTGCAGTGTAAAAACCCCCATCTGCTTCACTATCTGTCGTTGTCATCGTCTTATAGTCACTAATAAACAAGATACTCAAAACATGCCAAGTCCCATAGTATCAACAATCTGGTCTGTGGGTCACATCTGTGCCATCAACCTCATGAACATCAATAGTGTTTTATAAAAGCCAAAAAAAATCATTATCTCAAATATATCAGTTTTATTCTTTTTTAAAAAAAGCACCAAAAAGGAAGCAGCAGCACATAATTTACAATTTATGTCACTGATTCTTTCTTCTAACCGTTTTACCGACCTCTGCTCGTTCCTTTAATGTGATTGTTCAGTGTTTGGCAATTGAATCTCCTCTGCAGAAAGAAGAAATGTCTCCATTATATGGCCTTTGGAGGTTAAACATCATGTTTGAAGAGAATGGTTTGGTAGATGTATACAAGCACACTGTCAGTGTTATATCTTGATATTGTTAGTATCTGGCTTTGTGGACACGTGATGGTGCTTAATAATTCTTAAAAAAAACAAAAAGAGCTGTGGAAACATGGCGTGCTAAAATGAATGAGTCATATTTGTACATGTGATGTTCATCCCTCCTGGTTATGTAGGAACACAGTGTAGCGATGTGCACTTGTTGGCTTTGTCTGTTGTGGTCAGGTTAATGCATGTTAATGATGAATAAATACCTTGACATTTTGAGAAATACTTGTATTTGCTTTCTCTTTGGGAGTAAAGTGAGAAGACACCGGTACAAGGTAAAACCTGTTCAAGCTGCTGGTTAGCTTAGCTTAGCAAAACAAAATGTAAAGATGTCAATTTGCAGTTTTCAGGTTCTTCTTGGTCTGACTTTTACCTCATTCGCATCATATAGTACTGGATGATATTGATGATTGAGAGAGGTTCACGTTAGACTAAGGCTGCTGGATTTAACATTAAATCTTCTATAGATCGTTCCATGAAGTGAAATGGACATATAGTCCTTGAATACTGATGACAGAGAAATATGTTGACCCTATGATTTGTAATAACGCAGGCTTATTGAAATGCAGTAATTCAAGGTGAAGTTATTCATAAGATATATCTCATTACTCTCAGTCTCGTTGCTCTTATAAAACACTTTACTTTATCCGCAGGAAGCACCAATGACATAACTTTGTGACAAGCCATGAGTGCAGTTCTCACCAGACAGAATGGATGACGGATGGTGCTGGTTCATCAAAGTGTTAATACTGTAAACGTGGACTTTGTACTTGTAACAGTTTGGCGGAACATCGTATCAGATGAATATGAAATTAGTTTCCCCAGTGTAAGTGTTTATAAAACACAGGAACAGGGTTTTTTTTTTTTTTTTTTAAATGTAGAATATTTCAGAAGTCGCCTAATAAACATTTTCCATGTGAATGTCCTCAACATGTGGCCGAAAAAGTGGATGAGAGGCAATGAGGAAAAAAGGTGATTATTGAAGGTGACTGCAAAAGCCAATACCCAGCAGCTGTATATTCACCCCTAGAACAAGGAGCGAGACCCAGATCAATACGGCTCTCTCTCTCTTCTCCGTCCCTCCCTCCCTCTGCTCATCACTGGAGGCTTCAGGGGGAAGCGCACAGCTACAGGAGCCATTTATTACAGGCCTGCTTGGTGGCTTTGTGGGACACAGCCCAGCAGCTCTTGGTTCTGCTTGTTAGCGGGCTTCGTGTAGCTCTAACAGGGGCTGTATGTCAGCATTGGGCTACGTGACATCACCTCCCCGTGGACCAATGATGAGGGTTTTGACAAAGTAGCAGCGATTTCACTGGTCCTATGAGGATGATTGTTTTGTCAAAGTACATTTATGTTCAGTGCACCGTCCTCATTTGTTGGATTGTAAACCTTGATCACAAAACATGTTCATTATTCGTCATTTTAACTTTTCCTTTTTTTTTTTTTTTCGTTTTACCTTACAGCCAAAGAAAAAAGAAAAAGATGTTTTCTCACAATTTGTTCTTCTCTCCTTTATCTCAGTGAAGTCAGTAAACTCTGTGTGAAGCGTCCTCAAGCACTGGTGCAAAACAGATTCAACCCACTAATAATGTAGTTTCATATCCTGATGCTGCAACACTTGGATCTTACTGACTCTGCAGTTAGTAAGTGTTTATCAATATTTTGAATATGCTTGTTTCTTTATCGATGTAACAACATTTACACGCACATTTTTTATGGATATTTTAAAGTACTGATGCTTTAAAACTGATGTTTTGAAGTCGAAATAAAAGACAATTTCATGCCTGTTAATCGCAACCATCTTGAAAAGTGATGTAAGAGACTGAATTTTGTCTTTGATTCATTTTCTGTGGGTCATGCATAATTGCGTTCAGCTTTTATTTTGAAGAGAATATAACTTTTTAATGCAATCAAATGACAAAAATGGGACATTGCAGCATGCTGCAATGTGAAGGAAATAAGAATAATTGCCTGCCAACAAGCAAAATATCATGCTTGTCTCCTGTGTTTTTTTTTTTTTTTTTATCAGTTTGGCCAGAAGTGCCCTAATTATCAACATCTCTACCTTGTCAGCTAGAAATCTGATGTACAGACTAAAGAATACTATAAATATTGCTTTTCCCACTGGACTTTTTCTCCAGAGCTGTAAAAAAACAACATTACATAACAACAAGGTACTTGGAAAGTCACAGATTTCTTCCAACAATATCATTACTCTGCTTGCCTGAATAACATTTGTGCTTGTTTGTTGTTTGTCATCTGGCTTCGATATTAAAACACAATCACATGTGAAAGCAACATTATGAGAGCCAACTTAGACGTCCCGTCTCAGACTTGTACATGTGTGCATTATAATAGCCAGTACAATAGAACTACTTCACTGTAATAAATGAACAAGACTTTACCATAAAATTGTACCTTTGTATCATATCAAGACAAAATACTGTACTGATCTGAGCTCCTTGCAGACTTAATTTCCCAGGACAATGTGTGAATCTGACAGAGATCTTTGCCTGTTTCTCTCAGAAATAATCTGTGAATCAACCTGAACTGAACCGAATGACTCCTCTCTATCTGCAGATGCAACAATTAACAGAGAAGTGAGATGAAGATGTGAGAGAAACACTGGAGATGGCACCGTTGTTGTATTGATGTTAAGTTCTCCCTCGCAGTGGGACTGTTTAATAAAACTTGATGAAAAATTTCTGAGCAGATAAAATGAAAAACAATCAGTATTATCAACCTCATATGGATGTTTATCAATCACAAAGAAGATTTGGTTTCAACAGAGGAAGAGAATGATACATTCTGTTTGTGTGGATGTAGTTTGCTATAAGCATTTTTGCTTACTGCAAACATCATATGATAGTGATTGTCATGTATTGGAAGAAGGAGCATTTTGTTTGTTTGTGTTTGTTCAGTTTATGGTAATGGTGCTACTTTTTATTATACTGATATGATATGAAGATCTGCAGCTGTTTTATATATGAAACATTTCAGAACAATCAACTTATATATTAATACTCATGTGGCAAATAGTAAATGTAGTGCTGCATATTTTTTGATGCCATTTTAATTGGCTATAATCTATATTTTTGAATTACCAGTGGATCAAATGACGTGATGTGTAATATTAACGACATTGCTGGTGATTAATTATTGCCTGAATCTGCATTCCCAGCTGTAACCTTACTGTTTTGGTTCTCTCTTAGAAAACTATGTCTCTTTTTTCTTTTTTTTCTTTCTTTTTTTTCCACAGCTGCTGTTTTCAGGAAAGAAAGAAAAAAACTCCAATAAACCAAATGCACTCTACATATGGAGGACCAAACCTAGACAGACACAGTTAGCAACCAGCTGTTCGATGTAATGGAGCATTTAGCAGCTAAACAGCAGATATTACCCACAAGAGTTGTGGAAGATTCAGAAAGAACTAAAAAAGAAAGTGAATCCTGGTCTCACATTGGTCAGAGGACTATAAATGTATAGAATAAATGATTATGTTCCTATGTATCTGCTTGATATGTCAACAAGCAGTTATTTACTGTTCATATCATATGGATTTCAAAGGCGATGATGTTTCAATGTTCACAATTGGCAAAAAATGAAAAATTATAGGGTGAAAAAATCTGAATAATTTGTTTAAGTAGCTCAGATTTGTGAGTTGGATCCACTTGATTCAACTGCTTTACAAATTAACAGATCAATTATCAAGTTCTTTCATTGCAAGTTTGAAGATTTTTACAGTCTGAAGTAACTTCGATTGACTTTAAAAACTCCAGAAACATGTCTCATTGACATCTATTCTAGGTGCAAAGTCTAAGATGCCAACATTCACTTTACACTGTCTCATTTGAATAAACCTCCCCATCTGTTTGCACCTCTCCTCCCACCTGTGCCCCTTTCCTTTTAGATTTGGCACCAGAATACCACACAGATGGCCAAAGAGGTTAAAGACGATTGCAGTGCCCCCTTGTATCACCTGAGTACATCTTCGTTTCAGTATGAGGAGTGTTTTGTAACATGCTACGTATATTCTATAGAGTTTATAGACTCTTGTGTATGGGCTTGTCACTAAAAAACCTTAAGTACTGACAACTTTTAATGTTTGGTTGTTCATAGCAATAAGTGGAGGTTGGTTCGGTTCACCTTCACACCACCAGTCAACCAAACATTTGATGTGTTTCTGTCCTGCGAACGATCCTCACAGGACCAGAATACACAAACACTTGTAAGATAAATGGACTACAGGTGGAAACCAATATGGCTCTTATGTATGTATTAAGCCGTCATACTTTTGCCCTTTCACATCCATATGTATCTGTAGGTGACATAAGTCACCTGTCATTCAGTCACGTGTCTTAGATAATTCCCACAGCCAGTTATTGCTTCCCTGTGGTCTGTGTAGTGTAGAGACTCATACAGTCCAAGGATTCATTCACCTTGTAATTATTTAGTAGGCTACTGGCCACCATCACAAACACACATACACACACACACATACACAGACAAACAGACAGATGCAGTGAACCTGTGACAGCATTACATGAACTGAGAATATCATTTCTTTTACAAGTTGCACCTCTGATGCTCAACACTTGACAGGGTGTCACTGTGGGTGAGGTGGATGGGAAAGGGGGCGGTTAGCACGTTTTTTACGTGAGTGTGTGAGTGTGTGAGTGTAGGTGTGTGTCAGTTTGTCAGCAGTGGCGCCTACAGGACATGAACTTGTGGGGCTACCGTCAGCTCTCGGGGTGGATGAATTACAGCGAGATGCAGCGTTGTAAAACACTGCCGTATTTGTCAGCAAGCTGCTGTGCCGGTCCGGGAACACTGAGTCAGTTAAGTGGCTGCTCTCACATTGTAGAGAGTGTATGGGAGGTCAGAGAGATGTAAGAAGTGGCAAACCAACACAGTGAAATGAAAATGCGTGCAGTTAACATTCCACATTCAGCTCCCAGGCAAGATTTCATGCTTGCTGTGGGAGAGGGCTCTTACCATTGACTGATCGGTGAGTCACTCCACTGTGATACATATAGCATCTGTTAGAGTGAATTTAATGCTGCGTGGAGTTCTGCTGGGTGAATTATGAGTTTTCACAACCTTGATGCAATGGTGGTGTCTGTTCATAGTGAGCTTTGAGAATGAGTAGGCCTATAATAAAAGACACCAGACAGACCTAAAATATATCTTTCCTTTGTTTGCTCTGGGTTGTGTTTGTGTTTCTATACTATTCTGTTCTATACAGTCGTCAGACCACTGCTGAGAGGCTGTGCCACTTATCCAGGCTGTCATGTTTGCTTTTCATGGCAGAGATATATCATACACAGCAGATGACAGAAACAACTGGAGGACTGTGTTAAGATTTATTATTGTTGCTGAATTGTAAACTGTAATGCATATTGACTGGAAGACCATATTATATTTAGTTTTATCCTAAAGAAGCAATGAAAAAAAGACTATTATCCATCCATC
This sequence comes from Polydactylus sextarius, assembly GCA_016801845.1. Taxonomy (NCBI): domain Eukaryota; kingdom Metazoa; phylum Chordata; class Actinopteri; family Polynemidae; genus Polydactylus; species Polydactylus sextarius. The sequence continues at coordinate 7,919,844 of CM028909.1, forward strand.
AGAGCTGTCAGTGTCAGCTCTCTGCTCATCTATTTTACAAACACTCACTCAGAAAACAAAGAGCTCTTCCAATAAAACAAAATGAAACCATACATAATCTGCAAATACAGTTGAGAGGAGTTTTGCAGTTCAGCTTGTATCTAATTTAGATGCTACTGAAATGCAAATATGAAATATTTATCATTGCCCCAGAATTCTTCTGATTTTTTATTTTATAAAGGAAGACTCATCTTTCCCTGTAGTTAGAAAGTAAAGGAATCACAGTCTATCCCATACAAAGTTGATACAAGACGGTGGTGAATGGTTTGTGGAAATTAGGTTTCATTTTCTGCTTTTGAGACAAATAGTGCTTTTTAAATACAAAGCTCATTTACATGTGTGAGTCAGAAAATCGCTCTCCTGTGCATTGTCAGCAGAGTAGCTCCAGGCTGTACATCACTGCGATATCTTAGATTGGGCTTCTGGCTTTCTATTTTCTTGCTGTGCTGGATCAGTTCATGCACTTAAACACTGAAACACTGTCCTTTTCTTGGAGGCAAATATGTGATTTATTCCATTTGTCTTTTGTTTTTTCACCCTCATGGCTCTTTTGTGCTTGAATAACGATATGTTTTACTCAAATCTTTGCCTTTAACTATTTAAAGCACACACATAAAAATACATGTCACCATACTTTGGTATTACATTAACATTGCACACACATTGGATTTCTTAAACTTTAATAAATTACCTAACTTTAAAACTTTATTTAAGACCCAGACTCTATGTTTATATGTTTTCCCTCCAGACCAAACAGTATCTCTAGTGCACTTGCTGCTAGTGCTCCACCTGGTGGTTTGTTGTGTAATGTGGGAACTGACTGCAGGAGACAATGGCTCTGGTCTTCACATTACTGTTTGTGTTATGCAGCCTCTGTGAGAAAGTCTCCATAACACCTGAGACAGCAGAGAGAGAGAGAGAGTCTCTAATGTGTTTTTAAGTTCAATTACTGTTCCCAGGACACACTGAAAAAACACTTCTAAATAGGTTCGAACTCATAATGCGTTCCCTTACTTTAACTACAGCTGTGTGGAGTTCCTTTTCTCTTTCTCCAAGGCTTTAATGTACCGAATTGTATATGCAAATGGTTATTTACTGTTATGGGCTGGTACCCAAAATCTCTATAATGGGTAACCACTTGCACATTTTTAATGAAAATTCCTGAGAGCGTCTGATACCACCGCTACTGAAGTTTTATTCAGAATGCGTGCATAGCAATAGCAACACCAATCAGAGACTTACATGATTAATAATTAATATTTCTGTTTCATCTCTTTCATCAGGATGTGCCCTTCAGGTCTATAGACCCATACTGATTGGAGACATGTTCTAAAGACGACCTCTGAGCCACCATGAAAGGGTTAGGAGCCAACCGCAGTCGTCACCTGTCTGACTCGTGTGAACCAGCGGGATGCCCACAGAAGGTTCTCTGTCCTTTAACCTCAGACCCTCACAGCTCCTGTCTGTTGAGCCCCACTATAAACCACTATGGGACTCTGGACCCGCATCTCCACCAGTGCTCTCCCACCAGTCCCACAGCCATGACCCCTGACTGCCTGCTGCCTTTCAGTCAGATGTCTAACAGCAGCACCTTCCCTCGTCTGCACTTCACCTCGCAGACTGACCAGATTGACTGCTCCCAGGGCTGTTTGGCTGGTGGAGGTGGAGTTGGACAGGGCAGCAGGTCAGGTACACTATCTTCCTCCTTGTCAATGGGTATGGGCTTGGGTTTGGGACTCACCGGTGCTCCTATGATCACCAGTGGATCCGCCACCATATCCTCCGCAGCAGCAGCGAAGATGAATCGGTTACCCTCCAATCTCTTGGATCAGCTAGAGAGACACCTGCCCCTGCAGCGCGATGGCTTCAGTACACTGCAGTTCCACAGAGGACGCATGTTGAAGCAACGCAGTGAGAGTCCGGGGCGCATACGTCATCTGATGCACTCTGTGCAGAAGCTGTTTGCCAAGTCCCAGTCCCTGGAAAACTCTGCAATCAAAGGCAGCCTAAACGGGCGCTCAGCTGGAGGAATGACCGGCACCGCAGGGACTGGTGAGGATGGTGGTAGACCAACACGCAGGAGCAAAAGTAAAGAGAGGGCTAAAACTGAAGGGCCAAAGCAGAGACCTAGGCCAAATACACTAGGCCTCTGGAGCTCAGATGATGCCCTGGACACTGATATTACCAAAACTGGCACTATTGCTGTAGGTTACCGCAACCCACTGAGCATGATGACTCTTGGCAGAGCAGTGTCAGACAGCCAGGCTCCTCCAAGACATATCCCACAGGGCTACAACACAATTTCTGCACATTCTCTCAAGACCTCTAAAAGCAGCAGTGACCTCAAGTTCCTAGCATGCCCAGCGACACAGGTAGGATCCAAGGAAGAGGAGGCAAGAACTCGGGGAAGCAAAGATGATATATTGGTGAAAAGAGGCTCCTGGTCCACTCTCACACTCACCCAGGCAAGGCAAGTGTTGCAGAAAGGCTCTGCCACAGTCAACAGGACCCTGCTTAAATCAAAATCATGCCATCAAGACCTGGCGCAGCAGTTCCTTCAGGTAGGAGGGCCAGTGAGTATTCATCTTCATCTTCATTTTTTTGTAAGTTTGCATGGATCTCTAAATATTTTCTTTGAGGTTCATTATTTCAGTCTATTCAATTAGAATTAGATTTACACATAATCTATTTATTATATTTATATTATTTTTATTATTTATTCTCAGTCACATTTGTAGTTTTTTTTTCCCTTGAGTTTCATCCCACTCATATTTTCTAGTATCATTGCTGTATATGCCTAGAATCATATAATGATTTTTTAATCTAATTGAACAGATTCACAAACCATGAAATTCTTAAAGTATCTAAGAGATAGACTGTAAACATACTTAAATTATTACTTAACTGAAGAGTCTCATAGCCATGTTTGTGTTTTTCACAACCTAGGTCCCAATGGGGGACTGGGCAGGAACTTTGGGTCGTGGTCGGCCCAGGGGGACTGAGATCCCATGTCGAAGAATGCGCAGTGGCAGCTACGTGAAAGCTATGGGAGACTTAGAAGACAGCGAGGACTCGGAGGGAAGCCCCAAACCATCACCCAAATCTGCAGCTCGTCGCCAGAGCTACCTGAAGGCCACCCAGCGCTCCCTGAGTGAGCAGCAGCAACCGCCACCACCGCCACGCAAGTGAGTCCCTCAGCAAACACAATCAACTTTTATCACACTGGAGATGTGACTTTGATTGTCATACTCATTGTTTTTTGCCATAGTTGAGTTTGTTGTTCTTTTACTTTACATTCATTCAAACAGAAATAGACACTCAAAGGGTTAGCTGATGTGTTTCTCAGTGTCCCCGATGGTAGTCAGCAGATGGCAGCATCTTCTCATAAATAATTGTCTGGATGTGCAGCAGCACAGAAGTTGGAAGAAGAGCGACAGCTTAATGAGTGGGGAAGAGACATGACATGTAGTATCATCTTTATTTGCTTCACAAGCAATAGGAGGTGAAATGTTGCCATGTAAAATGTGTTTTACCCCTACATCCACACGGACAGGCCTCGTTGCTACGCTCTCATGCGGGAGGATTATCTGTGGTCTCCTCTGCAAAGTGCATGCTCTATGCAACATCTGAGGTCAGTGTCATCCATAGGCAGGCAGTGTGGCCCTCCACCCACCTTCACCTGCCCTACCACTTCAACCCACCACCTTTTTTTATTTTTGTCTAACCCACCCAGTATTTTTCCTCTGTGCCACTTGCTCCATTTTTTTTTTACCTCGCAGGTGTCCTGACTGGTGTGTTAGTACCTGCTTCCTCAAGTTCTGAATTCATAACATGTAAATTTTCCCATGTAAATCACTCCGACACACCCTGCTGCTTAATGCACACGCGTTTTCCACTAACACCAGGTTCTACATCCGAAAAAACCAGAACAGAGGAAACGTGTGAAAAATGTATCGAATCAGTTGAAATGTACATGTTTAAATCATATTTATATAATCGTATTTACTCAGAAATCAATGTTTCCTCTGCGCTGCTGTTTAAACTTTAACACATATCACTATTCACACCTCTGTATCTAATTTTGAAATACCCAGGGGAACTTCACTTGAACTTAACTGGAGAGTAATTTAAAGTTTCTCCTGGATATCATCAATTAAACACAACCCTCACTTATTCTGCTCCTCTGATTTTTGAGAGGTTGATTATTACATTCACCTCCACAGCTCGCTGCCCTCCCTGAAAGAGCTGTCGACTAATCGGAGCCTCGATAACTTAGACTGCCTGGTGAGCCCGTTGGAGGCCCCTCCACACCACAGGAACAATGATTTCAGCCAATGCTCTGGCACACTGGGCAGAGGCTCGGGCACTCAGGTATGTCCACTGTCATGTCAAATGTGTAGCTGTGAAGAGTAGCTGCTCACAATTTTGTTATTATCTGCACTGGCAGAGATGATTTCTTCATGTGTGTTTTGTGTTTCTGTGACCAAATTTTGTCTGTGTGGTTTGCAGGGTCTATATTAACTATTAAAGACAGACAATTAGATCATTGCTGTTTACACAGGCTCAACTCTGAGGCTGAAGTCAGTGAGAGAGAATATTTAAATGTGTTTAATATCTGTTCAAACTGCTTTGATGATAAATGAACAAGTCTGTTGCGAATAAGATGGTGAAATAGAAAAGATGCTTAGTTGTCAAAATGTTACATCCTGTTTGCTGCAGTGTAGACTCAGTAGAGCTTGTTGTTGTTGTTGTTGTTGTTGTTGTTGTATATCTTCATCAGCAGGATGCAGAATCATGAGTCAGAAAAGAAATTATATCAGTCTCTATTTCCATATGTGAACTTTAACATCAGTCAAACATTGACGTAGGAATCGACTCTCCTCCATGATGAAAGTTAATCAGAGTAAAACCCATATATGGATAATAAACTGCAACATTATGGAGTCAGTTAATTTTAAGAGAATATTATTCATGTTCATGTTTATGTGCCGCCCACAGAAGCGTCATATTTGCCACTAAAATGCCAAACATAAAAATAACTACAGCTGTTCGTTTTTATAGTTTCTAATGACGCTGCACCATCTCACATACTAAGACAAATCAACGAAAAACAAACACTAAATCAAAACAATTTTGATGAACTCATACAGTCCTTCATAAAATATGTTACAACAAATAAGTACATGAGATTTTATTATAATGAAGTACAAATATCTTAAAAGTGCTTATGTTTGTCTTTTTTTCTTATATTTATATTAAAAATACTTATATTTGTCTATATCACCGCAGTTCTGAGGGAAATTCTGCACTTTATACTCAATTGCATTTATCTGATTTATTTATAGTTACAAATTAGTATATTTTTTTATTTTTGATGATGATTTTATGACACAACATGCTGTTGTAAGATTAACACAGTGGTTCCCAAGATCACAATTAAACCTGACATGGTGTTGTTACCAAACCATCACTTTAAACTTCTCAGATATTTTGACTTTAATAACATTATGAAGCCAGTATTTTATAGGTAGAGAAACGTTTTTAAAAATGATACATTTGTCTAGGACTTTGATCACCTACCAGATTTGCCACATAATCTTTAAGTAACTAATAATATGATATATAGTAGTAAAAACCAGCTCCGCCTCATGATGCTGCTTTCACATCAGTGCATCAGTATTAATACTCTATTAATGTCATACAATGATATTACCAGGAAGATTGCTTTGTTTTGGTTTTATTGTGGAGTCAGTACTTTCATCTTTGTTTTTTTGAGTATATCATGGTGTACTTTGCTTGTAATCGAGTATTTTGACATGCACTGTGTGTAACCTACTTTTTCCACCACTGGTATAGACTTGGGGAATGCATGTTTCTCAGTTTGCCCTCTGCCCTCAGCGTGTGAGTCTGCACACGTTCTTTCAGGTATGCGGGCAGGACTGTGGGCACTCAGCGCCATACTGTGACGGGGAATCGCAGGCAGTGGAGGCTCTGGATCTGCCTGCGCCCACATGCTTCCGGTCACGCAGCCACAGCTACCTGCGGGCCATCCAAGCCGGCTGTTCCCAGGACGAAGATACGGCCTCTGTGGACTCAGACTCACCACCACCCACTACTACAGGCTACAGCTACAGCTCCAACACCAGTGAGTACTAGTGACAGGACTTGGTGGGAGAGATCTTCTGAAGATAGAGTATAAAAAAGTATTAGTTAAAAGGAAAACGATGCATGCTATATATCATTGATGCATTCATTTACTTAAGAAAACATACACTAATCCAGAAATTACGACATATTTCTGTGTTCACTGTAGGCAGAATTACTTTTTTTTTTTGTACGACAACACTTATTTTTTGTTATTTAAAATATTGTGAAGTGTAAGGCTTAAAACTCTGACGTCATTCTACATTTGTGTATATATATTTTGTTCAGTGTACAGCACACTTTGTTTGGTAGAAAATGTTACTTTGACGCAAGATGTTCAACTGTTTATGACAAATACAATGATGACCCGCTTCACCACTTCATATGAGAGACATGTGTTATCATGTCTCTCATCAGCATTTCCTTGTCTTAGATTAAATACAATGCTAGTAGTGTTTGTTTTAAAAGGATTTTTTTTTTTTTTTTTTTTTTTTTACATTATTATTTATTTTATTTTTTTTAGCCTACGGTTATAACAGGGATTTCTCATCACAGAATAAAATGCCCAAAAATGGGGATGGGTGGGGGAGAGAAAAGAATAAAAAGGTAGGAGTAGTAACACTTTGTAAATTTAATATAATATAGATGTCTTAAGAATTAAACTCATACATGATGTTACTCATTTTGGTGCAAAAATCCATCCTGTTTATCATCATATTTCTCACAACAACAAAAAAAATATCACACATGACCAAATTCATCTTACAACCAAATGATATATAGACACTTATTATAGCGGTGTTATGTTTATGGTAATATTTAATTAGCACTTGAAAATAAAACTTATCTCCTTTTAACAAAATATTATCTTGTCTGATTTTGTGCTGCCAGTGGGTTTTTTTGTTTTTAGTTACAATATTTTATTTTATTTTATTTTGTTTTTTTATTTGAATAACTGTTAGTTATTGAAGATGTAGCTTCATCCACTCTGTGCGTGTGCGTGTGTGCGTTTGTGTGTGTGTGTGTGTGTGTGTGCGCGCGTGGGTTTTTTTTTTTTTTTTTAATGTCTAGACTTATGTCTGTTACCGCGACAAAATGAAACGCACCCACCGTGAACACATCCACAAACAACGTCACTCTGAGGTTTACACCAATCACGTCCTTCATCGATTAGCTCGAGGACCTGGACGGTCCAATCATGTGCAGGAAGCAATAACCGGGGAAAACGTGGACTCCAATCCTCGTCGTCAAGGGCGTGTACTACAAATCTTTTCTTCACAGCGTCGTTGTGGTGTGTTACGGCAGGAATCCGTAGCCCCGTCTGCATCTAGTCTGCAATTCATGAATGAAGTGAAAATAAGGATTTTCGTGTCTCCCACGATACAGTAAGGGTTTTTCTTTGTCGCTTTTCATTAACCGAGTGTTAGTGTTCGGAGTGTCAGTTATCGTCCGTGCGCTAGCAACAGCAAGCTAACGCGAGCTAATGGTCTGGGTTGGTTAGCTTTAGCTAACGTGGATGAAGAAAGGAGATGAAATCCTAATACGAGTAAAGGCGAGGTTGGCAGACAGTATGGTGGCTGCCGCTGGTAGACCGGTGATAACGAGAGAGGCAGAAGGGGGCTACCTACCGGTAGCTGGCTCTTTGTTGGCTCACTTAACACGTCTGCTATTTAAAGCCTCCGGCTAATGTTACTCAACGTTAAATACCCGGTGTGGTCGTGTGAACCGTAATGAGCAGTTCACTGGCGGTTAGCACAAGCTAACGGTAGCCGAGTCTAACAGCCCGGTGAAGACTGCTCAGTACCCGGCTAGTTGGTCTAATCTAACCGTATATATGTATTTACACCATTTAACTCTTTAAAAATCGATCGATACACTGTATATGATATGATATATCTGAGTTTACAGATTAGCTGCATTTAGAGGCGCCTTATCGCCATTCACTGACATGGACCGTTTACTAAAACTGAGGAACAATTACAGGATGTCTCCATGAAAGCACCCAACTCTGGCTGACAAATGTAATGTAATATAATGTGTTATATTTAAACATTATCTGTTAATCGAGGTGAAGGAACATGAGGCGTTTCTTCTCGTATCCCAGCTTCAACATGTGACATAGTGATGCGAGCTCAGAGGCATGGAGGAAGCTATGAATCACCTATCGGTCCATTTACAAAAGCCTGAGCTGTCAGTGCTTTTTTTACTGTACATTGTGAACTGTAGCTGTGTTTTTAATGTTTCTGTTATCAATCACACTTGGAAACAGTTGATCAAGTCACTACATCTGTCCTAAATATTTATATTTTTTCAACCTCAGCTGTGTCACCTGCAGTAGCTGTTTATGATTTATAGTTTCCTTCATGTGCCATTTTTGTTTAGTAGCCAGCCACCATGTGTTAAGACCTGAGGACATGATCAATAATTTATCAGTTTGCAGCCCTGCGCCTTGTGTGGTGTGTTGCACTTCAACAGTCAGGACACTTGACTGCGTTTTTGTTTTTTTACCAGGACCACCTTACACAGGAAGGATGTGCTCATAAAAGACATTTGACATTAGAGTGAAACCCACACACTGTATCACTATTTTTGTTAATTTTCTATATTCACTGATGTTACTGTTTGTACTAATTGCGAAAGTTCCCATCAAGTCAAGTTTTAAACAAACATTTTGTCAGTTATTTTATGTGTAAAGTCTTTTATTGTTTGAAATCCATTAGACGATTTAACAGGTTGTTGGGTATTATCGTGCACATAAGCCCTCATTGTAGCCACAAGGCGTGGACATTATTGTATCCTGCACTATATTACACAAGCTATGGTGTGTCTGTATTATCATGGATAGACTGTGACTCATCCAAAGTATTACACACTCTTCCTCTCACACTCATTGATGAGGTAATCTCATGACTGAATGGGCGAAGCAAATGAAGCCTCATTGTAGAGACCACAACAGATGGCATAATGATGAACATGGACACACAACATAGTTAAAGACTCTTCACTTCTTTTTTTTTTTTTTTTTTTTTGCAGTGGTGACATGCAAAATATAAGTTACACATTTACTTTCTTCAATTACAGAAAAAATAAACAACAATTTCAGGAGTCTCCTGATAGCTCTAATTCTAATAGTAACCATATTTTTTTACAGGCTACTGGTTATTATCAGGCATGTGCACAAAGGCAAGAAAAATAATCTGTAATAAGGACATTTTAAATAAAAATACCACATCTTTCTTACATCTAGCTTTACAGTCACGAGGATTTGCTGTGGTAATTAGTTAAACACTTTAAGTGCTTGAAGTTTTGGTTGGACTTAACAAGTAATCTAATACTATTAGGATTTAGAAAATAGCAATGGGGATTTATTGAGAAGCAACTGGCAGATAAATGGATTATGAAAGTAATCATTAGTTGCAGCCCTATCTTGTTTATTATTATTATTATATGTAGCTTGACCGTGTGGTTTGATATGATGACAGACTGACAGGAGTTTGCTTTAACCTCACACTGAAGCTTTCAAAAAGCCAAATTCATGTTTATGTAGATTAATTAAAAAAGGCTTTTAAATGGCGATGCTTTATTCATCTGTGGCTGTGTGAAATTGACCTACATGATACTGTCGAAAAAGGCGTTTTCTAAAAAAGTATGTCTCTTCTTTATTTAGCACAACTGTATCTAAATGAGTGCAAGTTGCTGAGGTAAGCTGCTTTGAAAAGTATCCCACTTTCCCATCCTGAAATGTTTGACCTGAGAGGCACTCCTTCCTTGTCTTTACATCAGCTGATTAGTCAGTCAGGTCACAGTAAGATTCACTTGAGGACTTGAAGATATCAGTAGATATAGATATAATACACATGAGAGTTCACAAACCAGTTCTCCATTAGTGTAAAAAGAGGATCACGTTGTATTTTGTCTCAGTTTGAATGGCTGTTCTCAAGGCAGGTACTTTGTTTTTCGTTTTAATTTTTTTGTTATATTTTCTTTTGACATACCACCTGCAGTAGTAGCTACCCTGTGTTTTTGTTTTTTGGTGTTTTCGCTGTTAACGCTCTTGACTGTTGTGTAAGCAGTTTACTTTTTCAGTATGTCAGCACTAAATGACAGCGTGCTTGACTTTCCACCTTCTGAACACGCTTTCCTGTTTAATTGCAGCTCAACACCATAAAAATAGTTCAGTAATAATCAGCGGCGGTTGTGTGAAAACCAAGTGGATTCAACTAGTCGTTTTTAATTTACACAAGGACTCAAATCTGCAAGAAAATTGAACAGCATGTGCAAAGAGAGTCACAGTTGTTAATTGGCTTCACCATAGGAAACCGTCTTCTTGAGGGCATAAGATTAATTTTTGTATTAAGACAGTGTGTTTTAATTTAAGTACACGTCCATGTTGCAGTTAAATGAAAACAGGCCGGCTTTCTGTTCATATTTGAATATAGTTTTTTTTTCTGAATGACTCCTCTTGTGTGCTTAATCTGTTTGTCAGAAGTCATGCTCAGCCATGTGTCCTAGGCTAATCTCTCAGTCTACGACTCCCACAGCCTGTCAGCCTGCCATACTATCCCACAGTACGACTACTAATCTTGGACAGAGCTTCTGCTACCACTTCTTTTCATAATACTTGGCTCATATCCACAGTTTCACAAAGGTTCATCCACTATAAGCTACACTACTGATTTATAATGCTTAGTGTGCACTTTGGTTTTGTGTGCGTTGAGTTCGACGCTTCAGTCTCACTCTGCAAACCTAATTAACACACTGTACTGTAAGTCAGATTCACTCAGGGATGAGTTCAGCAGTAATTACCATTTGTTAAATCCCAAACCAGAACCGTAAACACTGTCACAAAAAAATGAAAGTAAAGTTGCTGATGTTTTTCGGAGACAGTTAATGGCCGCACCATTGAAAAAGGTCAATCATGTTCACTCATGTTTTAGCCTGCTGCGCAGGGCCCATTAGTAGTCATCTGATAGCTTTCAGACAGACCTGCTGACAGGGCCAGAGCATATCCTGGATCCGAGGCTTCATAGCTTTCATAAGTCGAGCAATTTACATGTGATCATCACAGTGGCATTGACAGCGCTGTATTTCTACCTCTTAATTGTTTTCAGTGTAAAAGGTTTTGCATCCCACAAAGAGGTGGGATGCAAAAAAAATGAAAAAGACAGTCAAATAGCTGTTTCTGTTCGCATTTTGCCTTGTTCTTATTAAGTCAAATCTACAAAACTGGCCTTTTCCCATCATACAAATTAGATTGAACATGGAGGGCACATAAAATGATGCTAAATTGAACAGATACGCTTAACTTTACACATTTCTTTCAGTGGACGTTCACAGGGTCACATAGTGAAGGTAAAAGTTGTCACTAATACAGTTAGAGCATTTTAGGCTTAATTACTGTGCACTCTACTGTTTTCCCAGCTGTATAGAAAACTGGCAAAAGTCCAACCACTGACCTTATGTGACAGGCATCTTTGCTATTTTTTTTTTGAGCAGGTAATCATTAACATCTTAAATTTGAATTGTTGTCCATTCATGCAGTGCATTCAGTGGCCATGCTTTGAATGTGATAAAGGGCCCTGATGATTGAAGGTGGGATGACCTTTAGGGTTGTGAAGTGGTAAATGTTTCAGCTGGAGGCTATTTACTAACCCTGCCCCAGAGAACAAGGGTCTGGGCAGCTTATCCATCCCATAATCACCTCTTGGCACAGTCCCCATCAGCAGGGGGATATGAAGCCAGCCTTCATACCACATGATGCAGCAGGACAGAAAAAAATGGATCGTGCTCTTTGCTAAAGGTGCAAATAATCTGCACTTATCCCACTTCACTGTGACCTATTTGTTGCCATTGGTCATAAATTGTGCTGTCGTGGAGCTGAGTGAGAATTGCATGTGTGCGGTCAGCTGTTGATGGATATTTGTCCACGATTTGATGATTTATCCTAGTCGGCGTTCATGATCAGTTTTATAGCTGTTGTGTGAGTAAGAGACACACTGCAGCTCTGTAGACACAACAAACAAGAGACATGTGTTAACACTCAAGTCGTAACAGGACACATTAACTGTGGGAATGTCATGCATTTATACTTTGAGTCTGTCAAGAAGAGTCTTATTCTTCCAGGATAAACACTCTGCTGTTGGTTGGATGTTTTCGGAGGCAGTCGACGGCTGCATGAGCGTCTCATGGACAACATGGAGTGGATGGATTCCACAGCCATGTTTGTGTATGTTGGTGGGATTTAATGAGGGCTTCGCTGGTGCTGTGAATCACAGGATGACGACGGAAGTGCAGCGCCCTCAGAATTACAGGGTGTTAGGTTGCTATTTAGATTGAAACCACTGCCAGAGAGAATAAACACTAAGTTTTCCTTGAATTACTTTCTCGGTCAGCTAATTTTAAAGAAATATTTCATCCATCATGTGTGAAGTGAACGTTGCGACGGGGACAAAGTATTTTTCTCTGCGTTTTGCAACTCTTGCACTCATATGTTACCATTCAGGCAGCTGTTTAAATAGCATCTACACGAAACCGCCCCGACATTTTCCCCCAATTCTTTAAGAAAGCCTGTGGTTTTTCTTGGTTTCTCATGTTGTTTTACTGTAGTTAACTCTGTATCATCCACCGCAGCCCTGCAGTCAGACTGATGACAGGAAAAGAAGGACCAGTCCCATTCCTTGTCCCTGACTCAGATTGTTCTTACTCACCAATAATCCACTTTCAGGCTTCATTTTTAGTTTCTGTTGAAATAGTTTCTGAATCCAAGTCTCTTAACAGAAGCTTATAAAGCCTCGATTATAACATTAATCATAATTAAGTTGGATTACTAGTACACACTGTTTGAAGTAGCAACCTTTTACAGATAATACATTTCATATAAATTATAATGTCGACAACATTTGGTCGCCACCAACTCCTGAGTGAAAGTATCTGACTCCTTTGCTGCTAAATCCTCCGCTGCGTTCACCAGATTTTTTGTTGCAAATGACTCCTCACTGTGGCTGAAAAAAAAAAAAAATGCTGCAAGTGTGAACTAGAGCAGTTACGTTACGGGTTAGACTGTGAAAAAAAAATGTGAAAGTTCAATTAACTGTAAAACTGAGAGAGGAGCTGCAGATTCAGACGATAAGTTCATGGTGTAAGTGACTTCCACATTATAATTTGACATCTCATTATAAATGTGTCAATTAAAGACAAAAATCATGGTCTACTTCCCAGTACAGATAAAGCTCCCTGGTTTATTTTGAGGAGGATGGTGCAGACTGAGACTGAATTAGTTTTGTTATGTTGTAGATTTGTTTCCGTTTGTGTAAATGTTATGCAGGACATTGTTCTCAATGCATCTGGTCATTTGTGCAGTCCTGTTACTAGGTTTACATTCTCTTATGCATGAGGAAATGTCCCCAGACTAAAATTAAATTTCTGTATGGTGGGTCCATGTGCCAAATCTTCCTGCTCCAGGCTTTCCAGTGGTTCAAATCTATCGGGGCAGAATTTTATTTTAACACACATGAATGAGCTGAAAGCATGGACAAGCTGGAATAAGAGAGAGTGACTGAAAGAGGGGAGCGGTGATGACAGAGCAAAGCTACTGACGAAAAGAAAAAGCTAATAGTCTGATAATAGTTTAATGGTTCTAGTAGAAATAAGTAATCATGAAACACTCAGCAGATTGCAGACTTCAGAGATAGACATTGTAAATATTTCAGTTTCCCTTCCTTCTTCTGCGAGTGAAACACATCACACAACAGTACAACCAGAAGAAGAAGGAAAAAAAACTCAACAACCGTATTATTGTTTTCCTAATCTTCACAGTTTGTCGGGTGTGGGGGGGAAATGCAAACAGGAAAGAGCAGGATGGACATTTTAGTCCCCTGCAAAGTTCCTGGAACTGTTTGGTTGAAAATGGTTTTGAACAGAGAATGTAGAGTTGTCCTGTCACACAGTCCCCAGGGCAAAACAGTGAAGGTGTGGCATATAAAGGAAGATCCCAAGAGACACACTGACGTCAATTGAACACAACAGAGGTAGCTTTAAGTATGTCCTAATAGAGGCAGCAATACGGGCAAAGTGCAGGTTTGTTTTGCAGATCAGCCATGTTTATGGTTCTGTGTTTAAGCAGTCAAAGGTTATCAACTGGCTTATATTTAGTTTCAGTTTTATTTGGCATTTGCTTTTTTTTCCCCCTGTCTGACTGGACAAAGAGAGATTTTTTTTTTATTTTATTCTGAGCTCTGTTTTCTTTCTTTTCCAGCAGTCAGCAGTAGGAAGGCTCCGCCTCCAGTCCCACCCCGCTCCGCCTCCAAGCCCCTCATCTCAGTGACACTGCAGAGTAGCACAGAGTCAGCCCAGGACACATACCTTGACCAGCAGGAGCGTGGTAGTGAGGCCAACAGCCAGTCGGGACGCAGCAACTCCTCTGACAGTCTCTGTAGCATCCGCACGGGCAGTCTGGCTAAAGGGACCCAGCCTCTGCCGATACCAGCCGCTGTCCCTGCTGCAACCCCTGCACCCGCTGCAGGCTCTGCCCCTCCCATCCCAGCCCCTCGTGAACTCCCTCCCACCATCACTGTTGCCACCGCCACCACTTCTACATCAACCCAGTCACAAAATGACACCCTGAGCATTGGTATCATACTAGAGCAGCCCCCGACTGCACCAAAGAGGAAACTGTCCTCAATAGGAATCCAGGTGAGATTTATCCACTTTTGCAGGGGGATACACTGATTTCAGGAGAAGGCTAAAGCACCTTCATGCTTGTGTTTGACTGCTTTTCTGTCTCCTATGATTACACAGGTGGATTGCCTTCTACCAGTTCCAAGAGAGGAACCACTCGCTTTGGTCACACCCTTAAAATTTCAGTCTATTGGAGTTCAAGTGGAGAACGGCAGGCCGTAAGTATACTCTCATATTTGACGTAACAGTCAATGGGAAGCTTAATGGTCTCCAGATTTCTACTATGCACTTCAGTCTTCATAAAGTTGTTCAAAGACAGGATGTACTTGATAAGAAATAGGACTTAAAGAAGTAATACTTTCATGTTACCATTTAAGTTGTATAATTTATGAGGCTGCTGATTTTCAGATGGCGTCTTTAAAAGACTGACTGTCTCCAACCTCGTTGATCCACTGCTCAGTATATCGCTGTCTTGAACACATCAGGCCCGCTGAGTTTGTGAAACATGCAGCTGCTGCTGCGTAGTGTGAACAGATGGAGGATCAAGTATAAGAACTGTTTATAAATCAAATAGAAAAAAGTCTTCATTTAATTAGAGATGGATCAATCTGAAGTTAAAACGGTGGTGTCATAAAGGTTAGGCAGTTGAGCTCCTCAAATAAAATGAATCCCTAGACCCACATTATAAATTACATTGTAATAGCAGTGAATCCTGAGGTTTCCCCTAGAGAAGCTTATAACTGCTGACTGATCCACCGTTTGAAGCTCTGTGGCCGACAGGTCAGTGTGTTTGTGCTGGGCAGCCTCCAGGTGTGAATGTCTGTAACCGTGTAGGTATGAACAGCGTCGTGCAGAAAAAGAGTCTGGCTGTCGGCGGCACAAACACACGTTTAAACACAGATTACTGTCCATCTCCCTATATAGTAACCCACTGGTATCAGAAAAAAAATCATAATATTGTGGTATAGATTTATTTCTAGATTTATTTACCCTGTCAGGTCCGTCTCTGTCCAAGAACTCAGGATTTTCCTTGTGGTCTGTGCAACAGTGAGTGTCTGAGGTCATTTAACAGTCAAGCCTGGCAGCAGCACAGCGACACATTGCTCTGATTGATGTCCTTTTACTCTTGTTTTGACTGTAGTGAGCTGAACATAGTGAGAAACTGACCATTTAAACATTTCCAGTGCACTGTAATTTCCCTTAATCACATTTGTTTGACAGCCCGCTTCCTTTTCTTCTGCTCATTATCTCTGAAGCCAGCAGTCCGCTGAGCTTTTATGCCGTGTACCTGATTTGCTGCTAATTTCCCCTCTGCCCTCTCCTCAATACCCTTTCTTTTCTGACTCCTAATGCCTCTTTGTCGTAAATTATGTCGCGCTATCATCTGCCATAAAGTCCTGTCAGTCAAATTCAGTGACCCCAAACTGTAACAGTGGAGTACGTTTGACGCATCACTTTATTGTCCTATTTATTTAACTGCCTGTCAGGAGCTGATGTTTGTGCATGTCTCTGCAGTCTCAGCCGAGATAGCAGCATGGCCTCCAGACAAAACACAGAGACTGAGCCTCAGGAGCCCCAGGATGCCGCACCCACAGAAAACAACACAGCCAACTGCACCAATAGTCAAACAGTGACTACCACTGCACCCAACGGACAGGACAAAGCCATGGAACAGCAGCCCCTCAAACACACCTCAGCCCCATCCAGGATATCCACCTCACCTATGGAGGCTCTGGATCCAGCTTTAGACCCGTCCTCGTTGCCACCGCCGGACCCCAGCCTGGAGACTGGAAACTGCAGCGCCCACGGAGATTCTGTTCAACCTAGCACACCAGCTTGCCTCCGAGATGGTAACTGGTTTCTGAAGTTGCTGCAGGCGGAAACAGGCCGCATGGAGGGCTGGTGTCAACAGATGGAGCAGGAGACCAAAGACAACAAGCTCTCAGAGGAGGGTAAGTGACAGAACCGCCTGGAATAGAAAAAAACATTTCAATCCTGTTTGCACCTGTCGTGTCAAGTCGCACATTCACATAGAATTCAAATGAGTTTTTAAATTCACACACTTGAATTTATTTACAGTTGAAAATAAGAACAACATATCCCTGTCGCCCTGATCACGAATCCGTTTCCAATATGTCTTGGTTTTCCTGCACTGCATGTAAATAAGAGGTGGACGTTATCCAGTTCAGAAGGTGGTGGCAGCAGGATCTTATTTGTATAACGTCTTTAATACCTTTGTGCACCAGTATTGAAGTAGTTGAATCGCTGAACCATTTTTTCCTGTTACTGTTAATGAAACAGGGACGACAATGGTGTATTTCATTGTATTTTTAGCTGCCGTTATCATTGTAATGACCCTCTAGATCCAGTCTGATCTTGGGCTAAATATGTATGTATGTGGTTTGGAGACACCTCTTGAATCGAGGTTATACAGCTGATTGGATGTTACACTTGCCAAGAAGCATTGTTTATTTTATTTTGTAACTAATTCTTCATGTAAACACATACTGTTTGAGAATATAATCCCTTTTCTCTTAGACAGACATGAAAGAAAAAACTCACACACAAGTAAAACTGACATCAAGAGAAGCCTTATGACATGACTAATAAAAATATCAAGTGAAATTATATATTTCAGTTTCTGCAGCGCTTTCTATTTTAAAGAAAAGTTCCTGAAATCAGTTCTCCAATCTTAGTTTGACCACAAAGTGCAGCTAATGTTGAACGTCCCGTGACCTTATATTGTAGGTAATGAGGCACTTAATGTGAGTACAGACTTAAAATAAATGACTTATGATATGGACCAGACCAACTTTGAAAATAGGAGCAGTTTGTAAAATCTTCAAAACCACAAACCTGTTTCCCTATTCATGAAAAATGAGGTTAGATTTATTTATATGTGAAGTTACATGTAAAAGACAAATAACCCTCATGAACATAAACCAGAGGAACAGAGAACATTAAAACAGCTTGTCAAGTTGTTGATGTGAAGAATTGAATTGTGCCCTTATTATTGTATTTCACATACAGGAGACTTACGGACAACGAGGCCAAACACAACAACCTCATCACTACTATAGATTTGCAGTAATGCTGCTCGTTAGAGTGGGAGTGAGCTTTGTTTTAGCTGTAATAGAGCAACCGCACAGTCTTTTTACTTTCTCTTCTCCCAGAATACCACTCAGGCTCTCTTAGGCAGATCTGTCTCTGCAGTGTCTTAAATATGAATGAGCAAGGAGCAGACGAGAAGTAGATGCTTCATCAGATTATCATTCCTCCCGCTCTCCATGGACCTAAATTATGAATTTCCATTTACATGCAAATATTAGATGTAAAATAGGTGAATAAAGAGTAATTTGTTGTCCTCCTCTTAGATTGTTTTAATAAATTACTACTAAGGAAATCATTTACTGTCTCAGAATGTTAAATGTTATTGTAAATATTTTATTATTAGACAACAGGAATAAATTTTCCGCAGTCACCACCTCCTGTGTCTTGATGTAGCTCTCTAATGTTTACTCCATTTACTGTATCTTAAGTGCAGAAGGACCCATGTTTTTACCCTGGACCTCAAACTAACAGCTTTTTATTTACATTTTGTTGTGTAGTCTCTCTTTTTTTTTTTTTTTTTTTTTTGCCTGAAATGTTTCTTCTGTCACTCGGCTCAATCTCATCAGCTTTCTGATGATTTGTCTCATCTGCTTTTGTAGTGTTGGGGACGATCCGCAGTGCAGTAGGCAGCGCTCAGCTCCTCATGTCACAGAAGTTCGAGCAGTTCAGAGGGCTCTGTAATGAGAACTTGGTGAGTGGCTCCATTACATCGGATTGAATCTCTCTCTTGACATGCTACCCCACTAGATGTTTCTGTTTGTCTCTCTTATCGATCATGGTTGTTTCCATCTTTGCGCTGCCAACACACACTGATGTGTATAAGTCTTACTATTACATTACAGAGGAACAAGAAACGTGAATTCCTCAATTACATATTTACTGAGATTTACTGTGATAGATGATCTTTCTGCTTATTTGATTAAATTATCTGCCATTTCTTCTTGTCCGTCATCATTTTTGCAGGTTAAATATCATTAAAATTGAATCCTCTCTGAAAGTCGATAGGTGTCAGATATGTTTTCCGATCAGTTTCCTTTGATTCGGCCAAAACCATTTACCAGTCACTCGTCTGTACCTTCTGACTAGAACGTGAATGCCAACCCTCGACCCACAGCGCAGGACCTCGCGGGATTCTGGGATCTGCTGCAGCTCTCGATAGAAGACATCAGCATGAAGTTTGACGAGCTCTACCAACTGAAAGCAAACAACTGGCAGCTTCCTGAGAAGAAGGTGATGTTTGGTGCCAGATATAGTTGAGATCAATCAGAGTTTACTCATTTGCAAACACAAAGTAGAAGAAGAAAATCTCCCCTACAACATTATAACACATCGGTTTTTTTTTATAGTTCTCTGGGGAATTAATTACCTTCCTTCATTTACTTAGTGACTCATCTCACCACGCATAGATTGGTAGAACAGGTGTCACATTCTGGTTACGTCTGATGTTATTTTTGTTTGGATTATGAATCATTATGAATCACTGCGTTTACATTCATTCATTAATGCAGTGTGGTGATTGTGTTCAGGTTTGCAGGATACTTTTTTATCTTATAATACAGCATCCATGTTGATGTAATAATGATATAAATGTATATCTTGTGTTATAAAGTTATAAAAATAAGCTTCATATGTTATAAATACTCACATATAAACTGCACCTCAGGTTGTGTGTGTGTTTAGTGCCTCATAGTCTGTTCTTCATCTTCCTTCTCGACACAATGTCCACAGGTTGAAAACAAGCAGCTTCCATCATCTGTGCCAAAGAAGCAGTCTAAGCCCAAACTGTCAGCGGGGAAGGACAGGAGTGTGGACTCGGCTGTGGACAAGCAGCGGCAAGAAGCCAGAAAACGTTTGATGGCAGCAAAGCGCGCGGCATCGGTACGACAGAACTCCGCCACAGAAAGCGCCGACAGCATTGAGATCTACGTCCCCGAGGCCCAAACCCGCCTCTGAGAGTGAACCAGCAACCAATCATCGAGGAAATTCCTGACTCACTTCAGACATTCATTGACACAAACACACAAACAGATCTGAGACAAACACACAGACGTACAACGGATGCACAGAGGCCGAACCCTCATAGCAGCATAGCTGATGACAGGAGAAATGTGGGGACCAGGCACAGGGCACCGACACAATCCAGAATAATGCAGATCATCACCCACCTGCCATGGGACAGAAATAACATTGACAGATGTTTAATACTATTGTTATTATTGTTGACATTATAATAATTATTATCTCCTAAAGTATATCAAGACTGTCTTAAATGTGCAAGTATCTTGGATAAGGACATCCTGTACCTTGTGAGCTGAAGAATCTTGGTATCCCAGAAGTTTACTCTTAATTAAAAAAAAAAAAAAAACTCCCTTCACTGCTGAGTCGCCCGGCAAGTTGTGGCTGCCTGGTTTACGAGCTGAGCTACCATCCACACACACTCAGGACACACATGCAGGTGTACTCACTGTCCACAGAGTCTTCCTGTTCTCTATTTGTATTAGGCTGCCACTCGTTGGGTGTGGTGTGTACGCTTTATTGTGCAAGAATTATAAGATGGAGTTAAATGTACTCAGAGGTTTAAAAATGCAGAGAACCAGAGGAAGGCAGTAGCATATATATTATAAATATCACACTATTACAATGTTCATTTTGTAAATGTTGTATACCAGATTATTTGTTAGAAAAAGGTCAGTGTTCAGTACCAAGGTAGTTTTTTATAGATCAAGTACATGTACTGTCATGATATATTAGCACTTGATGCAATCATTCACTCCACTTCTCTCCTCCTCTTCCTCTTCCTCCTCCTCGTCATAAATGCACACCACACAGTCTGTCTGTGGAAACCCATTTTTAAAGTCTTACATTTGTTTTTGTTTTTTTTGTTTTTTTTTTTCTAATGAAGGGGTGTGAGGACTGACTGCCCAGCCAGTGAGCTACAGAGGAATGTATGAAACGTATGCATTTTACAGCTCATGTTTGACTTGATCACTGCACTTTCCATTCACCTCAGATCAAGTTCGCCCACCTTTGTTTGCCTGATCATTCTGACTTTCACTGCATCCTCTTGTTGATGCAGGGGACCAAGACTCACCACTTGATATGGCATTCCCATTCAGCGAGACTATATGTGATAGGGTGGGGGTTTACTTGCTACTGGAAAGGAAATGGAACAACATAGCAATAACAAAATCATATTAAAGCAAGCAATGCAGTAGGTACCCAGTCTTAAATTATTTAATTCAACATCTCCAATAAGACTTCTGTTGGCATTTCTTTTTCAAACTGACTGTCCTTGATTTAAAATCTCAGGTTGAACACTCAAACTCATTAGTACAAACCACTATGGATTAATTATTTATTATTATAACCTCAAATAACTTGGCCAGATGCTCAGTGTCGGTGCCAAAAGGTTCAAATCCAGATCTATTCAGTGCTTTTTAATAAGAAAAACAAGTTCACCTAAGGTTTTGGTTTTGGGTTCAGTGAAGAACAGGTTTAATTTAAGCGCTGAAACCAGCGGACTCCTTCACTCCTCTTTCTAGCAGCTTGAGCTCCCACCCGTTTGTTGAGAATGAAGAACTGTGGTACATTTGTAATTTAAATTTTAATGTCATTTGACACGTTTTGTGACTTTCATTGGAAATGAGGTGAACCTAAAACATTGTCTTGACTTCTGTAATTATATAAAAATTAATGGTGCTGATGGTGGGATTTCGTATTGTGCCAAGACAGCAATGATCACCAACATTTCAGTGTCATTTGATAAAGCTTTTATTTAAACTGATTATTTTTATTTAATCTGCTCATGAGTTCAACTGTCTGTGTGCGCATTCTCAGCAAAGTTTGTTTGTGTTTGCATCAGTTCACACACACACACACACACACACACATATACACACTATTCCTTCACTTTAACCATGAGACTTAAATAATTTCCGTGTTTCCATTATCTACAATGGAAATACAAGCGCCAAGGGTACATGGCTACAACAGGGCATAGCAGTTTAGCAGATACTCATGCACAAGTGTAGGTCGACTCACCAGTCTTTCCACTTTTTTTTTTTTTTTTTTGATAGTAAGAGCTGGCTCTCCCCCTAATGGTCAGTCCTTGCGTGACACTCCACAGACATTTTGCTCTGCTCCATTTTGAACCCTTAGTTGACATCAAACAAGAAATAAAGTTGAGCTGGGAATGCTGACACAATACCAAGTTGTTGATTTTATTCTCTTTATTTGTATTACATCAACAATGGACATGTGCATTTCATTGTCCAAAGAAATCATTAAACATCCCTTTGCTACATGTCCTGGTCATCATTCTTGCTGTCTTTTTCTCAAAAGCACTCATCCATGTTACACTGGTAATATTAACTGCTCAGTTAATATTACACACAAATCATAAGATTAGACCCTTTATTGTTACTGTGTAATCTCTAAAAGCATGGCCTTCTGACATATAAAAATATACAAAGATCCTTGACAGTGAACTTTCAGTACTCCTTTAAATAGGTCTTGCAAATGATCTAAAACTACTCAATCTGTGTGAGGCATTCAGGGTATGTACTGATTATTATAGTTTATAACTGTGACAAACAGTGGAAGGTCCTCTCAGTTTTTCATACCACGTGAGAGCCGGTTCCCTTTATTTGCTCACATACTGAACTTTGAAGAACGTGTGAACTGATCAGGGAACTTCAGACAGTTTGTTTACCAGTACTTCCTGAGTTACAAAGGGCTACAAAATGGACAAAACAATGACCAGAAGGTGCAAATCTGGAGGCGGATCATGATGTGGATGTGCTGTTCAAACCATCATGTGGACGAAAACCGTGTTCTCTGCTGAAAGTGATTTTTAGAATTTAACAGGACTGTCTGACATAGTAGGTGTCAGTTGTCGTGAATATCTATTTTTTGGGGGGGTAGGGGGAAAAAAAGGTCATTGTGTTTGTTTGATTTGACAGAAACACGTTGAGAATCATAAGCCCATTCTGTCTCAGTACTCACCGTACAGCAGCCGTCCTCTCTCTGGCCACACATCTACTCTTGGCATCTGTTCTCTCAGAGATCCAGCTTGGAAAATGAGCAAAAACTATGTAGTTCCAGATTATCTTGTTCTGATGAACATTATTTTACAAAATAAGCACATATCCTACAGACAAAGGGTTGTTTAATGTTATGGTATATTAGTTAGACACTGTGAGGCTCATTTCTTTTAAGAGAATAAAGAATTGTGATTGCAATGACTTTATGTGGCATATTTTCTGTATGAAATAAGCTGTAGAATTAAAGGGGAATGCCACTCAATTTTGGAATGCATGTATGTTTTATTTCTTGGATATATGTTAAAACAAATTACCTCAATTCTATTAATTGTTGTTCTTGAATCTGGAGCAAAAAAAAAAAAAAAAAAAATAGTGTCCAGAAAACCTCTCTTTGTGATCCCAAAGCCACTTATGTTTCTTTTTTTTTTTTTTTTTTTGCACAGTTGTTTTTATTGTTTTATAACTTAAAAATAAAACAAGGGTCAGCAAAACACTTCCAATTGGTCCACGTTAGTATGTGGTCATACAAAAATACTTCTCTGTAATAACAGCTAGATATTGACCAATCAACACAGGTTTAGAGGACACTAATTATGCAGTAATTTTTGGTAATTATTCTGATTTTGGTCTGTGATGGAGGTGTCCTCACCACCGAGTAGTGGTGTGTTTTACAAGTCAATGACTTATGACATTTTCTTATTATTGACGGAGAGAACAATTATTTCAGCTGGGAGTTTTATTTTCTACTAATGATTGAGTGTATAGCTTCAGGGACATAAAAGTGAAAGTAATAGTGCAATTAATAACACGTGGCAAATACTGAAGAGCCTGGAGACAAATGTTTTTATGCGAAATCTAAATTTACTTGCTATGTTTCTGTTTAATTTATAATACTGTACATGATGACAAAGAGAAGTGAAAGAGAGAAAAAAAAAAAAAACAGAACATACTGATGATATTTCCCAACACTGACTAACACAACAACAGAAACTCTTTACATTAAGTGTCTTTCTGCTTTAATGAAGGAGGATGTTGTCACAAGCATCTTGGTCACGTCATGGCGCCTCCCACAGGCTTCATGATGAATGTACAACCATCATGACCAGAAGCGTTAAGTCAGTAAAGATAACTTCAGTAAGTTCATAATCACGACATCAAAATAAAATTATATAATTACCCATAAGGTGCAACACAATAAACCTGATTAAAGACGTAAGGAGTAGTTTTAAATACATAATTACAAAGTTTGAGTTACAGTTTCTACAGTAATTAATATATATATATATATATATATATATATATATATATATAATGGAAGCAAACAATTACAGCATCATAGGACATAAAGCCAGTGTTGTTTTTTCTCAATTACAGAGCTGTGGTGTAGAGTTGAGTTGGGTATATATTGATACTGATCAATTAGTTAACTGACTGATAATTAATTGTGTATCTAAGGTATAAAGCTTATGTTTGCTTATATTTGTACATTGAAAGTCTACAGAGAAACACAAAACAACAACAAATAAATTCAGAACAAAGACAACAATAAAAAGAGACATACAACCACAAGACAGAGATACAAAAGGGATCACAAGGATAATAAATGACAAAACACATCATCTGCGATCATTTTGAGTCTTTTTTGTAAGAGAAAAGTTGTTTAACAACATGTGCATGATTTTAATACTTTTATTTGTAATGTTTGTAAATGGATGCTGGCTGGATGCTTTTATTTTGAAAGAATAAAGCTAGACGTCGCAGTAGTTTCCGGTTAACGGGATGAACTTCCGGCGGCAGCGGCCGACATCGAGGGGGCGGAGCCAACACATCCAGGAGGAAGAAGAGTCTCCGGCGGCGGTGGGGACCAACTGATGGCATCGTCGTAGCAAAGCGAAAAACGACTATCACCCGGCACCTGCTGTCTGTCTGGTAAGTTTATACATCTGGCTTTTCATTAAGTATTTGCTTGAACGTGATTTTCCCGCTTAAACGGAATTAACCTCTCGTAAAAAGCAGTAGTGATGAAGTTTTGAAGGCCAAATGTGTCCCTGAGGTGATATTGCACCAGTTGGTGCAGGACAGGAGACAAACATCTTTATTGTTGCTTTAACATGATGGCGAAACGTTTTCATACATTTCAGAATAGAGAAGTGATACTTAATGAATTAATTTGCATCTCTGAATCAGTTGTAATCATCCAGCTGTCATGGCTTGCACCGTTTCATCAAAGCATCACTTAAATCCTCAGTAAAGAGGAGGGTTGGTGTGTTTGTTAATAGTTTACAGTCATTTTTTTTATTATTATTTGTCTGTTAACAACTTAGCACTTTTAACGAATAATTAATATCAAACAGATTCACATAAACATCCAGTGAAATCTTGTGTGCTTCTGTTGCTTATTGACCAGGAAAATCAAAAGTTTTCATTTAGTTCATATGAAACTGACTGTTATGATTTTTCACGCAAAAAGTAACTTCTCAATGTGAAAAATATTATTATAATCACAGTTTTGATGTTTTTAGTTAATGCACTGTTAGTAGAGATGTCCATGTCTTGTGTCATTAGGATTTTGCTGTCAGCATTAGTGTTTTATAGATGAAACAACTGGTCTGAAGACTAAAAGGTGTTTTTTTTTTCTTTTTTGTTCAAATAACAGCAAAACATATGAACATGTCAACATTGGCTTTGAGAAGTTGACATTGTAGCTTTAAAACAATGAGCAGATGCATCAATAATAAAAGTTCCTGATATAAAACAGGATAAAGGAAGCACTTCCTCACATCTGCAAAACTCTCAGTAGCAAACATGATGTTATATTGCGGCTTTAACATAATTAGGACCGGTAATTATAATTTAATGTTGATGTAATGTAGTAATGTTGTTACTGACTCCAGCATCTTTTGATCCGAACATGAGTTTGTGTTTGACTGTATTCACACATTCAGATCTACTGCTGCGCTATCAAGCAGTATTTGATATATGATACAGTTATATCCTCTTGTTACCAGAGAGATGCTGACTCCATCTTACCAGTGACCCAGAGCAGCCGTAACAGGACAGCAGGATCAGGACCATCATGGCTGCCAGGCAGCAGAAACCTGCAGCTGCCTCAGACAGCTCAACGGAGGGCAAAAGGACGGAGTTCAGAGTGAATGAGAAGAAGTGCTGTGAGTGTTTTGTTTTCTTTACCGTTGACTCATTATCTGAGGCACTAACCTGTTGTGTATAGATTGAACTCTGTGGACCTACACTGTCACATTATTATAAGATATAGTAATGTTTAATGACCTTTTCTGCTCTGTTGGCCATCAGTAAAGAAAGATAAGTTTTCAGCAGGTGCTGGTTGTTAAAGGCCAACATTGACGCACCTTTCGTCATTACTAGAGTACATAAAACAAGTTAGTGTGTTTGCACTGGCAGCTGCCACTGCAAAGCTTTTGAAGGAGAGTAATGCTGCAAATAATGAGGTCAGTTTAATTATAACCTCACAGCGATACTTTGAAGAACCCTTTCATAATCATGAGTGTGGAATGGAAACGATCATAACATGAAATGATCAAAATATGTCTTGAACACAACGTTACTGCTGCTCGCTGTATCTGAGACATCCCAGACATCTGTTTATAGAATCTTAAGTCATGTCTGGTCTCGCTAGAGTCTTCTGTTTTGACAGATTTTTTTTCTTCTACGAGCTGAAGATGAACTTTCATGGACAAAGTAAAAAGAGAAAAACAAATACTCTGAATATTTTCCAGTTCATGTGCTGGATTACGAAATGTAGTTGCTTAGCAGCAGAACTATGAGAAACATTGTCCAAAGATGACAGCGCTATGACAGAAATGTTAACCTGATCTGGTAGATGAATAATGCAACGGTGACACTGAATTATTTCACAACCCCCTCACTTCTTCTGTGTCCTGTCTATGTGTTTGAATTTGCATTTCTCTTAATATGAACATCTATTCTTTTACCACAAATATGACCCTAAGTGTCCAATATAAAGTTATACTTGAATGTTAAACACAATGTGTTTTTATAACTAAAGTTTCTACATGTGTGTATGTTTACAATTTTTCAGCTTGGGCCTCTTACATGACTAATTCACCCACTGTGATAGTGATGATTGGGTTGCCTGCCAGAGGGAAAACGTACATGGCCAAAAAGCTGACACGCTACCTCAACTGGATTGGAGTGCCAACGAAGGGTCAGTGAGGAAGCAACACATTTTTTAGCGTTTTCATATTTTCAGCATGTTGTAATATTTGATCTGGAAACAGGAAATAAAACCAAGTAAAAAAAAAGAAACAAGTTAAGGTTGAAGACAGTGCTTTCGTGAGTCCTGTTGTAGAAGAATGTACTGTATTTTTTTTAGAACGACAAGCCAATGTGTTCAGTGCAAACATGTACCTGCAGGTAAAAAAAAAAAAAAAAAATGCGGCGGCGTGATCTTTTGTTCTGGCAGGAAAACTGTAATGTCAATGAGAGAAATAACTTTAATGAAAATGTTTTGCCGGAGGTAACAGTGTTTTAATTTATTAATATATTAATCTCATGCACAAGTTCTCATGGCTTAATTTATATTTGTACATGTATTTGTGCGTGTTATCATACAAATGGAATCTAGTAGAACCAGTTTGGGAGACACACAGTTGAGATGAAGGTCACTGCCTCGACAACAACACACACACACACACACACACACACACACACACACACACACACAATACAGCAACCACTTAC
Source organism: Polydactylus sextarius (assembly GCA_016801845.1). Taxonomy (NCBI): domain Eukaryota; kingdom Metazoa; phylum Chordata; class Actinopteri; family Polynemidae; genus Polydactylus; species Polydactylus sextarius. Next base: position 7,947,596 of record CM028909.1, read on the forward strand.
TAATCTCTGCCTTTGCATGTCCTTTTCTGACTTTGTCCTTTGTTCTGTTGCAGTGTTTAACCTTGGAGTTTATAGAAGAGAAGCAGTGCAGTCATACAAGTCATATGACTTTTTCAGACACGACAACAAAGAAGCAATGAAAATTAGAAAGTGAGTAAGAGAGTTCGTCTTTAATCTTCTCTGGTGTAGCAGACTAACTCCTCCTAAACACTACTTTTAATATGAGCCAACCATGCAAATGTGTTTGTTATACATCTCCACCAGCGACAGCCGTGACCAGAGGCTTTTTTGTTCCTCTATCTGTTTGTCCATTTATTAGAAACACCCTGAGGGAGTTGGCACAAATAATCACTTTGAGTTTAGTGTTCAAAGGTCACTGTGAACTCTCAAAATAAGCTTTTGTCCGGAACCAAAAATAATTCACTAATCATCAAGAAACACAGATAAATAGCTTTATTAAATTCACTTCATATATGATAAAGAGTCTGGACATGGATGTAAACAACTTGTAGACTGGTTGGTGGAAGTGTAGAAGTGTAGAAGTGTGGAAGTGGTAACTTTAGTGTTACAATTACAACATGTGCTTAAGATACAAATGAGAAGTAAACAATGTTGATTTCCTCATAAGTTTTCTAATTTTGTTTCCTCAGAAAATGCGCTTTAGTGGCACTGGAAGATGTGAAGGTGTATCTGACAGAGGAGGGAGGACAGATTGCTGTAAGAACACACAGAAATAACAATCTGAGCGGTGTTTGTGTTATGTCTGCTGATTGATTATTATGAACTAAACTTAACTTGACCACATTGGTGTGCGACAGGTTTTTGATGCCACCAACACCACAAGAGAGAGGAGGGAGCTCATAATTAATTTTGTCAAAGACAATGAATACAAGGTCAGAGATCCACTGATGAGTTAATGATTTTACCTTGATGATGATGATGATGATGAATTCTTGATCAGTTTTGTCTTTTGTCAGGTGTTTTTTGTAGAATCAGTCTGTGACGATCCAGATGTCATCGCTGCAAATATTCTGGTAAATGATGCATTCATATACTTTTATGTTTGATTACGAGCGTACTCTTGTCTTCAAATTGTTGAAAGTAAAACTGAGTTATTTCTACTAATGTGTCTCTCACACAGGATGTGAAGGTGTCCAGCCCAGATTACCCTGAGAGGGACAGAGAAAGCGTCATGGAGGATTTTCTGAAGAGAATAGAATGTTATAAAGTGACGTACCAACCTTTAGATCCTGACGAACACGACAAGTAAGAAGTTGTTTTCTGCTCTAAGACCTAAGGTGTAATTGCAGATTTTGTCCTGCAGGTGGAAACATTAGCTGTTTTTTCTTTTTTCTTTTTCTATTTTTAAACACGGATGATTATTGCTGATAAACAGGAAACCCAAAAGAAGCGGTAATTATGCTTCTTGTCAGAAATTTAGATGATGTTGTTCCAGGGGAGCAAATGATTCAGAGCAGAGATCCCAAATTTGTTAACTTCTGTCAACTGCCTCCCATTTTGTTTGATTTCTTTTTTTTAATTAACGGATAATACTCAGAGCCAAGTTATTCATCATACATCTACTTCAGTAAATAAAGTCTCGACAGACTGAGATTAGTTCTATATTTAACTTTAATTCTTTGATTTTTAGAGAGGAGGAATAGTTGTTATATCCTTCAATGTTGTCACCGTTAATCAGCAGCTGACAGAACAATGTGTAGGGTGTGATAGAATAAATATCAGGATATTTAGACTACACCACAAGTACAGTATGTCCCTTCTTCACCACTGTATCCTCAGTTTTATGTTTTTATGATTGACTCTGTTTTCCTCTTGTTCTCTCTGATTTACAGGACCTTGTCCTTCATCCAGGTCATAAACGTTGGTCGTCGTTTCTTGGTCAACAGGGTGCAGGACTACATTCAGAGTAAAATAGTCTACTACCTCATGAACATCCACGTTCACTCACACTCCATCTACCTCTGTCGGCACGGAGAGAGCCATCACAACGTGGAAGGACGCATCGGCGGAGACGCTGAACTGTCGGAGAGAGGGAGAAAGGTGCCTCAACAAAGCAACAGAGCAACAAGTCCCAAAAAATATTGTTTGACATTTTAGGAAATTCCACTTAGAAATATTGAAATATGAAGCAGCGTCCTTGTTTATTTAAAACACTGGAAGCGGAGAGAAACAAACAAAACTACCAGCACCTCTAAACCTCCCTGATAAACAAACTGACTAAAAACAACATGGTGAAATGTATAGCATGTATAGCATAATGTGCAGTGCAGCTTTATATTTGATTAACAAATTAAAGTCAAAATATGCAACAGAAATCAGATAACATTTTGTATATGTATATTTTCAAACATAAATCAGCTCTGGGGCCATTATGAGAAGATTTATCTCATTTAATTACTGTGTAACATCTGTTCTGTGCTTTGGTCTCAAGTCTCTTTCCCTGTTTTTTCGCAGTTTGCAGCAGCTCTGAAGGGTTTTGTTGAAGAGCACCGTCTGTCAGACCTGAAAGTTTGGACCAGTCAGCTGAGACGCACCATTCAGACGGCTGAGGAACTGGGAGTTCCCTACGAGCAGTGGAAGATCCTGAATGAAATCGATGCTGTACGTCTTCTTTAGTACCACCGACAGTGACAAACGCATTGAGTGCTTGTCCAAGGTTTTTATTTCTTTGTGTTTTTTTTAGGGAGTGTGTGAAGAAATGACGTATAAGGCAATTGAGGAAACTTACCCTGAGGAGTTTGCCTTGAGAGACCAGGACAAGTATCACTACCGCTACCCTGGAGGGGAGGTAAAAGCTCTTCCCTCCATCTTAACTCAAAGACTCAGGCCGACTCAGTTGAAGTCACATCACCGTAACTTTGAAATAACTTTTCACACATTACACATTACCTTTTTATTGCTGCGTTATTGTTCACAGAGCAACAAAGGACTTTATTACTGAGCTATTAACAGAACTCACATTTTTTTTCGACTTAAGGTCACATGAAACAGTTTAAGTGTGTAAGATTATTGTAAGTAGGTAGAGGCCATGAATAACACATAAAATATAATTTAATGAAGGTATCTCAAAGAAAAACGCATTAATAAAGTATTTTATTTTAAATTAAAATGGGAGTTTTACAAAAAAGACATGAACCTGAATCAACCTGAACCAAAGGCAGCTCTGTGTCATTTGATTTGACTGTGTATGTACCTGTCCTGTCCCTCTAGTCCTACCAGGACCTGGTCCAGCGGCTGGAGCCAGTTATCATGGAGCTGGAACGTCAGGGCAACGTCCTGGTCATCTGTCATCAGGCCGTCATGCGATGTTTACTCGCCTATTTCCTGGACAAGAGCGCAGGTGACATGCATGAGCAGAAACTCTCTGTTTACTGAACACTATTAAACCATCTGCCAACAACAAACATTTTTATTGTTCTCTAAAACTTAACAAGCCCAGCACTGTGGAAATGTTCGGCTTCTCTACGTAAAGGCCTTGAGATAAATGTTTTTTGATCTGGCGCTTTATAAAAAAATACATTTGAATTGAATAGGATTATTGAGACTCTTGAGCAGTGCAAAACAGATTCATAAAATTATCCAAGGCTTAACTGTTCTAATGAGTCTTGAAAAAACAATGTCAGCTGTGAACTTAACTTTTTTGAGGAAGAGTTTTCGACACACAGGAGAGATATTCAGTACCTGAAGACCAGTTTAACGAGTTAACACCTTAATGTGACCAAAAGCAACTGTATTTATGATATATGTCACAGATATGAAAGATTAATTGGTGAAGTGTAGCTTTTAGTGAGTGAGTTACCAAGGGATTTACCATCACTGATGCCAAAACAAGAATAAGAGCTTTATTTGTGTTGGTAAAAATGTCACATGATGCTTTTTTATGACCTTTCAATCTGTTTTACTATTTCTCTTTTTCTACCACCTGAGCTGCAGCTAAATGACCGGAGGTTCTGTTATTTTATAAAACAAATATTTTAAAGTTAATTATTGTACTGTAGGATGACTGCACATGCTTTATCGACACTGAAGATAAATAACTAATTAACTCGTGTATAAATGGAGCAACAGACTGTTACTGTGACTGTTAAAATCCTGGTGATTCTGTGGAAATCAAACTGTTCAGTTTCCGAACAACATCCTCATAACAGGGTTAGACATCAGTGTCTTAGGAAACTAAAGTATGTTGTTTTTTCCCTCCCACCACAAGGTGGCATTTTATATTCTACACAGAAATCAAACGTGGTAACGTTCCCTCCTCAGCTCATCTATAAACTAAACATGTCAGTTAACCAGAACACAAACACTCTCTGTATAAGTGTTGATAGTCTAGTAGAGCTGTAGACTCAGCACGTTGAGGGTGAATATATGGTCATAAGTGTTAAAAAAAAAAAATGAAATACAACAACAACAAACAACCAACAAGGCAAATTTTGACTTGATTGTTAATCTGATAGTGGACTTGGTTTCTTTATCTGCATTTGTATTTAAATACACAAAATAAAACCTGAATAACAAAGGTGTGGTCGGACTGGAAAATGATGTTAACGCCAGATCTATAATAAGGCCGGGTCCAGATGGAGGGATTCATCAGTCAGCAGAGGAAGTGGTCTCTGTTGCAGCCGCTGATTCAAGTTCATCTACAGTGAACCAATGAGTGGTCACAGCTCTGACTTGGCATCTTATCCCACAACATTTTAAGACACAGCAAACGCTTCACAGTTGTCCGTACTACCATTCATTCCAAACATGAGAGAAAACGTTTTTTTAGGATGTAACCACACTACACGGTGTTAAAAGTAATTTTCATTTATGTTGGCACAGATGATCTGCCCTACCTGAAGTGTCCCCTGCACACTGTTCTAAAACTCACTCCTGTGGCTTACGGTAAGTCACTACGCTGTTCATTACTGCTAGTTCAACGTCTCCTGACGCATTTCTGACGCAGTTTTCTCCTCTCGTTCTCCTCCAGGCTGTAAAGTTGACATGTTTGACCTGAAGGTTGAGGCTGTCAACACTCACAGAGACAGACCATTAGTAAGCTTTATTTGAATATTTTATGTCACATTCTTGTCTGTTTTCTCAGACATTGTCACTGTCCATCCAGCTCACATGTTTAATAAATGCAGCTTGGAAGAATTGCTTTAGCCTCTACAGTCAGTGCAGGGTTATATTTACAAGTTCAAACCACAATTACACACTGCTGCTTCAGTGTTTTCTAAAACCTCCTACACCCAGATGCTACAGCTACATTCACATTCAGTCTTTTCAGTTCACCCAGAACATATTTGCACTTTGTGCTCTGTTATAAATCTTTTTAATGAGATTTGTAGACAGTTTTTGTTACCTTTGAACAAAGTTAGAAAAATACTTCCCAAAAATCTTGAACTGTTCCTTAAACAACCTGTGTACAATCAATAATTCTTTGCGTTTCATCGTTCAGTGAAAAGTTTGGAAAAGAGAAGGACAATATGTGTGAGCTGTTATTGACATCAGGGCAACTGTCATTATATGCAATCACTTCAGATGTCTCTGGCTATTTCTAGTGTCTGTATAATCACAAATTCACCACATATGATTGTAAACATCGGCAGCAACACCTCAATCACAGTCATCAAACGTCACAAAAGCAATCAGTGTTGTTATTCACGAAATAACAAATATTAACATTTTGCACACAATGGGAATGTTTTGTCAGTTAAGTTGATGAATGCCCTGTTTGCATTTGTATTTTGCCAATTACAGATCGCTGTAAAGCAGCTTGGATATGCCTGATCTGGATTTTGAGATGCACACAATCTCACACCTTACGTTGTTTTGTACCGTTTTCCTTGATTTGCTAATCAACCTGCTCTGCGTCTGTTTCCCGGTCGTATAGTTTTTGCTCCTCGGAACCAAAATTTTCAGTCTGAAGACATAGACAGAGTGGGTGTTAACACATAAACACATTTACGGAGAAAGCCCTTGTTAAAACGGCATGACAGATATCCTGTCTGGAGAGACCAACACAACAATAGCGTCTATATTTAGGGCTGTTTGTGTCAGTGCCTGTTTTTCCTCACTTACACAGTGCACAGTGATTTCAAACCAAGGGGAGATTTAATTAGCAGCACATAAAAAAGAACACGTGTTAATCAGTCAACCTTGTTTGCTTCTTCATCAGAATAAAGTCGGAACAGATGTTGTGCCGCCAGCTTTCCACAGGAGGAACAGCTTCACTCCACTTTCCAGCCAAGACCAGATAAAACGACCTCGTCTTTACAGCGTGGGCAACCCACCGCATGCCCGCATGTCCCACGCCCCCACCTTGCCCAACATGATCTTCTCGGAGGCATTTGAGGGGACGGAGATGCTGCAAAGCGAGGTCAGTGTTGCAAACATAACCGTATATAACGCAGATTTAAAGATATTGTAAATGGAGGAATAAATGGGATTGAGAAGAACTGTAGCAACATTAAAGATTATAAACTAATGAACAAAATCAAATAAAAGTCCCAAATGTAGAAAAACTAACAAAAGGCAGCAAAAGGGGTTGAAAGGGTTGTAACTTTTAAATGTGGCACTGCAAAAACAAAAACTAACAACGCATCAAAGTCAATGTTGTTACTAATCTTTAGTATATTTAAGTTTGATCCCCAGCCCCACAACATGTATTATATAGAAAACATGACTCATCTTTGAGTTTCAGTAACTTATTTTATGTTTTTTTTTTTTCCCATGAAAGAGGTGACATCATGTAATCAAATTGACATTTAATGTGTTAAAATAATTTAAAACAAATTCAATATTCGTTAGTTTTGCTAAAAAAAAAAAAAAAAAAGTGGAAAAAGTATTAATCTGTAATGTTTTTATAGCAGTTTTTGTCCTCCAACGAACCGAAAGGTAGTAAATTGAAACGACCCACAAGGGTTAAGATGTCGTAAAAAAGAAACGTAAAGTTTACTATTTTTTCCTTTTAACCTTCAGTTAGTTGCCAACAGTCATGAATCATTATTACATAATTAATTTGTTCTTTTATTTTTCTAATTTCATCTGTAAGTAGCTCAGTTTCCCTGTTTGTTCCATATTCATGCACATTGAATCATTTATATTTTCCTTATTTTATCCTATTTTCCTTGTGCTAAATAGCAACATCAACCAGCTGCATTGTTAACTGCGGCGCAACACGTTACAACACGGCCCTTTCGCGTCTCTATTGTTTGTTTGTTAAATGATATTTGTTTACCTCCAATAAATTAATAGCCACTTGTTTTATATATCACTTCTCCATTTCTCTAACTAAGTCGGGTTGTAACAGTCAGAGAGAAGGAAGAAGAACATAATAGTCAAGTTCAATCTGTCTGCAAACCACATTTATCATTTTAGAACCAAAGTCCAGCTTCATCAGTTATTTTGGTAAAAGTAACTCAGAAGTATTTAGAGATGGTGATATTGTAACATAACTAATTACTTTTGAAATAACAGTAACTAGTAATCTATGATGTATTACATGTTTGAAGTAACTTGTCCAACACTGGTTAACTGATGGAAATAGTTATAGTTTTGACTCGTCTGATTCCATTTTCTGCGTTTTTGTCAGTTTACAGCTGCTGTATGTTCACATGTGTTATTCTAAACAGGTCAGAGCTCAGGTACAAACACAGTGATGTCCTGTTTTCCATGTGTGCGTCTGTTTACAACAAACAACGCTGCCCTTTATATAAACATTTTGGATGTGAAGAGTTGAATCCTGTAGTTTTTTCCATATATTTAGTCTGCGTTTTCGCCGTAAGTGACCTTTTCATAAATTCTCTACTCTAGACATGGTCTACTCTTCAAAAAAACTAGACATGGAAAGAGGGTGTTTTACTTCAGCTCAGATTTTAAAGTTAACTCAAGTTCAGTTTGTGCCAGTCAAAACAAACGTTTCATTCCTGTTTTGGCTTGATTTGCTTCACTAGACGCTTTTAACATTCTCTCCGTTTTTCTTTGCTTCTTGCAGGAGTCTCTCAACAGTTTCAGCGCAGTGGACAAAGACGACTGTGTCCGGAGTTAAAGCACATCTGCACTCTGCTCTGGAAATATCTCACACCTTCATTTTACTGTGTATCTCAGGCTTTACACCGCCTGAATGTTATCGCCACTTCTGAGTGCAGCTTCAGCCATCACATACTTCAGTACTGTACCAAGCACCATGTCTGTAGAGCTGAATGCATGTGCGTCTGCATGCGCGTGCTCATACGTACATTAATTCGTTGCCTTTGCATAACAGCCTTTTTTTTTTTTTTTTTTTAAAGGGAGCTGTGATCCACCTCAAATATACAATGTAAGGATTTGTAATGACTCTGTAAACGTGTCCATTAGCTCTGACAGTAGCACACTGGTCATATTAAGCCATATTAGATGTAGAAACAGTTGTTTAAGAGAGCAACTCTCTAGGATCAAGCTATGTACAGTTTTAATCTGTCTTGTGATTCTTTCTTCAAGCGATTTATTTAAACATTCCCAGGTAATGTGCATTCCTCTGGTTATCTGACGAGATGTAGAAGTACTTTTACTTTCAAGTGTCATTTAAGAATTTTAAATATTAATATCCCTTTTTTGCCATAGGCATATACAAGATATTAAAATTAAAGAAATATTATCTTATTATCTATCTAAAAAAAAAAAAAAAAAAACTGCAGCAGCTTCAACGTCGCTGCATTTTTTTTTTTGCACACTCTGATGATTATTTTCTTCTTCTTTGTCTTCGTCTTCGTAAACGATGCATGTTATGTATATTTAGCCTCCCACTGTGATAATATAAAGCTGATTTCTCACACTTGAAAAAAGCCACAGAATTGATGCAGACATTTCAAACACAGAGTGATCGATTGCTGTATGACACTGGATATGTAACCAAGCATTAGTTTCCTCATTTATAAAGAAAAAAAAAAGCGAAGCAATGCAATAATAATAATTAAAAAATGCTGTATGTTAAATTCTGCCTTGATAGTCTCCATGTGGATGACGTCCATTCAGGTGACTTTTATTCCTCATGTTAAAATCCTTTTTGTAAAAGTGCCTTTATTTTAAAGGACTACCAGCCTGTGACTAAAGGAATCAAGAGCATTTATATATGATTTTAGCATATACTGCAAAATTATATTTTACCTGAAGTCACTGATTAGAAACACATTTGGATGTTGGAGAGAGGAAAAAAAAAAAGCTTTAATGTTTTTTTCATTAATTGTTATTCTGTTCATTGCATTAAATTTAAATGAAGTTAAGATGTATGTTGTTTTTATTTACTTTGGTTTTGTTCATAGAATTTTTGACCTCAGGAAAAACACTCAGTGGTGAATGAGTGTGTTTGTGAGAGAGTGAGAGTGTATGAGCTCACTGGGAGTATCCTTCCTGTCTTCCAAACTTTATGTCCTTTTAAGAACCACAAGTCATTATCACATCACAGGAAAAAATAGCGAATTATCAGTGAATGACGCACGTCTACCGTGGTACGAAATCTAGATTTGTGAACAAGAGTTGTCAGGAAAAGAAGAAAAAAAAACATACAGGACATCTGGGTACATTAAAGTAGTCAAGGGTACAAGTGAGTGATGCAACTCGTGTGTAATCTTCAGGCTCCATGTAACAGTAAAATGCAGATTTTCATCCCCATATTCATCCGTGTCACAGCTGGGTCAATAAACGCACACATCTCTGTGCGGCCTATAAATACAACCTGATTTTATCGACTGTTTAAAACGGTGAAAGTCACTTATTTTTATTAGTCGTTCAAATGAGTCATCAGGGAAATACAACAGAGGAAAGAGACAAATCAGTTTTAGTCCAGAGAATTTTATCTGCAAGTTGCCTTGATGCCTGATATGATCCTTGAATGAGTGAATTCAGATAAAAAAAAGTTTTGTTTATTTTTTAATAATGACAGAAGTTACAGAAAAGAATGTTTGCTAATGTATTAGTCATTCTTAGTTTTAGGACTAAAACGTACTGTTAAATTAAGATACACAGGCTGAAACATTTTTTTTTTGTGTAATTCCATGACGACAACAACGGCCCGAGGTATTGTTTTCTCTTCATCCATCTCATTCCTGCGAACGTGATTTCTCTCAATCGCCTTGAGAGAAATTCTTCACAGTCGGTCCAGACGTTGTCTCAGGCTCAAAGCTAAACAGACTGGATGGAGGTTAAAGATCAAGGTTATTGTGATGTCACAAGGTTTTTTTTTTTTGTCTCATGAACACAATATCTCTGTTGAGCCATGAACAAATTCTTTCATTACTTACTCATGAGTACCATGAATGTTTCTTCATCTCTGGTAAAAACTTTCTCTTGGATGACCTGATTATGTTTTGTGGTATTTTGTGACTTTGTGAACGTAACGTCTTTGGAACGTTTCAAGGTAATCGCTAAACATTTGTAGAATCTTGCACCAAGAGTTAAAAATGAACTGATTTCACCAAACGAAACACTTTTTGATCATTCACCCAAGAATTCATGCAGTAATGAACTCTATCTATGCTGAGAGGTGAATGCGTGGCACCAAAGCAAGGAAGTAATTCTGGGTAGTCAGCAGTATTTAGTATGAATATTTCATGCAACGTTAGGCACAAATACAGTCTATATTTAGGTGATAACATGCTGTTGCAGTCTCATCTTTTAAACTGATATTTACTGACTATGTTGTTTCTTTTTTTAACAAACCTGAACAACAGCAAAAAGAAAAAAAGAAAATAGAATTTTTCCTCAAAATTAAGGAAAATGAGATGAGCGATCAGATGAGATAATCTAACACGTACAGCATCTGTGCTCAGTGACACCACTTCCAGTGACCAGTTCGACACATGGTTCGTCATCGTCAGCCATCGTTTGTTCTTTACTATTACCAACACCTTTTGTTTTGGAAGGAATAAAATTGTTAGACACACTAGACAAAGCTGTGTTACTCCCCATGTGTGTTGCCCTTAATTTTCTTATTGATCCTCTTCTTTGATTAGATTTATCACACATCAACTCTATTAGAGCCTCTTTCTTCTTCTTTCTAGTTACATTTGTAACATTTGTGTACGTTTGTTTTATTTTCTTCTAACACCCATGGCCCTTTCTGTTCTTGATTGTTTGTTTGTTTACCTCCAATAAATTGATAACCTGTGTTTAACCACAACAGCCACTGTTTTTTTTTTTATATATATCACTTCTCCATTTTTCTATCTGAGCCAGGTTGTAACAGTCAGAGAGAAGGAAGAAGAACATAATAATCAAGTTCAATCTGCGCAAACTACATTTATCATTTTAGAAGCAAAGTTCGGCTTCATTGGTTATTTTGGTAAAAGTAACTCAGAAGTAAAGTAACGCTTCACAATTTAGAGACAGTAATATTGTAACATAACTAATTACTTTTGAAATAACAGTAACTAGTAATCTACACTCACTGGCCACTTTATTAGGTTCACCTTGCTAGTACCGGGTTGGACCCTTTTGCCTTCAGAACTGCCTTAATCCTTCGTGGCATAGATTCAACAAGGTACTGGAAAAAAATCCTCAGAGAGTTTGGTCCATATTGACATGATAGCATCACGCAGTTGCTGCAGATTTGTCGGCTGCACATCCATGATGCGAATCTCCCGTTTCACCACATCCCAAAGTTGCTCTGTTGGATCGAGATCTGGTGACTGTGGAGGCCATTTGAGTACAGTGAACTCAATGTCATGTTCAAGAAACCAGTCATGATGATTCGAGCTTTATGACATGACACGTTATCCTGCTGGAAGTAGCCATCAGAAGATGGGTACATTTTACATCTTACCATCATAAAGGGATGGACATGGTCAGCAACAATACTCAGGTAGGCTGTGGCATTGCCACGATGCTCAATTGGTACTAAGGGGCCCAAAGAGTGCCAAGAAAATATCCTCCACACCATTACACCACCACCAGCAGCCTGAACCGTTGATACAAGGAAGGATGGATCCATGCTTTCATGTTGTTGACGCCAAATTCTGACCCTACCATCTGAATGTCGCAGCAGAAATCGAGACTCATCAGACCAGGCAATGTTTTTCCAATCTTCTATTGTCCAATCTTCTATTGTGAGCCTGTGTGAATTGTAGCCTCAGTTTCCTGTTCTTAGCTGACAGGAGGCACCCGGTGTGGTCTTCTGCTGCTGTAGCCCATTTGCCTCAAGGTTTGACGTGTTGTGCGTTCAGAGATGCTCTTCTGCATACCTTGGTTGTAACAAGTGGTTATTTGAGTTACTGTTGCCTTTCTATCAGCTCCAACCAGTCTGGCCATTCTCCTCTGACCTCTGGCATCAACAAAGCATTTTCGCCCACAGAACTGCCGCTCACTGGATATTTTCTCTTTTTGGGACCATTCTCAGTAAACCCCAGAGATGGTTGTGTGTGAAAATCCCAGTAGATCAGCAGTTTCTGAAATAATCAGACCAGCCCGTCTGGCACCAACAACCATGCCACGTTTAAAGTCACTTAAATCACCTTTCTTCTCCATTCTGATGCTCGGTTTGAACTGCAGCAGATCGTCTTGACCATGTCTACATGCCTAAATGCATTGAGTTGCTGCCATGTGATTGGTTGATTAGAAATTTGCGTTAACGAGCAGTTGGACAGGTGTGCCTAATAGTGGCCGGTGAGTGTATAATGTATTACATGTTTGAAGTAACTTGTCCAACACTGGTTAACTGATGGAAATAGTTATAGTTTTGACTCGTCTGATTCCATTTTTCTGCTTTTTTGTCAGTTCACAGCCGCTGTATGTTCATATGTGTAATTCTAAACAGGTCAGAGCTCAGGTACAAAAACAGTGATGTCCTGTTTTCCATGTGTGCGTCTGTTTACAACAAACAACGCTGCCCTTTATATAAATATTTTGGATTTGAAGAATTGAATCCTGTAGTTTTTTCCACTGAATATCACCAATAACAAGTTATTCCAAACTGTTCATATCACTGCTTTAATTTCTAAGTCTTAAATGTCTAAAGTCCTTTTTGAAATCTGAACTGTGCAGAATATGTCTGTTGATTCGATAGTTTGTAGATTTAGACGATCAAAATAAAAATGTGAAAACTGTTACTAAAGCTTTTAAGTTTACGTCCTCTGAAGGTGATGCGGTGTCCTCACATGACCTCTTATCATTATTACATATAAGTGAGCAGTTATGTTGTGTTTTCCTTTAACAATTTTAAGATTTTTCAGATGCCGGTGGAGGTAATATGATGAAGTACTTTACTTTGAAAAGGGAAGAGCAGAGAGAAAATACTTTAAACATATCTTACATGTTATTTAGAATCCTCTGCTCTTCACACTAACATACTACAGTATGTTAGTATTATAAGTCTTCAGGATCTTACTGCTCCCAACACAGTGGTGTGAGTGTAGAGTAAAAGCCACAGTGACTAAAAAATATGCTGGCATGACTTTAACCGCAGAAACTACAGGAAAACCAACCACTTTGCTGTGTAGATTACAAATAACCAGAATTACAACAATGACATGACCATAAATGGTGGAAAGGAAACTATGATTGTACCAGTAACAATTATTCTCCCTGATGCTCATTACAGAGATGATGGGAGTCAAACTCTGGAATTTTCTTTTTATTTTAGTTTTTTATTTTTATATTACTTCTCCATTTCTCTAGCTGATCCAGGTCGTAACACTCAGAGAGAAAGAAGAAGAACATAATAGTCAATTTCAATCTGTGCAAACTACATTTATCATTTTAGAAGCAAAGTTTCATCAGTTATTTTGGTAAATATATATATATATATATATATATATATGTGTGTGTGTGTGTGTGTGTGTGTGTGTGTGTGTGTGTGTGTGTGTGTGTGTGTAGAAGCAGCAGCAAGAAAAAGTATGTAAACCCTTTGGAATTTCATGGTTTTCTGAATAAATTTGTCATAAAATGTGATCTGATCTTCATCTAATATATTATTGAGAAATATAATGTGTCTAATAACACAAAAAAAATCTGATCTTTCATGTCTTTATTCAACACACTAATTCAACATTCAAAATGGCAGTGGAGCAGTGGATCATTGAGGAGGAATTTTAGCCCATTCTTCCTGGCAGAACTGATTTAGCTTTGTCATGTTCTTTGAACATCTCATGTCTACGGTCCTCATCAGTCATCCACAGAAAGACCCTGCGTCCGACCCAGGAGGAACCCAGGACCTTCTGACTGTGAGGCAGCAGCGATATATCTGATAAAATTCAGCAGATGTGGCTCCACCAGCCAGAAATTTAACTTAAAAAGACAACACCTTGGCTCGAACGCTGATAGCTCATGAATAAACGCTTCAGATGAATTTATTGATGATTGATTTATTTAGATTTCTGTATGTGAATCAGTTTACAGCCAAAGCGGAGGAGTGACAAAACTTTTGGTAAATGGTTTTAAATGGTCCATCCAACACATTTCTGATCTTGGAGTGAGGTACATGGACCCTATGGAAAAAAAAGATATATATATATCTTGAAAAAAGTGTGTTTTTTTTTTTTTTTTTTTTTTTTTTTTTTTTTTACAATAAATCATATCATGACATTTGACACATGACAGTTTGATCTGGGCTGATCTGGGCCGCTCCTTGTTCAGTTCCTCCCCCTCCTCTATAAATGACTTAACCTGATCCTCCTGGTGCTACTTCTAATCCGCTTCCCACTTTGTTGTTTGACGCATTGAAACAACGCAGAAGACAAATATGGATGTCGGGTTGAATATCCTGCTGTTGGTGTGTTTTTTCGTCTTTGCTTCAGGTAAATTTCACTGTTTTTTAAATGTATTTTTTTTTATAAAGAAAATGATCCACGTGTCACAGATTGTTGTTGTGATGTGATTGATGACGACTAATGTTGGCTGATCTTTGGAAAAGCTAAAAGCCCGAAGCACTGTTCAGCACCACCGAGATACCCCCACACCAGTCTGGCCTCGAGGTTCAGCAACAGATCGACGTTCATGTGCGGAGACAAAGTTTATTACAACTGTGACGAGGATTTTTCTGCGTCCAGAGGAAGCAGATCTGTCCAGTGCGTTGGAGGAAAATGGACCAAACTGACGATGAAATGCGAAAGTAAGTAACTTAACACACTTCTGTTAAAGTTGTTTATTGGTTTAAAAAAAAAATCTAGTGTAGATTCCTGCAATAATCTTCCTGTAACTGTGATCAACATGGGAATCAGATTTGAAAAAAAAAAAAACAACAACTCAGGTCTAATTATAGGGAAAGTATCACAAGTTTTTCCTCCAAGAACTGCGGCTCACACATGAAATGAAACAAAACAAATGAGCAATAGACAATCATATAAACAGTGAGACTGTGTTTATATGTGTTTACATACAGTGATGCTTAGAATAACCTGTTTGAAGTGTATAAAAAGTCAAAGTAGGATATAAAGAAAAACTAAAATCTAAAACAAAGCTTCTGCTCATACACACATTGATGAACATGGATTTAACATTTCATACATTTATTTTCATGAAGATGATTAACAATGTTTTTTTTTTTTTTTTTTTAAGTGTGACATTTACATGTAACATTTGAACTACCATCAGTTTAGTGACCTCTAGTGGCCAAGTGGGAATACTGCATGTAATTCTTCACCCACACATAGAACAAAATTAATGTTGTTTGTTTGTTTGTTTGTTTGTTTCTAGTCTCAATTCCTACAAAGATGTTTTTTTTTTTTTTTTTTGTTTTTTACAAGAAAGTAAGGTGGAACATATTTCCATAAAGATAAACAATTACAGTAGATTAAATTACACATCCATAACACACATCAATCTTTTAAGTTTTTACATCAATCTTTTTAAACTTTAAGAGTTAGTCATGATCAATATGTATGATCAGAATCAGCTGTATTTGTATATTATGTCTCTATACAACATACTACATGTATGTCCTGTGTTTAGATTTATGTACATGTTAGAGCACAAACACAGAGTGTGAGACATAAGAAGAAATATCTGATACTTAGTATCAACTAACTCTGTGTTGTATTCGACGTCTGACAAAACAAATTAGCTGTGATTTGTTCACGTCATAAGACAAAATGGAAAAACTCCTTAATTTCCTGAACATGCGGACACTGATGGATGTGAAAATAATACAAGCGAAAGGAAAACAGGGAAGCGAGAAGCTCATTATTAGTGAGAGTTTTCCTTTTGTTAATTGAGGAGGTGATTTGTCTTCTCTTCTTCACCATCATCAATAACACAAGCACAAGAGAAACGTATTTGAAAGCACTAGACACCACTGGAAAGCTCATCCTGGTCAACTCAAACATCCTGCAAACTTCACATATTAAATATTTACTCTATTTTGGTTATTTGATTATTGTTATATATTTTTAAAAGACAAATGTTCAGTTTTCAGCTGAAACTTCTCTGGACACTTTCAACTACATTTAAGAACATGAAATGTTTTTTTTTTTTTAATGACACATCTGCAGATGTTCTTGGCCAATCCTCTGGTAGGATTAGGAGTAGGATTTGCAGGATCTTATGTGGGTTGTTGTGTAACTTGGTAAAATCAAGATGTTTTTATTTTTGATTCCATCTAGAAAATCAGATTTCACCCTTGATTCCAGTTCTGATTTGGCCACAAAACCTCTTCGCTTTCTCACGCTTTCCATCTCATTTCTCACAGAGAAATCATGTGGCAACGCTGGAGAATTAACCAACGGGGAGTTCCTCTATGGAGGGAATACATACGTTGGGGAGAAAGTTCATGCTGTTTGCAAAGAAGGGTAAGTTGTAAATCTTGGTAATATTAAGAATTAGACCTTGAATTTGGGTTTGACCTACAATTTATCTCCATGTTGACAGATACACTCTGAAAGGACCGAATTATATGATCTGCAAGAGGTCTGGATGGGCTGGTGAATTTCCGTCCTGTGTAGGTGAGTCAACGGTCTAACAGCCATTTTTTTTTGTGTGTCATATTCTTTACAAAGTGTTTTTGGCAGCACATTACTGTGATATGAAGTCTGTGGTCTCTGTGGTTTTAAGATTGAGTAACCACTTCCTGGATATGTGACACGCAATGGCTGTAATTTGGTTAATCCCTTAATTCGTCGACCTTCAAGTTGCAACACATTAAATATTCCATTTTTTTTTTTTTTTTTAAGTACAAAAGTCAGACCTACAGGTTAAATCAGAGTAAATCACTTTTAATGAAAAAAATCTCATTATGTTCTTTGACATGATTTGATCTAAATATTAAATGTAATTACACATCACTCGGAGGCTTAAACCTTTTTGATTAAATGAGTGATCGTATGCCATCAATATTGTGCTTTGTACATTTAATTAAGTATCATTTTTAGATGCTTGTACTTGAGTATTTACATCCTGTGCTGCTTTATATGTTATTTTACGTTTTAAAGTTTCAGTCAGCTTTCACCAACTCAATTAAAGCAACATGTAAAAGTTTAACATTTACGGGCCTCATTTATCACTTCTCCTTTTGTCAAAACGTGTCTTATTATTCAGGAGGAAAAAATCAACTGCTGTTAATAAGTGAAACTATTTGTTCTCAGAGGGAGAGACGACCTGCTCCACCCCTGTAGTGGCCAACTCTCTCAAGAGTGCTGGAGATGTTTCAGTGCACTGTGTGGGAGACAACGTGACCTTCACTTGCAGTCAGGGTTTCCAGCTGGTTGGAGATCAGCAGATCACTTGTGGCCCCGATGGCAAGTGGAAGCCTCAACCCCCTCAGTGTCTGCCGTCGCCTGATAAAACCGAACAGTCGTCTACAAAAACAGACACAGAAAGTAAGATTTTATCGCTACTGCAGCTCTGACAATATGACAAATTATCACTATCTCAGTTAAACGAGAGGAGAAGGTGAAATGTTTTGTGTCTAAACTCACGCTTTTCTCTCAGGGGCTCAAGTCCTACCGGCAGGTGAATGTGGCGTGCCACAAACTGACGAAGGCTCCAACACCCACCTTGCAGACAAGTACATCACCATGACATCTTTTGCGTCCGGCGACAGAGTCCAGTACATGTGTGACGTCGGTCACACTCAAGCTGGCGGCAGCAGATACCGGATGTGTAAGGATGGGAAGTGGACAACGTTGTTCCTGAAATGTGAACGTAAGAACTATTTACGTTCCTCAGTGAAATATTCCTCAGCAGCCAAAACTTAGTGGAAAGCTTTCAATGCTTCTGTTTGAGGACTGTGCTAATGTTTTTTTTTTTTTTTTTTTTTTTTTTTTCTTTTAAACGATGAATTTCTGAAACATTTTTCTTCTGTTATCTGTCGGTGTGGAAACGATATCTGGTTTATTTCAAATTACACTCCCTTTGTGTTGCATCATCTCAAATGCAGTGATGATAAATATAAAATCAGATTTTTCAGACCTTCCTTTTCTTTCCTCCTTCCAAAGGAAAATTGTGTGGATCTGCAGGAGAGATTTTAAACGGAGAGTATATTTACACGGGAGTAGAGTTCGGAGACAGCGCTACAGCCACCTGCAATACAGGGTAAGACGATGCGATGGTAAGATGATGTCACACATACTGACATTTTCTACATGTTGAACCTATGCTTTATTTTCATCCTGTCACCAGGTATATTCTTGTAGGAAAGGCAACCAGAAACTGTTTGAGTCATGGCTGGGATGGACGTGATCCTCGGTGTGAAGGTGCAGTGAAAAAACAAAACATTTGATGGTCATTGAGTTTAAATTTCCTGATATGTTCAGTCATTTTAAGATTTTTTTTTTTTTTTTTTTGCGTCTCTCCCAGCTGTCGTTTGTGAGGAGCCTCAACAGGAGACAAATGCAGAGATGAGAGGCGTCTATGAGCCACCTTACACATACAGGAGTGTGATTAACTATCAGTGTCGTACAGGAACCCTCATTGGACAAAGCTCGATTTATTGTACTGAGGATGGGACATGGAGCACTCCCCCACCTCAATGCAAAGGTCCCAGATCTTATTGGTGAAGCAGACATCTCAGTACGACTTTTCCTGAACAGAATAAATACTGAGTTTGTTGTCGTTGCAGAAATCACATGTCCATCTCCAAATGTGCCTGACGCTCTCTGGGCAGGAGCTCGGAATAACTTGTATCGATACAGAGACACCATATCGTTTGAATGTAAGCGAGGTTACACCATCGTTGGCCCGAGAGTCGTGACCTGTGGTCCTGATGGCCGGTGGTCCCCTGGCTTCCCCACATGTAGACTTTCTGACTGTACGTAAACAGTTTCTTCTTGTTTTACTTTATGAGTATTACAACACTACACAAATATGTTCACCACTTTCTTTTTTCTTTCTTTTTACCTCTAGTCCATTACAAGTACCGGAGGGGCCATTAATTTATCAGAATGGAGGAACCATATATTCAGTTGCATAAACCTTCAGCAATCAGTGGAGGAGGAAAATGATGACCTGTGAGGCTAAACTCACAACATAAAGATCAAGAAATTATTTTTTTTTTTCCTTTCTTTTTTTTTTTTTTTTTTTTAAATCCACCTTTCAATGCTGCACTAATAATATATTTTCTTATTTGCTTATAAAACTTATTATACAGACATTAAAATTTGTTTGAAATGAAGCTGAAGTACAGTATGTTTATTTCAATAAGCGTTTTGGGCAGTAACAAGTACAAACTTGTTTCATTCACCTCTGTACATAGTTTTTTTTTCTTTTTCTTTTTTTTTGTTACAGTTGATAATGTTACTGTATGTGTATCATCACTATAGACTAAACGGTGAGTGAGCATTTCATGAACAAACAAGCTACAAGAAAATAAGAACACCAATTCCATTCATTTAAAAAGACAATACAAAATCCAGACATTTCTTTACATGAGCAATAACAATTCAAGTGCAAATATCATTATCAACTCTATGATACATCATAGCAAACTCTCGTTAAAAGGCAACAATTAAAAAAAACTTATCAGGTTGCAGGAAAGAAGCTGATTTAGGTAGGAGGGACGGGGGGCGTTGGGAGTTTTGAGGGCATGTGGGCCTTGTGAATATACTGGGAACGCTGTGTGATGCTGTCTACGTAGATATAAATGTAAATAACCTGTGACTGAAGTAAGCATTGAAGTGAGATGTGTACAGAAAAACTTTAACCTGATGTGAGTTCTTCATGGCTTGGCCCAACATTGCCCTCAAGTTTGACAATGTGGTCAAATTCCCTTAGTGTCATCCTGAAGCTCAGGTACTTGGATACTAGTACACAAATTGTACCATCCTGCTTATTTTTATTCATTTATTTATTTACACAAGTAGGGATAAAACCACCTCCCCCAAAATATTCGTTAGATATCAGACTAACCGTCGACTGAGTTTAATTTCTTTAGAGGGTTGAATATGCAGGTTAAGGGGATTATCATTGTCATTTGCCCACTGACCTTGTAGTCATCTATATTTATGTGACAGCAGTGGTGGTGAAAACTTTAAGGAATAGCATAGAAATTTTGGGAAATTTGCATTTTCACTTCCTTGCTTAGGCTCTACCACCTTTTGTTTTTTTTTCACACTCTGGATTTTGTACCATGTGAACAGAGCTGAGCTTGTCATTTTCCCCGTTTCCATTCTTTATCCTAAGACGAGCTAATCAACTGTAGCTTCATATTTACTACACATACATGAATGATATCAATCTTCTCCTCTTGGCCAAAAAAAAAAAAAAAAAAAAAGTCAAAATGTCAAACTGAAGCTAAAAACTTTTTTAACTTTTTTAACTAAACATATAAATTTTTACCCTGTTCTGGTTGCTGTTTTGAAATCACATACTATTTTTTTCTTTTTATGTCAAATACCATTTTTTAAAAAAAAAATCACATTTATCAGATTTAATTGTTGTTTGTATTTGCTGAGAGTTATTTGCATGTTGAAACCGTAACATCATCATCATTTGCCCACAGTGACGGATAAATATTTCTTACAATGAGTTTTAACCAAACCTTAGCCCAAAACACATTTCACAACCTTTTTCCACGTCAGTCGCAGTCAAGCCTAACTGGAATTAAGGTGTGTTATCTTCATTCATTGCACTTTTTTTTTTTTTTTTTGCAGTAAAAAGGTAGGATGATGGGTCGTTCTAAATCTAGTGCACAAAACAACTTGACCCGCCCCTTTTTCGGGGGGCGGTCTTTGGAAGAGCTGTCTTCATTGGGACAGTACAAAATGTGAATGGGAGTGTTGTTTTATCATTATTATTATTTTTTTTTTTAGAGGGGGCGTCTTAATGTCTTTGTGGTGGAAAATCAAGGGCAAAGAAGTGATTTCTTTTCTTTCTTTCTTTCTTTTATTTTTTTAGGGGGGTGGGGGTTTCCTGCGTAAGCAATTAGGATTAAAGAATTCAACCCTCGTCTAATTTATTTTCATTATTTACAAGATTGAAATAAAAAAAAAAACACAATAAAACTGGTAGTCCACAGACAGACAATGTGAGATTATCAACTTACTGTGTGTAAGAACTAAAGTGTTTTGGATTTGGAGCTTCGGAGATTGTTTTGTTTCAAACCTATAGAGTATTGGTGTGTAGAGTACATCAGAAAGAACAATATGAGACTGAAGAATTAAAGTGACCTTTTTTAAAAGAAGCAGCAAACATAATGTCCCTCAAAGACATTTCTCTCTCTCTCTCTCAACGAGACATGTTCCACTAGACATCACATTATCTCATTTCTGTGGCTCTCACAATTATTTGTTATTCATCTCTCAAATGTTCACTGTGTTCCTGGGATGATAATATCACCTTTTTTTTTCGTATTGGCTTTTAAGTTGGCTTGAGGAAAAAAAAAAAAGAGCAACAGAAATTATCTCAAGGTTGGAAAACGCTGGTACAGTCTAGACAGACGGAACAAAACATAGATTAACTGTTTTAACAGTAAAACTCCTGGAAATCGCTCTAAGAGCTCAAATATAGTAAGGCTTTAAATGATCTGGAACGCAGCTGTGACTTGAATTAAACAGCTGCTCCTCCTCGAGGACAGCACACAGACACTGAAGATGGAGCCAGGGTTACACAACACTAACACGACACTTAACAGTCATACGTAATGGTAGGAGTTGGAGCTGGAACTCAGACCGCTCGTTTAAGCAAATACAACAACAAGCTCTATCAAGCTCAAACCGCACTCACAAAAAATCACTCCTATCTGAAACAGGCGTTTCTATTTTTCTTTTTTTTCTTCTTTTTGTTTTTTTCCTTGCGTGTGGTTTCGTCACACAACACAATAGAAACCAAACCCACTCACATACTCTACATCCCAACTAAATGTTTGAGCTTGGGACTGCAGACCTGTGCTGAATGGAAACTGTATGGAAAAAAAAACAAAAAAAACAAAAACCAAACAAACAAAAAAAAAAATCTTAAAACACAAATAATGTTCAGTATTTTTCAGGTCTGCATAGTGATTATTGTCAAAGCCTATGGAAAATAACAGAGGGTAAACGTGGTAGTATGTTTTGTGTTTTTAAGCCCTGTGAGAGTTGCGGGGTGTGGCCTGTAAGTCGGAGGGGGACGTCGGGGGGGTGGGGGATTTTGGGGGTCGTGATCCGGTGCGTCAGCAGCTGCGTGAGCTTTTACTTGTATGGTCGCAGGAAAGCTGAGACTTTGCTGCTTATGAGACGTATGAAGGAGCGTGGAAGTATCTCGTGGGACTCCCGAGTGGTGTACTTAAAGTAGTTGTTTGGATGAGCCAGCACATCGAAAAGAGTCTTAATCAGTTTTTTATCCTGTAAAGAAGAAAAAACATGCATCAACATATTTAAAACATTATTAATGGTATGAATTACTATTGAACCTATGACACAATGCTGGAAAATAAACCACACACCTGCTTTATGACGACAATAACAAAACTTTTTAGCATTAACGTATCATCTGACTCATCAACTCATTGCTTAACTGAATCAACTCTCCCATGTCTCCTCTGCTGTAGTAACATTAAATAAAGACAGAGGTAAATAGTAGGTAAGTAAAAGCACTAACCTTGAGGATTTCTTGATGGTTTTCTGAGGCGTAGAGTCTTCCATCTCGCACTATGTCCTCTACGAGCTGTTCATAGTCCTCTGTATTCAAGAGCACACCACAGTACACAATTATTAGTCACCTCATGAAACGATGAAAAGGTCATCACGCACAGACTTAGATGTCTGAATAATATAATACTCTCATATGACAAGCAAAACAAAACAAAAACAAAACAAAACAAAAGACAAAAGAACAAATTTACAACCTGGAAACACCCTTTGACTCATTTAACTGTCACCTAATAGGTCATTTAATGTTTAGGGCTATTGTTCTTCCCTTCTTCACTAATTACTGTCCATATATACACACCCACTAATTAAAAAAAAAATGTCAGATGAATTAGTAATGCATATAATATTTAGCTGTAGTCCTGCCGTCCAGCCATTGTCTCCGTCACTCTACATTTTGTTCATGATGAAACAAGATAAGATGTTTTTTTTTTTTTTTTTTTTTTTTAGCAAAGAACTAAACTGACTTATTAGTATTAAAAAAACGCATTGTGAAAATGCCGAACATATGTTGGAAATAATTTAGAAACAGTGTCACTGTCACTTCTTTTTAAAGGGTGAAAAATCTGTATCGTTGTCACAACTTAATATAACCTAAAAGAAGCCTTCAACAAAAATGATGATGTAATAACATGAAATAATTATATCAGTAATAACTTTGAAATGACTTTCCATCTCTGCTTTGCTTTTTGTGATTTCACCTCACGGTGTCCTAAGATTGTCTGGAGTCTCTGGAGTGTTATTGCTCCACCTTTGACGTTAGACACTCGGTCTTCACCAACTAAAATCAACTCAACTTTTCCTTATTTATCGATTTTTGAAGCTAATAACCAGTTTTCCTATTCTGCAATAGTTTTTCGCTGCTTTGCAAACAGATGTGATTAAAAGTGTTGGAAAAACCTTGTAAAGCAGATCTCCGGTAATTTAATCATATGCGTTTTCAAACATAAGCTCAGATTTTCCTCCATTAGTTATTTGCCGTACCAGACAAAGAAAGGCGGTTGTTGGAAAAAATCTGAGAGCGCTGAAGTGAGAATTTCTAAGGATTTCAACTTTTAATTTGTAAGAAATCCGTTTAAGACGATAGTAAACTGAGCCCAGAGCAGCTGCTGTGATAAATGTTACACACCATCATAAGTGACGTAGGGGATCTGAAAGCCCCTGGCGCTGTTGGCCTCATTGGACTTGAAGTTAATCCAGAGGCGTCTGGATCGAGCTGTGAAGGCAATAGGCCGCTCGTACGTCTGACACGTCTCGTAGGTGGTGATGGATGTGGCTGACCCTTATAGGGACAAAGAGAGGACAATGATGATTGAATGGATTTTCAGTGCTGTACCTCGTATGGTGCAATTATAAATATAGACAGTCGATTCCAAAGAAAGTAAATTCCAAACATTAAACTACAAAGAAACAAGGCCACTCACAGTTCTTCCTCATCACCAACACATCTCCACACTCGTCCTCTGACGGTAGGAAAATCTCTGGAACCACGATTAGGATCTTGCGCTTGCTAGGTGGGTTGATGTTCCAGATACACTCCACATTAGCAGGGTAATTACCAGGATAGTTAGGTGACTCAATGTAACCCATGAACTCGCCCATCTCTCCACCACATTGCCTGTCTAGACATACACAAACAAAACAAATCAGATTCCAGCCAGTGGTTGAGAAATCTGACATGACACACAACAGTAATTTTCATACTCACTCTTGCACTGAGAGACACTTGTGGCACCATCGAAATCAGTGGTGGTGTTCCCAGGGCAGGAAATACAGTAGTTCTGTCTAAACTCAGTCTGATAGGTTCCCACTGGGCAGCGGATACATCGGTGTACTGTCGTGTTGTAGTAATGACCTGGAGAACATTGAACTGTAGAGCAGAGTGGAAGAAACGCATCAGTGGGCAATTTTTAGCAGATTATTCAAGTGTATTTTCTCAAGTGTACAAGAGGGTAAGAAAGCTGACCTTTGACTTCACAGTCATGAAAGGAGCTGGCACCTTCCCGCTTGGTGCTCAGTCCTCCACCACAGGGGAAGCACAGCGTCCGTCCCAAATCTGGCTGGTAAGTGCCCTGAGGACACGGCTGACAAGGCTTGAAGCCGTCGCTGGAGAAAGACCCTGTTGGGCACTGGCCTGGATTTAATTTGAAGAAGAACAGAGCAGGTTTAGTAACAACAGCAGCCTAGAACAGAAAAACATACACATTCAACAAAAAAATGATGATGAATAAAAGATGAATAAAAGTCTTAAAGTATCTAGTATTTACTGTACTTAAGTATGACTTAAGTAATCTATAATTAAATGTACTTAAGTAATGAAAGTAAAAGTACAAGTACGTGTTAATAAAAACAGAAGAAAGTTTTTTTCTTTCCTCAAATTTTCTGCTCAATATTGATATATATTGTTTAAGCTTCTCCATCCATCCACCCTTTAAGATGGAGCCTCCATCAACCCGCAAATGTGGTATTGATAGTCTAAACAGTCTCAGGTCGACTTAGAGAAAGAGAAACATCAGATCTACTTCACTCTGATTGTTGTAACGACACTGAACATTGAAAATGTCTGTAATTAAGTTCGAAAATGTAGTGAAGTAAAAGTGCAAGTTGACAGAATTAAAAAAAAAACTCATGTTGAGTACAGATACTCCCAAAACATACAGAAGGACAGTAGTGAAGTGTTATTACTTTGCTACTATACAACCCTGTATGTAAACACGTTTAAGATTCTCTCTGTCTCTCTGAGACTTTAAAACAAAGCTACCTGCACAGGAGGAGATGTTTCGTGCTCCAACGGGCCCATGGCCATCACTGCCAGGGCAGAGGTCACAGGCCAGCTGCCCCTCCTTCTCCTGGAAAGTGCCGGGTGGACACTGGACGCAGCGCTCCTGCTCACCGTGGTAGTAAGACCCCGGCGAACATCTGACTGAGAGAATATCCACAACGGCTCCAGTCAGAGGTGACACAACTTTAGTCAGTTCAATAAAAGATAAATCTCCTAAAACGAACATATCTGTCCTCATGAAGATCATAATGACATCGTCAGAAATGTGTAAAATCAATTATAAGTTTAATATTGAGGTTAAAACTAAAGGTGGTGCTGTACACAACTCCATATATTACATTCATTATGAATTACAACTGTTTAACTGATATAATACTGAGTCTGCTCAAAGCTCATGTGACTCTCGTGGTTCCGCTCTTCGGTCTTACCACATCGACCACTGTCCCTCTCCCAACCCGGGCCGCAGTTCTCTTGAACAGGAGCCGACTGGGGAAGTTTCTGAGCCACTTCGTACTCTAAACCAGCGACTCGGATCAGGAATCGCTCTTGATTGATGGACTTCTTCAGAGCCTTGATGTACGTCTTCACCTGCTTCTCCATGCGTTGTCTCAGGCAGCTGAGATTACAACTGCCTGGTCGCGGGTAAAAAAAAAAAAAAAAAAAAGTAATTAAAAAAATAATTATAATTTTGAGTGACAATGACATCTGTTGCATAATAAAACAATCACAAGGTCAAGACGGGCGGTAACCGTTGGCGATGTTTAGCTCTAAACGATGTGACTGACCTGTAGTGTCTCCAGGTTTGACCTCAGCTTCCAGCTCCAAAGTGATGCGCGTTACTTCTTTGTTAGCCGGGTTGCGAGCACGTCGCCCTTTAGCTTTCTTGGAGGAGTCACATTTGAGGTTAACAAATGTTACAAGGCAGTTGCTGCAGGGCTGCCCCCCTCCTGTAGACATATCACATCACAGTCTGTGAAGCAATAGCTTGCAATATACCCCTGCATGCTCAATTCACAGGTACAAAATAATTACAATTAGTGATTATCTTAGATTTTTAACTAATCTATCATATCTATTTACATTTCTACAAATAACGCCGTATGTATAAGACTGACCTGCTCCTAGTGACCGTCCTCTGTCCTCCGTCCTGCTGGTCAGTTTTGGGTGCAGGTGACATTTGGCGTTTTTAATCTTGAAAGACGCCGTCTGCTTCACTGGAGGGGCCAGAGTCTCTACAGACAAACAATGGGAGGTAGGAGCACGCTGAAACATCGAACACAGGAGCAGTCGCAACAAATACAAACTGCGTGCGCCCGTGCGATTGACAAGAATGTGTTGATGAAAAGAATCGAGAAGGTAGTGAACCTATGCAGCCTTGACTGCTGCTGGAGTTCAGCCTGGCGGGAGACTTTCCTCTGAGGATGGGGATCCCACAGCTGACTGAGTAGCTGTTGTCAGACTCTGCAGGAAGTCACACACAAACAAAATGAGTTTGTAAAATGTTTATTATGTTGCATTTAAGTGATAGACAGTCGTATTGTGGGAGGAACACACCTGCCAGATAGTGAGCTTTAGATGCACAGGTGAGAGAGCAGCTCTCCTTCTTGCCGTTCTTACTGCAGGTCAGAGTGGCTTTGGGTGCAACGAGCCCAGGAGGACATCTTATGAGCTCTGAGGGAAAAATATTTGATTTGATTTGATTTGATTTGATTTATTATTTCAGGACAATGCACATTGATGAACGCATACAAAGTACATGTAAATGTGCCAGATTATAGCCCAGGGGCTAATTTCCATCTCTAGTCCAACATAGGCAGGTTTGATGTTTAATTGTAATAGACAGAGGACATACATAACAAGCATACAATAGACATACATAGGCACGGTTAGTAAGACTAGCTATATAAGACAGCAAAAAACAGTATAAAATAAAATTAAACAGATAAAAAATGGAGCAATTCATCAGTGTGAATTAGAGGTGGTTACATGTACAACAAATAAAAC
The DNA here is from genome assembly GCA_016801845.1 of Polydactylus sextarius. Taxonomy (NCBI): domain Eukaryota; kingdom Metazoa; phylum Chordata; class Actinopteri; family Polynemidae; genus Polydactylus; species Polydactylus sextarius. The sequence goes on from CM028909.1 coordinate 7,975,412, forward strand.
CAACATCACACACACTAGTGTGGAGGGACATCGTCAGTGAGTGTGATTCAATGTATCAACCACAGGGGGGCAGTGCTGCTACATACCAATACAGTCTTTCTTGTTCCAGTGCAGCTTGTATCCTGGTGGACAGGTACACTCATAGCTCCCCAGAGTGTTGATGCATCCATATTTACAGCCTCCGCGATTTATACTGCATTCATCAATATCTGTGAATAGATAAGTTTATGTATAGAAATTTAGTCTACATGTATAAAGTGATTAGTTACACACATGCAGAGCGAGGAAGATGAAAGATCAATGTGAAGTTAATTTTGTTGTACAAAATAAAAGAGGGACAGACTCATTAAGGATCGGTGCACATGTTTTCTGTGAGGTCAGTTTAATTCAAGCTGTCAAAGAAGTCACATCCTCCGATGATTTATGTGTTTTCATGTAAACAGAAGTGATTTCTCGTTTTGATGCGACCACATTCAATTTTATGGTCAAAGCCTCTCTGCTCTTTAGTGGGGGGAAGACTTGTGGTGAGCAATAAATTATAATCACCTTTTGAAACGCACGCTGAGCTCAAACCCACTAAAAGCATCCGGAATCCAGATGCAGGCTGGCTGCTATTGACGCCAGACAGAAAATGAGTTTAGTGAGCAGAGAGCTGAGGATGGGCCCGACTGCGGACAAGTGGCTCAGACACCGGGAAAGAGACAGAGATAATGGCAGTGATTGATGATGTGGCCTACTGATATGAAAAGTTCTTCCTTGTCTCATTCAATTATTCAGCCAGAATAAAAAAAAAAAAAACAGTCTGCATGAGTCTGCGCTCCCAGAAGAGAATGATGACTTCATCAGCAGCGTTGTACTGATGACGAGCCAGAGCTGCTTGGAAATGTTGTGAGAGACACGCTACTTATCCTCCGCATCAAAGCACACAATTTAAAAAGGACAAAGAACTCTTCTGAATATCTGATGGGAGGCAGAGCTTGTCTGCCAGCATCTGTTGTTTTGACTGCTTTGTTCTTCCCAAAACTAAAATGGAACCAAAAAGATGTATTCTGTCCTTTTTCAAGATTTACTTGTTCTTTTCCTTTGCATGTTTTTTTGGAAAACAGAGCAGAACCAAATAATTAAATTGAATTAAAAAAAAAAAAAAAATCAATTTGACATTTAAACTGAACAATCGCTTTGAGTCACAGTAAGGAACTTCAGGGTGGTAATCTTTAAATTTTAATCAATTTTATGTGCTTTTTCATTAACATCAGAGACTCTCAGGCCAAAACACCATCACAATACGAGTTTTAACGTGGATTTTTTTTCCTTCCTGGTTTGCCTAAATCTGGACAGCTTTTCCCAACTTTATTATAATTAACTCTCTGTTGCCACACACAGATCTACTGTATGTTCACACATACGTTTTCATCGATACCAAGTGAAAGTAGTCCTGTTGAAGTTAATGCTGGTTGGATCGAGTGACGTAAATTCAAAAATACTTACAAAGTATTTAGTCACAACTGCTCCGAGTGTATTTTCTCCCTAGATAAGCAAAAAATGTGTGGATTGTTTTGCTAGCTGAGAAGAAGAATGGCTGGATATACTCTCACTTGGGAGGAATGTTGACAAGCCTCGGCACAATGCTTGACAGCAGGTCACTGACCTAATTGGGTTTGTTTAGGGTGAGTCTATTGTTAAACACTGAGCACGGCTTTCTGGCTTGTTTGACAGCTATATTTCTCTTGATAAACCACACGGGGAATAACATAACCTTGGTTATGGCCAGGAGTGAAGAAAGTACAACAGGGAGTGCCATAAATCTCTGGGGTTATCTAACAGTTCCGACAGCGCCGATGAAAAGCGAGGGGAAATCATTCATCACCTGCTCTCTCAACAATGATATAGAGAGTCATTTACGCCTGACCATCTTCTCCCTAGAGCAGCTCACTGTGGCCTGATCAAAGTCCATCATGTGGGTAAAAGGTTCACAAATCCAATTCTGGTGCTTTTATACTCTGAATTAGTAGCTGATACAGCTGCCAGTTGTGGAATGAATCCTATGAACCTATTAAACCCATTCAAAATACATTTTGTCTGGTTTTGATTTGTGTAAAAGTAACATCTCTCTGTATAATACAATCCAGTAGCATTGTTGGATAGGATGACAAACACTCTATACCCTTTTCCCCCCTAACTTCAGTATGTAAGCACAACGTTTTACTCTTATATTATATATTGTTACCCTAATTAGACAGTGACGTGTTTGTGCAGACCCCATGATCCCACACATCTACACTTTACCGCCTTCTAGTCTCGGCAGCATTCCTTATTCTACATTCTGTTGCAACATTCCTGATCAGTAGACCTGTCAAACTACAGACAAGAAAAACAAAAACAGAACAAATCACTGCAAAGCTATGTATTTCGAGTGCATATGCTGTCTCTCCAACAACTACTGCGAGGCCCCGAGGCGCTGGAGACAGCAGCAGATTCTAAGTGGTGATACACACTCCATCAAAGAGCCGCCGCAACACCCTGATATGCTCTGGCGGGCCTCTTGCTGCCTGCCAGGCAGATTTGACGCGCCCCCACACACACCACCTCCTGACACCAAAGGCTGTTTCTGCTATTTGTTCCATGCCAGAGTACAGTAGGTACCTGCTAATGTTTGATGGACATGGTCATACTCCACTTTGAAGGACCTTAACTGTGGTTTTTCATGTTTTAGTCCATTAACTACAGCACAAATCGTCTACACTTTACATTACTGCCAAGTGTAGCTTAAGTTCTGAGATTGATTTCCTGCCTTCCAGGCAGCCACCTGTTTCAGCTCATTTCAGTCCATTTGAAAATCAACTTGCACAGACTCAGAACTGGCTTGAGATAGGTAATCCATCAGACTGAGCACTTAGTTACTTTTTTGCTTCTGTCCAAAAATGCAGCTGCATGCACATACTCTTCAGTGTTGATGTTTTTTTTAAGGTGCCATGACATCCAGATTTACGAGTCAATGACAGTACACAGACACTGGGAACACAATAATGTTAACTCGCTAGTTTCTTGAATTAAATAGGTTACCTTGCAGAAGGACATTCTCAAGTCTCTGCTGTCAGAAATAAAGTATCTTTTGTACCATTATTGTTATTAAATTTAATACTATTAACAGAACTAGCAAGACTGGATCCACAGACATGCTAGCAGCTGCGTGCGGCTATGCTTTGAGCTAAATGTTCATTTGCCAAAACAGCTGTTTTAATTAATTACAATTCATCCTGAAGGAGAAATTAATGTCTCTAGTAACTTTCAATGTAAATGGCAGCACTACATGAAATGTGTTAATGAGATTAACTTTCAGACCCATCACTAGTGGGTGAGGTAGAAAATCAATAGTAGGCTTTTCAAAGGCATGTGATATAAACTAAAATACATAAAATGCTTAAATTTATCAGGTATAACTCTCTGGAACAACCTCTCATGTAAGCTGTCAGTGTATATTTGAATTTAAATTGATAATCTATTTCTAGAGTAGCTGTGTTTTTCCCATCAAGCACAAGAGCAACTAATGGAGGGTTTGCAGAGAGGTGGGCTGGTGATGGACAGGAGATTTACAACAGGAGACAAGACAGAGGAGGGAGGGAAGGTGTGCTGGCTCACCTCCGCAGTGTGCCAGGCCGTAGAGGACGTAGCCTTTGTGACAAAGGCACTGGAAACTGCCAGCAGAGTTGACACAAAAGTGGTCGCAGGCTCGGTCGAAAGAGCACTCGTCAATGTCTGTAAGATAGAAAGACGTGAAAACAGTTCAACACATCATGACAAAAAAAAAAAAATCTTTTCATTGAAATAAAACACTCCCGTACATCATTTTTATCTTTTGTATTGTATTCATTGTTTGTCAAGAATTGCAACAGGTCAAATTATATGTCACAACAACAAGCAAAAAAAAAAAAAAAACACAAAAAGGCATGACTTGAAAATAAGATGTCTGTCTGTCTGTTTGGTGCTTGGTATAGTAGTTGACCTCCTGCAGTCACGCACTTTTCCTTTTCGATGGACTGAAATGGACTACTCAAAGTATTTTTTGAAAATAACAAGCAGCTGCAGCAGGAGTCAAAGAAAGTCTGCTCTTCACTTGATAATACCGAACGAAAGGGCCTTTTTTTTTCCTTCTGACACAGAAACTGCCAATCAATTTCCTGTTTCTCTTCGTAACTATACTATAAAATCACTCAGGATTGTTTGAAACCCCATAATTTGACTCACTCTGATTCTGAAGTCGTATAAATATCAGTGTTTAAAAATAATTGAAAAAATCTTTGTAGTATTTCGATATGTCCCAGTATGAATGCAGATAAGAAGAAACCTGTTTTCAGTCATTGTGACCCTTCTGACCTTGTCAGCCTCGTCACACCTGCAAATCCAAAATTCAGCAGCTCTTTCCTGTCAGTGGCCTGTCTTATTTTGTTTATTTTATATTCTCTTATATGTGAAGCATGATAAATCGCTTAAATGTCATGAGCTCAAAGTCCATATGGATTGATACATGAAGCTACAGGAGATGGATGACATTTGATTTTATTACGATCAAAGTTTCCTTTAATGTCAGCAATAATCTGTGTCAAGCCCAGGCAACACATGCTGGGAGAAAATGGGGATGTGCTACATCTTTGCTGGATGTCTAATTGGCTAATTTAATAAAGGTTCCCAGGATTTTCCCAGGAATATCTTCGCTTTCATCCATTACAGTTGAACCTCCTCTGGTTTATGAGGCAGCGCCAGCCACCATCAAATAGATGACGCAGGTATTTCACAGCAATTACAGGAGTTCAGTTAAATAATGGGTTAGCTCTAAGAAAACCAAGAACACAGACTGATAAATGTCTCCACAAATCTTGCATGCTTTTACACAACTAAACCAAAGATCCACACATTCACACTCGGTGTAATCCTACGCAGACAGTACAAGCTGAACGCTGAGCAGACCAGTAAAGACAGTGATTGAGGTTAATGCTTGGCAGAGCACCAAAGAGATGGGGGGGGGGCTGAGATTAAAAGCTTATTAAATGATCAGTTTACAAAAGAGCGCACAAGGCCTTGGAGGAGATCCATCGGTTGATGTTTTTAAAAGTAAAACCTCTGAATGTGTTGTGAATGTTTCGCTACGCACACACACACGTCTCCACTGGAGCTCATCTAGAAAATAATCACAATTCAGGCTGAACATCTAATAAGTAAAATGATTTTTTTTAAAACGTTAGAGCACGGTGGTCAAAAAACGCAGACCGCAAACTAAAGTTAAAAAGCAACAACATTTACAAGAACAAACTCTTACAGTCTTTGCCATTTGTCCCCCCACTGGGGGCCTCAGGACATTCATGACAGTAACAGTAGATGAGAGCAGCATGGGTTGGCACATGCTGCATGAGACACTGCAAAACTGATTGTTTTTGGCATATCAAGTGTAAACTATGCTCAGCTCACTTTTAAGTGAAGAGTCTAAAACCCCTCTGGGAGCTAGGCGTGGTGACTGAGTTTACCCTCAAAAAATGTTGCACTAAGTGACGCCAGAAGTCGATCTGCAACTTATCATTATATCATTTTGTGTTGTGCCACGCTACAGAGTAGATGTGTGAAGACATCTGGGACTCCTGCAACCCTTATTTACCAGGCATCTAAGGTGAAGTATGCAGTGGGTGGGCGAAACTGCATCATGAGGTGATGTACGTGCTGGGGACCATGGAAAGATTTTAGTGGGAACAGTCACTCTGCTGCTTTGCATTGCCCAAAGACTAAGATGAAAATCACAAATCACGGTTCACATGAATTATTTCTTTTCTCTTCTCTCGGTTCATCACTTTAATCTCCACCCTTGCTCAAAATAAAATTCTAAGGTCACTGTTGTTTATACAGAACAGATACGAGCTTTATCATATCATGTTCCCCTCTGGAGAAAACATGACGTCTGATGAACATCTCCCTGAGTGCCCTCATGTGGATTAGGAGTGAGAAAGAGATGAGAAGGAGACACTGGAGGAGTGTTGAGGGTGGAGGAATGCTGACAGAGGCTCAGCAGACATGTCCCGTCCTGACTTACGGGCCATGGTCCACTGGCAGCAGGGAAACACCATGACTGTTTAAACCAAGATAAACCCAGAGTTCAGTTTACACATTTCAACACCTCACACAGACAGAAAAAGTCTATTTAAGTGTCACTGATGACACAGTCACACTGTCAAGCACCAGCTTTTACTGAGAGAATGACAGTACAGTGGTTGTGCTTATTACTGCAGGTTCACTTCATCTTCTTAATGAGTCTGGTCTGGATTTTTGTCTGTGAGTGAGATGCATGATGGGATGTTTATTTTATTTATTTTTTGTTTCATTTGTATAAAACCTCTGAAATGCACAGCAACTCACAGATTTTACACAGATGTATAATGTATTTTGTGGCTCTGTAGGAGCTTTGTCAGCACTTTGAAAATAACCCTGATGATGTCATGATGATGTCATGAGGGTTGTTTGTCCTGAAAAATTAAATTGGACATGAAGATATTGGCTTTTACCAGACAGCAAGGAGGTCATAAAAACCACTATTCAAAAATAAAAACTAAAATATAAGCAACAAAAATTAAATTAGACAATAAAATAAGAAATACGTTAAAAACTAAAACTAAAACATTCTTTTGCAAATTCATACAGGGATTTACAGCAAACAATTCATTCAATTCACTGAAATAAAAGTGAATGTTCCTGCATTTTATTTTAATTTTTTAATAGACCTTTAATGTTATGGCATATCTTGCATTGTTGTTTGTAGTTTCATTGGGGGTTGCAGTACTTTACAAGTTTAAGTCATCACTTTATTCATAGATTTTCATACTAAATATCAATGGTAATGCACAAAGAATCACTGTGGCAGTTCCACCAAACTGAAAAGAAAACATCAGGGTAGAATTTAACCTTTACTGAGATACTTTCTGCTCTTTATTTTGCCTGTCTTTCATTCTGCAGGTGAGAAAAATGACAGGAATGAGAGGAGAAGGATAAGGAGCAGACAGGTGACTCAGTGGTGTGGAGAGAGAGAGAGTGTGTGTGTGTGTGTTTGAACCTGGCAACACCTCATTCAACAAGAGGTGAGCTTTATCACAGCCCTTCACTCCAGACAAAACACACAACACCAAACAAGTACAACACTGTTCCAAAGTTGCCCCCATGCACCCAAACAGCGCATGGCTGAGTTGGTTGAGGCATGGTGCCACAGAAAACAAGCAGCAATTTACATTCCTACATGCCCAGACTACACTTTCTCAGTTATCTATGTTATTTTGGCAAAATAAACTTTTGAATTATTTGGCTCCAAATAATGAGAGAAAGGCATCTCACCAGGAATAACTGTGACAAGAAAGTGGCTGCACATCTCTGTAACAGTGCGTTCTCAATGACCACATATAATGTTTGTTTTGTGTGTACGGTGTGATTCAGTGCAGCATTTCCAAACCCATTGTATGACGTTGATGTGTAGAAGCCTGGATATTGATTGACCACATCAATAAAGAAAAGAGAATAAAATAATAGCATGTCATCTGTTTTTCCACCCGCAGAGAGATTGAGCTCGGCTCCGCTCTTCTGGTCTGCCGCTCTTCTTTCACCAGATGTTTCTGTAGTGGCTTGATTCTTTCAAGAACCAGAGGTTTTTTAGAGTTGGGGGCTTTAATTCCCCACACCTGTGTTCAGCCATGGCAAACTCTTTATTTGTTCTGCAGCTAGTCCTCCCAGCTCCTGCTGAGTGATGGCTGCCACCAAATATAACAGACAAACAAGCAGAGAGGCCTGGTTTGGCCTCTCTGCAGTCCAGGAGGGAGCATATTTTTGTGCCACTAGGAGGACATTTTTGGTTTACCACTCTACTAAAATCTATACTCTGCTTTAAGCGCACTCGACCCAACAGACGTTGTTCAGGGGTTGCTTTGGGGCAGAAGTCTACAGGAAAAGTTTTATATAAGTTGCAAAAAAGGTTGTCAAATGAGCTACGTACCTTGGCAGGTTCTCTCGTTGGTCAGCAGCTTGTAGCCTTTCTTACAGCTGCATTCAAAGCTGCCCACCGTGTTTCGACACACGTGATCACACCCCCCGTTGTTTAGACGGCACTCGTCAATGTCTGCGAAAGGAAAAAAAAAAGGATCACGCATCAAATCACACATCACAAACAAGAAAGTGAAAAAAGGGGAAGAAAAAATGTATGTACAATATCACCTTTGTACATAAGTGATATTAACATATCCAGCAGATACAGAGCAAAATTGGCATTAAGTTGGAGTATTAATCACTTTTAGCTTTGTTTTGGGTCTCCACCATCTCCTGAGGGAAATATCTGGCTCTTGTGCTGCTAATTTCACTGGTTTGTCGCCAACTTTGCTGCTGGGTGTAAAGTCTGTTTATTAGAAATGTCTTGCCTGCTGTAGTTGAAAGTGACGGAGGATAAACTATTAAAACAGTGTGAGTAAATCAAAACTATAAAATTGCAGCTCATAAAACCACGCAGGGTTGTGGGGGGAGCCGCTGAGACGGTTTCACAATTCTCCGGAGGTTCGTTGACCCTATACATCTCATCCTGTGATCCATTGTTATTATAAAAATATTGATTATAGCTGCTAACAAAAGTGGTTAAATCTAAACAGCCCATTGGACGTCCAAGAACAAAGATGGTTGAGTTAACGTCGCAGAAGAATCTGGGATGATTACATATTTGGCTATGCTGCTATGATTTTCCCATACTGCCCCTCCAAAGGACCAAAATCAGTTTGCGTGTGGCTGTAATGGGCTACAGATCTGACAAAGAGAAGCCTTAGTGCTAAAAGACCTTTAAATCATTATTGTCCATTTCCCTCTAATAACTCCTCCTTTTTATTTCTGTAGCCAGTAACCAATCGATGTATTATGTGTTCATCCCTGCATTTGATGGTGCTCTGCCTTTGGGAGGTTTGGCAGCAGATCTAATTAAGTCTGAATCATCATCACAAATGAGGCGTCTGTCGCTTAAGGGAGTCTTCATCATCTGGTTAAAATAAATGCAACAGAAATGGAATATAATAATCCTCTCTTTGCTCCGTCTTTGTCTCTGATTTTCAGAAGTGTCTGGGCTGCAGCGAACCCCTGACGTCTTATGTCAGTGATGCCTGGATTTGTTTGTACTTTTATCAGAGCTGGTAGTGTAACATTACACGTCGTGGAAAGCCCACAGATTTCTGTCCTGGTTCCTATGGAAAAGATCGTCCTCAGTCTTCCAAAAAGTTGTTAACTCGATGACTGTCAGTAGTGTCTCTGTTTATTCAGACCTCCTAATAAAATTCTCGGCAAAGTTTGGGATTGGTTTTATTAGACATAATATAAAAAACTTGCCACTGTAAGCAGGTTGCTCGGGTTGAAGATGCTCTGTCAACACTTAGAAAGGAAGATGATGGTAATGCAGTGGAAAAACTGTCAAGAAAACCAGTGGCTTGACAAAATATTACTCACAATATGCTGCTGAAAACCAAAAGTAGTGTAGTGGAGATTGGTGGTACCATTAAGAATACAGAATACACATTGTAAGGACACTGGTGGGTGCAACACAGTGATAGTGTAGCCTATAAAAAGAAAATCCAAGCAGAAAGTCGATGAATGTGTTAATATGAGGGTAGCAACGGCGTTAATTCCCCATAGTAATATTTTTACGCTCCAGGCGGCGAACAGAGCTACAGTGCGCCTGGCAACGCGACAAGTGGGAGATTAATTTGGTGACAGCTGGACAGGTGTAGAGCTGAATGCCGCCTGGAACCGTGGGTGGTGCTTTACCTTTGCAGGTCTTGCGGTCCGGCTGCAGAGTGAAGCCAACAGGACAGCTGCAGCGGACTCCTGTCACTGAATCATGACATGTGCTATCACAGCCGCCATTGTTCACTGCACAGGTCTCTGCAGGGAAACAAGCACTCACAGTCAGACAAAAAAATATGCAGAAGACGTTGTCTTGACCTACTTATTTCTCCCCATTGGAGCAGCATACATGCATGCTGGTATAATAGCAAAAAAATTAGAAGACACATTATTATATACAGCATTCCTTTTTTTGTGTCAGACAGGAGACAAAATCAAGAAGCACAGCAGGTTTATAGGTGTTCAGAGGTGGAGAGGAATGAAGAGGAAATAAAGACAGAGAACAGAGTCATAAATGCAGCAGCTGAATGAGATTAACAGTCAGGGAATTGGAGAGATGTTTGTGAATAGCAAAAGGAGAAAGTCATTAGGAAATATTATAACACAGCCAAATATAGTGTTACATGTTTATTTTTATGTCTGTGCACAAGTATATACAATCAACATATGCATGTTTGCTTCTCTTTGGTCAAGGTGAATTAACCTCTAAATGTCCTTGTCACACTGTCCTTATGACACTGATGCCTCCATCACAAGAACACAGGTACGACTTCCAGACACATGCAGACAAAAGCCACCACTTCTTTTTTTTCTGGTTTTGACAAAAAAAAAACCTTCCAGTCATTCTGGGGATAAAAAAGCAATTTCAGCTACCTGGCTTGTGTGTTGGCTCGACTGATGTGAAAAAAAAGAAAGAAAGGCAGTCGGTCAAGACAGGATAGCTGAGGTCTCTTCTCTAGACAGTGACAAATTTCACTGAGACTTTCATTTTAAGCATCAGCACAGGAGAAATTTGTTCTCTCATAAGAGACTGGTGTCGGCCGTAATAGTTTTGCCCGGTTTATAGAAAGCCTAAGACACTTCAAAATGAAAAAAAAGCAAATAAAAAAAGCCGCTTCGTGCCCTGAAACAATCACTTTAACTTGCTGTAAGGCAACTGGTCATCCACATAGCTCATCACTTCTCTCTAATGGGTTGTAGGACGGTAGCTGGTGGCGTGATAAAAAAAAAAAATAGTCGGTAGAGATGGGTCGGTCCAAGAAATCACACTGGCAAGGAGTTAGCAGCTTGCATGTGGTACTGAAGAGGGAATGCAGCTGCACTGGTTTTAGTTTTTCTCTTTTATAGAGAGTGAGGATCCCTTTGGGGAAACACCTAATCCTCTTCACTTAAATCTAAAACTGCACTGCCTGGAGCAGCCATAATGAAACTTTCTAAAGCTCTTTCTTTCAAACACAAAACTCAACTGTAGACTGGAATTATGTATCAAAGCAAAACAGGTGCTTACACTGATGTAATGTTGCGTTTTATAGCCGTCTCATAGACAACGGCTCAAAACAGTTCGCTGGATGTTGTTGCTAAAGGCTGAACATGATGCATCAATATACTGGGACGAATTCAGAGTAAATATTAACACATGGAGATAAAAATAAATAAATAAACAAATAAACAATGGTATAAAGGTCATCTTATATTAGAGGACAATTACCAGCATCTGTGACCTCACTTTTAACACAATCTCCCTAATACCAAGTACAAATCTGAATCTATAATCAATAAAGCACCTTCTCAAGAGACCTGGTGCACTACAGAGATTAATCTGCTCACAGGAAAGTACTGGGCAGAGGGGAGAGGGAGGAAGAGAGTGAAGGGGGAGGGGGACTTCCAGTTAATACCTCAGTTCCAACCCAGGCTTGAGAGTATGGCACTGTGGGTTCACATAATTGCAAAGTGTGAGCAGAGACAGTTGGCAGACGAGACGATAAGACAGTGTCAAGACATGCCTCCAAAACGCTTAGTCAGGCAGCCATCTCACCAAACTGTAATGATCATGTATTAAGAGAGCAAAGAAATATTTCTGACATTATGGTTTTGTGAAGACAGGGGAGAGACACAAGCTCTGGTATGTGTGTGGGTTTGTGTGTTTTGGATGCACACCAGCCACATTGACAGTGCACCAGTTTTGGATCTGCAATTACAGTAAGAGTGGGCAGACTTTTGTAAATATTCTCCAATGTGATGTGTTGGGTGTTTGGTCTAAATGCTGAGCCTCTGCAGTATATGTTTCATACAGAGAGAGCTTCAGACAGTGCACATCATCTTTTAACAGAAGCCACAGGATTTACAGCTGCAGAACTTCTTGACTGACTTCAGAACCGTTGACAAGCAACTTCAGTGCAACTTGTCATCAGCCATTTATGGCGACCGCAAACAAAATACGTCAACGAGTGAGTGGACAGATTTCACAGAGAGGCACAAGATGTTTCCCGGAGTGTTGATAACTGGGAATAAAAATCGCTTTAGTGCAAAAGGTCACTTGTTGTTTTTGTTTTGTTTTCTATTAAAAAAGGAAAAAAAAAAACAGTTTCCTTGACCAAACAGCAAACATGCAGCTACATTTAAATTACTCAGAAGGTGCAGAGATTATCAGACAAAAAAACCCCTGAAACCTAAATCCCCAGAGAAGAATGCTCTCTCAATAACACACACTGCACAACGAGAAAATAAAAGCATGAAAAAGTTACAGGTACGGCACCACAGGGAATTAGGAGATGATAGCTGATAAAGCAGGATGTAAAATATGTCTCTTGTTCTTAATGTTTCTATTTCCAAGAAAAAAAAAACACAGAAACTAGGACACAAAAACCTCAAATAGGTCAGATTACTATATTGTAACATGTGGGGAACAGAGTGTTCATGTACGTACAGTAGAAACAACTAGTTACTTAAAACACTATTGTTTCGCCTCTTACCTTGAACGGGCTACTCCTCCGAGAACAAGCCTCCTCCCTCTGTTTCTTACATGGTATAATTAAATCGTAAATCTCTTTGATGTATCAGGGTTTGATACATCCTCACAGATTTATGAGTTTATTTTTCCTGGCATCTCTGCCACAGCTATTAAAGCACAACCCATCTTGAAAAAGTGGGCTGGATTGCATTAGTGATCTTATCAAAATGTAAAAGTTTTCAATCTTTTTTTTTTTTTGTTCTCTTTTCATTTTTTTTTCTTTTGCCCCCACATGTGTTCCATTGTTCATTTTACTGCAAATGTAGTGAAACAAATTACTTTTGGCCACAAAATAGAAAAATAAACTGGACGGGGATTACATTGATTTATTCCTCGTAACTGATCATTTTCACCATTTTTGGACACAAGATCACATGTGTATGCAAGAGTGAGTTCGGAGGGATTCTGCGCTTTATCTTTTGTATGAAGCAGTGCTGAATCATAGGACACATTATTGGCTCCTTCACCAAAGCTAATAGGCCATGATGATGGAGTTTAGGGAACACTGCGACCGAGTGTTTGAAACAATGCAGGCTTGATTTCGCTCATTTCACTTGTATCAAAACACAAACATAACCAAAGTCTTTGGTTGACCTCTTAAAAGCCAACACAGTTAAATTGATGGTGTTATGGACTTTTAACAAAGGCTACTGGCACTTATTCTAATACATTATTGTTCAGTAGATAAATCAAACTGCACTAAAAGTGGTTTCATGTTTAAAATGTCCATTTCCAGTAAAAGCTGTGCATTTCAAAAACAAATATACTAATGGCCCCTCTGACAGTGGAATTACATCTTTAATACAGATACAAAAGCTGTGTTTTGCTCTTGTGGTGCAGAGAGGTTTCCACCCCAGAGGTCAGGCCTCTTCAAAAGGTCACAAGATAAACCTGAGGGGTCATGAGATGATTGATGAAGGTCAAAAACCACAAATCTATACTTTTTTTTAGCCTTTCTCTCTGCTCGTTGTCTTTTCTGTGAAATATTGAGTGATTTCTTTGAGGCTCATTCAGTTGTTTAAATGAAACCATGTGAGAAGGGAGTTTAGAGGGGAAATGCTTCTCTGTTGGTGCAGCTAACAACTCGTCAACATCTGGAGCCCGGACGACAAAGTGGTTTATTATAAGGTGACACTTGCCAAAAAAGTTGAGAACCACTGGTTTAAACTTTAACAATGTATTGTGTTTTACAAGTTTATCTAGTTAAAATCCTAACCTGAAAACTCACTCCAGCTGTTTTGAATTTATTTATTTATTTTCTGCACTATAGCGGAGAATAAGTAGTGGTATAAAATGGAAATACTAAAGCCCAAGTACCTCAAAACTGTACTGAAGTACAGCATTTGAGTAAATGTACTTAGTTCACTGTCACTGTCAAACTGACTGCAAGAAAGGAGCTGACATCTTGACAGTATTAGATACTAGATAGTTTATCTTCAATCTTCTTTCAATCATTTAATGTTCATGATGGTGGTCAGACGTTCCCTGTTTGCAGCTGTGTTTTGAAAAGGTGTGGTTGGACACGGGCAGTAGTTGTTATTGAGAGGGCATTCACAGAAGGAAGAGGAGGAAGGAGGAGAGGGGGGTTCTGAGGGAGGGAGTCAGAGGTCAAGGGTCAGAAGGATGATGCCCCTGTGGGGAGGGGAAGGGCCTGATCGGTGTCTGCTTGGTTAACTTCCTCTACTCCCCACACCCACAGACCCCAGAGAGAGGAGTCAGAGGAACATATTTACCATTGGGAAACAGCTGTGGGGCTGCCTGGGACTGGACACTCCTCTCCCCTGCATGCACGCGCACACCCACACACACGCACACATCGCAAAAATACCACTTTAGTTCTCCATACACTTGAACCACGCAGCATTCGCATGTTATGTCAATCATGAGCATGTGACATGAACTAAGCTGATGTGGTAAACTGTGCTGTACATCCACCTTGCTCCAACTCATGATATCTTGCATGAATTACGGATGAGATATTCCAATTACTCCTTTCACTGTCGTGTCATTTTTCCTTGGAGATTTTTTTATTGAAAATTAATTATATGGGAACAAATGACGTCACATCCTAAATGGGATGACATGATCATTCCACTGTTTTCTACTACAGAGAACAAGCTGAAGAAGTGGCCTCAGATGATATACAGTAGCATATTTGGCTACTTTATTGATTCTGTTGCTACTGCTCGTGAATTAATGAACAATCTAAAAAGCTCTGAGGCTTATCAGCACTCTCTCTGTAATAAAGTCGGGCGTGGTTTATTAGATTTAAAAGCAGACTTAGCAGACAAATATTGATAGTAGCAAGAATAATCCCATTTTATTTCCAACTGATATTGGACTTACTGTTGTTTAACACACAAAAAAAAGCTAGTTCAACTTGAGTTTTTGGTGAAGCTGCAAACACCACAGCTTGTCCCTAGAAAACTAACACTAAGCTTAACATAGTTTGTCACTGTTATCTGATTCCTCGTATCGTTCAGTCGTAGAAGCAGAAATATGATCATCCCATTTATCATGTGACAGATTGTGTTCTTACGTCATTCATTTCTCAAAAAGCTCCAAGAAAAAAAAAAAAAAAAAGAACACCTGCAGCATATCGCTCACTCTCGGTTCAGTGACAAGAATAACTAGAAGTTGAGCCCATAATTCATGCAAAGTGTCACGATGAGGCTCGGAATAAGGTGGTAGCACTGATGTGAGCTGATCATCTCTCCTGAATTTAACACATCATTAATGCCTATTTATGCGCACAGGAAGTGATAATGACATGAGAATTATGTAGTTGCAGAAGAAAAGACAGCCTCCCACTGAGTAACAATTGAGATATTATTCTCCAAATGCTAACAAACAACCTGACGATGACAAGTCCTCGTCCTAAGATAAAAATAAAAATAAATAAACAAATAAACAAATAAATAAATAAGGGTGACATTTCAAGGCAAAAGTGTTACCTCTCAACATGCATTCGTGCAAATAAATATTCCACACATTGCAGACAAAGTACAGCGTTGTTGTTTGTATGTGAGATGAGGCTTTCACTAGTTAGTATGAGCACTACGAGCCTTGACAGACAGAGTGGTGGTTAGTGCTGCAAGCTGAAAGACAGAGACAGCCAGATTCGTGTCGGCGCTTTATGATGTCTTTTATGGTCAGATCATTTCAGAATTAATGTTGTTAGGTGATTATGTCAAGTCTCTAAACAGTCAGCGGCCCAGCTGTACGGTTTATGTGTGGATAAAGACTATTTAAGAAGAGAAAAAGGGTCTTTTTGTTTTTACTTGCTGTGTAATTTATGTCACATTGTGAATTTTAACTGACTGGCTTTTTTCAATTCAACAACAGCTACAAACCAGATTTTTTCCCCCCTCTGTAAGTCCACAGAGTATATCCAGCTTTACCTTTATTCAGGCAAACATTTAGGTATGTAGACCATGCACATTCACCCATGACATAGCTGGGTTGATGGATTGGGCTTTAAAGCAAACTGACAAAAGTTTGAGCGTCTTTAGAATTGCAAAAAGACAACATTTCCAAAAACACTCACTTTCAGCCTCTGCGATTATCAAACGTATGAAGTGATCATTCTGATGTCTGCGGGTCAGGGCTATTTTGGGGTGTCAGATGATGAAGTATGTGTCGATGTTGAGCTCTGACAGTGACAGGTCAAAAAAAACCGCAAAGCATGCACACGTCTGCCATGTTTCGACCAACACGTCCCAGTCCCAACATGCAGCATCCAGAAACGATTCATAGCAGTGAAGAGGACAGAGAGCTTAGTCAGATGGCTCTGAATACACCAACATGAATGCACAGACCACCCGAAATGAGAGCAGAGTGTTTATGTTATGGGCATATGCATGTAGACTACATGTGTTTACATGCATGTGATGCACGCATGCTTGATATGTATTATATGTTTGTGAGGTTGTTTGTATATCTTTCTGTTTGTATTATAAAATGCACCTCTTGCTCTCTTCTGTGTGTGTGTGTGTGTGTGTGTGTGTGTGTGTGTGTGTGTGTGTGTGTGTGTGTGTGTGTGTAGCCTACTGTTGCCAACTCTTCAGATGATTGAACTCCTGAGCATGTCTGCATCTGCCTGCTATTTGTGAATGTTTATGATTTGCTGTGCTAACAGCATGAATGCTTCCACATGATGGCCGCTCCTTCCTGATATCTTTAACTTTTCTTTGATACAGAGAGAGAGAGGGAGAGATTTATAATGAACCTGATTCTAACTGTAAAGTTTAAGTGGGTGATTGAACAAATATCTGTAAGTGTAGGTGCTTACAAAGTGTGCGTTTGAAAAGAGATGTGTGCCACCACATTGAAATTCTCACCTATAGTTTTTCACAGTATCAACAGAGGTGAGAAGGGAAAGATAAAGAAGCAATGCTCCTGACCACAGCAGCATAGTGTATTATTACAAAATGCATGACTGAGCCTGGGTGAGGAGAGACACCACAAAATGAATGAAAATGTTGCAGAATGCATATGAAACACCCCACAAGATGAATTGAAGAGTGAAGCTACAGCATACTGAGAGAGCCCACCACACTAATGACAAAAACCACTGACGAGCCAAAAGCTCTTTTGCAATTGCAATGTGCCATGTTCTTTTTGGGAAAAGGTACGCAGAGACTCACTGAATCATAAATGTTTCTAAATCAATACTGAGGCTAAACAGAAGGGTATTTTGACTTTGTGTGGTTGCTATGGATACCCTCCGCACTCTATACATCAGTACTATTTCCGAATGCGGTGGCTGAGAGGTAATTATCACTACGTGCTATGTGCAGACGGCACGTAAAAATACAGCAGCCCTAGCAGGCTATCTGTTTTGTTTGAGTATATTTTATTTAAGACTATTTGAAATTTAATTTAGGATTAGAATATTATTTCTCAGCTCTAACAGCGACAATTTACAAAGCCTTGGGATGAATTAAAATTACATTTCTCCCTAAGTAGAGATAGGTGTTGCATTTTGTCACGAACTGTGTCTAACAGGTCTGGAACAGCCACTTGAAATACCTGGGCTGCTTTTGAAGTGTTAAATGAAAACAACAACAGTTTCAGCAGGCACTGCTTTTGATATCTTTTTTTCCTTTTTTTTTTTTTTTTTTTTTTTTTATATAAATGGTGGAAACCCCTCAGCGTTGCAGTTCAAGTGCACAGTGGTGGTGCCTTTGCTGAAAGTTTTCCAATATTCTTGTCACTCACGCTCGCGTCAGTGGTTCGTTTGGCAGATTGTTTGTTTTATTGAGGTTTTATTAACTAATAGAGTGTCTGGGAGATGGAGCGCCCCCGTGTCGACCGCAGAGCAGCCCTCCCTCCGCCCCTGTAACCCCAGACTCTGTGGGGGAAATCAGAGATTTTAACTGCCTGACTGCTTCCTAATCTGGCACACCAAATGTACATTTGCTCTGCCTTGAGAATAAGACAGGCTAAGACATATAATTTGGTTGCGGTTAACTTTGTGGCGTCCCCCTAGCCTAGCGGGGTACAGCAATAATGACAGGTTGGCTGACCAGACCTTGACATAGGTCTGGCTCTCATCAGGACTGTGGTAATAAAAGGGATCCAGAAACACTGAGCTAATCAGCCACTACCCAAACCAAACTCTCAAAGTTAACAGCCACCGAAACCAAGCAACTGCCTCACCAGTCTGCTGTGCAGGCGTAGTTCTTAACTCTATTACTATGTTTGTCTTCCTCAATATAAAAAAGCTTTTATTCCACTGACTGAAGCTTGGATTACAAACCCGTCTTACTGACTTACTGGTTTGTATTGTAAACAGAAACTGTTAGTGACACGCTGGTTTACGATTAAAACAAAGGCCCAAAGGCATCTGTGCAATTCCGCGTGACTAAACGCAATCTGTCCATGTTTATCGGGACCCGTGCTTTGACTCTTCTGCACCTGCAGGTCCCATCTGATGGAAAAGTGCCCTTCAGAGCCGTTCAATATGTCCGAGTGGCTTGAATGATTTTTACTCAACTTAAGTCAACTGAGGCAAACACTGATAAATGCCAGTGGAAGGTTAGGTCAAGTGTGTGAGTTAATTCCCAATGGGAAGCAGCGGAGGAATTGACCCGCAAGCTAATAGAAGGTGTGCGTCTGACTGCAGAAGAAAAAGCGAGAGGTGTTGCACAGTGTCCAGCGAAGGAGGAGGTGGAGGAGGAGGAGGGAGAAGAACAAGAAGAGGAGGAGGAGAGTGGAAAAAAGCCAAAGCAGATGCAGGGACTGAGAGGTTACTGGAGCAGCAGCAACAGAGGGGACGGCACAGTGGGTGGTAGCCTTTTGTCCTTGCATGTCACAGATCAAGAGAAAAGGCTCAGGCAAACAGCTACTGTAACAAAGCCTGGTTTTCAACTTACATTTCACTATAAAACCTTTATTTCAGATGTTAATTAAATTTGCTGTTGGAAACTGGGTGTTAATCATCTGTTCTATATTTATTTTCTCATTCAAAAGTCTTTTTTAAAAATTTCTTTTCCTTGGTATTTGCATCAGGTTGAGATGACTCACCTACACATGTCTTTCCATCGCTGTGTAGGACGAACTTCATGTGGCACGAACATTTGGGGCCGTGGTCCGTCTCCTCGCAGATGTGCTGGCAACCCCCATTACCATAGTTGCACGTCACTATCATGGGATACATAGATAGCATAAAGCTGTGCACACAGGAAAATAAAAACACTTTCTTAAAAGAAACTTGAAACCTCAGCGTAATACACACTCTTTCTCTGGGCTGCTGACTCTATGACATAAATATTCTGGGCTCAATTCAGAACCCATTCAGTTTAACAGAAGACTTCAAAGATACACACTCAAATGCAAACTAAAACCCTCTTCATTACTGCAGAAGTGTCAGCTCGCTGTTAGGAAAATGATTATTTATACTCAAAAAGTGTTCAGTGCAATTAGAGCACTGCAAACAGATGGAAACTCTAAACATCTTTCAACATTTTTGTTGCTTATTACACCGCATGACACTGCTTTAAGGTCAAAATCTGTGCACCAATACATGAAGATGGGTTAGACCTAATCTGTGCTGCTTACATTAGGTACTGCCGTGGCTTTAATCACTCATAACGCCCCCAAATTTCATTCTCCTTGTGACTGAAGAAATGAACCAGTCGTGAAGGATATGAGAGGTCATAATTTTAACCTTTCCAATAGCAGATGAAGTGAGGTTGAGCAAGAGGCTAAATGTAAATCACCCTGAGGAGCATGATTTCTGCCTTAAGCTTGTGTGTTCATGTGTGTCTTTGCAAATCTTTTACCTGCAAACACATTTATATGCCGGTGGACGAGAGAAGCATTAACCTTGGCACTTTTAACACACCTGTGATGACAGAGTGAAAAAGAGCACGAGCAAGCTGAGGCTTCCACCGCCATCCTGTCTGCACTCTACCATCCCAACGCCTTTTGCCCTTTTCCTGGGCTGTCACAGAAAAACTATAGAATAACACCTCTCGAATCCTTATCCAAACACAGACAAATCCCCCGTCAACCCTGGCCCCAGCTCTGACAGGATGATCTGCGTTGCACAGCAACAGGAAGTGTGCGCTGTCCATCAGAGCGCAGTCCCCTTCGAGTAACCTCCACACTTGCCCTGGTTGTGTAAATGATCACTCATTTGATAAACGTGTTTTTTTAACGTGGACTGTTCAGAAGATTAGTCACTGCTTGGTAATGCAATGTAACTGTCAGTAACCTACTTCAAATCTGTTGGAAGGCATTTGTGGAATGAGCGCAATTATCCATCATCGGCAGGTTTCCAAAGCCACATCACCTTTTCATGAGAAGCCTATAAATCCTCCTTCTGCATGTATACGTGTGCGTGAGTATGCATGTGTGTTAAAGTGACTTACATTTGCAGTCCTTCATGTTACGGGTGAGTTGGAATCCAGGTCGACACTCGCAGGAGATGCCACCCTTCTGTGTTTCCCTGCAGATGTGTGCACAGCCATGATTCTTGTCCATGCAGGTGGATCCCTCCTTTGTGCCTTCTAGTTGCACTGTGAAAGATAAACAGTGAATAAAAAAGATTTTAAGAGTCTTTTTTAACCAAACATCATTCAATAAACTAAGAATTTAATTAGACATTACCAAGCTGGCATGAGGATTAAAAATGCTTAAATGCCTGTCACGCATTCTGACCCTCAGTCACATATATGCCTACTGCTGGTGACTGACATGCCCTGTGTTGGAACACGCTCACTCGTTTCAGGCTATAAAAAGGAGGCTGCCTACAGAAAGGATAAAACTCCCAGCAGGAGCTGATCCTGTAGACCTGTAATTTTAATTGAGGTAATCCCCCATAAAGAAAAGAAAAGAAAAGAGGAACACCTTGAAAAAATTAACTTCTTGGTTAAATTCTCCCTGCAGAAATGGGAATTCAAAAGGAATTGCACTAAACTCAGGGCGTCAGTGAAGCACTTCAATAAGAATGTGAATCCAGAAAGCACAAAATGAAGATGTTATTGGAAGAAAAAAGGGTATTTAATTATTGAGAGCTTTACTAAATATGGTTACATAAAGATGCATAATTTCTGTGTGAGGTATAAATGCTTGATGAGGAGGTACAACAGTCTCCCGGTGTGTATTTGACTTGAGACCCTAATGTCGTGAATTATGACACAAATGGACGCAGCGCTGCCTCTGCTTTGCTGTGAACTGTAATAAAGCTGCTACTTTCGCGGCAGAGCAGCTGATATTTGACTTATTCGTTGTGAAACCCTGCCACCACTACAGATGCAGTGACAAACCCCAGCTCTCTGGCTCATTAAAAACCAAACAGATCTCTTTTTCCGTCTCTGCTGGGGGAACAGGGAGGCAGCGTGCAGGAAGACATCTCCATTAATGTCTCATTAAATCTGCTATCACACTGAAGGGTGTTTGGAGGTCTAACTTTCTTAATTAGCCAACTTTTTTGCTGTAAATTTACACATTTGCATATGTGTGTGGGAATGTCACCTAGTAAAGCTAATATAACCTTGTGCACTGTTCATCTAGAGTCCAAACGTAATGTATCAGTCTTGACTGTGTGTTGTCATGTATTTTTTATGTAGATGCCTCCAGGGCAACACAAAGAGGCAATCTCAGCTCAACACAAACTGGTTTACTGAACTTTCTATTCTTAATTACATTCTTTGTACTTTAAATTCTGCTACCATAACCTCTTTTAATTATGCTCGGTTGTTTTCACCAGAATTCAACCTTTTCTGTATGTCCATTTATAGCTCCTGTGTTCAACACAATGTGAAAGTCTGACAGAGAATTCTGACCCTCTGGTTAAATACTTTCCATCACTTTGAGTCTGTCAACAAGTGTCACAAGGTTATACGATCCTCTGTGATGTCTCCTGCCTGAGCTTTTGTCATTTCTTGCAGATAGGATGAGAGATCAGACACCAAACTATAGCATCGGCCTTCTCTGCAACACAAACGCAGGGGCTTCAACTCCAAGGGCAAAAGGAATAAAGGCAAGCCGCGGCCGAGTGAAGTGAACATGAAGGAGCATCAGCAGAACAGCTGCTTTAAAGTGCTGCATATTTCACAGAGGGAGCCATGTGGATAGTTGAGTAGCATATGGAATTCAGTGGTCGCTTCTCTCGGCTTTGGGTATCTCCGAGGCCAGCACAAGAATCAGACAACCTATGAAGTTAACAGAGGATTAAATTTCCAACTACGTATTCCCAAAGGGCTAAAGATTACTTACTAAAGTTGTATTATGCATCCCAAAACTCACATCACTCCACCCTCATTTTTATGCAACCCCTCTAGCAGACTGCTACAGACCCATCCATCAATAACATGTCAAGCTGGGGCCAGAACCTGGGCCTTCATCTCTCCTAGGACCAATAAAAGCCTAAGTGTTGACACAATGGCCCTTTTCTCCAGACCAGGCCCAGCTATCATCCATGGTGTGCTGTTCCCTCTAACTGGCAGCCAAAGGCCTCCAGGTTTTATCATCACTAAATGATGGGAAGCAGAAAGAAAAACATCCATTCATAAGGAGGAGGAGGAAATAAAAAAACGCTAGATCATACATGCCACGATCCACTAAAACAATCTGCTGACCCATAAAACATAACTCTATATGTAGAAACTAATAAAAACTATCACAGGCTACTTTATGGGCAGAGAGCGGTACAGGAAATAGAGTCCAAAGTCTTGGAAATGAGAAGGAATCTTTTCAAATAGCTACCAAGGGACAAAACCGAGTGGATATAGGTTTTCACATGGCTCAATACAGAAAGTCATCATCAAAACAACTGTACTTATGACAAAAAGGGAACACTGCAATTAACCAAGAAAACAAATGGGAGTGTTCCCTCTGTGAGGCAGCCACAACTTTATCCTCCCAGGACAGGTCATGACCTCTGTGTTCAACACTACGAGTGCTGCTGTTGCCAGAAGTCAATAAATCTCTTGCTTGACTAGTGTATGTCTTCAATAAAGAGTTTGCTATTCTGGAAAAAAACACAATTCTGTAAAATTGGTTGTACTGTTTTTTGCTGAGAGTTAGATTAGAAAATCAATGTCAATCTATTAACTCTACACGCAATATGAAGCTACAACAAGCTGCCAGTTGTTTTTAGCTCAGTCACTAGAATCAGCTGAATCCTGATGAAAATAACTAAACATGTTTTATGTTTTGCAGAAAATAGCATGATCGTGTATGATTCCTTCACTCAAATCATCAAAATAAGTTCTCAGGGCTTTTAATATTGCAAAATTAGTGCAAATACACTTTAGTAGTTCTCATTATATTTTCAACCCAGTTAGATTTTGTTGATCACACCAGATTTCCACTACTTACTTTTCCTATTTGTGCTTAAAGAAATGTCAGAGTGATCCTCTGTAGATAAACTGTTCACTGTAAGTTGTTTTTTTTTCGATCTCTCTTGTAGCCAAATCAATTTGTGTTAGTCACTGAGTTAGTGAAACTTCTATTTACTGCGTGAGATGTGAGAACAGCCTTAGCCCCTGCAGGACATCACATTAAGTACAGGTCACATAAGGATTTACTGACGACGGCGACTCCTGTCGGCGAGTCAGTCTAAACGGATAGTCCTTTGGGGAGACTGATTGGAGCACCAATTACTATCTAAGGCAGTGGCTGATAAATTAAACTCTGAACAGTTTCTCTAAGTCTCTTAAAACAAGACCAGGACTTAATACACTAAAAATAAAACTACTGAAAACATACATGTTTTCTGACAGTAAAACATCTGTGTGCAAGAAAAGGATTCATGCACAACCACATGTTGTGCACAGGAGTTACAGACTCCGTAAGACCTGCAGACCAAAAATACAACAACAATAAACTTTCAATAACAGGGTATGTAGCATGACATGAGGAATTGTGCAAAAGAAGAAAAGTTAACATGGGTGCTCCAACTGAGATGCCGACTTCTGTGATCCTCAAACAAAAGATCCAAGGAGGCCACAAGTTCTTCACCGCAGTGCTGCAAGCTCTCAAAAACCTGAGACCCATGTAGTGGAGAGACTGAAACAATGGAGCTGAAAGTAGTGGAAGGCATGCCAAGGGTTTATAGTCTGCTCTGAGTGCTGGGGGGCAGTGAAAAGAGGGCTCATGGTCCAGATTGAGCGGCTGTCTTGCGTCTCTGAGGGGAGATGGTCCCCTCTTTGCTCAACACTGGCTGGAGAACATTAAGCAGCAAGCTAGTGTTGGTTGGTTGCAAACTGAAAAGAAGGGGCCTAAGTATGGAGCCACCACACTATTAAAGCAACATTCCTTCCTCTTAGATAATGGGCCCTTAAAAGTTTTAATAGGAGGATAAAAATGTCAGCGCATGGAAAGGAGAATGGGAAAGGAGCTGAACCGGATTGGGTTGGGCTGGGCTGCGATGCAGATGGTCAGACGCAGCAATGGGGCAGCCAGCCGGTCAAGGAACTAACTCTTCCCCACTGACTCTGTTCATAGAGAGCAGACAGAAGCCATCCAAGTGCTACTGTTTGGTCTGATGTACAAGCTCTGATTTTCTCCAGCTCCCAAAGGCCTTGTTGCAACTGCTCATTTCGCTCCCTGCCACTGCAAGTATAAACAACCCGAAAATGGAAAAGACAGCAGAGTGCATTCTGGACAGATACATGTCACTGAAAAAGTGCTTAATGTACAACTTTTATTAGTATATTATGCTCCTGAGATCGAAACAAACCACACAGATTTAGTATTTGCTGTGTTCCAACCTCAAACTGGTACATAGTTAAAATGAAGTACTTTAAGTGAAACAGAAAGAGGCACAGTAGATATCTTCACAGATAAGAATCTTATCTGTAGCAGTGATGGCATATGAAGTCGTATATTGTGGATACTGTGTGTGCGTGCATGTAAGAATACTTGCATTACTGCACATGTATGTACTGACATAAGTTTATTTGCATAATGTATGCACGTTGCATGGGCATTTGTGTGTCTGCCCATCTGTGTCAGCGATTGTTGTGCAGCACCTGCTGAGGACGTTGCCACTCTCCCCTTCACTCCTCCATTCATTCTTTCAAGGTCACCTGACTGTGCATTCCCAAAGGAGGCAGACATCCTCACAACAGAGCAGAAAACACGGCAACCGAGCACATCCAAGCTGCAAGCTTTCTTTAATATAGAGATACAAAAGATATGAGATACAGTGTGTTATTACAGAGCAGCATTCTTTCCTAAATCAAAGGGAGAGGCAACTAAAGAAGGCGTCTGTCTGTGCAGAGCTCAGTCTGGCCCTCATGGTTAAAGCCATAACAGCCAAGTGTTAGTGGAAAAACCCCACTGGCACTCAGGCAGTCCGCAGCAGCATGCTGGGCTGGCCGGCTTAGAGATGGCCTTCAACAAACCCACGAGCAAGAGGGATGCCCATCTCAAATGAGGTACGGAGAATTCAGTGGCAAGGCAGCCAACATTTACTAAAGCCCTAGCCACTGATGTATATTTGTTCAAGGGTGGGGGTGAAAGGGTGGGGGGCATGGGGCCTGTGAAAGTCTGGACAAAGAGGGAAGATGAGGGGAGATAATGTCGGACAGAGAGAGCAGGGAGAAAGGCGAGGACAGAGGAGGAGTGGACGAAAGTTTTTCTTTTATATCTTTGTCTCTGCTGCTGAACTTGCAGGAGAGAAACTTAGTAGGTAGCAATGGAAGCACGACGCGTACCTTTTGCTCCACTTCCCTAGAATAGGAAAAGAGCCTGGTTATACGGTTGGGCTGCAGAGCAATGGAGCAGTGACTTCTGCACTTGTAAAAACAGTTCTGTGGCCAATGCACAGACAGGCAGGCCTGCTGAGAACCACCAAGGGGAACATGTAAGAGCAATGTCAGCTCCTGCACAGTGGGACGGCCACACAGCACAAGACAAAAACACACAGAAAAACCCACAAGCTCCTTATCACAAACACAACTGGCTATATATTTGACTTTAAATCATTAAACACTGTATCAGAGGAATTATGGAAATTGGCTCTTTAACAGCACATGACTTCATGAGACTGAAATGTTCAACAGTAGTCTGCTAAATGGATATTACATTGTAACAAAGTAGGTTATTTTCTTTAAGGAAAAAAATGAAACAATAAAACAGGGTTCAATGACATTCTACCTGATTTTATACAGAAAGAATGTCATGGCTACAGAGTAAATCCGTCTGAGTATACGATGCTGACGTTTAGTTTGGATTTGATTGTATTTATTGGAAAATTCAAGGCACTTCTGTAGCTCCGGTTATTACAGATGCTGCAGTTCTGGCCGGCATCCTGCAGCCGACATGCCACGGTCTGCATCTAAATGTCATAACAGAACGTGTCTGAATTTGCCTGCAGCAGGATTAAATTGAAAATTATTACATTATGTGCTTGTGTGAGTCAGTGTGTATGCCATTATGTCAATCATATCCACTGTATTCAGATTTGTATTTGAGAAAAAGACAGACTGACGGAGACTGAGAGGAGATTAGCTGCTCTAGGGGTAACAACCCCTTTGGGAAGCTAATGAAAATTGTAAACACAGGAAGAGGTTTTCATTGACAAAGTAAACATTTCCTGGAAAGACAAGGCCTACTGTACAAAAAAAGAGAGCTCCACTTACACCGATCAGCCACAACATTAAAAGCAGTATCTATTTTTTTTAAGTTGTAGTAAGTTTTACAGTGTAGATCATCAGCCAGGTGAATGATAGAGAACAACAACACACACCACATTTTAATATGATAAATATATATGAATCAGTATGAATATATTGTGATGTATTCATCCTCAACTAGGACTGTAATGATTATCTGAGGAACATCAAATCCAACCCATTCATTCTGATGGTTTTCTGTAGATATGACTGACCTGTTTGATCCTATCCAGTAAAATATATGCTTCTATGATAGACTTCTTTCATAACTTGAGTTATGTTCACCAGTTTGTGAGTGCAGACTTTGGAGACTTGAGACCAGTGTCCTATTAATGTCAGCAGGTAGTTAAAGGTGACTGTCAAGCCTCTGGGCTCATGTAATCCCAGTTCTCCCTTCATTGAGCTTCAGACAGTAATATAATCATCAGCCCGGTGTGAACCTTCAGACTCTTCACTGATATCCACGACTTTCTGCACAATGCCAGCCACATTTATGACATATTCATTACCAGAGTGACAGTAAGGAGGGTGGCGGGCTTGATCCAGATGACTCAACTTCTTGTTAAAAGTTACATCTCTCCTTTGGTTTCAACATGTTTGGTTCTCCTGTCTCACTATGAATTCTACTAGATCTCTTCTCTCAAATCACATAATCACATTTGGTGTCTTTTGAGCTGAAGACAAAAACGACTGAATGTATGAGTTTCTATACGTGACTTACATAACAGCCCATCAGTGCACACTTAAGGTAATTGCCCTACCGGATATTCAAAAATGCAGAGAACTAAAATTATGGACGTGTGGGTTGACTGAGCCTGAAATTCCTAAATTCCAATGTGCTGGATCCCATCTCACGCACATATGTCCCTGTTATCCTCCTATATAAAAGAGACAATAAATCAAATGCAAAGCAGTGGAACCCTTCTTGACCTAAATGGCATTCCTATCAACCACTAAGCACCCTGGCTGCCCTTTCAAAGGCTTTATTTCTTGACTGGAAGAAATGTTTGGGGAAAATAAATGAACTGTTACATTTTGGCCAGCTAGACGATGGAGCCTTCATTTGGCCGGAGTTATTCCTGTTCAGGGGGGCAGGGGCAGGTCTAATAAGAGACAGGCCAGCAGCAGCCTTGTCATTAGCTGAGAGGCTGGCAGACCCCTGCTGCCTAATTGGCACAGACTCACTGCTAACAAGGGCTTCCTACCAGCAGGGGAAACAGACTGGTAGCGCCATGCACTGCAGTGACTAGTTCTCCAACGTCCCCAGAAAGACTCACAGAAGTTGTCCAGGGAACACCTGACCCATTAATGAAAGAAATGGAGAGCTGATGTCTTTTTAATGAGAACAATAAAGCTCATGAGCAAACTGCACCCCAGGCTTTGGTCTTTAAGAAGAGCCTTGGCAGAATGGATGGAGGGTTGCGTTTAAAATGACTTGGCGGGGAGATTAGATCACTTTTAATTTTCTCAATGATTTTTTTCCCTTTCAGAGCCACTTGCACATAATTTTTCAGTAAGCGGAGAGGAGCGATGTTTGCAGCAATTCTGCAGACTTATCGTCCAATAACTTGGCGAAGCCACTTCCTCAGCACTTCCATTTTCCTCCAGACACACAGTGTAATAAGAGCAGTAATAATAAGCAGATGAGTAGTTGTTCTGTCTGTTAGTCTTTCAAAAATAATGAAACAATGACGGGGCAGATATCTGATGAGTGAAGGAAGTTTATAGATTGATGGCAGCCTTAATCTCGCGATCCAAATGGGTCTCATCTGGGAGCAATAAAGGCAAAATTAATATAAAAATGGAAGATTAACAAGAACCAAAGGCATTTATCATGACAGAAAAAGGAGAAAGGAAGTGAAAAAGAGACAGAGGGAGTTGAGCCAGACTGGGCTGGTGCTAACAGTCTGTTTCTGACACCACTGATATAGTTGTGGTGCTTTGAAACACATGATCTAGCTTTTCACTCCACTGAAATAACACTGCGTTGATGAAATGTAAACATTGACAGTTCACCAGGCCAGACTGATCTCATAACCAGACTTGCGAGATCCCCTGTTCACCATCCGGAGTATTCAGGAACATCAGAATCTGATGACTCCCAGCATGAGTAGTTATCTCACAAAAGATGGAGGAGAGATGAAGAGACACTCGGATCCAGCTGTACATGTTGTCCCTGAATGAGAAGCTGTTTAAAATCACAAGGAACCAAAAAGACTTGTGACGCAGTCACAGCACCAAACTGTCTCAGCTGAGGAATCTGACGACAGCTGGATAATTACTCCTCGAATAAACGTGATTGGTGATAGTGATAGCAGCTGTTTGTTTTCTCTGATGTTGTTGTTCACAGCAATGAAAAAAAATGTACTGAACAAAGTACAGAGGCCGGGCACGCCTGTGATACGTGCCGCCACTCTGAGAAATGTGAGAAACTATGGCATAAATACACCACAGAGAAGAGAAAACCAGAAGGACTCAGATTTTCCAGATGTTATGTAAATGTACACAATTCAATGTGTTTCTGAAATTAAAGACCATGGACCAAATGCCCAGATGAAGATTTCGAAAAACAAGCAACCATGGAAACTTCTTGTTGAATTAAACTTAATGGGATAGAAGTTTCCACAAATGTGTTGCACTTGCTTTGTTTTCATTTTCAGCCCAGTTCACTTCTGGGGAATGAGCCGGTATTTCATCACGTGAAGCCTCCATCTAGTTCTTTTCTTTTCTAGTTTTTGGGTCATTATGTTGCAACAAACGTCAGGATACCTGTAAGAACTGTTTCAATGAACTTTCAAGGATTTTCATTTTTTCCGTTTTGCTGCACAAAAAACTGCAAGTTAACCAGTTCTTAATCCTTGAAAAAGGCCGTTTTTAAGGTTTTTCACTAGACTTAAACCACTTAAACTGACTGGTACTGTATATTATTGTGACTAATGTGGATTTGTTACAAACTAAACACACTGTGCCATTGTTTTACAGAATTGTACAATTCAGTCACTGAAGGACATTGCTCCAATACAATGTGCCAAATTGAAGGTATTTTCCCAAAACCTTGCTTTGTTTTTAACACAGCAATGAGGTTTTGAATGCATGTATGTTCGCATTGTTCCTGTGTCTGATGAGTAAACCTCAGAGCAGGTTGGCTGTGTACTTTCTCTTGTCACATCTCCATCCCACAGGAATGCTTGAAAAACAGGAGGTGTGTCTGCCCGAGGCTACACCTTTAATTGTTTTCTCTGCTCACAGTCCCCCATGGGCCACTTTTATGCCCTAAAATGCTGCCAAGCACTAGATTGGTTGAATTTAAAAGGGTCAGTGGAATTAAAAAGAGATTTATCCCCTTTCTTTTATATATATATATATATATATATATATATATATATATATATATATAGAGAGAGAGAGAGAGAGAGAGAGAGACAGACACTCACTCAACATTTCTCACCTTTCATTTAGACCTGTTAGGACTGATCCCATTTTTAGATTAAATCTATAAAACTCTTCAAATGTGACTAGATCTGAGCATCTACACATTATTTACAACAGTGAGCATCCGCCACATTCGATTACATTCAACCAAAAGTCAAATTCACCTCCACTACTCAACTTATATCCTGCTATTTTAAATAAATCATCAGTGTGTGTGTGTGTGTGTGTGTGTGTGTGTGTGTGTGTGTGTGTGTGTGTGTGTGTGATTAACCTTTAGGCCTCTGGATACAGGTATGCTGGTTGTCACTCAGGAGGAATCCTTCTCTGCAGCGGCACTCATAGCTGCCCATCATGTTGACACAAATCTGTTGGCATCCTCCATTTCCTTCCGAGCACTCATCCACATCTGCCGCAGCCAAGACACAAAACAAAATTAATAAGATCACAGCGAGACAGAACAAATACTGTCTGAAGGTTATCTGGGATCAAATCACTGCTCATTTTCATGGATACGTAGCTGTAGATCATAATCAGACATGGATGACAAAGATTTATATTCTGTGCCAATTTATAACAATTACTTTCTAAGTATAAGCAAAAGTGTGCGTTTACACCATTAAAAGTAAAACCAGAACTAGTAGAAGCATTGATTTGTTGCAGTTATATGACATGTTATAGCATTGCTAGTCTACTTTACTGTTTTAACATGCTAACATTTGCTAATTGGAATTAGACACAGAGTACAGATACAGCTGGTGGGAACATGATTGGAATAGCAAGTATTTGGTTATAAAATAAATCATTAGACATTTAAATCTCAACCTTCTGTTTGTGTTGTATGGGGGAGAAAGGAGATCAGAAAAGTTGTTAAAATTCATCCTGTGATACACAAGAACATTCAGTACTAAATCTGATGGCGAGAGAGTTGTGGAGACATTTGATGTAAAACCACAAATATGAAGCTTATTATGGGGCTAGGAACAAAAGTCAAGAGATCATCAGAAACATGAGGATTCATTCTTTGGTAATCATGAACGTAACTTGCTGGATTTACTTTTAGAGCATAGAAGTATACAAAATAAATATATACTTCTCAACTAATTGTCTTTCTCGCTTCCTGCAATAAAAATTTATGAATTAAAAAAAAAAAAAAAAGACTTTAAATTCATGTTTTTAAACTAACCACATCCACCCTTAAGCACATAAAACAGCCAGAGGTTGTGGTTAAATTGCAAATGTCAAACAGAATGACAAGTGACAAAAAGAAAACACAAGGCATAAAAAAGGAGTGTTTGGATGTCACGAAAAGCCAGAGAAGTTTGTCTTAAGCTGTGTGAGACGGCCATGACTGTCTTAATGGTTATCAGACATGGCAGCTCACCAGAGTTGCTCTGAAAACCTCCAACTGTGCAGCACTAAGCCATAAAAATGCACATGCAGCACAATCCCTTGGCAAAGTGGGAAACCTGATCCACCTGGGTCAAAGTACCTGCTGATGACGAGTGTCTGTCAGCCCCATGACGGGAGGAATGCAGGGAGAGGGAGGAAAGAGGAAGAAGAGGAGGGAAAAGTAGAAATGGAAAGAGAGTATTGGTGGGTGTCAAAGGGTGGGGTGGTGGTGGGTGAGCAGGGTAACAAGCTCAAGGCCTCATTCTGCCACGGGGGAAAGAAAAGGGAAACTGACCACAAACCAGAGTTGCTGACTTCATTTCCACTGATAATGAATTGTGCACATCCAGTTTTTCTCTTCTAATGGCACAAAACTTTACTTTTTTCCAACTCATTGTGTGACTCGACAAAAGACGCAAATGAACAGCAGTGGAACATCCATTAATCTTATGATATATGTGTTTATTTTCAGAGTGAAAGATCTTGCACAATGTCATTTTTTACTGCTTTTATATGTCTGGCATGCTGCAGAGTGCAGCCTCCCTTGTGCGTGACTGCACTGTGGCTTCTCTTCCCTCTTCCCCCGGAGACCTGGGCTCTGTCCCTCACTAGCGACCACACTGGAACCTTATCCATCCCTCTGCTCAATGCATCAATAATCTGCTGTATACACAGGGCCACGGGGCTTTTTTTTAATAAACTGTCATGCGAAACTAATTTACTGTCTATTTGTCCAGTCTGAGAAGGCCTCTAGATTAAGTTTCCTTTCTGGGGAATTCTCAGCACTGCAGTCTTAGAAGTTAAACTTCACTCCGTCCTCATCATCTTCTTCTTCTTCTTCTTATTTTGTTTTCCTCCCTTCCAAAACTCTGAAATACGAGGAATCACCCAATGCATAAACATGCACCTACTTCACTCGCAAAGTGGCACCTGATAAGACAGCAACCTCAACGGCTGTTAAGTAGGTCACTGGCAGGTAGCACTCATGACCCTCGTCAGCTTGCCAAGTCTGATCCTCTGTTCTCACATTCCATTAGCAAAACTGTCTCTTTCCTCTCAAAACAATGTGTCATGTCAGTCGAGGTCGACCGGGTTGAGCATCACTCTGCAGCCAGGTGAAGAACAAAAAAAAATGTTCTCCAAAGTTAACATTTAGACCTCGAGTCACAGCAAAGGAAAGAGAGTTTAGAGAAGAAAAAAATAAAGATGGTCCGGCTTTCCTTCGACTGTGTGGCCGCTTTGGTGTTGACCTCATGGTTTCATCTCTCTATCATGAAAGTGGCAGCAACAGAAACGAGACCTTTGAGCTGATGAAAGCTGCCAGCAACCTACAGCTGCACCTTTGCAGATAAAGTGTTAGCAGGCACCACGAAAAAAAAAAAAAAAGAAAACTACATACTCCACAACATATACAAGAAAAACATCCTAGCGCACACATAAAGTCTCCGTCTCACTCTCACTCACACACAAACCCCAAGAATTCAAATACACAGAGGCTACACAAATACAACAGTCCACGACGTACGAGTAAAATGCCCATGAGATATGCAATGAGCTTCACAGGGCCTGGGGGAATTCTCTTTCCATACCCTCAGCGCATCAATGAAGGTTTCATTTCCTGATTCCTTCATCCCTTCAAATGAGGCGTCGCCTGTCAGTAGATCTCTCCTGTTTAAATAGCTCCCATAATTGCCTGTGTTGTGTGCTGGGCAAGGCTGGCGTCCAAAGCAAATATTTCCAAGCGGAAAGGGGTTCTGGCATGGCCAGGAGAAGTGCTCATGTTATTTGGACTTAAAACATTTTTTAAAAATTCTCTTGAGACGATGGAAAAAAAAAGTCTTAATCAAGTTAAAAGGGCTGCCTCACTTCTGAAAAATGAGACATGTCTCTGCTCTGTCCCTGCTTTACTCGAGGAGATGAAGGGAGAGGGAAGGTTCAAACGAAGAGAGATTAAGAGATTGGTTGTGTTTGCGGAGGCCATGTCCACTGGTTTCTCAGATAGCCTTGACTGTATATATAACATTTGGACTTGTGCAGAGCTTTAGAGCCATGTAAACACAGTGGTTGTCTTACAGAAACTCCAGAACACTTATTTTGGAGTAATGCTCAACTGGTTGAGCAACTTTGGAGGCATTTACTGGCCCAGAGAAACAGCACTACTGCTGCTGCCTGTCATCAAAGCTTGTCCATGCATCCCTGCGTCTGCTTGGCTTCTGCCTGAATAGGACAGAAGTGTCTCTGTCGTCTAGACAGACCAGAGACAAGGAGGTGAGTGGACGGACTCTGGCCTCTTTGGGTATGTCATTTACAGGAGTTCAGGAGGCACACACTCTTTAATAAGGCAGCAAATCGGAGCCATGTGCAGCAACAGGCAACAAAACAGCTGGGGGACTGCGGGGGCCGACCACGCCGCTCTGGTACCAGGCTGGATTCATTGAGTATCAGTGAACGAGTGATAGATACACACACACACACACACACACACACACACACACACACACACAGCCAGATTCAATTAAACAAGATCCTCTCCTATTTTAAACTGGATTACAGGATTTCCTCTCTTCTCTCTGTTGCTTCTAGAGTTCAATGACAATGCATTTGTTCAGCCACTTGTCTGAACATTGACCACAGCAAAGGACTTTAAACCCAGCTCGAAAAGAGCAACAGCCTGAGAGAGAGAGAGAGAGAGAGAGCACCGACCGACACCAAAACTGGGTTTGTGTTAACAGACCTGCAGCCTGTCAACTCAGCTTGTATAAATTGATATGTTGCAAGATATCCTGAACTTTCATCTGCAGAACATGTGCCGCCTTAAATCATGTGCGCAAAGTGTAAGCGACTATTTTAGGCTGAGAGCTGATACATTAATACACTTACAGTATTTAGCTTTGAACAATTTATTAGTTCCAGTGCTTCCTGTCTGCCTGAACCACTGTGTCTAATACAGTTAACTGATTCACATCTGTTAAGCAAACGTGAATAAAATCTCTGTTTACTGTAGAATTTCACTCCTAAATCAGCGGTGAGGTTTGATTTTTATGCTGTTACATAAACAAAGCTAATACAGCTTTGATTGAACTCAGACTTTTTCGACTTCAGGCCTGTCTCCCAGGTAACCACTTGGTAAATAAGCACAGCCTCAGACTCCTCGTCCAATCTCTCACCAAGTTCTTTCCTAAATGAAAAACTATGAGCTAAGATCATGCTAAAGGGTATTTCTCTGTTCCTCCAAAACAAGTCTGGAAGTATTTTAAAAACAAAACCCCAGGATAAGTGTTTGGGTGGACAGCCTTATACCAAGAAGACAAGAGGCCCTGTGCTGACGTCTGACGGCTCCGAGTCTGCTGCATGCTTACATCCCTAAACCCAATCTCAGGCTTGAGTTTCCCCCAAAGCACTGCCAGTGGGCTCAGCTGGAATTGTTCATTTCATGGTGCATGGGACTGAACAATCCCGAGAGAAGAGAGTGTGTGTGTGTGTTGATCGCGATCTGCTTGTCAGGAATCGGCTAATGCACCAATTTCCAACCCGTCCCTAAACTCATCACTCCAGCACCTTTTCCTCTGAACTGTGGCGAGACTTTCGTGTCCAAACCCAATCTGTGCATGTCCCAACAAAACCAAGGTGACTGCTTGCTGAGGGAAGAGCAGTGCAAAGTATTTGCATTAACAGGGAAGTGAGGGGGGTTAATGTTAAGCCCCTGCAATGTCTTTACAATCCAAAGCCCTGTGGGTATAAAGGGAGAGGAGTTACTTGGATCATCATTGCCCTGACTAAACCCACAGATTGATGTTTGAGTTGGTAGTGGAAGTCACTTGTACTAGGACAAGAAGAAAATATTTTTTGCTGCAGTGAGAAGCATAGAGGTTAACATCGTTGCCTTGGAAAAGTGGCCAACACAGTTAAAAGGAATGCATTTAAAGAGCTGCAGCAAATCAGCGTGACACTCTTTGATGACTACTTTTTCCCATCAGAACCTGGTCAATAATACATCAGTCTGAAACCTTCCGTTTGATTAGCCAACCTTGCAACATGACCCCAAAGGACTACAAGAGCGGGGATATGGGCTTCGCCAGGCAACGACTCACAGACTTTATGATGGATGATACAAGGCTTTTCTGTCAAACACTCGTTCTCAGGGACGTTCTCAATGTGACTGGAAAAAATGTCACTATGCAATTATAGCCATTAGTAAAATACTAAACAGTGTTAAGTGACGTGACTTTTTATTCAAAACCTCATTTCAAATGTGTAATGACATTGCTTTTGTGTTATAGATCATACTACATCTTTG
The DNA here is from genome assembly GCA_016801845.1 of Polydactylus sextarius. NCBI lineage: Eukaryota > Metazoa > Chordata > Actinopteri > Polynemidae > Polydactylus > Polydactylus sextarius. The sequence goes on from CM028909.1 coordinate 8,011,347, forward strand.
TAGAAGGTTAAAGTAAAAGGGCATTCATTTCCCTATAAATTGCACAGGGAATTGAGCTCTACTGAATCAATACAAACCAAATCAGTGTTGGTCAATAGAAATCAAAGGAACATGCTTTGTTAAGCTGCATGTGTGTGTGGAGCATGTAGTCTCAAATCAACTCTGTGGCTACAGGGAGCAACATGTGATGAATGAACGATATAAGATAAGTAAACAATGCAATGACAAAAGATCATCTTTTTAGAATGTGGTGAGTCTCTGTGGCACATCTGTAATGTTCATATAAAGTCTGCTTTTGTTTCTTCCAGAGACTCATATGCATGTGATTGTGGCATTTCCACTTTATGGGAGCATAAGAAATATCTTTATTTGTGTCTCTCAGCTCCACATAGAAGTGAAAGGCTGTGATTTGTGGTTATAAGGACAGGCAGTATTTGTGCAGATGCTTATGATATTAAGCTACTTGAGCTTGAGTTCAACGAACTAGCAACGATAAGAGGGTATTTGGGTTTCTGTCGGACCTCAACCAAAACACATAGGTCATAAATGTGGGGACGGTGGTGCTACAGTGGGGAACTAATAGCCTTCCTGCATCTGGTTTTCATTGTAAAGAGGATGTGTGTTTTGGATTAAATTGACATTGATTCCTCTGTTTTTCCTAAGACTCGAAAAACCCTTTTACAGCCTTACTATGAAAGAGGTGTTGTGATTAAATACCATTCCTCTTTTACCTCGGCGAGACAATAGTAATGACAGTTACAAAAGATGTAATCAAGTTCTTATATGCTTCACTTCGTCCCCTCGGTGTGAGTTTTGAAAAGGTACAATAGCTCCCTCTGAGGTAAATTATACAGTGAGTGACATCTCACTCCGCTCAGACAGGAGCAGTGTGCTGTGATATTGCATTGCTTCCACCTTGCTGACTTCCTGACATCGTTGTAGGGTTTAGGGCAGACAGGAGAGACCTCAGAAACCAGAGCCTCCCTGGTGAGATGCACAAGGCAGCGTTCTGCTTCACGCTCTGCCGCCTCCTGCCACCGCCCAGTGTCATTATGCTGCCAACACATCCAATTACACGGAGCCGTGTGGCACGTGCGACAGCAGGCAAACAAAGAAGATATCGGCGGGAATGAATGTGCATTCGTCTAACTTGTGTCCCCATGAGATGACAATCACCCACACAGGTGCCTACCAGCCAAAAAAAAAAAACCTCATCGGTTTGAGAGCAGGATGTTACGTTACAATGCTGGGAATCTGTACTGTAATGTTACCACAAAAAACAGGGCAAATAAAATAAAGTAACTGAACCTTGGTGGAAAGAGAAACACCTCAAAGATCTCAGACTCTAAACTCAGTGTGAACTTTTGAGGATCAGGTGAATGTCTCCTCTTCTGCAGCCTCGGGCACATCTGGTCTATAAGGGCTCCAAGGGTTTGACCTTGTCTGGGAACCAGCCACTTACGTTCTCTTCTCCAGGACCGAGGGGAATAATCTCTCCTCAGGGGCCAAAAAAGGAGCTTAAACCTGGAAGAGGAAGCTGGGGCCTTAACATGAAACCTCGGCTCAACCTCTTCTCTCTTTCTGCTCTTGTGTTTGTGCAAAGGATTATTCCCTCAGCTGAGCAGAACAGCGGCTTTAGAATTGAGTTAAATTCTCAAGAAAATGAAGTCTTTAGGGTCTTTTCATGTCTCAGGGAAATAGTTAGATTTACACTTGACAGCTGCATTAATATACACATGCCATTCAGTGTGTCAAAGTGTCCCATCTGCTGTGCTGAGATTAAAAAAAAAACATGAAATAATTTAATAATATTGATCGTTTCAAAGGAATAAAAGAGAGTTTCTGAGGCACATCTTTGCCATCTTGAATACAGGTCATTTGCAAGATAAATAAAATGCAGCAGTAGAAGATAAAACCCTGCGTGTTTGATCATGTGTGTTTCACTATGATAAATGATATCAAAGAGATCGATGGATGCAACTCTGTTTGATGCAACAGCAGCAGCCAAACAACCATATATTGCGATTACACACCTGCACGCAAGTCAGGAGCTGATCCACGGTAAAGCAAATGATCCACGCACAACTGAACGCTGTTGCTAAATGGCTTGGAAAATAGCCCTGCTTTTACTACTGATACAAGAACAGGAGCGAAGAGTGAAGAAAAGAGGAGAAGAGACAAGCATGAGTGGAGGAAAGAAGCAGGGGCACGGTCAAGTCAGAACAAGCTTATTATTGATATAAAGATGTGAGTGTTTTCCATTCCAGTGTACTTAAATCCCACCATTACATGCACTTCATCAAGTAAATGTAGGATTGATATGAGTGTGTTGCCTTGTATGCCCACATATGAAAGGCCCCTTCACAAAGAATCATTGTTAAGTGCTGACAAGTTTTTCTGTCATCACTTCACCTGAATGTGAAATCCGCTGTAGCGAGCAGCCTCGTACTTTCCTCTACAACAACCTTGCAGCAGCTACCAGGGGTCGCTGGCTTTCATTATCAAGTGAAATGCATCATGCTGGGGCTCTAACCAAGAGGGAGACGACTCCTGAGGAGCAGCAGGGTCTGACTTGGGGGGTTTCATAAGAAAACAAAAGGAATGTAAGGTGGGTGGATGGGGGAGAAGGAGCAAGACGGAAAGACAGAAAAGGGTGGTGGGGGTGGGGGTGGATAATGTCTATGTATAGCAGCTCCCAGCAGCAGGAAGAGCGGCGTTTTTTCCCTTCATTTCGTAACCTTTTAAGTGTAATATGTTCTCTGTGAGGCTAATATGAATGGCACACTGGTGAAATATTAAACCATGGGAAAGTACGGTCGACTGATGGCTCACTTGAAGCTCCCAGCGCAGGGTCAAGCTCTTCATAAATTCACTCCTTTTCTTCAGACGTATTACAAAAAAAAAGGTTCTCCTTTTTCCCTTTTTACAAAAACACATTTAGAATACCTGCTATGTGAAAGGAGGAAATGGCTAATATGTGATGCAGCCGTCTAATAAGAGCTCAATTCAGCCCTGAAATATATATTACAACATAACCCATGTGGCTGCATAAATTCTTCTCTCCCATGTTTAATGGCACATCATGGATGGTTTTGAATTTTGACACATGCAATTTAACATATACGTTTAACCAAACAAAAACCCTTTTTAAAACTCTTTCCTCCATAATTAACATGACTGCAGAAAAAATAGGGGGGGTAAGGAGGGGGGGTGGGGAGGAGGGGTGGCGGGGGGGTCCTCTATTGACTGGTCTTCAGTCTGAAATTTGTCCCCAGTGGTAGCCTTTGGCAGACACAAAAGGACAATTTGTTCGGTACACACTTACCCAGACAATTGTGCCCGTCATGTGCCAAGCGGAAGCCATCATAGCATGTGCATCTGTAATTTCCTGGGATGTTCATGCATTCATGGACACAGCCGCCGTTGTACTCGGTTGCACATTCGTCAACATCTGCAGAGAGATGATTGACAAAGATGTGAGCAGGTATTTCTGAATCTGAAACAATCAAGATCCAGTTAAGGTGTAGGTGTAGCAGCTTTAAAAGTATAGTGTGACATTATGGAAAATCAATGCGTATACTTTTTTTGAAGAGAGTTAAAATGAGGACTCAGACATTCTTGTGTGTATTTTAAATATGAAGCTACCACCAGCATTTGATTAGCTTAGTTTAGTATTAAGATTGGATATGTTGTGTGTTTAATCCATACAACACAAAAACCAAAGTGTAAAAACAAGATGTTGTAGTTTGTGTTAATTACAGAGATTTAGAGATCCACATAGGTGCATTTTAGTTTAGTCTCGATTCCAAAAGCTACATTAACCAGATGTTTACTCGAGCCTCTTATTTACCAAACAGTCTTGAGAGTAGTACACTCTTTCTCATCTCTAAGCAAATATGGGCATTTCCCAAAATGTGAAACTATTCCATTACATTCTGATTTTTCTTTTATTATAATCATTGAGAAAGTAAATGATCTGTCTCTGTTGCTATAACAGCATGAAGAAAACAAGGATGGGACAACCACTGTGGTGATTAGTAGATTCACCTGTTACTGATGTAACTTGGCTTTATGCCAGAGCTGCACTGATATTGTTTTGTTTTTAAAGCCTAATACTGAAAGCCAAGATTTTATGCCATATTTAATATCCTAACATTGGAGCAGTTTCATGCCAAGACATTGCTTTTTCCTTTTGGAATTTTATTGCTGGCAGAATGTAAAAGCATCTGAAACTGCACTTTGTCTAATATGGGCAACTTTTTTACCATGAAGTGGTGAAATACAGTATAATAATATAATAATAATTATACAAAACACATTCCTGGACAATGAAAGGTAAAAAAAAAAAAAATAAAGTTGGTTGGACTAAAAAACGACTTTATGATTTGTACGTCACAGTAAAAGAATTCCCATTAAATTAGCACTGACATTATTGACATTTACTGACATTACAGACTGACTGGCAGCCAATACATCAGCCATCAGACAGATGAATCAATCTAACCCTAAAGTTCATCAGTCCTTGTCGCTAAAACTGAAGAAATGTGACAAATAATTGAGGGAGCAGAGGGAGGAAGATAAAGAGAGACTGCAGATTGGTTTGACAGCCTGAGTGGAGTTGTCTGTTGTGGTTATGATGATGGTTGAGGGGCCCATACTGTGGAGACCTAGACAAGGTAGGCTGAGAACACAACGCACTTCCACTCAGCACTTACTGGCCCATTTAGGGCCGATGATCCCGGTTGTTCAGCTCCTTTCTGAGGCTGCTTCACAGAGGCTTAATAAGACTTGACAGCAGAGGGATGGGATGGCAACAAAGAAACACTCTGCTGCTCCCTGCCTCACCGCTTCCCACACATCTCTGTCATTCCCCGATTGTGGTGCACAATCACCCATCACTTTCCTACTCTGCTCTAAACCTGAAACGCCCACCACATATTAATGCAGGCATGATTCTCCAGTAGCTCTGGATTTGTTTTTATTCACTGCCTGTCATTTCTGTCCTGCTCAGACAGTGTTTCGGATTTTATGAGATTTATAATATTTTCCCAAATCATAAAAAACACCTGAACAGTGGAAGACAAATCAACATAGCCTCATTTGATGATAACATCATGTTTCAACTCATTCACAAAAACCATGGCAACAGCTACTGAACAAAGCCTCTAGATCAATCATCAGCTTAAAAATTGTAATCTGAATCACAGTCTGTAAAGACATGAGCTCTACACAACTTGAAACATGAGGACGTTTTCTTTTCTCCATTGTCTTTACACTTCCTGCTGCCCTGCTGACACAGATCCTCATCTGCTCCTCAAATCTTATCACCAGTAACTTAAACACTTGTATTCCTTTCTTCTTTTTTTTCAGTGTTGCGTTTGATTTGTTTTAACGGCCTTGCGGAGCCATCAGCTAACCTTTAGTTCAATGGAAACTCAACATTGCATATATTTTTACAATAGAATCAATAAAGCAAACTTTTTATAACCTACAGGCAGAAGGCCATGAAAAACACACGGTCAAGTAAATGAAAGAATAATAATACTAAAGCAAAAATGACATTGAGAAATATGGATTTGTAATAATACTAATAAAAAATTGTGGGATATGATGATTGGGAGGCTTTGGGCACTTTGAAAGAGGCTAGAAAAACAGACTAGTGTCTGACAGTCTACGAGGCCTGCCTCTGGCTGTGGAAATATCCCTGACTGCTTGGCTGGGCCTCTGACTGCCGCTTCAGCTGCTATCTTAATTCTCTCCCCTAACATGTGCAGGAAATTTACTGCTTCATTTCATCTTGTCACATAGGAACACTCTGCACCTGGCCTTCCCCATTCTCTGTCCGCCGCTCGCTCCCTCATCTCTCCACCCTCTTCAGGAGAGTCTTAAAGCTAATGAGTTATGTTGAGTGAGACAGAAGCTCTTATCAAGCCTGTCACTGGCCCAGGGGCTTACATTTAAAGATTTATGGCAAATCAACATGAGCAATGTGGCTCTTACTTCAGTGTACTGTAAAAATCTCTGCCTGTGCTCCCATAGAAGGGAGAAGAAGTTTGTGCCTCCAACCACAGGTGAAAATGAACACTTTAATCCGGTCAGACTTTTACCTCCACACTGTTTGCCATCTCCTTTATAGCCTGACTTGCAGATACATTTGTATGACTTCAGGGTGTTCAGGCAGATGGCATCCATGCTGCAGTTGTCAAGCGCCTCTGCACACTCGTCCACATCTGGAAATGAGGAAGGAGAGAGTGGAGGGAGAAGTTAGTTCATGGAGCTGAAACTTTCTTGATGCTGGTGTCACGTTTATACCACAAATAATAAACTGAACATCAAACACCGTGTAATTGACTCCAAGTCAAACACCGAAAACAAAGACAAACAAAGTGACAGAGGAGAAAATTATAAATGAACATGAATCATATTGCAATGATTGTAAGGCTAAATTAGGTTATTTTGATACAATTAAAAAAATGTTTGGTTCAAATATAAATACCTGCTTATTGATTGTAACGCAGTGACCTTTAACTGATCAACTATCAGCTGAGGAATAAACCCTTTCTCTCTGTCCCTTTATCTTATCATCTCTTATCTCTGTTTCACTTTTGATAATCAGCCTTCAACTAAAGCCAATGGAAATATCTGGGCAAAACATAGTGGACAATTTTCAATTTTTGATAGTGGCACAACAAAAAAAATGTTATTCTTGGTATGTTACCACATGAAAGGCAGTAGGGTTAATCCCCTAGATATCATGAATGTCTGTACAAAATGCTATGGTATTATAATTCATCAGAAATCTGGAGACAACCTTACACACAAACACCATCATCCATAAAGCCTTGTTGTTAGCGTTGCTAAAACTCTAACCAATAAAACTGAAAAAAGTGTTTTCACCAGCAGCATCCATTGGGTGAGTTTCAGCTTTCAAAATGTAATATGCTTTAAAACTTCAATCAAAGCCAGTAATGCTTGAAACTAAATACCTGATAGGTTTAGTGATAAAATGTCTCGGTTTAAAAAACGTAACAGTTATGTGACTGCTGGATTGAGTTTGCATTATGTAGGAGATGATGTGAAAAGATAATAATGGAAATGGATTTAACGAGAAGTATGATCAGGTTTGCTTCTTGGAGCCCCTAATCCCACCAAATCCCAGTTAACTAGCCCAGGTGTTTGGGATTACCCCCCTACACAGGGGAAGGGCAGCTTAACAAGGTTTACATAGCTTCCAGTATCCACTCTTATCACAAACCCTCTGCAGGAGCCGGCTGATCCCACTGGGAAATGACCTGCAACCTAAACCCCTGAGCTTAGCATATTGCTTATATGTGCCTGTTCCTGAAGGACATGAAGTCTGCTGTGGAAACGAGGACAATGAGAGTGCTGCATTCACAAAAATTCTGTGGAAACAAAACTGGATCTTATACACACATTTCAAACAGGGGAAACATCACAGTGGTAGTTTATTAGTACTGGTATTAATCCAGGAAGAACACAACACTGCAAGGTCAAACTTTAGCTCAGAGCTCATAGTCAGCCTGCTATGATGCAAGTTTTACTAAAAAGTTCGAAGATGTTCCACTGATACTTGATTACAAGGTTAGAGGCAGTAAAACTGACAGGTAATAAAGCAAAGCCAATGATGCTTAGACACAGAGGTGCTTTGAGCTGAAGTGAAATTTGAGCTGGAAGTTGAGCCTCAGAAGAAACAAAAACTCACTCACAACTAAAACGTTATTCATTTTAGTTAAATAAAATATTAAAGCACTAACTCTAGCACTGATGATTAACTAGTATTTGTGTTTTTACATCTTTTACCAAACACAATTTCCCAGCTTAACAAAGAGAGGAGGATGTGAATAAGGAAGCCACAGCGGGTTCAAACCTGACAGAAAGAGCTGACAACTACATGGATGTTTTATAAGAACTAGACAACACACTCAAAGATTGTGCCCACTCAGTTGAATGAAAACTGCTTGCCAAGCACATGAGCCACAGTGTTACTGACATGTCATTTATAATGGTTGTCTATGGTGAAGATGTTTTTCTTTTTTTTTGGTGCAATACCATAAGTGACCATTGTGACAAACTGGCAGAAAGGTTCAGCAGCAGCACCACATCTAACTTAACAGCTAAAAAGTTGGAAATACAACATAAGATGGTTAATATAGATGTGTCGGTGCATTTGAGAAAACGCCACCATCTTAGTTTAGCATGGTGTCATGCTTACATTTGCTTTTGTTAGCAAATGTAACGAACAGTGTTGGGCAAGTTACTACAAAAATGTAATACATTATAGATTACTAGTTATTGTTATTTCAAAGTAATTAGTTATGTTACATTATTACTGTCTCTAAATTGTGATTCTTTACATTACTTCTGAGTTACTTTTACTAAAATAACCGATGAAGCCGGACTTTGCTTCTAAAATGATAAATGTAGTTTGCAGAGAGATTGAAATTGACTATTATGTTCTTCTTCCTTCTCTCTGACTGTTATGACCCAGCTCAGATAGAGAAATGGAGAAGTAATATAAAAAAAAAAGCAGCTATTGTGGTTAAACACAGGTTGTCAATTTATTGGAGGTAAACAAACAAACAAGCGAGAACAGAAAGGGCAATGGGTGTTACTCAGAAGAAACTAATACCAATGTAACAAAAAGAAAGAGGCTGTAATAGAGCTGTTATGTGCTAAATCTAATCAAAGAAGAGGATCAATAAGAAAACTAAAGGCAACACACATGGGGAGTAACACAGCTTCGTCTAGTGTGTCTAATAATTTGATTCCTTCCAAAACAAAAGGTGTCGGTGATAGTAAAGAACAAACGATGGCTGAACTGGAACTCTCTGGAACTGGTGGTGGCCTCAGGATTGGAACCACAACTGAGGAACCGGCCCAATCAGTCACCACTGAAGGCGAAGGGGAACTCAGCGAGTCCAATCCTCCTCTAGAGCTCACACATCCCAATTTACATCTGTTAAAATTGTTCAGGCTGTTTTAGGTCGTAACGCTGACAAACTGCTACAGAAGAAGTAAATGTTTTACTTGTGAAAAATTTCAGGTTAAAAGCGTGTTGTAACACACTTTACTGAAAAATGTAACGAGTAGTTACATTAGTGTATTAGTATTAGTGAAAGTTTGTTGGTAATGCTTTACATGACTGCGTTACAGCAAAAAGTAATACATTACTGTAACTATATTACTTTTGTAATGTGTTGCGCCCAACACCGGTAATGAAACTACACTGAACGAATGAAGGAATGATTGATTATTGCAATCCATTTTGAAGAGTTCCTCCAAAAAGTCAAGGTTATGAATTTCTGTACAAAATTTTTTGACATATTTCAGTCTGCACTAGTTTAGCCTTCAGCCACACCCTCAGTGTAGAAATTGGAAATTAAGACTAGGCATAAAAATAGGAGAAACATCCTCAGTGGAGACGTATTGACACATTTATTATCTGTCTGATCCAAATTTGAGCATTACTCTAGGGTACCTACTATTTCCAACAATTTTCTTTCCAGTGTTTTCCAAACAGGACATTCTTTTGATGATTTTCCTGGTCTTGAGTGTCAGAATACAGCCATGTAAAAAAAATAAGTATGCCTCATGGAAACTGTTGACTTTTTCCACATATTTGAACAAGCAAACATTTGATCCTCTGTCATATTTTGCCTCAAAGATAAAGGTAATACATGAACAAACCCACAAGAAAAATGAGCTTTTTGAATTATTTATTCAACAAAAATCTCAATAGATATAGTGTTCTTTTATGGAAAAAAGTAAAAACATCCAAGTTTTAGTATTGCCTCCTTTAGCAAAAATAATGGTGTTAGGTGTTTTGCATAATTGTCCATCAGTCTCTGACTTCAACTTGCTGAAAGTTTTCACCACTCTTTGATGCAAGATTCCCTGTTTGAGGTTTTTCATGCATGTACAACAGGATCCAAATCTACCCACAATGTTTCAATGCAATTCAAATGTGGGCTTTGTCTGGGTCATTTCGTAACCCTCTATTTCGTCTTTTGGAACCATTTCCCAGTAGATTTACTGGTGTTCTAAGGAACATTACCCTGTTGAAAGGTCCACTTCCGGTTCAGTTTCAACTTCAGGACTAATGGACTCCCGTTAACTTCAAGAAAGCTTTGATATGATGCAGAATTCATGACTAAATCAATGACTACAAGCTGCCCAGTCCCTGAGGTGGTGAAGCAAAACCTAAACCATAACATTTCCATCACCATGCTTCACAGTTCGTATGAGGTCCTTCTCCTGAAAGCTGCTTTTGGTGTGCGCCAAACATGTCTCCTGTTACTGTGTGTTACTGCCAAACAACAGTATCTTTGACTTGTGTCTGTCCATACAACATTATTCAACAAACACTTAGTCTTTGCCTACATGTTCACTGGAAAACTGTCTTGCTCTAATTTTGGGGTTCTCGTAGCCTTTGGGCTTAATTAGTTGGGGTGACCAGTCCTGAAACAAACTGGCTGACATTTGAGATCTACACCCCCTGTAGATGATTTTCCATACAGTGGAATGATTTATTTCAAATAATGTAGAGATCTTTTTAAATCCCTTGCCAGACCCATAGGCATCTACAATCTTTTTTTCCACAGGCCTTCAGGCCACAACGCATCTCTGCCAAAAGGCGCGTGTCAAAACAGCTGCCTTTATTATTTTCTATGTGCAACCCTCACAACAGTAGCAGCTAGGCACACACCATGCCAATGTCCTATTTCCAGTCTCACCACCTCTGAAAAAATACTTTTTTTCCACAGAGTGTTCCTGGCCTTGATGGTGTGCTGCAGCACACAACACTTCATATTGGTGCAGAGGACGGAGGCTTTTTATCTTGATATGATGAGACCACACACTTCAATAACAGAGAACACCAGACCCTTAATGTTAAAGGTTTAAATAACACAGGTTCCACCTGTGCTCTCTGAGCAGGATCTAATCATTGGCACCTAATTAGGAAACACCAGATTCCAATTTTATGGGTGTGAAGGTGTGATAAACGTAGGTGTGCACTTAGATTTCCCATGTGACTGATGTTCTGTTTTTTTGTTGTTTTTTTTTTAACTTGTGTGTCACTTGTTTGAGTATATCACCACTGTTTCAAAAAAAAAAGATCAAATGTCTGTCTGGTTTGTTTAAAGACTCAATAATTTCCATGTGGTGTTTCATTTTTCATGATGGTAGCACCTGGGACAGTTGTGGCCCGTTCCTTGTTAAAGTTTCCACAAAGCCATTTGGCGATGCAGGAGCTCCCCCAAGTCTGTTATTGATTTATATTATGTGAGAACAATATGAATTCACCTGAGGAGCAGCCTGGGTCCTCTCTCCTTACAATCTGTCTTCCAGGATAAGAGCAAGAGAGGCCGTGTGAGGAAGTGTTTTTCAATAGAGGAAGTATTAATCACAACAAAATATGTCTCATTGTCAGTTTTCTTTGTGCCAAGTTTCAGTGGTAATTAATATTCATTATGACAGAAACTCAAAGAATCCCTCTTTTCAACTTGTTATTAATGTTTCCATCTAGAACATCAGCTCACTTTATCTTTCCAGTCTGCGGGTTGTCAACTCACAAACACGCGCTCTTTGACTCACGCGCTCACGATTCTCAAACATGTCGGCACCTGCAGTTGTGATTTAAAAAATTAACAGCGTGACATGTTAACTGTTAACTGCATGAGTGCAATATTTTCTACAGAATGAGGAAACACTCAGTATGTATGTATGTACATATAAACAGTGTAGATAAGCTGCCACACCTCTCACTACTACTCTGTTTTTCACATTTGCATCTAAAACAGTTTGATGCAGTTATTGCTTCTGGAATTTGTTGAGTGTAAAAAGGGCAGAACTAGATGTTGACTTGTGTCTAAGGTTAAGAAACTGCCATCTTAAGATAAATAATAACATCAGTGAAATTTGAAATGACACATACAGCACCTTGCTATGCATTTCACAAAACAGCCTCTATGTTTGGTAAAACCACCTAAACTGGTGACATTATGTAACTAACTGTGCAAAACCTTCTCCCTCCTTCCCAAAAATTTCCTTTCGACCGATCTACGACAGTCGGAAAAGCTGCACTACAACTGCATCTTTGTGCAAATATTATTTATGACTTTTAACCTCTGTAGCGTGGCGCAAGCAAAACACTTTACTGACAATGAATATCAAATTGTGAAAGATAATTTAACAGCCATTACGAATTGATGGCCCACAGAGAATAACATTTAATCCGAGATCAGGAAATCATTTGGGACACTAAAGGACAAATAATGAACACATACTACTTCCACATTTCCACATTTCCACCGCCTTTTGGTGTAAGCTCCACAAAATGAAATGCATACAAATTAAGAAATCCACAAACTACAGTCATCCATGTCCGTCAAAGCATTGTTTAACAAAATCCACCCCGAAAAGTTACTGGGAGTTTTCCAACGGACACATGGACAACAAAAGTTGTAAGTGCTGGTCTTGTTGGAAATCCAAACTGCTTTTGCCATGGAAATAAACATGTCAGAATCAATACATCCTTTGGTTCAGTCCGGAGGACGCTCCTTTGAGAGCCCAAGAAAAAAAAAAGCATGCAGCGTTTTCAGTAATGCTACCCTCGTAATTGACTCATGCCCAAGATGAAAAGATTTTGTTTTTCATTGAAAGTTTCTTTCATTCTTTCGTGCTGAGGAATCACAGTTATTGGGAACAAGTTAAGGCAGCGGAGGATGAAGCCGGCGCTTCGAGACAAGGATGAATAAACAAAGTCAAAACAACAAAACCGAAGAAGAAAGATGTTGGGCAATACTCAGATGTTTAAACAGTTTCCTCCAGGGAATGTGTCATTTTGAATATTGCTGCTGCTGTAACTCTCCTCTGGTTCATGCACTTGAGCACATTAAAGCCACAAATAGCTTGAGTCTGTGTTTAAACCCACTGACATTCTTGGAATATTGAATTCAATGATTTTGTTGGATGAAACCAAGTCATACAATAATAAAAACGTGTTTTCTCTTTCCTGAAACTGATTTACTCCACACTCTATTGTACGCTCAATAAAACATTGTCTTTTGCAGTGCATGAAACTCCTAAATCCCTCAATGAATTGTTGCATGTTCCTGACCCAGCAAAACAAACTTTTCATTTTTAGAGGATGGACGTAGGAGGGATGGAGGCCTGTGTGAGCACATCAATGGGATTCTTTATAACTGTATTAAATTCACTGGATAAAACATTCTTACATCTTCAGAGGTTTAGATTAAGGAAGTTACTCTGAAAAGCCATCAGTCCATTTATTCCAAAGCAGTCCCCACATGTAAGTCAGAGCTGCTGGCTAAGGGCCACTGGCCGTAGAGGTGAGACCTTGTCAGAGGTGCTTTCCTCCCTGATTTATGGGACGGCCCTGGGATAAGCAGTGTATTTAGCTGGGCCAGCTCAAGGGGGTGTTAGCAGGAATAAGACTCAGAGGGGAGAGCGCGAGTGTGTGGGAGAATTGTAGGGCTGAAGGTGTGCAGTTCAAACATAGGGTAATGTTTACTTTGAGTGTTGAGACCCTCGCTGTTTGCTTTTGCCCCAATCCCTCCCCCCTGCACCTCCAACCCCATCACCTTTCCTTTAGATACAGAAATAGCCCGAGAGTGGAGCTGGGACACCCATAGGTGTAACTTTACTCGTGCTGCCTGCAGCCAACTCCAAAATAATAGTCAAAAATATGAAACCAGTGATGCATGCAGTCATAGAGAGCAATAAAATATTCAGCTGTGTTTTTCCTGACAGAATGACTGGGCGCAACATTTGAACATTTGCGGTTATGCATTAGAGACAAAACATTCTTTCTTGACAAAAGCATTTTCAAGAAAGAAATCTTTCATTTTCATCAGCCCCTTGCGGCACAAGAGGAAGGGTGCTGGGTTCAATTCCATAAAAAGGTGTTCTTAGGATCACAGTGTTTGTCATACTATGTATAATTACAAAGGAACAAGTATTGTAATTATCCATCTTAGAACCACACTTACACTATACTTAGGGTTGCGGTTGAGCAGGATGGGGTTAAGATCCGGATAATTACTTTAGGTACAGAGTAGTAGAGTCTAAGTGGCTATACTGCATGAATGACAGCAGTAACACCTCTTTTGTCCATTTGTTGTAAATGATCCATGAGATGTTCGACTCAAACAACTTCCAATTGTTGTTGGAGAAGTGACACATTTGTATGTGTGATGTGCACACTTCAATGATCCACTCAAAACATAACATAATTTGAAATATAATTTAAAAAAAGGTCATTTACTCACCAATGTGCAGAAAAAATTGAGGGGGAAATTTGCATATTTATACCAATGATATGCAAACATACAGCCATAGGGCTGCTATGTGTGCTTGAAAGATTTTTTTTTAAATCACAGTATATCCTGTATATACAAGACATCACATTAAAATTAGCATACTGAGTGTGTATGCATTCAGTGCTGTTTATAGTACACACTAATGTAACATGATGTGAGTCTTTCCTTTAATCTAGGGGGCCTGAGAGGAAGTGAGGACGAGGTTGTGGAGAGGACAGGAACTATGGCTGGTTGTTGCAACATTATCACAGCACACTGTGAAAATGTCATGGATTTTCAAGTTGTGCAGGGCATGAGACGAGCCAACCTCCCATAAAAAAGTGGTTTTGATGAAATGCAGACGTCAACATTAACACAAAATTTAGCAACGCACCCCCTCTCCTGCCCAGATCCCCACCACCAGCACCACAGCTAATGAAGGGACACACTGTTGGCCGCCCAGCAAGGCTCTAAAAAGTTGTGAATAAAAATATCAACTGCTTCCATTCGGGATATTTACACTCATCCTTCACACACACTCTAAATGTTTAGGAATCATGACCACTGACTGATCCTGTGCTTTCAAAAACTGTGATCACAACTTCAAAACCCTGGGTGCCTCCCTGCTTATGTCCACCAACCATGAAGCCTCAGATTAATCTGAGGGCGACAAGAAAACGAACAGGAACATGCGAACTGAGCTTCAGGAGAGTAGTATTATGTTAACATGCCAAAAAACATTAACTTGAAGTTTGATCCAACTTATGTTGCAAGAAATTTCACTATTCTTCTTTCCATCTGTTTTCTTTTGAGTCCCCTAGTGTTACAGAAATAAAAAATCAGATCATTTTTTAAAAATACTTTTTTTTCCCCTGCTTTTGCTTTATAACGAGTCCATAAAATAGAAGACAATTTCCTCAAATGTTACCTAACCTCGTTACACCAGATTTAATTTAATCTGCAGCTATTGGTTTCTGTGAGCTCAAATAAATTATATAAAAGGTAAAATAAAGTTTATTCATTTATTTAAAACTATTTAAAATCAACACTGGTGGCAAAGTCCTGTTACATCAAACTAAATCTTACATTCTGGTGCACTCACTGAAGTAGTTATTTCACCTAAATATTCATTACATAATATAGAGCAAATAATGAGCTTCCAAAGATTGGGAAGCTTTGCAAAGATTGTTCAGTCCAAAATATCAACATATCCCATTTCATTTTTTTATTCTACAGCTGTCTGTGTCTGTGTTACACAAACATTGATATATAATGGATGTGTATTTGACATGTCGTCATTATAGCAGCTCAACTAACTTGAGTCAAAACAAATAAGATATCTACTTCTCCAATCTGTTAACACCGTCATGAGCTTTGTATAATGTGTGTTTGCGCATGTGCTTTCAAACAACTCAGACGGCGACAGTGATGAGCCCGAACAAGTGGACCCACCTTGCATCATTTATAAAACGTCTCCACACGTAGCTGAGGTTCAAGCTCTGTGAATAAATAATGGCCATTCTCTGTGATTTTGATCATAGACCAAGCATCTGGTGCTGTGCCTTTTCCTTTTGCATGTGTGGCCTTAATAGTCTATGACTCACAGACCTCCGGACCACCTCCAGAAGGAAAACACTTATTACAGTAATTAAGTGAATCATAGAGTAATAGTAAGAGACACAGAAAGGGCCTGACATGACATACTCTAATGTGTCAGAGGTCTAATACATACCACATTGAATAATTTAGCAACTTGTAACCATTTCCCATTCAGAGCAGAAGTGACAAGAAATTCATTTGTACCTTTCAGGAGATTTTTCACTCCTCCTGGCATGTGTCCTTCTCTGTTAATGACTTCTTGGCCTCATGCAGCATATTTTATATGTGGGAAGGGTGGCACTTAGTCCAGCTGTGTACCTTATATTTATATAACCAGAGCTAACTGACATGACACTCTCCCCTCTGCACACAGCAATTACATTCATTGGTGGTTGCTTTAGCCAGATACAGTACCAACTATAAAGACGGCAACATAGCAATTACAGCACAAGTGTGATATTTTTAGATGTTTCCTGTCAAACTGAGGTATAAAGTGAATGGTTCTCTGTGTGAGCCGTGAAGCGAGCATTAACTACTAAAGCTCAAAAATGTGAAGTTCAGTGGGGAGGAACTGACTGGATATATGGTTCATTTAAATGCTGAAAGACAGCACAATCACATCATGCAAACATTTCACTTAAACAGACGTATCAAGTGTTTAAATGCCTTTCAATCAGTGTCTGTGCTTCAACCACTTACCAGAGTAAGGGGACACCGCAGCGGAAAATATTAAATCTGAAAAGTTTTAACTTCACATAAGGAGGCAATAATGCAAGGATTAAAGAAACTGATTGTGCCAAAAGACTATTATGTTAATATTTATAATCATAACAGCAATGTTAAAACAATGACTATTCACAGTTTTTTTTAAGAAACATTTTGAAATATGAGGATTTGATGATTTTCTTCATCATGTTTTAGGTTTTGCACTGTTGGTTGGTTTGAACAAGACATTTGACAAAATATAATACCCATTATTTACTATTTTTTCAATTTAATGGCAAAAATGATTATTTTAAGAAAACATTTGACTCACTGATTCACTCTGCATGTCCCATCTCAAATAGTATATTGTAGTTGTTTTAATGAAAACTTCTGTAAATGTTGTGCAGTAGCAGTTACCTGCAGCACATTTTCCAGGTGAGAACCTGAATTATTAGCCTGCAGTTAATCAGCATGTCATTCCTGGCGACTCTAAACAGACTTTCTTAATTACAAAAACATAATTGTATTGACGTATTCTTTCTATTATTTTAAAAAAGTTAAAAGGCTCATGCAAATGTTTTACTCTCCTACAAAGGATGATGGATCCTATTAAATTTGAAATTCCATTTTCCAACAACACGTCTGTTTTTTTTTCTTTTTGGCCCTAAAGTTTGATTCTGCGTCATATGTCGGACATCTGAGTAATTTGAGGAAGAACAACTCGATGTCCATGTTCACCATATGATATTACAGAACATCAGGTCCTGTGATCATCACAGAAACTGGTACTAAAAGAATCAAATGATCATAGAGTCGCAATTATTAGCTGATATGTTGATCAACACAATTAACTAACAGATAGTTTAATAATCACTTAATTGATTTGATTCATTTTGTTCAGTTAAACCCCAAATTCTCCGGTTCTAGCAACTCATACTCATGCTCAACAGTCCTCTGTCAAAGTAAACTGAATATATTTGGGTTTTTGTCTATTGTTTGGACAAAACAAGACATTGGTAGGATGTGGGTTCTGGCAACGATGAAGTTCTGTTTTTGGCCGTTTGTTGACATTTTGTAGAAAATAAGAAAATTATCGGCTGAGTAATCGATCATGAAAATAATTGTTAGTTGCAGCCTATAAATGCCTGTATGATGAATAATTGTAATGATTTGAAAACAAAAGAGCCATGAACCACCAGTACAGGCTGTTAATCAGCAGCATAAGCTATTACAGGCTGCAATAAATATATATGTGGAGTTCAACAGAGGTGATTTAACACTGCAGAGGGTCATATGGTTTTTCCCATGTCTCTGTCCATTGAGGAAGTCTCAAATTCATCAGTGAAGTCATCCCTCTTCTACCCAGAATGCATTGGCCAGAACACACGACATAAATAACTTGCCTTTTTTTTTCATCTGGATTCCTTGATGTATTGGGTTGGATTTTTCCATTACTAAGCAGAATAAGAGCATTTCCTTTCACTTCTAGCAGTCTCTAAAGCTGGCGCTCACCATCAGGAATGTAAACACACACAGTCTGTAAACAAGGCTCTCTCTGACCCCCAACCCCCCTCCGACAACGCTGACCACCGCAGACCAGCCTAATGATGTCCCTTGCTGACCCCCCCCCTCCCCTTCCACATGCCCCCAAACTCTCAAAGAGAGACGGAGCCCCATTATTCAGCCAAGAGGTCACAGGAGGGAGCAGGGAAGGGGGCAAAAGAGGAGAAACGATAGTGCAAAGTCAGTAACAGGCCTAAGAAAGTACAGAGAGCGAAATGACAATCCCACTGATCCCATTTTCTCCCAAATCACACTGTCCCTAATCAGTGAGTAATGGAACAGAAAAACAAATGTGGGCTCTGTGGAGTGGGGGGAGTTAGAGGATTAATGATCTAAGAGCCACTGCAGCTGCCTGAGGGACAGCACTGAGGATCCTCATCGAGCCATCAGGACTCATGAAGGGGGCTCCAGAGGTGAGTGGAAGACTGTGGGGTCAGAGTGCCGTCGACGCGGACTCCATCCTCCCCCGAAACCAAAAGGGATGTTGTCGGCACAGAGAACAAAGACGGCTAACACGGCGAGAGGAAAGAGAGATGAGAGCAGGAGAGAGTTTTCTAATTTTAACCGCAATACCACAGTTGAGAGAAATATCACAGGCCTCATTTGGAACATATTGTTCAAATTAAAGCCATGATAAATAAACAAGCTCCATATAAGCTCTGCACTCCCCCCGAGTGTGAGGGTTCACATGTTCTTCACCACTGGACACAGGTGGAGCATACAAAGCAGTTGTCCCCTTTTCTCTGAGAAAGTTTGGGTGATTTAAATTACATTTTCTCCCCCTCGTTCTGTGTTGCACCTGAAATCTACAGCACAGTCAGCCCTGCAACCATACTAAATGAGGTGACAAACAGTGGTCACAAGGGTCTCTCTAGCTGCTGATAAAGTGAGTTGCTGCTCGAGGAAAGGGAAAAAAGGTACCACGACAGAGGGATTGCAACAGCTGATTGTCTTCCCTGAGGTGCAATAGGAAATCTGCAGGGTCCACACATTAGATGTTTGTTTGGTTGCGATCTAACATTTGTACCAAGTTCAAAATCTGTAAGACAGATGATGAGGGAAAAGCAGAAATGACGATAATACTCTGACCACAGCCTCATTCTTGTACACACACATCAGCAGCAAACTAAAACATCCGTTAACTGTGAAGCTACATTGTGAAATTGATTAGCTTAACTAGCTTAGCTTAGATTAGCATAGAGACTGGAAAATCTGACAAAAGCCACCTACAAACACCTCTAAAGTTCACTAATTAACATATAATGATTTGTTTGTTTGATCCATTTAAAAAAAAAAATCACAGTGGAAAAACAAGATCATCTGATTTTATGGGGTTAAGGTTCGGGACAGTTTCTTGGCCTCCCAAGTCATTACATACAGATACTAGGGAAGGGCATCACAGCAATACATTGGTACTGAACAAATTGTAAAGAGTAAAATGGTCAAACTGTTGTTGCCTGAAAATATCCAATCTTACACTGTGATATCCATTTGTAGTGACCACAGCACTGATTAAACTTTTTTAATGGTTATGTTGCCACAATCACAACGTGTGATGTAGGTTGGGGAAAGATCGTGGTCCAGTTTAATACGGAATAAAGTTCACAGGACTTCAGACACCACATGTTTATCTACATTTAGCAAAAACCACCATCTTTTCTTAACCCTAACCAAAGTGCTTTTGTTGCCTAAACCTAACCACAGGCAGTGCTCTGTGTATACTCAGGCGTGTGCTTTGTATGCCCACCATTCACCCCAAGAACCTCTGCTCCCTTTGATAAATTAAGCATTTCATTCATGCTGTATCCTGTATGCTGAAAAATGACGCCAAAGGGGTACCCGACGCGTTAAAAAGTGACGCCAGGGGACCCTGACCAAACATCCACATGTGACGAGCTGGGAGTGAGAACGTGTTGGGGGCACAGCTCCCAGCCACAAATAAACCCTTCTCAAACCACAAATTGTTGCTTTTACAGTTTTCTGCATGTATTTTGTACAGATTCACAGAGATATAATGTGTTCATTACTTAACTTTAGAGATGCAAGGTACGTATTTTGCAACCTTATGTCTTCTCTCCTGAAGCTAGGCTAAGCTAACCAGATGCTCACTTTAGCATTTAGCTTAAAGTCTTGAGAGAGTTATAGATCCTCTCATGTAATTATTTCTTCTTTTCTGAAATAATAATCCATGCTATTCAAATCTGAACACAACTGAGCCATTTAGTGCAGTTAATTGTTTGTAGGTTCACCAGTTACTTGGGTTTAATTTCAGGGGTTTAACAATATGTTTTGTTTTTGAAGCCTACATTACACACTAAGATTATGCCCATGATTTTACTGAAAATCCTAATATTTGACCAGTTTTATGCCAAAACATCTGAAACAGCACTAAAATGGGCACATTTCTACTCTGACTCACAGAAGTCAGTGGTTAAACCTTTAAAAGGTGAGAGCAACACCTTTAAACAAACACAATATAGTATGTTAATTAGGGAGCTTTAGAGGTTGTGCACTGTTAGGACAGTTGTTTCGTTTGTTTCCAGTCTTTGTGACAAGCTCAGATAAAAACTGGTCCCTGCAGTCTTATCTTTTAACAGACAAATGTAAAAGTGGTATCACTCTCAAACTCTCCACCTGAAAGTTACTGAGTGGAAACTATTGAGTTATTGAGAGGTTGTTAAACTTTATCCGGTACCTTGTAACTTCTAATTTTTCTAGCAAGATACAGCTCTGATACCAGGGGGAAATAGATTTAGTTTTAAAAAATATATTAACTACTTGGAATGTGCACTTGCTTTTTGAGAAGTTGAGGGGGAAAGTGGAGATTTTTTTAAAGGCCAGAATCTTTGACACTCTGCTGCAGAGGAAAATGTCTTGGTTATACATTCCAGCGGTCAGGATGAAAGTGAGCAACTGTCCAGAACGAAGGCCCACTGAATTGCCTTGGGTCACAGCGTAATGCCAAGATTTCTCTAAGACTGCAAGGGAAGCTCAGCTTCCCCACCCACTAAAATGTCAAAAAGACGCTCTTAAATGGTCAAATATGCCTGGCGCAGAGAGGAAAAAAGACAGACTGAGACAAGCGCGGCTCTTATCACAGAAGGGCAGTTATGTTAAAAAAGGCATTTCACTGACTACAAAAGCTCAGCTTCCCCTAAAATGTCAAAAATTAAATGGTCAAATATGTACGGTTATGTTAACATTTCACTGACTACAAATGCGTTCATCTTGAAGATGAGTTCATTCAGAATCAGCTACTTATCACACTGAGTCAATGTTGATAATTTCTCATACATTCCCATAGTGCTGTTTTCTTATACGGTCTATAGTCAATGCATCTGCCTGTAGAAGCTGAGCGTCCATGCACTTCAATGGGACTGCATGGAACAGTTTTTTTCATTGCTAAGACACTAAGCATCTCTGGGGGTGAATGGAGCTGTGGGCAGCCTCGGCTGGCCTGGACGCTGAGCTTCTGATGATGATTGGAGGACCAGTTGAAAGGCTGAATCCAGCTTTGATTGACAGGTATTTTGAGATATACACCGTCACTTGACAGCTCAGCTCAGTCCCATTGCGGATTTTGCAAGCGAAGTCAAAAGATAAACTGCAACCCATTTGTTGGTATTTGCTCGGTGAAATTACTTCTTCATTTCTTACACTGTAAATAAAACACACTTATAGTATTTCCTTGTTCAAGTTAATAAACATAATTTCAACATTTCCTTCAAGTTTAATATCGTTTCATTTAATCGTTTAATCAGTCATATTGTTGTCTAGGTCAGAGTGAACTAGCTAGCTAGAAAGGTGCACGCGATGGCAGAAAATGCTAATATTGTCGACCTGATTTTGGCAAAGCCATTTGATAGTCTTCCTTATGAGGAGAAACTTAGAATTAAGTTAGCCGACAATGAGCTTCCCCTCTATGAAAGACCAGCAGCCGCCACTGGGGCTTACGTAGCGAGAAGCAGATAGGAAGAATTAAAGGGTGACGTGTCCAAACCACGATGTCCTGATACACTTCTTCTTAAAGTCACAGCATCCAGACGAGGACAGAAGAAGTCTTTTTTTCCTGGTTGACCTGAATATATCCTCCATTCGCCGGCTGTTAAAAATTACTTTGACAAAAATTGTGCTCTGCTACCTTGGCAGACAAATGGGGACTTTTGTGCCTGCTTGTTCTGAGGCACATCCAGCCTCTAAGGGGATAAATGTAGCCGCTCAACAAATACCACTGCAGAAGCTTGTCAGAGCTCAGGGGCAAAACGCAAAAACCACACAGCCTAAGAAACGAGAGCGGAGGTTACGAAAAGCGGGGTCAAAACGTTAAAGCGAGATGACTGGCCATTTCATTAGAGGTAGAGCAACAGCTTCTACCTGTCTGTTCTACCAGCCAACACTTAGAAGTTCAAGGCCAAAAAGCTTATAGGCAGAAATAAAAGCCCCATCTAAATTATACTTAGATGTGGTTTTACATACAATTACAAAGAGCTGTGCACATTACCACAGACAGCTCACACACATACACACACACAAACACTCGTTGTCCCAATTATGCACACGCATACACTGACACTTGCAGACCTGCTGCAAATCCAACCTCCTAAAAACTAACAAAAGTGGGCTGGACAGGACAGGAGAAAGTGGCAAAGGGGGCAGAGGGGAACAGTGCATATTTTATATTTTGGAAAAAATATAAATAGCACACTGGATGACAGGGAGCTTTCTGACACGCAAGGTGTAATGCAGTCATTGCTTACGGCTGAGAGAAAACGCACAGCTACTTCATTAAGTGCAGAGGAAAGGAAGCGAGGACAAAGCAAACAAAGCAAGAGTTGGGTGAAAAAGGAAAGGGGTGAGCAGGTGTTGGGGGTAAGTGGAAAAGGGGGGTTTTGTCTTCCCGTCCATCTTGCTAATATTGGAGACTCTTTGGAAGCAGCATCTCTAGGTAAGCTTCCCCATCACTTGGGCCTCATATTACCGAGGCTGCTCGGTTCCCACAGTGTGCCGGGGCCTGGATCTGGCCTTCCTCCCTGCTCAGACAGCTCTGCGTCTTTAGACCCCCAGGCCTCGGAGCAGAGGTTACACCAACACAGCCCGCCGCAGCAGCATGTCAGCCCCACACCAACCGTTGCCTTGGTGCTGCTGCATTAGCGAAGAGCTCCTGACTCTGTTCGAGGGGGAAAGTGATTTGCCATGACGTCTATGGCTCCCCTCTCTCCTTTTCCTTCTCTTCTCCTCGCTTGTTGCTGCTCGCTCACTGAGAAACGTCCTCTCTCACTGTCTGTCTCTGCACCCTTAATCTCGCCTGTTTCCCCCGGTCTCATTTTTCCCTTCTTTGTCATTCTCTCCACCACATCCTGAAATCTTCCCTCCCTCATTCCACCGCTCCTTCACTTTTTTTTTTTCTAGAGTAATGACTGATGCCTGAGACACAGTGCCATGATTAGACTGACATTGATGAAAGACAAAGACTCTCATCTGCAACATCTGTGTTGAATAAATATTGAGCTGACAAATTGTGCATTTTTTTTCTGCTCGGCATTGTTCCTCTCTCTCTTTCTGCATTTTTCAAAATTATTCCCAGCTTGCAGACTTGTCAGTGCCACAGAGTTGCCACCAACATCAAACACTATATTTATTTTCAGTTAGGCACAAAATATGCTCACAAATAACTCAGAGCCAAAATGCAGATAATATGTCACTGCAGAGCTGCTTGTCTTGCACCAATAAACAGGAACTGCAGGATAAGCCTATCAAGTGGTCATCCACTGCGTTTCAGTGTGCGGCCAATAAACAGGTGCATGCCACTACAGAGCGACTCTGATGAAGAGGCATTCCACACTACAAGGAAGTGTGTAATCGATGTTGTGGAAAATAAAGTGAGAAAAAAGTAGTTCTAATTGCAAAATGTAAATATTGAGTTTTCCCACAAGTGGGGGCAGACCACCCAGGATGCAAAATAGTCACCCACCCCCTTTCTCTTTTTGCCTTGTCGACCGCCCGAGAGATGTCTTTTTGTGTGTGCAAAACATCACCAACCACAATCAACACTCACACAGAAACCATGATGTGTCTTTGCATGCAAATACCTTTGGCAGCTCCGGCTTGGCATTTGTATTGTGGGAAAATTAAGTGATGAAAACCTGGAGGAGAAGCCTCAGAGGATCAGAAATTGAGCGCATAACGCCACGTCTGTCTCAATCCTGTAAGGTGCCAAGAGTTTTTTTTTTTTTTTTTTTTTTTGATTTGGGCCGACCTTGTCTGGTCTGAATAATTTCTCACAAGACAAGAGAGAGCAAGAGGGCAGCCAGCTGGGCAGGACGGCACTGTAGCTGCAGTGTCTGACAGAAAGAGACTCCTCCATGTGTGTGTTGCAGGCTGGTGTCAAATACTTGTCTGGACTGTGACAAATACCTCCTGGTAGTCTCATTACAATTACCTGCAGAATCGGCTATGAAACATAACTGTTCACACTGCTGCTGCTGCTGTTTGAAGATCAAACAGTTGTTTTTTTTCAATGACAGAAAACTCAGAGTGAAACTTAATTTAAGCCTTATTATGTTCCCTTTCTCTTCAGTCTTGAAGTGCCTCCATAAATACAAGGAAGTGAGTGTAGTGACACAACTACAAAAAACAATTAAGTGTCTGTAAAACTGATGAACTGGTCCAAGAGAAGGGGTCTGTTTAAATTAAACTAATATTAGATGGACAAAGACACCAAAAAATTCAACTTTTACCCACAAAATTGCCTCATTGCCTTGCTTAAAAGTTCTTTAAATACACGTGAATCTAAGTTCCACTTTTCCACAATTAATTTAAATCATCTTTCCAAACGCATCCAATAAATGTATTACATCAGGCACACAGCAGTCAAGCAGAAACGAGTCCATTTCCAGCCACGATGAGTGAAATAAAAAAGGCTATATTTAGAGGTGAAAACTTACCTTGAGTGGTTTTACTTCCTGAAGCTGACTGTTGGACAAAGACGACCAGGCAGAAACCTACAAATCCAAGGCTTGCGCGTCGCAAAGCGTGCGTCTGCATGTTAACTTTCACTGTAGTTCAACACTAAGCACTTTCTCAAAGATCTACGATGCGTAAGAGCACCTACAAGGGTGTGCGTGCGGTATAAAGGTCTCTTGTTATTCCCTCTGAGCACCCGCTGACAGGATACTGTGCGATCACCCCCTTTTTTTTCCTCTTTACGCCTGCTTATTTGAGTTTCAAGTGATCGGGGATGAGGATAGCCCGACAACGCGGAGCGGAGGAAGGCTTTTTTGTTATCATGTTTCGAGCCAGACCAATGTCAATTTAAGACAGGGAGAGAGAGAGAGAGAGGGGGAGAGAGAGAGAGGGAGAGAGAGAGAGAGAGAGAGAGAGAGGAAAAGAGACGGAGAGATGGAGCGGAGCGGCGGGGTCTGAAGGGGGAGGAGAGAAGAAGAAGAAGAAGAAGAAGCGTCCGCGCTGCGCTCCGGACTCTTCTGCTGCTGCTGCTGCTCCTTCTCCTGTCTGACTGGCTCTCTTCTTCTTCTCCTCCTTCTTCTTCTCTTCTTCTTTTTTTTTTTTTTTCTGTAGGAATTGACAAACAGGTGTAGGTTAGATTAAACGTACAACACGCCACGTGCACGGTGCGTCGGTTTCACGCGGTCACCTGGCCGGTGCCACCTGCGCCAAAAAAAAAAAAAACAAAAAAAAGTGGTAAAAGAAATAGACGATAAAGGAACAAGAAGGCGGGTGGACATTATAAATCACTCGGATTGAAAAAGGTAAAAGGCTCGAGATTTCATTTTCCTCACACTGTAGCAGACTAACAAACTAATAAACGTCTATTTCCCTGGGTTATGTGACGTCTACAGATTTTTTTATTTTTTAGAAATTTCTGTATTTAATAAAATGATTTCATTGTTGACGGAGGTGAAATTACAAGTTCGTTCTTATGAGTGAAGTCAAAAGATCAACGGGACTAAATTGCAAAACTTACATGAAATGGAAAATGAAAACTTAAAAGTTTTATTTTATACCTCAACTAATTTCCTTGCATATCATCCTTATTCTGAGGTCAATTGAGGGCCCTGAGCAATTTCATATTCCTGCTATAGCTGGAGCTGGCTCTGCATGAAAAAGTGAAATTCAAGCAACCTCTTCTTGTACAAAATTATGCAAACGGAGGAGACTTTTTCCTCTTCTTTCTTTTTCTTTTTAGATTATAAAAAAGCCCTGCTGATATTGAGTTATTGTGTTGAATGAATAAACGTACACCAGCTGCACAAAATACAGTTCAAGATGAAACAGTTCTTCAGGTATGATAACTAACAATCAGTAATTGTTTACAGGAACTCTGATGAAAGCTTTATATAATAGTCATCTGGCATAGGAATCAAAAACAAACAAACAAAAAAAAAAAAAAAATCCCAAATGGAAATTATATTTTGTGTCATCTGGTTCCAAAAGCCATGACCAGCTCCATATTATCCACCCATCAACATTGAGTATTGAGTTTTTCCCTGCAGGAGATTTAGCTCAACTGCCACATTTCCCTCATTGATTTTTTGCTCCTGGCTTTGAATAACTAAATCCCTGCTAGGTGTCAGAAATCAGTCATAATGAGTTTCCCTCTGTTATTTTAGGGGCGTGTGTAAAAAAAAAAAAAAAAAAAAAAAAAAAAAAAAAAAAAAGACTTTTATACCCATGTTTCTTTAAACAAAATAAAGATGAAACGATACCAGTGTGCCAAGAGTTTTGAAGATGAATAGGGTTAATAATGCTTTTCACTCCCGACAGTCAGCCATTCCTGCATCACGAGGCAACGTATGCACACCATTACCCCCAAGACCTGAAGAGGAATGAGGCTCAGGGAGTTACATGAATCAAAACAGACTTCTTTCACATTACGAGGAGCACAACCCACTGAGCTACTGCACCGCATTTTGCCGTCAATGACATTTGTTTTCAGGAAGCGTCCTGCAGAGGAATAGCATCTGTATTCCCACACCTGCTGCCACCTCTAGTATTATCACCTAAATTAATCAGCTGTGTTGATGCATTTATGTTTCCATTTCAACGTACGTACACTATAATTATCAAGCCTGCTCCCGTGTGTATTTTCTTTTCTCAATCAAATATAATTAGGGCTTCACAATGAGGCTGATTGGAGATAACAAGTTGACTTTCTTCAGATGACGCAGAGAATCTGAACCACACACAATCACAAGCTTTTGGCTGATGAAAGAAAATGAGGAGAGAGGATTATTTTTTTATTATATTATATCTTATCAGGAACTATGTCAACACCTGTGCTTTAAAGACGACATGTCATATTCTAACTACCTTAGATTTAATGACAGATATTTCATAAATAAGTGTAACTTAATGAGGTTTCCTATGCTACTACATGTTCCGACAGAGACCAGGGGCCTCAATAAATAAGAGATTCAGCTCAACAGAATAACCTTCTGAGAACCCCTGTTCCACATCCACAGAATAAGAAAAAAAAAAAAAAAAACATGTAAATCCAAAGCACAAAGTCAAGCAGTTCGGTGTAATTAAAACAACATCCGTCAGGGATATGGAAATATCCCATGTCCTCGTGACCAAATCTCTGGGTAATTGTGAGCACTTGTATAACCAAATGAGCTCAGAGTCACTCAGGGAGTTTGAGAAAGTCAGAACACGGTTGCCACAGAGCCTGAGTACAAGTCACAGTGGAGGATCAGTGCGCTTTTCATGGCAACACTTCATTAAAGACAAAGGGCTGTGCACGGGCACCGCACTGTGCACCAAACCAAGCTATTTTTTCCACCAACAGACACACAAGGGATGCCCAAGCTATGTTTAATTTATGATGCTCGTCATGAAAAGGACTTCGGCTGCACAGTGGGTAAAGAGGAATGGGAGAGTGCACAAGGTGTCGAGACAGCAGCGAGGATCTTTCATGGATAATAAGTCGGATGAAACTGTATTATTCCCTTTTTTTCAAAGATTGAGAAAGTTTCTATGAGCCATGTTCGTGATATTTCCTGCAGTGTGACTGACCGCAACCTGTCATGACTTGTTTTGCACAGGGTGAGTTGTATTGTTTTCTTTGTCTGAGGGAAATATCAGTTTGCAATATTTTTCTTGTACAGACGGATGGAATCTGGATCTACATCAAAACTGTGATGATTGTCAGAGACACATTTAATGACCAACACAACTGGTCTATCCTCTCTAACAGATGTTTGAATTCTCCAAATGAGAAATCAGACAAAACAAAATATTCTACAGTTGTTTTACAAAGTGTTGTCACTACCTACTTTTAATTTTGACTCAGAAAAATTGAAGTCAGACAATGCCCCAACAGCTGCTGCTGTAAGATAAATGCAAGATGGATGCATATTGGGAGGCGTCTGTGAGAGCCACCACTGTACTATGCTGCATGCTAATGAACTGAGGAGTTAGAGGCCCTGCAGAGAGCCTAATGTTCGCTTCCAGATGGTCATACACAGGGACACATCACCTCAGCCCCTCATTTACTTTCTTCCGGTTCGACATTTATGCTCCCCGATCCAATTGTCTGAAAGATTTATGTGTGAAAATGCCAAGACTCACAGCTTTTTCCCCTCTTTCTTCCCTTCTTTCTCCTCTCTGCAGGGGCTTCATATGCGAGGTTACCAACACCACCGCAGGCCCAGCAGGATCTCTTGGTACTCACCATGCCAGCACCACAGGGGAGCAGAGCGGCTTGCTGAGTTCCACACTTTAGTACAGACATCCCAGCGAACACTGTGGGCTTGCCCCAGGAATGCCTCCTGACCGCAGGCTCAGTGACTGGTGCTAACAGGGAGCAAGAGAGGGAGAGGGAGTGAATAAGAAGTACAGTTATCAAGTCGGACAAAATGGAGGTGTCACACACAGCCACTCTGAATAACTTAAAGACTTATTCTTGCCTGTCAAAGGCTACTTTCAGTGCATCGTGGATGAAAACAACTCTAGAGGCACAAGCTGCGTTTGTGAAAATTGCACCAGTGCAAACGTCACACACATCGAAATCTTTCTAATGAGTGTTGTGACCTCAGCGCCCTCATTCTCTGGATTATGTGGGATTGTTTTCCTTTAGAGTCCCAGTCTTATTACCTGAGTCTCTACACTGCAGCATCAGGGAGGTAGACGAGATACGGATAGGCTTGTTGACTTCGTGAGTGAGCGTGCGGGCGCTTGAGGGCATACAGGCCTGTGCGCGTACTGAATCTGGTTGGTGTGTGTGTGTGTGTGTGTGTGTGTGTGTGTGTGTGTGTACACGTGTAATCAAGTGGACGCATCAAGATCAAATGAGACCGATTCTTGTTAAGATCCCTAAGTTTAATCCTCACTGATGAGCCCGTATCTTTTAAAGTATCAATCATCATCATGCAACAAAATTGTATAACAGCAATTTCACACAGACACACACACACACACACACGGAGGAGACAGATAATACCCATATATTTTAAGTAAACTCTTTTGATGACACACAACTGGGCCAGGCATGCTTAAACCAAAGCACACTCAGCAGTGGCTTGGTGCAACTTGGTTTCCACTAATCCTCTATGATCAACTCATATCTAGAGAAAGGGACGAGACTTCTTTTTGGCAGCTTCTTTCAGACAGTATGTAAGTAGGTGAGTGTAGAACAGGACCAGGATGGTGGGGAAGTCCCATGAGCTCACTGTCTAGCCTGATAGCGCAGCAGCTACGCCTGCCTGCTCCAACTACTAACACCAGGGAGTGTCTCCAAGGGGCTTTGCAGAGGTTCAGCTCCTATGTGTGCCAGTAAAGTACACAATACTACAAAATATTTCGAGTGAAACACCAAATACAAGTCTTAATCAAACCACGTCAAGCTCTGTAAGCTCAACACACATGATGATTATCTTTAAGGGTCAATGTGACACTTCTCTTTGATGAGTAACACCTTCCCGCAAATCGCCCACATTCAATTCTTGCATTCTTTGCTAATACTCTGACCTGAATCACTTCCTCTGGAAGGGAGGAATACAAAGCGATTTTGTTTGGAAAAACAGAAACTGCAGCCCAAGACCAAGCATAGTCACGTTGGTTCAGGCCTAGTTTAAACTCCAAGAGGAATAAAAAGTGTAAATAATTACAATTCTTTCCTCAGATGAAATGGATAAATGTCTGCAAAGAAAATTAAGAAATCTGAAATCACTGCATCCTTTTTCCCACACAAAAGCCAGTTTTATGAGACATTTCATGGATCAACAGCTGAACCGAATTCATTTTAATTAGTGAAACAGATTTCATTATTGCAAAGGCAAAATCCCAAAACCTTTCCACATTCTGATTGACCAAGCTTCAAAAGGACTTGGAAATGTCAAGCAAATAAAATGGAAACTGAGTTAAAGTCATTGATTTGTCCTTTTTTTTTTTTTCTGATTTACCATTTTTTGGCAGAACAGGACTCATTGATGCAAAGTCATTTCCTTTTGGTTGATTTCAAAGCAAAGTGGCTTAAAACTCATTCCCGGCTTTTGTGTGGATGACAATAAAATTATTATATTGTTGTTTACTATGACTTAGCGGATGTAAAAACCGTACCAAATCTACAGCAAATGCGGTTTAATCCTCATTTATTGCTTTTTTAAAAAACAAATCATCTACTGTTATGGCCTCATATGATTCATAAATTAGTGTAGTAAAAGATAAAAGAGGCGCACGATGAATCGTCTTTGAAAGTTTAAAGCTCCAGAAAATATAAAGAGATTGCAAACAAAAGACATCTGTTACAATAACGACCCTGGCATGCAGAAAAATTGATCATGTTGCACTTTACTCTCTCTGTGTCTCTTTTTTTTTTTGATTCATGTGAGTTGTAATACACAGTAGTAAAAATGTTTACATTCTTGTATTTTCTCAGTGTAAAGAGAAGTAGAGTCAGTTTGCAGCATATGATGTGAAGAAATACACTGTCTGTCTGCACAATATTAAATCTTGGCTATCACATGAGTTTTCAGCCATAGTGGAAAAGTCTGGTTTCAGCATTAGTGCCTGTGCTGCTCTCATATAATGTGGCTGATACACAAACAGACAATCTGGACTGCCCTCTAGTGGCAGAGTTGTTCCTGTGGTGGAAACAGATTGTCAAACGTAACTGAGGCAGTCAGACGCTAAGAGGGTTTAAAGAAGTACCTTGATTATCTCCAGTTCCTGTTGCTCCAGCTGCTGACTGTGTTAATGATGAGGGGGAGAAATTACAACTAACTTTTCCTTTTCCCATCTTGTCCCACCCCTTTCACATCACCTCATTATTTCTTACTTCCTCTCCTTCAGCTCTCCTGCAGGGTGCTGGTGAAGAGCATCTCACACTTGGAAAATCTCTTCTGTGGATTGATTAACAAGTTCACACTGTATATTTGGAAACTACAACACATGCTGTAAGACCATCTACAATGTTCTGGAAGCTATCAACACAGTTCTTCTCCACCTCATAAAACTAATTCATCACATCCCAGTCACATAATGGTTACTTTTCGGGTTTTCTTTACTTTGAGATTTTGGTGAGACTACCTTCCACCAAGAATGCCAGAAATTAAAGGAAGGTATGTAGGCTGATATGGTATGTTATTCATTCCAGCTGATCTGTGATGCCTACCAGGGTGAACAGTGAAAGTGACAGGAGCTGTCACTGACTCCTTGTCAGTCAGGTCTTTTGGCAGCGGGACAACAGACATAGCAGGTGCAGAGAAAAGATAGCTCACATACCTACACGGCACGGAGCAGTACAAAGCAGCCTCTGTTGGTTTGACAGCATGAAGCTGCTTCCTCTTATCCAGGCTTTACCATAAAAGACGGCATTAGCGAGAGAGCATGAGATAAACTAATAATCCAACAACGCAGCAGTGATTCTTCTTCTGGCAATAGCTTTTAGTGTCTCGAGAGTACAATAAATAATGTTTTTAATTAATCTTACTGTGACTTGTGCACACACATCCTTTATCTTTTTTGACTCAAATATTCAAAACAATATTCAAATTCTTTTTCCACTTGCCTCCCATTAAAATTTTTCCTGACAGATAAGGATCACAGTTTTACTTTCATAAGTGCAAAAATATCCACAAAAGCATATGAAAATATTCTCTTTGCAGATAATAGTTGCTGCAAATTATATAATAACTAAATATGCATGATGGGTGTGAGCTTGGGTGTGATTAAGACAACTAAGAAGACAATACATGCAGGGCAGGGTTAAAGAATCACATCAGTAACACAACAAGTGACTCTCAGCACTGAGTAAGTCATTTAGTGATGACTCACATACTGTATGTGCAGAGTTAATGTAACTGTAAAAGTGTTAAGAGTAATAGTTATACTCGATCAGTAAGATGCTTGTTTTGCAAGATGTTTTGCAAAGTATTGTAAATTATCTCACATCTTTCACACTGAGCTTAATTTTCACAACAAATTAGAGGAAAAAAAGCAAATCTATCCATCTCTAAAGGCCCACTGCAGTGATGAAGTGTTTTCACACAGTTCCCATTTGGTTCATAAATGGGCCATCAGGAGCAGCGAAGCTGTTGCATAAAAGCTGAACCAGGAGGCGAGAAAACAGGTTGCACCAGTTCTCTCACCATCATCATCATCAGATAAAGGTTACTGCTGCTGAGCCAGAAAAATGGAGCCTCAGTATGTGATTCCACATGACACATAATAGTCTACGTGTCGTACGTCGCCAGAGGAAAGCTGAAGATATTTTAATTGCTAAAAAAGAAATTTGTGACTACCGGGCAATCTTGGGTATCAGATATAAAAACTGATCCTTGTGACAGAATTTGATCAGCTCATGTTCAGCTCTAGACTTGTAGTGATATTAACACCTTTCTGCTACATTACAAACTTGTGCGTCACTTTGCAATTGTGTGTTTCACGTGTTTCTCATTCTTATCATCTAGGAGTCACTGACTATATCAGTGAGTCATGTTGTAGTAATGTCCAACATACATTCTACAAATTCAATCAGCAAATTTCCAATTATGGACCAAAACTGCAAAGAAGTAATTGGTTCAATATAATGCTCCTTAAATTTGAATAGGAGTGTTTGCAAACAGGGGGTGAAAGTACCTAAAAAAAAAAGGAGAAGTGAGAGGGGAACTGGCTTCTCAGTGGTGTCACTGTCACTAACAAGTAATTACTTGTGAAAGCAGACAGTGATGTAGAAGGTTCATTTCTGTGGACAACAAGACATATTAACAATGGCAAAATAACTTAACTGCCTCTTAAATGTAACAGTATTTAATTTATGAAACCATGGCAACAGCCTGAGAGAGTCAGGAACATCCCAAAAGTTCTTGATTTCCAGTTGGATGAGAAATTAAAACATTGTACAATATGAGTAACAAGTAGATGCACATGTGGTCATGACAGCGTCCAGGTCATGTGAGGCAGGCTCTGGTTATAATGGTTTATGACAGCAAAATGGAAAATGCAAAAACATGTGGGTAAGCTGCTACACAAATGCCTTCATCATTTGTGTATGAAATATAGTGTTGGGAGGGAGTCTGTGGCAGTTAAATGAGGCCTGAGATGTAGAGGCGATGCATTAGTCCCTGAGCAGCCCCAGCTTCTTCAAGGCCTCACGCCGGTTCTCTCCGTTTCCTTCGCGAGGGCAGATCAGCACACTGATGCCTTGTGATCGAGGCAGCTTCTGAGAGTCTCTGGAGTGGTGGGGGGTTGTGTTGGCGGGCAGGGACCTCCGTGAGTCCGGTACTTGACTGGTCGCATGGCCCGCCTGCAAACTCTTCTCCTGAGGCCTTGAAAACTCCTTCCTGCTCCCCAGAGAGGCCGGGCGTGGCCGACTGTTACGCAGCTGACTGGGGCTCTGTTCGCAACTGCTGCTCTGACCAGCCTCATCTTGACTTGCCATGTAGCTGCTTAGACCTGGACCAGAGCGCTCCAGGGTGGCTGATTTCACACCTGACATCTTGGAGGGGGTTAACTTCTTGGTCATGATTGGAGGGGTGAGAGGAGGTGTATTCACCTGGGCATTAGCTTTGACCTCTGAAACATTTGTGACGGCAGACATTTCATTATGCGACGGCAGAGGTCCGACGGGGTCACTAAAAGCAGCGGGTGCTGGGAGAATATCAGGATCTGTAGAATTAGCTGATGGAGACACAGCAGCAGCAGACTGTGGAGGGACAGAGGATGGAGGCGTGGTGTGTATGTGGGTGTGAGATGGTGTTGAGGGAGGCGTATACGCAAATGACGGGCTGAGTGGAGAAGAAGAAGAACCCCTTGATCTCCGACTGCTGGGAGAAAGTTTGGGGCTCACGGCGGGACCTGAATCTGTCTCATCGTTTTTCAGCAGGCCGAGCTTTAGGAGAGCCTCGATGCGAACCCTCTGAGGGTCCAACAACACTCGGTCACTACCAATCGGGACTGAGTGTCCAGAGTTGCCATCAGATCCAGCACCAGAGGCCTTGTGTGACTTCAGAATAATGTTTGCAGGAAGCTTCTTGGGCTTAGGGGCCACAGCTGGAGGGCTTTTGGGCTCAATGGGCTCAGGATAAGGATTCATGTGGTGGACAGAGGTGACAGCTGGTGGACTTGAAGGCAATTCAGGTGGTGGTGTGTTTGGAGTTTCCTGGGTCACAGTGGAGCTCACTGTTCTCTTTGCAGATGCTCTCTGACGTAGCTGCTCCAAATTAAGAGTTGGTCCTGGCTTGTTCCTGGGTATCTCTGCAGGTGGAGGAAGGACTTTCACTTCCTCTGGTTGCGTAGGAGGCTGTGGTTCATCCATGAAGTCTGAGGGAGGAGGGATCAGACCCAGATCTGTGTGAGCAGCGTCACTGGACTGAGTCTGGCAGAGCTCAGCACTTGGGACAATCTTGAGTTTACCATCTTCATCTGTGGTTATACACAGACCCCCAGTCTCAGTAACTTTAGAACCAGTGACTTGAGATTTGGGTTGAGTCATGAGATTCAGTGATGTTGACACAGGATCCTCTATGCTGGCTGTAGAGACGAGAGAGCTCTGTGGCTCTGAAGTGGGATTCAGAACATGATGCTCAGCTCCTTCAGACTCAGACTGGAAATTGGAAATGTCTAAGAAAGGAAAGCACAATTACTGCAGTTAGTATGTTGGCATAATAACAATATAACCAACCAAGAGAATATGTAGAACAGAATATCAGATGAACATACCATTTAGTTTTGTCCTAACTTTTTCTGCCTTTAACCCAGAGTCTGGTTCATCAGTGGATAACCCGCTGTCTTCCTGCACCTCCAGAGCCTCAATGGTTTCTTCCAGATACATGAGACATGCTCTCTCCTCTGCAGATAAGTGCTCCATACTGTCTGAACTCTGCACACAAAAATAACAGACTCTGAAATATGATACAGATAATTAAAAACACACACACACACACACACAGGACTTGTGACAATTTAACCCCAAACATGACCATGACAGGTACAACATGAGCAAAAGGTCAGAGTTGGTTAGTGTTTAAACAGAGGTAACAAAGGAATGACTCATTTAATCACTGACTATCTGTCTGTGTTGATGTCAGAGGATTTTATTTCAGGTGACTACATGTGTCTGTGAATAGCTCGAGATCTTCTTCCTCCTCGCTGTAACGTGTCACGGCCTCCCACTGAACAAACACAAAAGCACTTCACCTCAAACAGATTCACTTCCTCACATCCTCTCCCATTTAACCGTCACGTATTGACAGTAAATGTCAATGCAGATGCCATTAGAACCTGATGTGCAAATCTCAGTTTCCTCATTACAACCAAAGACAGAAGTAAGGTTAATTCACACAGGCTAGAGGAAACCAGTGCCACCATGTCAATACGTCGTGTTATACAACAAAACAGATAAGCAGCAGAGACAGAGGGGAAACATGACTAAAAAAAATTATCTACAGCGACACTCACATAGCCAGAGTTCATGCTGATTACACTGTCGCAGCTCCCAGCACCATCCATATTGCTCAAGGATTCCATGGCAACGCCACCTGGCCACGTGTCACTCTTCGGCATTGCACAAGGAAAAAGATGAGGGCAGGACGTGGGCTTCACGGTCCAGTTTTAAATGTGTAAATTTCACAGTCTGAGGAAGACTCTGAAAGGTCAAGGAGAAAATGTAAGAACGGCCACGATTTGTCTCAAAATGAGTCAGTAGACAAAAACAGCAACAACTATTTATGTGAAATCTTTCCATTAGTGTGATGAATTCATGCCATAATTTAAAACTCATAGTTAAATGATCCTCATAATGTAATAACTCTCCTGTTAATGTAGCAAGAGGCATTTAAGATGCCAAAAGCCAGTCACTGTGATATATTAAATTCAACCTGTTAGGCTAAAAAAGTAATTAAATACATTCATGGATAAACTACTAAGCCTCTTTGTTTACAAATATGATGCATCCTGAATCAAAAGCAACAGATTTACATAAAAATTAATATTTCCAAAATGCTAAATATTTACAATTCTAGATGATCAATCCCTTTCTCAAATGTGGCACAGAGACAATAAGGTGAAGAATTATTCTGATGATCCATTAATCATTGTTTACCGTGAATATTTGAGGGCTATTGACTGTTGATTGGACGAAACATCTGGGGGAAATTTTATGAGATTTGACAGGAGAAGTGATTAATAACCAAAGTAATCAGCAGAGTAATGGGTAATAAAATCATCACTGGTTGCAGCTCTAATATATGATGCTAAATTATTATTAGTGACATTGAGTTAATGGCTTATTACATTAACAAATGTAGCGGCATCTGCTTTTGTATTATTAAATACGAAGACAACACTTTGCATCACAACACTCAGGTGATGTCGTCCTCATAATCAGATGCTACTCTGTGATGTTTTGATCACGGTTTATTGGATGATGATGATTCCAGTCACTACTAACACGCTTGTTCGTAAACATGCATGACAGACTCTCCGTCATGTACAATTTGTGTAGAGGCAGTTGATACAGCGTGTTAGGTTGCACCACAACACTACTTACTTGTGTTTCCTACCTATTGTTCTGTGTCAGGCCTGAGGGAAGTAGGCAAGCCACAAACTCAAGGGATTATTATTGACTCATCTACTAAAGGGACACGAACACGGGGATTTTCAAAACACTCAATAAAAGATGGATGATTTAGAAACAAACACAACAGGAAATGAATTCACCTTGAAAAAAAAAAAAAAAAAAACACTTAAAGCAAATTCTTTACCTATTCACTTCTTGCCCTTTTAAGCACTTAAAGCGGATTAGTGAATGCCACAAAGGCATACACAAGGGTGAGATATAGGACAAATATTTTATCGATTCAAGTCAAAACTGTGTCGTGATTATTGGATAAGTAGGTCACACAAATGCAATGCACTGCATTCAAAGGCAGAAGCTTTACAGCCTGTTATGCGACTTATTCATCACGTAGATGCAGCTGCACGCTTGAGGTCCAGGTGTTCATGGAAACAGAGCGTCGCTAACTTTATTGTTCACTTATCTCAGGGAACATTTGATTAAACACATAGAAGTGACAGAATTAAAGTTTCCCTTAATGAGTCAGCGTCACCGTATGTCTGTAAATTAACTGCCAAAACTGACGCAAGGTTTTTAAGCCTGATGATGCATGAAAACTGTTTCTTATCATAGTCATTATTGGGGCATGATGATCCCCTGAGGATGACCCAGGAACAAACGCTCATTCCTCATAAACAAAGTCCCCCACTGCCTGTACAAAACGGCTCCAGTTTCATTTATGAGTTTTACAATGAGCGTTTATATAAAAAAATGGGAGCAGCTTCTGATATCGTTTGCATGTTTCTTGTAACGGAGAGCATGTACACTGACGGCACTTTGAAAAAAGAAAGGTGCGTTCAGAGTTTTACCGACCTGGAGGAATTTAAAGTCCTCATTTTTTTTTTTTTTTTTAATGCACATGGACGACATTTTTGAGACAGAGTCAAATATTTTCTAGATTAAGCTCAACTACCTTCAGGCCAAAAACGAATGAATGCAAAATTAAAATCTCTATTTTTCCACCTGAGTTTTATTCACTATATGAATAAAGTGTAAAAATTCAAACAATTCTTGCATTTTAGTGCTTTTATTTCTTGATGCCTGATCAAGTATTTATTTCTAAGATTTTATTAAACATTTGCTTTGGATTGAGACAACGTTCCCCACTGTACTGTCAAAAACATGGATAGGATGTTCCAACAATCACATTTGCTTTGCTAATCTGGTGGTTTAGACTTTTAAAAGGAAGAGATGTCTCCTGGACATGAGCTATGAGTCCAAGCGAGGTGACAATATCCACTATTTGAGAATGGGGGAAAAGTGAGACATGTTTGTGTTTGTATTTCACAGTGATGAGAACATTTCTGTTTACAGTCAAACCTTTAACTTCTCATGTTCTTAAAAGCAGCAACAAGTAGCGTGAGAATTTAAACTTGTCACAAGAATTTCCTAGAAACAAGACAGAGGACGACCCGTACAAGTAGCTGCTCAATAACAAATCAAAATAATACCAGTATTTCAAATATTTCACATAAACTGAATAATAAGTCATTAAAGGATTGGAGAGGAGTCTAAAACTTAAACTAGCTGTGAAAAATCGATTTTTACGTCATTCTGTGACTCCTCAGATGTTCATTTCGGGTCTGACCATTGGTTAATCATGTGTACTGTCATTCCTGCATTTTGACATGAGGACATTGCAAGGACAGTTGAGGAAAAACCTGATCACCAACTCCCACATTCACACATGTTTTCTCAAAACAAAAGCTAGTTGTCAAAGCACGCAGAGAGCCTGTGAGAGAAAGCTTAAATGACTACTAATTACTGTTGCCTCCCATCAGGCCATTTAGATCAGCAGAGCGAGAAACCAATCTCCAAACCTGAGCAGCCAACACCTCTCAAACCTGAACAAGGGAACAAACCTGCAGGGCAGCAGTGGGAAAGTTTACTACACCCACAGCTGAGTCAGGATTTAATAGTGACAGGAATGTCACTATGCTTGCTTCCATTTTCTTTTAAGACAACTGTTAAATTCTGCCGTGCGTTCTGATGTGACTGGGCGTTCCGCTTACAATTTACAACGTACAGCAGATAAAATGCTTTAACTATAAAGAGGAAGGGTCAGCTGCGGGTCTTTTAATGTGTTTACTGCCAGTACAGCTGCACAGTTTACGAGAAGGGCCTATTACAAATGCAGGAATCATCATTTACAGCCTGTGATGACAAATTACTGGGTGTTCGTAAAAGAAGGGGTCCAAAAAATGTGAAGTATGCGTTCAAGGGCAGCCAGTCAGAGAACTGGTTTAATGATTAACAGTAAACAAAAGTTCATGGTTTGCACCAGGTTGTGCAACTCAAGTGAACAGAAATATTTCATTAATGTTTAGCTTGGCAGTTAGTCCCACTAAAATGACTATTATTGACATTTATATGCAAATATTTGTACTTTATATCCTGACTCAGTGTCTACTCCCTAAGCCTCCAAATACTGAGTGATTACACCATTCTGATCAATGTGTTATTAGTGCAAGACAAATGACAGGTTTACATTAAGCACAGTGAAATGTTGAAAAATGTTGCTGAAATGTGAGAATATTTCTAATTCTGACAGGTGTCTGTCAGGTGTTTCACCTTCTCTCCACCCTGACGGATGATAACTACTATAGGATGTAACTATCTGAGCAAAGAGGAACATTCACACGCCCAATAACCAACTTCACCAAACACAGACAAATAACATTAAAAAAAAAAAAAACCTGGAAACTCTGAAGATCAAAGTTTACACCGAAACTAAACAAAACATGGATTTCAAGATTATAATCATCATAATAAAAATCCCACTGATTTGTAGTTTTTAAAGTAACTAAAACAACTTTTTAATCATAACTTGAAACTCTTCTGTATACATGAGATAAACAAGCCAGGACTCACTTCCCACAGAAAGACTTCCTGAGAACTCACCGGTGTGTTGGAGAAGCCAAGCCTCGGTTCAATGTTGCAGCTGTTGAGGATTTAATGTTTTGTTTTTTGTGTTTTTTTTTTAAAGATGGAGAAAGAAAGAGAGAGGGGCTCTCAGTCAGGTGTCAGTCCATTGTAGCTGTATCTCACTCAACTACTCGCGACAACTGCGCTGTTCTTGGAAGTAAAAAACTACACGACGGGAAATGAAAATGACTGACGGAACAGGTGGGAAGTAATTGCATCCAGGTGAGCCAATTAGCTTCACGACGGGCCGACTTGTGGCCAATCAGTGAACGCCTGACTGTGACGTATTCGAAGAATAGCCAATGAAATAACAGCACAGAAGTAGGTGCGACCATTAAACTATATATAAACTCCCCGGTCTAAATTATATTTACAGATTATGAACAACAGCCTAGAGAGAAAAAAATAAATAAATAAAAATGAAAAATAATAAGAAAGACTCTTACGGTTGTTTGGATGTTTTCTAAATTGACTTTGTGAACATACTGGTGTTTTGAGCTAAATACTAAGTAGCATAACGTGCACAGTGTCAATGCTGGCATGTTGACTTTGATTTAGGCTGAAAATATCTTCTATAATTAGACTATAATTAGACAAGGCTTATATAATAACTTATTATAATTACATAGTTAATGGCGATGTGAATGTCATTGTCAATTATCATTGTCAATATCATTATCAGTTAAAAAAAACACATTAAAAAATACATTATCACAAGGTATGTTTGTAGTAAACAAAACTCGTTTTAAATTGGGGAAACTCAAGAAATTCAGTTAAAAGAATTTGAGAAACTCAAAAACGTCAATGTTGTGATGTCACAAAAGGAAAAGACAAGTCAGTGTGATGTGTTATCTAGGACCTAGATTATCTGTACAAAACATCCCAAATATCCATCCGCTAGTTGAGATGTTTCAGTCGGGACTGAAGCAATAGAGAAACTATTAACTATTAACTAAACTATTAACTTTTGATCCTCATGGGTATTTACCAATGGATTATATATAATACAAAAAATGTAAAAGCACCAGCCAGAGATTCTTTTTCCACATGTAATCTTATTTTTTGTTTATATACCATATTACAATCTATAAAGTATTAATATCAATCTTCATACCAAATGTCTGCCTCATCAGGAAATGCTAAAACTTCTGCTTATAGTCATGTGGCTTAAAACAAATAGCACATGACTGTCTACAGGCCGGACAGAGACTCAGTTTGTCTGTGTTGTTTTGTGGCGTTCACAAACAAAGCAGGTCTGTCTGCACATCTCAATCTTGCCATCAGTATGTGACACGCTCTTCTGTTTTCCAGGAACAGTGTACGGCTGTGACGTCCGTTGCATATCTATGAAAATGAGCACATGTATAAATTCAGCTCCACATCTTTGTGCAGAAACCTTCTGATCCGTTACCCTGTTGATGTTTTATTTATTAATTAATTTGTTTTGGTGCCACATTCCAAAAAGGACAGATTTTCATTCCAGCACGAGTCAAAAAATCACAGTCGAGTTAGTACAACAATCTTACCTCACTGGGGTCATTTTCAATGTGCAACCTAAAGCAATAAGCTATTTTTGTGACATTGTAAATGCATTTTGTGGCAAATGGTCTCTTGCCTAATTATTAGACAAACAAACAAATAAGAGAAACCGGATGAAGAACTGAATGACCAAATCTAGTTGTCTAATTGTTTATTTTCCAGCACTAGATCTGTTTCATCAGATGAATAAATGTTAAATAATCTGATTATGATGTGGTTGAATCTCTAGAATGAGACTACAGAAGGAAAATATATGACTGTTGATTGGGGTTAGATCGTAAAATAAATAGGATTTTTACAATCTATTTATACATCCACGAATTTTGGGATCGTTTTGAGGTTAAACGAGTTGTTATTGCTGACATATTTCACAGAAGTTGGCATTTAAATTATAGTTGCGGTCATTTTCTTCTGTTGAGTCATTTCTCTTCTGACAAAGGATGAAAATTAATGTCAATGCAGAACCTGGAAATAGGGCGATTTGGAAAATGTCTTTATATCTAAATTAATCTCTGCTGATAAGAATAAACAAGCACGAAAAAAACAAAAAAACAAAAAAAACAAAAACAAATCAGTACAAAGTTTTTGGTTAAAACTTAAATTTCATTTACTCTTGGATAATTGGATGTAACATAATGTACATGGCTTCTAATGCAAAAAAGATATACGTGATGTTATCACTGCAGTTTGTAGGAGACAGGAGAAGCTACAGTGATTACCCTCAGCTCACTTGCCTTCTTTATCTCTTGTCCTTACTTTATACCTGCAGCAGCTCTGACAAGGTGCTGTCCATCTTTCAGCAGACAAATATTTATGAAACAGACGTGCAGGTCAGAGAGCAAACATATCATCCTGACATATCCACTGGCCTCGTTTGCCCTCCAACAAAAAGAGGACACACCGATGGCATCGAAACACGAACCGTAGGACTGTAAGTTGTCAAAATCTGACAAGTGACTCTTCAGAGTTATGAAAAACAAAGCAAAAAAAAGTTCCAACGGTGACAAGATCAGTGAATAGAGAAATAACGAGTCAGCAGGAATGGTGTTTTTCTAATTGCGCCATTTATTAGTTGTACAATTATGAAAAATAATCATAAAAAAGACTGGAAGCCCAAGATTATTTACAATCTTTTTTTTTCCTTAAGTGAGGTCCCTCTTCTGAGTCTTTTTTCTCAGCCTTTTAGTTTGTGTTTCTTTTTTTAAATCACAGGGTATTTTATTCACGATATGTTTAACTTTATAAGACATAGTCCTTTTCTCTCTTT
The DNA here is from genome assembly GCA_016801845.1 of Polydactylus sextarius. Taxonomy (NCBI): domain Eukaryota; kingdom Metazoa; phylum Chordata; class Actinopteri; family Polynemidae; genus Polydactylus; species Polydactylus sextarius. Next base: position 8,054,359 of record CM028909.1, read on the forward strand.
TGACAAATGTCAAAAATTACATAGGTACATACATACATATACATACATACATACATGTGTGTGTATATATGTGTGTATATATATACATATATATACATATACATATACACATACATATATATATACATATATAGATAGATAGATAGATATCTATAAAAGCAAAAATCATTCAAGTATCAAAATACAGACTGCTAAATCCATGTACAATATCATTCTCATCATTGTTGTCATCAGATTAGTCCCAGAATATCTCACCTGATCCTTAGCAATGTGCAAAAGCAGAATGGGACCAGGCTGATGGCCGAAGGTGCCGATGCCAGCGAGCTGAAGACAGTGTACCTTAGAGTTACCGTACTGGCCTGACAACGTACCACATATACAACAGTTAAATCAAAGTGACCTGACTACGTACCCATATACACATCAGCTGAACCAAAAAAAAAAAGTACCATTAACAGTCAAGATAGTGGGAGTCAGCTGGGAGAGACATGCCGTGCCTGTTCTGCAGCTAAAATCTAAAGACGTACCAGCCTGCATGGCAGGTTTGGTGAATAATCTTGTTTAGATTAACTCAACAAAGAAGCAGGGAAGGAGAGTAAGAGAAGTGCAGTGAACCACACCTGATCCAGTCACTGTGTTAGGACACGTCACTGTCCTATAAAACAATAAAACATAACAAACAAAAGAGGAGAAAACTTTCAGATCAAATTAAAAGTCACCCCCTGTTACATAACATATAAAACAGTCTTTGTAGTGTCAGTTCCTCTGCCCTTTAAGTGTGGTCAGAGACCCCTTAACCCTCCTCTCCCATGTACGATGACATCAGTTATCACAGTTTTACATGTATGGTGTGGATGGGAAACTGAGGGTTATCAAGAGATGCTACAGTGTTTGCATACAAATAATTCAGGACAAATAATCCAGGAGGGAGTGTGTACCTACAGTGTGAGGTCTCTTACTGTTAGTTTGTACCTATGTTTTACTGAAAAAAAAAAACAAAAACAAAACAATTCATGCTCCTCATCTCAGCCACTTCCACTGTAACTACAAGTTGCAGGTACATCTCCTGACAGAGTGAATACTAGCTCTCTGTTTGGAGGCCCAACACCCGTTAGGATGCGCAGGAAGTTAAAAAGAGACGTGTGTGTACGTCGAGTGATGAAGGCGGCGAGGTCAGATGAACAGATGGAGTGTGCAGTGTTGAAAGTTTTACAGTCTGTTTGTCTCCAGGCCCGTGTGTTACCGTGGCGAGCTGCGAGCACGTTCCAACCGATGATGTGATCTGCCATATAGGGGGGGTCGCTTTTCTGATAAAACATCCTACCCACCATGCAACAGGGCTCATTCCTGTCCTTTCTTACTGGCTGGGAGTGGCCACAGTGTTCAGCTACAGGGAAGGGACAAATACACATGCACACACACACACACACACACACACACACACACACACATAAACACAAAGTAGGGAGGTTAAAATAAAGAAAAAATAACATTGAACTAATGGACAAAAACAGTTGATGGTGATGGATTACCCCCCCTTATAATGATTAACTCTTCTCACTGGAAACAGTGAAATATTAACATGGTGTTATTGGCAAAAAGGCAATGTTGAGAGGATGAAGAGTGAAGGCATTTGTCTTGAAAAGAACAAGAAAAAAGGATGAGATAGAGGAAGATGCACTTAATCTACCACACACTTAAGGATTTAGTAAAAGTGCTTAGTTGTAGTTTGTTCGCTCCAAATACAGGCATCAGGTTTAAATCCTGGTGCTCTGATTGGCAGACAAAAGACGGCATGTCAGACTGAGACAGTCTGGTCTATTTTCTGGTGAGTGAGGACCATTAACATGCAGGTCCACATCAGCCTCTGTGCCCATTTAGAAAATGCACCCCCCCAAATGCTTACTTGATTAGCTCTGGAAGGATCTTATCACAGTGCTAGGATCTTAGCCTCCTTTGGCTTTGAAAAGACAGCGAAACATCCCCCCCTTGTGTAACCTCTATAACACCACAACTGAACAGAAACAGTCAAACTAATGCATAGAATAACAGGAGCAAGTCTCTCAGCTTCCTTCAGAAAACATGTCCATCCAGGTATAAGAATGAAAGCAGTTGTGGTAAATCAGATTTTCTCGGCACTCGGAGGAGTCAGAGGAGTCGAAAGATCAGAAGGAAAAGCCTCAGAGTGGCCGTCGCCTAACAGAGCAGGAAAAGCACCAAGAAAAACAAAAAAGAGCTTATCACCAGAGAGTACAAACCAGGATGTTGACTGGAGGGGGGGGAGGAAGCATTGCACACAGAGTCCAGCAAGCATACAGGGTAAACAGAAAGGAGTTTAACAGTGAAGGTGAGTGGCAGGCTGGCAGTGTGAGTGATACCAGCAAGAAGAGGGTTTGACAGAGTGGGGCGCTTATGACAGTAGTGTGCTGTAGTAGTAGTAGTAGTAGTGCTGCTTGTTTTTAAAAGCGGGACACAAGTGACGGCTGGTGGGAGGTGGGACAGCAGGGGAGGGCAGGGGTCCAGCCCGGCAAGAGAAACAAGAGAGAGGCAGAGTCACAGTGAAAGGCACACAGAAGGAAGGGGAGGAAGAAGAGGGGTGAGACCAGGCCCAGGCTGAGAGGTCAGGAAGAAGAAGGGTCCGCTCAGAATATGGTGGTCTCATACTTAGTGCTGATAGTGCGCTTGGATTCCTTGGCGTCCACCAGCCATGTGGCACTGCCCTGAGACTGACCATCCCCCTCCTGCTCCACAAGATCGCCCTGTGAATATAAACACCATTTATAAGCAACTTATAAACATCTAATCAGTTGTAATAACACAGTATAAGCAATTGTATATAGTTTACTATGAATTAGTATCAATTTGATCTTTGTAACTTTTTCTCTTACCTTACCTACATATTTTTTTTCTAATATATTTTTTTGGCTTTAAATGTGCTTAAACAAAACAGTATTTATAAGACATTAAAGTTTTCTCTTTAAAGTTTATACCTAAATAAACACAAGCTGACAGAGAAGCTTCTCAAACTGTCCAAACCAAAACTGTCACTAGAGGGCGCCCAAGTCCAAAGTATCATTCACCTCAAACAAACACTACACAGCAAACTGGATTGATTATGACACACACAGAGGAATGTAGGTTTTTTAGGGGAGCAAGCAGAGGGAGAAGAGGAAGGAAGGAGAGATGAGATGATGCAGATGGGACAGGATGAGAGGGCAGCACCTGGGCAGCAGGGCTGGCAGAGTGCAGCGGTAGGAAGGAGGGACGGTGGGTGGTGCAGGTGTAACAGTAACAGCAACGACTGCTGAGAGGAGGAGAATCCTGGGAGAGATAAACACCACCAGGAGGAGAAAGGAGATTCGAACAGGAGGAGACAGGAGGATGGGTAGAGCGAGAGAGAATTTAAGGAAGAGAATTTGACACAGATTTGAGCAGAGTGAGACAGGAGGCGTCTGATCTGTTACAGCCAATGTAGATTAGACCCCAGGTTTTTTCCCGGAGCAGCTCATAGGTATGGGAGTGTGAAGCAGGGTGTTTGTGCTCAGTGAAAACTACCACTGATCAAATAACTAAAAGTGGAACATGTGCATATCAAAATATAAACAGTGAAAGAAACAACAAGCAGACACTGAAAAAGTGACAGTAAACTTCTTCATTCTCATATGGTTCTGTTGAGTTCATTAAGCTGCAGCCGGACATGTTCGACTGGTCCCTGAGGTGTTGTTACCTCATTTATATTCAGCACAAGATAACGTCTTAATGGTTTAATGCTAATAGCCAGACGAAGACAAGCAGTGTAATAATAAAGATGTGTAGAAGCTGTAGACAGATGGAAATGATCTAAGACTTGGCTAATGTGTTTTGATATGTGTGTGTGTGTGTGTGTATATATATATATATATATATATATATATATATATACATACACACATTTTAATGAGAAGATAATTATTACATGTTGGTAAAAAGCCTGAAGACGTCAAACCTCCATTAAAGGCATTAAAAGCTATTAGCTGTGTGTCTATATTGAACACATAGACACAAAGAAACATCACTAAATTACTTTGTACATATACCAAGTTCGTTCGAGTTCATTCATACTTTTGATGTTCAGAGTTGAGAGTTTAAATTTTGATGCAAACTGTAGCAAACATGTCCTAAGAGTTGATTGCTAATAGTGATTTAACTGCTTCCATGAGCCTGAGAGTTTACTTTATATGTGATGTCTTGTGTTACATTATATTCTATGTCCCACTCACCGCTGACTTGCGCACGCTGCCTCGTGGTTTGGGTACAGGTCGGCCAGACTTCTCAGTGACCTCTGACCCCGGTCCTGCTGGCAGCGTCTGGTGTGGTTTGGTCCTCTGGGCCTGCAGAGCCAGCTGATAGGCCACCTCAAATGCCTGGCCCAGGGTCAGTATAATCTCATAGGTCAAGTTCTGTTCAGGATGGAAGGAAAGAGAAGGAAAGATAAAGAGCAGGCAGCGATTGTCAGTTTTATTTTCAAACAACTCAACTCAACAACTGTAGTGAGAGGGCAAGAAAATAACATCAGAGCACAGTTCCTTTTCCCCTAAAACTTCAAAACAAAAATACATAATATGTAGTCTCTGGAGTATAGTGCAGCAGGGAGCAGGGAGAAACTTCTGCTGTAGCTGGATATTAAAGCCGCTGCCGCATTCTTTTGTTATATCCTGACAGGTTTCACATACAGAGGACTCAAGCTTCGTGTTACATGGCTCAATCATATGGAGGAGTCGTTGCATCATTACAACAGACACAGAACACAGACCTATGAAGTCATCCACATATCTTTTGATCAAGAATGTTCCCTCAGATTTAATACGTCATGTGTTTACCTAATGCCCTGATGTGACAGGCAGACGACATCAGTGTGGTGTATGTTCAAAGCATCAGTAAGCACAATACTGTTTAAAACAACTGATCATATCTCCTGGGTGTTGTTGTCTTTGATATTTGTTATCAAATTGCTTTGTACTCCCTCCAGCTTCTGCTGCCACAGAGGAAATCACAGAGCTAACCCAGAGGAAACTGCTGGCCCTGCCCCACCACTATGAGGCAGATTAGCAGGATAATTATCAAATCACTGGGGGGGTGGGTAGGTAACAGAGGGCTAGTTATCATGGCCAGAGTGGCACTGTGTCTACAAGGAGGCAATCAACTCCAACTCAAGTGTGACACCTTCAAGAGATAGGGCAGTCTGAAGATAACAGTGTTGACCCTGCAGCCCGTCAGTACACGATGTCAGCAGAATTCAAATGAGGACCAATGAGGAAAGTTTTCACTAGGAATTCTCTTCTTTATATCCTCATGTTGTTCTCTATATCCTAACATGATATGGTTAATAAAGACAGTAAAGGGAGAGTATCTTCACCACGTCTACAGTGCTGAACACATGGCAGTAGTGGTGGCTGGTCTGCAGGTCCTTTGTGATGTAGGCAAATGTACACAAGTCCTCTGGGTCCTGGGCTGCACAAGAAATATTTCGGATCTCATGCTCTGCGATGATGTTCTGCAAGAAGAGAGGAGGCCATAAGTGACTCAGAAATGGGAGTGTGTGGACTGGAAATGACCACTTTGTCACCGTACCGAAGAATATCAAGCTTTGTCAGACACAACATGAATTCTCTAAGTAACGATCCATCATGACTATGTGAAGTGACAAGAGACAGCCAGTAAAGCGGAGACACTGAGACATAAATCAGGTTTCACTGCTGTCTGAGGAAAGTGTAGCAAATGAAGGAAAGGGGATCTAAGAACATAACCTTTCAAAGTCTTTTTTTATTAACGTCAAATAAATGTCAGGATGAGCAGACTTTCTTTCTGTCCAGAGATACAAACATGAATGAGTCTGACATAAATTTAGGACATTTCTAATCACAAAGAGAAGAAACTGCATTTTTATTAAAAGGGACAATGTGCATTAAACAGCATCAAATAAAATCTAATGTACTCGAGTTAGCTACGAAGCCAGTTTTCATCTGGAGTCCTTTTGTCTGATGATGATGCATAAAAAAATATATGTAGGATTAAAAGGTGAATTTTAACGCCAAGCACAGGGAAGCACATGCAGTAGCTAACCTTATTCGCTGCATCGATGAATTTCACGCCCTTGTACGTGATGGAGAGGACGATGGTCGGGACTTTTCTCATTTGTTCTGTCGACCTCTGGAGGACAAAAGAACAGCAAAGTCAGAAAACACATCACTGTGATCTGACTGTTTATTCGTGCTATTAATGCCATTGTGTTTTTTAACGTACCCGCATTTTGGCACAAGCATCCTGCGTGGACTCAGTACCTCGCAGATCCTTAATGAGCATGGAACCAAGGTACTATGAGGGAAAGGGAAAGAGGAAAAAATCAGTGTTGCTAGAAATGTTCAATGAAAATGGTATCGCTTAAGGAAAGTAAAAACTGTAAAATTACATTGGCTTCGTAAGCGCAGGATTCAAAGATGAGTTTCTCAGGTTGGTGATGCCAGTTTTGTACCGGAGTGTACGGAGCTGCCAGACTGGGCGGCCGCAGCGTCAGACGAGGCTCTCGATGCCGCTCTTCATACCGTTCCTGGAATCATGACGTATAATATTACTATCGAAGATATGTGGCAGGAGTACAATGAAATCACTACGTCATTCACATTTTTAACTGCTTAAGTTAGAGACAAACATACATGAGTTCTGTGCCGTTCACTGGAATATCTTTGGGTTACATCATAGTCAGTATTTGGCACTTTTTTCCTCCCTGGTTCAGGCAGCAGAGGATCCATTGAGCGTCCGGAGTACGACTCCATCTGACTGAGGGGAGACGAGGTCTGGGATCCAGGAAGGTCCTGACACTGGGGACAGAGAGGGACAGAAAGAGCCAAGTTTTGTACAAACTGCTGATCAAAACTGACAAAGGCAAAGAGTTGAATTAGTGAAACAGTGTATTGGTTCTTACCCTGATCTGAGACAAACGTGGCGGTTTGACTGGAGGCTCCTCGTAGGGTCTCTCTGCTAAAGATGCAATGATGCGTTTCCTGTGACCAAGTAGAGTGATCTTTAACACCTGGGGGGGAAAAGAGAAGAAAATGTGGAGCTGGTAAGGTGGAAGCATCCACATAGAAAGTAAACCCTTCTACTAAATTAACCATTAAGTACTTAAGCTTTTAAACTTAAATGATGTCATACTGATTTCATACCGTCTGATTAACTGTGTTCACTTCTTTTTAAGGTGTCGGTACCTTAAATGTAGTTTTCTGCCATTTAAATCTATAACGAGCTGAAGGATTGAAAACCTTACTTCCCCAACAATCAACACCAAAGACTTGTTGTGTTTTCACCTTCAGTTTGAATCATCTGGCTGACGAATGTGCAGCAAAATAAAGTATCGTACTTTTCTTTAACGCACTCGAAACCTAATTTCACCCTCCGATACGCTTCCCTCATTCATGTATGTCACTGTGACTCACGTTGACAATCTCCAGTTCCCACAGGTTTTTGACACAGTCCAGAGTGCGGTAGCCGCTGGCCAGGAAGGTGTGTAAGTATTCGTGCAGGCCAAGATTCTCCAGCCAAGAGGAAAGGGAGCTGCTGCCATCACATCCCAGGGCTTTTACCTGCAGGTAAAGAAATTATTCACTTTAAGGAGTGAGAGACAACGGCTGTGCCACTGTATATGCTGAATTTTGAACCAGTTTTCCTGACTGACTAAGGAACTGGCAACAATAAAACCACTGCTGCATAACACTACTCTACTGCAGTGTTGGTGGAAGAAACAGTTTAATCTTTCATTACTGTAAAAAAGTAATATTACTCAGAAGAATAGACCTTGTGAATAATATCGTCTATTATTTTATTGGATTACTGGAGCATCAATGCAATGAAATTGACTTGACTTTTAACTACTTTATATACCGGCTGCTAATTTAGTCAAACTCTTACTAAACTACAGGCTCAATAGCCTCCATTAATCTGCATGTAATAATGGGGTAAAGAAAAAAAAAACACAAAACAATGTTCTGCTACACAAATTTATATTAATATTGTATTTCACCTTCTTTAGATTAAAGACAAAGTAAAAAAGAGATGCTGATCGCAACTCAAAATACGATACAAACAGTCCTGTTCAGAACAAGTGCCTCAAAATTGTACTTAACTACAGTAGTTTTTGTAAAGGTACACAGTTACTTTCAATCAAGGGGAAGTGTCTTGCTCTGCTGAGATGCTTACTGTAGAAGAAGAAATCAATGATTTGGTACCTTAGGTAATGAACGTGCTGCGTGCAGGATCTTCTTTCTGTGGCTTGGGTCTGTGATCCCAATCTCTCTCAAGTCCTGGTCCTCCATCACGTTACTCCCCTGTAAAGCAAAAAATATATATATAATAAAACAACAGCCTGGTTTAAAGGATATGTGAATTAAAACACATGTAAAACTACGTTAGACAAATCCTCCACAGAGAAAATGCTACGCTGCAGGGTCAGTATCGATCACAAACAATGCATCTATCGGGACCCAGCTCACTGACTGCAGTTAAGGTGGCCCTGTCGATAACCACATAAATGAGATGTAAGAGTATGCGTGTGTGTGTGTGTTTTTGGGGGGTGGGGACTGACAGCCATGTGTGTGTGAATAATGGTCAAACCCATCTTTGGTTACACACACCACCACCTTTGAGACTATGTGGCAGGTAATGGATAATGGAGAGAGGAGCAATAAATCAATGTGAGAGCTGCAGAGCGGTGGTCAGCGATATGAGATGGAGGGATAGAGCACTACTGCTGCGATGGATGGATGGATGCAGATGTAAACTACAAATAGAAAAATCACAACACCCTGATACGTAAAAGTAAAAGTCTCTATTTCTATAATGAATGTATCAGTGTCCTGTCAGATGACCTAACGGTGCAACGGTCAAAATAAGTTATTACGACGCTCCGCTACTCAGATGAGTGCATGCTGTCGACTGTAGGGCAGTGAGCCATATAAGCTCACCGTGTTACTTCTACACAAGAGGTCAGCAACTAAATCTCATCTGTTAAAGTAGCATGATGCTACACAGGAGCTGCTGCCTCAGGAACTAAATGTGACGGCTCAGGCTCCCATGAGGCTGACTCTTCAATATTAATCTCGACTTAATCCTATGGCGCTTGACTCAGCGTGCACAAACACACATAGCAATAACAGGAAAGAAGAGAAAGTGTCTGTAGGTCAAATCTGACTGCCTGTTTTTTATTCCATGCCTGTAGATGTTAATGTAGGGTGAAGAGCGAGCCTGTCACTGGGAGTAAAAACCGCAGAGTAATCTGTGTAATGTTGCCTCTGGAATCACAATGTTAATCACAGTTTTTGCTGACTAATCGACTGATATGCACCAACACTCGCATTCAGAAAGTACTGCAACATGTAAAGAGAATAATATATGACAGAAGAAAGACAGAAAAAAGAGGAAAAGAGACAGAGAAAGGTAGTCAGAAGGACAGAAATTGTTTTTCTGCCTTCAAGCTATGAATATTGAGAGTAAAATGAGTTCCTGAACTCTTTGATCAAACTTGTGTCAGTCATAATTTTGGTGATCCACGTTCGTCAGAGCTCAGATGTGAGCACGGACATCATGACACATTCCTTTAGCTTTTTTTAATACTTTATACTGATCTGACAACTTGAGGCCCATTATCTCTGGGCAGTAAAATGTTGATCGCTGCCTCTCTGGCTGAGGATTGAAACCATCCTCAGTATGGATGGATAACAGCACTTTCACAGTGCATGGATCATTGCATTACTGTCCCACAAGAGATTAACTGATAAATGGCTCTGTGGGAGGAAATATAGCTGCTAGAGAGTGGATTCACTGTCTGTACTCCCATTTCCTGGATTGTTTTCTACACTTTTTCCAGTTAAGTAGATGCGTTTTAATGTTTTAATGCAGCTATTTCGCGTTCATGCCTTTTCAGTGTAGACTATAGCGTGTGTGCATATTTTACACTTTGTTGCACCAGATTTCCCTGTTTATTGAGCTTTACTGAAATTTTAGATGCAGCTCATGATTCTTTTCTTTTTTTCAGTCAATGTTTGTTATGAATGAGGTTTTGATAGACTGGAGTGCATTAGTGCTGCAATGATTGGTCCATTAATCAACTATTCAATTCACAAAAAATCAATTTCAATCCACTTCAATAACATATTGACTGTTTATAACATGTATTGACCAAAAAAATGCAAAACATTTGCCAAATGCTCACATTTTCTGCTTAAACAACTTTACATATTCAATATATTTGAAGGTTTGCACTGTTAGGAATCTTAAAGAAATCATTTTGGGCCCTAAGAAATTATTGTGGCCCTTTTTCATATGCAGATGAAGAAAACAATTATTAGTTGCAGCCCTAACTTCCTGAACCAACACCTACAGAATGCATAGACTTAGAATAAATTAAAATCTGATAAGATAACATCTGGTTAATATATATATGAAATATTTGAAAGGACTGATAAAATTCTTATTTCTTTCTTATTTATTTATTTCATAAATATTACATTCACCTCTACTGCATCTTGATAAATAACATAAGAGACTTGTGGTAGTGATACCTCTGTGGGGCAAACTAACTAATGTGTTTCCACTATTTCCCCTCTCTTCAAGTGAGAATACATCAGTAAAGACAAAGCTGACATCAGCACAACATGGGTGAAAATAATATATTACAAGTAGTGTAAGCTGTGTGTTTTTGTGTCTGCTGTCAGTTGTCCTCTCATTTCAATGCTACTGCTCTCTTTCTCCTCACTGAACTCAGAGCAGCTACACCGGTCCCTGTGAATCCAGGCCAGGGGCCCGGGGGCACAGATCACTCATTCTGACTGTCTAAAGGAACAGCACTGCAGCACTAAGTTACAGTTTGTCCTCCTAAGCCGGCTGTCATAAGACCACACAAAAAACACTTTTGAAAAACTGAGACTATATGTCCAAAGGCAATAAGAAAATTAGCAATGCATTCAATCTAATTCCTGCCCAAATGTTTTTTTTAAATACGCAATGCATCACCACAATAGACACGGCAGGGAAAAAAAAAAAAAAAAAAAAATCAATGAATCTATTCCCAATCCTTGAGCTTCTAATGCACGAGACCATTACTGAATTTCCAATCTGCCTGCAGCTTTCAGTGGCATTGACTCGTTCCAGCGTAAAAACACTTTACATTTATTTAATGGATTTATTCTCTTGGTGCTGCTCTATACAGTCACTTCCACCAATTCAAAACTTTAAAGTGAATTTCTTCCTCTTGAGTTGACTCCTTGAAAAGTAGCATCAACCTAACAAAGCTCCCGCGAATATAAACTAACTTGGAGTTCTGTTGACTGACTCCCGCTACAGCTGATGATGCGTCCAGCAGAAAGCTGTTTTCGCCTTACTTGGGAACCGGAGAGAGAAGCGTGGCTGCGCAAGAGCTTCTTTCATCAGGACATTTGCTCCACAAGTCGATAAAAAGCATCTAATTGGTTTCAGAAGAGCCTTGTCTCTGCTTTGGCGCTTGAACACAATACAATCACTGCTGTTATTGATCCACTTCCAGAGCGAGCCTGCAGGGTGGACAGAGATCACAGCTCTCTGACCGGCCGAGTAAACACTGCTTAATTAGTAAATCTCACTGCACATTGGCTGCTGCAGACAGGCCGTTTCTCGACAAGTGTTCTTTTTTTCTTTTTGTAATACATATGGGAGGATTAAAAGAAGCCTGCGGATCATCAGTCAGATGTTCATAAAGTGCAGGCCAGATTTTTGCTCCTCAATTGATCCTGACTTTTTAGATTATCATGATGAAAAACATTTATGAGTGCAAACAAATTTAGCTTCTAAACTTCTAGCCCATCACAGCAGCTCAGCTATAGAGGACATGCAATGGCTATTTGGGTCTTAATTAGGTTTCAGTCAGCAATGACGTTCTAGAAATATCATCTGCTAAATCTAGGTGTACACATGAGTTTGTACACTATTTATTTAGATTGTTCGGGCTGTCGATTTGTGTGTGAAGCTGGCTATCAACATTTAATGAAATAAAATATCTTGCCGACAGCTAACAGCGAAATATGTCCTGTTCCCCCTACGTCCTCATATTAAACACAATTAGTAAGGTGTATTGTCACAATTAGACAAGGTGAGTCACTGGGTAATCCTCATCACCAGGTGAGACTGTGTTATGTTTCCTAAAAAGGTCAACATTTGCTGAAGGAAGAACATGTCATTTAAAGGTTACAGCTGTTTTTCTAAATTCTCTAACAATCTCAGGAGACCAGGCTGTTTGCAAAGCCGTTCATACACATACATACATACACATTTATCTGCTTTGGAATAACAAAGAGGACTCAGAGCTGAGGAAGGAGAGTATGAAATGACTAAAAAAAAGACAGAAGGAGGATTAAACCCAGAGACGAAGTCAGCACAGACTTAAACATGGCTGTTGATGCCATGTTGTGAGGAGGAGAGAGTTAGATGAAGACTCTAAGGTTACGTAAAGTAGATTAAAGATTATTCATCCAAGTTTAATGTGCAGTGAAATGAGTCAGACAGAGTTGGCACCTACAGCTGTAAGGCAACGCTATACAAGAGCATACATTTCAGCTGTGATATACAACTGCATGAGTTTTAACTAAAAACCATCTTAATCATTATAGTAATGGTTTTCATGTAATGTCACTGCAGCGTTGGGTTTAAATTATGATTGCTCATAATTTTTGAGGCAGCTGCTTTTTGCTTAAATAATTTCACAGCCAGCGTGTTCGGTGGAAACTCTGAATTTAAACGTAGGTCTTGTGATGAACAAGCTGCGTTCGCAGAGTAACATAGCTAAGTGTTGAAGTCATTAATGGGGCTATGTTTGCTATCGTGCCTTGTAAATCTGTATGACATTGGCAGCCCGACGGACCAGTCATTAAAATAAAAGCTAATTTGCAGTTATCAACATGTGAACAGACTAGTTTCCAAAAAGTTTTGTCAAGAAGCCAAACGTGACGTCTGGCTTTCCAGCAAGAGGACGACTTTACTGTAAGTGTGTGCAGACAATTGAATTAATTTGCTTCCTGTATTAAGGCGGGTCATGAAGGTCAATTTACTTTGAAAGTCTTTCTAACTGTATAAGCAGCTTCCTGGATACAACGTAGATGGATTTGTGTTGCCTTCTAATCTCATATGCGGTGCGAAGACAATTCTGTAAACAAGACACAAACAAAATGATGTGTTTCAGGAGGATGAGGTGTGTGACAGACGTGATGGGAGGAGGGAAGAGTTTTCATCTTAATACATAAGTTGTCTGTCTCATTTCCAACTGTGACTGAGCCACCAGCTGGGCACCTCATTCTCTCTTCCATCAGTCCTCATTACTGACAAAAGAAACAGAGCCAACTCATAGTGGCGTCGCACACCGTGGGCTCTATAAACTTGCCGGCTTGGCAACAGCATCCCATAGCTCACTGAGACACTCCTCCATTCTGGCCGGGCATCAGCTGCTTCTCAGGCAGCCGGCTCACTGACTGTAAGAGAGAGAGGCCACAACAGCAGCAGCCTCCTAAGCTGGAGACAGACTGTCTGGGAGTCTGAGAGGGCAACATAACCCTGATTCAACACTCACCAGGCGTAGTGCTTTTAAACTTGTTGTAAACAAAAGATTTGACAGCGAGCAGAGAAAGGCAGAGCATCAATGCAAACTCTGCCTGAAAGCCACTCACAAGAATAAACGAATCAAGTATTGAATATTGTTCATTCTATAAAGCATGTGATGTAATGCGTGATATTAAATAATGTGCTGAAATCACTCACTGAAATCAAAGCAGTGAACTGATACCATAATAAAAATTTAGAGCTACTGAAACACAAGGCAGAGTCATTATACAGAAGGAGGGGTTGTTGAAGGAGTTCAGCTAATTAAACATTAGATGAAGTTAATGGGATCATCTAACAGCTAATGATGGGTGGCGTCAATTGGATTTACGCACAAAAACACAAAATGGGAATAACTGTAAATATGAGTTGAAAGAAAAGAGAAAAAAGAAAGTGTGAAGATGAGCTAAGATTAATATGGACACTATGTAAAGTTTTGTAAGAACTCACCATGTAGTGCAGGTCATCGAAGCCGTTCAGGAGCAGCTTGCTCTCATACTGCGGCAGCCCCACATGCTCCAGCCAGTCTCCCACAGGCTGGTCCAGCAGCCGGCCCGCTGCACCTGCTGACAGGGGAAAGCGCTTCAGGAGGGAGAAACCTTTCAGCCGGTAGCAGCGGCACTCTGAGGATGAGACGTGGCATTGCCACATCATTCTCGGCCAGCAGAGCCGAGCGCACCAGCAACAGGAAGGTGGAGGAGACAGTGTCCTTGGACAGGGCGTCAGCTCCCGCAGAGAAGCGGGGGCTGAACCACAATCACACAAAATTGGACTGGAGCACCCCTGATCTCAGGGGTGAAGGGGATGATAAAAGGGGGCTGAGAGCTGGTTGATCACCAGCTAATATCAGCAAAACTCAGCCAGGAACGCAACCCCAAAAAAAACAAAAAAAAAAAAAAAACAAACTTGGAGTCAACGCGCTTCTTCACTGCATCAAGTGTGTAAACAAAACAGTTCATATGCAGTTTGCCAGAAAAATATGCTCCATGTCAGGAGGTAGCATTTGTATCTTGCAGCTGAATTAATTCAAATCCAGATTTTCCAACAGATGTGATTTGTCTCAGCTGAGTTTAAAGTTCTTTGGAAAATTCATGGACAGGAAACAGTTAATTATCAAACAGGCTCATCACTAATTCACAGATGCAACCTACTTAGCAGTAAAAGCACAGGATCAGAGTGAGAGATCCATCAGAGAGCATGACACATCATATAGAAATCAGCAGGACCAGAAGTGCAAAATGCAGAGGTGCTAACACACAAGACTGTGACACGAGCTGAGATTGATCACAAACAAAAGCAACAGTGACGTCTGTCGACGGCCGCAGCTGATGGAGTCCTAACCTGTACCTGCTGCTGGGTTGCATTTATGTTTTAACTCGCTCACAGAAGAAAAAACACATATTTCCAACGGTGGGAAACAGTTTTTACACATTTGATAACTGCATCTTCCTTTAGAGTTGAATAATTAAACATCTATTTTCTGCTCATGAGAAATCATTAACATGTAACCAAGTTGTGCAAGACACCGCACAAAGAAATCGAACAACTTCCAATAACAGATTTCACAACTCAAATTAAAATCACTGTGAAAAATGTGCATTTTAAAGATTCTTGTTTCCTTGTCGGTGCTTTCATCTCTTCAACCTTCTGCAAAACCAATCCTGCATCTGTAGAGATTTCCACACCATAAATCCCATTCGGGTCACTCTAGATGCTCGGAAATATGTCATGAGGGGGAAAGAACAAAAAATCCACTCAAGGATCCAATCAGCTACTTCAAAGAGCACTTTGGTAATTGCCCTGGTCTCTGGATTGAACTCCTCTGCAGACAAGAGAGAGAGAGAGAGCGCTGAAACTGTCTCTTCAGTCTGGCACAGTTTGTGAGATGCGGTCAAGTCCAGCAAAAAGCAAAAAAAAAAAATGTAACAGATAAAAGAAAAAAAGCGGAATGAAGAATGGATCAACAAATCCTACAGAGCAGATACCGTGGTGGCGTCCTTCTATTGTCCTGACTGTTCACAATACTGCTGCTTGCAATTCCTCTCTCTTCCCTCACTCTGTCCTCTCTCTCTCTCTCATTGCATGAGGTTCCCTACTCCCCCCTCACTCACTCTCTCTCACCCACTCTCTCTCTCTCTCTCTCTATCCCTCCTGCTCTCTCTCTCTTTGAAACACTGCAGGTGGCTGCTCTTTGTCAGTTGCGAGCTACCGTTTCAGACTCAGACCTCCCACCCCTCATTGGCTCCTGAGTTTTCACAGCTTCTTCTGCTTCTCAAGCTTTTCCCTTCCCTCGCACTCATTAGGCTTCCTTCACCGTCTTTCCTCTGTGAAGTCGTTCAAAAGAGAATAAAAAAAGTACAAGTGACTGCAGGCACAGAGCCAATCAGCTTGGGACATCACAGTTCACCAGTCAACAGTGAGAAGAGACAAACACTGGACTCAATCACAGAGAGAGAGAGAGAGAGAGACATGCAGCGTCTCGTCTTCGCACCAAACAGGAGCCTCTTCTCCATCAAGTGTCTTTGTCGGCCTTCTGAAAGCTTCTTCACGGAGACGGAGCAGCTAAAAGGTTCATATAATTTTTGCATATACAGAAGGATGGAATCACACTCATGGAGCTGGTTCAGAACGGACAGATACAGTTAGTGATGGGGGTGCTAACTACTGTACTGCAGTGGTCTCAGCTTTCCTCATATCTACAAAGCAAAATGAGCTCATCCCCCAACATACATGGTGGTTAATATTTAAACAGCTCACTCCAGTGCAGCGCATAACAAACATGGAGGCTTGAGTAAGGAAGAAGGGCAACTTTATACTTAGTGGATCTGCTCCGCGGCGTAAATTGTGTGCATAATAATGTGGCTTAGACAAAGTGTAAACTGGAGGGCGATGTTGAATAATGTGAGAGGGGTCGATTGTCTGGGTTACATCCACCGTCCCTACGCGCCATCCATCAGCCAAGACGACAGGCCTTTCAGAGAATAAAGGGAAACCAGGTACAGAATCCTTCACACAAAGACGCTACTTTAAAGATAGCAGAGGAAGATTTAATATTTCCTCTGAGGCACTTTGGTCTTAAAGATAAAAAATACACTTGATAACTTTTAAGGTAGTTTTAGAGACTATTTCTTGACCTGACATGGCCACTTTGGCTTAAAAGCAGAATGGTTTTATATCACATCAGATGTTTTTCTGTCTTTTCTAACCACAGGTGAGCAGTGTTGATTTACTGTTCTCTACAGCTACTGATGCAGATTTGTCTTCTTGTCTATTCTATAAAAAAGACCTACTGTCTACCTGCATTATACTTCTGTAGTTAATTGTTTAACTGAATTGCAGTTTGTTTCCAGTTGCATCCTTCACTGATCAATGACTGGTGCATGATTACAAAGAAAATTCAAATGGGTATGATAAAGAAAATTACAGAACCCCTAGCAAAACAGAATTTTCTGTGATGATAAACCTATATAAATGTAATAATGTACAAAGTGTTGAAGTTCACATTTAGTTTCAAGCATACAAAGGCAACAATGATCATACTGTACCTGGCGTAGCATATTGCTGATCTCTGGAAAAATCGATGCCAGCACCAATCAATGTCATGATCTTCTCGATCTGACAAGAGAAGAAGAAACTGAGATAAGAACACAGGGAATACATCACAGTTAAGCCTCCACCTCTCACCAGCAAAAAAAAATATATACATAAACGTCCCCCATGCCTTTAACAATAAACCACCAAATGTTACAGTCTGTCCTTTGATTTTACTCTGCAAAAGCAAAGGACAGTGTTGAGGGTACCTTGAGCAAGAGAAAAAGTCAGTGTGGTTTTTATGAAGACACATACATAAATTTTTGAAAGGCACCTTAATCAGTTGCACCATGGCCGATCGCTTTTACATCTCATTTATGGCCACGGCATCACAGTCATTTTTTTACTCTTCCATGTGGGAGCAGTAACTGGGTCAAACCAGCACTGATTTACACAAACATACTGGTCTCACAGTTGAGCATTAATGATCACAAAGCTTAACCAGGGCAGAGAGAAAATGTTAAAGTCTTCAAAAACAATAGTGAAATCATGTCAATTTAAACCATCTGTGTCATTTTGTCACTGTGTTTGCTCCAGTAAAGCTTATAACAATTATCTAATGTCTCCAAGCAACTGAGGTGTTAAAAAACAGACAGGGTGAGGAAAAAAGAACAATTACTAAAACTGAAAAGACCCAGTTCACCAGGTTTGCTTGCAATCATTTCATGCATCTCTACAGAATGCATGTGAAAATTACCAGGGTGTTGTCTCCAAGCACAGTCTCTCATATGGACTTTTCATACACATGCACACATGCGAACGACTTCAAAGCAGCGGTGGGTCACTGGGCTGCAATATTACACCTGTCACAGGTTGTGGAAACATGGCTCTAACTTTTCAACCAGTCCAGGGTTTAGAAATGTTGGATTTTTGGTAAGACTGGCAGAGCTGCTGTCACTCCTGTCAGGTACCTTTCTGTGGATAAAGGCCCCTTCGTTTATACATTGTGTCTTTTTTGAAAATGCTTCATTTCAAAGTGATGCATCTTGCCACTGGCTCCTGAGGTTGAAGTCATATCTGCTGCTCTAAAAGCCCTCAGACAGGTTCTCTGTCTACATTTGTATAATTATATAAGGCAATAAAGTGCTATCAGGAGACCCGAGTATACATTTGTTAGGTTCTCATCATCAATCAGTATGTGGATGTTTAGTAGAAAATAGTATATGATTAAAAGAGAAGTTTCTGTCAGAGGAGCAGAGAGAGAAATGTAACTTTGAAGAATTATGCATCTAGTTAAATGTGCCGCTGTCAGACCGGATTGTTAATAGCACATTAAAGCTTCTAGACTTGCATAGAGGAAGAAATGAATAATCACTGAGATTATGTCATTCCAAAGGGCTTCAATAAGCCCGGAAAAAATCCCATCTACCTCCACAAAGAAGAAGACAGAACCCAACCCCAAAAAGATCCAGAGATATTTTTATGAAGATGGACATCTTACGCTGTCAAAGGAATTAGATCTTCGTTGTTTTGTGGTGGGAGAAGTCGTCGTTTTCTGCTGAGAGAGAATTCATGGTTTTGGTTTTCCTTCCTTCTGTGCAACTACTGTACTGCCAGCTATCCTCTGGCAGGGTTTTATGAGAAGATCCTCTACATATTTCATACTGAACACACTGTTTCAAATAGAAAAACTGTACATGTCTTGCGCATGAGCATCGTGTTTGTAATGATTAAATCATCAAGAAGTTGTAGGGTTTAAAAATATGCAAAAATTTAAATACAAAAATAACATAAATTGTAACAAACAGCAATTAAAAAAACTGCAGATAAAAATCTGAGCTGCAGTGAAGAGTAGCACACATTAATCTTTAAAATTAGAGTCTCTGTTTTAATGTTCAAAAAGAATCTTCAGGACTCAAAACACCACAATCCTAGCAACAAAAAAAGCAGAATGAAAGGTGTGTGATGAAGAGGAGTGTGACGATCACATTATTGTAGTTGTCCATCTGCTCAATGTTCCTTCTCCATATTGTTGATTAAAATCCTGCATATTGACCAGATGGTGGATTAGTCGCCCTCGCTCAACAAATAACCTCAATTCATCAGCACCACATGTGCACGACATCAGTCATTAAACAGGAGTGTTGGTGGTGAATCTGCAGTATTTCTCTGACTTGAGAAAAACTCCAGATTCGTCAGCAGAAACAGTCTGAAACTGTTTGTTGTGAGTTTGTTGTTGAGAGTTAGATGTTTGTTACCTGTGGACAGAGCTATGCTAGCCGCCTCACCTGTTCCAAGTCTTTATGCTAAGCTAAACTAACAGCTATTGCCTTCATATACAACATATACTGTATAAGTGAAATCAATCTTCACATATCGACTCACCTCATCAAAAAACAACAAGTTTGAAAACAATTAAGTGTTACCATAGAGATGTAAAAGAAATCTCTTATATGTTTAGCGGCTATCATGGGATCTGTTTGTGTTTCTTTCCCTCATAATCTTAAATCATCAGGCCACAACAGGACACAACCAGACACAACAGGACCATTAGAAAGCAGCTGATGAATGCTGACATTAATCGAGGGTCCAATATGTGAAGTCACATTCGGCCACTGAGCTGCTGTAACTCCTGTGATAATGAGAGCAGGGCAGTGCTCTTGTCTCATAAAGTGGCCAAGGTCTGTCCTGAAGGGAGGATAATGCTCGTGTCAACAGTATCACTCCTCAGCAACGGGCCGAAGGGGACCGGGGGGAAGCCGTGATCTTGTTCTTCTCTGGCTCTCAGGAGAGAAGACATGTCATCATTCTTTTACAATAGGTTGTAATTTTCTCTTCTCCCTGATTTACACATCTGTAGCCACCACAGAGAGCTTTTCTTAAGAAAGAAATGCCTGGTTTCACTTTAAAGATGATCACACTGCAAGTAAGGTAAGAATATCACAATTTGTAATTTAAAAACTAAAATTAAAATGTGTATGGATACAATGCAAAAACAAAAAGCACACCAACATGTCCTATATGATAGAAAAAAAATAATACTAGCCGTTAGTAGCCAGTAAGACCCAGAAGCAGCTACGGTAAAAGGCAGGTATGATGTAGTGATGGTGGTGAGTAAATATATCCCTGTCAAAGGACACAGCCCAGTGATTTCCTCAAGGTAAAACACATCCACAATGAAAAAAGCCTCTGAATTTCAGGTCTGGAATAAGAAGCTCGGTGTCATGAGAATAAGACGAGGGGGAGAGGAATGTGTTTTTGTGCTGCAGGATCTAATCAATACAGAGACCTGAAATGGAGAGGAGCCCATTGTGAGAGGGGCTCACTATGAACAAGGAGCTACAATGAAGAGGGTCAGAAGTCAGCGGCAGGGTGGAGGTCAACAGCTGAAGAGCTGGCAGTGATGAGAGAAATTCAGCCTGTGATTAAAGACACATCAGGTTATTTATCGTGTTTCTCACAGCAGGCTCGCTGCACAGAACGGCTGAGGAGAGCAGCTCGACTGCCATTTGACTGGGATTTGGAAGCAGAGAGTGTTTTTTCATTAACAGCTTTGAGAATCTCAAACAATACACAACTGAGGCTCAGAGGAGGGAGGGTTGAGGGAGAACTAAAGGACGCCTGGCAGAGTCTGTCCACGGTGAAACAAAAGACTGCTGCAGAGAGAGAGCGTGTCCAGACCACCCGCTTTTAAATTGGCAAGCTGGCACCAAAACACGGGTTGGAATTAAAAACTATGGACTTGTGAATGACATCAAGGGGAACACAAACACACCACCACCATTTAAAAAGGAGATGCCAACACCTCAGTGCCACACTGGGACAAAGCACTGTCAGCAGTCCTTTCAACATAGTCCTGAAATAGCTCAATGTCATACTTGTGTTTTTAGGGACAGCGTCCTTTCTAAACAACTCCAACACTTCGTCAGCTCATCACCAACAGGATATTGGAATATATATATTTATACACATATAACGATATGATTAAATAAGTTTAAATTTTTTATATAACTGAAAATCAAAAGGGCATCACTTCTCTGCAGTGACTAGAAAAGAGAAACCTGAAGCAGTAGCGACTGCATGTCTCAGCCCCCCATGGTTGTCTTGTGTTCTCCCCCTGGTGGGGATTAGAGAATAGAGCCCCCCTGCTGGCTGCACCAGGCCATGACACACACCCACAGTTCAGTTTGATCTCAGCAGGTCAATCACATGAGACATCGCATTTCTTTTCTTTTTTTTTCTCCTCGTAGAAAATAAAAGCGATCCAAGATCTGCAAAGAGTTTATGAACAAGGCAAAGTGAAATAAAAAGAAAGAAGAAAGAAAAAGAACAAAGAAATGCTACATGAACTGTGGCAGAAACTGCCGCAGAGGATTAACTTTTTATAGAACACACTCAAAAGTATAAAGACAACATAAGGGGAGAGGCTCAGGCTTTTCCCCTCCTTTCTGTTGTGCTGTATTTGGCAAATAAGGCAAAAAGCTTCAATCAGCACACACCAATCGAACAGGCTTTACAAGGAATATAATATCCATAGAAATGCCAGAAAACATCAATTATTTTCTCATTCAGTTCCTTTGTGGCAGGTAGACAAGATTAATGAGACTACAGTGGAGCTGCTGCCTGTAAGGGAATCAATACTCACAAAAGCTGGTTTCATAGTAGCTACTGGATCTGAGGAATGTGAAACGAAAATTGACGTTAAAAGTGAAGTAGGGCTGTAGACGACGGCCTTCTCTGTCTCTTCTGTCTCTGTCTACAGCCTCTGACTCGCTTCTACTCCTCCCATCTGTGGAGCTCAGTTCGCTGGCCCACACAATGTGCCCCCTGGATTGTCATCTTCAGACTGATCCCAAGGACCAAGACCAACCCGCATTAGCATGCGCTTTACACACCAGCACACACCCGCACAAAAAACACACACACACCCGTGCGTACACACACAGGCGCATACACACACACACACACACACACACACACACACACACACAGCTCCTTAAATGGAGAGATGCATAGGCCAAAACCTCATGCAAGTCAAATCTCCTTGTCTTGAAACCAGAGGCAGTGTATCCAACGGTATGTGTGGCTCATACAAAGAAAAGCGAAGAAAAGGGGCGAGAGACGGAACAAGAAAGATATAGAAAGAAAAGGAAAGAGTGTGTGAGAACTAGTATATTTAGCAAACCAGATTAAAAGTAGGAAAACATATTTTTTAAAGGGGTGTGTATGTGTGTAAGGAAGAGTAAGAGTGTTTGATAGTGTCCTGGGACCCTTTGGCCAAACGCCGTCACACAGCTGAGTAGAGTGCTCCAGAGCAGTCAGTCATGACCGGTAAGATGGTTGCCACATAGAGAAACAACTGTGGATGGAGCCACATAGAGAAGTCAGAGAAGGAACAAATAAAGACGAGAGTTTTCAGAGGACAACCAACATCATTAAAGAGAGTGCAGGCTAGGTTACACCCAATCAAACTTTAACTACTTCCCCCAACACACTCCTCTCATTAGCTATGCACTTTACGTCTGCAGTGTGAATATTTCCATTTCATGCAAATGCAGATTTATTTCCTGAAAGAAAAAGGAAGGAGAGAGTCTGAGGATACTGCTTTTTTTTGCTCTAAGCACAGGATTCAAGTGAGTGAGGAAAAAACACAGGCATCCAACTTCATTAACTAGATCATGTATTAACTACGGCTACTAAATTGGACAAATTAAATTGCCTCGTTAAAAATGCCAAATTTCATTTAGGAAATAGTGTCAAAAGATAATAAATCATAGAACTAGTCACTAACTATCAGCTGATTCTTTATAAATATCTCTTTTGAGGCAGCAGAGCTTAAATTTTATAAACTGCACTGCTGACATCTTACATTTACAATTATACATTTTGGATTCATTCAAGCTGTCTCTGTGAGATCTATAAAAACTGTCCACACACACACACGCAGAAACATGCACACAAACAAACACAAACAACACAATCTTGTACTTCTATCTTTGTGAGGATAACTCATTGACATGCATACATTCCCCAGCCCTTTAACCAGACCTTAACCATCACAACTAACCCTAGTTCAATTCTAACCCTAACCATAAAACTTTCTAAAATATTAACTCTTCAAAAAGCCATTCGAAAATTGTGAGGACCGGTGAATGTCCTCACTTCTACAGTGAAACTGGTTCTCACAAGGATAGCAGTACACACACACACAGACACACACACACACACACACACAATGCCAAGGAGCATGATAATGAACCTGCACATATACGAGATCTGACCATCACAGTTCATATCCTATTCTGCTGTACTATTGTCAAGGTCAACTGCATTGTTATTATATTACCTACACACTCTTATTTTGTGGTCAACAGGGTGGAGAGTAAATAAAATGCACTCCCCATGAGATCAATGAATAATTAAAGTTGAGCTGTTGTGCTCTTTGCCAGCAGCCTAATTAAAGATTTAATAGACACATTTAAGTATTCTGATAAAACTTAAAGCTGAAATCTCAGGAACACACATTGGTGTGGAGAATACAGTGAATGAGACTATTTACTGGAGTGAATCTGCTTTTCCCTGATAAGATCTTCTTCAGTTAAAAGCCAATAACACAACCTGATCTCTTGGGCATGCTTGTGCATGAGGACAGTGATACCTTCTGTTGTGACTCCTCCTTTACAGCCTTATCCCCCCCCCACCCCTCTTTTACAACCAGATCGATTCTCATGCTCAGTATATTCAGCTCGTGTGCACAGAGGCATGAGGCGGGCGGGCGGAGGGGGTGGGGGGTGAGGTGGATGAGCACTCCAGGATTGTTACTGGCTGCTGAGGCAAACAGGGAAGAGCAGCAATCTCAGATAAGCGAGTAATGTCAAGGCCGCCTCAATCCTGTCACGCTCTCAGAGGAAACATCCCTCAGGTGCAGTCTGAGGAGGTGAGGTGTTCGTTAAACTGGGTAATTAGACTGTGCAGGGCTCTGCCTGTGACCACAGAGTTTGAGAAGGGAATTAAAAGATTCAAGTGCACAACATGTTCCTTTGTTTGACCTTATTACCCCAACGGACGATATTGTTCTATGCAGGGAGGACGATGTCTGAGGAGCAGTGTCCTAACTTGCCTCTACCGTTATAACGATTTGATTTTGATTTTATTTTACAACAAACTTATAAATAATATTAAAATAGCCACTCTTTTTTATTAAAATGTGTTATCATTTGTGATAAAGCCAAACTAATAACTCAATCTGGAAAATTAAAATGCTTTTACTGATATAAGAGATAATATTCCATATTTTGTCCACAAGAGAGCAGTCACATATGCATCTCCTTTAATAACTCTATTAAGATTTCTTATGTTTGTAACAATTTTGAAACCAAAACAAGACCATAATATCAACAATGCTGTGTTGCTAAGTAATTTGATTTAATAAAAATCTAATCAATAAAGGGTTTTAATGCTATACTGAAAAATATCTATGAAAATATTAGCTTTAAAAATTCAGAATTGGTCCAACAGTCATTTGTAACTTTGTTGTGTAAATAATCAAAATCACAAATTGACAAATAAATAATTATGAATGTAAACATGTCTGTGTGAAATTCTGCATCATTCTAACACAGACGAGTTGAAAGAGTCCATCATTACAGGATCCAGACTTGTTATGATAATTACAGACAAGCTCCACAATTTAAAGGTGAAAAGTCAACAGAAGGAGCAGACGGGTCACAGCATGTGTTACTTTGTATTGCACAATATAAAGGAGGTAAGTTGTTTACCATGACGTTGCCTGACTGCGAACAGAAAAGCACTGAAGGTCAGATTTTGATAGTAACTCTAGTCGAACACTACCTTCAATTTTCAGTGAGTGATTCCTTGGCAGACGTTGACAAACCTATAAACTAAAATTATGTTGTTGATGTTTGAAAATGTCTGGCAGCGCCGGAGCAGATCAAGGAAAAAGAAACCCTCCCAGTGGTGATCACAAGGTCCAAGACAAGGCTGCACTGACTGTTCACAGCAATGAATGAGTCACGCTGCCAAGGTGTTGTGCTTCGTTGTGCTTCGCCTTCATGCTAGAGTATTAAAGTGTTTTTGAACTTTGACTAGCATCTGTAGGAGGCGGCGGGCTGATTGTGTTTTGACAGAGATAATCCAAGCTGAGCAAACATCATGTGAATTTACTGTTACGCAAAAACGCACATCACAGCTCTCGTCTTTCGCCAACAGTCTCCTGCTGCTGCTCTGATCGTTGAGCGCTGCAGCAGCATCAACATCTGGCGCAGTTTATAGCAACACTGACAGAGTCACATGCTCTCAACAGAGATGAATAAACGAGCTAATTAGACAAGCAGTCTCATAAAAAATGTCTACAGAGGAGGCTGTATGTGACAACACAAAACATGGAATAATAATAATATATAATTCAGGTTTAGTTGTGTCGTTTAGTAAAAAACACAGGATTCAGATTGGATGTAAAAGAGTCTTAAAAGCTGGAAAATCTAACACACCACAGTCTAATAACTGTATCAGAGCTACTAGTTGACGACATTTCAGAAGTTTTATGGAGAAATTCTGTGTTATGTTAAATTTTCCTTCACAGAAACGGATCTACAACTCAAACCACGTCTGACCACCACCTTTTACTGGAAAGGTAAATGCTGTGATCAAACAGAAGTAGACAACTCTGACCACTTGATTATAATCCACAGCCCACAGCAGCAGAGATATTGACCTCAAAGCTGCTATTATCTCTGCTCCCTGTGGCTGCTCTGATCGGGTCATGTAAAGGAACACTAAGCAGCAATATGATCTCCTCGCTGTGAGGAGAGGGAGAGAGAGAGAGAGAGAGAGAGCGAGCATTAGGGGCTATCTGAGCCCATGATTTGCTCTCGACGGTCTGGCATCATAACCGCAACGTGCAAAGTCATCTCTCATGGACGGCGCTGCTAAAAAAAGATGTATGCTATCATCTACCAAAACAGAGCAGAATACAAACAATACGAGGAAAAATTACTGAGACATTAGTGGATACACCAGAGTGAGGTAGATTATGTTAAAACTTGGGAAGCTTAGAGGATATCATTAGTCTTGCCAAGAGTAAGAGGATTGCTTCAGGAAAATGGTGAAGGAACATGAAGAGGAAAATATGCTAATTGCTCGTACTTGTATGACTGTATTTCTACTCTGTCATTGTTAAGTATACTCTATTCGCAGATCATAAAAGTTAATATCATATTAGAAAACCAAAGTCTGAGATGCTTTTTTAGTTGCGTCTTCGGCAGCACAAACTAAGAAACGTTGCCAAAAGGGATTATTTTAGAAAAATGTCTTCGTCTTATTTGTTCAGTGGTACAATATGTGCGTGTTTGTGTTTGTCTGAAGAGAGAAGAGCTGGAGGGAAACAGATCTGGAGCTTGCATGTTCTCTCTGAATCTCAATTTCCAAATCTCTGTCTCTTGTCTTACTCTCTCAGTTTCTCAGTCATTTTATCCGCAATCTTCCTGTCTTCTCTAATCTCCTCTCACTGAGGCTCCACTCATCTCTGTCTACGTCTCAGACAAAGTATTAAAGTGCTGAATGAGGGCAACAAAACACAAGACAGAATAGAGAAAAAGATGAATTATAAGTCAAAGAGTGATGACAGAAGTTGTTTGATGCAACTTGTGCAACAAATATGATACCTAAAACTATCCTAAATGCTTTCATTTAAATGTAACACAATCACTGCCTTTACCAACAAGGTGGAGCTCAAACTGCACAGCGCCACCCTCAGAACAACAGGTGGTCTTATGTCCGACAGAACAAGTGTTTGATGAAACTTGCTACAGTCATAGTCGTCATAGTCAACACTGAGATTTTCATTCATCACTATTGTAGCTGTGGACAAATGCCTTGCGGCTGCAGCATAAACAGAAGCTGACTGAGGCCTAACAAGAGAAGCTTTGTGTGGGAAAAAATCCTATCCCCTGAATTCATGCTCTTAAATCTACAGTTGAAAAAAGAGATTTAACATTTGCACTTGGACATTTCCCACACATGATTAATGGTTTGCTGGTTGTGGCATTTCATGACTTGCTGAATTCAATTTGTATATTTTGCATGTTGAGTGTCTATTTGTTACCAAATTTGATATTTTTTATATTTCTGTATGTGAATGAAACACCTTGTAGTTAAAATATCAGAGGAAATGTTGCATTTAAATGTATTTAACACCTTTCATATTTGTCAGCATTAACTAGAAGTCTACGATTTTGTTTAGAACACAATAGGCAAACAACAACAATACACTTGGTGTCTCAAATTGGATGAGACCGAACACTTACCTCATCCCATTCTGATGTGAAAGATGGAGATTTCTCTAGCCTCTTCTTGCCAGTGCTACAGTTTGAAACAGACTCGCTTCGGTTTCCCAGTCCTCCCTCCTCCTCACTAGGAGGCGACACGAGCAAGTCTGAGTCAGACTTGGAGAGGCTGCGTGCCAGTTTCAGGTCCCCAGGGGGCCGCATCCTAACGGCAGACACTGCCCCAGCTCCAGAGTCCCTGTGCTCCTTATTCACAGTCGCATAAATTGCTTTTGGGTCACAGTCTGTCAGTATAGCGGCCATACTGGGACGGTTAGGTGGCGGTGCAGCTGCTGCTACTTCCTCTTTTACTTTGGCAGATTTTCTTGATTCTGGCTGGGCCTGGGTGGGTGGCACCACACCTGGAAGCCTGAAGGGTTCCTCGCGGCAGTCGAAGACAGGAGAAGATCCGTGCAGAAGGCCGGTGAACTGCTCCGGGACACCTGCTCCTTGATCCTGACTGAGCTGAGAGTTATCTAGAGAAGGAAAAAAGGGAATAGACAAAGTCAGTGGCCAAAGAGGGACGTTTGTAAAGGCTGGAAAGCGGACTTCCAACTGAGGGGAAGATCCTTAGAGCAGGACTAATAAGAAACCGCCCACACAAGCCCTGTAACAGATCTGTAATTGTTTCCTACCAGGAGTGACGGAGAGAAAAAGAGTGAGAGAAGAGAAGGCGTATGTTGGCTGGAGAAATAACAGAATTCCAAACCCAGCTTGCAGCCGTCTGACGACTATCTGCTGGTGCCTGACTGACTGTATTTTGTAAAAGAGTTGAGGCTAAATGACACACTAAAAACTCCCCCAAGTGACTGGCTAAACTTGGAACTTCCACTTGCAGAAGCACACACACACAAACACAGAAATTACAAACACCTAACACGAGGCACAACAAACACACAGCTGAAAATTTATAAAAGAACTTGGAAATCACCAACAGGAGTTAAACTTACATCAGCAGCCTTCTCCAATGAAAACAACTCCTTAACGAGACAGAATGGCAAGTGCAATTACAAACAATTAGATTTCCCTCCTCCCTGAGGAATAACTGCCACCTAAGCCTCTTTTCCACGATCAAATCAGCCACGACTCGACAGCCCCAGTTGTCGTCAACGCTTAGTGAAAATGCCAGCCTGAGCCCAGTCCTGCACTCATCTTCCTTTTTTGCTGCAGTGATGTGTGTTGTTGTCTGCTGTGTGACCAGCAGCCCTCTGTGTTTTTCTGGCTTCTAATTCTAGACCCTAATGGTGGCTCAGGAATGGAAATTTGAATCGCTCCTATCCTCCAGCAGCTAGACTCCTGATAATTAGTCCTGTGACACATGGTAAAAGAGTGTGTGTGTGCTGTGTCTGCATGTATGTGTGTGTCTGAGTGTGTGTGGACAGACTCTGCCAGGGTGACAGGGTCAGGGTGTTCAGTGACAGGGAATCTGGGGCAGTCAGTCACACCACAAGAAAAGTGGTGACCTGTTGCTACACTTTGTTTGTCCTTCACGGAACCGCTTCGTGGTGTGTACATGTGGCCGGATCAGCTGTACCCTCTCTTAACCAGTTGTTCAAAGAGGGAAAACATCAAGAGAGCAGGATGTTAAAGACTTACATCTACCGTTCAAGATGAGGGGTTATCTTACCTCCCGACTGTTAGACGCGCAAAACTTACGCTATAAATTCACCAAAATGCCCCATTACTGTTTCAGGGACCATTAACAGGGAGTAAAGGAGTGTGCCAAACAACGCCCTGAACTCCCAAATCACAAGTTACTTAAGGCTTAAGTATCTAGAAGAAGTATGTGTGTTGCAGGGGTGAGTGAGTGTACTGTGCACATATGTGAGGACCTAAGCCAAGCACCCACCCTCTCCTTGGCAGCTGAGGAGTGTGAACGCCCTATGAGCACATCGGTGCAGCTCCAACAATCTCACATGGTGTTAACCCTTACTAAGACCACTGCAATCCCACGCCTGTTCACACACGTATGTGGTGGAAAAATGCAGACAGACACAATGGATGAGGTCACTGCAGAGGTGGTGGGCAGCGTATTTCATTTGGCACTCTGAACCTCGTATCTTTCTAGTGATGTCATGTTTGTTTTGCAGACACTGCAGTGCCTGCCTTGGCTGTCACTCCACCATCTGCGTAGTCCAAAGTCAATTCACTTTTCTGCCTGTGGAAAGATTTACCTGTTTTTATTGTAGATAGAGGTACAAGACTGGGTCACATACTGCAGAACGTCAATAAGGAGCTAAAAGCCATCTAGTTGATTTGTGCACATTTACAGTAAAGTAAAGAAATACTTCTATTGATAGTAGTATGGATAACAGTCCCTGTCCTGAAAGACACCATGTTGGCACATTCAACAGTACACAGCGAGGAGATAAGATTATGACATATGATGTAGAACAGAAACAGGATTGCTGACAAACAAGTAAACACTGATATTTAAACAGTGCAGTTCTGAATAGCTGAGTTCATTTTACGCTCGCTGCTCATATCATACAGAGGCTGTTATTGGTATTCTCGTCACCAAACAGGTGCTCACTGTCTTTATCGCCTCTACATCCATCTGTTGCAATTCCTCTGGTGCGCTGCACTTCATAACACCAATACAAACACGGCTACATTTCTGAAACAACCATTCAAAGCTTTCGTTGAACCATAGAGAGCTTTGTGCTTTCTGGCACAATAGAGAAGTAAAACTGTAAAAAATAATCTGAAGAATAGGACGGATGGTCATAAATCTGAACCCTGGCTATGTAGTAAATGTGCAGGAAGCATAAAATAAAATAAAAATATAACCCATGTTTACTACAGTGTGCAGAGGATCATAGGATGTTACTACTCGCGAAAAACACCCCTTGGGAGCCCTATAAAATACTAAAGAAACTGTTAGGAAACACAATAATCCTGCTGAGAGCAGCAATGTGTTTGTGACAGATGATACAACGCCCCGATACTGCTGACGCTTCATATACCCTCCACCTGCCACAGAGCACGCCGAGGTCTGGTCCCTGAGTCTCAACACACAAGGAGGAAAATCAGACCTAAGATCATCCCATATGTGAGCAGAACATAGCTAAAAGTAAAAGAGTAAAAACACAGAGGAAGGATTTAAGATGCAGATGTGAAAAAAAAAAAACAGGAAAAAAAAAGTATTTACATATAAACCAATTGCTGAAATCAATAGTCACTGTGCCAAATTGCTCCAAGAAAAACAAATTTGATTTGCTGAGTTAGACGTGACCTTGCTGTGTCCATCTATAAATTCTTTGGGACAAAATAAGTTTCTCTTTCCCGCAACCACAGTAAAAAAAATAAAAATAAAATAAAAAAAATAAAACAAACACCCTTGTGAAAAAAAAACTGGTTCTTCCTGTAAACAGCGCTGTTAAATCAGCTCGACTACCAACGCTGTTTTCGATGGCTTTTTTTTTTTTTAAATATGCTCCAAAAATAATTATTCAATAAAGATACTGTGTCTGAGGCGAGGCTGTGCCCCTCACCTCCTCACCGCTGCATGCTTGACTGGATGACGTGGCATATCTAGCTTTAAGCAGGGATGTGGATATGAGATAGGAGTGTTACAGTCTGATCAAGAATTCTGTTTCATATTGGCAATGAAATGAGTCTTGCCCACTTGCCAGAGAACGTCAATCAGCTCGCTCTCGACGAGCCAAATCCGCTCTGCTGCTTGAGAATGCCAATCATGCATTCCCTGGCAGTGCTAATCCAAGCCAGTCCCTCCAATCCTGCAAACCCAAATGCATTTCTCCCATTTCATCGACATGCTTGGCCTGTGATTTTCAAGTCTAATGTGTCCACTCCATCTTTCGTTGCCCTCGCAGCATTTGCCAGCTGCAATTGTTGTTCCTTATTAGGTCGATGAACTCAGACGACAGAGGTCAAACTCACCCCCTGATGCATGTCGGCTCGTCCGTCCAGTAGGGTGCAGAGTGTCTTTCGTCTTGTTTTGGCCTCTGAGGTCGTTTGGGGCAGTGGGTTTACGCTAAAGTGCGACAAGAAAGAAGAAGATCAAAACACAACTTCCCACCTCCCAATAGTTTCTGTCTTCCAATTAAACAATTAATAAGCTGGGCTAATTGCACAGCTAGCCTAACATAACTCAGATGCTATCCCATTGATTCCCTGCATCATGGTGATGATTGTAAAATTTGCCCTCACCAGCCATGATGTGGCTCGGCTCAGAGGGTTGTAGATTAGAAGACACCACGGTGCCCATTGGTTATGATTAAGCTGCTGAGGAGCACAGCTAATCCAATAAGAGGTTGAAATAAAAGATGTGAACAGATATTGTGAGCGACAGATGGGGTTGCAGGTGGGTGGCAGCAATAATAAAAGCTGCTAACTGTATGATAAATATGAAAAGGCAATAAAATTAGATATGGTAGGCCAATAAATAAAGCAGGCAGGTTTACAAACAGAACAAGTTATGAGGGCCAGTCCAAGACAGCGTCTGCCTTTTCCTGAAATATGACTCAATCTCTTACTGTGAGAAGCCAATCCTCTCTGTTATATAACTTGCTATGGTCACATGATAATGCTCCAGATGTGCAACTCAAGCTGTCATACTGTTCTCCGACTGCCCCGAAGGTCTTACAAAAACATGAAAAAGCAACTAAACCATCATTGTCACTGTCCATGATGATAAAGATATAAAGACACCAGAAGAAAAAAGAAAAAAAAAGCAGAAAAATCACAAATACCTGAGGTAGGACACTGTTGGAAGACTGTGTAGTGGTATTCTGATCTAAAGAGACACAAGATTTAAGAGTTAGGACAAATTATCTTCAGAGTTCAATTACTCAGCATAACTTCAGAGTTATAGACAGTTCTGACTGTCAGGAGAGACATTATGCTGAGAAAAAACGTTAGTGTGATGTATAATGAAATCATGTATTATGCACAAAGACATTATCGGGCTTCAAGTCAGACAGACTTCAGATTAATCTTCCTGCTGTTTAAAACAGCAGCGCACATGATGAAGCAGTTTTAAATCTGTCGTTCAACATTTCTGTCCAGCCTCAAGAGACGAAAAGTAAAGAAGCAAAAGATCCTTTCTTTTCTGTTTTTTTTTTTCTTCTTTCAAACGCCATCATTTATCCAGATAATGGTGCCTCGATGACATCAGTGATTTAACTCCAGCCCTTCAGCTGAGTGGCGTTTCCTACTGGTGTGAGTGAGGCTGACTAAGCTGGACGGCCCAAGGGGATGGTTTCTAAAACTTCTATATCAACAGCCAGGGATCAAAATGGCCTCTAATTTAATCCCATTTAATCCAATTAATTGCAGTGCCATTCAAGGATGGTGTACTCATATACAGCACATGCAGTCGTGACAAGAAGGCTCTTCTGCTGAGGGAACGTCTCTTAACACCATTACATTTTCATATAAACAATGACATGCTGAAATCAACTTCCTCTGTTTGGGTTTACACTTAAAATCAACAGTTACCTTTATGGGACTGGGACTCATGGCTGGGTGGTGGGACTTTGGTCTGTGCAGTCAGCAACAACTCATATGTGTGATCCTCCTCCTCCTCCACTGGTTCTCCTCTCTCATCAATACTGCTGTTAGTGTACAGGGCCTGAAGGAAAAAAGGAAAACAAACAGAGCATAGGTAAGGATAAAGTTGAGGTGGAGGGAAAAAGAGGGTGAAAAAAGAAAACAACGTTATATTTAGGATCCAAGCGTCTCCTTCAGTAAGGAAGAGGAAAAAGCTGGGAAATGTTTTGCTATGAAAACACTTCTGTGTTACTTCCACAATGTGTCCTCTGTGGTGACACACAGACCAGACAGGTTCTGACTTCACTCCTTTTCCACTTCACTTCTCCTCTTTTTTTTTTCCTCCAACGTCACCTGTAACCTTCTGCCACGTTCAGATGAATATTTATTAAGAAATCGTTTCATGTGAGCAGCAGCCATGAGGAGAACAGTAATTCAGGGAGGGTTTCTCAGCGGCAGATAATCATTTTCTAACAACCACTATGTCACTGCAGTAACAGACCATGACCAACCTCCCCGAGCAAAAAGAATTTTTACAGGAAGTGATGCTGCCGCAAA
Source organism: Polydactylus sextarius (assembly GCA_016801845.1). Lineage (NCBI taxonomy): Eukaryota > Metazoa > Chordata > Actinopteri > Polynemidae > Polydactylus > Polydactylus sextarius. The sequence goes on from CM028909.1 coordinate 8,087,958, forward strand.
CTGTCATGAGCTGCTACAAATGATTGTACATACACTGAACAAAAATACGAATGGAACACTTTTATTTTTGCTCCATTTTTCATGAGCTGAACTCAAAGATCTAAAATGTTTTCTTTGTACAAAAAAGACCTATTTCTCTTGCTGATTAGACAGCATGAATATTACACAGGTGTGCCATATGGCTGGTATACACTGTGTGATTTTGGGCTGAGGTTCAAGGACAGCCGTTGTCAGCGTCTTGCAACCAAAGATAAGCCGTGATAAAATTCTAGTGGTGTCAGAAATTCAGGATGACATCACAGTATGACAGCTCCTACGACCTATGTCTACTAATCAGCCAATAGAAATACAGCAGGAAATGATGCAATGGACACCGCGACACTGGCGCTAAACCCAAACAAATGAACGCTTGCCACGGTAACTATGGTGGCGCCAAACGTATCAGTTCGGCAACTATAGTGGCGCAGATGGATGATGATGTTGCATATTGACGTACATCGTAACCTGCGATTCAGTAACTGAACACATCAAATTTGATGTCGTACCCAAGTTTTTTAGATCCACGTCGCATAGTGTGTCATGCAAGGGTCTTATAAGTGATAAAATTGCACTGTGTATGGGGGGGGGGTTAGAAAACCAGTCACTATCTAGTGTGACCACCATTTGCCTCACACAGTGCAACACATCTCCTTCACGTACAGCTGATGAGGTTGTTGATTGTGGCCTGTGGAGTGTTAGTCCACTCTGTTCAATAGCTGTACGAAGTTGCTGGACATTGGCAGCAACTGGAACACGCTGTCGTATACGCCGATCCAGAGCATCCCAAACATGCTCAATAGGCGACATGTCCAGTGAGTACGCTGGCCACACAAGAACTGAGATGTTTTCAGCTTCCGGGAGCTGTGCACAGATCCTTGCAACATGGGCCCGTGCATTATCATGCTGCAACAAGAACGATGGTTGCAGATGAATGGCACAACAATGGGCCTCAGGATACATACATACGCCTGCCCATACGATAACCACACCACCACCATGGGAAAATGGTGGTCACACTAGATCCTGACTGGTTTTCTGGTTTTAGGTTTTTAGATCCTCACCTCTGAGCTCACCTCCTCTTCATGACCAGGACCAGAGTGAGATGAGTGGATCAGGCGATCTTTCTGTAAATGATGAGAAATAAGATGTAATAAATATACTGTTACTTCACTACAGATGAAATGCAAACCCACTCTGTGCCACATCAAGTGCAATGCTGGAGGAGTTCAGTCATCCTGTTGTGAGGCTAGAGGACCACTATCACCCTCTAGTGGAAGTTGTGCATTTCATTTCCTATAAAATCCTGCTGCAGTGTGGGATGTGTGTTTGTGTGTCACGGTGGTTTTCAGTTAAACTACCACTGACCTTTCCAGCTTCACTATCCGGCCGTCCAGAGTCTCTGTCAGAGGACTTGCCACTGGTGAGGCTGTCCAGAGAGTGGCAGGAGGTGGCTTCAAACAGAGCTTCATACGGACACTCCTCTTCAGGCCCCGGGGCCAGACCCGAGATCAGCTCACTCACCTTCTCCAGATCACCTACAACCAAAGGTCACATTGTAACATAACACACTGCTGCAATTTCCTGCTTTGGGTTTTCTGTTTTATTTTCAAACATGGGACATCTGCCAACTCTTACCCTTTTTTCGTGGGCTGGGACTCTCCTGAGGCGGAGGGATGGGGGGAGGGGGAAGGTCAATGTCAGGGGGTTTTCCTGTCATGTGACCTACAACATATAAACAGATTGTAACACAGCTGGCACGTGTGAAATGGAGAGGATATTTCCAAACATATTTCTCTGTTTCCACATTTGGCCCTTACCTAGAATGAGAGCAGCGATCTCCCTGCTCTTCTGAGAGGGCATGTCTTTGACAGTGTCCAGCGCTGTCAGGCCCTTCTGATCTACGATGTTCACATCGATACCTGACGGTGACAACAGGACAGACCAACGGCTGAGAGCTGAGTGTGGATTTCTGCTGATATATTTTGCTCCACTGAAACTGTGATGATAAAAGAGTATCAAGTGATTCAAATGGTGTCGAGCTCTGACCTGCACTGAGAAGTTTCTGTACCACATCAGTCTTCCCGAACAAGGCTGCTTCGTGGAGGGCACTGCCTTTCTCCGTCTGAGCAGAAAAAAGAAACCAGAACCATGATGGGCCAAGGGCACAGACAAAGCTGAAGCAAAGAGAGGACACTGATGTGTGTCACAGATATTTCCCTCTACTGTTCCCTTCTCTGTTGCCACATGAATCAGACTCAGTGAAACTGGCAGCAGTTTTGTTTCTGCACTGTCATTTCAATAACATAAACACTGTATGAGGAAACCACTAGATATTTTGCCCACCACCTGGTGCTCTTCTCTTCTGACAATTACGTAGCTGAGGAATCAAAGCAGATCATTTTCCAGTTCATAGGGCCATGCTAATTGAAACCTGCAGGATGCAAGGCCTGAAGGACGCTGGATAGATGTCCCAACCTTGATTCAGAGAAAAGGAGGACAAAGTAAAAGGGAGAATTATCTCCAGACAGATGGATGGCACAGTTTGGTACGGTGTCAGAGTCGCAGTGCCCCACCAGGGGGAGTAGGGCTAACTGTGCTTTGATACCACACCAGTTTCTTTGCAAACTGAGAGGTTAAGCACTTTACATTTAACCTCATATCTGCAGGAGGAAGTGGTGAGGGGAAGTGCTGTAAGAGCAGATTAAGTTACCAAGTTGGGTCATGACAGTATATTAAGAAACACTTTCAAACTGAAACTTTTACAGTTGCACATACTATTTATAGTTATATTAAAACACACCTCGTAGTTAATGTCCATGCCAGCGTCCAGCAGGACCTCCACCACAGACAAGTGTCCGTTCCGAGAAGCAAGATGCAGCGGTGTGTGTTTCTTTGTGTTACAGCTGAGAAGGTTGGGGTGGGCGCTCAGCAGCAGCTTGACCACCTCCAAACGTCCATACAGCGCTGCCAGGTCAAGTGGAGTTTCAAACTTGTTGTTCCTCATAGTGGGGTCTGTCAACTCCTCCAGCAGCAGCCGCACCACCTGCGAGTGGCCGTACTGGGCGGCACAGTGAAGCGGCGTCTCGTTGTCATTGTTCTGTTCAGAGGCAGATCAACGGGTGAGAAGCAGCACAGGAAAATAGGCAACACACACACACACACACACACACACACACACACACACACACACACACGCACACAGCACACACACACACACACACACACACACACACACACACACACACACAGCAGTGACAAATAGATGTAATAAAGGAGAGCAGAGGAGGAGACATGGTTTGAAGAATGAGTAAGAATAGGTGACTCAGTGGAGTCATTGTAAAGGTAAACCAATCAGTGCATAGAGACCACCACATTAGCAGATTAGAAGGTCACAAAAAGCACCAACCACGGTGAAAAATACAGTCAGGCCTGAGGGGGAGTCTGGCAGAATGAGGACAGACCGGTCCTGAGTGAACGACTGGCAGACATGCACAAACTAATGAGGACAGGTGCTGAGGGTGGCACTGAGTGCAAAGGGCGGTGGTGCGTTAGCAGAGGGGACAGAGGCAGGTGGGGAATTAGCAGAGACATTGGCTACTTGGTTACGAGGTCAAAATGGCAGTGACGTTGTATAGTTACACAGAGTGAGGTCTGGCGCGTTGGTTCTGTACTACAATGATGAGGTGTTACATCTATGGGGCACCACTGCACCGTTAACAACAACATCTTGAGAGATTTCACATGTTGTACAATCAACAGGAAGAGATGTGTCTGTATTTCCACACATTTCACAGAGGTCTGAATAGTAATTGTTGAGTTAACTGTGGTAAGTCACTGTCACATTACCACAACAAAACAACTGAAACTTATTTTTTTCCATCAATCCAGCCACTATTTTCTTGATTATAATCTTATCTTATTCTGTCTGACCAACAGCCCAAAATCCAGACACAAATTACAAAATAGGAAAAACAGCAAAAAAAAAACCAACTTTTAATCAAAAAATGATAATAAAACAGCTGCATTTCATGTTAATCATGAATCAGCCAGTTGTTTCCTGCCTGGCAGCAAAATAAACTTGATGTTTATGTGCAGAACTGAGAGAAAACAGTGAAGGCAGGACACTGAAAGGATTAAAGACAAATCCTATTACAAACTAGTGGTGTCTCTGATGTTGAAAATGTTTACATAATGAACGATCTTGTCCGTATAATCTGATCCTTGGTCGTGTTTTGTGGTATATGGTAACAGATAACAATTAAACATGAATTAAAACCAGCAATTACAACATTGACTTTTAACACAATACTTAATGGGTTCAATGACACGTGCGGTAACAAGATAAGTCTGAGATCTGTTCAGGTTTGTCTGTTGATTCTCTCTAATATAAACAACCAGCAGGGGGCACAACCTTCAACCTTCAACCCACAGTCTGAACTGGGATGATGGCATGGGAATTTACTTTGTTGACTAATTCAAGTATCAATGTGGATCTGGGAAATTGTATTATAAAAAAAAACACACTAGTGTGACAAGTGCTTAAGTAGCAAAATGAAAAAGAATCAATCTCAGCTCTCAATCTGACAAGGTGTGACTGAATTGTAAACATTCTTCTTGGTAAACAGAGCCTGTGATAACCTACAGTGCTTTGACTCCATTAACAGTGTGTATAAATGGGTGTGGCAGAAAATACCAGCCTTTGTGGATCCACATGCTCTGAGTGTCAGTAATTCCAGACACAGAGAGCCACCTACAAAGGGCCGACAGCTGGCACAAGAAGCCCCCACCCACTCACACAACATGAAGTTGCATGATGCCAGGTCGGGTGAGTCCCAAATGGACACGGTGCCAGCTGTGCCACAGAAGACAGGACATCATGTGAATGGGGGGAATAAGGGTCCAAGGGGCAGTTTTTAGACAGGTGTCAGTCGCCCCCTGTCACTGAGACTTTCACAAAGATCTGACACCAGATGGGATCAGCAGGTATCTCCTCCATTGTTAAAGGGGAGAGTGGTGTAGAGCCAGACTATTGTGCTATAGTGGCAAAGCAGGTCACAGCTTGAGAGTAGGTGGAGCTTAAAGAAACAAAAACGACACCTGCCTGTCAAAAGAGGAGGCACAGACGCTGCCTGAGAGAAAAAAAAAGTGAACAAAACACACTTTTAACAGCCTGGGTGGTTTCATCGGTTGGATTTAGGATTTGAATAATTGTTCTCTATAGTCTTTGGCTCAACACTAATTCACACTTCAGCACACTAAAAGGGCAACGTCTGGACTCTATGTGGTAAGAACCGTCATCTTTCACCCGTGACGCATCATCAAAGTATTTGTCATAGCTTTTCAGAGAGATTCACTCTGACTTCAGCAGGCAAATGACCACGCTGTGATTACATCAGCATGATTCACTTCCTCAGAGATGCAAGTCTGTCAAGTAAATCTAGCATACAATGATTTTTCACAAATCGTTCAACACAACCAACTCAAAAAACAGGTTAAATGTGTGTTACTGAGACGAAAATGTGAAAAAAAAACAAAGTAAAAAAGAAACAAGTCATGGACTGACGCTTTGAACTCAGAACTTATGATCATGTTAATACCAAGTGTTGCCCTTTTCCAATGATCTATAGCTATGTGTCATCAAGCATCTGATCATATTAAACATGGCTGACCCGCCTCTCAACTCACAGATGGAAGGAAACAAGCAGCCGTGTGACATCGAGCTTGGCCTCGCCTCCTTTTAATGCAAGGTATGCTTGGCATGTTATTCACAGAGGCCTCTCACCAAGGGGCCTCTCCAGGAACATTCAAGCACCTCCACCAGTTGTGTTTTGTCAGTGGTTTGTCTTTTGACTTTTTTCTTGATTTTTCTTTTTAAATAAAGGCAAAACTTACTGGGTATCAATGTTCACACCACCGGGGATAGACCGAAACATGTGAGCCAGTATATTTTTCCTTTATATTTCATGTTTAGACATACTATATTACCATTATTTATGTGTATTTATTTATGTATTGAAGAACATGTGGAAAACCATAGTTATGGATATGGTAGCCACAACTTTAAAAAAAAAAACATCTACTTGCAAGTTGATCTATTATTCAGCTATTTCAGGCACAAGTGTTGTATTATTTACAAGAAAAAGAAAATCATTCGATTTAAAAAAAAAAAAGTGAGCACTGCAGTGGGGAACTAAAAATGGGTACTCTTATTTTTTTTTTCTCTTTTTTTGCAGCATAAAACAATCCCATTTGATACTAAATTCATTTGTGATTTTCAGAGCAATACTTTTATATTTTTATATAAGACAGAAACAGATGAGCTCCAGTATGAAATCTCATTCTGCAAAGACCAGGATCAGCCTTATCTCCACTGTAACACCACAGGCCACATGAGCAGTCAAACAATCATGTATTACTAAGACGCAGCTCTGACGGCTATTACGCAAAATGGCAGCAGTGACTAGCAGCCGTTCTGGGAAAGAGATTAGAATTCATAGAGCACAGCCAAGACTTCCTGGACAGTTCATGTTTTTTATGAAAATCCTGTCTCGACTGTGGTGCCGTAGACAGCATAAAACCTCATCCTCAATTAAACGGTGGCTCATGTTGAACAAGAAGAGATTAACATCTCCTCTGGTGTCTGCAGCTGATTGATAAATTCTGTCCTGTTTGCTGCTGCATATTATTCTGACGAGGAAATTAGAAGCACAGCAGCAGAGAGAAACAGGAGGATGTTTTGATTTTCACCACCTGGGGCTGGGAGAGAGTAACGTAGTTTGACTGGCGACCTTTGTCACGGCACATGTTGGCCGGCAGCAGAGCGAAGCAGCGATTACGTCACCCTGGCCCCTAGTTGTGGTAGTAGCAGCGGTGGATGAGCTGCTGTGGTGGTGGTGGTGGTGGAGGGGTGAGCTGAGCAGCTGTTGTAGCGTGTGTGCCAAAGGGCTGCCCGTACTCACTGCCTGTCTCCGTTCACTGTCACAATCTGCAATCCTGTCAGTTTCTGTGCATCCGTATAAATCATGAACCCCACAAACACATTAGAGGCAATCCTCACCACTATATGTAACGGTTATAAGCACGACACCATCCTAGACTTATAGATTCCCACAGCGTGTTGACAACACTGATCATCAGTTATATCTGTTTCCAATAACTATAAGTGTCTTATTAAATATGTATGTGCTGCTTGTAAATGTTACATAGGGGGTTCAAGTGAAGTAACAAATTAATTGTTTAAGTTAAATGCAGTCAAATGAACATAATGTAAACACTAAAACTACTTATGGATTTTAATTTGGACCCTGTCACGCATTCCAGAGAAAACTGACCTTGTAGCCATGTGATGAAATGAATGTCTGACCAGTTTCCTGTCATACTTGTCAAACATTCTCTATACAGAGAACAGAGAAGGAAAAAACAATTTAAAAGGAAAAACAAAATTTCCTCTTCATATTCTACTTCTACAAATACAACTGTATGACTTATAATAATTTAATTAACGGCTGCAGCTGACACAGAAGACACACCTGAAAATTTGCAAATATAAAAGCTTAAGAATGAGAAAGATCCATCCATCCGCTAAATAACAACATGTCCCCTCGAGGGCTCTTCAAACACGCTCCAACCATTTCTTGGCATGACAGACACAAGCACGAGTCCTGGAGGATGAGCACAGAGCAGAAGGTGAGGGGAGGGGGGCGTGTGATGTGTTGTCGAGGGAAGAGCTGGACACTGAAGTGACAGACAGAGGGGATAAATGAGCGCGCTGGCACACTGCGAGCGTTGCGCCTTGAGGAAGGAGGGGAAACTCTGCTCCACTTGATAATGAGGTAACCAAGTCCGAAGAAATTACTTCTGCTGCTGCCATCATGAACTTTGCCTTGCGTCAGCTCCCCCGAGATAAACCTGACAGAAAAACGTAGGATCCATGTCCAGTCTGAACACAAGCTTACGTCCCACAGACATAATATTTTACTATTCTCTAATATTATTATCATAATGTATTTGGCTTTATTCAGTCCAGTTTGAATTAGTCCAGAGTAATGTACAGTATATGAATGTGTGTTTCTGAACATCTGATTCTGTTAAGAGGATCTCATCTAAACATATATTATATTAGTCATGTGACCTATATAGGAAGATGAAGCCTGGGTGGAAGGTAGCATGTTATGAATCAGAGCACACCCAGGGCTACATCTGGATATGGATATGGAGTAATACACAGAAAATACAGCACCATCCAGACCAAATAATGAAGAGGATCTACATAACCCTGGCCTTCACATGGCATAATCAGTCTGGGTCAGATCCTGCAGTTGGTCCCTTAATGAAGTATATGAAACATTATCAAAGTGACCAAAGCACCACAGAAACTATTCTAGTGGGAGACAGTGCAGAGGTGTAATGAATAAACATTAGTCTGGCTGGGTTCCTGGACCAAGACGGAGGAGAATTGGACCCAGTCCAGGCTGATTCCCAGAGTGTCCCTGATGTGTCCCAAACCTCTAGACCTTCCTCTTAAACTCTCATCATATACTATTTTTTCATGTACATCTGGCTGAAATCCTCACAGACACCAAGTTTCTCCACTGGGTCAATTCACCGCCACTGTACAAGCAATAAGCCATGACACTGTTACTATGACAACGTCTCACCTCTTCCTCTCTTCAGCAACACAAGCTCAGAAGCACAAACTGGAAGGTGGGAGGGGGAGGATGGGGGAATACACCCATTTACACAGACAAGCATGGCATGGAAATCTCTCTTTTGATGCTGATGCAAAGAGACTGGTACGATGAAAACCACCCATCCTCCTCCTCCTCCTCACGAGATGACTCTCTGGTCTTGGAGTGTGATGAGAGAGAGGAGGCAGGAAGCTCCACGCCTACTGAGTCACATGATGCCATCAACCTTCACCACAACCACAGCCAGAACCTTCACACTGCCTCCATGTTTGTGATTTATTTATAACTAAGCATCAATTATTGAGGCTCATGTCCAGGTAGTACACCCTAAACTATTCTGAAAGTGAAACATTTAAGATACAATATCATTCATAAACTTAGCAGAGCACAGCACTCAATATTAAATTCATCGAAAAAGACTAAATGAAAAAAAAAAAAAAGTCAAATAAATGCAGCTACTGCAGAAAAATTCATACAAAAATACATTAGCATTAAAGAAAGTCAGCCTTCCCATCCACACACTAAGAAGATTAGTCCTGGAGAAGTGTGACAATGTTCAAAAATAGTATGCAGCTTTATCTACAGGCCTCGGTGAGCTTCCAGCTCTGCCGGCGGAAAATGCAATCATGAAGCCATGAACGTTTTCACGGCTCTGACTGTGAGGGTGACAGCGTCAGAGACGCCTGTCAGCTCCACAGTGTCTGTTAAACTAGTGTTCCTGAATGCAGTGATGGCTGTGCTTGAACTTAAACATAAAGAAACCTTATGGGATACAGTATGTATAAATAAGAAATAAAGAATAGTAAAAGCTGGTTCAGTATCCCTCTGGTCTTTTCTCAGAACAAACATTTAAGGCGATGAGGTTATACAGGAGACTTTGCATTAGTAGTTGGTAAACAAATTATTCAATTAGTAGAAAATGAGGTAATTTTATTTTTACTAACTACGCTAAAATACTACAGGTTTCAGCAGCCAACAGTGCTAAATACTGGTGGCAGGTTTTACAGAAGACTTCCTGTAAGCTACTCCATCTTTCAACCTTCCACTGGTGATTTTTTTAATACTCTAATGGTTGTTGGAGCTTTAATTGATAGTGTGGTTTGAATCAGTCAATATTTCCTCCTTGTGCTGGCTGTGTGGTGCCAGAAACTGGAGAGCCTCAGGCTGAGTATCATATCAGTTTTCAAATCCATTTCACTCACTTTTTTTCTCACCCAGAAGAGAAAAACTGTCACACGGAGACTCACAAATCACCTCCTGTGACCTAGAGGGGACAAGCGTTCACTTGGGAACATCCGCCCACAGCCTTGTTTATTCCTGACCCTCATCAAAAAGACCATCATTATAGCATGTAACAAATAAATTAACATTCATGGTGGAGGGCATGCTGTAAAGTGTCACTTATGTCAAACCATAACAATTTAGAGATCACAAGTGAACATGAGAAGAAAGCCAGAGGACAGAGATGTACTGATAGCCAGCGAAATTAAAAAGCCTCCCTGTATCTCTACAGCGGCGAGCAGCAGCAACAAACCAAACCCAAGCACAGCAAGCCAACACAGCAGTAAAGCAAAGAAGCACTTCAGAAAGGAAATGATGTTTTGACAGCACCGTGTACACACCTTGGCATTAATATAGGGGTCAAAGGGCCCACAGCGTTTGAACTCTTTATGGTCTACAGAGCTCTGGGAGGGAGGAAGAGAAGATAGGCCGATGGTTTCAGACAAGCAATGAACAAATGAATGATGATCACAAAGGAGTCAAACTAAATAAAACTGAGGGAAAAAAAAAGTTCAGTTAATGAACAATAAGATGTCATGACCAGGCAGGGAGAAATGACACAAAATGAGACAGAGATATATTTTTCTTTAGATAGATGTTGAATTTGAGTTTTCTAATTTCTGATACTCATAAAGGGTCATTTCTCCTCATCCCAAAAACAAGACAAGCTAGAGATGATGTCAGTTTGGAGGCTGTCTGTGCAGTAAGCAACCAAATAAATGATCAAACATATGAGTTGAAAACAGTTAAAAATGGTTAGAGCAAACAAGCACTTCTCATACTCGCATGGCGTCAAAGCACTTCACACTGTCACAATATCAGAGTCAACACAGTAAAAGTCATGATGCACTGAGGTTGTTCAAATGATCATGCCATGCTGAATTACATTTTAACATCAAAACAAGTCTACTTGGCATTTTGTCTCTAAAGATAAACCTCTAAGTAAAAAAATGAGTGACTTCCTTCCATTGCTAACCAAACCAGTAGAGCTGTGATTATGAAACTACTGGAGGTCAGCAAATATCAAACAGCTAACAGATGAACTTTCTTTACTGTCAAAAGTGGTCTGAGAGACCAAGCTGCGTTTGAAAAAACTGGAAGAGTGAAACGAAACGACCAAAACACTAAACCACACACAAATACAGAAGAGAAAACGCAGCGTCAGACCTGCTCATTGAGTTTGGGGTGTGATGGTCCTTGGTGAATGAGCAGTTTAACGATATGTTCGTCTCCCTTCCACGCGGCCAGGTGGAGAGGGTAGCAGCCCTTGTTGTCGGCAATGTTTGTCAAGGCCTCGTTTCGCAGCAGCACCTCCACCACCTCACTGAAAATCATTCGAGGGACAGAAAATGCCAAGGGTGTAAACCACACTAATAAATACGTGCAGGTTTAACAAACAGTCAATCAATAACTTGAGCTTCCCTGTGGGGCAATTGCCTGTGAGGGAAGACCTCATTTAAAGCAGAGCTCAAACAGAGGGACTGAAACAGGTCACTTCTCACTGATCTACCTGTGTCCATTGAGGGCGGCGTGGTGCAGGGGGGTGTATCCAGTGCTGTCCACACAATTCACATTGGGGCCTCTCCAGATGCTGTAAAGAAAAGATAACATTGTTATTATGCATCCATAACACAGGCAGTAACACACAAAAACAAACATGGCCTATCCCTCTATAAAGTCTCTAACTGTGGGTGTGACTGGTTCTGTTATGATTGCTATCTCAGGGGCTAACTCTAACAGCAGCTCATTGACTTCACACAGGTGGGGGTGTGCCAACACACACTCACTCCCCACCTCTCTAGAGAAACATGTGTGACACGTGGACAGCCCTGGCATCAAACCAAAAAACAAAAAAAAGCAGGAAAAATAAAATTAAACACCAACGCAGCTTCGATGAGCTAATTTTGCCGGCTTCACAGTAACTACGCAACCCAAGCCTGATTAATTCGGGGCCAAGTCCTGTATTAGAATAGGCTTTTGTTATGCAGAGCAAGAAACAACAAACAAAGCACTCAGACTGAGCCAAAAAAAGCACTGAAGGGGTAAGGTGGTCCAGCATTAGCTAAACACTCTCATTTACTGAGCTGAACTCAGCTGCCAGCTCATACTGGTTTGTTTCTTTTAATTTACAAAAAAGTGCTGCGGTGAGGATGAAAGACAATGCTGATAGAGGGCGGCAGTAAAAGACAAAACCAGAAAAAAAAAAAACTGGATAGAATAAGTAATTTAAGAGGATGTCTGGTGAGACACAGTGCCAGGACTGGGATGGAAAGCTCTCAGAAAGACCTTAACACATCCTAAATAAATCATGTGACTAGGAAATCCCAGCACTGCTGAACCAAATATCTGAGACCGGAGTCGTTTGCCAAACAGAAAGAGAAAGGGAGCAAAGCTCACACAGAATCAGAATCATCAAAAAAGCTTTTTCATTCATTTCAGTTTGTGATACATTATAGAAAAAATGCCTAAAAAAACTAATGAAAGCTGCTGATTTGGCATTCAGATAGCTTCATTAATTATTACTGTGTTGGATTTTGATGCAACTTCTATGAATGAAGTGTTTGGAGAGAGAGCTCTGCCAGGAAGAAGATGAAAAAGCATCACAGGCTATTTGCTGCTCCAGCAGTTGAACATGCTCAGAGACACGATATGAATTGATCCGTGATATAATCAGTGTGTAGAAGGTGCAGCAGCTCAGCCTCCCTCTTATCAGCTTCCACACAAACTCTGTGACTTTGATTCACACGTGACTCAATTTTCTCGCAGTAATGGCTGTTTCTTTTTACCCCCCCTTTCTAAAATACATCTCCCATAATAGCTCTCGAGCAGCCTGCAATTACACAGTCAGAGCCGTCTCATTAAATAAGTATCTTGGAGGTCTCTATAGCCTGCAGAACAATGGGCCTGACAGAGCTCATACACATGGGGATGCACCACTCTACCAGTCATAATCTAAGCCATTTCTTTCTTATGGCGGCACTCGTGGCTCTCATCTTACCAAGTCAAGCAGCCATGAAGCCATGAGACATCAAACGAAGGGCGTGCATGGAGGAAATACTAGACTGGGAAAATGTGGTGGAAGGAAACACTTTGGATTGACATATTTCTGTTAAAAAAGCGGTGGAAATGTGTGATGTTATAATTATGTCAGTTCTTAAGGCAACATACATGCACACTCAACCACTTCATTCCTGCAGAACCACCGAACCAAATTTGTAGTAAAAAAAAAAAAAAAAAAGAAGAAAAAAAGTACAACATTGGCTTGTGCGTGGCCACTGAACACATCAAACGGGAAAAAACAGAGACAGAAACGGACCGCTAGTTACTGCCCTAGATAAAAGAGTTATGTAACGGCTTACAGCAAAAAAAAAACCCATAAACAAATTAACATAAACATGAACAGAGCAGCAACTATGACTGGAGAATTTAATAAAATCTGGCATGGGGCACTAATCTTTACCAGAGTGATACAAGCTGGCAAGGCACAGGATCAGGTTCATAATTAACGTGGCTTTAATGATATTGTATTAATAGAAAGTGAATGTCGCACAAGTGAAACATTTTTATATTATACAGATTATACAAAAAATCTTAACATGTCTTGTGTTAAATAAAGAAAAATCCATGTCAACAATTTTGACAATGACTTGCTTTGTTTAAAATATCCGTGCAAGATAGATCCGGGTTACACCAGATGTATCATGAGATATTTTTGCAAGATTTCTCTTTTATATTCAGAGTCATGAATAGTAAAGAAAATCTAGAATAAAGGGAAAAATTATGACTGATGTGTCATATGTGCCAGATGACAGGCAGTGACATAAAGACTGTCAATCATATGACCAAAGAAACCCCAACGTAAGGTGACATCGTCTCACTTTGTGGTTCTTCCATGATATTACACTCAGCTCTAGTCGGGGATAAGAGTGTTAATTCGTCTTATTAAAGTTGTGTCCTCCAAACTGAAGAAGTGAAGTTGTCGGCTCATTAGGTTTTTTTTTTTTTCATTGTCACGGTATTTAAATTTGCTATGAGCAGGGCAGACTGTAGTAGCAGCTTTTAAGTGCAAAACTAAGAGTAGTGTTATGTTCTCTCAGCATTTTGGCAGCATGACACTCAAGGGCATGAGTCAAAGCAGCGCTCGACAATCCACTTCATCCTCTTACTACAGCTCCCAACCAACCTAACTGAGGGCCAGGGCTTAGGCCCACAGCAATGGGCAAAACAGAGCCGATTCAGTTTTTAGAAGGTGGGGGCACATTCATGGGAGCTGACTGAGGAATTCCTGTTTGAAAGGCTGAGCTAATCCTTAATTTCCCTGAGGGAATATCAGCAGGATGAAGCTGAAGTTTGAAAGAGATTCTGGGGGTCTGTAATTCTATGTTGCACAAAGCCTGGCCAGTATGACAGGAGGAAGGATAATAACATTTTCCCTCTTTTATGTATTCTCCATATTAGTTTACTAATGTTCGTCTCACACACTGGCGCCATTTCAAATAGATTGTTATTAAAAATGCGCAGGCTTAAACATTGAAAGGTTTTAATGTTGTTTCTTAGTGGGAGGTTGTGATAACCAATAGTTTCAGCTATTGTTTACAAAACAAAATGTTAGTGCTACAATCTCAGGACAGATCCAGTGAGTCGCTCTATAAGGGTGATGATGAGCCAGGTTGGGTTGGATTAGCTGGTGTGAGTGGTTACTTCAGTGGAAGCAAAGAAATGACTGGAATGGAAGCAAACACAAACTCCTAGTGAGTAGAAGCACTAGCACATTAAGTCTGATATAAAACTCACAACATTTTGACTTGACTGGTACATAAACAGCTGTTTATGCTAATGTTGGCTATGTAGCAATAGTATTTAACCTTTATTTTCCACTGCGTCTCATCTTATGCTCCCAACAGAAAACAATGGAGCAGATTTTCAGCATTGATTTTTATACCGACTGACTGAATTATCAACTCGATTAGCTGATTGATTTAAATGTATCTGTCTGTTAAATCACATTTGTATTGATAAAAGTGATTTTGTCCCTCTTAGATAGCTCATCAGGTTTGAACACAAATAAATAAATCATACATCATTATAATTAACACGCTATTCATTTTTTCACTGTGTTTTATGGATTTATAAGGAATAACCAGATTATTACATCTGTATTATATCGATTTGCAACAGGAGACATGGCGCCAAATCATAAAAACATTCATTTCAAGGCACAATATTACAGAACAGGAAAAGCCAACAGTTCACACAGTGAGCAAGCACTTGGTCACAATGGCACGACAGGGTAAATGTTTCTATTTTGTCAGTAAACCAAAACCCTACAGAGTAACCAAAGTCATTGTTATATGGTTACTTGAGGGAAAAGAAAAGGAAACATTCAGTTGTAGGTTTGAGCAAATAAGGACCCAGGTGAGTGTGAACCTGGTGTCAAATAAACAGATTTGTCCCCCAGCCTATTAGCAGTGTGACCACACTGCCAGGGATTAGTCTGGCCCAGGGCACCGAGCACAGCAGTGACTGGCGCATGTCAGCCACTGTCAGGGAAAATTGGGCTTAATTATGCATACTGCTGGCGGGTGCTGAAACCAGATGCCCTGCTGCCAAACAGCCAACCTGAGCATCTTCTCCTCAGCACAGAGACGAAAGTAGCTGCCAGAGTCCTCCCAGCCGGCTGAGGTCTAAACTAGCTGACTTAATGAGCTAAAATCTCTGTAAAGAAGCCATGTTAGGACCAGCGTATTAAAGTCGTAATAACATATACAAACCCATAATGAAAGTTGTTACAGAATAGATTAAAGGTTCCTGAAGCAGTTTTACAGGTTAGGCAGCACAAGGAAATACATTTTGAAACAGAATCCACATCTATGACTCAGCTAGTCATAGTTTCAACATGTTTTAAAACTACACCACACTCTACCAAAACTTTCTTGATCTTGTATTTATTGCTACCATTAGGCCTTGATTTTATAGTGTTTCAACAAGGTTACTGGAACATATAAAAATGACTTTGGAGGTAAAAAAAAAAAAACAGAAACTACTGAAATGAAAACAACAATATGGCAGCTCATTTGCAAATTTAAACCTGATTGAGTCTTTGTGGCTTACAAACACAGCATAATGAGCATTTCACAGAGCAACTGTGATGCAGCAGGAGGTGCGAACAAACTGCGTATGCCCACAGTCCATGAAACAGAGCAGTCGAGCGAGCTCCAGCAGAATCAAAATGACGGGCATGGAAACCACTAGTGGCAGGCTGAAAGGGTGGGATGAATATAGAAGAAAAGAAGAAAAGAGATAGGGGGAGAATGAGATGGGGCAAGAAAACACAAAGAAAACACATTCAATCACATCCTGTCTTCCAACAAGCTGGCATTTCCCACACCGATTTCACAGCAGACGCCGCTGCACAGTTACACAGATTTGACTTTCTCACACTGGCATCCACTGAGCATTTTTAACTAAAGTTTCAAGTAAAAGCTGGCTAAATCAATGGACAGTTATTTCCAGTTATGCTGACAACCCACGTCTGAAAATAGCACCCAACTTCTCTCTGATCTCGTTTGCATAGTCGAAAATTGTGTTGACGGCTTCAACATTTTCTCACTGCAAATTCTTCACAGCAAATTTAGTCTTTAGTGTTTGTGTGACTATAAAATCTAAAAGAAAATAAAGAGAAAACTTTGCACCTTATTTGTGGTACGTTGCATGTGTAAGTGTGTGTGTTTTACAGTCACAGTCTGTTGCCAGTCTGCTTAGTCATGCTGAGGCTAATCCAGTCCACCGTATTTTATGTTACTTTTTACATGGTTTGCAGATATAGCAGAGCAAAAGGGAATTTTAAAAAGATCTAGGCTAATTTGTTTCCTGTGTGAACATATTGAGGCCAGTGTCATTACTCTGGCTCCAAGTACAACATGTTTGAAGTCTGGAGGTGCAGTGAAGGTTGGCGTGGGCCCAGCAGGTGGGAACGAAAGCTGCTGAGTGAAGCAGGGAAAGGAGAGAAAGGAAGACGCCAGCCAGCAGACCAGACAGGCAAAAATGTCTGGGTCGGGGGCTGCTGATATGTAGCTGAACACATGTAGGCTGGTAATGTAGCCCTGCACAGGACAGGACGGTGGGCCTGATGTTGTTGTGGTACTTCTTACATAAATGGGTTAGTTACACAAAAGAAAAGAAAACACCACACACAGAGATGCGCTAAAACCTCAGCGGTCTTGTCTTTTCCATTTGTCCATCTGTTATTATAAGGTTTTCAGTGAGCGGGGTGAAGCAGAGTTCACATAAACAAGCACGTGGAAGAGTCAGCAATGTGCCCGCATGGTGCTGGTCAGCTCATACATAAGCAACTTTCTGTCTCTTTGAATACAGGAAGCCCAGAGAGACTGAAACTGTAAATAGCAGCAATTTCACTTTATTATAAATAGTGCAATTAAAATATTTCTGTGTATCATCGTTGTTTAGCATCAAAAGATATTTTCTGCATCACACAACAGCAGTGCAGCCACTTCCTCCTCTGACCTACTACTTTCAGTCTTACCATGACTATGTTCAAATGAAAAGATAGCTACTAATACTTTTGCTAATATTACTAATACTCAGATACTTTTTGCCTTTGTAGAATTCTTAATTTATTTGCTTTACTCATTGCATTTCTCTGTCTTTTATTATTTATACAAAACTCAGCATCAGCGTGGACAGCAAAGAAATAATTTAATTGCACAGGGAAAACTTGCGCTTTCTTGTTATAGATGACAATAAACACTTTGAATCTTGAATCTTAATGCACGAACACTAGTTTCAGCTCCTTCCACACACACACACACACACACACACACACACACACATGTGAAATTCATCACAGCTACTAGGTGCCTCCCCGCCTGCTTTCTCAGACTACACAAACATGGGTCGTAAACATAACGCACAGAGCAGAGCATCCCAAACTCAGATGCTCCAGGAATGCTAACAGACTGGTGTTAGATTTCCCAGCTACCACTGCTCCCTCCTGGGCTGAACCAGCTACAGCTTCTTTCAGTTCAGAGGTCAACAACTGATTAAATGTGACTGCCAGGCCCGCTGTGTGCCAGCTTTTAGCTACATAGGAATAATACGAAGCTCTTGGCTTTGCTGTAAAAGTGATAGAAACTGCCTTGTTAACACCATCTGCAGCAGGCGGTGAGACTGCTTGCAAGTGTGATAGCTACTATGAAACACAACTACGGACTGTGGGTGTCAGATTCCCACTGTGAACTTGTCATCTGCAGACACACCATCCGAAGTCCTACAGTGTACCTTCACACTCATGCACATAGACCCTAATAGCAAATAAGCTACAGGGGACAGTCTTAAAAAGGAGAATACGGTATGTGCTAGTTGTCATGCAGCAGATATTTTCCCAGCTGACACCAGTCTGACAGCATGGGTTCTCTCTGGATGAGCCAGAAATTGTGGATGTAATGGGATGGAATGATCTGGAGTTGTGCCCAAGCCTCTTAAAATGCTAACCAAGTCATCACACTGATAAAAATGTTCCCCTCACTCTCATTTAAAAGATGGAAAAACATGTTAAAGAACCTACATGAAAAAACACATTTATCACCTTCTGTGGAAGAAGAACCACTTGTTTCAGCCCATAGCAATAGCAAATATTAGTGTAAATGAGAGGGCTTCTCTAAATAGGTGGTCTAATTCGGTCCCAATGACAGCTCAATTTTCTTTGTAAAAGTAAAACAGTATACAAAAGCCCCAGATTGGTCTTTAGGGGTTGATATGAATATGAAAAGCCGTCATTCTGTCCTTTGTCAGAGGGACAAAGGACATGGCTGTGAAGCTGGGAGAGGAGTCCTCATCTGGCTAAGCTCTCAGAGCGTCTATCCAGAACTCCATGCATTCCTCTGTTAATTTCCCCTCAGTGAGCAAGCACTCTCCCTGCCAGGGACTTGTCTTACCTCCGGTCTGACCACAGCAGCTGCCTGTGTTTGGACAACCTGGGACAGGAAGTGCTAGTGAAGAGCTCTTCCTGGGGTTTTCCTGTAGTCATGGGGTTTTCTCTAAAACTGTGGTATTGGGGTATTCTAAAATACCCCAATAACTTGCGGCACTAAAACATATCACACTGTAGACTAAATAATTACAACAAACAAGATGATTACAAGCTTGCATCTGCATCAACAACGCTGCAAGCCCCCCTGACAGTGGCTTAATAAAGGTTACACCGTGACTTTACTACTAGAGTAAGCCCTGCCCAGCTCATTTTGGTGTTAATGGAGCACCAGAGAACAAATGTTTGGGGCGGCGACAGTGTTCAACATGCCGGGGTCACTGCCGATCCCATGGCAGCCGCTGGGATGCTGCCTCCTGGGAAAAAAAGACATTCCGCACAGCAGAGCTTTACAACTGCCTGGTTACAAAAACACAGCAAGTCTTGACATGCGCCCCATTCCTGAACAAGAACGCCAGAATTCTAGTGCAAACACACAACACACCTTTTAAGAATAGCAATAAAGCTGAATAGGTTAAGATAGTTTATCTCGATAGCTGATGAGGTCCCTGACGTCCTGCTTTAACAGTGCAGCAGCAGAAATTAGTCTAATTAAATGACTGTTTTGGCTTAAGACCATATGGCATATAAGACCATATACCCAATGATAAATTAAATTACCGATTAGTTTTATCAAACAAGTGGATGTTAACTTGCCTGAAATAAAGTGGAAAACAGAAAGTGTATGAGACACATCTCGGTCTACATGCTGATGATACAATGAACACAGGCAAAGCTCCTCCTAACAGATCAAATCTCCTTTGACGGGATTACAAGCCTACATTTTCTAACAATGGATGATGAATAAGTTACAAAGAGATTCACACACGTGCACACACACACACTCCAACCCTGTGCCGGTGCCACTGTAGTACAGTAGTATTTCACTGTCATGCCCTTAAAGATATTGACATTTTGATTATGCAAACTCAAATTGAATGTACACAACAGCACCAATGCCCCAGGCTTCCCCTGTGGTCAATAATCTTGCAACTTGTTTCATTCTGAGAGTCTGTCCAATGAGCTCAGGTGTTCACAAGCAAAGGCCAATTTCTTTTTTTTTTTTTTAAAGTTCACCCACCACTAGTTAATTCATTTCCAACAAAATCTAGTCAATAATTTCATAGAGTTCCAGTTGCCAAACATTGATTGCTCAAGTCAGAATAGGTGACACAATGGGCTCTTCAGTCGGCCCACAGATCAGACCAGCCTCGACAGCATGACATCCCTGAATTGGATTTTTGCATTTCCGATTATAAGGGTTTAATGTAATTACCTTGAGTACATTGTACAGTCTGCACTAAATAACATAGTGATGCATCACCTTTCAGCCATGTCATAAAACTTGTCTCTTAGATGGAGGCGGGTTGACAGATGTTCACCTACGTGTTCCAGTATTAAAGTAATGGTGAATTTTCACATGCAGCTCTTAGCATGGTCATAAGTTTTACCCCAACAAGTATAACAGCATCACCATTTTTTAAGCACTGACATACTTATAACAGCACATGTAGCCTAAAGGTAGTCCCCTCTGTCCTTCAATGAGGTTCTGCTTTTATTTCTGGGTGAGTGTTAATATTTCATGCAGCACATTCACTGTATCAACTGTGGATGCATTATGAAACTGCATTGTATTGTTTTTCTAAAAACCCAACCCTGAGAAACTCAACAACTCTATCATAGTAAGCCGTCAATTCAGATAACATCTGCAAGACAAAATGAAAGTCAAGACTTATCAGATCTATTACATTTCATCCTATTATTTAATATTTCCCTGCAGCCTACATCTGCACAAAGTTAGAGGGATGATGTGTTAGAAGAAGGCCCAGGTTAAGCTGCCTATTCTTAATTCACTAAGGAATTTGATGTTATCTTACACTAAAAACAGGACAGGACCATGGACCTGGGACTCAGGTCCATTATCAAAGTCTCTTATACTGTCTTCTGTTTAAGGTAAATACATCCCCCTGTGTAAACCATCACTTCTAATCAGACATTTTAATCTGAACCACTACAAAGAGACTGTAGTATGTGAACAGATGGTATGCGGTCAGAGATAATAGATACTGTATATTAACCTTAGTTTGTTTGTTTTATGAGTAATTATTTATCAGCACGGAGACAAAAAAGACCTCAACTGAGCCAGTAAAGATTTCTAATCTTGTATGGTTGTGGAAAACCCCATCAAAAGTTTAACTCATTAAAGATTTCCTACTCTGATAGAAAGATACTAGAGTTACTAACAGATATGGTAACCAAGATATCAAAATCAGTGCAGTGAAGCTGTTTAAAAATAAAGTCTGTGTCTGACAACTAGCTTTGTACTCCACCTTCACCAGTGAGCTTCAGGTCTAGACTGCATTAATAATACACGTAGACCAGGGTTTTTTGTCTTTAAATATAGAAACAATGGGTTGTTTTGTTGAAGATTTCTTTAGTTTAGTGACATAATTGCCTCCCAAGCTGTTAATGCACATTACAGTAAAGCTGGCATGGACACAGAGCTGGGAGCTAACAAAGAAGCATGCCACTGCTCCTGCGCCTCACTGCTTAGAGCTGTTTGTTTGGCAATACAATAAAAACAATAGTCAGGAACTAACCAGGGGATAATGGAAACACACTACTCTGGGCTATAACTGTGAAATAATCAGGGGATACGAGACAGGAGCAGCACCGGTGGATGTGTCTGGTTCAGTTTTATCCGCCTCTCCTTCTTTTTCTCTTACCTGAGCAGACTGGAGAGCGAATGTCCGCCGCTGTTTCCACCTCCTCCGGTGCCCGACGACCCGCTCCCGAGACCTGCTGACTGTCGCTTCCCAGATAAAAGCTTCTCCACGGCGGCCAGGTTTCCCGTGCGCGCCGCTTCGAGGAGCTCCTGCTCCTTCCCCATCGCGGATCCCAGAAAAAAAATCAGAGGTGGCGCGGGGAAGAGTAGGAAAAGAGGAGGAGGGGTATTGGTGGTGGGAGCGAAATTCCTCTGTGATCCCCCCCTTTTTCTCCCCCCTTTAAATCTCAAGTTATGTTCTTCAGTATTTCTAATGTGTCTCCCTCCGCCGCTGGATCCGTCCGTCCTGATCCACGGTGCCGCCGGGCGCTACACACAGAGGGAGGGATGGAGGGAGGGAGGGGGCAAAAGTTTGGTTCAGCAGCACGGCACCACCATCGAGCAAACTTCCTCTGACCAGTCCTCCGTGCCTCGTCCGTCACTTCCTTGAAACTGCCCTTTCTTTCTGCAGCTCAAAGCCTCCAGAGACACACACACACACACACACACACAACCCTCAGCACCCCCGCCCTGGCTGCTGCACAAAAGGGGTGGATGGGCATGAGCAAGATGGTGCCTGGGTTGTACCGTGGGGTAGAAAGGCAGGAAAAATAATATACACATCCAGTGTTTTTAAGATCTGCTCTCCCTAAGTAGTATCCATAGAAAATCCCCAAACCTATCCCTTGTATTTGTTTATTTATTTAACTATTATGGTTGGATTTATTCTTGAAAATATAGATATACAGTTATTAAA
Source organism: Polydactylus sextarius (assembly GCA_016801845.1). NCBI lineage: Eukaryota > Metazoa > Chordata > Actinopteri > Polynemidae > Polydactylus > Polydactylus sextarius. The sequence continues at coordinate 8,110,532 of CM028909.1, forward strand.
TTATCTCAAAGCTATTATGATCCATGTCCTTGTTGGTGTCAAGGTGTAATTTTCGTACATCGGTGTTAACAGAAACATTTAGCAACAGTCTCAGATGACACTTCTCAAGATTTACAGCAACAGTTTAAAAAAAAAAAAAACGTCACAAACGTCGTAACAAAGTTTGAAACTTGTAATTTATTAGGTAAATTAGAGCAATTTAATTAAAAAGTATAATTGCGATAATTACTTTATAAATCAAACAGTAAATATCTTGTTGAACATTAACTCTGACGTGTTAAATTTCATAAGTGATACTTTTATTTATTGTCTTTGTTTTGGGAGTCAGTGTTGATAAAGTTTGTACAAACCGGAAGCGGAAATAAGAGCGCTATGCTAACCGCTAACTCTGTGTTGTAACATTAGCATGTTGAGGCTACCAACCCTCACAGACTCAGTGGTTTGAGTTAAATTAATTACACGCTAATCGCACAGTTTTACTTACAAAGTAAGTAACGCGAATACTATATGTTTTAACTGGTTTGCCACTCAGAGGTGATTATTAAGCTAACGTTAGCATAGCTTCACTGTTAGCTTGGCTGTTGCTGCTTTGTTGACGACTGGCTGCAGAGAAGGTAACTACATGTTTTTTTACTCATTTTCAATCTGTTTTGGATTCATATTAAACAATTAACACGTGACTATAGTTTTTGCAAATATGTGCGAGGTAGATAGTAAGAAGGGATGAATCAAAGTAACGTTTAATCCAGACTCCAAATGTGTATCGAGGCCAATCTTGCAGCCAAACTAGTAACTAGTCATGTGTGTGATATTTTTCAGGTGTCAGTCGTTGTGAAGAGAAACTCAAGTGATAATGGCCGACCCTGCACGGATCAAACCTGAGGAGACACCGGAGAGGACGCCTTCTGCTACCGAGGTTCATCCTACATCAGAAGAAAGTGAAGATGTACCTGCCACAACGAAACCACCTCATGAAAACAAAGACACGACCACGAAAGACGAGACCAAACAGGAGGTCTCACATGTGAGTTTTATAGATTTATTCCTCGATGCTACTCATACAAACTGTATCCCACTCCCTGACAGGCACCATTGTAGAAAATAAAGGTGATCAAAGTTCAATGTCAACACCAACAACCATAAACCATTTTTTATCAGACACTATTGAGACTTGAAGGATTTAGTCTAACGTGTTATCAATGAACACATTGTTTCAGCACATAAGAGCAGTTCATAAACAGTTTTATCTTCATTGTGAAGGAAACAGCAGCTGGAGAAGATGAGGAAGAAGGAACCTCTGGTCAGCCTCCATCCAAAAGACTGAAGGTTGAACCAGAGAAGAAGAAGGAGAAACGCCACAAAGTTGATGAGGATGAAATACAAAAGATGCAGTAAGACTGAAACGTTTAACTCATGAAAAGATCATTTGAATTCCAGAGAGTGTCATCACTATAATACCCTGCTCCTCCTGTGTCTTCAAGGGTTCTCGTGTCGTCTTTCTCTGAAGAGCAGCTGAATCGCTATGAGATGTACAGACGTTCTGCCTTTCCTAAGGCTGCTATTAAGAGGGTAAGCAACTCATGAACATTGATCAGACATTTTTAAACATTTTGAAATTATTATATTCATTTAATATCTTTTTAAAAACTATTTTCTAGCTGATCCAGTCCATAACAGGATCATCAGTGTCCCAGAATGTCGTCATCGCCATGTCTGGTATTTCCAAAGTTTTTGCAGGAGAAATTGTTGAGGAAGGTGAGTGGCAGAATACAATTTACCTTTGTATTCTACATTTAAAAAATAAATGACTTTTGATTTGTATTTTCCATTGCAGTTTCATTACCCATTGGTTTGTCTTTGTCTTTGTAGCACTGGATGTTTGTGAGAAGTGGGGAGATACACCACCTCTTCAGCCCAAACACATGAGGGAAGCAGTGAGGAGGTTAAAGAGCAGAGATCAGATTCCCAACACCAAGTATAAGAACATCCTCTTCCACTGAAGCACCAGTGTTTTAGACTGTATTGGGATAATGGAGACAGAAGTCTGTAACTAAAACGCGGCGCCATCACATGGAAAAAGGAAACAAAGCCACTGTTACCATACTGTAGCCGACCAGGCACACATAAATCCATACTACCTGAATAAGCTCAGTTCTGACTGAAGTATTGAAGATTGGTCAATGCAGCTGTGAAATGAAAAGAAAATCACCTGCTGCTGAAATGTTCCATTCACTTCTGTCAAGTTAAATGCAACACACACACACACAGTTGAAATAGCAAAAATAATTTTTATGTATCGAGTTTGTAAATATACTTTTGTACTTCTGATATAAAGGTTTTTTTCTTGTGCCTCAGTTATTTTCAAGCAGGAGTGTATATAGGAGAAATGTCCATTTACTCATCATTTTAATTGCTTTTGGTGAGAGGAACTGGTTTGAATGTGATGTAATGACGATGAAACACTTTCCCAGATTCACTGATTGTTTCTAAATTATCTCGGTTCTTTTAGGCCTGTGAACTAAAATAAATACATTATATGTTAAGATTTGGATATTTGTGGATTTTTATTGAAGTTGAAGTCAAGCATATTATGAGTCACTAATAAAATAAAATGAGACTTTGTTGGAAAAAAAAAAAGTTGTACATCTCAATTGCATTTTCTATTAAAACACAAAGGCACAACTGAAAAGTGTTCAGCAATTAATCATTTATTCTTTCACTTTTAAAATATTTTCCACATACTAGCTTTGGTTCACAGAACCAATCTTATATTAGTCTCAATGAAGTGGTAAAGACAATACAAAATTCAATGTATTTCTACACTGAACTGAAAAAAAAATACTGTCCACATGATCGTCAACATTTGCGTCACTTAGGAAGATTTCAAAAGGGCTTCTCTGCCATCTTTTGAAGTGATTTACATTTAAACAAGTGCAATTTCCAGTGAATTTACTACACAAGTGCAAGTAATCCACAAGGCATAACTGTACAACATCACTTCAGTACATGCATCTAGAGAGAACAACACACACGCTGAAGTGAGTCCTGCTTCACACACTCTGTCCGTCTCCTCTCCCGTTTACATGGCACACTGGGTGTGAGGGTTAAGTTGTAATGGAGACCCTGGACTGTTCTGGAGTGCAAAGGAAATCCGAGTGTAACATCAGAACACCAGTTTGTCAGCCGATTAGGAATGCTACTTAACACTGAGGAGAGAGAAACTGAGCAAACTGTACAGCTACATGTTGCATCCATCACGTTGCATCAATGTCATACCACCATATCTTTTGTCTACTAAGGCCATGCAAAAAACATAAACATTATAAGCTGAGAAAAAGATCACAACTATAAGTGATACTGAGGTTAAAGGGCAGTTTCTCTGCCTTACTACACCAAAAGATGGAGGATGTGAGTCCACATGCAGATGAGGAGAAAACACTAAAACCTGATAGACAGGTAAATCATTTTTCCTTCATATTAGTCATTTTAAGAATTTAACAATTCCACATAAAATGTGTAATGTTACTGTTCTTTGTCGTGTTTTTGGTTAGTCCAAAGCATCTTTCTATTGCTTAAATATTTTTACATTCCTCTTTAAGAATGCAAATCTGTCATTCATAGCTTGCAAGGCAACCAAAGATTAAAAATAAATGAAAAGTACAGATATTTAGAATGAGGATTGCTCTGGCAAGTCTCAGCCACCAGAGGTCTCCCAAGTACACAATGAAGACGAGGATGAATGGAAGTGAAAGGCAGACGTCACAGCTTTGCAACCATGAAAACAGATACGCTTACATCCAAAGGGAAAACGCCAAACCACAGATTTAACAACAGAACATTTGTACAGAAAAACGACAGAGGTGTGTTTTTTTTTTCCAGAAAAAAAGAATTCATAAAATCAGAAAAGTCTTTTTGATGAATTTATAAATCCATCATTGTATGAACCCATGCATATACCACATATATGCATATACCACATATATGCATGGGAAAAAAAAAAAAACAAAGTGACAGAAATAATACTGGCAGCTGGCCTGAGAGAAAAACTCTGCAGCAGATCAGGATTAAACACTGAAATATGTCAGTTGTTGTGAATTTAGTAAAAACATAAAATACTGTGTGTGTGTGTGTGTGTGTGTGTGTGCATAAATTATCAGTACCATAGCTTGTTTTTTTTTTTTTTTTAAATGTCACTGTCTTTGATTTTATGGCTTCAGTACACTGTGGTCAGTCTGTTACAACCAAAAAAAAAAAGATGCGTCGACTAATTCAAACAAATACACACAAGTATAACAACACACGCAGTGAGCTCCATGTTCATTATGTCTGATCACTGTACATGAGAAACGCGTACAGACGTAATAACACTAGCAGTCCGAGTTGTTTCCTGGCAAGCTACAAAACAAATTAGTTTCAAGGTGATCAAGTATTATATCTCTGGTTGCTGGTATAATCTCAAGCCTCTTTAAAACCAGAGAGTTAGAGTGAAGAGACTAACCCAGTTACAATACTGAAGCTAATGTGCAACCTGCTCTCCACTGCCACTGGAGAGTATTAAAGGCGTGTCACCGTCGTCTTCAAGTGGACATTCGACCACACGGCACATTGTTTCACAGTACAAAAGAAGCATGATCAATGTTTCACAACTCAAAGAATAATGTAACACTGGGGAATGATTCAACCCGCTTTTTGAAAGCGGAGAGAACTTGATAAGAGTGGGTGTAGTTATTCCACCTCAGTGATAAAGCAACTAGAAAAGAAACTGAGATGGGCCTGTCTCTCCATGACAGCAGTGTAGTCTTTTCATCTTTTTTTTTTTTTTTTTTTAAGTGCATTGTTTTCCCTACCGTTTACGTCACATTTTCAACAACAGCTGATAATATTTTTTTTTTATAATACTTTAAATGAAAAGAAACACATGGATCTACTGTAGTTTACACTTAGAACAAAAAAAACTCTACATTACTAAGTCTATTTAGCTTTATGACTACCTGTAAATGTGCTGTGTTAATTAGCACTATTTACAAAGCATGCTTGACATTAAACTTGTGTTGTGTAGAATTGATCTGAGATTGATGGACTAGTAGTTGTCTGGCAGTGTCAGTGCATCTGAGGAGGAGGTTTTGGCATATACTTCACTTATCTTTTGCGTAACATAAATAATAAACTGTGAGAATTAAAGCTTGTTGATATTTACTATTGCATGCTGTTCGACAAACACTGAAACCACACAAAGACTTTACTGTCCACACTGATATGAATGACTAATAACCAGAATAATTTGGGTTTCATACAGAAATGAGGCATATCTAGACTTTCAGATAAAAAGTAGTACCAGTAGTGTACCCATAAGTAAGTTCACGTGGTTCCCCTTTTAGTAATTGTTACAAGGGCTCTTTTGTGATCTAATTAGTAGCATGATACGGGAAGTGGGAGGTGATCCAAAGCCACAACTTGGACACATTTTCTTTTCAAGCCATGTCCACTACCCAGACTTTCTTAGCGTCTTGTTGTTGCTGGTTCCTGACATTCATCCAGATACATTAAATTACAGTCCCTCAGCAGGAAGAGCGATAAAATAGGTTCCAAGATGAAGACCGAGAAACTCAGAGAGTAAATGTGGGGTCATACTTCCTGACTTCCAGAAGGAGGCGCTCTCTGTCACTCAGGGCCTGATTCAAGGCAGCCTGGGCATCAGAAAGCTGTGACTCCATAGTTTGTACCTGTAAATGCAGAAATCGTTCGCTTGGTTAGTTCCAGCTACAGTAAACAGCTTTGGTCAAGTGTTACACACCAAGTGATGTCAGATTCTGACTGACAGCAACAAGTGTGATTAAAATATGATAATAGTCTTGTGTCCTTAGACACACTAATCACTTTATGTGTTTGCTTTTTAGAGAAGATTTAGAAAAAAAAACTCCTCAATGGATGATACTGAGAAAATACAAGCTGGAAGAATCCAACAACAAAAAATTACTTATTTTTTTTTAACCTATATTACCTATATTCTTCCTTTTTTTTTTTTTTTTTTTTTTAGCAAAGATCTATATAAAAAAACTTTTATTACTTTTTGGGGAACTGTTTCAACATGTAACTTATTATATTATATTTTCTAATCATAAAGGGCCAAAAATATCATGCACCTTTAAAGTCATATGATTCCCAGCTATGGATGCACCAAACTAGAAAAAAATAAATGCAAATATCGGGATGTCTTAGTTCTCCCCTACCTTGCTTGCTTGTTGAACAGTGCAGGAACTCTCTGTGTTATCTGAGTCGGCCACAGGAGCACCTGCTGGGGCTTTAATGAAAGAAAGCAGTGGTGAAGTTCACTTTCAGTTCATCTTTCTGTACATGTGTTACAGCTACTGTTGAAGTTCTTGTGGTTTTTACAGTTCATGGTTCTTTTGATGGCTCATGGTCCATTTCCATAATTATGATTAGACATGTAATTTGTTTCAAAAGACATAGACAGTAGATAGATAGTTCATTCTTTTATCACCTTTGAGCCTCATGATGCCATCATCACTGCGCTCAAGAACAAGTTCATCTACAATGAACGTGGCTGGAACAGGTTGAGGGGCTGTCGGATAGTTTCTTGGGCCATCATCCTTAAAAAAAAAAAAGAAAAAAAAAAGGCTGCTGTTACTTTATACAACCACATACAACAAGAGATTATATTCAATGTGCATGGGCTTCTGTGTAATATATTAAAAACAAGGGATAAAACACAATTATGTGGAAAATATGTAATATGAAAATATATTTATAGCCAAGTATTTAAACTAAAATATCCAATCTTATATGTTATTTTAAGCAAATCAAAATGATCTGACCTCAGGTCCAGACAGTATCAACAACTGACCTTCATAGTGACAGTGATGTTGTTCATGTGTAGCTTCATTGGCTGACCATCAACGCTGAATTCATCCTCCAGAAAAGGCCCGAGGTTAGTCACTGTGGACGCTAACAGCTCTGCCTTGCAGTCCTGCACTCTGACATCCAGGAAGCCCAACGACTCGGACAGAGCAGAGTGTCGCGCTGCAGATGGACCCATTTCTGCTCGCATGCGCACCGCTGGAACAGCCCTGCTACCTGGCCTGACTGGTTTCTGGGCTGGTCCACCTGGAGCTATGGAGAAACAATGCAAGATATGTTACCGCATTTTCTCTACACCTTTGATGAACTGATTGTTTGAAACTGCTGAAAACAGTTATCAGACAATATTTATGTGATATGTAAACAATTTCATGTTCATGTGTATTCTAAACAAAACCTGTGGTGCAAATACATTGAGAATGGACTTTTTATTTAAGTAGGAGACATCTTGCACTCAGCAGTTGAAGAACTGATCTCATACTAATATACGCCTTTCCAGATATGATTATCAACTAATTGATAAGCCACCTATAACATATGGGGTGCTACATGTGCTGCAAGATGGGCATAGTTTACCTTGTATGAGACCAGCCAGCAGGTCAGATACTCTGACAGTCCCCATCTGTACAGGGCTCACATTCTGAGCTTCCACAGCCACAACTTGGTCTTCTCCCTTCACTTCCATGCTACAGGCCGTTCCACTCATGATCACTAACAATACCGAAGACTGGAACAACAGCACAATGAAGTCACATTTAGATTCAGTTTTTAAAAAAAAAAAAAAAAAAAAAAGAATTAATTTTTGTGATTACTGATGACAAGAATATCACTTATTCTTTTATACGTCACTTTGCTCTGGCACAGATCGTAACCGTGATTATCTCATTCCACCTATGAAATCTGTCAAAGAGTGTAGGGACCCACCATGTCCTGAGACACGTCCTCAATGCTTTGGGACAGGGAGCTGCTGAGGTCAGCTGATGAGCCTCCCTCTGTACCTGGTGCTGGGCTGCCTCGGCTGCCTGCAGGTGTGTTGTTGGGACGCATGGACTCCATTCCTGACTCTAAAAACATGATACAAACTTACAGCAGGTGATACTTGTGTAAATTAGAGAAAAAAATTGAAAACCGGCAACGTTTATTAAGTACCTGAGTCCATGAGAACAACAAAATTGTCGCTGAGATCACTATCCACAGACAGATTTTCATCAGGGAGGCTGCCTTCCAGGATAGCGCTATCAAAGGAATGCTGAGAGGGCGACTGTTTCATGGTTTGGTGGCGCAGGCCTGCAGCCAATGAGGGGGAGGACTCTTCTGTGCGCTGGACCTGTTCCCTGTGAACAAACACGTATAAAAACATGCAGAGAGTGTTTCTGTCAGGGACAGCCAGTAAAAGCATGTGGTGCACAGTATGACTTCTAGACAAACTAACAATATTATGTTGCCAACGACCCAGCGTGAGAGCTCAAGCACTTACTTTGCCTGTGGACTGAATAATTTGCTCATCCCTGAGCCTCGACTCAGGATGCTAAATGCATCTTTTGTTATTGAAAACGCCCCTTTGGTCAGGTCCAGTGAGGCACTGATGGCATCTTTGGTCACATCCTTGGTGACGTTAATGGCGCTCGACAGCTCTCCCTCCAGGCTGAAGGTAGACGGCTCACGGGAGAGGGCAGGGGAGTGTCCAGCTGATAGAGGAGGTGAGAGGACTGCAGTGTCTTCCTGTGCGGTCGAACCGTGGCCATCTGGCCCCTCCTCCACAGCCTCACATGCCTCTTCCACCACTCCATCTTGTTCATCCTGATCAAATGCAGTGGCAGCTGTATTGATGGAAGAGGTGCCATTTTCAAGGCCACTGTCCTCCAGGACCCCATCTACAGAGTGATGAGTCGGAGACATGTCAGAGTCTGTTATACTGGCACTGTCTGACTCTGGGGTATGTGGGACCTCTTCCTCTGTTTCTGAGGAGACAGGTGGCAACAGAAGACCTAGTTCTGCCGAGTCCACCAGAAGGGCGACACAAATAGTTGTAGGTTTAGTCTTTTGGCCATGAGCCTGTTTAACATCTCGCAGATCACGTCCCAACTCTGCTCCCAACCGAGCCATCGCATCCTTCATTCTCAGCAGTGCTACATATTGATAATGGTTGAGCCATAACTTTACTGGAGTGATGGTGTGAGCCAGGATGTGGACAGAAGCAAAGGAGGCCTCTTCCTGATCTGGAGTAGGTTGATGGGCTCCAGAAGAAACAAACGGTGAACCAGATTTACAGGCAGTGGGCTGACACATCCACACAGACATGGCGAAAGGCTCAACAAAAGGCTGCGTTCTGCCTTTGGGGAATCTGCGAGCTCCGTCAAAACCTAAGGATACACGGGACAGACTGAGGGACCAGACATCCTCTGATCGTAACTGCTTCTTGTTGAGAAGCTGGGTCTCCGTCTCTTTGGAGTGATTGAGGAAGGTGGAGGGAATGGGTTGGAAGGCACTCAGGTCTCTGGGGTAGGGACAAGGTGGTGTAGGTTGGAAGAAAGAGCAGCTGACAAACTTCTCATAGATAGTGTTGAGGTCAACTCTGGAGCCGTGGGGGCAGTGACGAGTGTTGCTGAAAACCATCTGCGGTACAGTAACAGAGAGGGACTGTGGACGCTCGGGATGGTCCAGTATGGAAGAATCCAAAGGAATTATTAGCTACGGAGAGGAACATAAAACAATTTACATGATCACAACAATACTAATTAAATAAATAAATAAACTAATAACGTGTACTTTAAAAACAGCTGTATTCACCTTAAGCTGAGTTGCATCCATGCGGATGTCTACATGCTCTTCAGCTTTGCTGCTGTCTTGCAAATGGTAGAAAGCTTTGACCTGGTCCAGCGTGTGCAGCAGACCCCTGGAAAAAAGATTAATCCACAGCACACTGGCTGCATCCACACACAGCTGCAGGCTGTTCAACTGGGCGTACAGGTTTGAGGTGGGCACTGGAAGAACAGAAACCAAGAGATGCTTAAATGTGCGTAGACATGAATTGTACCTATAAAAACAGCAATATTTAACTTGACTTGATAAAGAAAAAGCTTACAAACAGCTGCATCATACCTGATAGACTGGGATTGTCAGGAAAGTAGTACTCAGTAAACTGCAGATGAACTGCTGGTATAGTGTCGGGCAGATGCAGAGCTTTACGGTTACAGGATAATAAAGACTGAGTCTTCTTGTTCTGACGGCCTCTTGTAGACACCTGAATGTTGAAGTACAGAGAAAAAAAAGTTAGAAACAATGGTGGAAGTATCATTCATGACACAATCACTCAATTATGCAACAGACCTATAAATACACCTATAAAAACACCTGAGTATAGACACAAATGATTGCTGACGGTGAACTGGAAACATGCAGAACTTCCCCAGGGTGTTTCTTCTTCTAACAAAAGAGGAACTACTAACGTCTTACACTTAAAATAACCGTGGAGATATTACGTTCTCTCGTGATCAAAAGTGTGAAATGTCTCAAGTGAAAATGCAGAACCAGGCTAAGTGTGTCATTTCAAGTGGCAGGGGTTTTCTCAGTCTTCAATGAAAGGCAACGTAGCAGCTCAGTGAAGCATATGCTTTTGTTCTATTGTTACTGAGCAATGAAGCAGTAATTTCATTTAAAACATTAGGGATTTTGTTTGTTTCCTCCTGAAAAGGGCTCTGGTTTTTTGTGAGGCAATCAAACATACAAGTACTCTGCTGTCTAAAGGACAATTTGATGCATAAAATTTACACTTCATCACGTCAAAATATCAGAACATCCATCTGATCAAACATCAAACAAATGGATGATCTGAACGAGATCCATTTTAAAACCCTGATTTTTAGGCAACTCTCAGCATTATCACAGATACCGTCTGACCGCCATCACTGAGGACCAGAAATCCCTTGCTACATTTACCGAGAAGAGTAAAGCTTCCGTTAGAGCAGGTAAATCAAATCAGCAGATGATAAAAGCTTGCCTGGTGAATGTCAACGTCATCGATCCTGACCACCACACAGCTTGATCGCAGCCTCTTCAGTGATGACCCAGTAGGAGCTGTCCTGCTCGACGCCTGCTCTTTGTCAGATGGGTTTGACTTGGGACTGGACTGTCCGTCTAAATGTACATAGGAGAGTAAACACTTAGTCAAGTTCAACGATGTCACGTTGTCACATGTTTTTGGAACTGTTTAATAAAACCTTTGTTATTTATTGTGTCTGTTTGTCTGTGGGAGGAAAGAAACAGAATTTCTATAAAAAAAGACAAACCTTCAATCAATATTTTGAACTCCTACCTTGAGTTGTCTTTGCAGCAGAGTTCTTGTTTGGCTGAGGCACCTCAGTATGTGGCCCTGGGAACCCAGAAGCCTCTACTCTCTTTTGGTATTCCTGCAGCAGTTTGCCTGCCCACTGAGCCTGAGCCTCCATGGCGCCACTGTGGCGCTCCCAGTGGCGACATCCATCGGCTAAATATCAGAAAGCATTTATGATTAAGCAATTACTCCACACTCCTGTCTAGTTTAGAAATTACTATTTGTTTTGGTCTACAAATAATGGTTAAAACCTGGGACTCAAACAAAAGACACACAAAAAATACACAAAGTCTTAATAATGCTACAATTAAAAGATGTTTGTGCATTTGAAACTTCAATATTTGACTCAATTTATATTTGCAGCCTGTCATTCTTGATCAAACAAAATAACAAAATAAAAGCCTTTTTTTCTATGGTTGTTTAATGGCCTATAATGGGCTTCAAGAGTGACCCTGCTGTTCTACATTCTACACTTGAGGAATTCCACAAAGACTAATGGCACTGGGCACACTCTCCCAAGCCATTAGTCTGCTTCAGTAGTAATCCTCCTAACAGCTAGTCCTGACTGAATGCTGTGGTTCAGTCGAAGTGGTACAAAGCCTCGGGGTCAAATGTAGTTACAGAAAGGAGCAGTCATCACACTCACCAGGTCTGTGGATGGGATAGTAGTCAAAACCCAGCTTCCTGAAGGTCAGCTGCATCGCACCCTGTAAGCCTGGAGGTGGAGGCTCATCTGTGCAATGATCACATCACAACTGTTAAAAAACCTCCGTCAGAAAAAATAACCTTCAAATATCATGTACGGATTTTTTTCAGCGTGCAACATTGGGTACAAATATACAAAAATATTTTGGTACGTGGTGAGTTATTAATTACAAACCTTCATCCATTGAAGAACTATCATTGCATATGTGTAAGTCCAAGCGAGATATGAAGGTGTGGTAAGAAGATTCCTTGACGTCATAGAGATCAAAGTATTGACTCATGTTGCTGGGGGTGCCCGTGCCTGTAGGAGCAGTTGGGGGCTCAGTCCACAGGCTGTGGAGACCAGGAGATGGAGGAGCCGTCTAAACAATATGAGGAAAAAAGATGATTACGGAAAATAATGGAGTGTAAATTTCATGACAAGCTTGGCCCAACTAGAATATACACATATCATAGAACCAGACACCAGAAATAGTCTGGTGCTAACTAATACTGAATCAAAACCTTGACTCTTTAACTGAATTTTATATTATTCATAGTAAAATAAGTTTATTTATACATCATGTAGAGATGAACTAAGAAAATCAGTTAAAACTGCTGATGTGGGACTTTTACACAATGTTTTATTCATGTCTGAATGTTAAATGTTTTTTAAAAAGGCACAAAAAAGGGAAAATCACTGAGTTATAGTGTTATTATTCTGCTGAATTTGTAAATAAAATTTGTTGAAACCCTTTTTTACAAACTTGAACTGTTCTATAATAATATTTTGATCAATTATCAATGGATCTGTACATTCTTCAATACATTTTTTGGTCATCTTTTATTTTTCATCATCTTTCCTTTATATGTTTGCATTCCTGACAGCTTCATCCTACTCTGAATTAGTAAATCAGGATTGTTGTTTAATTAAAAAATACAACTATTCTTGTGATACGTGTCTTAAGATGAGATGTCAAAACATCTAAAGGTTTTTTAATTTAATATATTTCTTCACACACATTCTTTTTCAACCCAAATTTCAACAGACAGGACCTGCAGAGACTCAGCGGTCATGTTCTTCCTTTGCTGTGCAGACTTCTCCATGGCTTCACTCAGAGATTTGGCGTAATGGATGATCGCTTTGAGTTGAGAGTCCGTCAGCACCCACAACAGGTCATCCAGAATGAAAAGCAGCTTGGATGCCAAAACATTACAGTCCTTTATCTGAAAAGAACAATGAGACAATGAACACGTCATTTGCAATTTAAATGAGTTTACATTTGTAATCTTCGACCAATTCCATGACAGAACAGTAAATGAATGGTAGAAACACAGTCCTACTCTGCGTTTTAAAGCAATGCGAATGCGTCCTTGGTTGGTGATGAGACGTAACGGCGTGCTACCAAGATCCTGGTCATCGCCCTCGATGGCGTCTGCCTCAATTCGTAGACTCTGCCAGTTTATTTCTTTGAATGTCAAAACCTGATTGAAAAAAAAAAAAACAAATCAAACCATCCAACTGCGAACAAACACAATATAAGAAAAAAAACTTCAATTTTCCGACATTTAATTGGAAGTGTGATACGGCCTTGGTTATACCAACAGACACATTTCCTCTTAAGTGAATAACGAGGTTTCACTCTGAATGGTTGTTTATCTCAATAAAGTCCCTCCCAGCTAATAAGTGCCAAAACAATTGGTTTAATTAAATGATTTACTGCAGGTTTAATGAACATGCATGATTTCTGTGGTAGAAAATTACATTTAGCTGGGTATTATTGAAGCAGGGTGAGAGGGGGGGTGTAAGTGTGCTGCGCTGTACCTCTCCTCTCTTTGGGTCAGTGACACGGGTGTAGCGGAGGTCACTGCGCTGCCATTTGGGATTGAGACTGTTGCCTTGTAGCTGCCAGAGCTCGAAGGAGGCGTGAAAGGCACGAGCCTGTACTTTGATGGTGATGGAGTTGATGCGAACAGACATGCCCTCCACCACTTTCTCTGCAAAGCCGTACTCACTGGAAGTATAAACATGTTTGCATATCATGAAACCACCTTTCCTGGAATTCCTGTGCACACACTTAGCGTGTTAGCATGTGGATAGAGGGTATAAAGATCTGATTATCGTTGAACACAGAGGTCATATTTCACTTCTTTATTCTCCTGAAACTGTATAAAGAAAACAGTTTCACTGTTTGAGGGGGAAGTGTTTTGTGTGTTACTCCTGATATTCATGCCATTTCCAAAATAAAGGCACTATTCAACATGCACATGACGTGTGACATATCAGAAACGTCAGCTTAACTCAAGAATAATGCAGACTTACCTCTGTCCTGCTGTAATAGCTATAGGAGAGGGGCCATTGGGTGGACGGGGCTCTTCGCATGTCCTCATCTCTACCTCTACTTTATCCAAGAACTGCACAAAAGAGGAAACTAATGCTCAGCATACCATTAGGCAAGGATAAAAAATGTGGAGGTAGCCTAATATTTACTGATGATAACAGCACAAAGGACACAGCCTATGGAGCAGCATAATAAAACACTAAAATAACAAAAAAAAAGGGGGGGGCACTGCTAGAGTCACATCTATGTAAAGTTATTTTTGGATTTAAAAAAAACAAGGGGCCAAGTTTGGTGTTAGAGAAATGTACAAGACCTCTGTAGAAGGACAGAAATAACGCCTGTTCTTACCAGGCAGATGGGGCTTGTTTTCAACTTTGTCCATTGTATCTGAAAAGAAAGGACAGCAAGGTCAACAGATTCAGTCACAAACACTGTCTTGCCACAGCACTCTGCACTGTTTATCATTCACTGGGCACAAGGGCACAGTGAGCATCAGGCATCAAGCTCCCACAGCGTGACGCAGGGACTTCAACAAAGACTGCCACGCCACGGTGTCAGCAATCAAACTGCCTTTGATGCTCGACAAACATCCAACACTGCTAACTAACTCTAATTAGTAATAATAGAATTATTACACTTCTAGAAGTTTAAAATTATGTTGATAATTAAATAATTATAAATTTGTAATTTTTTTTTTTTTTTTAATGGATAAAAGTCACAATAAGGGTTTTCACAAACACCAGCCAATAAACGTGAACATTTACATCTGACCGGATGCTATTTTTTTACTACCCAAACCTGCACACATAAGCATTTAAATGCCTTAAACGTTCCACTGAGACTCAAGAACATGAGCAAAATACCATTTGATGATGCACAATGTAGATAATATTAACTACAGACATTTAAAATCCCCCTAAACCTAACCCACCACAGCTATGTCAACACAGGAAGGTACAGATGTTAGTCAATAGATGTGATGTACAGAGGCTGGAATGCATGGATGGTTTTAAAGTTGTCAGATGGAATGCTTTGATTTTAATGACCATGAACCTCTGCCTTCAAGCCATAGATTCCCTTTAACGCAGCAATGGCAACAGTCGTATTCCTATGATTACTGTTGACTGCAGGGTAGCAGGAGCTGTGCATTGTTTGCATAGCGAAGAAAACTGATGCTGTGACAGTAGATGCTTGAACACAACAAGCATCAACAACAATCGCACACAACAATTATCCTTGCTTCCTCTTCCAAAACTAGAACCAATATCATGACAGAGAGATCAGGAGGAGTTGAAAGAAATTCCTGAAGCCGCAGTTTTCAAATGTAGGTAAAGATTAGCATCGAGATTAGCAGCAAGTTTACAGCCAAGCTAGTATTAGATTTGTGAAGCTGTACTTAAGACACACAGGGGCATTTCAACTAAATCCTAACATCTATGTCTGGTGTTTGGAAATGTAATGTTTAACATTTATCCCATTCCTTTACAATATTAGCATACTAACATTTGCTATTCAAAGTAGTGGGTGGAGGTGAACGTTGACCTGCTGGTGAACTTAGAGCAAAATCAGCAAAGATCAACAAACCCGGAGGAAAACTTTTTTTTAACACTTAGTTTTGAGTCTGAATTAGATTAAATTTAATTAGATCATGTTTTTGAGAGGAGCGAGCCTGTGGCACTATGAAGAAAATATGAAATATTTTGAAACAATAGTAAAAAACCAAGTACATGTGAAGACCACAAACCTTACTACTGAAATAAAGTTAAAAAGAGTTTAACAAACAAACTGGGGTATGCAAATGGCATTAAGGGGTTGATTTGATAACAGAAAGCCGCTATCGTGACAGCTCATTGTACACAAGCCAGTATATCACACTGGATCACACTGGCCTCTGGCCTTGTGTGTCCTTCTAAATCATGGTTTGCTTCCATTATCAACAACCAGTGCTGATCTGGAGGACTGTGACATTCTCAACACAGATAATCTCTGCGGTGGGGCCTGTGCTCATTTCCTGTAAGACTCTACAGACCTTCAAAAGCAAACCCCTTGCCATTAATAAACATGAAACCTTTTGCAATTTGAGATTTGGCGCAATTCATGTATTATTTCTGCGTCATCTTTGCATTTTAAAGCTACACTTCGTCGGACCTGCTACACAATCAGGTTTGGCTGCTCGATAACTTACCCTGATAGCAGCTTTGTTGCAGTAAACCCGAGTGACAGCCAACCAGGTAGGCAGGTCCAGCATGTTCTGCAGAACCTCTTCATCGAGCTCGAGGTTAGAGAGCTGCCCCTCCCCCTTCAGTGTGCTCAGATTGATCTTGTCTGGGGAGAGGTTCTTGGTGAACCTGAGGAAACAAACCAGAAAACATGTTCAAATGAAAGGACACGGTCTAAATCTGGAAGCATTTTCCTTTTCTTAAATCAGGGAAATAGCAGCATATCTCAATCATCTATGGGAAACACAATTCAGTTATGCAGCTTGCATAAAATGTGTTTGAAGTAGTGTAACTAAATGACTCATCCTGAGAAACAGTGGCTGTCTCCTTGTGTGCGTCACACAGATGCACAACCCATAAAGGTCAACAATGCTAATGTAGCAAAACCCCGACTGTCAAAAATAGGCTACGGCCCCACACCCAGTAAACATAACAGGAATTAGTGAGACTTGGTTTGTTAAGAACTTCACTTTCAGTTATGTGGTGCATTTCAGACGTCCACTAGGTTGACTGTTGTAGAAGAAAGCTGGAGTGTGGTTGACAGTTTGATTTCATTTTGTTAAAACTTGTAATACCATTAGGCCTAATACAACACTACTAACCAACACAATAACAGCCCCACACCTTCTTACTCTATTGGTGACAACTTTGCAAAATATAACATTTTCTGTCAACTCCCAAATTCTTCAAAGGAGTTTGCTGATTCAAAATTAAGGCATGGAGTTTGTTCATTTCTGAAAATATAAAACAGCATTCACAGATGTGAGAATATAAAAGAGTGATCTGTGAGTAAAAAAAGCTTCTATTATTTATAAAAAACCAGCAGGCTAATCGCTGAGATTAGCATAGTTTAAAAGAAAGAGAAATACCAGAGCGCGTTAAAGGAAAAGAAGTCATTGTGTAAACACGGCCAAAAGCAAACCTGTTTAGTTTCACAACTAACCAATAAAAAAATAGCTCTTAAACAACTAACACAAAAGAATCAGCCTTGAAGTGATAAATGTAAACCCAACAATGAGTCAGCCAGTGATAAGGAAAATATCCAGAATATGAGATAATGACAGAGTGAGGTCAAAATGCTTTCAAATCTGTAATAGTAGGATTGAAGACAACCACAGGAACGGTCAGGCTGTGAAACTCATTACCTGCCAGAGGACAAGCTGTGACTGTGAAGAGTCTCTGTCATTTAAGTTTCTAAAACATTTAAAGGAAACTGAGTCCTACAACACTAACACTCCTTCCAACTATGTGTCCACTCTGTCCTATCTGGGGCAAATAATTGTTTTAATTATTCAGTGATAGAGACAACAGAGAAGAGGAGAATAGCACTAAGTCCAATAGGAAGCCTCTGATTTACCACATGTCTATTGTCCTGGTTCATGATCAACTTTAGCCTTTATCCCATTTAACTGGGGTAAAGAGAGATGTATGATTCACTGCTCTCTGTCCTGAATTCATTTCTTCACTGTCAGCTGAACCAAACTGAGGGAAACACAAAGTAAAACATATTCTGCCTCACTACAACCTAAAAAATACATCGCAAAATAGCAAGTTGTATGTCTTCTGAGCAGCAGGATTTCTTACTGAGGAAGTGAGACCAGGTGTGGTGAAAGAGCTGCAGCAAAACCTGGTTCATGGATCACAGTCTGTCTATGTATAGCAGCATGCAAAACTGAGTAAATGTTGATATTGAAGCCTGATCCAGACTAAAACTCTAGAAGGATTATTGATTATTGTGACAGAAAACTTCAACTGATAACATTAATCAGTTCATTCATTTATCCATGCAGAGAAGACCAAACAGTTTGATTCAGACAGATGAGCAAACCCAAGCTTCTTCTTTTTTTATTTCCAGTTTAAAAGATTTCTACTTAACTAAAAGAAAAACGTGCGTGTTACCTGGGTTAAAAGGCTTAAAATACTCGCTCTATATCTGTCCATATCTAGAAAACATTTTATGTCTTTCTCTTTGAATATGCATTTGTTTTAATGCCACACTCGGTAGGAATTTCATAAGCTTTAAAAGCTTTTTGTTTTATCAGATGATTTCCATTTTGTTCTGTGTCCACAGAAGAAACCTCAACGAAGCAACGTTTAATTAATCACAGAGATAACAATAATAATAATAATATGTGGCTTCATCATCAACATGTCAATGTCAGCTGCTAATGTAAAATAAAAATGGAGGAAGGACAACATTTAATCACTGAAATCTATATTTCTATATATCTTAATAAAATATCTACATTTATCTGATGTAGAGTTAAAAACCAAGAGATGTTACTGGTCTTAATATTGATGAAAAACTAGGAAATATAAAATAGCAAAATATACATGTTTAAGAAGCTGATATGAGTGTATTTTTGACATTTTTGTAGGGAAAAGAAACTATCACATGAATTCTTGTCAGGATCTTTTTACTCCATATGATGTTATAATATTGTAGGAGAACAAACTGATTATTGCCTTATTGCTTGAAGAAATTATGAAATGTATGAATGTATATTAAAGGGCACCAATACATTTAGTCCTAAAAGGAAATTGATAGGATCCATGACCAAATATAAATACGTTCACAAATGAATAGAGATTATTCCTTATTTCTAAAATAACTTTAATATTTAGAGTCTAAAAACATCAAGACTTGGATATGAGCTTGTTAACATTGACGGATGAAATCAGGCCCATTGAATGTAAAATATCATCTATTTCTAAAGCAAATATAAAGATTTAATATAAACTATAACGGTATTAAAACAGATATATAAACAGCTGGTAAACAAATATAGTAAACCAGTATATGTGTCGTTATGTTTGAGGAGGTTTGCTGCGTTCACGGTCCATGTTAATAAATAAATAAATAAACAAACCTTAAAATATTTATCCTCCAACGCGTGTCGTTAAAATGTCGTTAAAACGGTAACCGATGTGTAAATCGGTGCAGCTACATGTGGATGTCAAATACCGGAGAACTGGCGTTAAAACCCATCATCTAAACGTTGTGCTAACTGTGCTAACAAAGCCACAGAGATGACACTTACCGTGATAAATGTTTCAGAATCTGCTTTTTAATTATTCCGGCCATTTCTGCGAGCGCCTCTGTCTCGTGCCGTTGTCTTTGTCCCTTTTTTTAAAAAATAAAAATAAAAATAAATAAAAATACATATACTAGCTAACAGGGACCTCTATACTGTACACAGCACTAGCTGTGTGCATCTTGTTAGCCGCTGCTACCTCGCTAAACAGGAGACAGCAGCTGAACCCCACCATTCACATTCACACACACACACACACACACACACACAGAAAGAGAGAGAGAAAACACACCACCGACAACATGCTGCCACCTGCTGGATGTTCACAAGAAAAACAAAAAGGGTGATAGAGTTTTGCAACAATCAAAGTCATAAAATAGTTCACAGTAAAAAAAAAAAAAAAAGTATCACAATACCAAGGCTCATGCACGACAACATGTCGTGCATGTTGTCTGTAATAGCAGTGAGACTGATCCCTTCAGAGTCACAACTGGTATCAAACAAGGATGCATCATTGCCCCCACTCTCTTTTCATTCTTCCTGCAGCCATCCTCCACCTGACTGGACACAACCTACCCACTGGCATCCAGATCACATACAGAACCGATGACAAGCTGTTCAACCTAAATCGCATCGAAGCCAAGTCCAAGCTGTCCCACACAGAAGAAGATCTTCAGTGCATGTTAGATGACTTTGCCAGGGCCTGCAGCCGTCTTGGTCTAACTATGAAAATCAAAAAGACCAAGGTTCTCCACCACCACCACCACAAAAATAACTACTGATGGTGAACAACTTGAGAACGTGGACCACTTCCCCTAATTGGGAATCCCCCTTTCCTCAAAGGCAGATGTTGACATCAAAGTACACGACTGTATCCGCTGTGCTAGTGAGGTCTTTGCAAAGCTCCGCAAGAGAGTCTTTGAAAAACCCTGATCTCCTTGTAAGAACCAAGATACTGGTATATAAGGAAGTCATTTTACCAACACTACTATATGGAGCAGAGACCTGGACAACCTTCAGCTGTTTAATACTTCTGTTTAAAACTGTGTACCACATCTATCTATCTATCTATCTATCTATCTATCTATCTATCTATCTATCTATATATATATATATATATATATATATATATATATATATATAATATATATAATAGTCTATGATAGAATAATACACCATATTCATTATGATATAATATCACAGTATTCCTGACTATTAATTATTTGGCATACATGAAATACATGAAATTAAAGTAATTTGTTAAAGCACAACAGCTTTCACTTGAACTTTCTTGCAGGTCACTTCAAGTTCAGTGATGCTCAGATTAGAGGATTAGAGGACCTTTTCAAAAGCTTCTGCATGTATATTTACCTCTTTCATTTAAAAAAGAAGCAATTTTTAATCTATCTATATCTATATCACACACACGCACACACACGTGTGTGTGTGTGTGTGTGTATTCGCACACATATACATATATTGTATTATTTTATGCGTTATTTATTACGATGTATTATATGTATATATGTATTAGTTCAGTCTGACAGATAATTGATTTTTATGGTTACTCCACTATGCTCTTATTGTGGAGGTCAGAGCTTCCTGTCCTCCTCGTGCCCCGTGGCTCAAAGGTCCACGCCACAAGACGCGATCATGTGACATGCGCAGTTGGCCCTGTTGTTGAGTTTGTTATGACAAGCTGAGGCCTCGGACTAAATTAGGAGCGAAGCCCCACGTCTCAGTCCGGGCGATTCCGTGATGGAGGGCATGGACCTGGACCTGGACCAGGAGCTCATGCAGAAATTCAGCTGCATGGGAACGACAGATAAAGATATCCTCATATCGGAATTTCAGAGGCTCCTTGGGTTTCAGCTAAACCCCGCCGGATGCGCCTTCTTTCTGGATATGACCAACTGGTGAGCTCGGGGACTGGTCCGGCCTTCCGGGTGGTTAATGTTAGATAATCATACTGTACTTTAGCTAGCTAGCTTTTTTTTGTTTGTTTGTTTGTTTATTTTTTTTTATTTCTACACAGTGGTTCTTCTTATTATACAATGATAGCTTGTTTTGTAAAACAACAACAACAACAAAAACAAACAGAGAATTTAATGAAAGGAAGCTTCATCCTTCTTTGTGACACTGTTATTTACGTTAGGGACGTAAACATGAGTGAAGTGACAGCTAACGACGATGTAGTAACGTAACTAGCTGAGTCAGTGTGTCTCCGACTTTTGATGCGATATGTTATAACAAAGCTCAACTGGATTCACAAAATAAACAATTAGCTATCACATACAGGTGTAGGATTTTAGTTTTTCTAAAAAAAAACAACATATTTTTACGTGGTTGTTTGGAGGCTGCGGACAACAGTTGTACGTTAGCTTTAGCTTCAACATCAAGCTAGTTACCGAGTCATTACGTCACTGAACTGAACCGATGATTAAACGTATTAAACGAGCATTTACTTTAAATGTTTGTTTTAATTATATTGTTCAGCCATGACAAGCTTATAACAGACGCTTGTCAAGTTTTGTTATCGACAGACTAAAAATTACAAAAAAGAAAAACCTAAATAAATGAAATTAAACGTTATGTTTGTCCATTTTTTTTTTTATCATATTCAGAGGCTTGCCACGGTTTATTACGTAATAACCCACTAAATTACACTTGCACACGATGGTTAAGAAAGACTGCTTTATTATTATTATTATTATTATTATTTATCTTTATGTGCATAGACGAAACGATGCCTTCACTTGTATTTATTCATTATCTGTAGTCATATATATATATATATATATATATATATATATATATATATATATATATATATATATATATATATATATATATACATGCTAATAATAAAACTATAATCGGTGCAGCGTCTTTATATGTAAACTATAAACATTAAGGACATGAAGGGAAGGGAACATTTCTCTTCAAATATCTATCTCTCTGCGCATATGCAGTGTTAATCATGCCAATGCAGGTCTATGCAAGATAACAGGCAAGTGTCTGTGGGGCAGTGCAGGCTGTAGTAAGACCACGTGATGTCGTGTAATAACTCCTCTGCAACGGACTTTCTAAAAATAAAATCTAGTGGTTTATGGATGACCAGCATGTCACGGGAAGTACTAAGTCTGGATCTCTTTGCTTAAGAAGACGTCTCGTTTTTCCCTCACAACACATGCATTTGAACTAGTCACTTAAATGCTACAAAATGTGTAATGATCAATATTGTACTACAAATATTATTATTAATAGTATTGATAATAATAATAAGTACCACCTGAAAATAATTTTCTTTTTTTTGCAGTGATGCAGATTTATTTGTCCTACCAACAGTATTTTTATTTTAAAAACAGATTTGTTTGCCTATAGTTCCCTCATTGAAGGCATTATTATTATTATTATTATTATTATTATTATTATAAGAAAAAAACATATTGCATCCTTCAACATCTTCAGCTTCGGGGATAATCTTACATCATTACACTTCAGGTACATAGCGTGGAATGATCTATTGATTGTGTTTGTCTTTGGGTTTGAGATCATTGGTTTGACAAAACAAGGTTGATTAATAATGAAATTTAGTCTTCAGTTACATGTGTTGACGTAAATATCCACAAATATGGAACAAAGAGGGACTTTGGCTCTTTGTGTATCCCGTATTTGGCCTGACGTCATATCTGTGCAAACTGTTTGTCCACACCCACATAAATCTCCAGTTATGCTGCAGTATAGCTCGTTAATGATCACCTGGATTTCTGTCTTCTGTTATCACAGGAATTTACAGGCAGCCATCAGAGCCTACTACGACTTTGAGAGCCCCAACATCAGTGCACCGTGCATGTCCTTTGTGAAGGATGTGACAATTGGTGAAGGCGAATCAGTTCCACCTGACACACCTTTTACAAAGACCTGGAGGATACAGAACACGGGTAAGTCTGGTGGAATGATCACATTAAAATGATACAACAGAAATGATTGTAGAGCATGGAAATGTGAAATAATTGCATACACATGTCATGTCAATTTCAACACAGTTGTCTGTGTCTTCCAGGTGCAGAGTCGTGGCCTCCTGGGGTTTGTTTGAAGTATGTAGGAGGAGATCAGTTTGGTCATGTCAACATGGTGATGGTGCGGTCTCTAGATCCACAGGAAATGGCTGACGTTAGTGTCCAGATGCAAAGCCCCGTGTCTCCTGGCATGTATCAGGGTCAGTGGAGAATGTGCACAGCTACAGGACTTTACTATGGAGGTAAGCACATTAATCAGCACATTAAAGACAAACTCTGAAACTAAGACAAACAGCAGTACTAAAATCATGTTTACAAAGACTTATCTACTTTTAAACGTAATTATCGAAATGTTTGTGCTCAGTGAACCACAAGAGTGCTATTGTTGAGTTGTGTATACGAGGGAAGTAAATGCATCAGAACGCCACTGTTTTGAAAAGCAACATTAACATTATCTTGGCTGAGCAGCCCTAACAATATTAAATGTTGTCATCACATTCATGTAGCTGCCAAACTCATTTTAGCCAGCTTTTTATTATGCTACTGACATCCAGTTACATACAGCCAAATATTGTAGGTCACTGTCATTATATCTGATAAAGTGCCAGATAATGTAGTATGAATTTACTGAAGTGAAAACTGTTTAAAAAATGAACAGCCATTCTAATAGCTCTCAAAATTATTAAGAGACATTCATTTCACTGATTTATGTTGTCCAACTAATTCAGTCAAGAATGATGAAGCTCAACAGGAAGTCTCTCAAGATGTTCTCAATCACAAATTAAGAAGCCATGAGGTGAAATATACTTAATTTTAATATTTCACTAAAGTGTCCACACTGGTAATTTCTCATCTAACACCATTAAGGTCCTTGTGGCTTTAGCAGAGATAAAAGAACTACACACCTGGAGCTGTAGCAGTGTAATATATCCAGCTTCATTATGCATCTGAATGTTGTCAAATTTTATATTTCATAGTGTCTGTCCTGCCTTTACAAGCTTTTGGTTTCCATCCGTAAAGGTACAATACCACATTTAACTTCACACCCAGTGACGTAAGGCTCAACTCTTGTTTGTTTCCCTTGACAGATGTAATTTGGGTAATCCTGAGTGTGGAGGTCGGAGGCCTCCTTGGTGTCACACAGCAGCTTTCCTCTTTCCAAGCTGAGTTCAACACTCAGCCTCACCGCAGACTTGAAGGAGACTACAACCCTTTCGCCTCACCAGAGAAAAGCAAGTGCCCCAACAACAGCAACAACAACAGCCTCCATGATGACAGTGGCCATCGGGTCGCAGAAGAACATTGGCAGGGAAACCCTAACCAGCTACAGCAAGATCAGAATGGACTTTCACACAACTCTGTGGATTTAGTAGCAAACAGTCTACAAAACAATCTATCAGTAGTCTCTTATAACCAGGTAAGACACTCTAACACTCTAGTCTGTGAATCAGATTTGGGGAAATTAATGAGAAAATCATTTTAAAAATTGTTACAACTAATATATTTAGAAAAAAGAAAACACAGCTGATTTGAATAATCATGAAAAAGGACAGAGTTGTTGAGATTGTCGGGACCAAAATGGAGCAACTCTGAATTCACAGAAAACACATGAAATGTACAAATAGAATGAAACCAGCTTTAATGTCAAATATAATTTAGTATTCAGCTCATTCCTTGGTTACATGTAGTTGCTAAGAGGTAAATCATTACAGGTAACTCTGTTTGATGGGGTGTAAATCTGTCTGTGTGTGTTTCTCATTAGGAGTTTGCTATTTGCTGCTTTAGTAAAAGATAAGATAAAGATTTTTTAAATCTACAGATTATTTTCTTAATTAACTGATTAATTATGTGGACTATAAAAGGTCAGAAAGATGTTTTAAAATAATTCAGTTTGGTTTGTCTGACCAGTGTTATAAATCCTAAATATAATTAGACTTACAAGAACGGTAACATTTTAGTACTTTAACTTAATAATAATTGTGGAAAACTAACTCTCCGCACACATAACAATAACAATACCTCGATAAAAGTATCTTGTACAAAACTAACAGACTGTGAAAGTGTACACACTCATTTCGCTATTGTTTTTCAGATGTTGCAGCTACAACTATCTGTGTTTTAATCACTAATTTCCTTCCCTCCAGGGTATACATGAGTCCTATCCTTTTGGGCATTCTTAAATCATGGGACTTGTCATCACAGTGAAGCAGCACTAAACCATACATCTGGAGTCTGTCACACCAATAAGAAGAGGAGGCTTCATCTGTAGCTGCTGGAAAGTGTTGAAATATTCAAAAACACTTTATGCAAAGTCCGGCTACACTTTTGAAAAAAAAAGAAAAAGAAAAAAGAAAAAAACCAAGAGGCCAACGGTCCTGACGTGCAGCTCAGCTAACATCCCACATCCACTGTATGCACGTGTGAATGCTAAGTTAAAAAAAAAAGAGTGCTATGAGTTTTTTTTTTTTTTTTTTGAGTGATAATTTTTTTTTTTTTTTGTCAGAGTGCAGATGAAACAGTGATGACAGGAGTGTATATTTGTGAAACATTGTGTACGTGTGTGTGCATCGTGCAACCTGAAAGAGAGACTTCGGAGGAAAAGCCATTTATTTTTGCCAACTGATTCTCCAGTTTGTGCTGCGACTCTTTAATATACTGATTAGGTTTCTGAACCAGCTCCCTTTAACTAAATCTAATGTGACTTGTCTCTGAAACTAACCATCGAATATCATATTTTACTTTTCATCTTAATCGTTCAGCGTACACTTTCTCTGTGTATCTTTCTTTCTTTCTTTTTTTAACAGAAAAATATCTAAGGCTCATTTAAAGGCCTGTCACTTCTTACCAGTGTTGTTCAACATGGCTCGTGCATTATGGGAAATAATTTCTATGCTATCGGTGTAGCTGTAATTTTAGATGTAATACGACTTTGCTCCAGTAGAGGGAGTCAAACATTATTCTGAGTAGAAGGCAACAACTGAGAAATAGAAACATATTAATAGTCTGGCTCCTTTAAGTTTGGTGAAGCTTAGATTATTGTATAGGCATTTTTCTTTTTTTTTTTTTTTTTTTTTTTTTTTTTTTTACAATAACAGAGTTTTAATAACGCAGGTTTTTTGGTGTCCTCTGTGATCAGATGGGACATTTTTGTAGCTTGTCTTTGTAAACAGGGGCCAGACTTCTATGAAACTGAATCAGATTTTGCCTGAAAGCTCAAAGAGTCCAGTCAGACTGTTAAGCTTCCTTCTCATACGTTAACTACTAGAGTTATTTAGAGATGACACATGGAAAATATAAACATATCTGTGAAATATTAAAGGAATATTAGCAAGAATATTCATTATTGGTCATGATGCAGTATTAGAGTTTTACCATCATCTTTGATTCAAGATTTAGTTTAGTTTAGTTTTACACGCTTGAATTACAGTAAAAGGACTAAAGTATATTTTGCGATCAGACACAGAGAGCCAGCCATATGAACAGTGGTGAGGCCGTAACATCACATATTAAATCAATAAATGTTGTTTGTCACTCTGCTCTGAACTTTCATTTTAAAGGCGTTATTGGATTTGCTTCTGTCACGTTAAGTCGAATGTATCTGATGAATGTAGTTGAAGAAGGCGGTTTTGGAAACGGATTAAATCACCCAAAGATCCTACATTGTATATTTGTATGAACTGGCAGTTTTATTAGTGTGATTTAATGTTCTCTTGTTATAATTATTCCACATTCAAACGTTGTCATCGATCTTACAGGATTTGAATGCAAACTTAAACACAACACACCAGTAAAATTCAAAAACAAATGACAGTATCACGTTTTCTTCTGCGTTCTTTACTTGCACTAACAGGGTGATCTATGCACTGAGTAATGTGACCTCCATGATGAGGCCTGTGCTTTCTCTCCACCTCCACAAGGACAGTTAAGTCCTGAAGGGTTTATCAACTCTGTGATTTTATCTATCATCCAAAGCCGGTGTGTTAGACTCTTGGCAGGTGAACACCCCTTTTGTTTTTTTTATTATTAAAGTGCTAACTGTAAGCCCCAGGGTTACTGAGCTGACAACATGATAATACCAGCTGATACTACAACACGTCACCAGAATGTTGGGGCTTTTTGTCGTTTCACAAAATTACGTGTATCTCCCCCATTAGAGGAAAAAAAAAAGTGTTCAAAGTAAATATTTCTCCCTTCTGTCAATGTTAATTTTTCAAGTGCTGAGTACTGAGGTTTTGTTTGTTTGTTTGTTTGTTTGTTGTTTGTTTGTTCTTTGGGTTAAAGTCTCTAAAGTTTCTACAAGCCAGATCGCAGAACGAATCAGTTGGCATCAGACTTACAACAGCACATTTCTGAGAGTGAGGGAGTGCAACGAGATGAACAGATGAAAGCTTTTTTTCCCCCGTATGTATGTTTGATGAATGTTTGTATGATTAAATTATCACTTAAAAATGAAACTCTTGGACTGTTTGTGTCATATTTTTATTTTTAATCTCAATTCCAGATTTAAACACTTAACTTTAAATGCATTAGAAACTGGCTGATTTGTTAAAGTTCCTGTTTGATGAAAATAATCCTAAATTAAATTTAATGGCAAGAAGTTGGATAATTATTTGAGTTAAAAGGTTTGAAAACAAAAACAAATATAAGGATAATTTGGGGTTAAAAGTAAAACTGCTGTTTGAAAGGATTAAGACATTTAAAATATATATGAAGACAAAATAACAGCATGCAATTAAATACATTATTTTAGAGATCAAATAAATGTCAGTTTGAAGTTTTTACGTGGAGTAAACATATGAGGTATATCTTTAAACTTAAAGAGACAGTAAACTCATCTGTCTTCTCTTTTGCACTTCAAGGAGGTTTCATGTTACTTGTTAGCCTGGAGGGTTACTGGTCAAAAATGCTTCCTACAGTCCTGGTAAAGGAGCCCCTCCATTTTGAGGGTCAGTTGTGTCTGTCAACAGTTTTCTATCTTTCTTTCTCTCTCTCTGTCTCTATCTGTCAAAATCAAACTGCCCGAGGCAGCAACACTGAGCCCACTCGTCATTTGCTCAGGTTGAATGTTAAAAGGTAAAATGTGTCACGGCAGCGAAGTAACGAAACATGAAGGTTACAAGGCAGGAACAAGATTAGCTGACGAGTGACTCACCGCAAATGTGAAACTGACTTAAGAGTTTTTAAGGAAGTGGTCTGACAGTAATTCATTTTACCTTCATCAAACCAAGATAATTCTGATTAAAAAAAAAAAAAAACAGATTAAGACGTATTTTCTTTCTAAAGCCACAGTCCTACAGTTTTCAGGAAGGCCTTTACAGATGACTGATGCGGGTTGACACACAGGGCAGCAGCTCTTTGGAATATTTCAACACAACCGCATAAACATTACTGTTTAGTTTAAGCAAACATTTACACACTCGCTGTCTCTTTCCCTCTCTTTAACTCGCACACCAGTTCTTCTACTTGTCTAATAATAGTCTTCCACTTCTGAACACAACTCGACCCATTATTTTTTTTTCTCCCTCTTTTGATGGTTTATTGATATCTTCTCTTTTTCTCTCAAGCTAAAAATCAAGTCTACAACACAAACGCCAACCACACATATAACATTTTTATTATCAGTGTCATTATGACTAAAGTTGGTCTCTATATGTGACTGATTACTAAAGATGTTTAACACTTAAAAACTAAAAATCTGAGATAAAATGTGATTTTACTCTCCCTTTTTCCCTCATTTTTGGACCTGAGATGTAGATTTATACTAAAATAAGCACTGAATTATTCTCTACCTCCCACACATGATGACCTTTAATTAGCTGATGCTATCATGCTGACCTTTATTTCACCGAATTCAGCTTCTATCCTTTTATTTTTTATTTTTCTACTATAATTAGGTGCTTGCTTGATCATTAATGATTTATAAAAACTGTGTGCTGGTGGACGCGGTGGAGTGAAATCTTTTCGACCATTACTGTAATTGATCAGATTAAATTTTATAAGTTTTGTGCTTTAAGTTGACAAAGTTTGAGCATTATCTTTAAAAACTGCCATTCTTGAAATGATCATAAAAAACTGTGGAGGTCCCCTCAAAGCTTCTCCTCAGGCTGTTAAGACCTGGGCTGTTAAGACTCATCAGGTTTGTTTACTTAAGGAACTCTCTATGCCAATACTGCCTCAAGTCATTATCAAATAGGAACAACCTCCCTCATTGAGACACGCCTTTTCTTTAATATGTCACGAAGGCACCGTGTCCTAATTAAGTCAAACTCTTGCTACTGCAAGAAGTGAAACAAAGGTGTCTGAGTGGTTGAAGTGGGCTGAGGTGATCCAGCTCTGAGTGCTGGGTCTGAGACAAACACTACACACAGAACATCCTCGCTCTCACCTGAGGGCAGAAGAGTCTTCAGAGGACGAACTGAACATCATCACACTTTAACAGACGCAGCAGAAAAACCAGGCAGGGCTGGAACGAAGCCTCAGCACTGGAAAAGTTACTGAATTCACTTTTTTTTCCAAACACTGACAAGGTAAGACTGGATTTCCTGATACTATTAAATTACTGTTACAACCACTATAATATTATCATCACATCACATAATACATACTACCTTTTCTTTAACTAGTGTGAAGATACTTTACCTGAGCGGTAATACTTTATTAATATTTGTGGTTTGTTCTGTATTTTATAGTTGAGTTTTGATACAGATTTAAAGGCTGATTTATCTAAACATTAAATAAGATAAATACATTTAAAGTCACCTGCTTCAGTTTCAGTGTTCAGGTCCAGTGCGTGCTGTCACACTGTCACAATGTTACGTTGTCATGATGCACTGTGACACTCAAACAGAGCTGATTCATCTTTAATGTTATTACTGACACTTGTGTATTTCATCACATCAAGTTACCACACCTGCTGTGAAAAAGATCAAGTTTTACTCAAGCACATTATCAGCGAAAAGCTTAAATAAAAGTACTCATTAGCCTCTCTCTCAGAACTATGTTATACCTTTATTGATGTTATTACGTTTAAGTTGATGTTGTCTTTAATCTGTTGGGTTATTTTATCATCTATTACTTTTATGTTCATTATTTTGTGTAAATGTTAAACCTGCAAAATAAAGAGTAGCTATAAGAATGTGAAGAAATGTGAAATATTTACAACGTAAATGGAGTATTTACTTAGTAACACTACTTCACTGATACTACAACTACTGGTATATTTATAATTACAGCACTGCCATTAAAATTAATATCACTGTTCAGTAGTAGAACAGTGATCCTGTTGATTAGAATAATAAATCAATATTCTTTAGTCTAGATTTTAAATATTTAATATTTTATTTAGGGTTTCCCCTTTCACTAAATGATATTTATATCGAGATTTAAAGCAATTTGAATTTGATCAAGTTTCTCAGAGAGATTTTTTTTTTTTTTTACCACAATTTACTACAAACTGAAACAACACACACACATCCACCTGCAGAGAAACACTTGTCTGCATTTTGCAGAGCAGACTCACATCGGCTCATAAAGGTGTGTTATTAAGCACCTGTCGTTTTGTCCAAAGAACAGAGGAATGCAGCGAACAACCAGAGTTTGTCCTATCAGCTACAAGCCTCTCATATCAGTTTAACCACATGTTAAACACCAAATAGTAATCGCAAAGTCGGCTAAAACTTGATTTGACAAGCATGCTGCTTTCATTTGAGCGGTACATAACATGCACGCACATGTGCACGTGCACATGCACAGCCACACACACACACACACACACACACACACACACACACACACACACACAGAGAAAAGACGTTTGTTCAGAGAAAATCCAAAACTTGATGAGCAAGTTTTTGCTGCCACTAAATATTTAAACTGCTGATGCCTGTGGTGAAGCAAAACCCGAGCAGAGACACTGACCATATACATATACATAATATATATGTATATGTTAATCTAAATACTGTACATCTACTGTAGTCCTTTGCTACTGTTGATCATTGCACAAAGAATGGTAATAAATAGTAAATGACCACGTCTGTTTGGATGATCAAATTTGGTGGTAAATTGATAAAGATAAAGTGGACAAGTAGTCAATAAATAAGAGCTAATGATGCCGATATTGTCTCTTTTCTACTGCAAGAATCCATGTGTTATCAGGTAATTATTGGTCAGAACGATTATATCTTTTGTACTGGGATCATACCACAGTCAAACTTTTAAGAGCTGATTGGAAGAGTCACCTGCTCTACTTGCGTCTTCTACTTAATAATTAATATTTACCAAAATATAACCTGTGAATAATATTCTATATTTCGCTGTCTGTTGCAATATAAAATGTGGATGTCTTTCCCACGTGTCCCACTGGTACAGATACAATAAAAACATACATGTAGCAAAAGCACATACATATATAATATGTATGAAACATGTAAAGGAAAGTCTCTCTGTTCATCACGTTGAATTTACTAATGTTTTCATGCTTTTTGACTTTTTGAATAGCTCAGTCTTTCACTTACGTTACAATAAGCTGAAACATTTTCATACACTCGATAAAACATCATTTTGTCAAATTAAATAGTGGCATATAACACCACTCCCTCCCCGGTGAGTTGTTCTCTTACTCATTTGTTCCAGCGTCCAGTTCCAGTGTCCCACCCTTTATTCTCTGTTCTATCAAGCTTCCTTTTGCAGTTAATTTGTGATCCATCTTAATGATCTGGTGTAATCAATATTTTTTTAAAAGCACAGGGTGTTGTGTGGAGTTAAAATGTGGCTTTGATCTTAATTTCTTTATCTGTATTTACGAGCAGAAGGTGGAGCAGATTGGACTGTGATATTATTATCGAATAATGTTGATAATAAGGAAAGGAGAGGTCATAAATTTCACATGAACCCATTTGACCTGAACATATATATATATATATATATATATATATATATATATATATATATATATATATAGAAGGAGCAAAAATGAATTCTTACAGGGATTGGATTAGAAACTGATGGAGGTTTTCTGCTGCATAAAAACCAAATGACAAACAATGACTACACAGAATTTAACTGTCATAAGCTTTCCAGTTTACTTAGCTGCAATAACTGATTCTTTATTTCAAAGTAAGCCCCGGCAAAGTAAATATTGCAGAATAAATGTCAGGTTTACTTTAGGATTCCTGCTGTTTAAATATTGGGACTGGTTCAGCATCAATGCTTCTCTGTCAAATAAGACGCTGTCAAAATGTCATGTAGGCTGTAAATCTGTTATCACAACAATGACAACAATTTGTGTTTTCTTTTTACAGCATCAAAGGAGCCGAAGTGATGGGGAGTCCAGGTTGTGAACACATGGGCTGCACCTCACACTCCCCCCTCTACATCAGTCACCCACACATTAACCATCGGGTGTCATGGCCGGATGAGACGGAGGATGTCAAACCACCCCGCAGTCTGCTGGGAATCCCTGAGCTGAGCTGGCCAGGAGTCTACCGCCCCTGCTATGACCGATTAGTCATGGAAGAGAACCCCTGGGTGCTGGGGGTGATGGAGGCCCCTGCTCCTGCTGCTCCTCCCCCCAGGATTCTGGAGATGAGCCCACCTGCCCAAAGCCAAACCCATAACTCCTCCTCTGCGGTGGAGGGTCCGGGGGAGGAGCGCTGTCTGGAGCAGGTCCAGTCCATGGTGGTGGGAGAGGTGCTGAAAGATGTCGACACAGCCTGCAAACTGCTCAACATCGCACCAGGTAAAACAGAATATCACGGGTTAATGTCGCTTCATCACAGATAATCAAATAGAAAAACACTGGCTCATGCCAAACGCCATCATGATTGTTTACTCTGACATCAACATCTACACCCACTTTATACTGTTGACACAAGATCATCTTCATTTCTTATTAAATTATCTGGAGATGTACACGTGTACACTGTGATTATTTGCTTTTATTACAGCAGTATTTCTACCTTACAGATTATGTGACAGACATGTACAACAGAATACATGTTGCATCACTGTCATCATTTAAATGAGAATTTCCAGCTTTACACCTTAATAAAGTGTTGGGGTTGCAAAAGGCTCATCCAATGCGACTAAAACAATTGTTTAGTCAGACACCACCTCAATGGTAAATACTCACAAACTTCACTCATCTAATTTGCAATACTTCAATATATGCACTTCATTGTGCATTCTTCAAAACAAACATCAGATGTGATGTCACTTGTTATTGTCTCAGAATTACAAAGGACAGTGTAATTAACTCTTTTTTCTGGATCAGTGACTAACTAATTTGACTTGTAAAACCAGCACAGTGATGCTGCTCATTAATATAACACTGACTAAAACCCTGCAGCAACACTTTTAAGCTTTGTTGTTTTCTTTCTGTTTTGGTTAATGGATGTTAATCTTTAGTTAAAAAAATACCTGGTCTATCTATTGTTTAACATCTTTCCAGTCTAATGGCAGTTAAACTGTGTTCTGTTAAGTTGCTTTTTGTTTTTTTTTTTAACATTTACTTTAATCGTCCAATCCTCCTTTCCTAGTAAATGCTGACTCATTTACTTTATAGCGCCACGACCATCATAATTAATAATATATTGTAAAATAACAACTTTGTTACTGACCTGTTCAGCTACTGCAGGTCCTACTGCAATTATGTTGGAAAGCTGTGTAAATGAAAACACCTTGTTTCTTGATGTTTTCCTCTTCAGACCCGTCAGACTGGAGCATTGTTCACGTTCAGAAGTGGCTGCTTTGGACCGAGCACCTTTACAGGTTGCCTCAGGTCAGTACCACGTTTCTGGACCTGAGCGGGAGGGATCTGTGCTCCATGACAGAGGCAGACTTCAGACAACGATCCTTGCAGTTTGGAGACATTTTGTATGCTCATCTGGACATTTGGAGATCTGGTATGCAAAACAGGAACAAAGGGAAATGAATTCTACTGCAACACTGGAAGTTTAAGGAAGGATATTAGTGATGTTGGATTAACTCTTTGATTTTTGTGATTGTTTAGCTGCAGCAATGAAGGAGCGCTGCCCACCTGAAGACAGCAAATCTGGTAAGTTCTCAGTTGTAACTAGTCACAGTTTCTTTAAGTAAAACCAAGATTAAATTATTACAACACTAAGTTCAAACAAAATTGAGTGAAAGTGAAATACTAGATGCATCTCTCTTGCTCTGTCAGCAGCTGATGATGACTCCTGGTCAGAAGTGATGAGTAGATATCCCAGCCAGCCCATCCACTTGTGGCAGTTCCTTCAAGAGCTGCTCCTCAAGCCGCACAACTACAGCCGCTGCATCCGCTGGCTCAACAAAGAGAAAGGTATTGTGATGGAATTACAGAAAGCAGAGGACTTCAGGACAGTAATTCAACTAGTATGTGCAACTAATTATTGATTACACGTAACTGATCTTTGCTAAGTGTTGCCAGCCAATAGTACTGAAACTTAGTAGCAACTGTAGCAACAAGTAGCAACTGTGAAGTACCTTGCTGTACCATGTTTCTCTTTTCCAGATGAATAAAACTATCTTTAACTTTTTAAACCCCAAGAGTTCAAATATCACATATTACACTGATAAAAACTAAAGTTATTTTCTTTAATCAAAGAAGCATTTCCTTTCACTATTCAATAACGTCGATAACCACAACCTGTCACTTCCACATTTGTTGGTTTTGTTATGAATTTAACAAATGAGATTGATCATTCTGATCTGTGAGATTTAGAGATAGAGCAAGAGATATTAGCAAGACTATTACCAAGAAATCATATAATAATAATGGCAGAACATTTCTTCAAGCAGATTATGTCATGATTTAAGTTTTGTACAATTACAGTAACCAAAGAGTAAATCCTTTTATCATTTCCCCACAGATGAGCTACAGCTAATTTGGTAAACTTGATCCATCAAGGTTTTACTTGCAGGGGTTACATTCCTATTGTGTTTAATGCTAATGAGCATATGTTTGCATACTAATGCTTTGAACCAAGATGGTTAGAATGGTAAAAGGTTTTACCTGCCAAGTGTTAAAATCATCATTATACGTGTTATCACGGCTGTAAATGTTGTCATTCATCTCAGAATCCAAACCGAGTCAATTTTCTTTCTTTCTTCTTTTCAAAGGAATTTTCAAAATTGAAGACTCAGCTCATGTGGCCAGGCTATGGGGCATCAGGAAGAACCGCCCGGCTATGAACTATGACAAACTGAGTCGTTCTATACGCCAGTACTACAAGAAGGGAATCATTCGCAAGCCCGATGTTTCTCGTAGACTTGTGTACCAGTTCGTCAACCCTGTATGATGATGATGGTCCGAGGAGGTCGAGCTCAGGGTCAAACAATGATATGCTGGTCATACAGTAGAAGTAACACAAACTCTGAGGCTCCGTTGTGTAATGTATTTTATGTTTCATCATGTCAATTGTAAAGACTGCCTACTGAAACATGCACTCCTGCCTATCACATTTCACTCTGCTTTATAATTCTAGAAAGTATTTTTATTTGTCTCTTTGATGCCTTTAGCACTCATGTTTAAAACTTTTTACTCTTCGGTGTGATGTTTGCTTTTAAAAAGGATGTATTTCTTCACGATTATCGAAAGGAACCTTTGTTTTTTCACATCAACTTTCTTGCAAAGAGTTAAATGAATAAATGAGATCCATACCTCTATCATGTCTAAACGTTTGGGGGCAGCAGCTGGTTAGCTTAGCTTAGCATTAGTACTTGAAACTCAGCTTAGCACGGCTCTAGGCAAAAGCTAAATCAGCTTATGAGTACTTCTTGAGCTCGTTATTTAACATGTTGTGCTACATATTGTTTGTACAAAAACAAGTGTAGATTTTGATGTTGAGTTTCCAGTCTTTTTGCAATGCTAAACTAACTGCTTTCTGGCTCCAAGCCACATATTTATCATACAGACATGAATT
Source organism: Polydactylus sextarius (assembly GCA_016801845.1). Taxonomy (NCBI): domain Eukaryota; kingdom Metazoa; phylum Chordata; class Actinopteri; family Polynemidae; genus Polydactylus; species Polydactylus sextarius. Next base: position 8,146,969 of record CM028909.1, read on the forward strand.
GGGAAACTTTTTGCAAGAAATGTAAAGATATTCCTTCAAATTCTCTTAACCCCCCCCCAAAAAAAAACCAAAAAAAAAAACCAAAGACTCTTTCTATTATTCCCTGGAGTCGAGAATATCTGGAAGTTGCAGAGCAATGCCAAAGTAAGTGAATATTTTATTAAACCTGCCACAATGAATGGTCCTTACATTTCTTTCTTTGGGTTTATGTTCTTGATCTTTAATAAAGCGATAAATTATTACTTAATGTTGTTCTTTTAAAATCAGAAAGAAAAAACTAAATGCTCAAGTTGCACATGTGCAATCCATGTTCGAAAAAACCACACACGGACACTAACTTTTTTTTTTTTCAACAAACTTGTTTCCCCTTTCATACCAATATCGCAATATTGACACCATCACAACAAATTTGATTCGGGTTTTTCATCACTATCATCATTATTAACTGTGATCATAATCATCTTTATGCATATTTAAATGAACTTCTTGTTACATCAAGATGAACAGGCACTACACCAGTTAGGAGATAAAAGTACATCACTAACTATGAACATACATCTTCTAGACCGCTAATATAGGGTTTCAACAACACAAGCTGCTGCCCCTTGTGTGCATAAGGAAGAGATCATCAACATAAAAAAGCATTTACATGTACACCTTTTTACTGCCTCAACATGGTTAGGTCTCATTTTCAACTCAACACAGTTGTACAGTTACAATAGAATATAATCTTTAAATTACATCATCATATACAAATCTGACAGCGTGGGATAACGTCACGCTTTTATGATACACTGACAATTCCATTGCAATGAAATTCATACGATATGGTACCTATTACTTAATATGTTTTCCATTGCTGTTATTTTAATGAAACACATTTACATGTATAACACTACATTTTTGTCTTAATAGTCAATCACTTGCATTTTTTTTTTTCGTTAGTTTTTTTTTTTTTTTTTTTTTAACATTTTTTTTTTTTTTTTTTGTTTACATTTACACAACTCATACACACTGGGATGATGAAAATGTTTTCCCCCAAAATATTAACCTGGTAACGTGGATTATGTGTTTGAACTTGCGTGTATTGTGTATATTTTGCGTGTTTAATGCGTGTGTATTTGTGTGTGTGTTTGTGTGTGTGTGTGTGCATACGCGCATCAAGGATGTGGGACAGTTTGATGACAGGAGTCCTTTTTGCTATGCTGGACAGCTTTACTCTAAGACACAACTTGTGAGCTGGTGATGTGTTTCTCCTCATGTGTGAGACCCAAACCTGTCAAATCTTGTTCCAGACACAGAGCTAAACACATCTGACTGCTGTTGGTCCGTTGAAATTGAAAAACTTCAGGACAACTAAGTTATAAAAAGCATCTCTCTCATCTAATCAGAGATTTAGGTGCAACTTGTACAGCAAGACGACTCACTAATCAACATCTGGCGGATGCTGCTTCCTGCTGTCAATTTAATTTCTATGGAGCAAGTTAAAGATTTAAAAATAACCACGTAATGCACCGTGTAAGCATCGTCTTACGTGCAGTGCAGTACTGGTGACTGGTTTTCCCTGTGTCATTGTGCAGTGTTTTGCAGACAAATGAAGTTTGGGTGGACTGGGAGGCAGCTACAAGTTGATCTTCACTGAAGCTGTTTTCGTATGTGATATGTGACGTTATTGCATGGTGAGAAAACAGATAGTTGATGGTACTGGGTCATTCTTTGGCTCAGCAGGGAAACGGGCCACATAACTAGTGCTTTTTGCTAGGTAGGGCTTTGACTAACAGCGGAGAAACATGTTTAGACAACATGCCCTCTTCTTAGCCCAAACACTAGTACATTCATGTCCTGTTGGAGAGGCTTCGATCTTCACACAAACAGTCTATAGCACAGTAATACACTGACATGCCTCCAGTGGCCTCTCTTTCTGGAAGAAAAGTGCCCAGTACAGGCATTGTTCAAAACCCGCCTCTTATACTTCAGTGGCACCCTCAAAAAAGATGACTTGATCCAGCTTCGCTCAGAGGGAATGTGTCACTTGTGTTTCTTGTTAGGAGTGGATTAAAATGAGACATGAAGTACTGAACCAAGAATGAAAGCTTCGGCAGAAAGTTTATATCCTTTCCATGGGTTGCATGAAGATGATATTTGTCAAATGATCTGCGATGCTAAGAAAGAAAAAAAAAATGTCAAAAACAAAACGAACAAACATAAAATCAGTTCATCGACAAGCTTCCTCTCATGAAAACAGAAGCATGTGCATGTCCAGAAGCATGTGATGCTAAAAAGGTAACTCTGCATTTGTAGTTGAAGTGTTGCATCAGGTTGTCGCCTACGCGAGGCTGCAGGATTCAGGGAATGCAAGTTGTTGCATAGCACATGCTGCTATGCAAGCTTAGAAACAGTTAAAAACACATAGCACTGCACACACCGGAAAAAAAGGTTGGACCAAATCACAAAGAAAAAAACGAAAAACAAACAAAAAACAAAACAAAACAAAACAAAAAAAACAGAGGATACTGTTTGTGGTACTTTTAACACTACACAGCATTCCTGATGTAAGAATGACGACTGACCACACACTGCATTAAAAATGCTACACAAAAATGGCATCACACCGTATATACACAATGCAGGTTAGAGAGGCTTGTCTTTGTCGAATGGGTTTAACTGATTATATTATCGTCCCCACACACTGCAGTGTACTGCAAGTTTAAATAAGCTGCTTTATATGTTCAATACAGCTACACAGAGAAGCAATGTGTTCCTGCACTGTCTTGATGTTATAGTTGAATGTGTATATACTGGAATAACTGCTGCTCCTGTTTTTCAATGTGTAAGTCCACCCACCCCAAATGCTGGATAAAATATATTATACTGATATACTGTCTTTTAGGTTACTAAGTTTTTATTTAGGCAAGACTGCTTGGCGCATCTGTTGGGCAAGGGATGTGTTGCTCTTAAGTCTCTGGCTATGTGCGGTGCAATTGGACGGGACAGTTCAAGCTGCCTCCAATGGCTTGTCCTTGTCCAGTGACGTGACTAGATTGGCTCGACGTAATTGGCCGGGTACAGTCCCTCTCGGCCGTTGTCCATACGACCTCTACACCAGCCTTGTTCGTCTTCATCCTCAGTCTTGGTCAGTTCATCACCTGTGAAAGGAGACATGACTCCTGAGTCTTGGTTCATCTAGATTTTTGTATCATATCTACAAATATAAGTTTTTGAAGAAAACAGAAGGAAAAACAACAACTAGCCTGCTTTAAAATGACCTAAAATAAAAAACTAATTAAACGTGTAAACACATTTCATTAATTATTTCAACACTTCCAACCACTGGGGAACCACAACTCGTCATGTTTATACATTTTAAATGAGACATAATGTGATAGATTGTGTTATAATGCTACACTAATCAACAGATAACTCTTGGCTACAGAGCAATAAAGCAAATGAGTGGATTAGTGTTTTTTTTTTTTTTTTTTTTTTTAAACAAAAGCTCAGTTTCAAATGATTTCGATGTTGTTTCTATTCTTGTTGGCCTAAAGGTAAAGCTACTTTGTGAAGAATATACTGGAATCAGCCTATAATATAACAATCGTGTGTAATTCATAATTACATAATGTAAACTACCCCTGGTTGATGAAACTCCAGTTTCCTGTTCTCCCAAGTCTAACGAATTACAGTGACTCGAATTCAATTACGCTGTGTCAGCAACGTGTAATAATTGGAGTAAATGTAACAATCAAACAGAGGCTGCCCTGAGGAGTTTGTTTGAATACTATGAAACAATGTTTTTACGTACAGGTCCCTGTTTTCTATGAGGATGCACATAGACATGTGCACACAGGATGATGCAACACCCCCTCCACCCCTCCAGCCACCCACAATTGTTGCACATTATTCCACACTGCTACAGGTGGTGGTAAAGAGTCAAGAAGCAAAAGAATATGTCAATAAAAAAGCAAGAAAAAAGAAGAAGACAGCTGCTAGCAAGTAAACACACACTGCAGTCAACAGATTTCTCAGGCCTCGAGGATTCACATAATGACTTCTGATGAGTAACACTGAATCTAAACATATCTTTACTCCACAGAGCACCTTTTAGTCACTGCCAGACATCTCTGATGATCTAAATACACCTTATCTGAGTCTGCAAGGTTAAAAATACCACATGGAAACAAAACAAAGTTGCACAGCTGCGGCTTCTTCGATGGTTATTTCTCGGTGTAAAGCTTTTCTTTAAATTGTTAGTCACGTCACTGAGTGGGGCTCTGATGCACTCTTTCAGCCCATTTCACAAAGAGCTCGTCTTAATTGGTGCCAATTGCCTGTAATTTGTTTCCCATGTGGCCATTATTGACTAATCACTGCTATCCTCTAAAGAGGAAGACGAGCTTTAGAATAGAAATCAGAACAACGTTGGTGATTTCTGACCATCTGTGTCATGCTACATCTTGTCATCTTATCCTCAAACTGCTGCCTACAGCCTCCCAGGCCATTCATGTATTAATAACTTCATACATTATTGAGCACGTGTGAGCTTAGTTGCATGGTGGTAGACAAAGAAATCGTTCATCTTGAGTCGTGTGGTCACTTGTAATTACCTGCTTTGAAGGTGAGTTCATCCTGTTCCTGGCCTTCGTAATCATAGAGAGCACGTACACGGACACCCTTCCCAGTGCTGGAGTCGTCTTCGAATGAATTCCCGTTTCCACCATTTTCGTTGCCGGAGTACGCAGTGGGCTGCTCATCATCAGACCATTCGGTTGAATAAGCTTGATTCTTATCATAGCTGCTCACACTAGAGGGAGAGAGAACATGCGGTGTAAGAATTTGATGCTCCAGAGAACGAGAGTAAAAGCTTTTGTAAAGATGAAGTGTATCAGGTGATATTCTGTATTTTTCTGTCTGTTAATAAATCCCTTGAGAAGGTTGAATATCAGTACCAACAGTCCAATCATTGAGGAGGTAAAATGAGAGTAAGATGCATCTCTTCACTCTCTTACAGTATGATGGTAAAATTTGATTAAAAATAACATTTCATGATAAAATATAATGTGTTTCAATGTGATGAATGTGACTGCAAACAATGCATCTGTTGAACTAACCTGCTACGGTCACCAGGTGGAGCCACATGGTCAGTGCTCGGAGTGGGTGGGGCTCCGTCTGGTTTCTTCTTCTTTGGAGGAGCACTGGCCTGGTCTGGGTTGTATTCCTGGTGAGGAGAGAGACATAGGAAACAAATGACAGTAGGGTAAAGAATACCAGTAAATAAAGAGAGATGGTTTATTATGCTTTTGTCTGAAGGTTTGATGTTATACCTCAAACGCAGGCCAGTTCATATGCATCCCAGGCCCGTGGTTGTTGCTGAACCACTTCAGGTCCTCTTGCGTGTTTGCAGCCAGGATCGTGCGCTCCAGCTCTCTGTATATTGTGGCATAGCTGAGCAGGGGAAAATGAAACAAATAGTGAGAATGAAAGTGCCAGATGGGATCTGGTGGGGCCTGCCAATTTGGCAACAGAAGCTACAGTGTAGTTCAAATTCAGGGAGCTCCAACATTGGGTCATGATGAGACTGAAGTGTCTCCCGGAGTTTTCTGCTGAAGCTGGAGCCGTGCACAGCTCAAATATTTAGCCTGAATGATATAGTAGTTGTGTAATGAAAATGCAAGGTGTGTAAAGGATTAAAATGGCACATTTTTAACATAAAAATAAAGGTTAGATCAGTAATCCAATGATGCAACACCATGCAAGCCTTTATTTAAAAAAAACAACTATAATATTAACTGGTGGAGGGTGGAAATTAGATTTCACAACTGGATTAACGACAGACGAGTGAGATCATCCTCTAATATTTATTTTTTTGTGTATATTTATGTTTGTATTTGTTTTTTGAGATTCATCAACCCCATGGCAGAGACCTATGAATATAGATTTATTTAAGATTTGTATCAGTAAGTGGCTTTTAGATTCTACATCAATCTAAAGAAATCAATTTCAAATTAATAATTAATTTAATGCTTTTACTTTGAGTGGGCATTTGTAAGTGAGTCAATATAGATGAACCACAGTGCAATTCTCTACACGCCAACACGGTTGGTTTTGATTAATCCATGACAACTAAAGGAGCCAAGTTTGGTTACAGAGCTTTGTTGTTACATGCAGATTAGAAACAGTCGACAACAGAATATGACGAGCATTCACTCCTGAATACAATTCAGTTTGGCAGGAACGTCACTGACCGAATCATCAGTTAATTAGCGCTGCGAGTCTGGACGCTAATGAGACACGTATGCCGGGCTCAGAGGTGTGTTGAGATTAATACATTTGAAGTGAAAAGTACCAAACGTGACACAACAAATCAGACTAATCTGTTATCAATTAATCTGCAACGTGATTATTTTTAATTAAAAAGCAAAATCATGCAATCTGTGATGGGAAAGTATCATCAATGGTGCATGGAAATATACTCAACTAAATGTAAATAATCATTTGAATGACTATGAAGGATACGCTTTGTTAGTTCACATATAAAATGGTGATTTGTCTGTTTCTATCAGTCATACAACAGCTCTGTGAAGCCTAAATAAAGCAGCCTCACTAACCTTTGGTTCTCAGTGAGGTTAAGGTGGCGTTTGATGTCCAGCAAGGCCTCCTTGAGGAAGGTCAGCCTCTTGACTTCGTGCTGCTGGCACTGGTCAAACACCTGCTCCATGCTCTCCATGTACTGTGGAGTGCATTTGTTCAGCTCCTCCAGAGACTTCTCATACTTTTCTTTAGCCTTTGATAGAAACAAAAAAAAAACACAGATGAATGACTTGGCCAGAGATGAGCAGTAAGATTTAATTACCATTCATATTTAATAACTGTTTTATTCGATTAGTAAACTGCTTCCTAATTTTCATGGCTCCCAAAACCTCACATGTCCCTTTAATGCAGCTGGAACTACGATGCATTTGAGAAAAGTATTTAATTTTATTATGGTGCCGAGTCAGAGCCAAATATATCATTAAAAAATACAAAGCACACACTTTTGCCTGCACATTAAACACATCTGTCACAAGATAACAACTTAAAGTGGTCATTTAAATGAGAATGTGTCAAAGGTCCAATCAATTTGCTTAATCAATATCCATTTAAGCCCCCGCCAGGTCACCAGTAGTCAGCAGAAGAGAGACAGAGTCTGAACCAGTAAGATGAGACAAGATGAGGATTTCTGTTCTTCCTCTCACCTTCTGCACATCATGTTTGCATTTATCCACTTTCTCGTGGAGTTTTTTCTGCTGGTCTGGTGTGACAGAGGCCTCGGTTTTGCCGTTAGCCTCTCGAGTGGCAGCCAGCTTCTCCTCCTTGCAGGCCATGTGGTATCCTTTCTTTGCTGTCTCCATCTGTACGTCCAAACACACAGATCAGATTCTCAGAGAACAGACATTCTCAGTATCTCTCTCTCTCTCTCTCTCACACACACACACACACACACACACACACACAAACAATTCAATTAGACTAAAAGGAGTCACTGAATCTTGAATGTCCTCGAAGCAGGAATGACCTTGTCTAGAGAAGCACTCTCATATCTCATATCCAACAACAGTCTTTTTTTTTTTTTTTGCTGTTTATGATTTATGCTTTTTAATGTCAATGAAAAGAAGAGGAATTAATGTTTATATAGTAGAGTTAAAGACAGGGTAAACACTGTTAGATCTGTATCTAATCTGGATCTAATCCTTGTTTATATTCTCTCAGATGTTCAAAAGACCAAATTAAAGGAAAATTAAACCTCGAACATAAAACTACACTGATGGTTCCAGTCAATGAAGTCAGTATCCACAGAATTTACTGCTCACTATTTTTTAAATTCATGAAATTCTTATTCACATGATATCAACTTGTTCAATGTCTCCGGGGACATTGATCATCACTGAATCTGTCTGCGTCTCCTCACCTCCTTCAGTTTCTTGGCCCACGGTTTCTGAGCCTTCTTGAAACCTTCCTCCGCCTCCTTGGCTTCTTTGAAGCCTCCGATCATTTGCTTGTGGTACGCTTCTTTCTGCCAGTTCTTCACTTTCTCCACATCGTCGTTCAACAGGTTGTTCTTCACATCTTGGTGCAGCTCGCTCACCTTCTCTGCCTCTGTCATGACAGCCAACCAGGCTCTCTCCACGGAGCCGTACTGTGGACCTGGAAATGGAGGAAAAACGATTTATTACAAATAAAAAAAATGTAGGTCAAACACACAGAGTAAACAGAGCTTTGGTGAAACCTAAAGACAATGTAAAAGTAGAGTGAATTAATTTGTTTTATTCTATTGACCTGTCTCTAAAAGCCGACCTTTTTCAATGAGCTGTCTCCATCTCTTAGACCAGGCAGTGAGCTGATCGCCGTAGGCTTTTTCTATCTTGGCACGTTCCTGCAGACAACCCATAAGGTCGTTGCAGAGCCGATGACCGTCATCAAATCTCTTGACGGCACGTTTGTAGTTCCCCACCTGAGAACAGAGAGTGAGAGAGAAAAACGGGTTGAAAAGATTCAAACACACACAAAAAAATAAAATGTCGTGACAAACTGTATGTTATTTTGAGTGTGATTTCAGTGTGTAACAGGTTGAGTAAATGTGACTGTAGGTTTCTACAGATAAATAATTTACCAAATAACTGGTACATTTTTAATGTATATATAATGTATATAAATAAAATATTAGGTAACTCAAGAGCAGCTTTCATTTATGCAATTTAAACATAAATATATAACTAAATGATGGATTATTCCCCATTAATAATTGTTTTTAGTTTTAACATAAATAAAAGAAAAACAACCTAGTCGTTGGTTGCTGTCATGAGTTGATCTCTTCATCATATAGTGGTGAAATAAAGGGAAAAAGATGTTTATGTACATGTTCAGTGTGTACATATGATGTAGTTGGTAGTTAGTGGTTTATATATATCCCTGAATGATAAAAACAAGACAATTAAAATGCTAAAAGTAAAGCAACATTGTTGCAATAAATCCTACTTTCATGAAATATGTTGAAACGGTTTTAGAGCCGATATAGGTTCAGCTGTGGTTTCCTGTAGCTGGGATTTATTACAGTGTTGTTGTTTTAGACTCTTACTATTACTTCATGTGGACTAAACTTGCAAACTGAGTCTGTATAAATTGCAACACAGAGAAATATTTTTGCACATATCATCACATCTATTTATGTACATTTTCAGTCCAAGGTGGATATTTTTTCTTTTCTTTTCATATTTTCTTCTGTTATCTTACTTTATGTCTGTTTTTTTGCATTTTCTGTTAGATCTCACCACCTTAAGCTGGACTGCCTTAAAAAAGAAAAAAAGCTCTGCCAGCCTGCGTGGCTCCGCCTCCTCGGTGCCTGCAGGGGGCGTGAGCTCATGGTGCATGATAAAGAGGAAGGAATGGATGGGAGGGGGAGGTTGCTCGTGCCTGTGCATGTGTAGTTATGCAATGACATGGGCTGCATCCGTTTGTGTGTGTGTGTGTGTGTGTGTGTGTGTGTGCGCGCGTGCAAACTGTGACTGCTTTAATCCTCTTGAGTGGTATAATGTAGGAAGACAGAGTCTCAGGGACAGACAATGAGCCAGAGCCAGAAATACAGAGACACCACGGAGCTTGTGCGTGTGTGTGTGTGTGTGTGTGTGTGAGTGAATACATAGAGTCTCATGCATCATCGTACAGACACGAGTCATGACGAGCATGTCTGATGTGTTCACTGGCTGCAGAGCTGCACTCTGATTGGTCCTGACACGAGCATGCATGCGCGGTCACTGTTTGGGACGAGAGAGCTGCAGGGAAGCGGTGAGACAGGTGTGTGACGGTGTGAGTTTTGGCCTTTGTGACAGATTGCCAAGTCACACCAACAACAACACACAGGTCGACTGGTTCTACATGTGAAAACATACCTGAGCTCTTGTATTTGCACCTTGTTTTGATTGACCTTGTCTGCTTATATCAGGTTTAATTGTGACAAATATCGATGCTTGATGAGCAGATTTGAGATGTGTTGCTAGTGTACAGATGCTAAAGGCAGGTGCATGTGGTGAAAGGACGTCTCAGAGCGGATGATGACTGGAGCTCTTTGTCTGTGTCTCTGAGGCTATGAGCCATGATACAAAGAAGACTTTGTACTGAGGGAATTCATTAACGCTAATTTGGTGGGTTTGAAATGCACACACATAAGAACACACACTCAAAGTGCATTTCAGCACAAGTGAAGATGGAGATGACTTGTGTGATTCACATTTGGTGCAAAATAAAGACATTTATGATAAAAACAGGCAACCGAGAAAGACAGGAGATAAATATCTGAACACATGTTCTTCTCATTCATCTGTTTACTTTGCTCCAAATAGTTTTGGTGAATGACGGAAGCTCGTTTACACCACAAAAAAAGAATTCCTGAGTTATAAGAAGATGGATATATGCTTTTAAAGTGTATTTAAATGACTCTATTCAGAAGCTGTCTCAACATTTCTCTTCTTTTTTTAATCAAGTCCACTTCTGCCGGGAAAAAAACAAAGTCCAAATATTTTTATAAATGATTTGACTTTGTAGATCATACTTTTCACTTAACGCAAGTATTTCTATTTGTTGTCAGTCTAAATTTTACTCAGCTTGAAAATTGTTAGATTTACAAGAAACATGGCAATTAGAACAATGCAGCCGTTACATTACACTTCATTTTCTCTTTCTTTCACACTGATGTGATTTAAAGACACTATTCATCGTCACCTAGTCACAGCTTGGATACTTGCTAAATTTGTTTATATTTTTAGCACCGTAACCAAAAATACAGACACTACAAGTTTCCATTCCACGTGGGGATTTCTTCACTTATGCACTTCTTCCTAATGAAGTGGGGGAAGTCCTAATTAGGTCACCTTTGAAGTGATCTCAATTTAAAGCAAAAGTTAGACACAAGTGGAGAACGTGCTCCATCACGTCCACATAGACAGACAGCAGAGAGGATTCATGTGTATATTAATGTATAATGTAATGTCTGTTATATGTGAAGCTACAGCTAGCATGTCTTAGCCTAGTTTAGCTTAAACAGTGGAGGAAAAGCTCATTTCTCAACATGTTTCTCTTTATATGTTTAAAAAATCCAAGAATCAAAGCTCAAATTTTGTTACCTTCATATCTAACAGACAGATATAAAAGCTGTATCGTATGTTTTGGCAAGACCCACCCTCCTTTAAAGTATAATGTCTGTAATGCTTCAGAAACAGATAATAACTCTGCTGATTTATAGTTCAATAGGTATCAGTAAACACCATCATGACTTCAGAAACATTTCATTATAAATACATAACTCATGATCATGGTTTCAGTGGTGTCTCTCTTTGATTTCAGGAGTCACATCAGCAAAATGTGAGTGGTTGTGTTACAGGATGAAGTAACGACGTCTCTTTACCTCCCAGAAGCTGTCCATGGTGTCGTCAACACCTGCACTTTCATCGTAGGAGCCAGACATTTTCCTGGATGTGGCAAAGCACTCTAATGACTAAACCTGTCCTCTGCAGCAGAGTGGGCTTCCTCATGCACTGCAAGAGACAGAGAGAGCAACAACAAAAGCGAAGTGAGATAGTAATATCACATGGATGCAGAAATAAAGCAGCGCAGGGAGTATGAGCAGACATTAGGAGGAAAACATGGCCAAGCTGGCCACGGTGTAATGTGGCAATTTTCCCTGGCAACTGGAGGAAACCTTTCAGTGTGTGGGTTTCTATTTGAGTAGTTTATAATAATGAGATAAAAATAGTTTCCTCCACCATGCATACAGTGCTTTGCCCCAAGGAATAAGAAGGGGCATCTTATATTGGCGTGTCCTAGAAAAGACACCAGAGAGTGTGTCATCACACGGCTCTGACCCTGAATCCTTCCACTGTGGAAACACATCTCATCCCGGCTCATCTGAGAGAAAACATCATCACCGAGTTCATCAGCCCAGAAACGCACTTGCGTAAACACATCGTGTCGTGTAATTGCAACAATCAAATGAAATGGAAACGTACATGTGAAAACAAGATCAGCATGATCACTTTTTAACCTCCAGATGTCCTTAAATACTGTGGTTTAATCACCTATCACACTGTGAAGCAACAGAATTCAGTTCCTGTTGGGTTTCCTCCAGCATTTAAGGTGATTTATATTTATTTGTTTGACGTCTGGTCGATAACTCGCCACCAAGGTTAAAACAGAAAAGACTGCTAGACGCTATATTGCTATTGAACTGTTTGAAGCCTTATCCGTTTTGCTCAGATGACTAATGCTTCTGTCTTGACAGGGAGCTCTTCATTGCACTGCAACAACCAACATGATGATGCAATATGTTGCACGTGTCTAATAATAATGTTGATAATTTTCTTGCTCTGACATGGTTTCTCTGTCTTTAGAATTAAAAGCGAGCTGATTGTGGTCATTATCTAATTCTGCACATGGTCCAACAGTACGAAATGCAACTTTATTACAGTGTTTAATTAAAATCATAAAGAATTGTGCAAACTGCTATTAAGAGCACAGAGTAGCTGAGTGATTATTAGTGTGCAAACTTCAAATGAAGTGTTAGTTAAGCGTGCTAGACAGAATTTAACACAGATGAAGGATGATTCGGAGCTATTTCAGATTTAAAGCTGAGTCTGCAATCTTCAGTCTGCAGCATGACAATGAATATTTTGTTAAAATACCATCAATGTCCTCCATGCTTCATCCCTCAGTCTCTCTCTCCGCAGTCAAGAGTAAATTAACTCCTGCAGCATCCCTCGTCCCTGGAATGAGTCATGAACGACGACTTTGTGCATTCGGCTCCACTTGAACCAGCAGCCTCGCTTTTCTTATACGTGACACAACAACATAATTGTCCTTGTGAGAAAAATAAGAGACCTGAAACTACAAGGTCAGCTCATGAAGGGAAAACAGTTTGAGGAGCAGTTACTGTAACGTGCTCTGGATTTTTTTATACTCATCAAAATGCTGTCTAGGGGGGCAGAAAACAAAATGTTCCTACGTGTGATTGGTTCTGGTTTAAGCTGCAGAACGTGCAGTTCAGTCAAGAGCAGAGCTACGCCTCAGTTACTGTCACCACCAATCACACTGATCAGTCATCGTGGCTTTCACACAGAGGTTATTTCAAATCTGCAGTCAGTGCTGGTACAATTCAAAATACCAGAGAACTACTTTCATGATTTAATAATTTTACCATCAGTCTCTGAATCAGAAACAACTCGTGTCTTTCAGCTGCACTGAGATCTGCAGCAAAGGGTCTTCCTGGTGATTCATCTTCTCTGAACAGAGAGCTTTAAGATTCTGAGGGAGAAAAGCATTTTCTGTCCAATTTACTCTTCTATCTGAGCTTCAGTGTTTGAAACAACTGACAACTCAACACATTATAAGTCTTTATAGGAAAAACATTTAAGAGAAGACTGTTTCAGAGCTTTAGATCATAAAACATATCAGTCATGGACATCTCAACCATCATTCACTGCGATATTCTGCATGTGTATCACTTCATTATTACCACAGCTTCATTTTTAAATTCTTTAAAGTAAATGTTACTGTTTGACTGTATCCCTGTGTGTTTATACATTTTGCAGGACCTTCCTCATAATATGTGACACACCCACAACCAATAATCCACGTCTTGAAAAGCGGGACATGACCCCTTTCTGTAAACCCAACACAGAGGAGACGTGTCAACCGCCCCCAACAAACTGCTGTACAAATTAAAGAGCAGAGTGTGTAACATATACCAGCTGTCACTGAATACTGCTCATGACAATAAAGAGACTCCAATTACATCATTGACCTATACTGGAAGAAAAGGACTCAACCTCCCAGAATGAATTTCTTAGTTTCATTTCTTAGTATAAATAGTTTGACATTTTGGTGTGATTTAGATAAGTGGAGTGATACTGTTCTCACATCTATAAGATAAATAGGAAACTACTCTTTATACAGCTCAGTTCATCTTAGATGTTAGAAACAGGAGGAAATAGCTGATCTGTGATGTAGTTTTTCACCTAAGATCGGTTGAAATATATAAGATCCCTACGGAGGAAATTCAGGCAAAAGCCTCCTCCTTCAAGCCTTTGTGGTTATAAAAGTTCCACTGTTTCTTTAAATGTACAATAAGTCGTATGCATTTAAATATAAGAAACACAGAAGACTTTATGACACAAATACGCAACTATATGGTGCAAGACGTCTCCATGCAGTGAGAAAGTTAAGCAGCCCTAAAGTAGCATTAACAAAGAAACACGACTGGTCAAACTTCCTGCCTGTCATCCTCATTGTCCAATAGGCTTCAAGTATCCGTGACAACAACACCTGGTGACATCAAAGCCACTTAATCTCCGGCACGATGCCAGAATCCTGTCTCACAACAAACCCAGCATGTCGAGCAGCCACTTTCAACAAAACTGACCAACTAAATGACATTTAGGAAGCACCTGAAATAATTCAATAATTCCCAAACAGCGATCCATTTCACTGAATCGATAATCTCATCGGCTTGAGACAAATCGTTCAGTTGCACGGACAATTAAATGTACACATTTATCTGAGTGAAAACGGTGAAACGATAACGGCTGAGAAATGAAGATGCTTTCGGTTCCTAAAAAAAGATTATTTGGTGATTAAATGATGCTGACATTTGGATTTGTTTGTTAACGTGTGAACATAAATGTCACCAGCCTCGAGGGAAAGACAAAAATATAAAGTCAGAGGGTGGGAGCGGTATATATTCTGGAGAGGGACTTATACTGCTGTTAGAGATCAGTCTGCTAAAATAACTGTGTTATTTGAATAAATGCACTCACCAGTGTCTACCACTTTCAACTTTACTCAGAGTTTATCAGGACAAATGGGATAGAATAATGACAAATAACGCCAAAAATACTGCACATATTGGTGAACTATGAAAATAATAGCTTGTCTGTGTGAAAACTGTCGTTTTATTCGGATGTTTCTTTCAGTTTGAAACCACTGACAACCCACACACTCGCCAAAAACACTTGTTGCTGTCAAATCAATTCAAAAAACAAACTGTGATGGCTCAACTGCCGTCTCAAACTCACATTATATTACAATTTGAAGTTTTGCACAACTCTAAGCAACTAAACTGTTCTCAGATCATTCACTTACCACAATCTGCTCCATCTTTGCAAAGTAAAAAAAGAAAAAGAATTCCAAAATTTGTAACCATGCACCAAGGTTGTAAAACAACAGACTCCCTGTGAATGTATATTTTTTTCAAGTCCAGAGATCTGCTTTTAATAGTCAATAACCTACTTTGTGCTGCAATTTTTTTTATTTTTGCAGCTATGACCTCTGCGGCCAAAGTGAACCCAGAGAGGACGATAAGTCTGACCAAACCAGCATGTCTCAGAGGCTGAGGGATAATCCTGCTGTGTGCCACTTGAATAGCTTTAGAGGGGGGAGGGAGGAAGAGCAAAGAGGCGGATAGGATGACTGAGACACAGGAACAAAAAAGTGGGAACACGACGTTGACATGAAACTCTAATTATGAGGTTACTGACAGAATAATATAACTGTGAAGTGACCCATATGTGCGCTGGAGAGTGTTTTTTTTTAATCTTTCATTTTGTGAACTATCACAAAAAAAGACTGACTGACATTTTGATGAAAAAGAACAGTTTTTCAGAGAGTTAAACGAAGCCTGTGAATCAGATGAGACAAATGTCCTCATAACAGTCAGGAGGTCCAGAGTTGACAAGGCTTTTAAAGCATTGAATGGGAATCACAACAAACGTGTAAGCTCGTTACAGTAAGAAGATTTCAGAGAGATGAACTAACTTTACTCCAGCACATTATCAAACCCACTGTCTCCTGGCTGATTAGACGGCAGCAGTTTAAAGACAAAGTTGCTGAGCAGACTCTCTCTAGCAAAGCACAGTAATCAAAAATATAGCTTAGATCTAACATGTCTTGTCAAACATTATCAAAAGAAACTGATTCCTGTGCTGATGTTTTTGATTATAATGCATTCTGGTTGTGTGTCGATTCTGTTTGATAAGCGCAGCATGCTCTCCTCTTTTACTCGCTGAGTTAAAGGGAACACACAAGGAGAGAGACAGAGGGAGTTCTCTCATTGAGATACAGCAAAGAGAGAGTGACAGAGAAAAACCGTGTGAGAAAACAGCGGTAGGGAGGAGCGAGGAGACAGCGAGGCGAGATGAAGATTGAGATGGAAGCAGGGACGGAGGTGACAGGAGAGACGTACAGGGAGCTCAGGACAGTCAGACAGCCGGGTGGAACTGAGAGAGAGACAGGACAAAAACATCAGCACAGAGATATGATTCATCTCGCGGTCCAGCACCGTATACGCAGATGAGTTGAATGTTGCCAGGAGACAGAGCTGCTTTGTGCAGACTTCACACACATACACGTCGTAACACAGGCCGTCATTAAGCTGACCATGTGACCGGAGCCTCAGACAAGAGCAAGACGGCTGGTTCAGTCAGAGACGCAGTGTTAGTGTTGGTCCACACCAGTTTTACTCGAGGGACATTTTCCAGTCTGTGCATGTGCCAGTATACACAGGGGGTAACTGGTGGAAAACAAGTACTATAACCAAAAGAAAAGAGACAGAGTATTGGGAAAAAATAGGTGCAGTAATCAGAATTAGTCCAGACAGAAAGTTAAGCAGAGGCGAAATGAAGTGAGGGAGCAGGGTGGTGGTGGTCTTGTGCTGGATTTACCAGCTGAGCGTGTTTGGCCCTGAGCTCTCTTCACTGCTTTGCTCGTTGGGGCATAGAGTCGAAGAGTCAAATCGGAACTGACGTGTGTTGATCCAGATGGGGAATCTGCAGCTGAATTTAGAAAAAACAAAAACAAAAAAACTCCCAACAACCTCTCATCTCCTCTCTCTCTTTCAGCACCTCAACGTCAGCCTAGGAATATTTTTATTCCTTTTTAAACAAGATACACTAGTTATAATGTAGCTAAGTTAGCAGCTCTATGTGAGCCTGTACAACACAGTGATGCTAAATGCTGATGTCAGCATGCTAACTGCATCACAGTGACCATGTGTGAACATGCTGATGCTTAGCAGGTGTAATATTTACCTTGTTCACTAATGTTTACCTCGAGTCTTTGATCACAATTTAAAGTATTGGACAAATTCAAAGTTTGACTCAATGAGTGTAGGTGACTGCACCTTGAAATGCCACATTTCTGAGAAATCAGAGCAAATTCACTAAATAAATACTTTTACAGGTATTTGGTTGAACAACAAAGAAAAGCTAAAATGGTACTGGCAGAGCACACACCTCTGCCAAGGCCAGACTTTTCTTGCACCACATCTGACTTGTTATCTGGATCTGCAACAAATTTGACAAACTAAATATGTCTAACTTTTTCATATTAACATCGACACATTTTCCTCTGAGTAATATTGAAGATTAACCCCTAACTACCAATGTTAAGACTATGTAACCTTCTACTTTAACTGGATCAACCCCAAAATGTAACGGGTTCTTCCCTGGACCATGTCCCATCTTTTCACCAGGTTTTGTGCAAATCGGTATGATACTTTTTGACCTTAATGTTGACCTGCTGGGGGATTTTTATGAAATATCACAGGATCATTACAATTTACAGTCAGGGGGGCATGAATGTCTGAACTTAATGTCACTCTATCAACTGTGGAAGAAAATTTGCTCTGGTCCATCTTGTGGTTGTTCAAACATATAAACAAATCAAACGCAGGACATTTTGACCAAATGGTGACAGGATTTATTCTCTATGGATCATTAATGTCTGTATGAACTTTCGTGACAATCAGTCCAAGCTGCATATCCAATATCCAAGTGAGATATTTCAGTTTGAACCAAAGTAGAAGAAATTATATTTCTATCTGGTTCTTCTAGTGCTGCTATTGCAGCGAAAACCTCACAGTCTGTGATTGTGAATGCACAACACCGCACGACTGTGAAGGACAAATGGACTTGATGAGGATGAGACTTAGATGTTATAGTAAATGTTTAAACATTAAACTTATCAGATATTCTGCAAAATAAATATCTAAGAACAACCACTGATCTAACACATATGGCATTCAGGTTTGTAATGAGACTAATTGCTAAATATTTTTACATAGCAACCAATTCCATAGCAGCCTCTGTATGTGCAGACGAGCTGTGTGTGTGTGTGTGTGTGTGTGTGTGTGATGATTTGAAATACACAAGTGCAGGATGACTCAGCTATCTGATCATGAATGCCTCCAAGGGGCTGAGGGTGGGGTCGCTGCATTTGATTCTGCATTAGTGTTTGTTTCCTGTGCGTGTGCGTGAAGATATATCTGTTATATCTGTCAATATCTGTTGTGTGTGGTCGTGTCAGTGATCCACTTGTGATATTTCTCAGCACCTAGAAAACCAGATGCAAATAACAAAACCACCAGCGTCAGTCACATTATGCTTCACTGATTTACTTTTGTTGGCTTTTGTTTCTCTTGACCCACATGGAGGTCAAAGATCATGATCACCCACAGGTCATATAAAGCTGACACACAACGCTGCCTGTCACATGACAGAGTAGCTGTACAGAGGTTCCTTCTCGTCTACTAATCTAGTGTCTTGATTTGATACAGGCACTAGATGAAATGTGCTTATTATATCTTATTATACTGATAAACAATAAAAAAACACATTCGTTATCACAAGAACAAACTTTAGCATGTGTCAGAAAACAGTATTATTTCTACAATATACAACAAAATACAGTGTTGGGGCATCGTGGTGGAGAAGTTGTTGAGTCATGCATCATCTCAGATGGTTGTAGTCTGGCAGACATTTGGCAATTTCAGATTCATTTTGTCACAGGAGAAGCAACGTAAATACCTTTAGTTTTACTCTGGCATAGCTACCACATTAATTAAAAAGTGGAGGTAAACCAAAAGATAAGACTTTAGGCTTGACTGGTTTTGGACTCTTTTTAGGGCAGTTATGTCCATGTTTTAGAGTTCCATAATCGGTTTTGGGTGACTTGGCGTCCTTTTGTTTTTTTTCTTTTGTATCCCTAATTTGGGCCATATTTGGGCCATTCATCCTACCAAAACTTTGCCAAAATTGGGCCAAATTTGACCTGTAATGATTTTACTGTCTGGGATGTAAATAACAAACGCGCCATCATCCCCTCTCCACATATACTATATACTTTACCCTCAGACAAGACAAGACAAGACAATAAAAGAGAATCTAAAAAGGAGAAATCTCTTATTAGAGGAATATTTTCCAGTAGAAAATATCATAATATATCATAAATATAATGGACAGTGACATTAATATAAGAAATCTCATGAGACACTGACTAAACCACAACTAAAACTTAAGTGACACTAATCTATTTTCAGTTGAAACTCTTTGGCTGCTTCCACTGTGTGGGTATGACCCAGCTCTGGTTCATTTTTATTAACATAATCAGCCAATTCATTCATTATATTCAGGTAAAACTGGAACATAAAGTTCACTTAAGTGACTTTGGTCTATTAACTGACTGAAAAAAACAGACTGTTTGAACTTGACACTGTTTTTATTCTTTATTTTTTTTATTATCTTTTTATTTTATTGTAACCTCAGCAGTTCTTTGTGTAAAGGAGAGATTTGCGGGTGGCGCTTACTACTCTGCTAAAGGTCAATGTTGCATTACCTGTGAAATTCAAATACAATCTAAATGTATTATTATAATTTTAAACTTAGTCATACCTGCTTAAAATAGCAGCGAGCAGTCCCCCAGTCAGATCAATAAACGAGCTGTAGTGAGCGGCTGATAAGATGACATGACTCACTGTTTCTCAGACCTTGTGAACACTATTACTACAAAGAAAATACAGCACTTTGTATAAATAACCTGAAGAACTTTCAGTTTAGAGGACAAATTTAACATCTGAAAAACAGCTGTCTGAAGCAAAGACCAGAGCCAAATGAACGACGTGTACTTTAAACGTGGATCAAGAACAGTTCATGTTGCAGTCAAACAGAGACACTGAATATCTGTTATAAAGCTAATTCAGAAGCAAGTGATTTGTACAGTGTTTTGCAGGAGACCATCAAACAACTTTCAACTCATGAACCAGAGACTCTCCTGACTGAACTGAATTATCAGAACAAACTACCATGTTGCTTCACAGATGTTAAGAACAAAAAGCCTCACATATAAATCCTGAGGAGTACTGTGGTGAGAAACATCCAGTCACACAGTTCAACAGCTTGAATTAATGCAGGTTTCATTTCTGTGTCAGTTTTGGATCAGTTCAGTCACTGAAACCTCTGAATCTGGTCTCTTCATCCTTACTGCTCATGGGCAGTGAAGTGTTGAGTAGCAGCATGGCTCTACAAATGATATTATCAGGTTGCTGGTCGATCTGTCTACTATTTTGGTCAAGTGGCAACTCACCATGACATCACTGATTAGTGTGTGAATTGCCATTTTAAAGCCAAGAGTTTGGATTTGGCGATCGTCATCTTTGCTTAAAGAGCCGGAAGTAGCCATATTTGGACAAGAGGTGACCTGGCTGACATGCTGAGGATGTCATGGAAGCGATTATAAGATTGTTTATATGCAGAAATATATTAACAGCAACTGGATGCACTGCTATTACGTTTCATACACTAGATCACTTCATGATCCTCAGAGGATTAATCACTCACTGATGTTTCTTCAAGAAATTATCAGGTCAAAAACATGCGCAACTATTTTTTTTTTCTTTGAATCATCCTTCAAATTATCTCTGTATTCATCAGATGCACTGATACAAGATTTGGCATAAAATATCCAGGCTCCTCAGTGAGCTGACACACTGATCCAAGACTTAAAGTGGTTTAAGTTTTACCTGCTAAACATCAGCATGTTGATACTGCTACATTAGTCTATACATACTCCTTATATTTCTACTGTTAATAATCCTTGTATATATTATACTTCTATTATTGCTTCTCTATGACTATGACTCTCATTCCCTGACTCTCATTCCCTGCTACATCTTTGCTGTAACAATGTGAATTTCCCTGCTGTGGGACTAATATAGGTTTATTCTATCTTATCTTATTATGAGCATGTTAGCATGTTAGTGCTAGCATTTAGCTCAAAATACTTTAATGCACAAGTCAGGCCTTGTAGATCTGTTATCGTGGCTGTTTTGATCAATTTGACATAACGAGCTCATAGAGAGAAAAAAAAAAACACTATACAAAGGATTTCTGTGTTTCATGGGCTACTGTGAATTTACATTGGGGAAGCTACTGTAAAACTGCAGCTACATGATTGAATCATCAAAGCTTGAGACTTTGTGAAAATATCAACAATCCCTCTACAGAAACAGATAAATAGTGAGAGATCCCAGACAGCTGGAACCAAACAGAGGGCAGCAAGAGAGACAGGAAGGCAGTATTGAATGGAGACTGTCCTAAACTTGGCTGCTGAGCAGAATCATTTCACAATAGGCAGCATTATTAAAACACACACACACACAAAAATACACACAGTTGCGACTGAGTAGTGATTTAACACAGTGTCCCGAGCGCTGCTGCAGTGGTTATGTAACTATCAAGCCTCTTGCCACAAGCCTCCTGGTGACAGTGTGGTGAAGACGAGGGGGGGGGGGCAGCAGAGGGAGGGCAGAGGCAGAGAGAGAGAGATGGACAGGAGAGGCAGAGTGCAGAAGAGAGGGAGAGACAGACATATTGTGATGGGGGTGGTGATGAAGGAATGAACTGCAGACATGCAGCAGCGGCTGTGAGATGAAGCAGAGACGATGGAGATCCCAGTTCCAGTCCAGCTTTTCCTCATGTCCGGGCAGAAAGAGCAGCAGAGGAAAGGAGGGAGTAAAACGAACAAGGCAACAGTCAATCTGGGAATCTTGCTCTTCAAACACAGCAGCTCTCTGCCCTCTTACCGTTTAACTGCCTGATGCTGCAGTGAATACTGATGGGCTTCTTTCAAATGCGTCGCCAGGACGTGTTTGTGTGTGAATTTTCCAGAAGGGAGGTGGAGTTACAGAGAGCGAGCGACAGAGCTACATATTATTTCAACCAAAGAGGATCATACTGAAAACTGCATAGAAAAAGAAATAAAACATTTCATGATTTTGTTTATTAGTATCATTTCATAATACTAATAAACAAAAAATAAACAAAAGGCTTTTTTAAAGTCACTGGCCATCAACAGCAGAATTTATATTTAATTTCCATTTTTCTAAAATCAGCCCAAAATGATGTTCCTGCTATAAAAACACAGCTTTGCTTTAATTTACACATGAGAGCTGGAGCCCTCATGTCATCTCATCTTGACTATGACAAAATGTTTTTTTTAAAAACAAACAAAAACAAGAGCTGCATGCATACATACAACATACTAATATGAGTCTGTTAGGATCCTCACAATTAAAACGCGGTGATGGTAATGCTGTATATATGTGACTATTAGTGTGTTTATCATCTTGGTTCATGATATTAGCATACTAACAACTGCTATTTAACACTAAACACAAGGTACGACTGCCCCTAATGTGAATGTTGTGAATTTTGCATGTGTGTTTGTTCATTTTAAGTTTAAATTGAATTGATTTTTTGACCTGATGACAACAGAAGCGAAAATGCCACGGTGATAACCAAACATATTACAACTAATGACGGAACATGAATGTTTGTGCAAAGAGTCAGTGACAGTCAGAAAAACAAACACACAAATGTCAATATCACGGTATTTGTGGAAAGGTGAGTTTACCATAGCCATTCATATTTATCTCCAACATACAAGCTGATGATAAACAGTTTTAATTGAACAGAATTAGTAAAACTGTGCTGTGCTATATGTATGTATGTATGTGATGTTATTGTACTAAACATCTGAGCCTATGATCAGTGTTACAGAGAACAAACCTACTACAACAGTTTGCACAGAGATACTTCAACTGAATGCCCAGACTATAATCACCTTACATCCCTATTTATACACACCTCTAATACCCAGAGGCCATTTAGGAGGAGTGAGTGACTGAATCGACTGTGCACCAAGTGACAGATCTGGAGGACAAAGATTCAAATTGGACCTGAGTTGTAAAAATGAAGGGTTTCGAGTAGTAACTGGAACATTATTTGTTTTGCAGTGATAGTCAACTTTTAGAGCAAACAAGCAATTTGACTTGATTCAATAAAACCATAGCAAGAAACAACTTTTATTTGTTTTCCAAATCTTTCTTTCTTTAAACTGGCACATGCCTGTAGTATTTATCTGAAGGAGTCTTGACAACTAAAACTGCCAATTTGGCGTACAGAGTGATGGACGGCTATGTGGCATCATGAGCCAAACTAGTGTTGGTGGTTGTTAAATAAAGACAGAAAGAAACCAAATGAGCATGGTGTAAATGTTTCTATGAAAGTATTTGCGAACCATCCTGAAGGTATAAACAAGCGCGGAGGCTTAGATGACCTCCTCAGTCAGCACTGGGAGGAAACCAGCGATCAACTCTAAATCTGACCAAATTAACAGATTAACAATTAATCTGGATCACTATCCTACTTCCACATATTTAGGCCATGCAGCACAGCATAACATAGCTGAGGTCAGATAAACATGAACCAAAATAAAATGAGCAATTTCATGCTTATTACTTATTTCTACATGTTTCCAGTAATGTTATTTGCAAAAACAATTCAATCTAATATAAAATTATTTATATTTTTTCCTCTCAATATGTATGTTTTTTTTGTAAACACTTTATAATACAGATGTTCCTTTTGACTGCATATTCAACATAGAAATAGTGTTATGATGAGAAATGATGGGCGGGGACATCACTTAGTGGACTTAAAGATTTTTTGTCACGATGATTTATGACTGGATAGACTGAATGGATTTCTAACAAAACATGGGAAACAGCTCTGGTGTATTTCAAAAATGCAAGACACTATGAAAACCAATTTATGACATATTTCCACATTATTAAATAAAACAGTGTTGATATTTTGCAAATGTAGCACGAGTTAAAGAGAGCAATGTCCTGGTCAGACTATCTATTTGTGGATAGTGGTTATTTAAGCCTAAAAAGGAACAGAGATGTAGAAACCGAAGATTCATAATGATGGGTGAGGTGATTGAACAAAATAACTGAGAGCTACAGTATTTCTGATAGTGATGTTATTTTCTTTGTTGTTGTGTTTCTTTGTGTGGTCTCAAGTTGCTGCTAAACCTTCAGGCGCTCTTTGTTTATCAGTAAACACTGAGGCTATGTTCCTCTGACCCAGCTTCCTCTCCCAGTCCAAACTGCACAGGATCCCCCGAGGAGTCTTTCTGAACTGGGCCATCATGTTCTGATGAGACTTCTCACGTATACAAACAACACTTTGTGCTCATCAGGCAGCTGCTTAACCTCCCTGCTGCAGCAAGGTTCTGTCATAATGGACACAAAACAAGGAAATCAACACCTTCCCCTGAGTTATCATTCTTCCCTGCACGATAATAAAAGTAAATCCTAAGATAATTTCCTATTAAAAAAAATAAAAAGAGTATTAAGAGAGTCAAAATGTTATTACTTACTCTTGAGACTAGAGATCAGTGGATACAATCAGCTGGAGAGGCCAGACAGCTGAAATACAACTCTATAGTAGCACTATTATCCTATATATAATATTACAGACCACATAAAGAACAACCTGAAATAACAAGCTTGACCCCACCAATAGTTAGCCCATTGACAACCCTCATGAAAAATTAACAGCACTGACAAAGAGCTATTAATTACCTCAAGTGATGTGTTTGTATCACACAAAAAAGGTCCTTAAAAAGTGTTTGGGATTGACATTATTCTCCTGAAATACCTGCACAGCTTCAGACCAAATGAAGATAAAGGAAACTGGAGGATTTACATTATATAAAAAAAAAAACCAAACAAAACACACAATGCAAACAGTAACTAACTCACCTTCTCCACCAATGGGAGGTCAGGTTTCCATAAACCTTAGAGAGAGCTGTCGGTCCCCTGCAGGAGATCACCTGTGGAAAGAAGAGGTGAGAGTTGGTCCTGTTGGCATCAAATAACACTTAAGTGCTGCTTAAATGCTGTTTAATGGAAATCACAAACATTTGAAGTGTCAAAACACCAATCATTATGGAAAAAGTACTAAATTGTCATAAATTGAATTTATTCACCTATCAAGGAGAGATTAATAATCTCTGACACTGTGTGAACTAGACTATCCAATAAAAAAAAAAAACACCTCCTCTGATTGTTTATAGCGGCACACTAACACACCAGCTGTTAAAGAATTAATGTGGGCAGAATTATAAAGCTTGAACCGCATCACACACGTCGTCACAGGCAGTAACAGATGATCATGTATTTGCATCATTACTGTGATTCTGCACTGTGTTTGTATCTTTTAACTCAACATGTGACGGGAGACAACATGTTACACTGATATAAGACGAGCAGCCAAGAAGGTGCTTGTTGTAAAAAAGATCATTTACATGCAGAGCATTCAAGTGCAACCTTAGCACTGCCACAAACACATTTACCACGTTTTAACGAAATGCAGCCCACATACAATTCATCACATACTGCACACACACACACACACACACACACACACACACACACACACACACACACACACACACACAACACCACAAAACAACTTAAAACAGTTATATAGCTGGTGTTAGAGAAGGCGGTGGTAGGTGGGAGTACATTAGACCGTCAGACCAACAGCATTACAGATAATAAACCTCAGAAAAGTAGTAGATTAGTTTATTGTATGATACATTTTATTATGTTTAAATATATAATATATATATATATATATATATATATATATATATATATATGCAATTTACTGCTATAATAAGGGATGTCTATAGGTTAAAAAAACAATTAAAATTAACATTAATATGAATTAATTAATTAATTCCATTCTGAAATTCATTAATGTAAATTAATGGCGAATTACATTCCCTGTAGTAGCGAGCGCGCGCCACGAAGGGGCGGTGTTTAACATTAGCATTAGCATTAGAGCTAACAAGTGGCATCATGCGGAGGACAATTATCACCGGCTCAATGTTGAAACTATACCGGAATAAATTAGTCTATGACGCGGCGCCACCGTCTCGTCAACGTATGGAAAATCTACCTGAAGCAATTAAAACCACCTCAGTCAGTCCACCGTCCTCCACTACGCTACTTGGCCGACAGACGCCAAACAATCCTCCACCTCCCTCCATCTCCAGCTACCGTCTCTCCGCCTCGGTCCATCTCCGTCTTGCCGACTTTTAGTGTCAGAGGTCAGCGCACACCGGAAGTAAACAAACTTGCGTTAACTTATTTTATCGCGGTAATCTCGGCCATATTAATCGCAACGATTAACGCGTTAAACGCAGCCAGCCCTAGTTATTATTATTATTATTTATAACCATCATCAGTTAACTTAAGGTTAGGTTTACTTACTATTCTCTTCTTTTCAGCCACAACTAATATTACTATTACTGATATTTTTACCTTGGTTTGCCGCCTGAGATAATAAATAAATAAATAAATAAATAAATAAATAAATAAAACATTCACCAAGGACAATGAAAAAAATTGGATTAAGCAAAAACAAACAAACAAACAAAAATATTAAATATTCAGCGAAATGTGAGGATTTGGTGCTTTTCATTGTTAAATCTCTGATCATCTCCTGGTTTTAGTTCATCAACAGGTTAGTCAGTGCTGAAAATAATGGTTTCACACATATCATCAAACGGCCATTTTGTCTCATCTTTAATACTAGATACTGGGTGAAGATGTTAATTAAACTGTATTGACATTGACTCAGCTTAATCTGTGTTTTTAGTCTATTTATGTAGAGCGAATGAATCTTTCTCCGTGTGTAATCTATCTCTTCTGTCTTCTGCAGCCTTCGCACATGATAAGCAGTTATAATAATGAAGGAATAGACTGAATCATGATGAAGCAGCAGCCCACTCGTGGAATGAAACGACCTGAGTGTGGGCACCATCTGACGACTTACATGGGACGATTGACAACAGCCGCTTCCAACTGAACAAATTATCCTTACATTGCTGATTCATGATCAGTTTATGTTTTGTGTGTGTGTGTGTGTGTGTGTTTTTCCAACTGTGACTTTCAGAGTGTCCTAGTGAAGAAATCCCAGAAAAAAAAAGCTGCTAATCATTTAACAGCTCACAGCAGCTCCTGATAGAGATTAAATGATTAGTCATTCAACTGAAAATTAATGAGAAACAATTTTTGATAACAGAGTCAATCATTTTTAAACCTCAAAGTCTCAGGTTCCAGCTTTTTGAATGTAAATACCTGCTCATCTAATTAATCTTCATCTTCATTGAATAATAAACTGGATATTTCGACATTTTAGATTGGATGAACATTTTTCACTATCGCCTCACATTTCTAAAGAATATTTATCAACTAAAGGTAAAAATATGTGTCAATTTGTAGTTTTACTAGAAACATGTCAACCATCAAGTCCAATAGCTGCAAGAATAACATCAGGCCTGTGACTTGTCCTCTATCATTATGACCATGAAGAACACACCCTCTAGTGTTCAAACCAATGACCTGAAACATGACCTGATCATTCACAAGCACATACAGTTGTAACCAAACCATGCATAAACAAATTATAAACCCACTGATGGACATGTTCAGCCATTATCAACAGTATTAATCCATTCATACATTCGGCTGGTGAACTAGGACTCCATTTTGATTTACCCAAAAGATCATGATATACACGGAGTCCGTGCTCTGCCTCAGGTTGAGCCACAGCTACGTGCTGATGATTCAGGCAAACACTGACATGTGGTGGTGACGCTGTGTGTTCGGCTCCACGTAACATGAACACATGCTTGTTGTTGTTGTTGTGTAGAAAACAGGAGAAATATTACCTACTGGTAAACATCTAATATAAATACATTTACAGCAAAAGACCTTATTGATGTTGTTTCGTATGTGGTGATTATTCCATAAATGTTTCATAAAATGAATATGAATAACATCTTTGTTTATCTCTCTGCCTTTTAGTGTAAAATCATAGAAACAGATTCACGGTTTGAAAAAACAAAATGAAATTCCTTCTGTGGTGTGAAATGCACTAAGGATGTTTTTTGATAATCTCCAACGTCATAAATCTTCCACCAAGGATAGAGTCCTCCCCTGCGTCCCTTCTCCCGCTGCACTGAAAGAAATTAGACACTCCGGCTGCCCTTCAGACTCTCTGTTCTTACACTGGCTCCTTTTTTTTCTCACCTTGTCAGACACCACTTTCTCCTCTTTTAACAGAGAGAAAACAGCCTTTAACTCTTTCATCATCGGCAAGCACATTAAAGACTGTTTAAAAAAAAAAAAAAAAAACAACAACCTCACTATTTCACACGTTGTCATCTCTCCCTCACACATGATGTCTCCAGATCCATAAACCACTAACAACAACACATGGGTCACCAACATGAACACAACACCACACAACCTCCATGTGAGGTACAGTATAGTGTATATACTCTATTGTTATAGAGTAAATACATGACCACGAGGAAGAAAAATCTCATCTGAAAACAAATTATTGTCATGAACTCAGAGTTAAATTCTCTTAAGTGAAATTAATTATGGATGTAATTGGAGTTTATTAAAAGCAGGTTTGTCATTACTTTGTCACTGCCTCCCATTTTAACAAGGCTACTCTCATTTTTGCTAAAGGCACTGCACCTATTACAACTAAATTGATAGAAAAATAGATGAACAAACAACCAAACTACAATAGCTCAACTCCAATGATTCCCACAAATGTCAGGCTCCTCTTAATCCCTCGCCAGTTATCTCAGCCAAAAAGAATCCAAATTGAAGAGGACTCGGATTAAAAACTACCTAAAGCCATGTAGCGAAAGTGCCTCAAACTATCAGAGCATCATCTGTGCATCATCAAACATTCATGTCACAACTATTCACCTCATGATTAAAGATAACGGCAGATCAAGTCAGTGGTTGCATGAAACTAAGTCATAATTCAATTCTGACAACAAACCGCAGAAAACAACAATAAAAAAACAAGTGAAGCATGAAAACACAAAATGAACAGTACCACAGCTGCTCTGTAAACACTACAGGAAGTCAGAGAGTGTGTGGCTTTTAGAAATGAAACAGCAGTCTCAAAGGAGGAGAGTGATAGGTTGTGACTTAATTAACATTTCTTTTTCTCTCAAGGACTCGGACACATTAACCACATATATACACAAACTCGCAAAACATATAGAGAAAGGAAAGAATGGGAAATACCTGGAGGTGAATTGACACAATTATATGTATGTTGCACAAACACACACAGAAATAAACAAATGTATAGCAATATATGGCAGCAAGATTTATAGATAGATAGACAGACAGACAGACAGACAGACAGAGAGATAGAGATAGATAGATAGATACTGTTAACTTGGCTCCAGTCAGCAGTCTCCTAATAAAAAGCAGGTAGTCTTTAACTCCCCTTCTCGCAACACAATTAGATTAACCCCATCCCTCCCCCTCCCTTGACAGTATCATCATCTCCTTTCTGCAGCCTCGTGTTAGGCTCTCGTGGGGGGCACCTTGCCTACTGACAGACACGCACTTCAGCGGATTCAGCACCACGGACAGCTCCGAAAACAAACTGTTTGTATCACCATTACAACAAAATGCAACAAGGGTTTTCACATGACAACATTGTAACAATGGCAATTAATGACAAGCTGCATTCTCTCAGATACCACAGGATGTTTCAGTGGACAATCTGCAGAGTGTGAAAAAGCAGCTACTACTGACCAACCACATCATTCTCATCATCATAACAACGTATGTTAACATCCCTACTGCAAACCACATCGATGTACTTATGAGACACTTTGGTTCGCAATAAGCCTGGATGCATTTCAGCTCGGGAGCAGATTTGATGAATGATTAAAAAGGCCACAAGTACCTAATCCCCTCTTGTAGAAAACGGGATGCTCCTCCCCTGTTTGGTTTGTCAGAGGCAGAGGAAGGAAGAAGGAAAAAAAAAAAACAATGACGCTAGAGATGGCTCATCGCTCTGCTGTGACAACCAATTACATAACGTCAGAGCGGAGTGTTCTCATTAACATGCGCGTCCATTTCACCAAGAAATCCTCAAATACAGAACAGGGCGATTCCTGACTTACATCAACTGCAACTGTATTTGCAACAATTTAAAGAAAAAATATCATACATGTAAAAGCAGAGATGAATACGACATGTTTGATCAACAGAGTCCACATTCCCAGGCTTGTTTACCCATTTGGCGCATGGAGAGGAACATAAAATGGCAATCCACTCTCAGCCTCTGCCATCATCTCCATCTACTACAGTGTACACACATAACATGGCAACAGTCTTTGAAGTCATGCTGATCATATATATACATATATATTCGCTGCAGTGGCTCCAGTCAATTTAGACGTTGGACGTTGAGGTCAAATTTGCTCATCCTAGTAATATTCAGACTTGCACAGTGGAGGGAAAAAAGAAGAAAAAAACACCTGAAAAACACCGTGCATCATCCAATCAGCATAAAGGAAGTAAGACCATTAGGTAGATTGTGGAAAGCCCAAACTAAACGACACAGTAATATAGTTTTGCCCACAAGAGTAAAGCCAGACGATACGATGCGAGATGGTTCTCTTCACCCTTGGCCAATGCAAAAACATAAAAAAACACAGTACATCATATAAAATGACGCATGCATAATTACAAATGCTAGTATTGCTAGTAATACTTGTTCAGTGGCGCAGCAGAGAGGGAATGAAACATCATCCAAACGATGCGAAATGATGCGAGATTCCTTTATCCCTGCGTCGTCCTTCGTTTAAAGGATGCTCAGCTTATCTTCGCCCCCGCGCATCACCGTGGCATCGACACGGAGAGCGGACACGCAGGCTTGACTTACCGGAGAGATGATGATGGTGGTGATGATGATGATGATGCTGCCACGGCCGCCGTCGCTGTGCTGCACTACCAAACAACCCAGTAGCCTATGCTGCAAATAATTCAGTATTTCCCCTTGCAGTGACAGAAGGTGACCCTGCGTTCTCCGCAAGACTCTGCATCCACTAGATCACGATGCACGCAGCAAGGGGGAGCTCCACAGCACAGGCGCGCGTCAGGGGGATGGCCCAGCGATTTCATTTCAATGGAAGACACAAACAGGCTTCAGGGGAAAGAATGAGTTAATACGACCAGGACATAAATGGACTTTTTAATTGCACCATATCAACATTAAACATGAGTTCATAAGGAAGCATTGCCACGTAAACAAGTAGGAGTTGGTTGTTTACATTTTTAAAGATTCTATCAGCATTTAAGTTTCATGTGAATTATATCCAAGTTTGCGAGAAAGGTTTTTTCATTAATATAGTAGATAATACACTATTTATGAAACAATGTGAGAGTTTCTGTGATGAGAAAAGGAGGGAGTCCCAACACATGTGACCTCCACTTTCCAACCAATCAGAAGAGTGGACTGGTAAGAGGAGGCGTCACCTCTTTTGTTG
The DNA here is from genome assembly GCA_016801845.1 of Polydactylus sextarius. NCBI lineage: Eukaryota > Metazoa > Chordata > Actinopteri > Polynemidae > Polydactylus > Polydactylus sextarius. Next base: position 8,178,556 of record CM028909.1, read on the forward strand.
TCAATCACATTGCACTACACTGCACTGAGGAGGAAGCTGGAGTGTTTTTGTCCTTGCAGGCCCTTTTTTTAAAATTACATCCACTGTTTCAAGTACATAGTAAAGGAAGCCCCGATCACCCACTGGTTTAAACTATTGTAAAAAAAAAAAATAAAAAATCTACATTTTGAACCAAAATAAAATTAAGCAGAATAGTAAATAAACAGTAAACACTGGTGGTAAACAGTGACCAAGAAAAAATAGTAAAGATATAACATTTAACACAGGAGGTCAGAGAGTTGAGTAGCATTGAAATCTTATTATTAGTGATGATTCGTCATATATCTGCTAATTTCGTTCATCTGATGTGTAATCACTGAATCACAAGCTTATTTCAAAGAGAGATAATAGCATCATCTTTTTTTTTTTTTTTTTTTGATCAGGGGTTCAGAGCACTGACTTAACTATTAGACAGCACGTGCTCACAGTGCAGGCTCTTTCCATTACACTTTTTTTTTAAAGTGCACTTTGTATTAAGTGCACTAAAAAGTTAGACCTAACACCATCTGTCTTCATTGTTTTATGGAGTGGTGCAATCATAACTCTTTTGAAATGTCATTTATCTGTGTGTTGTCAGAACTGATGCTGTGTCGGTTTCTGAATTAAGAGTCAGCTCTGTTGTTAACAGAGTTAAAAATATATTTATTTTTTATTGATTGTATATTTTTTTTCTATTGATCCTTTCAGCCACTTGGCCTCTAACACAAACAAGGAGCTGAGAGGAGATGTTTTGTTCTGTGAAGACAAAATCCATAGAGAAGGAAATAAAAGCAGATTACGTGGATGCTACCTTTAGTCTGACTCTTCAAAGAAATGTCTTGATGCCAATGATTTAATAAAACTGATGCAGCACTGATGCAGACATTTTATCTTTGCACAATTTAATTATTAGCAGGACCACGCTTAAATGCTCCGTTGGCCTTTTTAAAAAACAAATGCACAAATGACGGTTTCCACCTGCACAAAACATTATACAGTCATAGATCTTCCATCCTGAAAAAAGAGCCAGAAGTCAAACTGATGGTGATTTATTGTACATTACTAATTAACATAAACTGCCCTATTAAAAATGTATATTGAAATATATCAACTGAATATTCAAAGTAGTTTTAACTGATTATTAAAAATGTATATGACCATGAGAAATTACGGCTTTTTATTTTCAACTAGACTTTATTCATTTTAACTTACAGGTATTTAGTGACATCTAGTGGCAGTGACAGATCAAAAGCTATAACTGAATCTGCTCCAAACACAGTGAAGATGGTATGAGACCACTGTTTCTTCTCTAATAAAAAAGAAGTAATGTTATATATAACATCATATGTATAAAATATATTATATATAACTATTTGGATTAAATACAATATGGTCACATTCAACCGTAGCATGTCATACTATTGATGTTTTCAAACCATATTTATAGATGAATAATACATAATGAAAACTGAATTGTTTTATATTACTGTTTAATTCATTTGTATTAATTTACTGTCATAAAAAAAACATCTTTTGACATAATTTTCCCCATGCTTAAGTATTGTTCCCCTGTTTTCTTCCACTGTTCCAACATTAATGATCCATGAGAAGTAATAAGTATTTTACTGGTGCACCCAACATTATGGGCTTCATTATAACTTAATACAATCTAATAATAATCTATAATAATACAATGTAATAACAAAACATATAATACAAAATAAAAACAGAAGGGCAGATTTTTCTACACTGAATACTTTTAGGATTTAACAAAAATAAAAAAATAAAACATGAGTTTATAAAAATTTGATCAATTACAATATATCACAGCAGGTTCCTTCACATATTCCGCGATTGGTATTAAATATTAACCTTTACTGCTCCACTTGCTATTTACAGTAATTTCTTAAATGTTGCCCAAAACATTGACTACATTACTGACTTGCAGAGAGCTGTGAATATGAAGAAGAAGAAAAAGAGAAGAAAACATCCTCATTGTTTCTGTGACCTTACAATGAATAAACTACAGATGAGCATAGATAGTTACTTCCCCCTGCCTCTGTTTAACTGCAAGTCACAGACACGAGTTACAAATGACTAACAACTTCATTTCTCAGTCTAATTTTGTAACAAGGGTTGGTTTGTCCCAAAATGAATATACTTAAACAAATTTATTCAAAGGTATCAGTCCAGTACTATCTGTGTTAATCAGCTGTGAACAGATATAGTAAAATAAGTGGAAACACGTTTAGCTCTTCCAGTATGTGATGCCCCTTAGGATAAACAACCATAGCAGACAGATAACAACAGGCCTCTGGTGCAACCCTCAGGACAAACATTACATGTTTTTCATCCCAGTCGTGTTAAAGAGCTCAGCTCAGCTCGTAAACACCTGCTACCTGACTTTACTGTAGGTAATAAAAAACAGAGCCGGTTATTGAATAGACAGTACAGACAAAAGCTATGGCTTCTATTAGGGTGTTGTAGTTGTCAGACACACACAAAAGTACAGATGTTCAGCGACAGTACTTTACTACTTTCTACCACGGTCAGTTAAAATGAGCTAAACAACATGCCTCAGATAAATCAAGCAGATAATTATAGTGCAAGACACATTTCTATAACACAGTAGACACTGGTATCAACTGGTATCAACTGTTGTTTTAAATCTCAAATTCACAATGCACCACTGAGGTTTAGTGTTGCTTGTAAAAAAAAAAAAAGATTGCATAATGATTTGCATGAATATTTGAATCAACCAACTTCATTCTGCAGATTTTTTTAGTTGCACATTTAAGTTGCCAGCGTCCCGTCCTACCATATCACAGAGGTCTGGTGATTTGGTGTCTGTGGAGGCCACTGCAGTACACTGAACTCATTGTCATATTCATGAAATTGGTTTTGGATGACCTTTGCTTTGTGTCATGGTGCATTATTATGCTGGAAGTAGCAATTAGAAAGTGGTAAATTGTGGCCATGAAGAGATAGTACATGGTCAGCAAAAATCCTCAGAGGCACTGGCGTTTATACAATGATTTATTTGTATCAAGGAATTAAGGAAGTGTGACGAGAAAACATTTCCCACGCTGTTACACCACCAACAACCTGAACTATCAACACAAGGCAGGATGGATCCTCTGCTACTGTAGCCCATCCACCTGAAGGCTTAAACATATTGCACATAACCCTAAAACAACAATGTATTTTCACAAATGCACAAGTAGACTTTTATGTGAACATGTTGTTGTTGTTGTTATTGTAGCCACACCTCAACACTTTTGCCATTTTTTTTTTTTTTTTTTTTGTAGATACACTGAGGTTTTCATTCTTTTCTTTATCATACATAATAATCAATTGAATATGGTAGGGATTTTTAAATATTGATCAGACAAGAAAACTGCTAGCAAGAAAATGTAAATGTCTTAATAATAATAATAATAATAATAATAATAATAATAATAATAATAATAATAATAATAATAATAATAATAATAATAATAATAAATATACTATTTGCCTTAACTCACGTCTATTTTATTTTTTCTTTAGTTGGTGCAATGCGTTTCCGTATTTTGATCCGATCGTGACGTGGCCGTGACGCTTTTATTGCGAAAGGTCAAGACCGGAAGCGTCAGTGCCGTTGCTGCTGCTGTCAGAGAGGCTGCGCGTGAACCGCAGCACAACAGTTACGAGATAGCGACGTTTCACACTGCACAGTGAGTCAAATTTAAATTCCTACTTTTACAGCAAAGAAACAGAAAAAACAAAAATAACAAGGAAAAACAAAACGAAACGCGGTTGTTTGGTTTAAAAATGTCACCGGTTTAGAAACGAACGTCGCTGAGATGCGGAGTTTGTCACCGTTTGTTTGTTTATTAAAACAACTTGACAGCAGCGGTGTCATCTACCTGCGCAGCTAACGGACGGTAGCAATGTTTATTTAACCAGAAACGCTGGTTCATCGCTACGTGAAGCTTTTAAATTGTAATAGTTAATCGATAGCAACGATGAATACAATGATTTTACTTAGTCTGAACAGAGATTTTTGCAAATTCAAACCGCATCAACTAAAGCGACTCTTGCTAACTTGCTAATTAACTTGGTCATTGGATGTTACAAACTTGTTTAATTGTTCACTATTGAGCAAAACTTGAGGTGGGAAATGTTTCCCTAACTTATCTGCTTGGACCTTTCAACTTCTTTGATGTATTCATCACTGTGCAAATTCTTTTCATTCCGAGTTCCCTCAGATTTCTCGCTGATTAGGAGGAGGTTAGTGATACCATGTGCAAGTCACATGAACGACGAGGATGAGGCATAAACAACAAGGGGGCAGTTTGAGGAGAGAGCCGCTGCACAGTGCCTGTCACAGGAAGTGGGTTTGCTGATTGTAAAGGCCCTGGACGAGTCTAAGCAGCCCCCTGTGTGGCCCCCCCCCCAAAACCCACCCATCCCTTCCTGAACATATGCAATGAACAACACTACTCAGACCCCTGCCACCATAGATGGGGATGTGGCAGTCAGCTACGTGCTGGTGCCATTTTTCCTCATCACTATCATTGGAATAGCTGCAGCCGTGGTAAGTTGTTGTATCGGATGTCATAGGGTGATTAACACAAAGCTGACTTGCAATAATAACACTATTAATAATAGACAGTAAATGTAATACACGTCACTTTGTTTCAGGTCATGTACATTCGTAAGAAACGGAGGTAAGATTATTGGTTTTGTGGCACAATACTTCTGTGATAAAGCTGATGGCTTCATTTCTGCGCCTCAGAAAGTTTATGATAATTTTTGTTTTGTCTCCTCAGAATTGACAGACTTCGCCACCAGCTGTTACCAGTTTACACGTATGATCCCTCAGAGGAACTTAATGAAGCTGAACAAGAAATGTTGTGGAGAGAAGAGGACACACGGGTACGATGCACCGTTTAAATCATATGTCCAGTTGTAGGTTTGAGTTGAACGTGTTAGATTTTACCGCAGCAGATCACATTCTCCATTAAACGTGCACAGACATCTACTATCATTTTGTGTTCTCACATTACATTTTTTAATGTGTAGCTTTTTTGTAGTGATTGCACCATTCACTCTACATTCGCTGAATAGTAGTTCCTCAAATTGTCACTCTCTTCCTGTTCTTCATTAAAAAAAAAAAATATCTAAAAGTACTAGAGGTGTAGTACAAAGGTTGCACGCACTAATTTTATGTGCATGCCTCAAGTTTATCACTGTAACAGAAACATCTCTCTTCATACAATAGTTACCTGTCTCTTAAGCTCCTCATGTCCTCATGGTACTGGTGCTCTAATTTAGAAATAACTGAAACAGAAATAGATTGCTTCTAATAGAAAAAGAAAAGAAATGAAACTGAAATGAAATAATTAACCCGGATGACTCCAGTTAAAAAACCATGGACTGAGCCTCAAGAGACACTAGGTGGCAACATTTACCATGGGCAAAGTAACGTATTAAGTTTTATTCCACACTTGTGAAAGTATGAAATGAGAAAAGCAGTGTCATCACGTCGAGTTCTGTATCAATTGGAGAGACTTTAAGAGACTAATGTTAAAGGTTCAGTTTAATCAAATCACATTACTGAAACTTAAAGTTTTATCTGCTGAGGTTTTATGATATCTGCACCCGAGATTTCTGCTGCTGCTGCTGCTGCTGCGGCTAATCCAATACAGAGGCAGCAAATTCAATTTAATTTATGTTGCTTAAAATAGTCAAAAGCAACATGTTGTTCTGTCTTGTTATGGAGGATAATGTACAATGTACTTTGTAAACACTTTTCACTGTTTTCAATGGGACTTAGTTTTTTCCAGTGAAAACTTATTTTTGTCCAAAATTTATCTCCAAAGGAACCAGGACAAGTTTCTTTGTTTAAAGTTTGAGCAATGAGGACTGAGAAGCTGCAGTGATAAATCACATCATGGCTTGGGAACAAGTCAGGGAAGCATGTGTGTGTGATAGAGAGAGGTGTGGGTGTGTGTGGGTGTGTGTAGGTGTGTGTAGGTGTGTGTGGGTGTGTGTGGGTGTGTGTGTGTGGTGTGCATGCGTGTGTGTGAGTTAGAGAGATTGTGTGAGTAAACTGAGACTTTATCACGTTCATGCTCTGTCTTTACATTTTGTGTCCTCAGGTTGTACAAGGCTGGACGCGAAGTTATCAACAACGACGCCCCCTTCTGGCCAAAGACGTCAATGCATGATGACAGTTCACTGTGAAATCAGACATTATCAGTGTGGAAATGGCCTTCAGTCACAGAGATCGGTCATTTTCAAAGTCACGCGCGAGACTTTTCATGTTTTCTTTTCCCTAATTACCATTTGAGCGAGAGTCAGACTGTTTTCTTTTTATGTGGAGAGTGACTGTGAGGTTCTGATGCCAATCCTTTGTGCCTAACAGATGCAGTACCTTAAACTTATTTATTTGAAATTATTTATTCAGACTTTCTCTTACTGTGGTATTCAGTAACATGACTCAAAGTTTAGAAAGGTAGAGTATGTATAAAAACATACAGGTTCCTGCCGGTGAACTTGTTTACATCTATAATGTTGTGGGCAACGTGTGGTAAGTTATGTTCCTGTGGGCTGCAGTAGGTATTTGTACTGACTATAATCTAGAGGCTGAGGTAAGAGTAGTGTTGTGCACTGGTTAAAAGTCGTCACTTCTGCTGTGAGAGGGTCTGAGAACTGGATGCTGTGTAGAGGTTGTTTCCATTGCATTAAAAACAAATATGGCTGCTTCTGTGAAATGTTAATGTGTTTAACAGCCACGTTTGTTGACATAAAACATTGAAAATAATGCTTCAAAAACAAAGTTTTAACTTTAAGAGGAAGCTTTACATTGATGAAGTTAGAAATGGTAATGATTAGGTTTGGTACATTTTCTGTAAAGTTTGATGCACATGCCCTCTTTGGTTCTAATTTCCTCACAGAACTAAACTTGCCGCCCGGCAAACCGGATCCTTTTGTGGTTTAGCCAAATCCTGTGACTCTTATTGAAGGCATGAAAAGCCAGATATGGAAGTAAATAACCCCATCCCCCTCTCATCCTCAAAATGAGTTGTGACTAGTGCTGTAAATATGTCCTGTCTACGAGGCATGGCACCAGCACAAATTCACCCCCAACAGAAAAACCTTTTCACATGAATGCCATAGGTATGACTGTATCAAGCACTCAGGAAACCTCATCTTTTTTTTTCCTTGATGAAACAAAACCTTTCTTGATCTTTTAGTCGTGAATGTAAACTTCAGAATAATAGAACTATTACGCTGTCCTTGAAGGAGAATGACACACTGCGCAACAATCCGTGTATTGTATGGACAGCCAACGCTGACTTGTGATGTTATCAGGTATGACATCTAGAGGTGCGGAAATATTTTCTGGACTCGACTTTAACCTGGGAACGTTCTCCTTGGTCATTTTTTTTTCTTACATTCACCATTCACCATTTTTTTATGCATTTTTCAAGACTCATTCAGTTTTTCACATTTATAACTCAAGAAGTGTAAAAAAAAAACAAAAATATCTGAATCATGAGACTCGTTCACTTTGGCAAACTTCATTAAAAGGCTGAGATTTCAGGTTTGCACTTGAAAAGACAAAACTACTGATGGAAATATGACATGGCTGCACTGTTATGAAGTTTTAACTTTTCAGATTGCTGTACTGTTGTTGCTTTGAGAGAATGATAAGGCTGAAGTAAAGGCTGTGTAAATAAAGTAATAAAACATATTGGGACTGTTGTTGTTCACTTCTTTTAGTTGAAGTTCAACAACACAAGCTGAATGTGTCACAAACAAAAAAACAAAACAAAACAAAACAAAAAATGACGAGAAATGACAAAGAAAATTCTCTTTATTGACCATTTCTGATACAAATTGTTGTAGGGCACCATAGAAATATAGACATTGTACATTTATATACGGTGTACATTAAAAAGAATGATCCCATCCTATTGAGTTTACAGTATATAAATGAACGGATGCAAGATGTGGGTATGTAGAATGACACCGATTTTGTCAAGAGTAGACACAGGATGCTGGGGAGAAAAAAAAAAAAAAAAAAAAAAAAAAAAAGACATGAAATGACCATCGTATGACCGTTGAGTATGAATATGACGAGGGTGGCTGTGTGTTGTCGTGCCAAACACACAGTGTCCACCAGAACAGATAAGTGGAAAGAGCGCCCAGTCTATCACAAACACACAAACATTTGTCCATGAAAAATCTGAACCAACATTTCAGTGCACCAGAAGATTTTTTTTTCTTTTTTTTTTTTAAAAGGATAAAAACACACCTGCTAATCTACCACAGTCAGCGAACACAGTTGTCAAGCTGACAGGTCTCCCTGACTTGCTTCACACATTTAAAACAACCTGTCTGCAAGCTCCGGTTATGAACGAGCCAAGACGTGTTGTGTGTGCACACAAACACACTCGACAACTTAGATACCTTATTACAGTCAGGTTTTAAAAAAAAAAAAAAAAAAAAAAAATACACAAACTTTGTAATAAAGACATCTTTCCATCTCATGCCAGAGGTTACATTTAAAACAACAGAAAACCAGTTAATGCAATTATATGGTAAAGTAAGCTGTTGAGTGAGGTATGAAAATCCAGGCCTTGTATCGCCTGTTTGCAGTTTTCCGGGTTTTGTAACTGAGGTTGTAGCAGCTTAGGTGTGTGGAAAAACCCAGTTAAGTGGACTGTGACCGCGGGTTCCCTGACACTTAGAAGAAATACACAAACATCTTTTCCTGTAGCAGACATCATATGACACATCTTCAAAAAAGACTAACAAAAAGTATATTACTGTACTAAGTGATGACAGAAGGACCAAGCTAGGTGAAGCCGTGAGAGCTAGATGGAATGAAAAACAAACAGCCCTGTTGGATAGAAGTGCCACCAACTATCCTCTATTACAATCAAACTCCTTGTTTGACCAATCGCAGTTTGCCTTACGAGTGATTGAGTGAGCGCTTGGAAACTGAGGACCATGTGAAGACAAAGACGCCAATGTAACAGCATTTGTAAAAGCTCCCTGAAGAAACGACACTGATGCTCTCAGCCTAGAACTCTGCCGACCCTATCCTTAAAAACACACATACCAAAAAAAAAAGACTTGAGTTTTATTATAACATGAAAAGCAGCACACTCGTTTTTTCCTTTTTTTTTTCTTCTTCTTCTTTATATGGTATGCTGTAACCCGAAGGAACAAAACATTAAATCTGATCAGACTATTCCGATTACTAACGATACACTTTACATCTCCCCACTACATGCCGAAGACTTGAGAAGGAAGTTTGAGAAATGTTAACTAAAGCTAGACCGTCCTATAGGAGAGGGGGGTGAGGCGGTAAAGAAGACTCTGCTCTACTGGTGAGACGAGGCGGAAAAATCAGTTATGCAGATTAGACATGTGAAAGTAAAAAACAAAAAACAAAACAAAAAAAAAAACAAAACCAAAACAAACACTTCTACCGTCAGTTACCTATTCTCATCCTAATTGCTGAAGCTCAACTCTGTCCGTAATACGACGCGAAGGATAGGTTAAACACTTCACACAAAATGCGCGCACACACACGCACGCACGCACACACACACACACACACACACGCACACACACAAGCAAGTATAGGTAAAATTCACCTTTGTCCAGTACAAACATGGAGAAAAATCTATATGCCCTACCATCTCAGATGCGGGTACAACAAATAAGTAACATTAAGCAGAGAAAATGTCCTACAAACCATCTTTAGGGAAAAAAAACGGAAACGTCCAGGCTCCTTGGAGCACACCTTTGTCCAGTATAAAAGACTTGTGATAACATGACATGTAGAGAAAAGGGCTGTTACCTTTCATGTAATTCTTAGATCTATGCATGAGCAAAGTCCATTCGTTCTATCCAGTGCTGTTGCATGATATATGTACTGTGTTAACCCTCAATTCTGGCAAAGAGGGCTTTGTCGTGAACAGTGGTCATGTGGTGGCACTGGTGTTGGAGATACAGCCCAGTTCTGGTTAACAGTAAGTCAGTATGTTGAGTGAGGTAGCATGCGTTGTGAATTACTGGTCCTCTTCCTCTTCCTCCTCAGATGATTCCTGGGACGCCTTTTCTTCCTTCTCCTGCAGCAGGGGGAAAAAAGCGTCAGGCTTCAACTAGAACCACAAGGAAAATGCTTCAAATGCCGTGTGTTATGGTGATTCATGTCCGACACGACTGTTTTTACTGTTAATAACCCGGCCCAAAAGTATCAACATTAAATAAAATATTAGTCTCTTTGATAAACCACTGTGGCATGAAGAACACCCAGGGGAAGGGTGAGCCATCTGTAGTGAAAAGTGATTCATAAGAGTGGTGAGTCACAATGAGGCATCCTGCATGTTGCTCTTTCCTCCTCACACTCACTACTGCTGCCAAAGATGTTCATTCATAAAAATGAGAGGGCTAGTTAGGAGGGTAACTTTGGGTCATTCCTTTCTGTGACTAATGCAATCCAGGCTTTTTTTTTTTTTTTTTTTTTTTCAGAGTACGCCCTAACCACTCACGCACATGACAGAATGTTACTACACGACCGCGGTTTCTTCCGAGATTAAACACATGCCTTTTCTCCAGCTGAATTTGGTTTGACAACTCATGTCACAAAATAAAAGAAAGAAGAAGGAAAAGTAATAATAATAATAATCATCATGCTACTGGTTACACAACATTGGATTAAAAAGAATCATTAGGGAGGACACTATCATGCAGGTTGAGGTTTGCCTCTTTTTCTTCCCCCCAACCACAACCAGGTAGAAACTCAACTGTGACCAAAATTCAACAACCAAAATAGCAGTGATGCCATGAGTAAGAATGACTCGTCTGAGAAGGAGGCAGACAGGCAGGGGAATTAGGCAAATGCAATTTTGCCCTGCAGACAGTCATACCGATCATAATTCAATTGGGAGAGGAATGGTTTAACAAATGTGATCACTGATGTTATGCCATTTGTCCAAGGATTCTTATCTTACCTCCTTCTTAGGTCTTCCCCTGCGTTTTTCCCCTGCAGATGGGGGTGCTGTTGCCTTCTGCAAAAGAAAGTAGTACACAGTTAACAGAGCCATGTGTGGCTGCCACCACCCCCACATACCCCCTCAACAACACATTTAACTGTGATCTTCAAGCTCAGTGACCTGCTGATCTGCTCTGTTGGAGCCAGGACTTTTGGCGGGGTAGGAGTAAGTGGGAGGGGGGTTCATTGCGGAAAAAAAACCCAAAACAACAGTGGCGTAAACAATCCATATCTCCTCAGAGCTCTACGTGTAGCTGCCTGCAGATGGCAGTAGTACATCTGCAATGAGGCGGATGGAAAGGGGGCATTGGGTTCATTGGCTATTATCTGGAAGGCCGACAGGAACTGCACACAGGGCACTCCAGTTCGCTGGCCACCTGGTCTGAGGCTCAGAGACAGCTGGTGGAACTGAGCGGAGACACAAACCCTCTGCAGCTCGGCCCTCGCTGCTAAACCTATATCATACATGTATGCACGTCACTCTTTCTCTCTCTCTCTCTTTCTCTCTCTCTCTCTCCCGCTCTCTTTCCCATACATAGCAGTGAAGACAGAGAGAGTGCACGGGGGAGCTGGAGGGTTGGGGCGAGGGAGAAAATCAGTTGCTATGGAGACGACAGGCAGAGAAGAACTAGGGCTGTGTGCTGGGTGGGGGCGGAGGGGTGCTTAGTGTCAGCTTGGAAACAGTCTTGCGGCCTCTGCACCTGCACTGCACTGTGCATGACAAGCTGCAGGAAGCTGGAGGACAGGAAGTACAGACTGAGCATCACTCAAAAAAAAAAAAAAAAAAAAAAAAAAAAAAAAAGTAAGGCAGTAAACCAAGGTCTTTACAATGGGAAACCCTAGCCAGGCTATTTCTGACACCAGGAGGGGAAGCGGCTAAATCGCAACCAACCAATATATCACAAGTAACAGCAGGACATCCTTTATAGAGGATGAGGTTAGCTACTGTTAAAATGTTCATCAACCGAAAAAGAATCAGAGATGGGGTTAGAAAAGGGGGAGCTGTTGTGAGAGAAGATGGGACGACGAATGCCATGTGCAGCATCATCGTGAGGCTGTGGCTGTCTTTCTTGGCTCTGGCGTCATCCGGTTGAGGATGCACCGTTAGCTGCTGCTGCAGAAATCACAACCTCAATATGTGAAAACACGCCCATAGACAGCGGTGACTTACTTTGCCCTTGCCGGTTGTCTTGTTTTTGCTGCCCTTCGGCCGTCCTCTGGGCCTCTTTGGAGTAGGGGATCCACTTGGTTCCTGACAATAAGTCAAAATAGTTAGTTCACAAAGTAACATTATATTATTATCATTATTTAACTGTGTCTTGGTCACAATACAATTCACCTTGAACAGTAAACTTGACGTCTGGTGCAATAGACATCAAGTTTACTCTCCAAGGTCAGTGCAGCTGACATTCACTTTAAAGGCTGACAGGTGGTCAGAGCTGCAGGTTGCCAGACTCTAACATGGAAACAAACTATGATGCCATGAAATGTCCATAAAAAACAAACATAAACATCGTGTCTGGCAGCTGCAGCGAGTTGTAAGAGGGGTGGATGTTTAGGGGATTACCATCATCTCAAAGCGAAAACCACGTTCAGTGAGAGAGGAGACACCTTATTCATATGATAATTTGCGGTTGTGAGCTATGTCATGGCAGAATCGTCTCCGGTTGCACTTGAGGCGTGTTTACAACTGCAGCTCATAGCAACCGAGCAATTCAATCCTAAAAAACACGACCCTCTGTGACTGACAGCTATAGGAGCCAGTCAGCGCTCTCTGCCTCTGATATGTCATCCATTACAAGACAAGTAAGAGGTGTGTTGTGGTTGGGGAGGGGGGGAGGTTAAAACCAGTTTAAAGGTGTTGTATTACGGATTGCTTACAAACCGGTGAGACACACGGGAAGTTTGTTGTAGATGTCTACATTTACACCGATAAGGGGGTGAGCAAATGGTCACAGGGACCCGTTTGCAGCCACGTCTCGATTCCAAGTAAAGGCTTCGGTGGGACGGTGGAGGCTTATAACATGGATATGCATGAGCATCTCACCTGCCATAATATCTACCTGAGTATCAGCTGGAACAGATGGGAGCTTATAGGTGTTACTTTGCAAAGTCTGATCAGTTTTTCTTTTTATAACAACCACAACGTGCCCCAGTTTGGGGGTCTTCATTCTCATGGACATTCAAACACATTCAACAGACATGCAAATAAAATAAAATTGGCACTACTTACGTCTGAGGTTTTTACCTGGGGTTGCTTACGGGGTCTTCCACGCCCCCTTTTCTCTGTAGCCTCCTTCTCTTTCGGTGAGACTGTCCCCTTGTCGCTCATGTTTGCTTAAGCGTTTTCAAACCTAGGAAATAAATCACACAGGTCAGACATGCAGCACAGCAAAGCTAAGGCATCGAGTTCGCACACACACACACAGCAGTGAAAATACTCGGCCTATTAAACTCACTGACCGCAACAAACAAAACCAACACACACACACACACACAAAAATGACCGGGCTAACCGCGCACCGGTAACGCGTTTAACTCAATTAATCCGCGCTTATTTCCAGGGTCTATTTCTGTCTCATCTGCGCTCCATTACACAGCCGACGCTGCCACACAAACAAGCGGATTGACATCAAACCGGCTCGCATGATATTGCTGGGACTCAGTAGGCGGTCGGAGGCCGCACAAATCTGCACAAAAAAAAAAAAACACACACACACACACACAACACACTGTGAACCCGACGCTCCCATTCCCCGCACCGACCATGTTTAGAGGCCCCGTTTTGCTGCTGCTGTACTTGTTGTGGCCAATAATCGGGGCCTGCGCATGAAACTATCTCACAGCATGTCTCACTGCACGCCGGGACCAGACACACACAGACACACACACACACAGACACACACCTACCACCGACACACATACATATATAGAAATATATGCACGTATTATTTATGCGTGTACGTATATGTGAGCTCGATGAGATCTGCAGTTTTTTTTAAAAACCAAAAACAAAAAAATCCCTTTAAAAAATAAATCGCCCGTGTTATTTTTAAATTAAAATGAGGCAGAAGAACGAAAATTCAAGCGAGGAGGAGAGGTGGCCGGGTTCATCTGCGGCGGCGGCAGCGGCAGCAGCAGCAGCCCGGGCCAAGGCAACAAAAGACGGCTTCATATTGGAAAGCATGCAGCCTTGTGTTGTTTATCGCCGGAGCTGCTGCTCTGTTTCAAACAAATGCATTTTAAAATAGCGATTACGGATTATCGAGCATGCAAAGTTGAACTCGTTCTGTCGTCGTTTTTTTTTTTTTTTTTGTAGTTTCTTGCACTCACCTTCTTTCTTTCTTCTTCTTCTTCCTTTTTTTTCAAAAAAAAAAAAATCGATCGGTTATAATCTCTCACTCGTGAATTTCTTTCCCCCCTTTTCTTTCTTTCTTTTTTTTTTTTTTTTTTAATTTTTTTATTTTTTAAGACGAAATGTTTCCTTTAAGGCTAGCTGCTTGTACCCGGTTAAAAAGCCTCGCGCACCGACCGATCTATAGGCTACAGCTTTTATTCGTCAGACACACACACAGCCCGCCCCTTTAAAATCCCAGCTCATGCAGCGTTTTTTTTTAAAAAAACAGTTATGAATTAGAAAAGATAGAGGATATACTTATTAAAAAAAGGAGAAGTAATTCAATATTTTTTTTTTTTTACCTGCAGGTTGATGAAGTTTATTCCAACGTCGTCCTATAAATAGCACGTGCGTCTTCTCTCCCAACAGATAAAGGGAAAAAGGCGCCAGCCAGGAGGAGTTTTTGGGGGCAATTTAAAGAGCCGCCCTCATGGGAGCTCAAACACTGGAGGGCGGAGATATGATAAAATGGGCCACCAACATTACTAGAGGAGCCCAACCCCCCACCCCCTTCTTCTCTTCTGGATCCTTTTTTTTTTTTTTTTCCTCTTTTTTTTTCCCCCAAATCCTCAGGTTTGATCCCCAAAACACTTAAAAACTTGTCCAAAAGTTGTAGAAACAACTAGAAAATAAAATATAAATAAATAAAGTATCAAAATAGGATATATATATATATATAGTCAACAGTACATACCATATTCTCCACAATGACCTCCCTGAATGTAAACACAAGCTTAAAGCTCAGGAATATATTTATATACATATACAATCTGCTACAGTGTGTGTGTGTGTGTGTGTGTATATATATATATATATATATATATATATATATATATATATATATATATATATATAAAAAAAAAAATAATGGAATGGTTAATAGGATTTAATTGCTTTATTTCAAATATAAACAGTTAGTTGAATCTATGATAAAGCACATTATTTTATCAACTAGTCACATGTTTTGTGTCTAACATCTTATTTGAGAAGTAACTAATACTTGTAACTGTTAATTAAAAAGTAAAATGTTTCACTCTGAGATGTTTTGAAATATTATTTTAAAAATTTTAGAAATTGAAGGTCATCAAGACTTCTACTGCATCTTATTCAACTATGGGTAATTTATTTTTATTTTACTTAGGACTATTTTAAAACAATCCTGATTATATTAAATATATTTTAAAAAATCTATATAGACTTACATTTTTTTAGAGCACAGTCATCATATCTTTATTTTGTTTTATTTTTTTCCCCCCTTAATTAATTAGTTAAATTCAACTTAAATTTAACTAAACTAAATGATGACTTTAGCATCTGTCTCTTTCTCTCTTTGGACTGGAAACTCTTTCCACTATTTTAAAACACAACTGTAACCCATCATCAATGACTGGGTATGTCTATGACTTATAACCAAATCAACCAAAACAGAAGTTATTTTAGTCATTAAAAAAATAGCTACAGAGGAAATATTTGCTGCTAAAAAGAATATTGCGGAAAAAAGCAAATATGTTTTCTTCCTGCTTTACTTTCCTTTCAACTGTCTCACGACCTCTTCTACTTATCTTGTGACCTCTTGATTGCAATGCCGACCCTCAGATTGTGAACTAAATTCTTGTTGTGTCTGTGTGACTAAGTTATTCATTCAGATTGGTCTTTATTTATTTATTACAGTGGCATCTTGTGTTGTTGTAAGGGATTATGAGGCTTGTTTCTGGCATCGTTTATTAATTTATTTATGAATTTATGCTCACAACTCTTTCTTATTCAGATATACATATTTTGTGACATTTTTTTTGTATCTCATGTTATTTCACTGTTAATACTAAAGACACTCTTAAGGAAAAAAAACAGAATAAAGCCTCCCTCAACTCAATTTAAAACATTTTGAATTTAACTCTTCCTTTTTACTGTAAATGGTTGAATGAAGAGGTCTGATTTTGTGGAATAAATTGGGGGGTTGTTGAATTTCTGATGCCTCTAGGGGGCAGTTGATACAAAAAATATACCTGTAATCTGTAATGGATGTGATTTGAGATGTAAAGGGGAATATTATTTCAGAGGAAGTTTATTCAACCTCACAATAAAACAACTTAGCTATACACATGTTAACACTATAGTTAAATATATTTATATTTGTTTATTTTAAGTACAGGTGCTTTCTGACATAATATAATCCAGATTGTGGTTCTGGGTCAGTTGATAAGTAACAAAACTATTTACTAACTTGTCTGCTGATTCTTTCATTCATACATATATATGTGTCTGTCTCCATCAGGTGTTGGTGTGACTATAATTGTATTTAAAATAGATAAACATGCGATGTCTATTGCATGACTGCTTGTGGATACAGGCTACACAAGGTGAGATGGTGTAGAGACACTTCAGACTGCGCTCTAATTAAACCACCTACTGGTACTTTCACGCAAGGGTTTCTGATGTAAATGAACTGCCCATCTGGAGTTGATGGGTCCTCTACTATGCAATTGAAAACAGATACTGGAGAATGCAGAACGAACTGAAAGTTGTTGAAACAGACAGTTTGCCGCCATTTGTGTCTGTTTCACCTCCGGATCTGTTTTGCTGGGGCTAATTTCAAAACAACTCCACAAAACACAAACACATCACATTACATGACCATCCTGAACTAAAAGCGTTGTCATGTGTAGATAGTGTACAGATATTAACGTACTGTACGTACATGATGAGAAGAGTGCGAGTTGGATGAAAAGGGGATTGGATAGGGCATGAATGGAGAGAGCGCTTTTCTCAATGAGTCCAATGTTCTGCTCAGCATGTGCTCGCCTTGCATGCCACCCCCTTCCCTCCCTATTTCTCACTCTATTCACTTACTTCCTCTCTATCTTCCACAACTACTTCAGCCCCATCCCCCACACCCTCACACATCTTTGCCATACCCAGCCCCTCAGTGTGTGTGGATGGAGACAGGGAAATAGGTCCACTGTGAGTGTGTGCGTGTTTGTGTGAGGAATGTTTTCCCTCTCAACCACTGGCACCACCTGGAGACCGATAAGGGGACTGGATAATGTGACTGATCAGAGATTATACAAAACAAATGTTAACAGTTTATATGTAGTTGTGAGGCAAAACAATTGCTTCTAAATATTCAAAAATTAGTGAGATAGCTGATACAACAAACTGGTACACGACCAAAATGATGTTTTATCCTGTCTTATTTATCATTTATTAGGAACACTCAGTTAAAACCAATACAGTCAAACAAACTGTGGCAATAACTCTGACTTCTATGAACAGTATGTTGTTCAGTTTGTGTTGTACAAACATGTTGGAGGTCACAGCTTTGAGCTGTTAAACTACATTTAGCACCACAAACTGTTTCAGCACAAAGTCAAACATTAAAACTGTCATAAAAGTAGGATTTTTGTGTTCGATCGCATCCGTTTTAAGCCAAGAGTACTTATTAAACCGGCAAAGTGGATGATCTTTAAATTTGACATAACATTATTTAATTTTCTTAGTTTGTAAAATACGGTATGGAAATGAACCTACTACTTAAATTTGTCAGATAACGATCATAATCATTTTCAGCAATTTGAGAAAAAAGACATTTTCTCATGTTTTTTAAATGAACCATTAATTTCAAAAGGATGAGATTGAATTTGCTCGTCTGAGAGTGTGAAAATCCTGGTAAAAAAAAAAAGAAAACAGCAATCAACATTTTTTAAAATTAAATTTCTCTCTTACCCCTCCTCTTGTGGTCATTATAGTCTTTTCGATGATTAAATTAACGGTAAATTAAGAATACCGCCACTTATTAAAGACTTTTATTTGAGTATTTTCTTTCTCTCTTTTCTTTTTTTTTTTTTTTTATCATAAATGAAACAGAACCAAAAAATACCATGAAACAAAGCGGTGGGTCAGTTTGAATTTAAATGCTAATCGAACCTTACAAGAGACAAACACTTTGACATCAGACGCCCTCGTCACAGCGTCTCCTGGCTCATGAACTCTGCAGCAGCTCAGGGCAGACAGAATCCTATTAAACATGGGTGGGGTGGGGGGTGTCTTGGCCCACTTTGGCATGCCTCCCCCTCCCCCGACCTATGTTCTATTGCCCCCCCAACCCCCACCCTCCACCCCCTCCTCCTATATGCTCATCCGTCTTCCCCTCGAGCACACTCTTGCTCATTCTAGCAATCCATTTTTAGGTGCTGTGTAAACCACAAGTGCTGCAGCCAAACCAACTAACAGATGTGGACAAAACATCCTATTCCTGCCTGTGCTTGGGTTTCCCCTGCTTGTGCTGCTGTTGGCCCTGGATGAGCCTGAACATGACTAACACACACATACGCACACGCCACTCACATCCTCCCTCTAGTCCTCCAAAAAGGAGACAAAGAAAAAAAAAAGGTGGGGGGGGGGAGTAAGAGGGGGTGGGGGAGTAGGAGAGAGGGACAGAGGGAGAGGGAGAGAAAATCCGTTGGGAGGGGAGAGGAAAAGTGTAGGAGCAGTTGAAAGGCAAGGTGGGCGGAGATGGGAATATGTGTGTGGGTGTCTTTTATACTTCTGCGAGGGGGCGGATGGAGGTTAGTGGGCGGGGGATGGGGCCCGGCTGATTCAGTCGCTCATGAGTAGTATCTGACTCACACAAACACAGGAAGTAGCGCGTGCTGCTTGTTTAGTGAACACAGTACTGTATTTATACGATACTCCTATATGCAGGGAATAATAGGAGAGCGTAAACTACCTAATTTCACCTCCGTACGTCGGTCGCTGAGTCAACACTCTCCGCTCTCTTTTTCAAATAGTTTCATATCCACATCCTGAGAGTTTTGGACACAGATCCAGCGGGTGCATCAGTCATACTGTGACTCAAGCCTGTGAAATTTCTAGGGGTGAAAACAGTGCCATATTTGAAACTTCCTTTGGCAACAACAACCTCAACATGTCACTGGGCCACCCTTTTTTGTTTTATTTTCATTTTTCATTTGTTATTCAATGATAATCAATCTCCACCGATCCAAAAAATATACATCTCTATTCAGCACTTTCTTATCTCATTTATTCATATCATATTTATTTTATATCATTTCATCACGCAAAGTTGTTTTGACTCTAATATGTAATTACTCAGAGTTCACACATCATATAGGCTTTATCATGGTTTGTATTAAATCTTTTCATCCCTGTAGGCGGACTCTCATTGTTTGGTGTAGGTCAGAAGTCAGGGTCAGCTACAGGGCAAGCTAATCTTTACTGAAACAGCTTTGCAGAAGATATAATATTGATATGGTTTTAAATCTGAACCATATGGATCATAAACAAATGTAATTTTGCTTTAGAGGTTTCATGTCTTAAAGACTTCACAGAGGTACCTGTCTTTTTAATAGTGGTCGATTCAAGTCAGCATCCTCTCTCTACCAATAGGTGGCAGACTGAGATCAGATTTGGAAAGTTACTGAGTCCAACACCATGTGACATCTTTGGGAAATGACACCATCTTGTGGTTGTACTTGTACATGAACAGTGCTTGTCCATTGAGTGAGAATCAGCATTTCAGCATCATTTACTGCTTATTTTCACATCAGATGAAGAGCAGATCAGAAGTAGCATCATTTTCTCCCCAACCAGCACTAACAGATGAGAACATGTTGCAGGGAGATGTTACATGTTTCTCTGTTGAAGAGATGTTATGTTGTAAAAACACACCTCAGCTCTTGTTGTTCAGGATTCCTGTTGGCAGCTAAGGGAGTGAGTGATGGAGTCCAGCAGAGGGTAGTCTTACCCAGAGAAAATCTGTTCAGCACCGATTCCTCACCTGACACTGACGTGCAGCAGGTTTGCTGTCACACAGGAATAAAGGCAGAATGATGCACCTTATCTCGATTCATCGTATGAAAATGTGTTTCCCAGACAATCCTACCCACTCTAACATTTGCGTATTGCTGTTAATTTTTAGATTAGTGTAAATATACGCAATTAAGATAAAGACACCAGTTTGTCAGTGCTTAATTTCCTCATTAATTCTCCATATTCACATTGTGGAGTGTGATTTAAAGCTTGCCCTCTGTAAATGACAATCAGACGCAGCTGAATTAAGTTACTACTTAATTCGACTGACCCTCATCTGGTCTAAATCCAAAAAGAGAGAAAGTAAAGGAGCTCTGTCACACTGACAGATGAGCGTATGTTCAGAGCTTTAGGGAGGGATAATAGATGAGAGTCACCTTGGTGACGGTGCATCTGGAGTTTTAGAATTCACGCTACCTCGCTCTGTCTTACCTGATTGATCAAAAGGGAAGGGGGCCCGCCTGCCCATTTCGGGGTCTGTCACATCCCTGTGTGGCAGTTGCAGTCCCGGGAGAAAGTGGTCCTGAGTCACATCTGTGCCGGTTACTTATATAGGCGATCTGTGCTGAGTTTTATCACTTTTTTTTATTTCCACGGGGAGAGCATGGGAGATTCTTTCGGCAGAAGTGTTTGTGTGATGACCATAACAACAAGTAAGAGCCAGGCTTTACAGTTGGGGATAAAGGTTTACAAACTCCAGAACAAAGCAGGTGCCAGGCTCAGCTGAGTTGACTTACTCCAACATTTGTCTTATTGATTGCATTTTGACTGGCATTCCCCTGTCAGGCAAATTGGAAAGAGGGCACCACAGTAAACCCAATTTGTATGAACAAATAGTGGTCAGACAGTGACATTTTAAGGATATCACCAAAACTCAGAGGAAAGGAATTTGCTGAGCAGATTGTGTTTTCAATACAATCTGTTCACTAGAATTATATTTATAGGAGTACTCCACAGATTTAAACATTTTCAGATACTAGACTGATTCAGATTTGCAAAAAATGGTGAAAACATAGTGCTTTAAAACTATTCTTCCCTTAGCATAATTGCAGCTTAGTAGTGTCTTTTCCATGATGAAACCAACAGAACTGCATCAGCAAAAGAAAAAAAAAACATTACAGAGCTGGTTTAACTGGTTGAGTGGTGCTTATGAAGAGCTTGTAAAGTGAGAAGCATTTGTAAAATTGGTGAAGTGTCTAATTAACACATGATGGACAGTTTAAAGCAACAAAAGATTCAGCGGAACCAGAACAATCATGCTCATTATTCTTCCTTGTAAAATCTGGCACCCACATTACTCACAATGCAATTCACCCTTGCACCCGAGCACACCTGATTCAGATGTTTCAGTCTAGTAGTGGTATTTATCTCCTTTCACATTTGTAGTGTTAAGATTGAGAAGAAGCTACCTTAAGTGACATCACTTGAGGCAGTTTATCAGATTTCAAGCAGCTACTCTTTTGTATATAACTCATCAATTTCTTAGCCCTTGTTTTGTGTCTAGACAGTTTAAAAAAAGGGGGAAGATTTTCAATAAACAAAGTGTACTTGGAGCCTGTAATCCAGCTGTTGTATCTGGGAAGTCCAATAGTGGTGTCTGGAGTAATATCAGTTGACATGATCCCCTCTCTGACACCAGGATGTCCGTCTCTGGCCTTGACCACATCACAGTGTTTGGTATCGTGTGTAAGCGGGTGTCAGATAGCGGCCTATTGATGAATGATTAGAGTTGCTGGAGATGGACTGTGGCGCTGCCACCCACGGGGGTCTAGGTGAGACGGATGGGCCCATTTGTAATGCAGAGGGGGCCCCACAGCTGCATTAACTATTAAAGTGTGGTTATCTGAGGGTAATGGTACGCCAGCAGCACTGAAACAAACTACAGCAAGAGAGGGTGTAATCCTAATGTTGATGTATGGGCCCTGTCTGTGTAGATTATAGGCTCCATTCTCCAATCAGAGTGATTATCTGTGAAATGTCACATATGGTTGAATAGGGAAATGACTGAAAATGATGTAATCTGGCAATAAACTACAGTATGTTCAACATATTGCAGTGTATGACGAATGTGTACCATCACAGGATAATTACATACTTAATTCATTTCTAAGATAATGCCACATCAAGACATTCAACCTAAACTGGATTTAAATTGTTTAAAAGTTAAAGCGCAGTGCTATTGGCTGTTGAGTTAGGTTTACTAACGATTCAATTACAACTCTTCACAGTTGGTTACTCCACCTGTAAAGGACTTTTGTGTCTTAACTGTGCACTTCCACCGAACTTTACCCAGTGCGACCAAATAATCCCAACTTCAAATAAAATGCTGTTAAGAAAAAAACTTGGCACACAGTGGTTCAGCTTGCCAACAAGCTTGAAATGATGTAGTTACCACCAGTCTGCCTCACAGCGCAGCCAGTTAATAAACGTCTAAGAGGCCTCACCTTTGGCTGGCCCTCGTGTTTGTTTTTACTTGCCAACAGGCGCCATGAGGAAGTTCACTTGTTAAGCTTTCTACAGATGGTCAATAGCTTTATCTGTTGCCCTGTTCTCACCCCGTTTAAGGCTTGAATACGGAGAAAAGAGGGAAAATTGATTCCACTGTACCTTTCCTCTGCGTCTTGTAAATGTGCCCTTAGAGTCGATTGGCCTGAGGGATGGAGGAGCACAGGGAACAGCTGGGTGCAAGACTGAGCCATCCATCCTTTGTACCTGGAAGTAAGGGGGGGCAGGGCGGTGTTCCACCTGCTTGCTGAATAAATCATCGCTTAGTCCATTCTGCAGCTGCAGTCCAATTAACCAAAGGGGACCCTGTGAATGCAGTTAGGTGGTATGATTAATTACACAGCACTGACAATACACACCAAAGCACACAATATCCCAAAAGGGCAAACACCAAGCACGGCTTTACTTTGCAGATTTTAGTCTCCCTCTGAAGTATTGTTCCTTTTGTATGTACAATATTATCAATGGAAGTTTTAATCATTTTGCTGACATGCACTAACTATTTCTGTCTGCTTTTCGATGTGCTGTTCAATTTTCAAACACTTAACAAATACACACAATCATGCACATGTTTCAGATGTTTTCAGACATAAAGTAATCACATCACAATGATTTCAAACTCAGTTAAACTAAACATTAACTCATCAAATACAATTACCAACACAGATTTTCACCTCTCGGGTGCAAAGTCCACCTGGAATAGTAATTTAGGGAGCAATTATTTCTTTTCACATGGCCCATGACATAGCTCTTAGTCTTACTACCTTAGCTTATTTAAATAGTACCCTTAATTGAACATAAAAAGGCAGAAGAGAAGGCAGGAGGGAAAGGTTAATGGGACTGACACAAAGGGCAGACAGCAGAGGAAGTCTAGCATTAAGTGTCACACCCAACTTGCATCACAGTCCATACAAGGAGCCAATTAGACCCGGTCAGTAATTAAGCTAACTCCACTGGTCGGCTGTGGCCGCAGCTTTCTGGGGGGATTAAAGCACTGTTGAAGACTACTGCTGGTAATGACCTCCATCTTTCTATCAACGATATGTTCACACACTGACGTTTGACTGCTGCCACATCCAACAGAAAGGTCACCGAGGATGTAACAAATGAGAACACAGGAAAGGAGAGACAAGGAAGTAATTGGAGCAGAGACTGGTCAATAGGAGGGAGACTGTTCAGCCATTGTTTACTCTAACTCTAATCTTCATTTGAGATGTTGCACTAGTACCCTCTCTGTTTCCAGTGTGTGTGGGACTAGCTGTAACATTTTCCAACCAAGTTGAGTTAAAAATGTTATATTCAATTTCAAGGTTGAGATATGAAATTTTTTGTGTGTAAAGGTGGAACAACAATGCCTCCTATTCTACCTTCATACATATTACACAGAACAGTGAGGTGGAAAGTGTAATGAACCACAAGTTGATTTCTGATTATTTCTATAAATGAAATTACATTCAGTTATAACAATAAATATTAATATATTTATGCCTTCTTTTAATATTAATATGTAGTTATACCTTATAAATATTATAAGATAAGTATTTGAAATCATTAGATGTATGATGTTGAATTAATTGGGGTCGTACACCTCTGCCAATGAGTTCAGCTCCAGTTCATTTTCGAGTAATTTCTTGAGTTACAGTCAGAACGTGTTGTGTGAGGTCACAATGACCTTTGACCGTCGAGTCGAATCAAGTCATCCTCAAGTTCAAGTTCAAGTTTCTTTACCTTGAGAGGTTATTGAGACCAAAAATATATTTTGTGGAATTAAAGTAACAATAAAAGCCGATCAGAAGATCGTTAAGTCTAAATTTGAAAGGATTCCCTCAAAGTGTTGAGATGCTTTATGATGCTTTAAGTTTACAGGAATGGGATGAACTGATGGTCTAAATAAAAACGCATCAAACTTCAAAATATCAAGGCACGTGGTGAATCTGAAACATAACTTATTAATAAAAATAACACACTGGCAGATGCCTACATGAATTCTGAGATTTTTAGGATTCACGCTTTATTCATTATTTTCATAATTCGTGTCATTTTTCAACTCTGATGTGCATTTATTCACACTGATGTTAATAAGTGCAGGTGTTAGCCAGTCAGAGCTGCTGCTCATTTCACTTTGAGGGACAAGCAAAAGCCAAAGATCAGAGGCTTTTTCTGTTGCTGTCAGCTGCTATTAATTTAAAAATGCTAAATATTTTCACGAGTAAATATCTCGGAGGTTTACCTCTTCTGTCTCACACAGTTGTTGCAGGTTTATCTGGTGTATACCAAACATGTTGTAGCTACTTTTTTTTTTAATCCTTAAAGAAGCAGCTGTGGTGAGAACACAAACCGAGTTATCCTCAACCTCACAACAGTAAAGGCGGTTTAGTTTTTGATGGACTGGTGAGGAATATCACAAAGCAAAAGCAATTAAGATAAGCTACAATTCTTCAGTGTACTTCTTTTAAGTTAAGCCCAAACTATCACTCTATTTAAAAAAAATTGCGTTGTGTCCACGAGGCTACATCTTCGCCAGATTACAGGACGCTGCGTGCGAATGCTACCACACATTCATTTGCATTCATGACAGTCGTTAAATATTCATGTATTTTTTTGCTAATGTAACCTCAAAGGCTTTTATTCTGTAACTGGCCATTCATAATACTGTTGAAGAAACATCATTTTCATGTGTAAATATTATTTCGTGGGTTCGTCTTAGGCAGCCTTCTCTCCCACATGTCACAGGTTCATCTGCTATAAAAACTGTATTTCATTGTAGTCGTGTTCTTACTGCAGCTGCTTCTGAGGATTAAAAACCAAAACATGACTTATCCTGTACACTGTAATTGTGAAGGCGTTTCGGTGGCTTTTTTCCAGGTAGAATGTTTGTTGCAATGTATAATGATGACTCTTGGCTACAGCTGCAAACATTTCTCTGAATTGGATTACACTCACACAATGTATGGCAGGCGACGTTCCCATCCTAGATAAACCGTGAGGATGGATGACAGAGAGGAGAGAGAGAAAACACCTCAGAGGAGAAAGGTGAAACTTCATTTTCAAGTAAATTGAGAAGTTTAAGAGCGCAAAGTGTATTACTGACTATTGAATTCACTCATTAAAGGAATAGTTTGACATAAGAGATGCACCAAACTTCTCGTTTCTTGACGATAAAGAAAAAGAGATTATTCATCACAATGTCTCTCAGT
This sequence comes from Polydactylus sextarius, assembly GCA_016801845.1. NCBI lineage: Eukaryota > Metazoa > Chordata > Actinopteri > Polynemidae > Polydactylus > Polydactylus sextarius. The sequence continues at coordinate 8,204,564 of CM028909.1, forward strand.
AAACTGAGAAAAAAAATAAAATGGCGGAGAAACCCAAATGCTTCAATTCCACTGATTACCTCTATTAAAAAAACCTTAATATAAAAGTGCTGCCGCTGAATTTACTTATTTGGTTGCCAGGCTAGTTATCAATATTTTACTAGGGTCCTTGCTAAGTTTTTGATGATGCCCTGGCCAGACTTGAAGTTGATCATTTCAGCCAAGGTTTCTCATTATATATTTTCTTGAGGCCATGCGGCTGTATTAAAACATTAAAAACCATTTTCAAAAAAAAAAAAAAAAAAAATCGGCCTATTTGAATAAGTGAAAGGTTGGCTGTGTGAGAAAGGAAAGACGAAAAGACGTTTTTAAACTTATAAACTCAGATCCCATAATTACCTGATTATATAATTTCCAATGAAACAAACTTATAGCAGTTTGGTCATATTTAATCAAGCTGGGTAGCAACAGCAGCCACAGTGACTCTATTCTGAACTAGTTGGCAGTCTGAGCTTCACAAGTTCTCTCTCTCTTATAAATAAACTCTCTTTTACTATTAGTTTTACTTCTTACTACTATCTGTCGCCCCCTTCTGGCAGTAACAGTAACTACACAAACACGACAGTACAGAGAAATTTCTGTAGCTCCAAGACAATAATTCATTTCTAGGTGAAGTAAATCTAATAGCTACACATTTTTCACCAGATATTTCACTAAAGTCATCCTGTCTAAGAGCAGTAAGAAGACATCCGTCTGCTCCTGGTCTCTTCTCCTCTTTCACTCTTTTCCTCTCTGACCAGGAAAAGCTACAGCTATCGTAATCTGTTTGTTCCTGCTGTTGATCGCTTTCTTTTCAGACTGTAATCCTTCCTCTTCCTCCATGAGAAACATTTCCTGGATGAGTAGTTGTCTTTTTTTTTTTTTTTGCTCTCCTAGTCGTCTCAGTTGATACGACTCCTCTCCCTTCAGCTCTGACAATGTTGCTGGTTGATATAAAACACTGTCAGTGCGCAGCGATGAAATGTCTGTCTCAGATTTAAAACTGTGGTTACTGCAAAATATGATTACATTTGTTTGGCAAAGGGACTGAATGTAATGGACATTTAATATTATTAAAATCAGTGAACAGTATAAAGATGTTACGTTTAAATTAGGGACGCAGGTAAATCTTATTTTCAAAATCAAATAATGGTTTTGTTGATATCATTTGACAATCTCAGTAGAATATTTAGTTTTCAGGCTTTGTGTGACCAAGAAGACAAAAATATTAAATAGTAATATTTTTTTTTTTTTAGTCACAAACAGAAACAAAGAGTGTACTCATTTAAAAAAAAAGTTTGGCGTTTTTCCTTTACTAATTGCTTTATCTCCAGTTTTAATGACCGTCCCCTGTGTAGAAGTTTGTCAGAGGTTACAGTTAAACCCATCGAACGGATCACATCAGCCAAAACAAATAACTCTCATAACTGTGCAGTAGTCTTTATGGAAACGAAACCAAAATTAAACAATGGAAGAATAGTTTGTTAAATATAAAACAACGCTATTTATCACCTCATTGATAATAGATCTTTAAAGTTCAGCTATTTGACTATAATTAAAAACATAGTTAAAGTATCTGAAAACATGCAGCAGTTGCAGAATTGAACTTGGATTAATACAACTGTAAACTTAGGAAAGCTAAGTAGTGTGCATTTATTTTACACTTTGCATGTAAACGCTTCTTCTTGTTATGAGTTGGTGTCCTGTGCTTTTAGTGACTGTGTTTTATTTTTCTGAATTACCAGTTTACGCAAAGTTGTTGTTGTGTGACTGATTGGAAATCTTGATCCCTGTGAGGTCATTTGAGACGAACATGTGATGAATGGCCAAAGAAAGAAACTTGACTTAATATTTTTTATTGCAAATGTCGCACAGTATGATTTGATAAACAAACCATTATTTAAAACCTACTCGTGTCACAGCTGCAGCATTTACGATGACACGACATTTGAAATGATTCAACCACAGATGCAAAGATATGATGACAAATAAGCAGCTCGTGTTAAAGTTTTGATTGTTTTACAGTTGTGTGAACACAGATACATATGGATAGTGTGATAACAACAATGGTTGAAATTAACTGTGAGTCTCTCTCTGTCAGATGAGTCTCCCAGTGTCAAATTGTGTGCTATCTAATTTTGAGGCGTGTCAGATGGTACGATGAATGTCTCACAAACAGTGATGCTGCTATAAATAAAAAACAAACATGTGTCATCAACTATCATACACCAACGCTTGTGGTTAGAAACTGTAAGAAAATGATTAAAGGCATAAAAACTGGTGTGTAAGCTAAATTATTTTCATGGGAACAAATAATCACACACAACAAAACTAGAGGAGGAAGAGGAGGCGGGTATAAGGTCTAAAGTTAGCTTGAGGTAAATATGTATTCATGTTGGCTTATAAACATGCATAATAGCAACAGTTACACTGAAGGATTATAGTCTTGATTTTCTGACATCTTCCCAGTCAGATGGTCTCGAAATCAGATATTGGTGGAACAAAAAACCTGTTCTCTCACACAGTTATCAATTATTTATTCAGACCTTAAAGGGCACTGTAGATTCTCCACTAATTTAAATTTCAGGCAATCACATAAACTTTAAAATGATTTCTACTTGTGGTTATCTTTCATGTTGTTCAGTATAAATCCTCCAAAAACTCAAATTCCCTCAGTGAGTCTCTATAACTTCAATGTCTCTCAGTAGAGAACGGCTGCAGAGAAACATAAAGGAGGGAATTCTGCACTAAAATCACTGCATCTTTAGAAGATTTCCACTTGATTTGTTTGAAACCATCTACTGAAAGTTCATATTAGCTCCAGATAAACTTTGAAATATATTTTTGCACCAAATGAGGACAGTAGATTTGCTTCCCCATCACTTATATTGAACTGGCTTCAAGAGGGGATTTATCATGAAGAGTTGTTTCAGCAGAGCAGAACCACTTCCATCGCTCATAAGAGCACCCGACTATTGTCTTAGGACAGACTTGGAAAAAGTGCAAATGGATCCTGTGGTATTATTCCAAAGGTTGGGCAAGTATACTTAGAGGCACACTTGACAGAAATCAGTTGCATTTCTTTTTTAAATTTCCAAAGGCTGAATGACTTTTACAGTTGAAATTACTCTGCTGGTCTTTGTCTATATGTATGCATAAAAAAGTAATGATAATGAAACAATAACGATAATAACAAGAACAGAAAATGACAATAATTTATGCTGTAACAGACATTTAAAGAAACACTCTGGTAGGAACAAGTCCAGACATATATTTACAGTAATAAAAGTAAACAGCTCAGAGACCAGAGAGGTTACTGTACTGTTAAGCATTGTTTAATGTTGCAAAGGCCACCTGGAGTTACATTTACATCTGTGGAGAGGCCTAGTGTTGCCAGGCAGGATGCTGGGCCAGACAGATCTATGGCCTGACGCCCAGAATTCTGCTGCCTGGCCCTGGAGCTCAAAGTGCCTGTCCCAGGCTGCTGCTAATATCACCTCATCACCACTTCCCGATGTGTGTGGACGACTGTGTGAGTGTGTGGTACACACAGATCACTATAAACAATACGCTGTAACACAAGCAGTTGTCTTTTCTTAACATTTCATTCTTGTGTTATCTCATTAATTTCTTCTTAATGTTTGAGTTATGTAACACAAAACACTTGACTGATCCATCTGTGATTGCACTTCACTGCAATCACAGATGGATACTTTCATCTGCTGTTTGCACAGTGTTGCCCAACCACTACCAGCTTTGTTTACACACCGATTTACTGGAATTAAGGTGTTTTTCTTTCCGTCTTATATGTGTCACTTTCACTCCTGCGTGTGAGGATGATAGTGTACGTGCAAAGACACTTCTAAACATAGTAGAGAGAAGAGACGTGTGCATCTGGATAGTGATATAGGGCAGCTAGTTCCTATCTTTAATATGGGAAAATGTACTGAAAATATTGATGGATAAACAAACTCTTGGATCATAATCTTTCTTTGATGACGTGGTCAGACTCACAGTAAAACATGTATATATGATCACAACTAAGCATTAAAATGTGATGACTGCCTCTCATACTATGAGACCTGCTCCAGTTTTTCCTCTTTGCAAACATCTAAATCTCCGACCTGTGCTTGGAAGGTAAGATTTATCGAAGAAACTCTCTAAAGTGTCTTTCTGAGCTCTATGAAATCTGTGTCAGATTTACTAGAAAACTGAAGCTGCTCTGCTGGAGAGACATATTTGTTGTGGTGTGCTGACTCGCAGCTCTCTCGATGCTTTCATTAGGAGCCCTGTTAGCCTGGTTCCCTCAGCCTGCACTGCATCACCAGCCTGGCAGGAGACAGATAGCCATTAATATGAACAGGAATACTGGGGTTCCTCTGACTAACAGCATCTTATCTGCTCTGTGAAGAGTTTCCACCCATTGTGAGCAACATTATGCCCAACCCTGTAATTACCTGTTCTATTCTATGAACATACAGCGGCGCAAATCGTGTTGATTCATTCGCTGTTTGGTTTTTAAACAAGGATGTGACAGGCTTTTTGTGTTTGACAGTTTCTCATGAATTTTGCACTAACGAGCTGAGAAAAAAAAACAAAAAAAACATGAGGCCATCCAAAGTTGTTTATGACAGTGTTCTCATTGTGGCACAGCTAAAGTTGTTGATCTATGTTCAGCACTTAATAGTAAAAACATCAAGATTCATTTTCATTATACGTTGACGTATAGTTCAGCGTATACCCTTTTAATGTGAATATTTTCATCACAACACAGCTTACCTGTTTGCAATAACATGTTGGTAAATCGTTAATAAAAGGCTCCCAGTTCTCTCACTTTCACTCATCCTCAATTATAGATATTCTAAAAAGGTCTATTCTGTAAAGGCTGCAGTTGTAAATAACTGAGATTTTGGTTATGACGACCAAACAGTGGAACTAATTAGCCATTCAGTCTGCAGCTATAAATGTTAGCAAGTCATTGACTAATCATAATAAACTATCAAATAAAAATCAGTTCTGCAGTAACAAATCTGTGCTCGCTGTGGGAACTGTTGCCTTTTCTCTATATCTTTTGTAAGGTTTCGACCCAACAATACAAATAAAACTGAACTGAACTGAACTGAACTGAGCTGAATAACAGACCACCAGCAGGGCCCCATAATAAATTAAACAGCTCAAAGAAAGTGTCCTGCTACGGGAGGATTGTTCCACAACCTGGCAACCTGAATGTTACTGGTATTAATAACTTATAACTGTAGAAAACATTATTTAATGGATTATTAAACTTTAATTAAGCCAGGAGTTTTTATTAACTCTTTATTATAGAGTTTGTGGATTTATAAAAACAAAAGTGACAAACATTGTTTTACAGGTTGAAGATGTCGCAGTGTAAACGCAACAAAACAGGGAACAGTGGGTATAGAGGGGAGGGGAAGCAGCTGGATGGGCGCTGTTCATTCATTACTGAAAGAGCGCGAGAGCAGCTGATTAGAACGATGAATCAATAAGTGCAATCAGCTCGCTAATGATAAACATTTAAAGAAAAGCGACTCCAATGAACACGTTGAAAATTACCAGAGGGATGATCCGGGGGAAATCATTGCGCGGTGAACGGCACATAAACATCCAGAGTGGGTGCGCACATTCGTGCAGGCATGCGTGCATAAGCGCGTGGGGTGTGACTGATGAAGAACCACAGCGGCTCTTTAATGCAGTTTTCTTCCTTCTTCTGCTGCAGAACTTAAAACAGTCGTTAAGTATTCACACAAAGCGGAGAGTCAGAGGCAGTGCGGCTGAACAGGCGCTAGTCGGCGCCGTAAGAATGAAATGTTAAGACTTGGAGGTGTCGCGTGTGACGGTGTCAGACCACACTGAACACACACACACACACACACACACACACACACACACACACACACACACACACACACACCTGGTAATATCCATACATGATCAGATAGGTGCCAACCAAACACACGCACACTCTGTTTCACACTGTGTTGAGGCGGCAGATGCGTCAGTGCGTAACAGTAAATAAATGAATAATCCCCAAAGCAGCGAGTCTCCAACACCAGTCAGTGTATCAGTATCATTCATCTGTAAATGCAGATACCATATAGACTATACGTCTACCAGGACAGTCGACACGCACACACACACGCACACACACACACACGCACGCACGCAGACCAGAGTTCAGTTTCACACACCTTAACAACTGCAGGTTGTGATTTTTGCAATATTAAACAACACGTCTGTCTTATTAAATGACCAAACTCAGTCCACTTTCACATCAGTCCACCACGTGAAAACCGGAAACCGCCACCATCTGTTTTTATTTTTAGTCTTGTACCAAATTAAAGATTCATCAGCCTCGACCTGGGAGTTAACTTATTGATCTGTTTTTTTGTTTTTAAATGCAGCTGTTATCTGCCTCATTTTTTTGTTTCAAGCATCGTTTTTAAGCAGCCAGTAGTTGGACTCTTGTTGTTATTTTTCAGTTATTTTATTATTATTATTATTATTTTAGTGAGGATCTAATATTTAAGGAGAGGTACATTTTCTCTCTCTCTCTCAGTGTTTCAGCGCCGGTGGGAGGGAAGATCTGTGCAGTCGATCAGAAGAAGCAGGAGAGGAAGGAGAGGAAGTGGAAGAAAAGTAGGAAATCTCTGCAAACCCTGGAGTCTCATTCAGCACCACTCGCTGCTGGACAGCGTCTGAGCAGCGGGGGTTTCACCGACAAACGGGAGATCTGTTTCAGTCTGGGAGTAACGCATAACGCTTCTTCACAGAGCGCTGCATGTCCCCACAGCTGAACCACACAAAGAACTGGCATTTTTGACTTATAGCACCTCTCTTTTCTTTTGCTTTTGCTTCTCCTTATTTTATTTATCTTTTCTTAATTTGATGTGTGAAGAGGGTTTGGCAAAGAGCAGGCGAGTCCAGAGCAGACTGGAGCTGGAGCTGGAGCAGGCGCTGCCAAACAAAGACGCATGAAGGAAAAAAAGAAGAAAGGGGGAAAAAAACAAACTGGACGGTACCAGAGATCACAGAAGTTCACTTTCACCACTTTAGACTCACTTATATGAGGAGGATTTAAAGGTAAGAATCCGTGCTTTCTTTTGCACTGTCACATTAGCATGAGCGGGCTTTAGGAGTGGTGTATGACAGCCATGCATCACAGAGTTACGCAGCTGTGTTGTGGCTTCTGTCTGTGAGAGTATGCTGCACAAATATGACTGTTTGTTCATGAAGATACTTAGAGGATTCATACTGAGATTTAAAAGCATGTTTTAATCACAACCTTGTTCCATGTCCTCCTTTGGTATTTGTGATTGAGCTCAACCTCACATGCTGACTTTACAAACCCCTTTCCTTGTGAATATTGGTGTGTGTGTGTGTGTGTTTTAGCCTTGTTTTAAGGGGACTGTGGTCCCCTCTCTGATCGCAGGCTCAACAGATGAATGAATCACCTTTGCTGAAAGGCTTTCAGAGCTGGGAATAAGGCTGACGTTTCTCGTGGAGCTTGACGGGGGGGGAGACTTGACAATACAATGAACCCCTTCATCAGCTGTGTCTATGGCAGCCCCCCCTTTCTGCAAGCCCCTCTCTCTCTCCTTTCCGCTCCACTTAGCTTGCTGTTGTTCCTCGCACAAGCAAATCCAAGGAGTCTATAGGTCTAATCAATGCACAGATAGAGACAGACAGTCCATTTTAAACTAATGTAATTCAGTTAAGACAGAGGGATGCAGGCTATGTTGGTGCCATTCTTCAGATGCAATTCGTGGGCTTTCTCTGGCTTGTTCGTATGAAACACTGGCAATTCGTCTCTGCAAATTAATAATTTTAAAAGAGACATGACACCCTGGTGGGCTCATATGGTTTGGTGACGCCTCACTTGATTATGCATCACTGTCAGAGCTGCCTGCCATACTGCTGCTTGTGTGAGGCTGTTGAATACAAGATGTTTCCCTCATTATTTTGAAACACTCAAAAGATGCGCCGTGCTTTTTACTTTCATCCTGGGTTAACTGACAAAGAGAGAAAAGATGGGTTTGCTGAAAAATATGAGGTATTAGTTTAAAAGATTTTTTTTGCACAGATTAACAAAATATTACTTTAATTTTTATGTTTTGCTGGAGGTTTGTTAAGTTCCCCTTTATAACCCTCACCATCTCTCATGAGATCAACCTCCACATCTACTTAAAATGGCTCAGTAGATTTCAATTAGTGAAAACGATTTTAATTTGAGACGATACAAATTCAAAAATTTGTTTAATGCCCAAGGAGAGAGAAAAAAACCCTAAATAGATGCATTTTGTTGTTTTTGCTTTGAGGGTTGTTTACAACCCTCAAAGCAAAGACTTTAAACTCTTGAGTTATTGGTCTTTGAAGGCCAATCAGAATTGTTCTAAATGCTTCTAGAAAACAGCTATTGCCACACAGAAAGGTTTCATAGAGATGCTTAAATTGTAATTTCAACCATTTTTTTTTCTAAAACAGTAAAACCTTCTTCTTTTGAATTCCTACAACAAACGCCTTGAAATACTCATCAGAGCCCATTCGTACATACATCATACATCAACTCTAACAGTAAGAAACAGATACAGTGAATCCTCGCAGCACTTCTCTTTGAGCAACACCACACTAGAGAGTAAATCTCCATAAGCATTCGCTGTACATGGCCCCTTGTGATTATCCAGTAGGAAGGAAGGATAAAAAAACAAAAAAAACAAAAACAAAAATGCACTTTTACCAGCCTTCACTGAGTCTTAATATGTGCCACTGTGGGCAAATCAATTCTGGTATAAAGTCGGATGGATTGTAAATTTCTTATCACATTACCAGTGATGAAAATGATGAGATTATTGGTTGCACAAATTTACAAGCCTCTAGTGTAGAGATGCTGAAGTGCTTGTCAAATTACACTTATTTTACCTGCTAATACATAATCTCAAGTTATAGTACACTGTCTCTCTGCTCCAATGCTGGAGACAAAACTCTCGTTTTCTCTCATCGTCACATTTTTCTTTGATGGCATTCGTCAGAGGGTATTTGTATTTAATTATCTAGGATTTTATTTCTTTATTTATGCTTAGCTTCAGCTGCATTGCAGTTACCACTACTGCTGTTGCTCTTAATCTGTGTGAGAGGGCGTTTTTACTACAACCTCTTAAAAGAAAGAAATAGAATCTCCTCAATATTTCCAGAAGGATATGATGGTCATGAGATGACCTTCTGACTGCCCTGAACTGAGCCTATATCTGGAGCGGTGCACCACCCCCAACATGATCCACCAATTAAATAGCTCAGTTGTGGTTTTGGTTATTGAGGTTAGGGCTCAGGCCATAGTTCAATTTGGAGTCTGCCAATCAGAGTTGGGATTGGTGTGCAGTTTAGGAGGAAGTGCTCCCCTAGAGACCTGTTTGAGAGGGAAAAATACAATTACTGCAGAATTTATTGTTGGCAGCAAATAAAAAAAAAATGCTTGCATCACAAAAACCCTCCAGTGCTTGAAAGGAATACCTAAATACTGAAGACTGTGCCTGCTGTATTTTGTATGTTTCTAACGACAAAAGACTTTATTCGGTATTTTACCCTCATTAACAAATTTCTTTCAGAAAGAAAAGTGTTTCATTAAGATGCAACGTTTGGAGAAACTCCAACAAACAGAGTGAGAGACCGACTGTCAACAAAAAAAAAAGTCTGTTACTTTTAACCTTTATTCCCAAATGAGTTTCTTTGGGCTGGAATCTGTTCCAGACCTGGTGATCTATTCTATTCTATATGTTTAGAATAGAATAGAATAGAATAGAATAGAATATTTTTATTTTTCCCACAAGGGGAAATGTATCTGTTTGACAACATTAAAGTTATGAAAATAGATTAGCAGAAAAACAAATAAATAGTTTATATAAAAAAGAAAAGGTGCGAGTCTCCAGAGATGAGGAGGAAGATGTTTGCAGCTGGAACATGACAGAGTTCACAGGTAGCTGTAGCGACGGCGAGTTCACTTTCACATTTCCCATTTCCTGTTCAACAGTGCGTTTTACTCTCATTTTCCTTCATCTCATCTAATTCATTTTCCATGTTGGTGTGAGTTAGTGTGACATTATAGAAACAGGGCAGTATAGATTACTCTTCTGTGAGGCCTCACTCTCTCACACATTCTTTTTTCGTTTCACACTGGGCTGAAAGCCAGAGAACACAAACAGACAGACGTCTGCCATCGTCTGTCTGCAAGTTTTCAATATCCAATCCTCTATTGTTCCTTATCACTGCTTCATGATCATGAAGAGTCCATGCTCCAGATCACCTTCTCTGTTTTTCTCCTCCTGGTCGTCCATCTGTCTGTCAGAGGACCGTCTGTGTGGCCTTGCTGTGTTGACCACAGTCTGATGATCTCCAGTGTAGCAGCAGACCCATTGCTCACACTTTCAACACAATCCTATTTCTAAAACTGCTGATTCCTCTTCTCGGTGATCCCTTAACAAGCTTTCTGTTCTTTTTTAAAGGTTTTAGTCATTTGTGCAATATGAGACTTTTGGTAAAAAAAAACAACAAACAAACAAAAAAAAAACAACACAGTTTTGTTGCCGACTTTGGACTTTGAAAATCTATCTAAAGCTTTTATTTTTTTGTATGAAACCACTCAAGCTGTAAGTAAACTCTCTTCCCACAGAGTCAGTTCAGAGCTGAAACAAGCCCACAGGTTGAACATCTTCATTAGAGGCCTGTTGACACTAATCACAGATGACGTCCACTGGCACTCTGGTTAATTTACAAGATTTACAACGCAAACAATGAAGCAAATAATCTTTCCATCCCAGCAAGACAGTTCCTCATAAAGGAGACACATTTGACATAGGTGTCAAATTAATCTTTTCATTCTTATCAAAGGTTATAGTGCCACATGCTGGCATCAGCAGAACTGACTTCAACTCACTTCTCTTGACAGGCAGAAGTCATTCATATACAACCATGTCACTAACACATCTTTTATGACTCAGACAGTGTTTTGATTGAATCTACAGGGAGTCAGGGAAGTGAGGTACAGAATAATTAAAATTTCCTCTTTGTGTTTATGGTATTGTCTTAATCAAGCCAGATTATAGTTAATCTCTTCATAAAATAAAGCTACAGGAAATTCAAATTTTAGTATTTTTTAACTAAACAACAATAATTTTGCTACAGAAGTCATTAACCGTGCTTTTCTTTGCATTCATTTCTTCATCTTTATCTCCTGATTCAGCAGCTCAGTTCTGAACGATTTTTTTCAATGGGGTTTCGTCACAGATGAGAAACGTTTCCCAATATGATGCACTGCTCCTCCTTGGGTGTCGGTTTTTGCCATGTAATTGACAGATTTGATGATTAGTGTTACATTAAAGTGTGATTTCACAGGGGAAGCTTGTGATTTGGCTGCATTTTCCACCGTAAAAAAAAAAAAAAATTCAAACAACTTATTCCAAATGATGCTAATATAGGATATTTTGTACTTGCATTTCATCAAGCATGAAACCAACCGAGCCAGGATTTATTCTGGGATATGGTGACTACATACGCAACGACGACATCAGACTCATGTGACTATTATAGCTGCATTTGGGTGGACACTAATATTAAATCTTCTCTTGTGTAAAATACAGATCCTATTGTGGTGCTCATGTGATAATTATAACAAGTTCTTCAGATCAATCCAAATATACTGTTTGACCATTTCTATTGGACACCTGGATGAAAACGATTGACTGATTTATCACTGATACTCATTGTTAATGACTAAATGCATCTTAGAACCTGACAATGATGTGGTTAAGAGGACTGTTGTTACCATGGTTACTGTAAAAAAATCACAGGGTTAATATTCATTTGGAAACAAACTTTAACCTCCGGTGTTTAAAGCCAATGTGTTGTTGTCCCAACTGTCCACCAACACCTCCTCCCTCTGCTGACTTTATGTCTCTGTAATAATGTAACAACATTTCCTCTTTTGCTCCTGAGACACGAGAGTCATAATTACTATGGCCCCTGCAGGACTTTGTCACATGAGTGTGAATGTATGTCCTTTTTTTTTTCTTGTATTTATGGTCTGCTGGAGTTCAGCGTGAACTACATTATTCATCTGGTCACCTGTTGTGATAAATGTGGTGCGGCCGCTTCGCTACGTTTCACTTTTACATTGGTAAAGCTCCTCTAGTTCTGTCACGCAGCTTATGGTCGTTGTTCTTCGTTTTTTCTTTGGCGTCATGTAACTTTGTCTCCATGTGACATATTTAGAGTTCATTTCCAAGCAGACATACAACTACCATAGTGGGATATTAATTGTTGTGATTTTTGCCAGCTTTGTGTCTGTATATCTATAGATCAGATACAGTTGCCCATAAATCAGATCCTCCAGGGTATGAAGCCTTTATAATTACACTGTTACTTCGACTTGCTCCTGTAACTGTATTGCAACAAAGAAAACACAGCAACTTCCACTGCAATCTTTTTAGAAAAGCTGCTGCATAATCAAGCAAATCAGGCTAGAATAATCTGAAAAACCCCTTGAAATCCTGGAGGGAGTGATGAATATAATACTTCTGTTCATAAGCAGTCTACATAGATGAATTGTTCCACACAAAAACATCACAGCTATCTACTCATCAATACAGACACCCAGCATCCATGTTCCTGCCCACAGACAGAAATACAGGATGCGCTTGTTTCATATATTTCTTGAATCTAAAATTTACATTATTTACAGGCCATGTGTGCATTAAATGGGTAATATAATTCTGCTTCACATTTCCTCAAAGGTCAGGTGGTGCCAGAGGTTGTGACGCCTCCTGGTGGGTCATTAATCAGGGATTTTATTTGCCACATATGGACTTGGCTGAATTTCATACATTTATTATCCTGTCATCTCCTCTTTTTACATTCTGAAACGTAAATATATGAGATGATTTTTCACAGAGGGAGCCCGCTTCTAGATTTTATCATTGATATTCACAATGCGTGAGATGAGGCAAATTCCCCCGCTTTCTTTGTGAACGTGAAGGCCTGCCCACCACTCATGAATATGTATGAGCATATCTTCAGACTAAGAGGGATCCTAGCTTGTAAACTATCCATTAGTGCCTTAAAAACAGTGTTTGTGCAATCAAAGTTTAAAGCTGTAAATTCCAAATGAACAATAATGCTGCTTTAGTACGTATGGCACGGTATAGTTTCAGAAGGACATGTTTGAGTATGGTGTTAATATCAGGCTTTTACTTGATATGATTCAATTGAATCCACTGCGCTGTGGTGGCTCATGAAAACTTGATAAGATCCAGTATTTAGTATAAATTTTCTACACAGGTCTACCGCAGAAAATTGCAGAAATGAGAGAGAGAAATTATCCTCACTTTTCCCATAATGCATGACTTCAGGGCCAGTTCCTTTTAGCTGTAACAAACCACTCCAGATTAGTTCTTGTTCTGCACACCAGCGCCTGGCAGAAATCTCTTGCCAGCAGCAGTGGGAAGGCACAGTCGAGTTCCTAAATCCTGCAGTCAACAGCCACCCAGCTCTCTGTGCACTATTCCTGGCCTTGATTACAATTTGTGTGGCACAGTGGCTGGCTCTTAACAAAAGACCACACTGAAATATTCAATTATACTGCATGTGCAGTAGGTTTTGGGCTGGGTGAGAAAACTGTAATTTAATAAAAAGTCTTACAGGAGTTTTTAAAGAATTTTCTAAATTTGGTCAGGGTTATAGTGGGACAGCTTTTAAATGCAAAGTGAGATAGTGCAAATCCTTTACAAACATTGCAAATCAGTCAGTAATCTTATTCTGCACCTGTTTGCTCTATAGTGAATGTTTATAGATCCGCCACTCAGATCAGATTTTCTCATTAGCCGGCCAATGCCTCGACGGCAGAGAGATGCAAAAGGAGCTATAACCTACGTTGGTTCAAAGACCAATATAGATATCACTGTTGACAGACACCGGACATGATTAATTACAACCCCATGCTCTCCTTGTTTTGCTTAAGTCTACAGTCTCCACAATCGAATATGAATGAAGCAAGAGAGGAAGCTTCGGTAAATACGAGGAAGCACAATGCCATTGTTTCATAGCAAAATGCATTAACATATTGACTTTGCAGGAGTGCATGCCAGTTACTTCAGGCCACTGGTGATTGGTTGGCACAAATTAGCTCAAGTAAGACATGCAATCGATGAACAAAAAAATAAATCAGGTACAAAAAAAGAAAAAAAAACAAAAAAAACAAAAACAACACGCAGAGTAATGTTTTATTCAGCATCTCCTGCTCCCGTTGACAATAGTTCAGCCCAGCAATCATCCTGCACTCCTCAACAACATCCACAGAGTTGTGCTTAACAACATTAAATTGTAAAGGGAGACTGCCATTAGAGGCTTCAGTTGTCTCGCTTACTTGTGTTTTGCTTCATAATGGGCCTGTAGGGCTACTACATGCACTGCAGGTCCACTTAATGGTGTGCTGATCTGTTCGAGCCCATTAGTCAGAGAATCCTTGTCATTGCCCTTGCCCTTCATCAGTACCACACACTTTAGCTCAATGGTAATGAGATGTCTGTATTTACAGCAAGACCTGATTACTAATGCAGGACCAGCGTTAAGGAATATCATGTCTACTACTGCAGCTTTCATGTCTGACACCTGTAAGTAGAGAATAAAAAATGGTTGGAAGCTCACAGAGCTGGATCCGGTGGGAGGTCCAAGCAACAAACACTATCTCTCAAAAACAGAAATAAAAAATAAATAAAAACACGCACATTGAAGGATGGCATAAATAAGGCATAAATAGATATACAACCTGCAGTGAGAATCATTACAGCCTTTTCATTCATACCTTTTCATTTTGCCTTGCATACTATGCATGCTATGCTACCCACTTGTCTGTTAAATGATTTTGCTAAATACGTTGTGTTATATAATTTAATTGCTGTATGGATTATACTGTTTATGTTATAGTGCAGTGTTATTTCTAGTTGATAAAGTGGTAAATTCTTAAAATGCCTACTGTATACGTCAGGAGAACAAATCAGGTGGCTAATTTGGGATAAGATTCATAGTCATATCGGTGTTTGTCTGAAGTTTAGGAAAGATGATGGTTTTAATTGGTTGATGGATTAAATAATGAAAACATATAATGTCTCATATTTATTCTATAAAGATTTAAACCTAAAAAGAAAACTCACACATTTGGAGAAATATGCTTATTACATTATATTCAAGAGTTGGATGAAAAGACGTGTATGCTAAGTATGAAGCTAATACCAGCTGCCATCTAACTTAGCTTGGCTTCACTTAGCACAGAACCTGTTTTATAGATGCGACTCGGCAGGATATGTAACATATAGTGTTTACCCCTGTTTCTGGTCCTTGGGCAGTAGGTTAAGTTTGCCATCTGTAATGTAATTGGTGCACACACTCTTGGAAGACAATAAATAAAAAATATTACCTCAAAACAGTGAACCTCTCCTTTACCCATCCTATTTTAGGTTACATAACTAAAAAAAAAAAAACATTAATTGTTCTTCAGAGGACACTGCAGCAAAAAGTAAAGAAATGTTGGCAACAAACGTTTAGCACACAAGATCATTTCATCTTAAAGTTGACAGAGAATCAAAAAGTGTTTTCACCTCGTCTTTGTTGAAGAACGGTCGTCCACCCACATTCAGGAACATGAGAAAAATGCTAGAAACTCTGAACATCTTCTCTTCATAGAAATTCCTCTTTTAGAAATGTCGCTAGAAAATGGTTTGTGACGTAAAATGCTCACTGCCCCTTCACTCTGACTCCATTTCCTCCCCTTCAAAGGTGATTACCTGTAAAAAAGATGGTCTGTCCGTGCTCTGAAGATGGCAAAGTTACATTCATTTGAGTGACAGTGAAGGAGCCAATCAGTGTCAAGTGTTTGCATTTCATAATGAGGTTGCCAGTTAAGCCTAAAAAGATGCCAAATAGGTGCAACACCATGCATTTAAAATCCCCACCCTAAGTATCTTTCTGAGAGGTTTTTATGAAGCCTCTAAGGCGTTACACATCCAACCATCCAAAACATTTTTTTGTGTTTATGTCACATCATAGAACAAGGATCAAAACCTTGTTGAACCATTCTCTGTCACCTTTAATTAAGATTTTGCTGGTATGTTCTTTCACACAGTTATTAGTATATAAATGTTGTTTTTATTCATTGTATGTACAACATGTCCAATGGTCAGAGCCACCCTGAACTGAGGCAAAGAAACCTGATGTAATTTGGTTTAATTATGACAAATGTGGGTAAATGTTAATAATGTAGCTTTGAAACAGTTGCAATATTTGCTTTAGTGAACCCATTACTGGTACAGACAGGTGTGGACAGCAACCTCTGTGAACGGTGGTGAGTAATATTTGTTTCATGATTCACGACTCTTCAGACTCCTCTCTGATTTACACTCTGTGTCCTGTCTTTGTTTACAGCGTGGCTGTAATGGGGGCTCTGTAGACTTTCCTTAGTCAATACAAACACTGTTTTAGACTCTGGCTGCTTCATAATTTGGCAGCATGAGGTGTGTGTACACACAAACACACACAAACACTCTCTCTCTCTCTCTCTCTCTCTCTTTCTCTCGCTCTCAAATACACACACAAACACACACACACACACACACACACACACACACACACACAAATACATACACCGGCATTGCTACAATGCCTCAGGCTGTTCTTCTCTTGGTGTCTTATCCATGTAGAAAAATATTAGTACATGGTATGGAGTGCATTTGATATACTGGGACGTTCCACTTGATTTAGCTCTGCTTGTACCACCAACGTACTGTAGGCTGCAAGGATAAGAATTTATGGCCCTTTTATTAAAAATGCTGCATGAAAGGCAAATATTTTAAATTCTTTCATCCGTTGGCTATGGAACCATCTGCTTCCAGGGTTTTTGTTTGCAAGAGCATGCGTATGTTCTGTTTTTTATAGCATTTTGAATCTTTTATCAAACCTTCTATGTATAGGTATAGAAATATGAATATATTAATCAGAAACGAACAGACCATGTTTCCTGAACAGATATGAACAGCAGGTCATAACTGTCAGATTCTTATTGTTTGATAGATGGAGATGATTATTTTCTTTGTTCACTGTGAAATAAAGCTGCTTATTGGCCAAAGAATCGTGACTGCAAAGAAAGAACAGCTTCCAGCGTCAGCCACGCCCACTCCCAGTGTATGTCTCAATATAGATGAGCAGTGTGATCGGCTCTTGACGGTTTTGTGGATGCACAAAAATCAGGTCATCGTTTCTAGTTTTTAGTCTTGATTTGCTTCGATGAATGGCAGCGTTGGTGGATCCACCATTTTAGTCCTGAATAATATATCTTAACAACGGCTGGATGAACTGCCTTGAAATTTGTAATTTGATTCAGAGGATGGATTCTATGACTTTTAGGTGATATTTCCTTTAGGAAAACAAAAGGCACAAAAGGCTTCAATTTCAAAATATTGAAATTTTTCCACTCACACATAATATCATCTGTGAGAGTGGAAGTTTACTCTGTTAAAGTTCCCAGTTAAATATCTCAATAATTTCTCAAGAGAAAGATTGTTATTATATTGCAATAACGATGACATGATTTCATCTCAGGTGTACTTTGTACTTAGTACTTTATACTTAGTACTAATTAGAAAACAGTGTTGTGCTGACACAGAGGACACAGTAACATGCTGGTGAATATGGTAAACATTATAAAAAATGTAATGACTGTGCTGTTTGTTTTCTTCCTACTTTACATCAGACATGTCTTTCCTGCATTCATGTAGTATTATTATATTATGTTATTATTGTATATAGATCTTTGTATATATATATATATATATATATATATATATATATATATATATATATATATATATGGGAGCGCTTAACAACAGGTACTCTTCCTACTTACAACTGGATCCAAAATAGTCCTGGCTCTCAGAGCCTCTAATTAAGGGTATCGAGTGAACACATAACATCTTCCAGGTGTACTGTGTGGGCACTTTAACAGCCAGTCTTTCATCACAGTGTATTAGAGTGCAGTAGCAACCACCCATACAGACGCGAATCAGGCTTTCTAATGAAATGCTCCATCTCTGTCATCAGACTGCCATTTTCACGATCTATTAAACCTCATACATTCATTACACTGTTATGCATTATGTGCCGTTGACTTCAACTATCCTGCAGCATTGTTTCAATTATGAGCATGAGAAGAGTCATTGCTGGAGCCTCATCAGGAAGTCATATCATGATTTTCCATTTCTTGTTTTTTTTTTTTTCCAAGAAGTTTAAAATGACTTCCTGTGTAGTTTTCCACCTTGTGCGGTTGTGGCAGCTTCACCTCAACCGCACAAATGAAGGCAGCACGACTGACGGTCAGTGGCTGACGTTTAATGTATGTGTATTGCTTACTTTTCTTTGATGTTAATGTGTTTTTCAGCCACCAAGTCAAACATGCAGCACTTTTCCTCTAAAGCCGCACTCCATAAAAATGACCACAGGGTTGAATTCTGGATTAATCTCCATCACCACAGTAGTAGCTTAGATGTTTATAGGAATTCACACTGTATTTGCCCACAAGGCATAAAATAAATCACAACTTTTCAGCTACTTGGATCAACTGATGTGACAACTTGGGGAAGCAAAAATAATTACTTGCAAGCTCCAGTGTAGGATATAATAAATATTCAGTTGTTTTAATAAGAGTGAATCTCCATATATAAATGCTACGGCAACAGTTTTGATATAATTTAGTTGATGCAGACGTCTACGAGTTATTATCAATTCCATAGAGGAGACAGTTCCGCCGTAAACTTTTCAGATGTTTTCATTTAAATAACTGTTAAAAAAAATTAAGTGATGCAATATTTCACATAAAGCAATGATAAGAGAAAAGTCCGTAAATATATAAAAGTATAATTTTTAACAGCAGAACAGTTTCATTTTACTTTCTTTCCTACTCCATTAATCATCTCACGATCCCTCAGATTTATCTTGTCATTCTGTGGAGACCTGTCTCTGAAGGTTGGACATCGTTAAACTAAACGGTGCGAAGTGAAAACTCTATCAGCCTCTCGGCCATCTACAACATGCTAGCTACTCATTAATTCATCTGCATTCACAATCTAATAATGTAAAATACAATTATATTCTCCCTCCCTTGCAATAGTGTATTTTTATATTGTGGTAATGTTGAGCAATAATAATACAGTCTGTGAATGATCATTATCATTATTAGTGTTGCTTTTATTATTTGAAGAAGTAAAATAATGAGCTCAGGGTGTCTAATCAATAAATAATGATATGTATCACTGTATGCATGATATAGAAAATGAAAGTAATGCGAGTCATGGGTTACATTGATTGTCGTGAGACTGTGAGGTCATTATGCAGCAAATTGTTCATATAATCATCATCATCATCTTCCAGCAGTCAAAGATAACAAGGCCAACACACGCCAGCTAAACAAATTTAACAGCATCATCATCGTGACCATCTGACGTGACCAAAGTTAAAAAAAATGTTACATATGTTTATTTTGAGGTAAATTATATTATGAAGAAATTGCAAAAAAGTGTAAAATATTGCATTAAGCGCTGTGATCATTCATTAATCATTCTTAAAAGCAAAAATACTAAATATTCTCTGGTTTCTGTCTCATAAAAATGTCAGGATTTGCTGCTTGATCTCTATTTTATATCAGATTTCTATGATTATCTTTTGATTGGTTGGATAAAGAAACAACATTTGAAGTTGGTAGTTTTCGTTCTGACAACTTGTGATGAACATCACAATTAACAGGCAGCTTAACGAACACAGAAAATAAATTTAAGCTGCAGCTAAATAACATAATCTCAGGATTTGTCTTTCCTTATATGTAACAGCACATTCCACGTATTCGTGAACATAATAACAGCACAGGAAGAACACGTTTAAAAAACGACAACTCATGACTACTATTTGGTTTGGTTGGTCTCTGCCAGATAGAGCTGTGTGCCGATCGAGTGGGAAATGTCAGTGTTGCTGAGGTCAGCTGCTGTAATAATGAAAACATACAACCTCAAAGGACGACACGTCAAGCTCAGAAGTTTTTGTCTGTATTGTTACATCAAACACCTACACTATTTAGTCTTTGTGAACCACTATTACGCTCGTTTCTTGTTGGCAGTAGAGAGAAAGGGATTTCTTTCACAGCATACTGAGTCTTGATTGACAGGTAAAAAAAAAGCTTTATTTCAAATTTGGTTTAATTTGTGGGATGAGGTGTAATTATTTGAACTGGATTAGCTGTTTAATTGATGAACAAAAGAAACAGAGGGCAACTGTTCGAGTGATGTTCCAAAGAAAAAGGCCAAACTTCTTCTTTTTTTTTTTCTTTAATTTTATGGATGAATCATTGATATAATAAGTAGTCAGTGAACACTCACAATAATCTGATCACATATTTAATCTCTACTGACAGTCCTCTCATCTCATCATTGTCTGGAGATCAAGCTAACTTTTAACAGTGCTTTCCGGTTGCACGAAACAAGCCTAATCTTCTTAAAAACAAGTTGATAGACCGCTAATATAAATGAGACTGCTTGGCCATCTGAGGATCTGTCTTCATTAGGAGCGGATCTGCAGAGAGTTTCTATTAGCTCACTATCAAGATGTGGGAGACTGTGTGGAGGAAATTACGCATGTCACAAGACAAAGTGCGGGCGGCCCACGGCTAAGCCCAATGGAGGATGAAAAGCCTTAATCAACGACAAGGACTACCGGTGACAGGGTGCCATGATTGCCCAATGCGTCACAATGTAGAAGATTATATCCAGCCTCTGACAGATTGACACTTCCTCTGTGACTTCCTGGCAGAGGACAGGAAAGAGTGACTCTGTGCTTCTCCTACCTTCTCATTGCTGTTTTTTTTTTTTTTATCTTTTATCAAAGGTCTTTCCCAGATTTGGGTCATTTTTTTGTCTCATCTACAACGGTAATAACACCTACTGTTCACAGAAAGATAGACGGAGCACAGCGAGCCTCAGGAGGACCATATGCAAGACTCGCCAACACCGTTAGACGATAAATTACACTATTTGAGGATTTTTTCGACTTTTACTCTATTTAAAGGTCATGTTCCATCTGAATGAAAATTGTCAGTCTATTTCCTGTTTTTCTCTCTTGTCCTTGTCACATTATTTTCATGAATGTCTCAGTGAGCAGTGCAGTGGTAATAATAATAAAAAAAACATTGTTTTACAAATATTCATATTTGAATCAGTCAGATGTCATTTTCTCTGGGTGTACTTTTTTTCGTTTTACTGCCATTACAGTTGAAAGGTTTCTCTGTACACAAAAACAGAAGCCCTTGTTGTTTTTTTCCCCCTAACCTTCTTAGTACGAGTTCAATCATTCAGAGTACGTTTCTGAGTGATAGCGCTGCTCTTCATTGTGCAGATCCGAGGACGAGATCGAGGCCACATGAACCATGAACCTAACATGAACTGTGCTGAACAAGAAGGACAAAAGTCTGTGGGTGTTTATCACAGTTTATCAGTTCACGTTTAACTGCCTGTTGGTCTACACTCGACTATAGTTTCACCCCTTGCCAAGATTACCGGCCATGCCTCTTAGTCCTTTTGTCATTCTCATCCATGGGGCAATGGCTGATAATTAACTTGATTTAATAGCTCTGGTCCTCTGAGGTAACTGTGCTAATTAATGAACGAGCTGATATTTTCATCTTGTTCTCGAGTGAAAAGGGTGCTAATTGTTCAAATCACAGCCTATAGCTCATGCTGCTGCCTCTTAGCCGTTTCTGTACCAGCGGCTGAACTCATTCTTTTTATGTCGTGGGCATGAAAATCACTGTACGAACATTGTTACTTAAAACATTCTCCACTGATTTAGCAATATTCTCCTGTAACATTATAAGATTCATGATGAATGTTTAAAAAAAAAAAAAAAAACGGGCAAAAAAATGGATCGAAACAGATGCAGCAGAACCAGATCTATGCTCTTTTTTTATTCCACACTTTCTTATTTCTTGTCAAAACTGGTGCCCACATAACCCACAACGCATCGCTACTGCCAAGTAAGATTTGTGTGTGTGTGTGTTATTCTAGTAGCAGCTATTGAAGCCACAAGCTTCTTGCCTAAAGCAGAGTTAAAGAGTGGGCAACAGAGGTCTGGCAAGCTCACGTCTCTTCAGCTACACACACACACACACACACACACACACAAATTTTCTTCTGTCAAACTGGCAGTTTTCTGACACTGACTCAAGTGACATCACCTGAGGCACTTTATCAGACTTGATTCCTCTGCTCCCTCTGGAGCCACACATGCAAATATCTTTTTTTTTTTTTTTTGTAAACAGACTTGTGTGTGTTGTGTTCCATGTGAAGGGTTCTTACATTTCTGTAGTCACATTTGTATTTATGAAAGACAGCACACATTCGTTAACCCTGAGACAACCGCCTCGGTTTCAGTGGGAGTGTTTGGCAGACCAAAGGGAATTGGTTGCTTTTAATGAGTAAAACAGTAGTTTATGCTGATGCGGGAAAAAAAAATCTGAATTTCATTAACATAATTCTGGCAAGATGTGTCTGAAAAAGTCTGTATCCTCGTTGCTGTACGCGCTGTACAAACGAGGGTGTGAGAAGAAGATTCACAGCGAGGAAATCAATAGAAACTAAAGATGACACATATTTTCTTATGATTTTAGATTGAAATGATGAATTTATGTTGAATCATGATGTTACTTGAGAGAAAAATAACCGTCTCCAGTTCCAATTCAATAGCAAAATTTGCAGCAGTAAACTTTTACAGAGTATAAAATTTTATTCAAAACTGAGTTGTAAATCATTGATTACATGCTCATCAATGTCTGATTTTTTTTCAAGGAAATGTCTGTCAACGTCATCAGTCACTGAGGGAACAGGCAAGAGCAGGTTGTTTCAGCTCCCGATGACTCATTGGATACAGATGAGGAGTCAAGTGAGGAAGATAGAGAGGGTGAACTTCATGTGGTGAAGCCAAAGAGAGGACATTATCTACAGCAGCAGCATCACTAGAGCCGCTAATGGCAGTCATAATGAAGCAGAGGATGGAGCACAGAAAACTAGACAGTCAAGGTGTGACGGTATGAAGGATGTGTAGATAGTTTGGAGGAGAAAGTGCAAATTAATATTTAGATTTAGATAAATCTGTGTCTGGATGTAATTCAGACAAGTGTTGATGCGGGATGAGCTTCACTCTGCGGACCTGTGTTGACTGTGGAGCTTGACATCATCATTGGACTAAATGCTCACATAAGCTTTCTGATGTTGACTTAACTCTACTGATGTTATTCAGGGCCAAACAAGCTTGGAAATATAATATAATATTAATAATAAGGCATCAAACCTGTTTTATTTAATGATGATTACATAAAGGAAACTGTGTAAATGTGACTGGATAATAGTTACTATTGACATGAGGAAATGTTGATGTAACATATCAACAAACTGAGTATTTGTTCAAGCATTTAATCTTGCAGGACAAGTGACTTCTTGTTATTTTTAGGCACTCTGGTAAATTTAGGGAAAGATCATTGTCCGGTTTAATAAAGAAAAAGGTTCACAGTAACTTTAGACACAGTGTGTCCATTTACACTGAGAGAAAACCACCATCTTTTCCTCTTAACTAAAGTGGTTTTGTTTGATAAATGATGCCACACTTGGGACTCTGGATTCAAACTCTGGTCTCTGCTGTTTGATTTCTGTGACTCTGCTCCTGCTGTTAAAAAAATGCTGCTTCATTCTTAAATAAACAAACAAATAAGTGAATTACAAATCCTTTGCAAGTGATTGCATTGTCACTATAACATAATTGGGAGAACAGTTTAATAGTATATGAACGTAATTACTAGAAGTCAGGGCGTCTAAATGGGTAACATGTCCCGGGGGATGTAAACTATGAAACGAAGGATGAAAGTCACATTTAATTTTATGGGCAAATTTTTAAAATATTGACTTGGCTAATATATAGAAAAAACAGAAGAAAATATTAAATAAGGATACAGCTCCAGGATGCTCTATAAGCACATCTAACTGTTTTAAACCATATCTAACTGAGAGCTGTAATTTCTTAGTATGATATATACATAATGCTTGATGGTGGTTATGTAATGAGGCTTGTCACCAGAGGTTGTGCCAACATAAGGGACTGTGTACTCTTCTCTTACTGTGTGCCAAGAAAGAGAACCTAAGGTTATAAGGAGAAGGCAACAAGTGTAAATGTCTACTCCTCTAAATCCCCTAAAGCTTTATACTAGATTGAATGATCAAGTGTGACGACGGCACTGAAATAAAAATAAGACAATGTGGTTTTGGGACTTTTATTTAGATAGAGAGCTACAGTATACCACACCACAGGTTTAAACATGCTATATGTATTTGATACGAAGTTACAAAGCCAATATTATTAATAATAAGCTGTTTAGTTAAGATTCTGCATCACATTTAATTCGGCAACACCAAAGATAACCCCACTCTACAATGGCTGAGGATCTAGACTCTATATAGAAGATGGGATGGGTGCGGGCTAGCTAGCTAGCATGCTAACTTCAGTGGATCTAAAACACAATACATAGACGTCTTTAGTTTGTTAAAACTGTTATGTCTTCACTAATTGTGATCATTTTTAGTTCACTTTTTGATTGTTCTGACTTAAAATAATTGCATGTAGCACCTTTAAGAGGTTCTCAAGGGGTGACATAAAGTGCTCATCTATTCTCGCGTCTCTGCTGACCTTTAAAATAAGTAGCCTGCAGAAATGTCTGAAGTTCAGTATATTCCTGTGGGCGGACAGGTTTCTGGGAAACATATCAGCATATCAGCATGTCACAGTGACACCTGTCATCTTGAACGGTTGGCTGGGAGCAGTGACGGGGCAATGTGAGCCAAAGCTACTCTGTCGCCTGTCCCCACCCGGCTGCCTGGAGTGATTAAAAATGGCAGGGCAGTTAAACCCTCAACCACAAAGTGCTCTTCGGGGTATTGTGTCATGTTCAGTTTTTCGGCAGATCCCTGATGCTGCATATAAAAAATAAATAAATTAATAAATTAAATAAACACTTCAAAAACATTATGCTGCCCTCAGTTGCTCTCACACTTTTTTTTACACCAATCTGTGTTCAATTTAACGTTGAGAGATGATGTGTATCCAGGGGACTGGTTATTCAGTCATCATAATAAGAGTGTTTCTCTGTTGAGTGGTGTTTTGATGGGTCTTTTATTGTTTTACTCTAATTAAATTAATCTGGATGTCCCTTGTATTTACTAATTAGGGGTCTTTTGTCTTTGTATCTGGGACATCCAGCATGTTTTTAGTTTGCTTAAAAAGCAGCTCCTCAAGTCAGGATTGGGATTGGAGCCTTGAGGCAACATCACGATATATCTTCTGATTCAAAGCTCTGCGGCCTTTAAAAAGTTCAGGTAGCTGCCAGTTTTATGGATTGAGGTGCCACAGAGACGTACAGATGGGTGACAAATTGAAAGAAAAATCTGAAAAACGAACAGAAGAAAAGGATGACAATTCTCCTATGCACAGGATACGAGGTGCCAGGTCACTGGTTTAAAAATGGTTTTAAAAAAGTCTCATCCCGACTAAACACCAGTAGAGGATTTTGGGTCATGTCAGGTTCATTTCTCCTTTAATTTATCACCAGTCTGTAGCTCTTTGCTGTGTTGGTTAAAAGTCATAAGACAAAAGAATTTACTTTGCCCCGTCTCTCCCTCTCTATCCTGTTATATCTGGTTGCTCCATTTACAGCTATGCTGATACATTCATTTATTCACTGTGTAACTGTGAGACAAGTAAACAAAAAAAGCAGTCTGGAAATACTGTAGCTGTCACTCATTTCAACATTTAGTTTGTCTCAGTAAGCATGAAGTCAACACTGCACAGATAGGCACATCTTTTTGAATTTTTATTAGATTTCATAGTCATAAATTCATGCCTTTAAAACCACAGACCCAGTTTAATGTCAGCTCAGGATATCTGCCACTCACCACTTATAGTTCTATGTATTATAGCATTGACTGAGAGAAGAGTACACTAAAGTACATTTCACCATAAAGAGGCATTCGTGCAGATAAATCTGTAAAGACACAGTCATCAGTGACAACGTTTCTCAAATGTCACTACTGGCATTTTGTTACTAAACCAATTAATTTCTTGGAGTTTTCACTGTAATTGAAGAGGAGGCGTGAAATGTTTTGTCTTTGAACTATATCAATCAGAACTTCAAGAACAGTCGCGCAGATGAGTCAAATTAAAGTGAATACCAAATTCATGTGCTGAATTATTTTTCAGTTTAATGAAATAATCCCGGCAGTTCTTTAATACAAATTGTCAAAGTGACATGAAACAAAATAAAACATAAAAACCATGTAAAGACATCTAATGGTTGATATAAAAGCTGCAGAGAATGGTTGCCACCTTTTGTTTGAGCAAATACACGTCATTTGTTTGAATTCCTGCCACGCACCGAGTCCACGTTTTAGAAAAAAGTTAATTCACTTTGTCTCTACTGAGTCACTAAATCACTTCAACAAACTCTTTCATCCACTCTGTGTTTTTTGTCCGTCTTCGTTTGAAATTTCAAAACAGAGACAAGAGTGCTTCTTTAATTTACAAATCAGATCGTCAATAACAACCTGTTTCAATGAGAGGGCAACAGTGTATCCACAGGGGGCGATTTTAAGAGCCACAGTTCAGAATTTTAATCACAACCGATTATTACAGAACTATTATTTATGTTAAACCTCTTTCAAAGAATAGTTTGACTTTCTAATCTAAAGTCACAGCCCAACTGCAAATACACAGTGGGATTTTAGCAAATGACAACAAAAACAACAAAAAGCAGCAGTTGCCTTCAGCTAAAGCTCCTTGACCCAACTGGAACGTTTATGACGCCGATGAGAACATGATGTAAATAACACAGAATCTAACCTGTAGTTACATGTTATGGTACGAATAAAAATCACATTTTATGAGGTTCAGAGATCTGGTATCTGCTCAACAAGTCATGTACATAAACACTGGGTTTAAGGTCTGTGCAGCCACTGACTGTTTAGTATTTTAGCAGCACAGCAACCAAATATTATGAGGCTTTTTTATTTATTTTTTTATCACATCAAGTAGGATTAATATTGCACACTGTTCTCTCACAACAATCTATTAATCTAAAATAATAATGTCATCATGTACGTATTCAGCAGTACCTTCACGAACACTGACATGAAGTCGATCTGCTTCCATGAACTCAAAAAACTCAACCACATGATCTATGTGAGAGTAAAGCAAAAACCAATTCCCTTCGTCCCACAAACAGCTGGAGCTGGAAGTTTTCTGTCTTAAAGGAAGGTTGAACATCCCACGACACACAACCATCTTGGATGAAGTTCTCACTATGTTCATGGTGATTATATATTTCTGTGTTCAACAGTTCCTAGTTTAAAGAACAATCACAATCACAAAACTAAGAAAATGCTCAAAAAATCCTCTAAAATAAACATCAAACATCCTCTGATATATGTTGAAGACATACATCAGACATACACTATATGTGAGAGATGAGAAGAAGACAGAAAGAAATGTAAATAATGTAAATTTAATGTGTAGGTTTCGTTGGTAAAAGAGTCATTTTTAAGTGTAGACTTTCAACACAGACTCAAGTCTGAGCGCTACATATATCTGATTAATGTAACAGCTGCTGCAAGTCAAATGCAGACGAAATTAAATGAACGTCTTATTTGGTAATAAATTTCTCACTTAAAACATAGTCTCTTGCCCTCACCGATGATAAAAACCACTTCAATAAACTATGAAACACTTTGAATGTTAAGAGCTTCAGTCTACACCAGAGAGAAAATGTCATGTTCAATATTTTTTAATTTTCAATCTTACTGAACTACACGGATAAATAACTGAACCTGGAGATAAATGTTTCACATACAAGCATCAAATACGCAAGTATGAGTCAAACAAGAGTCTTTATATAAACTAACATTTTCTTGCACTTTATAAAACTAACATATGGTGGCATTAATGAGAATTAATTGTGTGTGGGCTATGGTCCTTCACACACAAAGGTCACTTGATTAAACTTGAAAAAGACACTGAAAAGGACACAAAAGCCACAAAATACACCTTTTAACCCGATGAGTAAAGCTGCCTCCACTTGCTTATTTAACCCATCATGATTATATAGGGTTTTTATATAGACAAATAAAGATTGTATCTTTTATTTCTTAGTTAAGGTTTTGAAAAATAAATGAACCTGGCTGAAGTACAGTAGCTTTAACAATCCTCTGCCTGTACGCCATGTGTGCCACTGAAGCAACATGAATCATTAAAGGTGTCACAATTATTTTTCTTTTTTGCAGTAAATTCTGCAGAGCCACAGAGTAACTCTACTTTAAGTGATGACAAAGTAAAACAAGATGAAATCACTGTGGTTCAATTTCTATTAATATGTGCAAATTAACACTCATCTGGAAGGCTAGAGAAACTCTAAATTGGAGCCTAAAGTTAATGGTGCAAGGATGTAAAACGTGCTGGAAGTGTCTTGCTTTTAATAAGGAAAAAAGGTACTGAGACGTTTTGTAAATTTGGAGCATGACAAAACCACAACAATTTGCCGAGACACACGATAGAACTCAAAAGTGATAAATAAAGGCCTAACAGCTTTAATTAGTTGTCAGTACGGGGCCTGAGGTTGTGAAATCTCCTCCCACTGCACAGACACCACTCAGTCTCTTCTCCACTTCCTCCTGCTTCTCTCTCTTTCTGTTTTAATGCTCATTCACTTTCTGTTTGCCCCATTTTATTCTACTTTCTCACATTGATATCTTCTACATGTAAATTGACTCAGGCATTTCAAGGTTGTCTCCATCTTTGATCGTCACACAGGAGACCCCATAGGAAAAATCAAATATTAAAGCCACAGAGCTCCACAGTGGAGGAGTACACACTTGGAGACACGGTATGCCATGAGAATGCATAGCATGATGTGGAAATGCAAAGCTGTAGTGTCACAATGCGTTCCAACACGGTTCCTAAGGGATCCTCTTTCTACTGCTTTGCACAGTTTGGTATTTGAGCACATGAACATTCCCGCAGCTGTGAACAGGATAACAAAGAGTCTAATCCAGGCATGTCAAATCGTGTGTCATGAAGGGCAGAGAGTTTTCAGATTATACCTGGTGATTTTGCAGAGAGGATAAAGAGATTAGAAGACAGGAGGAAATAATTAGTCAAATCAGTTGGGGTCAAATTCACAAACATTCAGAAAATTCTCTTCTTCTCCTCTTCTCTCTCTCTCTCTCTCTAGAGAGAGAGAGAGAAGGAGCTTTTTAGCATAAAAACTTCCAGAAAGCGGTGGCAGCTTAGAGGTGATTTAGGAAAGTTTAGAAAATAAAAGAACTTTGTTGTTTGTCTCCAATTTATGAAGTGACACTTCAGAAACTCACCAGAGTATTTTCCTTCTCTTATAAAGTATAATCAAAGACTCCATTTTACTCTTAACGTCATGCATCTCAGGAGGTTTAGATGGCGACTGGATATCAAGAGTGTGAATGGATCTAAGAATTATTAAAATCCTGTTTAATGTTAACTATGTAGCAGCAGCACAACTGAGATATGGCACATTTACAAAAGTCTTACGAAAGGCACAAATAATGTTCACCCCTGTCAAGCGTAACTAAGTCGGTGACTGGTCTGTCAAAAAAAGCTACACACGGGGTGATAATTTGTAGCTAAAGGCAGCTGAAGTGACTCTGAAATCACACAGAAATCAGCCGTTGTTCCACTTTGTCCGATGAAAGTGACAGGGCGGGAAAAGCGGCTCAGGCGATCTTTTAACACATTAGCTCACATGGAAAGTGCATCTAGCTGTTGAGGAGTTTATCTGATCCCAGTTCAGGTCAGCATGCTGAATGATCTATGTGCTTAGAGGGAAGCGAAGAATGAGAGAGGAGACGATTACATTTTTATCAGGCTTGTGAAGCATGAATGTGATGTCTTTATGTTTAGTTTATGGGTAAATATTGGTTGGGCTAGTAACCTGGGAAAACTCAGATGTAACCTGGTCCACGCAGACACTTATACGAGAATATATGAAAACAAAAGCATTGAGATTTTATCTGTGTAACCAAGAAGGAAAATAAGTGTCGATTGTAAATGGGGCCAATGTGTGGGTGTGTAAACATTTTAAGTCATATCTGGGTAAATATTCTCTCCACACTGCACATGAAGAGCCACACACTGTTTGTCTGTACACACAACATGAAACTTGCCTCCTTAATCTGCATAAAAACACTAAATGTATCATTGCTCTTCTATCGGTTTAATGTTAGGAGGTAGAGAAAACAAGTCACAGCTTCGACTGCTTGGTTCATTTCTCACACCAAGTATAGCAACAAGCCTACATAGATATATTCATCATCTCACGAAGTTGACACGTGTCTCATTAGTGATTCCAACACCACAGAGGTCTGTTACATCCATTAAAGCTGCTTCATTGGCTCACAAGGTGGGCATGGTGGTAAAGAAATTAACTGAAGTGGTAGAACAGTGTTAATGGTGTAATAGCATTGATTTATTGAGTTAGAAACACAAACTAGCCTCTAATGAGACAAAGATCAACCACAAATATCATGTAATGTCTTTGCTCTAACTCTGAAAGCCTGATTTTCTGCCTTTGTGTACCTTCTCCTACTTCCATTTACTACAATTATACTTTATTTTAAGTCAAATCTTTTGCAGATTTTAACCAAGAACAAATCTAGAGGTGTAGAAATGCTTGAAGTCAAACTTTTCCCACTCTTTGCCATTACTTGACACCACTGTTGAAAACTGTGATGTCACCCAAAGACAGTGGCCGTGATTTCACAGAGGGCTGGATATTTCATTTTCTGGGTCAACGCTTCTTTCCTTAGTGAAACTTGGTGAAGCTAAAAAAAAAAATACATTCAGAGTTTTTCACTTTGTTGACAACACCTTGAAACAATAACTTGAGCAAGTTGTTTTTTTTGTTTGTTTTTTTGAGAATGTGTGTGTGCATCGAAGGCACAGAAATCATTTATAAGCTATCTTATAAAACAAGACAGTAGATCTAAAGGAACATATTGCAAGGGCCCAGAGAATATTTTTCTTGTTTGCCAGTTCCCATCCTCTGGTGTCTAGTGTCTCTGTGACAGATAAGGAAGAAGTGACCTGACCCTCACTCGAGCACCACTCTTGGAGATGAGAAAAGCCAAAGGGGCTGTAAGAGTTCATCTGACAGATCCACAGGGAAATGTCAACGTGAGCACATTAGCTCTCTGCTCCTCTCACTTCCACTGTCAAATGTCAGTATGCTAATAACCAGAAATCCATGTCAATAATGTCCTCTGTGTTATACTGTGCCTTGCTATGCTTCCAGTGCTTCTGCAGCATTTTATCAGAGCGTCTGTCCTCTGCAGTGTCCCTGTGCGAATGTGGTTTCTTCCAGTACATGCTAAAGCAGATAGGATCTGATGAAACATTAAAGTTTCAGAGAAGGGTTCTGGTCTCTGCGGAGGGGGAGCAGATGCTGAATGTATGTTCTGTGGTTTAAATCACATTTCCAAACCCTTTGGGCATTAACTTAGTATGGAAAGTGTGTAGTTCTTTAAAAAAAACAAAAAAACAAAACAAAACAGCAACATGGCTAAGATGCAGTTCCCTTATGGACAAATACAATGTGTGTTTGCACTGTGTTGCCTCACCGATATTTATTCAACATTTTTCTGTATTCATTTATAGATAAGGTAGATGCACCACAGGCGCTCGTGTATGGATGTGAACTCTTGGTAGTCTTTATAGAACCATCGATAATGTTGATTGAATCACTAGGATTCTTTTTAATGAATGGACTGCACATTAAACTGTTGTCAAGAGACTTTTATATCTTTAAATATCCATGGACAGACACACACATTTCCACACATAAATAAAGGATGTTACGACTGTATGTTTAAGTCAGTGAGGGAAGAAACCTGGAGGTGGAATTTAATAAAAATCCATTTGGCATGAACTTTGATTCAAAATGCAATCGTACCATGAAGGAAATAGCAGCATTAGTCACATGATCTACTCACTAAGATGTGCCATATATGTATATGTACATGTACATGTATATGTATATGCTTGGGGGTGTAACGATCAACTCATTAAAAAATAAAAGTGAGAGATTCAACAACATCAATACAGAAACAACAGATTATATGTAAATTACTCATGAACTTTGAAAAAAAACCCATCAATGTCGATATGATTCTTTCCAAGTATCAAGTCTCTCTGTGTTTCTCCACACTCTGCTGCTTCCCTGAGTGTGTCTGCCGCTGTGTGCATCTCTTGCTAACACGCTACGTTCTCTAATCACACACCTGCTTCAAACCATCGCAGCATCCGTTCCCACGCTGAAATAAATGTCAGAAATTAAACGCCTGAAATATTTACTCTTCAAACCGTGTAACAGGGGGGTAGTTATATCAAAGCTGCAACACGGAAGGCTGTGATTTTCCACGCGAGAAAATTACTAACCTGCGATAATTTTCGACATTTCACTTTTTAAAAACAAACGCCACTCTTGCAGCCGTGGCACAAGCGCACGGCTAAAAATACTTATTTATGCCATTTGCAAATAACAATCATCGTGAAATGTGACACTGCTGACGTTTTTCATCTGTGTGAAAAAAATACTTACAAATGACTAATAATTAATACTAATAATAATAATGATTGTGATTAATGATGCATTAACATTGGAGCGAGTAAAGGGCAGGTTAAATTGAATTACTTTTCATACTGCTCAATATCAACATCTATGGTAATATCGTTGTTTATAAATTGATCAGATTTTGTATTAATTATCTGAATAAGCAAACCAACGAACAGCTAAACCTATAAAGTAAATCCAGTGGAGAAAAAGTACAATATTTGCTTCAGAAAAAACACAGGCAATTTTCTAAAGCTGCAGTTCTAACAGGTGTGCTGGCTGACCAGGTAAACACTTCAGTGTTTGTGTTTGTTTGTCGACCACAGGATGGTTGATCCATCTGCTGCAGTCGCTCAGATTGATGTTAAGATCCCGGTGTCCAGTGGAAAAGTGACACAAAGAGGAAAAAAAATAACCGCAGCCCACATGCTTAAGGACAAGAGAGACCATTAAGGACTAAGAATTACTAAGCAACCTCACTTCAAAGAGATGAACGACGACGCTCGCAGCGTTTTCTTCTTCTGTCATTTTGCCCATTTTGTTTCAGAGTTTCAATACAATCAGTGGACGGTTAATAAAATGCAGGTGAACAATGCAGGAGACTTTTTCAAGAACTGGGAACAGAGGAGGTTGTTCATATATATCTTTAGGCATTAAGAGTTGATGCTATACCACGTCAATGACAAAGAGTTGCTCCACACTTGAAGAGGTCTTCTTCTCCTTCTTCAACTGAGTTGCACAAAAACTAAAGCAAGCTCTGATTATGATGATTATGTAAGGAAATTAAAGTGATTACTGTAATGTGAAAACCTTTCTAGCCATCGCAGCAGTTACAACAGCATGGACCTTTAATAGGAGCACCGCAGATAGAACAGCTTTATTCTCTGTAGTAATTAGAGCTGTTCAGAAATGTAGCCTCGTCTTTAAGGAGAGCGTTTCTTAATTGCTACCTTTGTCGCAACGTTGCTGCTATTTGAATGGATAATAACAGCCAGTCAAAGTAATTGTTGCTTTATGAATTCATTTGTTGAATTGTGCTGGAACATTCTCCCTCAGAAACTGGTTATTGTTCTGAATTCAAGGCTGTTGCAGCAGCCGCACAGATGCTTTTAAATTATGTTGTGTGACAAAAAAAAAAAAAAAAGCTAATACACACGAGCAAAAAAAAAAAAAATTTAGATCATCTGAAGTGGAGGAATAATTTCCTGGGAATTTCAGAATACAGAATATTATAATTAAAAAGAGTCTTGGCCATGGGTGTGAATTAGTGCAATTACGCAAGAAATAATAGACAAACAAAACGCTGTGATGGTCATCAAAAAGTATACACCTTTCAGCTTCCTTGTGAAAGATAAGTGGGGACCTGCATCCTGCCCTCTGAAATTGATATGCTGGTCAGTGACAGTGATTACTATGCCTGAGGTTTTCCCTCCCACTTCTTTCTTGTCAGAGCTGCAGAGATAATGAGTTAGCACACGCTATTTGTCCTTGCTGTGATCATGTTTTACTATGCTCACAGAAGCACAGATAACCTACTTGTTTCAATAGTTCTGCGCCATCAGAAAATCGTGATGAACCAAACGTGCTGCTGTAGGCCATACATGACCACAGATACATCATCATATAAACACTTGGTGACAGAAGAGAGAGGAAATGTCTTATTTTAATCAGCGGAAAATGGATCACTGCAGATTTGAAAATTGCACAGTCTGAGTAAAAGCTACAGAATACACATACAAACTACACATGAATATTGCCTATTAGACTTGTAGCAAATCATGAATATTTATTTGTGTGCACATTTATCCCTGGACAATGATCTCAACTTCCCATCAGTCTGTTTTTAAAAAACAGCTCATGTGCAGTTTTCCCCCAAACATATGATTGTTGAATTAATAAGGAATATCCACTGTGTCAGATTTTTTTGTGTAGGCAAAAACATAGAAATAAATATGACGCATAAATCATGTCCTATGTCACCATGCACCGCCAAGCACTAACTGTTTTTTTTTTTCTTGGTTATAGAAAGAACTTTCATATTCATGTATTGCATTATATTTATGTTGCAGCGTTAAAAATGAAAAACACTCTGGAAAACTTACTTCGCCTTTGGTCAAACAGGACGCTCTCATTAAGACAACAAGCTCGTGTTGGAATCAATTGACAGCATTGCACTGAACTCCTATTTTAATTTGACCTGTTCACTCTCATTATTTTTTGCTTTCTCCTTGGAAAAGATAACGTAATGAATGTCAAAGATTGACTGAATGTCACTTTAATGAGAAGAGCATCTACACAGTTCACAAACCAAACCAAACACAAACACAACACAGACTGATCACAACAATTGCTCTCGATTTTCTTGTGTTTTTTTCAGGAAATTGGTTGACATTTCAGGAAATATACTGTTTGCTTGCTTGAATTGTACTAATTAAATGGAGAAGAGGCTAATGCTGTTCACACACATTTTAAAACAATAATTTCATGTATCTATACAATCGAATATACAATCAATATGGTAAATATGGAGCTAGACATTGAAATTGCCTGTTCAGTTCAGTATCTACATTATGTCTGTAAATATGACCAGCAGCTATCACCAGCAGCTAGCTAAGAATCCATTTGTTGAATCCAGACACTAGCATCACTAGCTAGTTTACACTTTGGTTTTTGATCAGGAGATATAACATTTTAAATAGTAAGCAAATAGTAAGTTTTAGTGGCCTGATAGGTGGATGCTGTTACCTTTGATGTCTTAATATACATTTACCTTAATGTAAAAATCAGCTATAACTCAGTTTGATATCTGGCAGATTTTCTTAGCCAGGACATCTGTTTGTCCAGCTAAGCTAGGCCAACTTGCTGTTGGCTATAGCTTCATATTTACAGACAATGTAGATACTGAACTTCTGGCAAATAAGCGATGTCTGTGTTTAACAAAATATGAATTAATTCCTTTAAAATGCGTCCAGAGAGCATTAGCCTAAAGCATAAAGATAAATCACACTTGTAATTTGTATAACTAAAAAGACAATATTTACTATTAAATAAAAGGTCAAAGTTAACAGAGCAACGTATGGGATCGTTGAATTAATCCGACCACTCACACGTCAATCACACATCAACTCTTACAACTCTCAACTTTTACTGCATCTCAAAACTTTTGGTTGTTTGAGATGAAAATGCCAAGAAAAACTACATGCGTCATACACAACACACTGAAAACAAGGAGGGAAAAAAAAAAATCTAATCCCTTGAAAAGTGGATACATTCAAAAGGGTGAGCCTTTACACCCATCGCATGCCTAATCAACATCCACTGAGAGAGTTCTGGATCATTAAACAGGCTCTTTGTGCTGGCATTAATAATGCAGAAGCAATGTGAGAGTCGTGATGTGCTCAAAGACCTGCCATCTCGTTAATGCACCATTAATCACGCAGGTTAAGACAACAGCCTTGGGGGCAGTTGACCCCCCCTCTCTTTAGGGGGTGGGGGTCAGAAAATTGGGCACCTGATCTCCTTGTGTCAGACAACTCATCAAACCCACCTAGAACGCCCCTGGACAGCGTGCCGGGTGATATAACAAGAAGAAAAGCGCATTCAGATAATTGAAGCATTCAAATACGACACTACGCATATCTTCCCACAATATCCTCGCTTCTTTGTGCACCTCAGTGGCACATTATTTCCATTTCGACCTAGCAGTAGTAAAGCAGCAAGATGACGACATCTGGATAGAGTTCAGCATGGTAATGAAAGAAAAACATGAATTTAAACATGAATTCTCTCTGAATACGTTTACCTGTGTAATCTTTATCATGGCACCTGTTTTTGTTTTTGGTTTTTGTTTCTCTGACATTTATGAAAACAAATGCACACATCCTGACATTTCTACATACTGCGTACGGTATGATGTAGCACCTCTGAAAACAAAAATTGTTTACCAGGGTTATTGTAAGTTGCTTCACAGCTGGTACCACTGATTTTAGAACAGATAAAAAAAAAAGGAGCAGAAGTAATCATAACAGTTGAGAATGTGACCTGAATCATCTCGACTTCAGACTGTGTTTTTTTTTTTTTTTGCTCTGTACCCGCATGGGCATTGCCACACTTTATCTGACTAAATTTCCCTCAGCTGGGGATAGACTGCTAGTTTGAAGGCTTTTCTGACTCGCTCCTATTCCCTTTTCCTCCCACCTGCTTCTTGAACTGAAATCAATGTTCCACCCCTTTCATCCTCTCTGCAGATTGCCTCAACTGGGGCAGAGTCTATCAGGCACCACCAGCACCATTTCCCTCTAGCTGCAGCACCTACGGGGGGACGCAATAACTGACTCAGCCCCCCTAGGGATGGATAATCCCAGTCTAAAACCCTTAGATTCTGTGATTAATGATATGTCTAGTGGTTGTGACCCTTGTTCTCTTGCTGTGATGCCTCATGTCAAACCCAGGGAGCTTTGGTGAGCTGACAGGGGAGACCTGTACAATTAAGCACAGGCACAGCAGCCCCGTGGCAACATGGATGGAGCTTGACAGGACCTTTATTAGCATCAAGACACGTGTTGTATGTATAGTATATTAAGAAACAATGTCGGAGTGTAGCCACAATCATTTACACACAATATGACCGGCATGCACTATGTGCACTGGTGGTGTAAATGTATTCAACAAGCGTGTGTCTCTGCTGTGTTAGACATATGTCTTCTGTCGATAATTACCCATATTTTAAAGGCACCCTGTGGAGCTTTGTTCAAATCATGTACATTGTAATGCTGAGTATCCTTGAGGCCTGACCAATGTGTCGAATGCATTTCACTCCTCATAAGACATTTGTAAAGCTGATGTTTTGAATATTTCTAAATCACATTACTGCCACCAAAAGTCAGTCAGTGTAATACCCGTAATAGAGCTTGTAAGCTAGTTGGCAGTAATACTTGTGCAGGAAAAGATGGATCCCTGTGTACTAGTAGTGGTGTTATAGTGTTTGCAAAGCCACACAGGTTAGGTATCTGGAAAGTGGAAATATTAGGTTTAAATTTCACTCTGAATGTGTTTGCCTTTAAGACATTTAAGGACAAAACAATATTTTTTCAGAAGAATCTGTGTTTTAAGGTTTTACTTTCAGACGTAGTAAGCTCAGTAAGTCAAGGGCAAGAGCTCCAGTGGGGTTTCTCAGTGACCAACAGATAAAACTGTGAATGCACTCTGCAGCCTCCAGCTGTGACTGTGTGCAGCAGTGTGAGGTTGGAAAAGAGCATTCACGCATTGCTAAGCTACGCTTTCAAAAATAGAGATACAGGAGAAATACATTTAAATACTGAAAGGTCCATTTTTTTTACCAGATCTCTTATAATAGACGCGTAATGTTCCATGATATTTGAGGTATCATAACAACACAAAACAGGCTCTGATCATTTTAGTCAATGTGTTGAAATGCACATTATCTAAGGCTGAAAGTAGTGGAGTCATAGGAATTCCTGGTTTATTAAGTCAGGTCTGTGCACCTCTGTTGAAACCCTCATTCATTTACTGGCAGTCATGTTTTTGGCCTGGCTTCATTAAACACATTTGGGTGTGCTCCCAAGTGGGATATCAGTGAGGGATTATGTCCTGGAAGCCAGTTCAGTCAATGGGACCCAGTGGTCCGCTACTAACACCCTTCCCACACCAATAGTGAGAATTAGACGTAAAAACTGGAAGACATTCTCATAATAAGTATGCAGCTTTTCAAAGGTACGTTTTTGTGATAATTGTGCCACTGAATGTACAAACTTGTACAAACAGTTTTCTATCTCTAATTACACTATTGACAAATGATTGCAAAATGACAGCTTTTTCTCCACAAGAACATACTGAAGCGTTGCTCAACGAGGAACTCAGACGAGAGGGTTTCAGGCAGAAACATGAAGTTTAGACGGCAGGAACAAGATAAATGTTTGAGAGCAAACTTGGCAGTAGTGTCGCTGAAGTCCTGTATTAATTTGCGTACTTGTCTCCTTCGAAGTGAAAATATTAAAGTACTTGTTTCGAGTGCCATCATTTCACTCTTTAGCTGCTATTCTCCTAAATAAGTTGACTTCAGTGTAAAGTGGGACCAATAAGTTGTCGTGCAATGAATCTTTTTAAAATTAAAATCCTAAAAGCCTCAGATTATCACTCACTCACACAGACACACACACACACAGCACTTGATGGGCTCATTGTTTTCTCATCCAGAGCCAAATGATCAGTGAATCATTAGAAAAGAAATTAAGACTCTTCTACCAGTGCTGTCCCATATTTTACAAAGATACTCGTACAAATCTTTTACATGATCTCTTTATGGATCAAAGTCTTTTTCAAAGCTTTCTTTACAGAATTTCCCAATTGCTCAATCAGACACCTATTTCCACAGAGAAGCTTCAAGTTAATGACCCTGTTTCTCATCTGGGCTCCTCCTTATTTTCCTCTGGCGTTGAGGGTGAATGCTTAATCTTCAGGGGAAGCTGTCAGAGCATGATGAATGCTAGCAGTAGACTGGTTCTCAAAACCTGTATTAATTTTTAAGCGCAATTACTAGAACATTTTTTTTTTAATTCAGCTATGTAAGATGACTGCAGAGACACATGCAAGACCTAGAAATATATGAAAGGGGTTTACTTAAACAGCAATTTAGCACCTTTGAAGACAATCACTGAGAGTTTTGTTGTAGTTTCAAAGACAGACATGAAACAGACAATTTTCACAAAAGTGTTTTGCCTAGATGTTGCCTTGATCTCCAGGCACAGATGGCAGTGTTGTGGGGGCTGCCAACCTGTCCAACTCCAACTCCAAGCTGTGGTTTGCAATCAATGTCCCATTCATGCTCTGCCTCGTCTCCTTTGATCCAAGAATTAACAAGACAGATGAAAGGAACAATTATCAGGTTCCACGCTTCACTTAAAGGAGTGCCTTACACAAAGTTACGTTGGTTCATGCTAAGGTTTTATGCAGAGGGAGGTTTGCATCGTCCAAAAATCTGCTGCTGAGAATTCAACGAAAGAGATTGAGGGGAGATAAGGGGGACTAAGCAGCCTGTGAAAAATCACAAAATAGAGCAGAGAAGGGTGAATAATTAATGGCTTGCCTTCAATTGTGAAAACCCAAGATGCGCACAGCAAGGCAGTAAATATGTTCACTGCAAAGACAAGAGAGAGGAAAAACTGAGAACCACAGCATTTCAAAACTCTAGTATGTCAGGACCCTGGATTTTAGGAGCTTTTTTTTTGTCTTTGGGAAAATGATGTTTATGAGACACAGACCTTGAAGTTCAGACACAAGGATTCAGACTGAGATTGATAGAGGAAGAACCCCAGAATCAAATACATTTCCTGCTGAAAGCCACAAAGGAGGCAAAAGGCCGTGGCCACAGTATCTACTGTTACTGTGTATTGACATGGTGGGCATAACTTTCTGTTTTATTGCAGTCAGCAGGGGAGAGATGAGTCATCTCAAGCTCATACTTATTTATTATAACACTTTGTTTTGTAGTTATTAATAAATCCAACAATTTAGATCACAGACAGTCTTGGAGTATTTATATTGCTCTATTGTTTGTGATTATAGATTACTGTTGTTTGTTAGTCTTTGGTGAATAATCAAGATCAATATGTTTAATTTCAAACTAAAAAATCAAATTTACTTTGCGATAATAACAAAGTTAGTTATAATTGATCTTTCTTGCTTAACTGTGTTGAAACAAGCTTAATCAATGGATTAATACACATAGAGCTTCAACAAATTATTCTCTTCAGCCTTGATATATTTTCATTATATGATTAATCATTTAGTCCCAATAGAAAATGGTGAAAATTTGTCAAGATGATATCTTGCTTTTTGTCCAAGAATGAAAATCCTCAGCTTTTTTGTTTTTACTATTCTAAAAGGCTTTAAAATCAGCAAATATTCACATTTGAGAAACTGGGACAAGATCATTTTTGGCATTTTTGTTTTACAAAAAGGGTTTAAATGCTTAACTGATTCTTAACAAAATACCAAAAACGTTTTTTGTCAAATGTTTATTCATTTAATTGACTTATTTCTTCAGCTCTAAATATATTAAATGTGTCTTGTAACTAAGTATAAGCATAAAATAATGTATAAATCCCCAGCATTAGTATTCTAAAGGGGAACAAGAGCATTTAAGAAAACAAGAGTCCTCTTTTCATTTTATTTCATCTATTCTTGCTTTAGGATACACTTATTTTGAGAGCACAGCATTCGGTCTGGTGTAGGTGACCTGGCTTTGGACAGCTAATTCTGGTGGGACTGATGGAAGCTGGACAGGCCGTCATCATGTCTCAAATTTGGCCATTATCACCCTCCCTGACTGCAGCTCAATGTTACTGATTGAAAAGATCCTTGAAAGGAACTCCTGCAGTATAAAGTCAGAGGGCAGTTACTTCTCAGTCTTCTAACAGCCTCTGTAGCAGAACAGGTCACAAGGCCTCTGATGGCAGATCACAGCAGACAATCCCTGTGGCTAAGCTCGAGGCCATTTTTCCAAGGTCATGTGCTGGACCTTCTCTGGGAGATATATATGTAACTTACTGCAGTGTTTCTTCAGATGAACAGTTTTTTTTGTAAGGTCACATTTTAGATGTTGTGTTCACAAAGTCAAGTAAAATGTATTTGCATAGCTGTTAATCACAGTTATGGCCTCGAAAGACTTCACAACAGCAGGATCGTAAAACAGTAAATGAAAAGGACAACTCCTCCTCTCCAACATCAAACCACAGAATCACTGCTACAAAAACAGAAATTAGACAGAAAATGGAGAAGGAAAGGCTCTATGAAG
Source organism: Polydactylus sextarius (assembly GCA_016801845.1). Lineage (NCBI taxonomy): Eukaryota > Metazoa > Chordata > Actinopteri > Polynemidae > Polydactylus > Polydactylus sextarius. Next base: position 8,246,218 of record CM028909.1, read on the forward strand.
AGGGGAATGCTTCAGGGACACCAGCAAAGATTAATAGCTGACAAAATCTTAAAATGTTAATGCTTTTGTGGTTTATTCTATGCTCAGATGGATAATACACAAATTCCTTTTCCAAGGTGCTGTAACATGCATTCGCCTGTGACCATCAATCTGCACTATTTGCCTGCAGTGCTCTATGAGCAATCACAGAATATGGCTTAGAACGGGGGAGAAAAGTGTCAGATTTAAATAAGAGTGAAATGGCAACCTAATTAGCAATGATGCAAGGCTTACAACCTAATACCCTTTGATTCACTGTTTGCATGTCTGTGTTTAGCTCTCAGTTCTTCTTCTCTTGGCAGCTACACTCAGTTACACTCCAGTTGCCCAGCATGCACATTTGACAAGATAAAGAAGGGCAAAAAAAAAAAAAAAAAATCAAATCACTTTTATACAATCTTTAGTCTGGGGATTAAATCCATGTCATCAGACCAAAGGCTGACTGGATACCCTTTGAAGCTTGAGAGTTGCTTCTCAGAAGAAATGAATGGCAAAATAGAGGATAGATTTCAGTGTTGGCAGATAGCATTACAGCACGTAAGCTGGGGTCTGCTCTCTACGTTTTTTTTTTTTTTTTTGTAATGATATCACTAAAATGGAAAGATGACAGCACAAGGAAGTGAGTGCGCCTGAAAGGAGGACAGTGGTGACAAGGTCCTTTGCAATGAGCTCAGGAGTGTGTGGCCTGATGCTTCACACCAGCACAATAAATGTAACATGGAGTTCCTGTCCTATAGTACTGAGTGATCAATGGAAACATCTTGTCCATGGAAGCCTGAGCAAGCGAAAATGACATTTACAGGTGATGTGGTAACATACAGGATTCTGTTCACTGGATTTTTTTTTCTGCACTCTGCACAATATTCTTTGATAGTCTTGGATTACCTTTGTACACAGACTGAAAACAAGGGGTTATTTGGGATCAGCAGGTTACTAGTGACAGGAATAAGCTGCTTTCCCCAGTCTATGTTATAATATTCCCAATTTCCCATAGAAATATGTTCAGTATAAATGTTTTGCACTAAATGTTGTATATATGCTCAGTGTGTTTGCTTCTATAAACATAGCACAGATATATCTCTGTCTGTTTTTAAAACATATTTTCTGTAGAAAATAATTTGTATGTGACTGTAATTTTCTGGAATATACACATAATTTTTAAGCTATGAGTGCAATTACAGTAATGTATATTTGAGTTTATCTTCCATCACTAAAATAGCAACAATTCCTGCGAGAATCTCTGTGAACAGCTCAACAATTTCATGTCTAATTTTATTGTTCCCAGCAGGGGTGATTATTTTCACAGTGAAGGTTACATCACTGACAACAAAGTGCAGGTATTCTAGAAGTGGTAAAATGAACGATGGACACACAAGAACATTAAAAATCAATAAAAGCACTAGAAGCTATGATCTTGGTGAAAAAGGAAACAGTAAAGCTGATAAATATGGCAATAAAAAAAATGAATACAACAGGGCAGGGATACCACTATGGATTAAATTCAGCTGAGTTCAGCTCAGCTCTCGTACAGAAGATGAATGAAACACGAGGTTCGGTGCTTTACTCTGTGCACAAGGAGGGAAATGTGTTGTTGAGGTGCTACTGCTGCGACCTTCTGACACTTGTTCCAAACATACAGGGTGCAAATCGCAACTCTGACTAATTTAATTCAGTGTCTGTTTATAAAACCAATCAAAAAATATACAGAAATATTTGTGTCAAATCAGCAGCTGAAAAATGGACATATGCATTTTTTTCACCAGTAAAGAGGCTGAAGTTGAAGCACAAACAATATTTTCTCATGTATTGCTACATGTGTCATGAAGGTGGGAATTTCAGCTAATCGGTTCCAGAAATTGATTCTGTTAAATTATAGGTTTTGGCAATAATGGTCAGAAAAACATACACAGAAACATCTATTTATATTTCTCTTATAGTTTGAAATGTTATTTAATGAAGTTGATGAAGAAGAAGAATCTAGGCTCAGCCTCTTTGGTGACAACAGCTCTGATTTAACCTCATAATAAACACAACTTGCTTCCCTTCAAAAAGTCCTTCCTCCCCGATAATGATTTAATGTAATACCCACCACTCAATCTCTGTCTAAGTGGCTTTACCCTTCGTTGTCACCACATAGCATGAGGCATGTTGGCACAACCTTTTGGCCTTGGCATACTTGGCACACTTAGACAGAGAACGAGTGGCAGGTATTACATTAAGTCCCTATCGACTGACAATCAAGCAAAAATGATTAAACAGCGGCAGGTTGTGTGGCTAAAGCTGCAGAAAGACTTCTTGGGGAGAGAGCTGCATTATATATTGAGCAAAAGGGCAATTTTTAAATGTTGTGTCATTGTCTGTACGGGCACTGAAAAAAACCTGATTGATATTTTGATGATATTTTTGAATATAGATTTCTAATTTGCATTGTGAAGTGATTGTATTTACCATTCTCTGCTTTGTTTACTTCATATGGAGCTACTATAGTTTTAGGCCACCACATACGGCGCATGTCATCTTGTGAGCCGAGTGTAAATGGTACTGAAACCACACCCATCTGGCAGAAATTGGCAGCGCACTGTTCAGGGTTTGGATCTCACTCTATGTTTCCTGAGAACACAGCATCTCAGAAAGTGATGTATGATTATCTCCAGCAAAAGTGCCAGTGAAACTGAGGACCAGGTGTTCAACAGTGAAATCATGGCGGGGATGCAGAACTGTGCCTCTCTCAGCTGATACAACTCAGTTTGCCTACTGTTCTCAGGCTTTGGGAGTAAATCTTCAGGCCAAAATATAAAGTGGAAATCACAACTGAGCTTCAGCAGCTGAACTAGATGTAGACACTGTAAACAGATTGCCTCTCACCCCATTTCTCCTGCTGGACCTCATTTTAAACCTGGACTGATGGAGACAATCATACATCACTTTCAACTGACATATAGGTTTTTCCTGAAAGACCAGGGAGCTTCTAATGCTCTCCTTGTCCCTTTATCTTTTCAAATACAATGTTTCCCTTGAGTTGTTCAAGAACAGACAGTTCCACCCACCCACCTCTGCATCCCACATCTGTATGTAAAGAAATGCACGAGAGAGTGCGTGTTCTCATGATAAAAATTCCACTTTAACCATTCAAGCATGTCTCAACACTGAAACCCTCTTTGACAGGGTGGCAGCAACCAGAGGGATGCAGTATTCATAGCTTCTGTCTCCAGGAGCACAGATAAACCCGGGCTATAGTTAGAAGCTCAATGTGTGATTTCAAATATGTGATTCCTCACAAATGCGTATTTGCCCTCCTCTCATTGTTACCACTGAGGGCGGTGCACTCGAAGCATTAGCTTTTGGTGACAAAACTATCTCCTCTACACACTCTGAAAATGTGCTCAGCACTGTTAGCCAGCTATTACTTGACTATTAGGGTGCCGCTCCCGGGGAGAGATTTACTGGATTCAGAGAGTGATTTACATGTCAGCTGCTACAGTCTTCATTCGTTTGATTTCTATTCAGTAAACGCAAATTTTCCATTCAAGTGATCAGGCTTGAAGCGCAGTTGTTTAACGGCCAAACTTCCACTTGCTGTAAGACGCACGAGCATATACGTAAGTAAGCTGAAAATGTATACTCCAGTTCTGAATGAGTTTCTAGATACTTCTAAACTAAAGCCCTCGCTGTCAAAAATACATTAACATATTAGTTCTTCCTTGTTCTCTGATGAAACAGTTTGTGTCGATATCTGTCTCTTTGATTGTTCATCCTACCACGCAAGTGTTTCGACCTGAAAGATCAATGTGTCACAGCATCATCTGGCTTGACCATCAATCACTTCGATCAGTTACATTCATTCTCACTTGGCTGGGAACCCTGGCAACTTAAGAGCCACATGTGGAGCAACTGGGATGTTCAGCATGTATGCTGCTGTTGTACTAATGCAGTTTTAGACTAGTAAATCTATATCAGGATTTTTCTATGAGTCATAGTTCAACGTACATAAAAAACAAGCCGCGGTTCATACGGCTCTTGACGCCGTCCGTCCCTGAAGTCTGTTTCGTTTAGCACATTGCGAACATCCAGCTTCAAGCGTTTACAAACTACTGCGCTTGGCTCCTCAACAGCTCAGCTCAAAGGGTGGTGCTTTTTGTGTGTTGATGTTGTAAACTGTAGCGTGACATGAAAAATTAGTTCAAGCAAAGTGGGACACCCACAAAGCCTCAGCTAGTGCTCTTTGTTTCGTTGCTTCACTGACTCTCATACACATATTTCTTGTCTTTCCGTCTTGGGAAAAAAAAAAAATCTGCCTTGAATGTAAAATAAAGGAAAGACCAGGACAAAATCACATCTTTCCACCACTACACTCAATGTACAATTATTTCTGCATATGTTGACCGAGGTGTTTGGCCATGAATAATTCACATTCAACATACATGCGACGGGGAGGAGACTTGCTTTAAAAAGCATATAGTGGAAACAGCATCATACAGTAGTACACAATCTGCACCGCATCTGACTGAGAGTTCTGTTCTGCGTTTTATTTCTTTCGCCCTGATGTATAGAGGCAATAAAGTGGTTCCAGCTGAGAGGAAGATATTTGTTCAGACAGTGTATACTGCTGTTCATATGCAGATGATTTTTTTTTTTTTTTGGTTTTCTGCTTGCATACAACCTGTTTTGATAAATTTATACATTTAAAACTTAAATGAATCACATTTGAAAACGTTTCCAATAACAAAAGATGCAATAAGTTTAGAGATGTGCAGTACAAACGCGCGAGAAATGGACTTGTGAATTTTTAATGTCATTATTATACCTCTATGACCTCTTTATAAAGAGATGGAGGTTTTTGTCTCATTCTGTATTTTCACCGTTAGAAGATCTCTACAGAAGTATTGAATCATTTTCTCTGTTAGCCCTGGGCGGCAACACAGACTGTTTGTTAATGGAATCTGCATTTTGCATGAAGAAAGTGTTAATGAGCGAATATGAATCGGCCTTAATATCTCCAGCTCTGGTGGAGCGAGCTAATGGACAGTGTCCTGGAGAGGGGGGAGAGGGTAATGGGGAAAAGGGGAATTACCTTAGATGAGAGTGTCTAACGTCTGTTATGGAAATGGGATGAGTGTCGATAGCCTAGTATATGGAGTTACAATGCATGTAATGAAGCTTTGTACAACCCTTCTCCCCCTGCTCTCATATTCTATCAAGCACTTTCTCTGTCTCCACACGCTTGTTTTTGTCTCCACTACCTTGAATATGACTCATCATACGAGGAACGTTTCACACAGAACTAAGGTGACAGTGACTCACCGAGGGTGCTGCGTCATTTGTGATTTGTATAACATTTACACATTAAGGAAAACAATTTTGCACATATCATTCTGTCTAGAGTTGCAAATCACCCAAGGAGTGATAAGTATGTCGTGTCTGAACACTCACAGACATGTTACATGTATTTTTAGATCCGGTGTGATTTATACATATACATGAGTTAAGTAAATCAGCAAAGAGAAAATCACCTGCTTCAGTATCAATGTAATTCAGAGATAGTTTCCTGTACAAAACTCCTCACAGCTATTTCGACGTAAATATAATCGTGTCTGCTTGTCTAAATGTAAACAAATACAGGCTGTTTCAAAACTTAAGAGCATGCGTATCCCTCAAGCTGTAAGTAAGACAAGGATTAATAAGAAGAAGAATCCCAGGCGTGAAGTTTGTCTGAGGGGGTGTCAGACTTTTTGGAAATCCCAGCTTAAATTTGAAGTGTAAATAAACTGCATTCGTCTCAAACATCATAGCCCCAGTGAGTCACTGTTTTTAAAGAATCTGTCACTATTCTCTTTGGCAATGAGAAATGTGTTTTTTTCCTTCCCCCAAAAGCCTTTATTGTCTAAAAACAATAGTCCCAGTCATCAGTGTGACGCCAATAATAATTAAGCTCCTCTTTCTTTTCTCTTTCAGCAGAAACTGTCAGTGTTTCAGATAAATGATGCAGACATATCTAAACGTTACAAATCTTTCCACTGATAGGATCCGGGACTTTAAAAATGACACAACCACGTTAAAGTAACAATTACCTAGAACACTCTTGAGTCACGACAAGCTGCAACCATCTCTCTCCACTGGTTTCTTTTTTTCTTTTTTTTTTAAAACTCACATTCAGCTAAATGTACACAGGACCTGATGAAACACAACAAACCAAATTGCACCGAGTGAACATGATAAAAACATGCGGAAGCAGCAAAGTGGAAGCTACAAAAAAAAAAAAAAAAAAAAAAGTATCTGTAGATCAGCAGACAAACATGAAATTTGTAGAATTTGCTTCACTGAGGACTTTATTTCCATTTCTCACTGCTATCATATCGGCCTTTTGGGCCTAAGTATCTCCTCTGATGAAGCATAACGGCTAAAACAGCAGCTCCCTGTCAGATTACGACATCACTGTCAGACGGTGCCCAGCTACGCTCTGACGGACCTATTAGCAGGACACATGTCATTGTGAAGCTTTGGAGCGATGACAGGATGTAAAAATGAGAAAAGGAAAAAAAAAAAAGGAACTAAGGAAATAAATACAATTCTATGTTGACTTTTCAGAATAAATGATTCTGGAAGATCAGCGCAGAATTAAATGTTCAAAAGTGTTTGTTCATGAGCTTGTTGAAAAGTATTTCTAGTTTTCATCAAAAGTTTTGCAGCACATTAACTAAGATGTTAACTGCAAAACTTTTACTGTTGCTGCTTGTATAAACTCTGACTATAAATTTGGCCTTGGTTTTATAAACAATAACCGAGATCTATTCAGATGATTAAGAGCGGTGTTTTATCTGTGAATGACGGTTCAGAGTGGGAGGATGTGGTTTGAGTTTGGCTGTTACAACCACTGCGATGTCTTTCTCATGTTCACAGAGTAAAATGAAGAGCAAAGAGTCAGACTCGGTTTGAAGATTGAGACGAAACAAAAAGTCTTTTTTTATAGCGAGGCAGCTGCTAATTGTTGGCGGAGCTGCTTCAGAAACACAAGTCTGGCTTGGTGGGAGTTTTCATGTCACAGTGGCTGCGGTGGATGCTGGCGAGAAGCCAACGCCCAATTCAAAATGTAGAATTGCTGCCGGCAATCTTGGATCATTTGGCAGAGAAATAATTTCTACTTTTCTGAATTGTTTCGGGGGCATTTCTTCCGTGTCCCCTCATTTTAGCACTTTACCTTCTCCCGGCTTTCCAGTGTTTTGTTAAATCTCCGGTAGAAACTCCCTGATGGGCATTTAACTTTTGTTTATACTTGTAAAGATTTACATAAATTGCACTCAATTAAAATGTCAGAGGAGACTGTGTGTTGGTGCTGCTGCTGAAAAAGAGCCTCAATTTTTGAACTATGAAAAAGAAATAAATAAAAATTAACAGACATGCAGCTGATTCCTCTGGGAACATGAGCAAGACACAGAAAAAAAAAATCTAATCATGACAGACTTTTGAGTCATTTGTTGGCAGCCATAAAATATAAGGCTTTATTTGACTCATCACTGAATTTTTAATAGCAACCGCACATGTGAAGAGAATAAAATGACATCAAATCGCTTGTTTGCTCCAAGCTCACCCACACGTTTTAAACTTCCCTTCAAGTCAATTTAAAATGTTAAATATGTTTTGAATTAACTGAACATTTGTGAGACCCTAACGGGTGAGATGGCTTTATTGGTTGTTTACTGTCGCAAATCTGATTAATTTGCCTCACACTGTAAGCAGACAGATTTTTATAGTGATTAATTGTGGTTAAATGAACGATTCCCACTTGCTTTACTATGTGCAACAACAAACAGCAACAAAAAAAAAAAAAAAAAAAAAAAAGAAAAGAAAAAAAGACTCCCTTTATACTTAAACTGTAGACATGCTTCAGCAGATATTGCATCAAAAAGTGCTGTATTAAATTCCATGTTAGTGAAACCTTTGCTGGAGTAAAAATCAGCTCTGTCAACCATCAGCGTGCACAGTGGCAGCATGGGAATGTGGTCGAGTGCAGAGGAAGCTGGAGTTCCTCCTCGTCACAGCGAGGAGAGAGACGTTTGCTGTGTGGATTCTGCAATTTCCCCAAACTCCCACTCTCTGTAGACAGCTGATGTTTATCTGCTCTGCCCATCTGGGCCTTGTGACTAAACATCTGGTAAAGCTGCCACTGTGCATGCCGTGTTTCACAGAGCGGTGACAATGAAGGGGCACCGCTGTCCACCCCTTCCACAAATATCTCCACAGGGAGGGAAGAATTTATCCTTGAGATCTCAGTTGAAATCGGCCTCAGTTAACAGGGTGTTGTCCAGCAGCTCAACACATTTATCTGTTTGTTTTGTTCAGTGGTGCGCTGTATTGTTTTCCTGATTGTGGCTTTATTAGTTTGTAATCACGTTGATGAAGGATGGGAAAGATGGGTAGGATTGGAAGGAATATTCCTAGCCTACAGCTCTTCTTAATTTTCAGCCTTAGATTATGATCTCCTGGAAAATGCTCATTTGTGGACATTATTGCCTATAAAGAGAAATGCAACCCAAGCAAAAATTAAGCAACCATTGCTGCTAATCTTTGTAAAGTAAAGCACAGAGTGCTCTGGAGAATCATTATGGTCAATACAACAGGGACCATTTTACTTTTTGTAGTGCTTTTGTTGAAAAAAAGTCGGTTAATGGCGGATGAAAAGCAGATGTCTCTCCATCATCATTAACAGGGTTTCCCTTTGAGCATCTGTGCAGTTTGGTTTTCTACTTGTTTGCCTGTTTTTAACTCTTTTGCTACTTAAGGTTGCCACCCCGTTTTCTCTTTCTTCACTTCTAGGTTTTCCTCTAGAATGAGACGTTTTGCAGCGACTGGTAGACCGTCATCCATTATGGATGTCATGTTTTAAGGGGATGATCTGTGCAGGATGATATAAATATCTTCTTTTGGCTCCCAGCAGGATGGAGCGGGAGGGAGGGTGGAGGGGTAGGGGGCGGGGTGGCACAAGACAGGCCACTGTGTAGCATTAGAGCGGGATATCTTTATTATTTGATTCAATATCAAAAGTAAAAGAAAGACATGTATGTGACAAGCAGATGGCAAAGCTGACAATAATTCATGAGATGTGGCAAATCTCTTGACACCTCAACAAGACAGTTCTGCAAATAAGTATTCAACATCAGAGAAGAGGTTGGAAAAAAAAAAAGCTGCTACCAGCCACTACACCTCCATCCGCATTAAGATAAGTGAAAGATTTCACTGCTTTACAGTGATGTGTCTGACAGCTGCAGTAAAGTTTCTGATCCTGAATGAGTTCTTGTCCTTTTGTGTCCTCTGTTAAAGCACAACGGGAGCCTGTATGTTGGCATACAAAAGCAGCATGAAATAAAGCCTGACAGATACATATGCGTGTGATGGTCAACTGAGAGAAAAGAGAGAGAGAGAGAGAGAGAGAGAGAGAGAGAGAGGAAACTGCAGGTCTCTCCCGCTGTGTTCAGATCCACCCCTCTATTAGTCTGGCACTGTGGAAGAAGCCAGCCAACTGTGTGCACGCACACACACACACATGCGCACAGACAGTATTCAGCACCACTGTTGATACGAGGGGTTAGAGAAACTAGGAAGGATAGGATGCGCAAAGAGCAGATGTGCTCATGTTTGTCCTTATATGCTGTAATCCTTACTTGATTTAGTTGTATCTTTCATAACGAGACGATCTACACGACAAGAACAGTGTGTGGCCATGAAAGTCTATGGAACAGAGCTGAGCAGTAGCGAATCAGTTATGCTCAAGGCAGATAGAAATAATTCATTGCAGTGCTCTGAGAGCAGTTGAGGCATGGGTGCAACACAGAGCAGATTTCCGGTGTGGATTGCTGGGTGTCTGTGTTATTTCTGCCTGAATATTTGGCTCCAAAGCTTGAAAGTAGATGGGAACTCTTGACTGCTGTGCGCTTCTGAGTATGATGTCAGTTAAAACATGAAGAGCATGACATTGCGGCTTCTCACATCATCGACTGACATGAGTTAGACCCTGTAGTAGATGTAAGAGACGAAATCTCACCTGTGTTGTGAATGAATACAAACGCTGCATAAGCACATATTTTTTGTTAAATTAAGATGAATTTAATTCCATTTCATCACTCATTGCCTTTTAATCTCAGAAGGTGTACTTTCTGCTGTTCAGAGTCTCACACATCTCACCTCTCTTTTTTTTTTCCAGGAGCTGCTGTGGAGCCCACTGGCTCGTCTCTTGGCTTCCTGCCTGCTCGATGGAAAACTAAACGCACCTGAGTGTTTCTGAGGAAGGAGAGAGGAGAGAAAAACTTCTCACCCTTGTTCTTGCCTAATGAGAGCACTCGCCGTGGACTCTGTCTCTGCTCAGGCTGCGCTGTTTAGTTGCCGCACATAGCCACCTCTCACAGGTGCAGGAAAAGACGGAAGCATAAAGAGGAAAGAAGAAAAAGTAGGAGATAAAGAGAGCGAGGCTGCATAATTAGTTTTACCGTGTTTGTGTCAGAGCTAGAAAGCATGAGAAGAGACTTCTGAAGAAGACTGTGCTCTAAAATATATTGCAGCTAACCTTCAGCACATTTGTATGTGTGTATGGTTATATGCGTGCGCACCTCTTTCATTTTCAAAAGACTTGAATTTGTATTTGTATGCGGATTTAGCCTTTCATTATGACTCTGCAAGGAGGCTTTGAGACAGTGTGGACTGGCTGCCATAGAAGTGTCTGCTGCTGGCTTCTACTGCTGGCTTGTTATTTCTCGATCGCCTTGGCAGCTAAACCTAAAATGCCAGGCCACACACACCTCAACTCAATACGCATCGATGGGGACATATCACTGGGTGGACTGTTCCCAGTGCATGCAAGAGGAAATGATGGCAAAGCCTGTGGGGAGCTGAAGAAGGAGAAAGGGATCCATAGGCTGGAGGCCATGTTATTTGCCCTGGATCGTATCAATAATGACAATGAGCTGCTGCCTAACATCACTCTCGGGGCACGTATCCTGGACACCTGCTCCCGGGACACCCATGCTCTGGAACAGTCGCTGACATTCGTTCAAGCACTGATTGAGAAAGATTCAACGGATGTCAAGTGTCTGAGCGGAGGGCCGCCCATCATCACTAAGCCTGAGAGAGTGGTGGGAGTGATTGGTGCATCTGCCAGCTCCGTGTCAATCATGGTAGCCAATATTTTGCGCCTCTTCAAGGTCAGAATCTCTTTCTTTATTTTTCCTGTCAATATCGTTTTTAATCATAGTTGAGGAGCAGGAATATTTCATAAAATTTCCTGGAGAATATTCAATGCAACCTATTTTCTAGAGTTCAGAATTTGATTTAAAAACAAATTTTGAATTTTCATCTCAGATCATTCGAATGTCACCACACAAACGAACAAACAAACACAATCAAAGACATACACTGCTCCTCAGCATTTCCCAGTCCATTGTCCTTATTGCTTTCCTTTTGACCTTTTCTATTATCCACATATGCATTAATCACATTAGTTTCAGTCCTTTTTCTCCCCACTGTCCAGAAAACTAGACACTGATCATTACACCATAATTTTCCTCACTAATGACATTAATTTACCAAGAGTCCTCAGTGTTGCCTACTTCTAATTAATTCAGGGAAGCCATGCATGGTACCAATGAGCTCACTACACTTCTGTTGAGTACAGTGTGTAAAATGAGTTTCAGTGTTGTGTTGACTCACCAAATGCAAATGTAATGTTCAAAAGGGAGGAAAACATAAACAGTATATGACAGGACCTTTGTAATATCTACAGGCCACAACCAAACAAACAAGCTTAAAGGTTGTGCAACCGCTGCTAACAGGTAATGACCTCTTTTGAGCTCCTCAGGCTTGATTACTCATTTTTCATAAATCCACTAACTAAAGTTGAAGATGTATAGTCAAGTCAAGTCAGAGTTTATTTATGTAGCCTAATACCACAAATCAGAAATCTGACCCAAGGGGCTTGGCAATCTGTACAGCATAATATAACTGTGTCCTCAGAGCTTTGAATCGAACGAGGAAAACACAGCCCGAAAAAACCTACAACAGGAAAAAAATGGAAGAAATCCCAGAATAAGTAACAGGGAAGGGATCCCTCTTTCTGGGATAGACAGACATGCGCTGGCTGCCACATGCAGAAAATAGAGCAACAAAGCAGAAATACAGTACGAACAATCAGGATGACAACATTATAGATTGTAACTGATCTGAGAGGACATTGAGCAACTCCCAGGTGTCGCCAACTCGTGAGCCACACATCCTCCTTCCCTTCTTGAGGAGTTGGAAGGAGGCCAGACTACACAAACATACAAGAGACAAAACCAAGCACATCACTCAAATGTCTAGGAGAAGGTTACCAACACAAAGGACACAGGGAGAGAGGAAGCCAGAAAGAAAGCGAGTGAGAGACAGTGAGAAAGAGACAAGGAGGCTGGGACTCCTGCAGGGCAAAGATCCAGATCCAAAACAGCTGGAATAAGGCACTGACAGCCAGGAGAGCCAGAGAGTTCCCAGGAGGGTCGATGGTTCAGTACAATGTGCATGAGAGAAAAAAAAGACAGTGGACCAGGAGGAGTACACAGAGAGGAAGAGAGAGAGAGTGGAGCACACAGCCTGGATGCCCATGTGCTCGAGGGAATAAACAAACCGAGGGTTGGAGAGATGCAGTGGTTTTTAGAAAGTTTATATTAATCTCATCAGCAAGACAACATGGACAATACTGTACGTACTTGGTTTAATTAATTCAGTGAAATAGAAACCGACCCTCCAGTGGGAAAATGGTAACAGGTTCTAGGTCTGAAATCATGAAAGAATAAACTGAAAGTTTTAGTATTGATTTTAAATAGCTCAACAAAGTCAGACAGTCTGATGTCAGCAGGAAGATTGTTCTACAGGAAGAGGGGCACAATAGAAAAAAGCCCTGCAGCGAGCAGACTTCTTTTTATCTCTGGGGACAGAGAGGAGCCCTGCTTTTTCAGAGTGAAGAACGCAGATTAGAAAATAAGGTATTATGAGGAGATCAAGGAATGTTGAAGGGAGACACCTCAAAGTGTGATCTGACATAGACAAGGAGCCAATGAAGGGATGCTAAAATTAGTATAATGCAGTCAGATTTCTTTTTCAGAATTAGTTAAACTTTTTTTCTGCAGCATTCTTAGCTATTTGAGGACTTAGTAGCAGCATGTGGTAGGCCTGAAAACAAACATTACAATAATCCAATCTGGATGATACAAATGTCTGTTATAGAGAGTCTTGGGATCTAATAAAGACAACAAAGACCAAACTGAAAGTATGTTACATACTGCAGGTGAAAAAGGTGGCACTGGTGAGCTCTTTAATGTTCTGATCAAAAGACGGTGTGGCATCAAATGTAACATCAAGGCTGTTGGCTCTCATGCTGTCGAGATCTACTGTTACTTCCTCAAAGTGGTCTATGTCAGACCAAGCCAGTGACCAGCATCTCAGTTTTATCTGAATTTAGCAGCAGAATATTTCCACAGTATCACCAGTATAACAATGGAAACAAACACCAGGACCACATCTAATGCGGTCAGAGGTGAAAAATAAAATGAAAAACAAAACAAAACAACACAGCACAAAACAAAACAAAACAGAGGACCAAGAACAGAGCCCTGGAGAACTTTATATTTAGTGTTTCAATATGTAAGAGGGTGAAATACAACGTGTTCTACATGAGATCAAGAGCCAGACCAGAAATGCCAAACTGATAACTGGAGTCTACAGTGATGTAATATATCAAACACTACACTGAGATCGACTAAGAAAAGTAATTATGTCTGAATCAGATCTAAATCGACAGTAGGCAGAATTCATTTAAGACTTAAACTGAAAATATTCAAAAAGGTTGGTTGAAAGCTGTGGTTACACAACTCGTTCTAGTTTATTTATTCTTTTCAGAAGAATGGAAAATTAGAGACTGGTTGATAATTTGATCATTTGTTTTAGTGATCTGACACATGTTTTTATGATGCAATAGAGGAAAAAGTCAAATTACTGGAAAGCCAACCAATGTGCTTAACCCTACATAAGTAGAACATAAAGTATATACTGATATTATTTCACCTTTCAATAATCCATTTAGGTTTTGTGACAGACAATATGGTTATAGCTTCTACATAGCATGAATCCAACATCGGTCCATTGACACAGGCTTCACCTATTCAAAAGACCCTATAGAAGATGAGACTTGAATCACCTGCTGTGACATTGATTCAACAAAGTCTCACCTGTCTGCCTCCGCTATAGGACCAACTAACTGCTCAGCAGTGGGCGAGAGGATGAACAACACAATCTGTTCTGTCACAAACCTGATTGGCGTGTCACAAGTCAACCAGAATAAATGCTGTGCTCCTATATCCTTGATGCTTTTTTAGATTGACTGTCTTACACAAAGAAGTGCATTTGTATCCAGCCATCACAAGCACCAGTCCTTTACCTCCACTTTTTTTTTTTTTTTTTTTTTTTTTTGGCAGTGCCATGTACAGAGCCGTCACACAGTCTCCACCAACATAGAAATGCACAGTCTTGTTATCCTCATCACTCAGTTAAAACAGGGATGGTGACATATCCGACGGGGACTGTCTTATTGCATAACACTGCAGAACAACCAGTGGTTTGTCTACAAACACAGGCTGGCCGGTACACCGGGCAGCTACACAGCACTGAAATTCTTGACACCTATGAGTCTCTTCTCAGTACATGGAGGAAGAGAAAAATAAAAACATCAACCATAAAACACACCCCTGCCATCTTTAGCTCCTTGCAGAAAGCAACAGTGGCATCAAAAAATGTCTGCCTAAAAACCTAGGCGTACTGCCACACCTTATGGTATTCCACAACTCTCCAACCTGCCAATTTTCCACCAAATGAGGCTGTTAATGCTGCCAGACTCCTTATTAAAGGTCGCATGAACTGCCACAGGAGAGTTTGTCCACTAACATGCCTGTGAGATGTCTTCACACAGCTAATTGGCAAGCCTCTGTTTGGGTAGGGGTTTGCCAGTGAGTTGTTTTGTGTTCCAGACAGTATGCCAAATCCTGCGGGAAGAACAAATTATGTAAGGTTTTCATTTTCTTCTTCTGTGCCATTCAAGATTCAGTATTCTTGGGCAAATAATGAATTTTGTGTCAGCGTATTGCAAGTCAGATTCTGATAGGCCTTTGATTCACTGGAGCATGAACCCTTTTTTGATGGACAGTGGCCTTAAAGGTATCTGCCCTGTGGGCTTGAACTGTTTCCTTGACAGGGCCTTGGCACAACTGGCAAATCCCACTGAGGGACAGAGGAGGATGTTATAAAATGCTGCCACTTCACTCTATATTTCAGGACATGGTTGCTAAAAAGCACATCTCTCCGAGCAAGTCATGACTAGAGATAGTTGACACATACAGTTTGATATGTGGAAGTGACAAACAAGTCTCCAGCATAAGTAACAAGAAACTGGAGAGTTTGTGTATGTTGGGCAGGTCAAACAAGGATCAGAAAGTCTGTGCCTTTCCTAGATATAAATCTAGAATTATTAATCTGTCCTATACATGTGCTGAGACATTGGGAGCAGCCATTAGTGATTCTGCATATAAAAGCAGTGCTGCACAATAACCTAGAGCTGATCCTGTATGACTCGTTGCATTATCAGAAGGATCAGATGGAAGGAGAGAAAAGCCCAGAACAAGCTTTTAGGTAATGGATGCATGTTCAAATGCACCCACATCCATTTACAACAAACATGGGAAAAAACAGGTACACAGGCCACATCCTTTCAGCTTTAAGAAGTGTTTTATTTTCAGAGAAGAATCAAAGATTTCTCATGTTATAATGATAGTGGCAACCCCTCTTAAAGTATTGTTATTTAGAAAAATACTTCTGTGACACATTTTAAAAGAACTTTCGTAGAGAGCTGGAAAGCTTTAAAACAGCCTTTAACCAACTTATCCTCTGTTTTGGACTTGACAGGCGGAACCATTTTTCATGAATCACACTGATATAGAAACAAGAAGCCATGGAAATGTGATTTGTACCCAAATGTGGCCTCAGGTGAAAAGAATAATACAAATCTCCATATTTGCAGTAATTATAGAGTGCAATAATTTCAACACTAAAGCAGGTCACAAGATGATACTGTGCATGCATGAGGTAGACCCATAACTTTATTTCCTCTTAAAACTCAGACTAGAGGGATGGTGTAGAGCAGGCATGTCCAAACTATTCCACAAAGGGCCATGTGGCTGCAGGTTTTTGTTCCAACCAGTCAAGATCACACAGTTTGACCAATCAACTGTCTAAAGACCGAGATCAGTTAATTAAATGAGTTAAGTCTGGTGTGCTGCTACTTGGTTGGAACAAAAACCTGCAGCCACACGGCCCTTTGTGGAATAGTTTGGACACCTCTGGTGTAGAGTATTGATCATTTAGTTGGCCAAGTTTTCATTTTCTCTCTGCTCTGATTTAAAAGCGCGGACGTCTGGTGACTTGGGGGAGAAGAAAATTATGCTCATTCTTTGGAAGTTTTTCAAAGGCATTGTGGGAAATGCAGGTAATCACCAACATAACTAAAGTAGATGAAAATGCGTCATATCGAGGGTATAGTAAAAAAAAAAAAAATTATTCAGGCAATATCGATGAGATACAGAAAAAAAACTGATGATATCCAACAATTTAAAAATACTCCAAGAGCGGATTTCTTTTTTAAATACATGTTATGATGAACTTTCATTGTGGCCTTTTTGGACGAAACTATTTAAATGTCACACTGTGGGATATCAGACCCATCAGAAACCACTCAGCTGCAAATAAATGCAGTCCTGTGCACTTGCCGTAAGGATATTGACTAGTAAGTAAAGCTAAGGTTGTACTCTCGCAGGCCACGCCTCAGCAGGTTCTGGATCTTTTCTCCATCATTAAAGTCACATAAAACCATAAGCAAGACTCCCTTGAGTGGCGGGGAGGGTTTCACTGCTTATCACTCCCCTCTAATGACTTCCAAAGTCCTGCTTGGCTTGTTTCAACCTTTCAGCCTCTTTGCTTTCTTTACCTGAGCGGTTTGGTTCAAGCTACATAGTGATGATGGTGAGTCCTTTTATTTTTGCATATAACAAGTCATTATGTGGTGGTCGGTAGTTGTTTGTGACTTCGTGTCTGCTGTTTTGTTTTTCTAAAGTTTACTTCATCAAATTTTCATATTTACTTGATACATACAAAGAGGACACGCAAGGCAACATTAGACCTAAAGATAGCATACCACTAACATGATTTTGGAAGTGATGCTGCTTGCTATCCTCATGAGGAATAGATCTGGCTGTAATGTAATTGGCTTCATGCTTGCAATTGTTGTTCTGCTCCTTACTTCTGAGCATTTCCTTATCCTCCTCTCAGTCTTAGAGTGGCTGAGGACGAAGTGTTTGCTCAGCACTTCAGAGCAGGCAGTATTCCGTCCCCGTGGTGTGCCATGAATATTTTACTATATTGTTACGTAATTTACGCCCAGGGATTGGGGTTGAAAGCTCCCTCTCTATATCCCCTCATCACTGGGTCCAGCTCTTGATCTTTTTTCATCAGCTGGTTCTTTATAATGCTATATAAGCAGGAGTAAAGTGCAGCAGGACTTGAGGTAATTAGTGGTTAGTTGCTTATGATACTCAAGACAGATCAAGTGTAATTATAGCCCCAGGCTTTCGATTGTGTATCTTAAATATCACTGAAAACAGCTGTACAGACTGGCTTGAAGGATATTTGCTGCAGCAGTCAGAAACTGCAGGAGCATGCACTGTGTTTCGCGTAGTGAAGCTGACTTGCTGAGACAATCATAAGCTTTCAGACAAAGGGAGGGTGGGAGAGAGGGGTGGGGGCCTTGTAGCAGGAGCAACCTCCATAGAGCAGCGCTCTAAATCAGGTACAAGCAGGCACAGTCAGCCTGCAGAACTAAGTCTTTCCTCTGTGGAGGAGTGAGCTTGAAACTGAGGAGAGAGGTAGAGAGAAGAGACCGGTGGGGGTAGCTAGGTATACTCTGAACAGGAGGAGGAGGGTTAACTAGTTGCCTATTGTGTTGTCTGTGAAGCACAGACCATGCATCCGCCTCTCTCTTCCCTCATTAGAGACAGAGTCAGAGGCCCTCAGGCACAGTTGCTCGCTCCCTCTCAGCGTTTCACAGTGTTGAGAGAGAGGGCTCTTATTGGATTATCCCATCATCAACCCATAGTAAAGACACACTGAGAGCTTTAGAGGCTCTTGAAAATATTCACACAGCTGCTTTTTACTTTCACCTGTTAATGGTCGATCTATTCATCAAACAGTAAAGGTAAATGTCACTATCCATCACCGTCAAACCTGAATAAAAATACAACAGCATTAAAATTCAATACTGTATTTAAAATGATGCTGTCAAGCCACAGAGCTGTGTTTGACAGGGCACAAGTCAAATGGACAGATTGTGTAGCTGAGCGTCATTTTGAAGCCAGTTTGATAAGTTAATTAAAACATGAAACAGCAATGACAATACAGATATTTTGATGATTAAATATTTTAATCAATTCCATCAGGATCTAAACCTGGATGTTATTTGTAAAAAAAAAAGAGTGAAGTGGGAGACTGTAAAACCTATCATTTTTATATAATATAAACTATTACTTTAATCAAATAGCTAGCCCTCATGCAGACACACGGAGAAAAGAAAACAAAAGGTTAAATGAACCTGCGAGAATACAATCCTCCTTTCAGCACTGTGGATAGCGCCACATGGTCAGGCAAAATTTAACAGAAAAGACAGACTAGAGTAAAAGAGTAAACAATACAAAAAGGTTATTGTCAAACAAGCATGAGTTTGACACTTGGGACTGTTCTCACACTTCTGTGCTGTACATAGATATAGCTTACATTTGTATGATCGCTTGGTGAGGTAGCATTAAGAGGTTTTGTGGTTTCATCGAGTCATTAGCCAGAAAACAAGAAGTTGTTTATGGCAAGTGTTTTAGCAGGTTGCCTATTTACACAAACCACAGATGGTAGGTCCAATTTTCACCTTCCTTTTAAATCAGGTTTGGTCTCAAGTTTCTGAGGGAAACATGAGGCCATCTAGCTACTAAATGCTCCACTGTGTTTACCGGCTAGTTGCTAACTATGCTGTTATCCGCTGGGCAAAACATAGTGTACACTCAAGTATGATAAACAAAGCTTTTATGTTTTTCCTGCAAACAGCTGTCAGCCTGAAGTAAGAATGCTGAGGGTTATAGGAGTTAACTTAGTAACAATACAAGCTGTAAAACTAAAACAAAGACCTGAAAGGTGCTAAAATGCTCCATAAATCTGAGACTGTTGGTTTAAAGATACCTGTATCCTTAAATTATGTATCATGCCTTTTGACTAAATAAACATGAAGATTTATATCAGGATGGATGGTGAGCACATGAGGGGCATATATTGTAGTAGTTACTGTGTTCCAGTGGGATTTACATTGCTCAGAGGGTGGTACGTAGCTTGATGCTACACTCTGACTTGTTAGCGCTTCATCAAATCTGGACAGGACTCCCAAGGTGTGTCCTGTCACCTTCACAGAGCCTCAACACCCTGGAACTGGGTGGTAATTGAGAGAGAGAGAGTCTGGCCACAGAATTGATTGTGACTGAGCTCACTCCCGTCCTGTGCTAGCTGTAATTTGGTGCACACTACGCTACATTAGTTCATTCACAAAGCCCTTTCCCTGAAACTCACCCACACGCGTCCAACAAATCCCAAATGTGCTCTCTGCTCTCTCTATACTCCTGCAAAATCCGAACCAATGCAAACAAACAAATAAACAAACAAACAAACAAACATACAGGGAAAACAAATCAAATAAATACCTTCAAAACAAGCAGCAAACAATTGTTCTCAGTGTGTTCACAGACCAGTGGGCTTTTCCACAGTTTTATCAGTATACCTCAACTTGACTTTTACAGAGCAAACCAAATCCATGAAGCTGTCTCTCTTGACCCAAGATTGCAGACATTCCCTGATCTACCATGCTCTGGCTACAGGAACAGCTCCTTTAGTTCGGGATTAGTTCCGACTCATGTCTTTTTACCCACCCAGACCCGAGCGGTCAATTCCTGGGAGAGTCATAAGTGAGGTCTGCTCAGAACCATGTCTTTTATTCCTGTCACTATTTTATCCCCTTTTTTCCTGCTGTTTGCAAATCCCTCTGTAGCCAATCCAAAAAAAAAAAAAAAAAAAAAAGAAAACACCACCACCGCTGGTAATCACCAAGCACTAAAAAGCTGTGTGGCTGTCTCCTCCTGTGCATTGCCTTTCTCAATATGTTAGGTTTCACTCAAATGAATTTCTGGCATTTAATTAGTGCTCTCTAACAGGCCTACTGAGGAAAGGCTGGCAGGAGGGGAGAATGTCTTTTCTTTTTCAAATGTATGACTTTAGTCCGTTGAGCTTTTCTGTGAAATCCTCAAAGCCAAGAGGGACAGTGAAGAGCACAACATTAATATCAACACAGTTTGCTAATGTTCTCTGTGCTGGCGCTGCCACTACACCAATAATGGTTGTAGTCAACAAATTTCTAACAATTAGATGTGTATCTGGTGCCCAGCTCTAATTTCTAAGTTTAAGTAACTCACATCTTCACAACTGAATCTAACAAGTGGAGCACAGCTATCAAAAGGTTTCTTCAAAAAAACACAGTGGGATTAAAGGCTTGGAGCTGTCTAACCTGCATAATCTCACCATCAGCCCCATAAGAGAAGACAGAAAATCTTGAGTATCTCAAACCCCTTTAATTAAAACTAATCCATGATGCCATGACAGCTTCCATATTGATCACAGGAGATTGATTTTTTTTTCATTTATTTATTTATTTACTCGAGCAGTCACGGTGTCAGAGTCAGTGGTGAAAAATGAGTGATGAACTGAGAGCTCAGTTACTTATTAATTTCAGCTCAGTGGCTTCTGTGCACTTTTCTTGAATAATAAATATAAAACACATGAGCATGAAAAGGTCAATATCATAAAATGTTCTTGCAGCCACAGTAAAATTGCCCGAGATCTTAAAGGGATTGTTTCTGTCAGTCCGGTGCCAGTTGATATCCGCAGCCTACCCTACAGAAAGAGACAGAAAGAGAAAGTTTGGCCGCCTTCAGGCTAAGCAGCTTGGACATCATCCAGGCTCAGAGCGCATGAGACAACACTGAGGCTCCCATGAGTCACTGCTGTGTCACACAGAGGGACTCGCTTTCTGGTCAGAGGCGATCAGGATTTACCATGAAAACAGAACATTCAGGCTACACCCCAGAAATTAATCAGACAGAGGCAAGTTCATGTGAAACTTTTTACACTGTGATACTGTTTTGTGTTAAAACCTGATATCGTAAAGCGTCAGCTGTCAAGAACATTCTAATTTTTTGTTCCAGGAGGGAAAAAAAGACTAATTTCCTCTGTTTATATGACTCTCATGCTGAATATTATGATCTCTTATATCTTTCTTTACTGTGTATTTATGGGACTTAATTGTCCAAACAAAGTACAACAATCTACCATTTAGCATCAAAGATACAAGAAAAACATCCACATGATCACTCTCACTGGGACAGTGCAAAGATTCTGACATTTTAAGTCGAACATAATACTAATGTTCAACATCTTCCCTTATCATATTAGCTTGCTAATGTTTGGTAATTTGCATTAAATACAAAGCACAGCCAGGTAAGTGTAGTGAGCAGTTTTGAAAAATATTATAAAACACTCGAAAATATGGAGCACAAGTTAATGGCGCACCTTCACAGATCTTCTGATGGGGAACATAAAAGTCTGTGCCAAATACAATTTGAAATTGTGGATTAGATTGTGGTTTGTGCAAAGATATGTGAAAACTTTCACCTGGAAAAAAAAAAAAATCTTTAGGATTCAGTTTCTGGGAAACAAAAATGTCTGTGCAATCAGTCTAATACTTGTTGAGGTATTTTTAGGCTGTGGATCCATATGATGAATAGCACATTGATTAGCTCTGGAATATTTGACATTTGAAAAATACCAACAGATACAAAAATGAAGTAACACAGAGCAGGATTTATTCTAAAGTCTCAGTGGCTGTGACAGATGATACTTGTGTAAGCTAAAAAGCAAACATCAGATGAGGAAAAATGACTTTGAATTGGTGGTACACTATTCATCTATTTTGTTTTTGTATGTTTTGTTTTTTTTTTTTAAGCTTTTTTTGCTTCAACTCTAGTTTACATTTCTGATGTTTTTACACCAGATGGTCCCACGAGTCTCATGTATTTATTTAAATTTTCCTCTATTACGATATCCTTGAGCTCTACGTCTCAAAGGTGGAGCCTGCTGTCGGAAAAGTAAATAAATAATAAATATAAACAAATAAAAACAGAACGGCAGCAAATATAGAGACCAAATACAGAAGCCAGTAGTGCATGATGACCAAATATTTGTACTCATTCACAGAAGCAGCTGGAAAAGGAGAATCAATTCTCATTTACAGGCTAATTATGATGTCAAGTTTCCTCACTCGGTAAAAACACTACAAATCGTTAGAGGCTACCTGTCTGTTTGTCACCACCCCATCACCTTGTTTCTTTAACCTACAATCATTAAACTATCAAGACTTGAAGACCTTCCATTAGTGACACACCTGGATATTGACCCAGCATCTTCAAGCTTCAGTGACAACACGCCTCATTTCCTGACATGTTTACTTCGTCTCACTGTGGCTGAAAAGTCGGTGTTTGGACACTTTGTTATCAATATCAAAAAAAAAAAAAAAAAAAAAAAGAAAAGAAATGACAAGCTGATATTAAATCTCAGCGTGTGTTTCAGTTAAACACCAAAACAAAAGTTTCTTTATTTTCTGTCTGTATGACAACAACAACAACACACCATGTCCTGTCCATCCTTTGCATAAAAGCGTAATAACTACTGATAGATACATACAGTATGTGGCGTTTAGGGGTCATTTGTAAATTGTAGTTACAGAAAACAGCATCTCTCTCAACCTGCAGGAAACACACTGAGCTACAAACTGTCAACACCTTTGATCTCCAACTCCCCGGAGGAAACCGTCATAAATTCTTGGTATGAAATCATATATCAATAGCAATTGAATCTGTAGGCAGTTCATAATCTCTTAACCCACTCTCTCTTTACTTACTCTTTAGCTGATCTGACAATAACAAAAATGACAGTAGTAATAACAAAAAGAATACGAGTCACCTCTTAAGGCACTGAAAACACATAGATTCTTTATCGGTTATTTATTCATCTTGCCATTATTATGGGAGCTGTCCTCTACCTGTAAGGTGTAGGTATGTAGCCAGTCATCCTTCTACTTTAGTATAAGTTTTGTAAACAGGTCTGATGCTTTACATAAAGAGTTGATGTAATATTCTTATTTTTTTTTCCTCAACCATCAGCGTCTGTGTGTTTATTTCAGTCCAGAGTGCTTTTCTTTAAACAGGGCATCTTTCTGGGACACCAGCATTTTGTATTTAATGCTGAAGCAGTGTTTTGTATCCCGCGGTGCTTAGTATTAGTCACTGCTAATCTGTCTCACGTTATATAATTTGTTACAGCTGAACATGCGTTTTGGCCCCCGATGTGAAACACAACATCTTGTAGGTCATCTTATCTGCTTTTAGTCACACCACATTGTGGCTGATGGTTTCCTCCTCCTGGCTACCCCTCAAGTATTTAAGTACTTTTCATGTGAATGTGGAATTCAACATGGGCCACAATAATAATAATAATAATAATAATAGTTATAATTCTAACAATAATAATAGCGTATTGTGTTTGTACAGCTGGTAATTATTTGAGACCTGGATATTTGGTTCTGATTGACATTTAATGAGTGTTACATGTGTAAATTACATTGTTTATTGTCGTTTTCATTTTATTGTTGTCGTATTGTAGCGTTTTTGAATACATATAGTTGCGGGAGTAAGAATTGAATTTATGGAATTTGATTTCCTGAATGAAGATGACTTTATACTCTTCTTTATTTTGTTCTAAAATTACACTATATTTAAACACAATATATTAGTTGGGCGAGATGTAGCGATGGATGTTATGTGAACATAATAATTAGGGTGAGGTTTCTTAAAACAGTTTGCATCATTTTCCAATTTTCCAGTCTATAGACTATTATTTAACTATGTTCTCTGATCTGACCGTGTTATTAAAGGACACTTAATTGGAAAGTTCTTTTCAAATTTATTACAAATTACTGTTGTATTTGTTTTGACAAATGTAACTCTTAAGGTTTGAACAGAAAAACAATGTTATTGTGGTTAAAAGACAACAAATCCTTGAACCTTCACAACCACATGGGTCGACTGTGACTTATGACCCGTAGCAGCTACCAGCAGCAGGCCACTGGACCTTCATTTTCACAGTGGTAATAGTAAACGTGTATTCAAGGTTGTAGACACAAAAACATCACAGTTTGATTTAGCAAAGGATTGTGGTTATGGTTGACAAGCGACTGGTTGTTTGGGTTGTAGACTGATCCTATATAAACCAAACGTCAGTGATTATCAGAGTGAGAGTCCTGTGTTTTGTCGACTCATCCATCCACTTCAGACTTTCTCTGAATTCCATTTCCTCATCTCCAGTTACGTTTAGTGCTTTCATATAACATGATATCATCTCAGGGTGGGGTTTCTTAGACGTGTTGGCCTCCTCCATGAAATTCTATAAACTAAGATGCAATCAAAGGCCTCAGCAGTTTTGTGAGACACTGGCAACTCACAACACTGCTGATTTGGAGTAGATGAAACATCAACACGGGGCAGTTTAATCACATTAACAATGTCACATTCCCAATTTTGGCATGCGCTGCTTTCTAAATCAGGAAGAGGATTTACTACTCTTAATATTAAAACCTACTGTATTTTGTTTGACCCTTGATTTATTGTCTTATGTGTCTTCAATGACACTGCAAAGTCAACAGTACAGATGGTAAATCCACACGATCTCATTGACCCCTGTTGGAGCGTAACCATTACTGAAAGCCCAAGTGGTTTCGACACAGAGAAGAATACAGTGAGTGGATGGACTTGTTCCAAAGCCATCCAAAGGTATTGTGCCATTACATTTAAATGACAAGGCAGTTTGTGTGGGAGAAATCAATATCTGTGAATGAGCGTAACAAATTAAACTTTCTATTAATCCAGCCCATTGATATGTTTGTAATATAAACAGTGCTGATGCAAATAACTGAGTTTCCGTTGTGTCAAGCAATTTGACAAACGCTTCAGGAGACATAAACAATAAACACTGTTAGTGGGTTCAAGTTTAAACAGGAAACATTGAGCTGCAACAACTCTTGTGGTGTAGATCAGTGAATCAAAAGAGCAAGTTAGTTACTAATTTTGTCTTAATCTTCGCATAATAAAAGAAGCAATAAAGCATATTGTACTGGTACATTTTGCATGCTTTAGAGCAACTTTTTTAAAAAATAAGAAGAAAAATTAAAACCCTTTTCTTTAACACATATTTCCTCTAAATGAGAATAATAGCTCGCACAGTATAACTGAAAACATTCCTCCCTATAAGCAATTACACAGCCGAGGGGAGAAAAGACTTTAGATAATTATATTCAATTAAAAAAACAGGTAATTATGCCCAATGTGAGAGTGAAACTTAGTTGTACACAAACAGAAATTATTTTCAGTGGTGCTTAGCAAGCTTTGAGTGCTCCAGTTAAACCCAGAAGAAACTTTGGGCTTAATTGGGGCTTGTTTTCTTATGTCTGGATCAGCTGCACAGGGTAAAAGGTCAAAGCTTGATTAGGACAATAACACGGTTTACATCAATTATCTAATGTGACGCCATGGGATAATTTAGTAAATTAACCGCAATTTGAACCATTTAAGGGGTAAAATGTTTTCATAACAAAAGCAGTTGTTATATTAGGAGAGAAAATACATCCAGCAGGTCTCTTGTCTCCTAACAGCATGTGTCTCCTCTAAAACAGATTACCTGTGCAGACAGTGACACTCATGTGTAAAAGCCATTACCATCGACTCAGTGAATACATTACTTGTTGGTGTACTGTTCTCACAGTTAATCAACTAGTCAGTGTTAATGGAGGCATCAGATCCTCACATAGACACCTTCAGTGTTACTGCAGCAGCATGCTTCTTCTTTATTTTTAAATCTCCTTTAATGTCACCATAATCTCCCAAAAAAACAGCAACAGGCAGACTCTGGTCAGACTCTGTTGTGCGTGTAGGAAAAATACTGAGAAAAAAAAAAAAATAATAATATATATATATATATATATATATATACTGTATATATATATACAGTATATACTGAATCTTTTGTCGAGCTGAAAGAAGTTTACAGCAACACTTTTAATTAGTAAACAAGATGTGGCAGACTAATTGTTTTGGCAAACGATCTGCACATAAATCACATGTGCTTCATGCGTATGAATGCGTACCCGGGTAATTTACAGTTACATAATAAACTGTATACAATATCTGTGTGACACGGTGGCAAATTCCCCTTTTGTTCTTCACGTATAATAGAAACAATAGGAGCCTTATGTAGATTTTTAATTGTTGAGTTTACAAACCTTGCTTTGTTGATCGGCGACTTTAAAAGGCAGAAACAAAAGCTAATTTAACTTGTAATATTGTTATTATGTGACAAACTGCATGTCACTTTAGGGAATATGTTATATAGATATACATTACGTGTTTTAACCTTAGAAATCTGTGGTGACTGCACAAAGCTATTATCAACAGTGTTTTTTTAAACACTGTATCATCAAATAATCTCAGAAGTCAGCTAAAAGGAGTTAACTACAACCTGCAACAGTTTTGATAAAATAATTAACCAGTGGTGACTTTAAAGCAGCGCTATCACAGTCGGTGGAGTTTTAAAATTTTCAGCAAATTTTCTTATTCTTTTAAATATTTTATGCTGCCGTCAGTCTTTGCAAAAGCCACATCAAGAGTATTACACCAATGGTCCTTCTTATTTCCATTTGCAGGACGTACACTTCAAAGATCTGCCTCAGGTGAAAAAGCCTGGTTTGCTTACACATGGAGAAGTTCGCTGTCTGCTGGCATCAGTGTCAAGGCGCACGCGGGAATGACTAGATTGAAACACTCAGGCAATAAGCCTGCGCTGCTTATAGACATTAGCAAGGCACAGCTTGATTTTGAGCAGGAGAAACTGCAGGCACACTCTCTCAGCCCACTCTGTTGTCTCATAACTGCTGCACACTGCATGCGTTATCAATGATTTTTACAACCCTGCTTCTCTTTTCTGCAAATTAAGCTGGAAAAAAAAAGGTGTAATGAAATGTTTAAAAAAAAAAAAAAAAACTATTCGGGTTTGCAGAGGAGCGCCTTGCTTTGACTCACAAAGTCCCAGAGAAGTTGTACATGAGGTTGAGGTACGCGTAATTCCTGATAAAGAAACACAACTTAAGGGGGAAGACATAGAGGAGAATAAAAATGAGCTAAGTTTCAGTTGGGGTCTGTTGGTTTAGGTAATATGAGTCAAGCCTGGGAGTGTGGGCAGTTTCCCACTTGTTTACATCCAATATTGAGCGAATGCTGCCAAAGATCCTATTGAATGTGTCTCTGTGGGATGGGCTTTTAATTTGATTAAGCCATCTATGCAAATGAAATGTAATTTGCATTTACCTTTTGTGCAGTTCAGCACAGTTAGTTATCAGCAATTAAAATGCGTTAGAAGCGGAGCGATAAGGCCACCCCAGACACCACAGACACAGAGGACTAATTTAAACATTTTCAGATACATTTCTTTAATTTTGTGCTGCGCTGACAGTGCAAGTGTCCTGTTATAAATTGGGTTGTTGTGCTGTATTAAAGAGTGAAGAGCTGATCCAGAAACTAGTTTAAAGTTGAAGAATCCTTTGTGTTACCGTAACACTTATTTTTTATGGTCCGTCACAGAAAAGATTGAATCAACCCTGTTACATTTTTTTTTATTTAGGAGGAGGATGTTAATAGCTTTGTAATAGATAATTAAGTGTTCCTAATCAGTTTCCTTCAAGTACTTAAGGGATATTCATAGGGGACTGAAATCCCATAATATTAACAGGACAGATAAAACTTACCCTAGATTCATTTTAGAGTTACTGAATGACAACACATGATCTACATATGTTTGTGTTGAGAAACTTTCCATTGAGATGTTAAGTCTTCAATGATATCATAAGCTTTTATTTTTAATTTTTTTTTTTTTTTATAACAACAATCATGTTCATTTGATTTTGGTCATTCAATACACATCTGATGGGGTACAGCCAACGCACACAGATCAATAGCACAGTCAGAGGCTTTAAAAGCTGGCAGGATGAATGGATGGCAGAGTGCTTTGAATAATTCAATGGTGCTGTGGCTTTGACCGGACTGTTTACGCAGCTACACTCTAAAGAACAACAACTGAGATGTAAAGAAAAAAAAAAAAATCAGACCAGACTTGCTTCACTCACAATTTATCATTCATGTGAAGTTAATACTCAGGATAGAAATAACACACCACTTACACTACAATCACTGTTATCAATATTAAAGACATGTCTCTACTGGGAGACGAGCTATTAATTCTGATGTGTCACAAAGAGAGAAAGTTGTGCCCCACGTGCAAAAACTGTCTGCGGCTTAAATACATTCAACTCTATTACACCTTTAAGTCCACACATTTAGCCTCCTAATGAGATGAATAAGTTAAACACGCAGTCAAAAAAAAAAAAAAAAAAAAAAATTATCAGCCACTGAGCAACACAGATAAGGTCACATTTCACATGATGGATTCGCTGATTGGTCAATTTTCCGGTCATGTAGCATGTGATGTACTTGGCCTTATATACAGTAAACACACACGTACGCGTTTCATTCTGGTGGAGCAACTCAAGTGAATTCATCTTTCTTCAAGTGTACCACACAGTGAGACACACATCAGCAACTTTGTTTTAACAACCATTTAGTATGCAGCCGAAGGCCCAAAACACAATGTGGAGAAAAACTAATAACAGTATCTAATAGTTGCGTGGAATAGAAGTAAACAGGCAGAGAAAATAAATATCCATCCAACAAGTAGCAACCTATTTTCAGTCCTCTCACAACACTGCATGCTAAGGTGTCTGCAGTGCTCAAGGCCCCACATGTCTGAATTAAAATGAGGTTGTGAATGTTGTCAAGGTCGTGACAGAGCAGCAAAAAGTAAGAATCCTTCTGGACGTGACAGATTTCTGTAACAGGGGCTGATTCATTTTGCTGAGGTGTTTTATGTTTCTGACAAATAAAGAATAACATCAGACATAACATATTCACAATATGAGCAGCAAGATCGCTCAGTCACAGAGACCTTTTTCATTTCAGATTGAATGGTACTCAACAAACTCCAGCTGAAGATTTTATACTTATTATAAGCAAACAGCCGGTCAGATTTAAGATTTGTTTCTGCAGCAAATAAAGTTAGTGGCTTTAAAACCTGTGAGTCATTTTCTCTTTCTAACTAACAGCAGAATATAAAGTCCTCTGTAGTTGATGAGGGAAACAAAATTAGTTTTAAATGTTTGAGCAGAGGACAGAATCGAAAAGAAACTGAATAGTTTAAAAATAAATTGGCCTTTTGAATATAATTTGAAAATGTCTGTAGGAGCTGAAAGACAGTTCAAATAATGTGTAATTAAAAGTTCACACAACACAGTAAAACGAGGAGTGTGTTCTACTTTAATCTGAACCAAATGTGTGTGTACGGATGCGTTTACAGGTGATATTCATGCCTGAGACTCTCTGTTTGCGCTCTGCTGTAGTACAAGCAACACACACACAAAAAATTTTTCCCCTTCATAAAATATGGCCGACAATCCACAGACACTTACAATTCATTCAACAACAGACTAATTGTTTTCTACTAAATCTGAACATACGAAAATAATCATCTCCAAAAACAATGCCTCGAGAAGAGCTACATCTGTTCAAGACTTAATGTTTATAACTGTTCTGTAATTTTATTGATTTATTTTAATTTACTGCTACTGAATTTATGTAGCAGCATGACTAAAACCAGGGCTGTGCTGGTTTCAGTCAACAGCTGTGGCATTTCACAGGCAAGACATAAAGATTGAATTATGATCAGATATAGCTGCAGTAGCTACGCCACAGCTGAGTCACGCCTCCTCAAAAATGTCTGAGGTGGAGCTACACTGTGACTGGTAAACACAGGCTGCTTGTGTTTTTGTTTATGGGTAATGACAAGATAAAGCAAGTTAGAAACAGGCTTGGTTATCATCTCCTTTTAATGAAACGTGCACATCAAGCGAAGCCATCTTGTAAACATATCAACAACTGTGTGGAATAGACTATATTCATACAATACAATGAAACAAGATCGACCATGCTATATCACAGAGTGAATAAAAGAATGGCACATTATGGCAACCATTCAGCAGTGTGGTTGGTTATCAGGGATGAAGAAAGGCAAACACCAGTTCTCTAAGAAGGTGGAGATAGCAACTCTGTCTCCTAGGAATTATGTTTCTATATAACTTAACTGCAACCACAAATATGTTTTGTAGGAAAACGTAATCACTGGCTGGATTATGTTCAGAGGCAGTGTATTATTTGAATGAATAAGACTCTGTATTTACCAACACCGGCTGAATTGTAAAGGATAGATGATGGGAACATAATGTGTCGACTGTCACATCAGAGCCAACCGATTCCTGTTTGTGGTTAGGTTCACGTCACGGCAAAAAAAAAAACTCTTGATTAAGCTCAGGGACAGGCGGTAATTTTGGTTAAATGTAAATAAACACATTCTGTACCTGTCCTTTGTTCATTTGTGCAGAGGACAAAATAGTTACAAAATGTGTGTGTGTTATAAAATGTGTTATAAAAAATGTGTGTGTTGTATTTGAAACACAAAAATGGTTTCCTCTATTTGACTCAACACCTGTTCCCATTTATTTAGAAGGACTGAGACACTCAGACTTGTCAGCTGAAGCTGCAGGAGATCAGATCTAATTAGCTTTTGCTCCTTAGTTTGGAACTCCAACCCTCTTCTCCAAACTCCAAACCACAACTATTCCTCATTTCTTGACACTGCACGACAGAACAGTAATTATCAACTTCCACTTTTATTAGCTATCTGTAATGGCTCTTGACCAATTATAAAGCAGTCGGATAATTAGTTGCCTTGCAGAATGAAGGGGTGGTGGTGGGGGGGTGCCTCTCAATTGTTTTTCGCCCGAGACGATCTTTGAAGAATCATTTGCCGGAAAAGAGGTGAGAGAAATAAAACAGCACAAAAGAGAAGCAACTAAAGTGAACAAGGTTGAAGAGTCGGAGAGAGTGAGACCACAGTCGCTTGGAGCCACATCCAAGTCCTGAAACTCTGTAGAAACCAGCCTGTGAAATGGCTTCCTTGGCTTGTGCAGGTCCGAACTGTTCTGAGCAGAAAGAGGTTGTATATAAAGGCACGTATTCTACTTCCTTCTGCTGAAACCACTAAGCGATAATGGCAGAGAAAACATACAGTAAATGTGGGCAGAGTCTTCAGGCTTTGTTTCTGTTTGTGTTTATCAGGCATCCACAGATCCCTTCCAGTGTAGGCGTCTGGGGTAATGGATTAGAGTGCTGGTGCCAGTGATATCATGGTTGAGAAAGAACTGCATATTTTAGAGTTTCTTTGTCTCGATGTGAGGCCTGTGTGTTTCACTGGTGAGTTAGACTGTTACTGATATGCCCCCTGGCATGATAGTCCAGCGTGAGTGTGGTTTAGTGCAGCAACACTCACAAACCTGAGGGTGTGGAAAAATGGTGGAGTATAAGTCTGGCCAGAGAGGATTTCACATTAGACTTAGTTTGGCTGCAGGAATATTGGGACATTTTTCAAAAAAATGTATCCAGCTAGTATTTAATATAAAACACTACTGGCAGGTGTTTCATACAATGTACTACCTGCTACTTGAACATTTCAGCAGTGAATTAAGTTAATATTATAATATAATATAATACACAACAGATGTTGTGGTGCATGAACTAGTGTTTTTGTTTGTTGTGATGGGTTGAAAATGGCATTTACAACAACTCCTGGTCGGCGAAAAACCCCAGAAACAAATGACGTAAGTTTCTTCAGCTCACCTATGAGTCATTTCTGTTTACTCACCTAACTCTCACTCAACTCTCTGGTGTTCGCAGATAGACAGACCCTAGGTAATACTTTTAAGTGCAGCACATCATTTTCAGAAAACATCTCAGAGGAATTTTTAAACCAAAGTACAACGTTTCAACTGTATCTCCCATCTGATTTCTGTTGCTTCCCCGAGTGCAAGCTCTGTCATGTGTTCAGTCATAAGTATCAGCCATCAGTTTTATAATGGAACTTTAAGGAAGTAATAGATGCAAAAATAAAACAATAATGAGATGCTTACTGACATCTTACTCTTATTGATGCTTCCTGAAATCTTGAGATGCATAAATCGCTCCCATGCCTGCGATGGAAAAGTTGCACACATGCTTCATTTAATATGTGATAGTGTCAACTCACATTTTGCTGCTCTGTTGAAGAAATCCTCATCTCTCATCACTAACATCCTCATGTCAGCATCTCTTAAATTTTTGGCACAGAACCTGCAAACTGAATTAGGCGTTGCTGATAATTCACAACTGTATATATGCTTAGTGAGTTGAAGAAGAGGATGATATTCTCACATATGTCATATGATGTTACTACTTGGTCCCAAGCAAGCCAATCAACCACTAAAGCAATAGAATGTCTTTATAATCAAGCTTTACAAGTTTTGGATATAAAGCAGATAAGGTATCATCACTGTAAAATTTCAAACAAATATAAGATCCTCAGTTTTCCTAATTTCATTGTTTTCCATTCTGTGAAGCTAGTTTTTGAATGTTTAAACAGTCTTGCTCCTCTGCCCCTTTGTAGTTTCATAACAAGATTACAAAACAGAACCACCAGAGCAGTATCAAGTGGCAACTATAGAATCTCATTCTGCAAAACATCATTTGCTCAGACAGACTTTTCAGTCAAGGGTGCAAAATTCTGGAATTCTTCCCCTGACCATTTGAAATTTATCTCAAGCTTCACTACTTTCAAAAAACTCACCAAATCCTGGGTAATTCAGCAACAATCCTGTAATCATATATAAGATTTCTTTTTTTTTTTTTTTTTAAATTAGAGTTATTAGTTATTTTATATTATTCTTAACATTACTATTGCTTTTAGTATTTTTATTTCTCACTTGTAAAAGCTCTTCTAGGGACAAGTGTCGAAAATTAGCATCTGCTATAAACATTGTGATACAAGCGTGAGATAGGCTGTTCACTCATGTGCATTGTTCTGTCTATGTATATTGTATCCATCCCTATCAAGTAAACCATAAAAAAGGTGTTGTGGGGGTGGTATTTAATATCCCTGTAAGTTATTTTTACAAAGTAGTGATGAAATCAAAAGGGAGCTGCAGATATGACATTGTAAGTGCTCACTGGGGCCCTACTTGAGCCCCACCTTCATAGCTCATGCAAGCGAATGCATAATGGAGCTCGTGGTGAGCTTGTGGGTGACAGCTCATGTGCTCATCCTACAGCTACTGTTGCCTGTATTAGTGACCCACATGAGCAAAACCATTTTGGGTCCACATGGAGTTGATGGATTTTTGTGTGCTCTAGTTGGCAAGCCTAATTGGAGACCAAATGCCAGACCAAAACAAATCCGTGCAAAGCTGGTATACTTCCAGAGAGAGAGAGAGAGTTTGCCTACAGAGTTTTGTGTATTTTCCTATATATTTCATAATGATTAATAGATTTAACGACCTTATATTTGGTACCTTGTGTATAAAGTGCTGCTGCTGTGTCTAATGTAGATTTTTCAATGTTTGGTGCTAGACATTTAAAGGTGACACAAAATCAAAAAGCATTTTCACCTCGTCTTTGTTGAAGAACAGTAGACCACCCACATTCAGGAAAAGTGAAAAGTGCTAGAAATTCTGAACATATTCTTTTCATATAAATTCCTCTTTTAGAAATGTCGCTAGAAAATGGGTCAATTTAAAAAACGGTTGTTTGTGACATAAAATGTATCTCACTGCCCCCCCACTCTGATTCTATTCCCACCCCTGAGGTGATTAGCTGTAAAAAGACGATCTGTCTTTGTTCTGAAGCCGGAAAAGTTATATTCATTTGAGTGACAGTGAAGGCAGCCAATCAGTGTCAAGTGTTTGCTTTTCATAATGAGGTTGCCTCATTAAATGTAGGTTAAGCCTGAAAAGATGGCAAATAGGTGCAAAACCAGGTGTTTAAAATCCCCCACCCTAAAATATATTTCTGAGAAGTTTTTATGAAGCTTCTGAGACGTTACACATCCAACCAACGTTTTATTGTATATATGTCACATCACAGAACAAGGATCAAAACCCTGTTCAACCATTCTCTGTCTTTAATGTCTAGCGTGACGTTATACCCTTTTCACTTTTAAACAGCTGTCTCATGCCTCTGTAAATGATGAGGGAGAATGAGAGAAAGTGGAGGATGTAAAAAAAATCAAAACATTGAGCTGAGAGACTCTGGCAGTTCTGTACAAAGCTGAAGGGAACTGTGTGTGATCATTTTCTGTGGGGTTCTTCATTAGGTGAGGAGCAACAACTTTCATACTCAGGGAGCAACATTATATAATGTACTTTTGATCATAGTAGCTTTAAATTTGCTATGTCAATGTTTTACACACAACTTTAGCTGTACTGCATTAAGCTTTGGTTTATCTTTTAAAAAGAGAGTTACCTGTCCTTGAATTCAAACTGGGAAGATGCTGCTCAATTCTGAAGCAGTGCACTATCATTTAAGAATGTATAATATAGATTCTGGAGTAAGTTTGTTTCACATTGCCTCCATCACATAAGATGAGAAAAGCACCATCAATATGTTGGTGTTTGGAGGTTTCAAGGTAAGACAGTACATAGCGGTTTAGGAGATTCAGGCATTGCTGACGTGCTAAATAAACTAGAGGCCTTGCTAAGCCAAACAGACTGACTATGCAGCAATCCCTCAACTCCCCAAGCCATGGATATGAACTAGAGTTAAGCAAATGGAAAGCTACCATTAATGCTGAACTAATTAACACGACAGGAAAGCGGCTCACTGTTTGCTAGTTGACTAGGATCATTATTGAATCAAGTGAAGTAGTAAATCACTACTGGTATTAACCCTGATGCAAAACAGCTGCTATGCTACTGGTTGTTCAAAAGGCTGAATTTGAAAGTTATTCACATATCAACTGATTGTTGTTTGGTGACTCAAACCATCAATTACCAATTACAATTAAATCACCAAGGTGCTTTGAAAAATTCTGCTGATCCTTTGGACCAGTTCTGCAATTCTCGGTTTCCCTCCCTACTACTACGTTGCTACACAACACTGTAACTAATTAAGCAGCTGCCAGTGTCTGCCGTGACACCCGCTAAGTTGCCAGAAGTCCAAACGTGGATTAGTTTAAGCCAATGGCCTTTCATTATACCAAGGCCTCACTCAGTGATAAATTCCTGCTTCAGGCCTTGGTAACCGCTCATTATCCTGCTCCTTCCATCACCAGCCACACATGCACTGGATCTTAAGGATCAGAGCTAATAAAACCCCTTTCCCTTGAACTCATTAGACACCAAGGCCTTCACTTCTGGAGACATTTTAGCTATTTTAGCATAAAGATTTCTCCTTACCAGAGAAGACTGCTGGGAAATGCAGTCTCATTTTTAGCAATACCTTTACTTCAAAGGATATTTTCTTCTGACTCACCAACAATCTCTGAATCAATGGACTTAACCCAGAAAACAGGCAAACTGGTCTGGTAGTGGAGGATTTTAAAAGGCAGTGAGGGTCTAATGAGAGACACAATTGAGATGCGTTATGCGTTATAAAAGCTAGGATCTATTTTTTTTTAAATCCAGGGCAGTGTACAGCAGGTTTTGCAGCTTCACTTTTGACCTTTTTTAAAAATGTGTCTCTTAAACTTCTCTTTGGGCGTTTGTCAAAACTGATAAAACTTTTATACATTTTAGTATGTAAGTCATCATGCTGGCACACAAAGGAAGGTCTAATTTGCAAGTCTTATGTCTTATGAGAGCATTTTGCATTCTGTTCAACACCCTGACTTGTCTCGATCATTTAAAGGCATCGTCATGATCAACATAACACGATAATGTTCATTTGCTGAGCCCTGACGTTTGATGATGGCCGTGGTGTTGACTCTATTGTCTGAGGCTGTTTGCAGTGTGTTTCTTTGTAAAATCAGGGGAAGGAACACGGTTTTGTTGAGCCGTTTGGATTCATTGGGGAAACATTTTAAAGAGCGCAGCCTTTCTTTCTGGCAAATTCAACTGTTTCTAAGTGAAATGGGGCATTGTGTTTGTTAAGGCAGAACACTGCAATCATTCACTCCATCAGGCGATCAGTATTAGCTCCTACACTCACCAATCACATTCAAAATAAGGCACTGAAGTGGTCTTCATAACCAGACAGGGCCAACTTTCACCTTGCCGGTTATTCAAGCTGAAACAAAAAGCTTCCACTGACAAAGAGCAGTCAAATCAAGTGCCCACAGTCTCAAACCACTGTATAATGTGGATGTCATTGATCTTTTATTATGTGCACAGATATTTTTGCTGTCAAAAAACATCTGTACTACACATTATGAAAGTGGGCTAATTTCATGAAGGCTTTAGGTTGTCCATTTCATATTAGTCTGTCAGTCACTGCAACTTCTGCAAAACTAGAGGAATAAAGGTACGAGATGATGTCATAAACCGATTTTCTTTGGACACAGGGAAGAAAGTTACAGCCATAAGAGCAAAAAAGGTAAACAGCGTAATTGGCCATTAGCTGCTGATTACCGCTGACATCTTGTGACATGAACAATGCAGCACCTAGCAGTTCACACAGCAGACAAGACTGTGTGTCACTGTGAATGGGAGGCATAGTTTTACACTAATACAGCAGAAGATGAACAACATCATTCAGGCACAGTGTTTGATTATTAATAGGATGTAATATCTTTGCATGGTCTTTAGCCTTGTTCAAATTATGGGTTTAATAAACCTGAAGTCTTTTTTGGAGCAGAAAGTAAAATTACTGCCGTCTCATGAATAATAGATCCTGTTTTAAATACCATATGCTTCTCAATTCATCAGCAGACGTACACTTAAGGAAATTACACTTCCACCAATGTGTTTTCTAGGTTTTTGGGATGACACGTGTCAACCCTACAACTGACATTTTCGGTTTAGTTTGTGAATTTTAGAGAAAAATGCACAGACAGAA
Organism: Polydactylus sextarius; assembly: GCA_016801845.1. NCBI lineage: Eukaryota > Metazoa > Chordata > Actinopteri > Polynemidae > Polydactylus > Polydactylus sextarius. The sequence continues at coordinate 8,283,579 of CM028909.1, forward strand.
TGACTAGAGGAGGTGAATGGGGATTACGCTGTAGCCAGGTGAGGAGTGCGGCTAAATGTTGACAGAGTTTATACAACCAAAAGAAAAGGATACCCTGTTTGATATATCAAATGGGCTTATCCAATGAGAAAGTATAATAAATTCAAATTTCTCTTATGCTTACCAAACAGAATCAAAGTAGGGAACATTTTTGGTGTGTGTTTGTTTTCTATTTGAATGCTAATCTTGATTTAGTTATTTAGTAGTTTAGCTGCTCCTTCATGAATTATAGAAAAACCTGTGAATCAGATGCCGGTCCCAGAATACATCCTGGTAAGTAGTATGGTGTTAAATCTGCATCAGATGAAAAACCTCTGCAATGCACACATGCCACGATGCCGTGATAGGATCACTTTCCCTGAAGGATTGGCTTTCTACATCTAATGTGAAGCTGACAAGGAACATTACACTGTTCACAAGAGAGATATCACTTCCACTTAGCTTGACTGGTGTCAAATAGCTGAATGTTAAGTTTAACAACAAATCTGACATTATAATCATGTGATGAATGAGCTTTAACTTTAGCAGTAAAAGGGCACTTCAGTGAGTCAGTATTCAACTTTTATAAAGTTTAAGATGCTGCAGGAGACGCATTGAAACAAGACCATGTTGTGCTGAAGGCTGCATGAGGCTTTGAGCAGAACAGGTGATGATATTTAGCATGTTCACAATCTTAGTTGAGTTTGTTATCATACTAATGCCAATAAATTAATATTAAACAGCTGAGGCTGAACAGTCATGGAAGTGGTATTAGTTTTTAGTTTAGTTTGGCCATAAACTATTTGGACAAATTAAAAAATTTGACTTGACCAGAGGCACAAGAGGGAAAGGTAAGTAATCACCAAAGTTATTATAATTCATCCTGAAGGAAGGTACGATTGACTGTACCTAATTTCACAGCAATCCATCCAATAGTTGTTCAGACATTTAAACAACAACAACAACAAAAAGACTACTAAGAATGTGAACTTTATAATAGCAGCAGAAAAAAAAAAAAAAACAAAGATCACGACAGCCAGTGGGCTTCACCCTGGGGGAGCCAAGTTTGTACAAAATGTCTTGAGTTATTCTCAAGACTGACAACAAACTGGTGCCTATAAAGTCAGATGTCAGTGATAAAGCAGAGGTATCGAAACTTTTTGTCCCCAGTACAGTTCGACCTCCGAGAAAACTGGACCCTACAAATTTACGTTGAAGTAACAGCGTGTTTTAGTGAGAAACATCTCTTACCTGATGGAAACTCTGTAATAACTGGTTGACGCACTGAGTTTTGGTTAAAATCTTGTGGCTAAGAGTTAATTTCCTATCACATATGCACTAATCAATACTTAATCTATAATTTGAAGACTTTACTGTTAAGCAATACCTTATATACTATACAAATACATTTCTGAAGTAGGACATGTGGATCACAGAACAGATTTGATGGTGTGATGGCTATTGAGGCATCCAAATCACTTCTGCACCAAACAACGTGTCACAGCTGACAATGATCAGTTGTTTTATAACAGTTTTTCTTTTCATCAGTTCAAACAGCTATTTAATTACTTTCAGGTGTAAGACAAGTCTAAGTAAAAGGACCAAAGGTTCACAGCAACATCTGTGCACTGACATTGGAGCCGTTCATCTCAGCCTGAGGATATTAATGATGCTCCTCATTGAATGTGAATCGATATGTTGTCATTCATCATGTTTTGCTGCTGCTGCTTGTCATCTAGCTCATCTTTATTATTATCACTCTAAACTATACCTGTCCTTGGCTCTGAGCATCTGTTGGCATGGCAGCACACACACACACACACACACACACACACACACACACACACACACACAAACACTCTCACACACTCACACTCACCACTTCTGCTGCGACGCCAGCAGCAACTGGAACTAATGTTTGCTTCACCAGGGCTCATTAAGTTGTGACGCAGAGTGAATATTGTTAGAGGCTGCAGTCCATACTTTGATGGAAAAAAAAAAAGTTGTAATAAAAGCAGCATTGGTTTTACTTTTCTTTGTTTTACTCGTCTGTGCCACTTAGTCTAGTTTGATTTTATTTGACTTTTTTGCGATTCTTTGTGGTTGGTGGTAGTAACCAAGAAAAATAAATATTTCCTGCTTTTTCTTCACAAACACTTATTTTCTATTTCTTGCGACTACTTCATTGCTATTACAATGCCAATTTCACTACTGCAGAATTTATGCCCCTGTTGTTTTTTCTAGGTATTTGTCCACAGCAAAATACAAATCAACTGACTCTATCTGTTTTGAGATCAGCATTGTGAAAAAAATACCTACACCAACAGTGTTTCATGGGCTACTCAGCTGAGGATTTCACACTTCAGAAATCGTTTGCTACAGATGCCTGCTAGACACAACAGGCTCTTAAGATGGCGGTCTTAGTATTTCAGAGGGTGTAATGCTGTAGGGCATGGTACAAAACTTATTTCACCAAATTAGACACGATTTCATCACTGTTTACACACCTAGGGCAAAGACAGACATTAAAATTCAGAATGAGGAGTCAACAGACATACAGTAACCAGTGGGCTAATGAAAAAAAATGCAGAACATGAGAAAGTAAAAAAAAAGCTTTGTCAGACACAGAAGTGTGCAGAAAAGCAATTTTCAGTCCTGATATTATCTGTCAATGCAAATATGGATTGGCAGACTTTTCCATCTGCAGGAAGAAGTTCACATGCTTCTGACAAGAACACTTATTTTGTAGGGAACCAGTAGTAATAGAAAGTAAGTGCAGCATTTTTTTAACTTTCATCTCTCTCTCTTCTGCCCAGAATAGTTACAGCAATGACACTGATGAGTCAACATCGCACATCTGCGCAGCCTAATGAGGGACAATGAATGATATTCTTCTCCGCAGTTTTTGAGAAGCAATTTCTCAAAGTTGAACCGAAGTTGGTGAGCACTCACTACATGGTGGCAAACCTGCTGTGTGACTGATATTTGAGGACATAAAGAGAGAGAGAGAGAGAGAGAGAGAGAGGACAGGAAACATTTGTGGCACCTGCAACAACATCATAAAAGCACCAAATCCAAGCTGCAATAACTGTCAGCAGATATATGACAAAAATCTATCCGTAAAGTCAGAGAGAGAATCAATTATCAAAACAAAATAATGACTTGTTCTTACACCAGATAATCAGCTAATTTCCATACATTAATGTTTCCATTAGCATTATTGATGAGCATACAGCAATGTTCAACAAATGTGGGCAGAGTTGAGTTATGATACGAAATAAATGCGCAGTCATGCATTCCTAGGAAGGGATTTATATTCTCTACCCTTCAGCAGAAAGATCAGCGCCGCTACCGTTTGTTTTTCTCCCTCCCCAGCCACTATTTACCAGCTGAGAGGAAGTAAATCTCTTCATCTAAATCAATTAATCAAACAACAAACCACCGTTTACTGAAGAAAGACGAAGCCCGGGTAATCTTTTGAGTGTACACAAACATGAATGTGTTGGGAAAAACAAATTAGTCAAGGTTAACTATTGTAACCTTAAACTGATTAATATTCAGATAGATTAAAAATCAGAGAAGAAATTAACATAGAAATATAGTATTTTTTTATTCAACAAGATAAAAAAAAAAAACAAACAAACAAATAACAAAAAGCAAATTCACTGCACAGTTACACACATCATTAGCCAGTTTTTTATTTTTTTATTTTTTTTTTTATCATACATTCAACAGCATCGACAGCAGCAAATACAACACAAACATTGGTGAAGTGTTTGTGTACCATGTCACCAGCAGTTGGTAAACTCTTTCAAACCTGTCAGCTCCATCTGTTTTTTTTTTTTTTTTTTTTTTTTTAGCAGTTCATATGTTTTTTGGCAAAATACACACCGAGACGATGCTTCAAACACGGCCAGACAGCTAAAAGAGGAAAACAACCAGAAGATTAATCTCTGGACTCACGACAAAATCATGAAAATTAATTGTCAAAATTATAAATTCCTCCTGTTTTTTTTTTTTTTTTATCTTTGTTGTAGACATTTTCATTCTCATATCTATGAACTCACGGTTGCCTCAGAAACAGGCTGATATTGATTCAACATAGCGCTGGATTTGTTCCACAGGGATCTTGGTCGGTGCTGACTGCAGCAGTAAATTCACACACCTTATTTCACCTTATGTCAAAAGTCTTATGCTCAAATCTGGTGATTTAACAACCCATGCTTATGGATCTGTGTTGAAATGGTACAAGTTAGATACCGGAGAAAAAAAGAAAAGAAAAAGGAAATAAGAGAAAAGAAAAAAATGTATTAATTTAAACTGTTTGCAGGAAATTACTCAGAGCACCAAATGCTCATCATCATGATAAACATAGCAGCTTCCTTAGGGTTTTTGGGGGTGGCTGAGTCAGCCATGATGACAAGCTGGTGCACCTGCTAGCCTAGTGGTAACCAAGCTACTAATCTCCCTGAAGAGGAATATAACACGTTGTATAATTGTCTTAACATGGGCTAATTTGAATCTGTTTCAGCTGTTTCAACACTTGACACATATAAGATATATCTGTGTGTTCAGACTGGATGATAACCAGATAGAGTGAAATAGGTTGTTTTACAGGTAGTTAACATTAACTAGTGAGCTGCTTGAGAAGCATGAAATAACTCACCTCGTTTACACATTCTCAGTTTCCCTACACCTGTCTCTGACATTTGATCTGACATAAAAAGGAGGGCTGCATTACAATACATCACTGGGACCGGCTGTTAATGACACAGCATATTATCCTGCTGCAGGTATTCTTTTCAAAATCTTGGACTGTGGCCATTAGGAGATACACTAATCTCTCAGTGACACAAAAACTGAAATGTCGTTTCACTGGAATATGAAGATTCTGAGTCAAGTGTCACTGTTAATTTTGGGTGTAACATTACACTTCTACTTACTTACGGTGCTGATAAATATCACGTCACTCCTGCTCCACTGGCATGTGCCACTTTAACCCCACATATACAAATGATGGCTGATTATAACATGCAGCTGCCGTGTACAACTTAAAAACAGCTTGTCACTCCTGTTTTACTGGGAGATAACATGATATACCATCAAAGTGCCACTTTTGGTTTCATGTCACATGACTTAACTGGAGGTATGTCACCGGCAGATGGCACATGCAAATGACACGGCACTGAAGCTCCACTGCCACACATTAACTGTCCATCAGTAACGTGGACAGTAATTATGTCATTAACAAAATATTATTAAGTGACATGTGCTGTTCCTGTAGTAACAGCACAGTACACTGAAAGCGTATTTTACTGCTGTTGCTCCCAACACATTAAACTTCTTATATTGTATATAAGTGACAATTTTCTGTTAATCGATTCCCTTCACAACCTGGTGTCCTACAAATTATCTTTATATACTATTTAATTGTTTTACCAGGGGCAAAGCAATCACTGTCTAAATTCAGCTGAGAGGCCTTTTATTTTATTTCATTCTTTTTTTTTATTATTATTATTAATGAAGCACTGTATTTATTAATAAATAAAGGAAGTGGTTGGAGTGGGTGGTGGTGATACAAAGCCTACAACTGTCTGGAGGCCAGGCTTCACATCCATAATCCCATCAATGATTAGTCTTATGCAAAGGTTACCCTCATTACATTAGTGGAAAAAAATTGCTTTCAAAATGAATTTGCTGTTGCAAATCACTTGTACAAGGTCGTCCACTGCCACATAGCTAGCGTCAATGCTAAAATTTGATAGTTTCCAATTTCACCTTTTATCAGGCGGTGGAGAGACAACTGAAAGTGGAACACAAGTGGAAACCCATTTTTATATGGGGCTCACAGCAGCAACATCCCACAATCAAAACTCATCATAGGCCACTGTGGAGCGGATCGTGCCAGTGGAGCACCAATGGCATGCTGTTTCCATGTGCTTCCTGCTGCTTGACCAGCAGTGACACAGTCCTATTGAAAGTGGCATGCTTCTATGAATCGACGCAGGACACTAAAACAAAAATGACACAACACTGGTGCAGTATATGACGGTGGACTGTCCTAAATAATCTGTATGCACTCGTGAGAGTTAGTGGTACATGACAGTCACATGTGAGTAAGTGCTATTAACCAGTGGAACCGCAGTATCGCTCATTATTGTTATATAAATTAAAAACACACCACATCAACAACCACTTTTTAATCCTGGCATCACTCCAGCGTTTCACCATTCCACAGCTGGCACTTCTTGGTTCACTAGACTCACTATATCAAGATTTGATGAGATGTGAATTCATAAGTTGCCAACATTGCCAAAGTTGTCTGTGTATTTTGAATTGAAAGTCCTTTTCCCGGCACTTAGGTTATCGTACTGAGCTCTTATATGAATACTTATTAACCTCAATGATAACAAAGGTCTTGCCTTTCTGCCCTGACCTCTCTAGATAATGAGGTATGTTTGATCCACTCGGTGGCGGCTAACCGCGTGTCCACACAGGCTTTAAGAGATCTCGGCTTTTTTAAAACATTCAGAGAAATGCTATCTTATCTTCCTCTCTGAAACGAAATAGTTACTATTCATGTGGAGCTGTCCAGTCCTTAGAGAGAGGAGCCATATAAACAGGGACGTATCCAGAGGGAGAGGAGCAAAAAGATGAGAAGTACATTAAAAATTTTTTGCTGCAGTGGACAGCACTATATGTTATATATATATATCATATTCTCCATCTACAATTTTCCTCTTAAAACGGGATCTGTCAGTGTGATAGTTCCCAAGATAGCATATCACAAGGAAATGAACGCATGCTCTTCATTTTGTCTGCCCCAGGGACGCTCTTATCTCAAACTTATGAAACATAGTATGATGAATGGATGTTGAAGAAAAAATTAGAGGATACATTTGAAGTCACAGCCACATGGGTATTTCTAAAGTTCAGATAACAGCAACAGCTACTCAGGCAATTCTTTGACTCATGCATGCTGCCGGTGATGGAATTTAAATCTCTGGTAGAGCTGAGATCTAAACCTTTCAGACAGCGTTGCAGGAGCCCTGCCCTGCTGTCATCGTTTAGACGTTTTCAAACTCACATGATTCAAACCGAAAAGTCCCATTAGCTCAGGTATGTTTGGGATATGATCAGCAGCTGGTCTTTCTAACCCTGAGAGCTGCTCTGTGGAGTATCAGTCCTACATGCAGCAACTGCAAAGCTCTGCCTGCAGGGATGTCTCCATGTGTGCCTTGTGGCTAAGCCCTGGGTCCAAGCAAAGTCAGGAATTTTTAGAGGATGACCAGAATCACCCCACAGTTCAAACACCAGCCATAACCCTGTCTTTCTACCTAGAAAGACAGGGTTAAAAACACATGGCTTCATTGTCTGCATGCGTGTGTCTGAGCCAATATCTGCTTTCTAAGACAAATAAACATCTTACTATTAGATGATAATGTCAAACAATGATTAATTCGTTAATATACAAAAAATCTGTACCTCTCAGTAAAATTTACAACCATGAGGGGGCCCTGGTGGCCTATGGGTAAAAGTGTCAGACATGAACCACAATAACCCTCGCCCCATGTTCCATGTTTTCCCCCGCTGTCTCTTTCCTCCTATCTCCTCTGTACTGTCAGATGCCAAATAAAGGCATAAGAACACCCGAAAAATAATAATGCCTATGATAATAATAATAATAATAATAATAATAATAATGGAGACAATTTGAAAAGTATTAGCTTGGACTCCTGAAGACTATTGATGAAAAGTCCATTAATGAAAAATATAGATAAATGTAACATCTGTGAAACCACACACTTTAGCTTCTGATCATTAAAACGGTTTCTGACTCTCACTAATGTTACTTGACGTCACCTCACCTGTTGCAAGAAACAGATTTGTAGACTAAAGTCATCCACAGATCCAATAAGAAACAGGCAACAAAAGAGCTGAGAGAAATTAGAAAAACTGGTAGCGCCCTAACATTTATTTAAAAAAGATAAAAACTATTATAATTATTAACAATATCATCACTTCCAGCCAGTCACTTTAGTGTTGCTATCGGGACGAGTGAGTAAATTCCCAGAGTAACATTAATTGTCAATCTCAATCGACCTCGAGATGTTTGCCAAACAAAGTTCACGCTACTAATGTTATCCAATAAGGCATCTCCTCTCAAACTAAACCCAGAAAATGAACAGTATGTTGGCAAACAAGTGAGAGAAGCCAGCGACTGAATGACTCTGTGTGCTGCAGTGAGCAGCAAAGGGAGCTGCAGTAATGCTATGTTAGCAAGAACAACCGTACCAGATTAGATTAGAGAGAGCAGTTCTGTTCAAACACACAGAGTTTGGAAACGCTAACCGGATTTACTGAGGTGAGTCGGGTGAGCTGTAGCGCTTCAGAGCGGAGAAACACGGACACATTCGGTGAGACACATGTAACCATGGTAACTTTACACAAAGGTGGTGACAGCTGTAGCCTAAAAACGCACCCGTCCCTCTCAGCTGTTATTACAGACATGTCTGATCTAGCCGTGACCACTTGTCTCACACATGGCCTCTCTCCAGTGTTGAGTTGGTGATATCTCAGTGGTCTAGGCTGGAGAAAAATGGGGGCACATGAAGCCTGTCTACAACAGAACTATGAAATTTTTATGCAGACATAAAATATGTAGTGACATCCCGCTGAGAAGAGCTACATTTTTATTAATTTAGTCTATAGTGGTTACAAATATCAGTGTGACTGCGCCTGTTGAGTATTTTCAGATCACTTCAGCTCTCTTTAGTCCATAGTTCAGTCATGTGCCTTCAAATATCACAGTTAATACGAGGCGTTCACCATGGTTTTTATTAAATATATAAGCAACATTGCCTCCTGTAACACTGTGTTTAATTTGGATTTATCCATTGTTAAACAGATTCAGTCTCAATTTCAGGAAAGTTTGTTCTTTTAAACCAATTTATCCATAACACTAATATTACACTAATATATCCTCTATCTCTCACATACTACATGTTGGATTACCTCGATATCCCACTTTTGAAAAGAAATTCATATTATTCTTCGAGGAAAAAAATCCACTGATCCCACAGCTGGTCCCTATGGCCCTGCTATGTAAATTATCACTCCCACACAGAACAAGTGTAAGACCTGGGCTACAGCAACATCTAGTGCATGCAAAGGTGTGAAAATGTTTAGGAAGGACATGCAGGATTACCTACAAAACAAAACAAATCACACACCACCCCTTGATGTCACTGATACAACAGTCTCACATCTAAATCCTCAAATATTAACATCTAATTAAAATTCCATTTCCTCTGTTTTTCCTCTCTTTTCATGTAAGTCTTTAGGTCTGCGAATCATTTACAAGGGACTGTCTGCTCACTTTGTTCAAGCCAACACTTTGCTCATTAAATAAGTAACCACACATCAAATTGGAATGCTGTGTATCGTAATTACAGCGCGTCACTCGTGTTTGTTCTTTTAAAATGAATGTACGAGCGGATGCGGCTTGAGTGTGTTTCTTAAAAAAAAAAAAAAGCAGCAGCTAGAAACCCACACAGTGCAGGAGACAACATGATGCTGGTAAGTGCACACCATTTTTGTTTAAATGCTAGCTGCTATTTTTTCTCCTCCCCACTAATGGCTGCAAAACAACCAGCTGAAAGTGGCACAGTTAAATATGCTGAGCCAGAGAGGACCTGCTTAATCATTTAGGGAAAAAAAAGAAGTACGTTCTTGCTAGTAAGAATGATAATGAAGTGCAAAACCCTCTTAAGATTTTTTATTTTATTTTTTTTAAAACTGGGAGTGTCTAATGAGAGAAGTGCCCTACTTTAACAAAGAGTCTATCTTTTGCAGTGCACATGCAAAAAATTCAAGACAAGACAAATATAGATAACATAATTAAATCAAACAATGTGGAAAGAAAATAGGAGTTCAGTTTGACGAGGAGCTCAAAATGGTGAACTGGATACTGAACAGCAAAGCCCTGGAGACATTTGGCGCGCGCACACACACACACACACAGTTGGGATGATTTCTGGGTGATGGTAGATTGTTATTTTTGTGGTCTGTGCTGGATGTGATACTCTGAGGGATTCAAATGTGGGTTTGACATACAGAGATTTTAATTGAAATTAAAAAAAAAAAGAAAAACATGCTCCATTCTTTTTTTTTTTCCTCAAACATGGATTCTCACTCTTTTAATGAGATCATTTCCAATATTGTCAAATACATTTCCCATACGTTCATGTCTAATGAGGTGTGTAGTGTGGTGTGAAACATACTGGCAGTATTGAGGACACGCTCACTAGTGAACCAGTGAGTCTACATGCGTGTGCTACTTTTCATCTTAGATTACATGTGTTGCTGGACAGACAGGATTCCTTGTATCATTGAAACACTTTATAAATTGTTTATAACCTACTATAAGATGCTATTATTTAGTTAGATCACACACATTTCTCACCAACTGCTACTTTTATGTTTGTGACTGATTAAGAACAGTTAAACAATGCTGTAGTTTTGATATAAAACATGCTCTCACATGTATGAATATGAAATATAAACTATTTTAAAAATGTATTACTTAATTTCTTCACTTTTCTTGATGACTACCACTACTAAAGTGCATTAGCTGAAAAAGGCCATTAGATGATGCTGAAAGTGTGAAGAAATCCCTAATATCGAGCAAGTGGACCTTAAATATTAATCTGTCAAACAACCGTTTCTGAAGTCGATAATGAACCTTGAAGCTGAACATGGTTACATGGCTACATGTGAATAATTAAACCATGTGTATAAATGTTTTGTTACTCACTAGAAGGACTGCGAAGAGTTTGTCTGTAGTCACATGAATCTAATTAGAGCTGTGTTACCAATCATTCATTACATGTTTAAGCAAGTTACAAATGCATTAAAAAAGAGGATGTCATTGCTTGAAAAATGGAATTGAATTATAGTGATTTAAAAGCTATTCACTACTAATATATTGCACATTATTTTATTTGTTGATGGAAAATGTTTAAATATGGAAACAATTTCAAACAGCAGGAGCCAAATCTGTGTCCTTTAACAACACTGTAATGTAATGAGTAAGTGAGCAGCATAAGATGATTCTGTTTCAGCAGCACACATACAGTTTAAGGCATCAGATGACATCAGATGAACTGTAGTTCTGCCTCTGCAAAAACTCAAAACTTTAGAAAACTAAGACAAACACTTGTGCACATCTGTCTTTGTGCCACTTAACTCTCACCTTGACCTTTCCTCAAATGGCTCTTTGAAACTCCCAAAGTGAGGCCGAACCACAACATCCTGACATTCTGTAAATGTCTTCAATCCCACGGTCTAAAATTCAGGGTCACGAGTTTACACATTTTCTTTTCTTTTCAAAGATAGATCCCCCCCCTCACCTTCTAGGTTAACATGCATGTGTCCATTTTACAGCAAACATAATTTTGGCACTTTTACAGCAGTAGAATGACAATTAATATCTAGTGTAGAAGTGAGAGACAGAATTAATAACAGATTCTTGTGAACACCTGTAAGCTCCACGACCTTGATCACTGCCTCTTTGTGGCAGGTGCCATCATGGTTGTTATTAATAGAATAGCTGCTGACAGCACTCCAGCAGGTCGTCTATGTCGGAGGTATTCAAAGGCTCTGATCGCTGCAAACTAATGGCTTTCATTTGGCTCTGACAGCTTGGTATTTGCAGGTCCCTCTTGAATTGATAGATTGCATAATTTAGAGTCATTTGTTTACCCAGCCTGTCTTGTGTGCGTTATTTCGCCTCCGTAGAAGTGTAAAATAACAGAACAGGAATTGGATATGATTAATAGGATGAGCTATAAAGTTAAAGCTGGTTCTTGTAAAATAATATTTTTGTGGGCTTTGTTTTCTGAATGAGTGCATATAGGTTTTGTGGAGCAAATGTTAGTGTTACTTTTGTATAAAATCAGATTGGGTTAATTAAAAGTCTCGACATGAAAGTGAACATGTCAGTGGTGATGGAAACATTACAAACTGTATCTGATTGTCCCTCGTTGACATGAGGTAATATTGACTTCCAGACTCTCCCAGAGCTGTTGCTTCACAGTGGCATAATCGCACCGAGTTGTATGGCAGGCTCCACACAGATGATAAGCTAATCAAATCCCCTGCCCAAGTAGTCAACAGGGAGTTTGTATATGACGGCAATCTGTGAGCATCTCTAGCAGAGAGCCAAGCAGCCTCAGCGGAGACGTGATCAAAGGATCCAAAGAGTGTTGCTGTAGGAAGGCAGCAGAGGAGCTGCTCTAAACACTACAAGACTCTAACCAGTGAACAGTTGTGAGAAGACAGTTCAATGAGTGAGATCCTCCGGCATTCACACATTCATGCAGTAAAAGTTAGTTACAGCACAACACGTCCATATTTATTGATCAAACATACAGTCATTATTCTATATATGTCATTTGATATTTAACAGGGCCTAGAGGTTTCTCCTTTCCTTCCATCCATGCAAAGAAAATCTTTGGAGGCTAAATGTCAAAATGACTTCCACTCTCCCTGCCGTAGCACTTGGAACAGATACCCATAACTCAGACTAATGTGTTTTTTATGTACGTCCTCCATGTCATGGTAACCAACAGCATCCGGCTTTATGTGTATGAGAGAAGCCTATCAGCCTCCAGAGTAAGGGGCTCGCTCAGATATCAGATATCAGCCCAACACGCTTCGAGCCTATTCCTCAAGAGCCGTTCTTTTTTCTTCCATACATTATCTTGATATTACTTTGTTACATAAGCTGATGCATAAATAATGTATGTACGTAAAAACATACAGCATGCATTTGCTAAGTGGTTCAAATTTATAAATTGCACAATAACCCCCCCTCACACCTACTACTGCAGCATACAAATGTGTGTTTTCAGTCAAACTAGGTGACAATAACAAAGTCAGACACAGAAAATCAAGGCTTTCCCTTGAGTGTAAATCTTCTCATGTTTAATTAGTAGCCTATTAGGTCTCAAAAGACTTCAGCAAGAGTTAACATTAAAATGGATGTGATTAACATCTTTGTATCCACAAGAAAGAGTAAATAAATGAATAGACTGCTACCAGAACCTAAAGCATGACAGCAAAACAACACACATATGGAACAATAAATCATACCGAGACAAATTATCAGTCAAATGGCCATTACGGTACACACACACACACACACACACACACACACACACACACCGCATACAAGAGTGTGGCAGTGGAGAGCAACAATACAATAGATCCTCTTGTGTTATGAGGGGACAATGCTGCCAAAGTGAGATCAAGCCAAAAATGAATTGTCTTGTTGATGATTGTTCCTGGCATTTCTGTGACAAACCAGGTACAAGAGGAGGTTTTGATATGCACTTATGGCTCCTTGTGTGGGTTGACATTAGATGAGCACAGTTTAACACCATGATGAAACATAATATAATGTATTAAACCAGGGAATCGATGAGCACATGTAGGCAGGGTATAATAAATGACAAAAAGACAATGACTTTTTTCACATAAAATCTCCACTCAAACAGTTTTATACAAGTGTCCTCCAATCTGCAGCATCGTGTTGAGAGACAGATGGATGGCTACCATAAGGGTGACAGATTGAGAGCACATATATACAGCGTGATGCAATCAAAGGTAATATATGTTTGCTTTTTTCTATGTCTTGCTCCCGTCTCTACACAGATCAAAGCCAAAAATAAAAGCATAAAAAGAAAGAAATAAACAAACACCCTATGCACTAAAAGATCTTACTTTCCTTCTCAGTTATTTGTTTTGGCAGCTTCTGCCTCATTTTAATGACAGTAAACATACAGTATGAGTGACGTGGTATTTCCTTCCATTTGTTGGGGGTAGGGTGCCATATTCTGTTGTGAAACATCACTACTACATAGTGTACAATGTAATGTATTACTGCAGCCCCGCAGCATGTATTTCTGCTGAGCTGCAAGTGCATACAACCTCTCGTTACGAACTAAATTTATGTTGCAATGTAAATAATTAAAGAGCCGTGTTTGTTCTGCTGCATTCAAGAACATGTGGGGATTTGGTATCACAGCATGAGCAGGCTTCAAGGATTTCTCTGACTTTAAAGGAATGTAATCATTATTAGGTCTTTGTGGCTTATTTTTGGTCAGCTGAGTGCAATGTGTGGGAGAGAAGGTGAGACTGAGAGTGCCTGATGGGATCTGTAAAACTGGCAAAGTGCTAAACTGTATAGGACCTTGATGGATGGCCTGGAAGAGAGATGCAGGGTAATATTTTGGGAGGGGAAATCTCATTTTCTCCAAGCTAGCTTAAGGGAGCACTAAACTCAATCAAACATAAATGTAATCAAACATATCATCGCTCTTTGTAGCCATAGTGGGATCTCTCTGGCTGCAGACTTGCAGCAACAACTCCCCCCCCCCTCTCTGACTCTGTATACCAGCCTCACGCTTCCCTTCATCACTCCATAAACAGAGACATAGAGACATAACAGTCAGGGTGGTTAAGGTCACTGCGAGGCTACACTGAAAGAGTGCAAGAGGGAAACATTTTATTGCTTCTGTTTGATAAAATAACTCAGTTTTATCATCCTAAACTGCATCTCACATTAAATGGGAGTCCATGCAGATGCACTTCTCAAACAAACACACACTTGTTCTTGAAAACTGAAGTGATTCAGTAAATTAACTGGAGCATTTTGTTTAGTGTTTTTTTTTTTTTCATATTCACCATAAAGGAACATGCACACAAAAAAGAAGGCTTTTTAAGCCTGAGATAACAACACGGCCAAGGACGTCATCATCTGCTGCCTGACAGAAACCAACCAGGCTGCTGCTGCTGTCAATTTCTATTCTATGTGCAATGCTCAGAGCACCTCAGCACCAAGCATACATTATGTCTCTTGGGAGAACAGAACCATGCGAGTGTATTGATTAATGGGCCCTCCATTTGTAAGATACCACAAGCACTGAAGCTGTTTTCAACATTCTGCGTAGCTGGAGGTGGAATATGATGACAATGCGGCGGCGTGGTAATTTTTCTCCTAGAACAATGGTGTTGTTCTGTCTCCTCATGGTTGGACAGCAGCAAAACCTTATATTTCAACAACTGTGTCCACCTGGTTCTCAGTTAAAACAGCTGACACGTGACCTTGTTTGACTGTGTACGTCTGAGAGCGCGTGTGTGTGGGGGTGTGACAACATTTCTGGAGATGGAACAGATGTATAATGAAAGCACACTAGCTGGACAAAAGGTTACGGTGGGGCAATGGGTCTCAATCAATCACACACTGTCACGATGGGATTCATCTGGAGCAGAAAGGCTTCTCTTGCTAGTTGAAAAAAAAAAACAACCAAAACACCCCTTTTGTGAAAATTTTGAGAATAAATGGGAGAGGAAAAGGTGTTTATCCTTCTATCATTTCCTGAGGTTTCAAATAAAGTGCTGATTTTAACTGGGAAACAAATGGACCGAAAGTGTGAGCTATCACACAACTGGCATAGACAGCTGCTTCCTGAAAATGGAAGTGAAGTGTTCCATATAGATGATCAAAAAAACAAAAGTGACTTAGACACATCTGGTAAAATTAGTATGTGAAGTGCACAGTAAACTGGTGATTTAAGCATGTACAGGTACTGTGCAAAAAAGGAACCCAACATAAACACTAAATCCTTTACTTGGCTGTTGCATAGATATAATATGTGATCACTCACTTCCTACTCCAACTAGTTGGCCAGCAACTAACTGTCCCCACGGACGACAATCAACACGCATGAATCAGGCGTTAGGCTGTGGCCCAACAACATGAATAATATTGTAATCATGGATATTGTCAGATATCTGAAGAGACAAAAAAAGCATTTTCATTTCCTCCATCTCCATGACATTTAGAGACAAAATATCAGATTGTAATTATAACTTGTTTTCCATATGAAACTTCTGAAAAAATGCTGTTGTGTTAAATTTCTTTTGTGCTTTCGGTTTTATAAAATCTGTGCTCATATGACTCAAGGTTTCCTTTTTCCACACAGAGACAATCTGGGAAATACGTAACACGAGTCTGGATAGACAGATATTCAATGTAAGAAAGAACTGGACCTCAACAGCTTGTTACTACTAACGAAGTGATAGTAAGAAAGACAGAAAACATTCTTCATTGTCTCCATATGTTACAGATGCAGCAGGCTCTTTAACTGTGGTTTGAAGTCAGTGGCTGGGTTTCTCCTCCCCAACAAAGCTGTACAATGAAAACAGATTTTTTTAAGGGAAGGATTTGCTCAAATTGCATTTCCTAATGCAGCTGAATGACATAATGTCTACCAATGGTCAATTACCATATCAAGGGATATTACTAGCTGAAGTGTAGTTGTGGGGGATGAATAGGAGAAGAAAATATTTAGAGGTTCACACAAAGGTCTCTTCCATTACGGATCAACGAGTTATAAAAGAGTGGCAGGATTATAGGCTGTGATTTCTGTAGCAGATTTTCTGTTTACGTCTGCTTTTGACATTTCCATCAGTAATCCAAATATGATAATTGCCTTTGCTTTCATGGAAAAATTCATGTTTGACGACCCCACTTTTAAAATTACAGATAAC
This sequence comes from Polydactylus sextarius, assembly GCA_016801845.1. Taxonomy (NCBI): domain Eukaryota; kingdom Metazoa; phylum Chordata; class Actinopteri; family Polynemidae; genus Polydactylus; species Polydactylus sextarius. The sequence continues at coordinate 8,300,214 of CM028909.1, forward strand.
AGACTGAGTTTACCTCCAGTTCCTCACATATTAGGGCACCAATTATCAACTAGGTGTCCCACATCACGTAATTATCTGTATCCTTAACCAAAATCATTACTGTTAACAACATGCTGCAGTCTTGTGGGTTTTGTAATCTTCCTTGTATGCTCTTTATTTTGCTCCCATTACATTAGAAGATAGTCTGAAGTGCATGTTATCATAGAGAGAAAAACCAAAATTTATTTCTGCATTATTTTCTTAACTCTCTTACTGATAACAAACAGACCTTTCCTCTAATGTTTTGATGTCATCCAACAACTACAGCAGAACAATCAAAGACAGGACTTAAATGACTCTTTGATGAATAGCTGTGATCCTTTACAAAACGACAAAGCCTATCAGATGGCACATTTCATTTAGTTTAAGTATTGATAGCCAGAGCTGTGACTTTGAGGTGATTGATTTTAGTTTGAAGAAAAGGTCATGTCTAATGACTTGCAAGTTCTTCATGCCTGCCTTTATCTATCCAAGTATTAGGCAGGTAAACAGAATGCTGTTTAATCAAAGAGAACAAGGATTTAATCAGTGTTTTTTATCTCAGATATTGCACTGTAAGTAAAAAGGATAAAACAGTTCATAGTTTTGAGACCATGGTCTTTGTTCAGTCACTGGACACGTTGGAGTGATGTCATCTCAAGCATTAGGGTTCAATGATCATATTAGAAATATTGTCACTAGCATGAGCCACGTGTGTTGCACACTGTTCATCCATAGCTGCAGTTTTTTAATTCCCCCCCAAGTATTGTCATCGACACAATAAACCTCATTGGTCCTGTTAAGGAAACTGTACTTTACAAGACTGACCTGACTGACATTTGCCAACGAAGAAGTTTCTCTCGATAAATTATTCAAAGGAATTGACCATGATTCGCTGAATGGGTCAAATGTTCAACTTGAACCACTCAAAAAAGTATCTTTGGTGAGAAACATGTGTGACTCAACAAAAGCGAAATGTATTCACTGAGTTAAAATCAGGAGAGATTAGTAACGTCAGTAAAAGTTTTTTTTTTTTTTTCTGGGTATTGGACTATTGAATAAGGCAAAAAATAATGAATTAATGAACAAGATAAAGCTGATAGTTTTCAAAGCAGCATTTTTTAAGTTTCCCTTTCTGTCAATTAAAATCATCACTTGAATAAATTTTCTCCTTAACTGTCAGTATATTTCATTTAAGAAGCATCATGATTTTCATTTGTTTTTCTATCACACTGAAACTTACATTAGAAAAAGGTCCAAATAGCTGTGAAACACAACGACCAGAGATGCAACTTTCATTTTGGCGACTTATGAAACACAAAAGCGTGAACTTAATTTTGACTGTTTTCTCTCTGATGAATGCAGAAGCTTGAGGCGCTCAGTGACATATACATATGTTAATAATGGCTAGAGGATGTCTGTGAAAGCTCTTGAGCCGTTACCTGTCAAAGAAGGCACAGAAAAGTTGATGCGATAACCTTTCTTCGGGGACCACTTTAGTCCTGTTGTGCACACTGAGAACAGAGGTACTTAAGGAGACTCTCATTTCACTTTCCTATTAACTGCTGGTCCCCTGGTCTCCTTCTTTCACCCTCAAGTATATTGATTCGTCACAAGATTCGTGCCTCACAGTAAGCTAAAATTGCTTAGGCTTGAATTCTTTCAGATATTTTGGAGCTGATTTCCATGTAGACGGAGGTTTAGGAGCGTTGTTCTCGTTTCTGACGTGAAGCATGTCGTCAAAATAAGCTTTAACAATCTGGTTTTTCCAACACCAATATGCATTTTGCAGATGAAAGGCACCAAAGTAGAAGTCAAAACAAAAAAAAAAAAATCTTGGAACCAATCTACAGATTTGCATCAGTTATATAAGAATGAACAGATTTTGCAGTTGATGCTGTGCAATTTCCTTGGTTTCATAAACGTTTTAACTCTATTCAGCACTTTTTATCCATAGGTTCTTAAGGAGATTCAATCAGACCTTTTCTGTAGAATAAAAGCAGAGTTACAACGAATAATATATACTCGCTTCAGCCAAAAAAAAAGTGTTTTTGTTCCAGTCTTGGTGGGTCGTCTAGAATCAGCAGGAGTATCACACGGATCTCACAGACTTTCCATCATACCATTGCTCTATTTATACGCCTCCCCATACACCAGCACTTCTCTCCAGGGAGGTCATTAATTTGCCTCTCTGTCAGTGGTATGCCCCACAAAAAGTCCATCAAAACTTTCAGGCTGCTTATCTATATGGCTACATTTGCTACACTAGAAATTATAACCTTGCGAATTCTCATTGGAAAGAGGTTATTTAATTACCGTGTCATGACAAATGCTTGAAGAAGCCACAACAGATGACCGTCTTGTTTTTGTTTCTGGTGGATGAGTATGTGTAACTACAACACTATCACCACTGATGTGACATGTTAGGTATGACTGCTCTGGAAAATAGGACAAAGCCAACTTAGCTGACTGGTGTAGCCCAATGCCACAGCATTCCCAGCTGTGAAAGACCATACACTTAATGCTGCACAAATGTACCACAGTGTTGATCCTCCTTTAATATTCTTCTTCATTATTGTTATTCCATTTAGCTGAATGGTGATAAGACATGAGGGATAGAACAAGGTGGAAGACCACATGTTTTCCAGGGAGATAATATGGTCTCTAGACACATGTGATACAGACTGACTCTGATAACCCTTTGCTTCGTGTGCAGTCACTCACTTGCTGCTCCTCCTTTAGTGTTTATCAGTGGACCTCTCCAGCAGGTTGACCCTTTGACCTGTGTTAGGTTATATCATGCTTTTCATTCCAGGCATGCAGCCATGGTGGCAGTGAAAGGTGTTTAATGAACTGTCTTGTAAGTAGGTTGTGCTCGCCCATCAGCACTCATTCCTCCTCCCTGTTTCTGCATCACTTTTTTTATTTACAACCATATCTCAGATGCTTTTTGCTGAGCTAGTGAGTTTTCCCCCCAACTGGAAAGCCCTGGAGGTGTGAATAGTTCATCTGTGGAAAGATACATCATTTGTTAGGATTTGCATCTCACAGGGAGAGCGTGAGGAACCAAGAAGTATTTCACAGCAAGACAGCGGTGATACCTGAGCCTTGTTATTTAATCCTGCTGGTTTTATACACTGAATCTATCAATGCACAAAATAAATCACATCTGGGATAAAGGAAATGCTGCGTTTGTGCTGAAAACAGTATGTATGTAACAAAACATCATAAAGATATATTTGGATAAACCATGTAATTGTACCTGCAGCTCCAGCCACAGGTCAGTGGTTCTCTTTGGAACCTGCAGGGAGTGTGTCACTTCACATTTATTGTTGATTTATTCACTATTGATCAGTCTGCACATGAATAGAAGTCTTAAAATAGAAAGAGAGAGCTGTTCTAGTTTATACTTATACTATAGATGAATTATTTTATATTTATGATATTCTTTTCAAATATGATTTGTTCTTTCCCCACTGAGACCTATTGTTGCAGTTGCCAGTCACAATCTTTTCTATTTAAGTAAAAACACATAAAAGAACTCACTATACTGTGAGTAAGACCCTGGATTCAAATGGATGAAAAAGAAATATGTCTTCATCATAAATTTCAGTACAATTATAAACTGTGTTGAAGCTTTTCAATTTAAAATGGACTTGATCCTGTCAGCAAACTCTTTCAACCACACTTTTCTTTTTAAACTGAAGCATAATTACATGTAAACCTGCCAAAGCCCCCGACAGAATATAACAAAACATAGCAGCTGTTGCCCTAAGATTGATGAAGCCTGAGTACTGATTGCTGACACGAATCTTTACATCTTTCTAAATCCTCAACACTAATCTGTACTGAAATGCATAATTAAAAAACACTGATATCAACAATAGATTCCTCTTGAGAAGCATATATAAAGCTTGTTCAATGATAAGATGTTTAGGGAGTGTTTAAAGGTTAAAATATAATTATCAGATTACTGTTTTGCTTATTGAAATCATTATAATGACAGAAAAAAAGAAGACAAGAAAAAAAACCTTCTTATGTCTCTGTCTTATTCAAGAGTCTAAAAGTAGTAGTGAACCTAAGATGATGTTCAATTGTGCAGCACCCGGGAGAAGTGTGAATTAAAATATGAAAGAATCCTGCCATGACATGCTGCTTTACAGACACAAATATTTCAGTCTGCGCCAGCTGATGATCTGTAATGTTCTCAGCATCACAGGAGGGAAATGTTCACGTTTAAGACCACATTCAAGTAGATACTGCTTCTGTCCAGGAGCAAATACAAAGAGCTATCAGAACACTTCGAAGAATTCGCTAAACTTATATCAACCATTAAATTATCATATTCAGCCAAAATGCTAACTAATAGGCCGCTAATGGTAAAACATAAATGTAATGTTTTTAAAATGTAACTACAAAGCTCTGTTGTATGCCACATGAAACAGAGTGCTGCTAAAAAACTAATCAAACCAACCAAATTTCACTGAACTGCTAAAAAGTGAGGACATCTTCCTGAACACAGATGTTTCAGGACTGTGGTCACATATGGAGCTTAAAGGCCTGTCAGGCTCTACCCACACCACCCTCACTACCACACTGTTAGATAAGCAATGCTCACTGGAAATCAGGGCTATATTTTCCACTATTTAAATGTGTGTTATTTTTAATGTGAAACAAATAACAATTTAACATCCATTGTGATAATTATCAATATCAACTTGTGTACAAACTCTAACCCAGTTTTTAATTGTGTTCTGCTCTAACACAAACATATTTAACAACAAAGTCAGACAAATATTAAGTTCTGTTGTTTATATAATATAAATCAACCACAATCACAAACATGTTATAAAAATGTGAGTAGATTAGGTATTTCTTCACATATATGAAGTGGACGGTTAATGCAGGATTACAATGCATCTTTTAACAAGATGAAACCAGATGTTATGTCCTTATTTTTGCCCGTATTTTTTGCCTTTAATCAGAGATAGTGTAGAGAGACAGGAAACAGGCTGGAGGAACGACATGCAAGAAAGGTCGACTCAGTCGGGACTCGAACCGGCAAACAACTGCAAGGCATTTACGCCAACGTGGTGTGCCTTAGCCACTCGACCATCCAGGCGCCCCTGATGTTATGTTCTTATTAGATTAAAATGTGTTTTATTTCAAAGATAGATCACAATCATACACTGCTGGACAGCAACTACTAACAGCACTCATATAGAATAAATGGGAATGGATGCTTCTTTTCAGCCTGCACAGAAAATACACTCCAAACTGACATTTAAGGAGAAAAATGATATCACTACACCGCTGAAACTATTTCTTCAAAAGACTTCACAGTGTTTTGTTCATAGTCATCTTCTTGGCATCCCTGGAGGAATTCTAAAAATTTACACCTAGCAGCTGTTTCATATGTAGACAAGAGAAGCCAAAAAAAAAAAAGTGAAATAACATCATAAATACGTATATTAAAGCCACTCCATAGTTAAACAGCTGTGTACACTGAGTCTGACTGCTGATTTTTAAAAAGGATTTACAAGGACAGGGACCATTAAGTACTTTGTAAGTAGAGATTCCTCTAATCTCTTCTCCACTACAACAGGTCATAATCCCTATAGGGAAAATAAAATAACAAAGGGACTGATAACAAAGGGTCTGATATTGTCTACAAATAAATAGAATTTACCAAGTAAAGAAAGAACATGCCTTGAACTAACTCCAAAATTGCAAAAGGTTTTTAGGTTACATCAGTGCAAAACAAACACGACTAATGTAGTGCTTACAGGAGCAGGAAGTTGCCTGGAGTGAGTGTCTCACATTTATGGAACTAAATTAGATCAAAACTATGTTGTTTGTTCCCTTACAGATTTAAAAGTCGCAGGATAAGACATGTGGTCTACATTAATCTTTGATTAGATCAACACAGAAAATATAGCATCCTGGCCTGCCTCATCTATTATATCTGACCTGCACCGCCTGTTATGGTCTAAGTCAGAGAGGGAGAATTGTGCGGTTTTGTAGTTTAGTTTGATATTAGAGCAGGAAATGATAATAATTAACTGAAAACCATTTCCTGTTTTCATTTTTTTTTTATATCTCCCTGCTGATACACTTTTATTAAGAGGTGCTTGAAGTCTGCAGACTTGGTTTGCTCGGTGACTGAAGTGAAAGCCAATTTCTTCTCTTCACATCAATAACAATGTCTTGTTTACCTTGTTCACTTGGGACAAGTCCTCCTGTTGCACGCTTGGATTCAATTTTGCTTGGCTTTTTGGTTTGTCTTTGTGAAACAAAACAACTGGGCCGCGGTGGTTTCTCTGACCTCTATTTGTTTTTAGTCCTACTTCTGAGATGAACTGAAATGGTCTCACACATTTTATATGTTTTCCCAATTGTGACAGTGATAATTAAAAACCCTCCTGATCAAAGCATGTTGGATAGTCTAATGAGTAGAATATGCTGTCGTAGGCAAAAATAAATATAATTTTCAGTTTGATATTAAACACGTGAGTTTGTTATTCATTTAATTTGTGCATACCTGGGAAGATTTAAATGCAAATTGCTGTCGAGTATCTGCACTGAAATGAGGCGTTAGCTGACAGTGATATCACAAATCTAAGTGGACTGAAATGAAAGTTTATGTGAGGCTGTAGAGCTCCTGAAAATTTTATAAGACTAACAGCACTTGACTGGAAAATAGACATGATGGGCCACCTCTACAGGGTGTGCCAGACTAACCTACATAGCGTAGCTTAGCTTGGCACAGTTTCTCACTGTGTGCACTGAACATGAGGAAAATACATGAAAACACAAGATTATTTGCTCGCACACGCAGATTAACACCCACACAGACAGCCAGTTATTTTGAGCAGCTGTTATAATGGTGAAAGTCAAAAGCACAAAACCAGAAAACCACAGCGACTTTCCCTCCACAGATTCTTCCATTTTATAGCAGTTGAGACAAATTGGAGCTTCCATCAACAAACATGTATAGTAGTCCATTAATAATCAAAACCTTGTACAAAAATACACATATTTTCCATTTGCTTGAATAAACCGCTCTTAAGTTAACAATTTCTGCATTAGCTTTCAAGATTGAGGGCTTGAAAGTTACACAACATACTCTAATAAATAAATACTGATTTTTATTCCATGAAGCACAGTGATCATTAATTGACGTCTCATTTTTCATGACAAATCAATAAGTTATCATAACAGTTTCTCTCCGTCTCTCCCACCATGTTTTACTTAATCAGGCCTGACTTGTTTCCTGAAGTAGAGTGAAGTGGTGGAGTAATAAAGGAGGAAGGAGCGGTGGTATAAAGATTTGGGACATACCCTCTGTAAATGGAGCTGATGATGCCTAATTTTGGAAGTGGGTCCCCTGTGGTCCACTTTTTAGGATTACTTGTCTAATTTTCAAATCAATTTAAACCATGTCTTTGTCCATTTTATATAACATAAATGATGTCATTTTTCTACTGACAAGTTCTGAATTATTTATGGAGTCCATCTTTCCATGTTAACAGATGTGTCAGTGGAAAGAAAACATCATGTATCGTGTTTATCAGCGCTGTCATCCTCTGTTTCTTTTAAACCACCACTTGTGTTTCCTCCAGTGACCAGTTTCCTCCCACAGTCCAAAGACATGCAGGTTAAGTTAACTGTCAACTATAAATTGTCTGTACGTGTGAATGTGAGCCTGATTGGTTGTTTGTGTCAGCCGTGTGATAAATGATGTAACACACCTCTCACCCAGTGTCAGGTAGGACTGACTGCAGCACCCCACAGGCCTTAAAGGAAAAACGTTTTAGCTAATTGATGGATGGACACCACTGAGCGTCAGTACAGTTTAAAACCTTTTAATCAGATTAAATTCATTTCTTTTGAATATGTCGCTAAAGAAAATACACAAAGAAATATAGATGTAAAGTTAAGTTTAAAAATACATACACAGTCCAGGGGGTCTACAATTCAAAGGTTAAACAACTTAAACATTAAAAATACGCAGACCATAAATAATTACCATGACGACTAACTAAAAGCGACATGAATCCTACAGGAAGTTTATCATTCAAGAGTCAAATGCCCACAGGGAATGTGGGTATTTCTCCTAAATGGCTCTTTTAAAACAAGATTTGTCTGAACCTTTTCCCCAAGGGCATTTTCAGAGAGAGGAGAGCTGCCAAGCGAGAAGTCACATATGCTGAATTCATATTCATAATATGTACATAACACTAATGTGTGTGAGTGTGTGTGTATTTAAGTATATCTGCATGTATTTTAACAAGACTGGGATTTGACAGTAGTGGTAGTGGCCCTGAAAGGGCGTACTCAGGGACAGCAGTGCTTTGAGCTGTCACTGGAACTTTAATATGATTTTGTTGAGCAGAAATAATGATTATCATCTTACTTTTTGATTTTAGGATTTGTCAATTACCACCTAGCACAAAGTACAGCTGAGGCTCATAGTATTTCACCACAAAACAAAATGAAAATTTTGCTCGAAGCTGCCGCTTAAATGAAAGGTCAAAAGATCAGCAAAGTTATTATGATTTGTCCTTGTGGCACCATGAATGTCAATACAAGATTTTCCAGCAATCCATCCAGCAGCCATAGAGAGATCTCATTCAAAAGTATTGGAGTGACAAACCAACCAACTGGCAAGCCTCTTGGATGACTAAACACTGTTTATAAAGCAATATTCATGATCAGTGGTTATTGCTTTAGTGTTTTTCAGCGACTCAACAAACTAATTTAATTAGTTTTACTGCATAAACATAAGCTTTAATCAAACATAAACTTTATAAACCATAAGTACCATGTTGCCTTTGACTTTAATTGTGTCCATATGTTTGAAAATTGGTGACTAAGGCTAAAAATACAATTTTACAAACTGTTCTTCTGTCCAACAGATCATAACAGGTATGACCGTTTCATACAGACACACATAATGGTCTGGAATAAATTTCACACTTTATATGCGGAGCAAAATGGAACCGGGTAATAAGCCATATTTGAAATGTAATACTGTAAACGAGCCTATCTGCATGTGTAGAAGATACATTTCTATTTATTAACATGATATTTCTATCAGCTGAAGGTGTACACTCTGGAAAACGTGATTTGATATGAACTCATTATTTTTAATTAGCTCCATCTCAGTCCGTTATCACCAGTTTTATAGATAACACTGCTGTCTGTCAACAAATACTTGCACCTGCTGATAATGTTTATGGTAACTGCCAACAAACTAGAAGCTCAAATACAAAAGCTTTAATAAACTGGGCTTGGGCTGTTTTTTTTTTGAGATCATAAATCAGCGATACAGAGGAATGAATCAGACATATAATTATACAAAGAAGTTGTGAACTGGCCTAGAGGAGGGAAAAAAACCACTACACCAGCATCATTGCCTGCTTTTGTGTGGCTCCATCAAACAAACCTGGCAGTGCTCATTGGTGTGGAGCACCGAAATAAATTTTATGTGAAATTCTTCCAAGAATTTATGGCTCATATGCAGGAACAACAGGCACCTCAATATACTGTAGAGGGTTTGTGGACCACTGACCTCTTGATGTTTAAGACACTTTCGAGACTGAGCTAGATTGATGAATAAAGCATGAATCTGACATAGCGTGCAAAGGCTCGTTCTGAATCTTCCCAGAAATATTAAATCCATTCATATCCCAAGGCGCCGCCGAGAATTTCCCTTTTTCCCTTCATTGATGCTTTCTGAACCATTACAGTAAGAAATGTCTGTTGCCTGGGGAGAGAGACAAAGGAGGGCACCAGTTCAGGGATGTTGAACACAAAAGAGATATCCATTGTGTTAACAACAAATACATCAAGACATTTCATTATATTTCACATTTATTAATCATGTGTTATGAATCACCCACACCTCCCACAGTGTCCCACCGCTCTGTGATACAACATATAACAACAATCCCATGAGACAGATCTAAATTTGTAAGGTCTCTGATCACACATTCACTTACTTTATATCATTTAACCAACGGAGGAGCAGTCGAACCTTCACACGAGTTGCATTTTTTTGCATTTTTGCACTTCCTTTAAATTTATTTGTCGTAAACAAGTGCATTGTTGTTTATGCAGTGACTCATTAATCAAAACTGTCACTTAGTTCAAATCTCGCAACATTTTCAACCTTTACTTGAGCTCATTTGCATGTTTAACGCACGTAATAATTCAATTTGTAATGAGATAATTAATCACAGTTGCCACTGGACAAATTAATGATTGCCACAGCTTAACAAATTGAACAACAACCCTGTACAGAAACACATTGGAGTGGCTTTTAGAATAGCAGATAAACAATAAGTGCCAAGACACATCAAAAAATGTAATGTAGTTGCAATGTTATTATGGTTTTTGTGTGTGTGTGTGTGTTTTTGATTGTTTTGTTTTCTTTTCTTTGTTTTTTTTTTTTTGTTAGGACAAAGTAAGAAAAATGAACTACCCATTTGTGACAAAAAAAAAAAAAGGGTGAATGAAATGAAACAAGCCCACCCTCGGAAGAATTTGGAAATAAATTCTTATCTGGTATTGCCTGTCTGGTCTCCTTTTTCCAGAGATACAAAGATTTATGCAAACTATAATGCTGAAGAAATGGTTGTTGGCTAACGTTTAACACTGTGCTTGGTGTGTGTGTGCGTGTGAGTGAGAAGGTGCACGACTGTATAAACAAATCATAATGGAAAAAAAACCTTCTGTAAGATGGTTTGAACATCATATAACATTTGACTGCAAAAACTTGTAAATCAGTTCTTAGAGCACTAAGTGGAAATGTTTGGTGCCAGCGTGTAAACCAATCAGTGTAACTGCAGTTACATACGGCAGAAAATACAAGTTGAGCTTACACAACGTCGCCCAGTGAATCAATTAAGCTCCAGTCCTTAAACATGTAAATGTGTTGTTGTTCATAAAATATGAAGGAGCGCCGAAGTCTGGCTTATTTCACTTCTACTGAAAGAAAAGTTCATTCTGATCTGTCTGCCCTCTCAACAGAGGCTCAAAAAAAAAAAAAAAAAAAACAGCACAGCAATACTGATGCCATTTTAAATGAATGAGGCTCATTTGCATAGGAGAGAGAAAGATTAATATCTAAAACAGCAGGCGATACAGTCGCATGACAGAAACATGAAAAACATGAAGATATTGCTATTGTTGAGTTTTTAGTTTTTATTTCTTTATGCTCAGACGATTTTCATTACAAGTCGAGACTTCCACTCACGTTTTCATATTAAAGCTCACACTCAGGACACCGCCTGTAACCCTGACGTCCTTGGCAGTTTTTAATGAAAACAGAGCACGTATCTCCTTTACAGTCCTTTCTCATGTAAAATAGAGCTTTAAATTGCTGCCAAATCCATTAGCTAGTGTACCTCATTTACACACAAAAGAAGACAAGGGAAAACAGCTAGTAACAGATAATGTGATGAAAGCAATAAAAGCACAAGAGGCAATCTGTGTTAATGTAAAGCAGAGGATACAGGAAATGAAACGTGTCCTGTAAAAACAGTGACTTATTTAATAAAGGACAATTTTCTTCTTTCCTTATTTTTCTTTTCTTTTTTGTGCTTTGAAATATTATTTCCTTTCAAACACATCATGTTGCGTTCTACAAAATTCAACATGACGGAGAATTAATATAGACAATATAGACAACAGATAAACGAGACCCTTATTAAACGTGCAGCTTAAAGGAACATCAGTGATCATCCCGTACTGTGTGCAAACACTTCTGGATCTAATCACCATAGGTGCAAAATAAAAAGAGCAAGAGAGTCGCTGGGATGTAGCACATTATTTAGAGTTTCTTTGCACATTTGGGAAACACAGAAGAATGCTGGCACTAAGACTTGCTCACTGGTTTGAATGTTCTTTTTTTTTTTCTTGGCTTGTCAGGATAGGCTGTGCTATATATACAGCAGATATGCACTGGAGCATTTGGTCATTGTTTTGTTTCGTTTTATTTGTTTTGTTGTTGTTTTTTTTTAATCCTGTTTGTATTTGATGCTGTATATTTGGTAAAATACAGGTTGAATATTTGAAGATAAACAACTTCAAGCCCAGTTTCAGAGACTTTCACTACTTCAAACGCGTAGTAAAAACTGCAAAGTGAATGCACCATGGTTAAGTGATAAGCTGGCTCAGGGAGTAGAGCTTTTATGTAAAAAAAAAAAAAAAAGTTTCATCTCTTTGTGTTTAGTTTCTTTTTAAAAGCTTCAGTTCCCATTTTTTTTCTGCATATGCCATAAGTGCGGCACAGTCTCACAAAATCCAATAATGTGACACTTTTTGTGTATCTAAGCCTGTGTCCAAAACTCACATTCTTATTTTCTATACACAACATACATTTACTGCCTTATTGTACAGCAGAGGACTCAATGCCTTTTGGTGGAGTGTGCAAATTCAAGCAACACAAACATCACTATATCCAGACAGTTCTCATTTCAGGGACTTTGATTGTATCGTAGTGGTTGATATGAAGTTGATAAGAAAATTTCATGTTGAAAATATTGGTAATAATTTGATGTGCGGCCATGTATTGCTGTAATTTCTGGGACAGTGGGGCTGCATTATGTGAAGTCCGTATGTAGACCTTCTTAGATCAAAGTCAAAACATCGTATTTGTATCCAATAAATCAACTTTTCTTTTCTTTCTGTATCTAATATGCCTGTGAGTGTACATTGTATAGATCCCTTGTGCTCATTTAAGCAGTTCAACTGAAGCATCTTCTCAAACCAATACAGCAGAGACTATATAGTAGACTGGAAATAACTACTGCATGGGCCGAACTCTCTTTCAGTGCAAACAAAGCATCCACATTTTTCCTGAATAACACTGTTAAGCTCTGAAAGAGTTATCAGTGGACGTCGACAGTGAGCTGAAAGCTTGGAGCGGCGCCAAAGTGTTTTAACACAGCTCTTCATGTCTCTGTTTTCCTTCCGCCCCTTGAAAAGAATAAGTGCATTTGTTGACAGTAATGTCTGACACCGTGTTTCTGTCTGCGGCTTTAGACTCGACTAAATCTATCAAGCACTGAATTTTATTCACAACACAGAGGTTGTGGGATTCACACTCCAGATGTTGCTCCGTTAGCCAGTGACTCTGCTGACGTTAGGGACTTAAAGCTTCAGTTACCTTGGCGTTGATTGGATATGTTTTTTTTTACTTTTAGCCTGACACGATGTTTATCCTAAACCTAATTAAAGAGCAGAGGAGGATGAATGAAGTGTTAATGAAATAACAAAACATAACCATTTAAAGTCAAGTTGTTTCACAAATTTTATTAATTACAATAATATTGTCTGTAGTAGAAAGAGCACATTTGATGACAGCCATCTCAGAGCCACTGCAGTGAGATAGCAATCTGCTGCTACTAGATGTCATCCAGCCAAGATCAGTGATTACAGCTTGAGCATTTCAAGCCACACACTAAAGTCAGCACATTACTTATCAGTAATTGCATTACAGTAATCACTGCCTTACAGGCTCTCAAGAGACTGTTAAGCCATTATGGAGGAAATATTTGGCATTCTTGTAATTAGCTGTAAACAGGAAATATTGAAAACATGAAGAAAGCACCTGTGGTACCTCACAGAGAAGCAGCTTGATTCTCTACCTGTGTGGAGCTTGCATTGTTCGCTTTAGTCTCACCATATTGATCTTTGTAACAATGGGTAGAAAGATTTCAATGTGCTTTATGACTCAGCAGATTGCTTCTGCAGTTAGTCACAGTGTCAGGCTGAGCTGTAGAGAAAGCAGCCTTCTTTACTTGGCAGACATCAGAGCTCTTAATGACAAAAACACTGAAACTGTTGAGTAGCTGAAAATAAGAAGCAATATAAAAATTGTCTACAGTACAATGCTTTGATCAATCAATATGTCGAGAAGAGAATTGTTTAATTTATCACTGGGTTAAGAATGGAAATGTACGCAGCAGGAAGTCACTATGAGACTGGAGGCTTCACCTTGGATAAAATCCAGTGTTACATTCAGCTTCCTGTTAATTGAATGGTGAAGACTACACTGTGTGCCTGATGGTGCTAGCGGGTGTCAGCCATTTGGCTCACAGGGCGTCTCTGGGGAACAAACAGGACTACACTTCCCTCCGACTGAGCATAAAAAAAAAAAAAGGTGTAATAGTATTCTGTAAATTAGAAGCAACAGCACCATTATTGAGGCTACTTGTACAGTTTCCCTTAAGGATACTGACAGGTGAAGTGGTTGAGAGTTTGCCAAGTCCTGCTTCTCTAAAACCAGACTAAAAACTCAGACTGCAAGATTTTTTTGTCGATTTGATCCTGGTTTACGTGTCCAGGTTATCTGGGCTGACAGACACATCAGTATCAAACATTTGGCAAAAACCACACTCATTGAAATCCAGAACAACTTTTGAAATAATGGCTGATGACTGATTTGTTTTTGTTGTTTTTTTTTTTTTTTACAATGACAAGTCCTATCACATCTCATCGGCTATAGATAGCATGTTAATTTATACAAATTCTGTTGACTTTAGATCGCATCGTTTTAAACCTTAACTTGAAATCAGATCACAGTTCTTCACAGAAAAAAAGTCAATTATTGAATTATTGCCCAAATCACCAAACTACCACTTTAAAATAAGTAATGGCCTCGTAAACCAGAGAGTGGAGACACATTTAGTACATTGTAAGACCTCAAGGACAAATACAATGTGTTATAATGTGAAACACCAACAAAAAAACTCTTAAGGGCACCGTTACCACTATCTCAACTAACATGCATGGCTGGAGTCCCTGGCAGAGCTGTGATGTGGATGAACAGCAACTTTTCTAATGTAATCTATAATCTCACAAAACAACATTTTGGATTATAAAACGCTCCCTGAAGTAAAGACAAATTACTACAACTTTGTCAGCCAAACTTGTTAAAACCACAGCTTGTGTTAGAACAGATAAGCACAACTAGTTTTTTTTAAAACTATACCTGCAATCTGAATCTGATGTTCTGGAACCGTCACGAGGATGAAGATGATGCTTTAAGAGTGCACAGAAAATCTCACTTTGTCGGTCAGGAGGCATTTTGGGGACACCCTTAAACTGCAGCTATAAAAAATGATCTGGGTTACATGCTCTGCCTCTGCATGCACATCGCTCCTATGCTGCACCACCCACAACATCAACAACAAAATTCTGTAATGTCTGTAAAATAGTAATTGCATTTAAGGATAGAAACACAAGCAATGTGCTAAAATACCTTCCTACGCAACATGAGCTTAAATTCCAGGAGTGCCATGTATTTGTATTTGATACACTGCAGATGACTGCTACTGTGTGTTATTGAGGTTAAAAGATAATAAAATGTTTCTTTAACTGAAAGAAAACAGAATGAAAATTGACGCTGTGCAAATATTCTCTCATTTCATCTGTGTTAGATGATCACAGACAGACTGTTGCTGCATTTAGCTCTCAGGCTACAGCTGATATGAGGAGGAAAGATGAGGAAACAGTTGCATTGATGCTGAAAACCTGCGCAGCTTTACTCGTTACGCACACAGAAAATTGATCAGGATTCATTAAAGGAATCGATAGAAGAATTAGACCGAGACCCACGAGTTCGTTCATGCAAAACCTTTTCTTTCTGTTTTCACAGATCAAAGAAAAAATATACTGCAATAATTTCCAGGAAGTATTTACTGAAACACTTCCAGAGCCTGACTTAAGCTTTTGATTTTTCTTCACTAGCAAACAGTAAAGATGTATAATATTTCTGTACAGTTCTAATGAGCATCATTACTCCTGCACTGATGCGGTGCCAAATGAGCTCATTGAATTTTTAAAAAGGCACAGTTATTTAAAGCAAGTGATTTGAACATTAAATCTGCATCAAAAATCTGCCTTAAACTCACATCACAGCTATTAAGCATATTTCCCAAGCCCATTAGCAATTAAACAGATAGTGCGGGGTTGAGGGGATGCAGATTCTTTAAACTTAGGGAGGGGGGCACACTGTATTGGTATACTCTATGTGAAGTATTTGGGTCACAAAGAGCTCACATCAGAGGACAGGAAGCTCAGCTGTCTCAGCCTGAACAGATGGTAAGCGAACACAGCATCACTAAAATGGAGCCATGAGAACATTTTTAAACAACCTCAAAGATCTTTACCACTGTATCTGGCTGCAAGTACAGTGACTAAACCCAAACTCAGCAGCACAGTGCACTTTTCTTACGTCAAACCACTGCCAACATTTCATCTCCTTGCTGCATATGTACCACATTCTCTTTTCAAAACACATCACATCTTTATTTTTTGCTGCCATCCGTGTTTCTTTAGATTCTCTCAGGGGAAAGGATAGGTCGGAGGAGGCTTTTGCAGAGGAATTTAATTTCTTGAGTCAATGCTAAGAGATGACTGTGTTCTATTAGAGGAAGCACGCTGTTCAGGACTATCGCTGTAGTCCAGTGAGCAAGAAATCTCGCCAACACAAACATGATAAGCTCCGTCTGTCCCGCTTCTTGACAGAATGCTGAAATTGTGTGATTGTTACAGCAGTGAAAATCCCTCAGGTGAAAAATACAACACAGGGTAGCTTCACTGCAGCTCCCACTCATTTGGCAGGAATGGAACTAGACACGTCACAGCAGCACCACAAAACATGACAGCAACAAAATTAAAAACACTGACACAGAGAAAATGGCAGAAATTCCAAAAAAAAAAAAAAAAATCAAAGGCAAAAAATTTATCAAACTTTTTTTAAAGTACTGCATGATTTGCATGTACTTCATCACCTTTAGTTTTTATTATGATAAAACGTGCTGTATTTGTAAAATGAACAGAAACTGGTGCATCTATTACTCTGACACAGAAGCTCAGAGAAACTTTAGAAGGAAATGGCTGAAAAGCTCAATTTCACTCTGGTGCTGTGTGTTATAATGTCAGAGTAATCTAAAATCAGACATCATTAACACCTTCTGAGACAACTTTGCACAACACTTTAATTTGAGTTTGCTAATTCCCACCTCCTGACGTCAAAGGAGCGTGAGAAAAAAAAAAAAAAAAAAAAAAAACTGCTTCACACTTTCGCTGATTCCAAGTGGGAGAATAGCACAGATGTAAAGGGAGAACAGTTTGAACTCCAAGTCAAAGCAGAAATGAAGTAAGAAAACTTTAGGACCAGCTGTACATTAGCCTGCAGGTGTTAGATCAACCAGTCAGCTGACTGCCACCCATCCGCAGGGTGCAGACACAGATCCTGTCAAGGTCTGTGTCTCTACAAAACACCCCAGAGGAAGACGTTCAAGAGGCATGTCGGCCTCCAACACTGGTATCATTCAGTGCTCACAGTTCATGAAGCAAAGCAATATGCACAAGCAATTCAGCAGCTCAGAACAAGACAAGCGACGCAGACGAGCCGTGCGGACACAGCACAACGTGATGGTCTAAGACAGCTGAAAAGCTGTCAGTCCACGAAGGCCGACATGCAACCTGTACATTGAACCACCATTACGGCGCACAGACAGAACACGAGTGCTGCTTTTGATCAACATGTTTGCACCAAATCATTGTCAGTGTACAGCGCGTTTTTATTTGGACCTAAAATATGAGCTCTCTGTCGTTGCCCTTGGTTCTGACTTCACCAAGTGGATCTTTGTGGCACAAAAAAAAAAAAAAAAAAAAAAAAGAGAGGAAAGTTGGCGTGGAGTTACATGAGTTGTTAGGAGCTATAGGTCATGGGCACAGACTGAACAGCTGTGGAACTAACAAAGGCTGCAGCGACAAGCAGGGAACACAGTCAAGGCAGGATCAGTGCAGCGCTACAGCTGACCACATCAAAGGCCTCCGCTGTGAAACGACGGAGAGAGGAAAGGACAATATCACTACCACAGCGGTCTGTCTGCTGTTGGTGGGCAAATATCACAAGTAAGACAGTTGGTGGGTAAAGTTTACTTTGATGTGACATGGCTTGGTACAGGTGTTATACATGAGGAAGGAACTAGACACCCCCCCCCAAAAAAAAAAAAAAAACCAACAGATTTTAATTAAAAAAAAAAAAAAAAAAAAAAAAAAAAAGACACACAGACAAAAGCAATCAAACGTCTAAGCTGTCAGGTGTCTATCTTCACAAACGTCAGCTTGACTTTCTGATTTATCATTGGAAAATGGTTATTTATATTTTAGTCAAACATTTTCTACAACCATTACAACAACATTTACATAAGGTGTCTGTTGGTTATCATCTTTAAGTGATTATAAAAACAGGAGTGACCTAAGAACAAGTAGTGAACTCTAATACTGGTCTTTCGTGCACATTAGCAGCTGTTCATCCACTTAGTGAAATGCAGTCTAACTTTATTGTGCTTTAAAGCAGCAGCCTCAACATCCACAGCCTGAATCCATCATCCCCGGGGGAATCAGGACAGAAAAACACTGCATCTGCATAAAAAAGTGTGTCCACATTTGAAGCTGAACCACCAAAACACATTATTGAATGTCATAAAATTTGGTCAGTTAACTTCCAAATTGTGCAGCACAGAAGCCATACAGTAGGAAAATCACAGAAGATACGGCTCCCATAAATCTGAAATAAGTTGAGCAAGCAAAAGTTGAGATTACCGACTAAGAGTTTCCTGCCAGAGGCGGATTCAGAAAGGCTTCTGTGGGGAGTTAAACCTTTAAGAATAACTGCAAGCGAAGGCGACCGCAAGTCTGAGAAGTGCACTCACCAACTGAAACTGCTTTTAACATGTCATCCTGTTTGTTTCTAATTAGACTTATCAAAAGAATATTGCAATGACCTTCAACGAGTCTCTAGAGATCATTTCTTTCTTCATTTTCTTCTTCACCATTTCTTTGTATTCCTTTTTCATTCAAACTGGTCTTAGTCGCAACATGTGGTTGTATGGTATCTATAGTTTTTCGTTATACAATGAAGGCTTTGTGAATTCTGACAGGAACACTGGGTATTATTTCAGCTCTCGTGGCAGATTGTTTCGTGCTTATATGTTTTCCAACAGCAAAAGAATCTCCCCATTATGTAGGAAACAAGTGTGAATTCATGAACAGATTAGTGTTGCTTGACTGGTGTGGAAAATACTTCTCAGAAGGAACTAGAGCTAAGCCTGTGATCATCGGCACTATTTAAAGCAACAGTGTGCCAACTGTAGAGGATGAATAACCACCAAGGAGCAATTGAGAGATTTTAGCAGATGTTAGGTGTCATTTTATAAACATGTTTTCGTACACGAAAAAAAGAATCTTCCTGCTGCATATATAATTCATTTACACTAAATGAATTACTTATACATTCCACCCAGTGTGACTACATCTCTGTCTTTTTTCCTCCCTTAGATCCCTCAGGTGAGTTATGCCTCCACGGCTCCAGAGCTGAGTGATAACACCCGCTACGACTTCTTTTCCCGGGTGGTGCCGCCAGACACCTACCAGGCCCAGGCGATGGTGGACATTGTCAAAGCGATGCGCTGGAACTACGTCTCCACTGTAGCTTCAGAGGGAAACTATGGAGAAAGCGGCGTTGACGCATTTATCCAAAAGTCTCGAGAGGATGGTGAGTCACAAGCATCTTTTCTTCCTCAGGCTGATGTGAAAAGTGTTTCTCGCTATGTGGATCTCATTTTGTGCACCAAGGGGCAAACTGAAATTGTTTCACTGCAAGATGAAACTTATTCATTGTCTTATATATGTATTATGTAAACAACACCCAATAAGCTAGCACATGTAAACAAAGCTGGCAGTAGGAAATTGTTTACTTCATTACAATTATAGCTACATTTTAGTTAACCCAACAGCAGCATGGGTTATTTGATGCTAAAAAGGCTGAAAGGTAACACCTTCTCTTTTATTTCTGATGAAATTGGTGTAATGATGGAGCTTGTGCTTTTTTATTTTTTTTTATTTTACCATTTTAGAAAATAAAACTGCAGTATGTAGAAACCAGACAGAAAATGGTCGACCACAGACAGCTGTCAAGGCAAATCTGCCTTAAGTAATACAAGTAAAGTAACTGACAATATAAATGTGAAAGGAATGAGTTAAACTTCACATGCAAATTTGCAAGCAACTGCTTTCACTGTGATGTTTCAAATGGCAGTGAAAGAAAAAAAAGAAAAATCAAAGTGCAGTTCAGAAATGCTGTATGCTACAAGCTAGTCCTGATGTAGCCAGGAGACATCTCATACTTTCAATTCATGATGCAACAAGGTCTTAAAGATTTTCTTCTCCACACAACTGGCAATGTTTTGAAGTAACACTTTATGTTGTTCAGAAGTTTTTGGTACCGATATCTTAACTTTGGTATCAATTTTATACAATCGATCATAAGAAAAAGACAAATGCATTACATGTTGTGGTACAAAAATTCTGTTTTATTTTTCAGATCCTTGACACATTCACACACTTAAGGTGGTTTCATAACTGAAACTATAATTACTGACTAGTCAAGACTATTTTTTTAAGGCTCTTGATCCAAAAACAAAAAGGTAAAAATTCACAGTGAAATCAGAGTAAAAGTACTGAAGTTTAGTTACGCAGCCATATTTGATGAGTTTCTAAAATATGTAAATATCTACTGCAATTTTTTTTTTGTAAAACAAAGACTTTCAAGTACGATTAATTCTGAAACCTGCTTTCTTTGTCCAACTTTGATGGTAAACTCTTGACTCTCACCTCTGGGGAGATACCTGTAACATAGGTGCATTAAGTGGATGCAATGAGGGAATAGAATTTGATTTAATGCTGAGAAGCAGTGACAGTGTGAAAGAAAGGCTGCAGAGCAAGCCCCGAGCAACATAGGGAGATGGCATTTTACAGTGTTGGGAATATGGGTACAGGAAGCTGCCAGCACACTCGGTGTGACCCCTGACCCTCTCTGAAGCAGAATGTAATCACTACCGACATGTCCAGTGCTTGCTGTGCCACTGAGTCCCTTTCTTTCCTGCCGGCTCTAAGCTGCTGCCCATCATTGGTTGTCCTAGAGCGGCACCAGGAGCAGATTACTTCAGCAGAGCCTCCAGTCTGTTCAGCTCAGCTGCCTATTTGCCCAACAATCTACACAATGGAGACTCAAAACTCAACAGGACAGACCTAGAAGGATTTAAACTTCTTCCAATTTTTTGACACATTCCTTTCTTTTCTCTATTTCTAAAAAATGGGGAAAAAAGCTTAACTTTAAATATATAAGCTTCTGAAAACCCATCAGTTCTTTAAAGTCACTAATTGAATCATCCTTAATCCTTTTGGGATTAAATCGTCCTTTACATGTGTTGGTGGAAAGTGATACACCAGTTTTTGACAAACT